>CM048751.1:171270740-172530740 GCA_026315105.1 Locusta migratoria
GGACTACATGTCAGAAAAAGTTGTGATTCTCCTGCGGCATTCATCACATTCCGGACTTTCAAATTTGTAAAGCACCCCTGTTTAGCATTCCACTTGTATGAGAGCGTCTCAGCTGCATAGACATGGGCCTGCTACCGGTCTTCAAACATTTCATGATTCACACAGCCAATAAAAACAGGTTTCACTCGTAGTTAGGTTGTTAAATGTTTTGCTTGCCACAGGAAAGCCCTTATTTCTGAACAGTAACGATAGCCTTAAGAAGGAAACCCTCAATCGTAGAAAGAATCAATGAAAGATTCGATTATTCTACTAAAATTGTCTTTGGCTTCAGAATGGTGTTTTAGCACCAGAATAACGGAGAAAATGAGATCAGTTGCTTCAAAAACAAAAACAGATTTGACTTTTATTGAGATTTGTTTTAAAAATCCACTATGTATTTAAAGTAATACTTGATTTCTAACGCGTTTTAATTACCCCTGTGAGCACAAAAATCTACTTACGAAGGCTACTTATTCCCTTTTTTAAAAGATTTATTTTTTTCACTTACTTTAAAATGTGGATATAATTCATTAAATAGATTATTGACAATCTCGTGGATATTTTTATTTTATTTTACTATATCTTATTTTATTTATTTATTTTTAAATTTGCAGGGGCACATTCCTTCACAATGCAACCAGTGTTCCCGTGTTTTAAACGTCAAAACGGCAAATGAGATACTCATCCAAATAATCATCTGGTACTGGTAAGCTTTCCCCCACCTCAAAGAAGAAATCTGAACTCCGCCCCCTTCCTAAGAAAGAATTATCCACACCTCTGTAAAATTGTCACACGTATCTGTCTTCTTTTTCTACCATATCGGATTTCGGACTTGTTTCGCTTCGTTGTCCATACTTATAGCCGATTCATTGCTCAGTTCGCATTCCTGGTCGTACTCTCCACATTTTTTGTCTTATCTCCGTGATGTCATTTATCACTTGAAGACGGAACTTGTTCTGTATAAGGTTATTTTTTGCTATTTGAATGCAGATGACCAACACATTTCCTCCAACCAAATCTACATTTACACCCATATTTCGCAAGACACCTCACGGTGTTTCCAATCGTGTAAGTCACGCAGTAAAAGCGATTTCCGAAAAGCTTCCGTCTGTGTCATGATGTGTCCAATCTTTGTGGTCGTTTCACGGGTGTTACATATGAGGAAAAAGTATGCTCTCGGAAATTTGACAGAATCCCGTTCCTCGAACAAAACATTTCTCTTTCAACGTCTGCCTCTGTGTAAAGCAACTGAGCTATAAAATTGCCTGAGATCTCTTTAACGTCTGAAGACTTCTTTCCGTTGAGAAGGACACGCTGCTTTCTGTTAGCTAGGAATGCCTCAATCCAGTCACAGAGTTGGCCCGATATTCCACACGCAAGCACTTCGTTCATTACGCGACTGTGAGAATGGTATCGAAAGCCTCATATCTATATACAGCGTGAATCTAAATTCGCGCACTTGGGCTTTGCAGTGCTAGAAATATAAAAATATCTCTCACAAAATTTCGTCCTGTGCATATTCCCGGCAGTAAATGGACGTAGAAGATTGAGGGGTGTGTCAGTGTGTTTCAGAATTACACTAAAAAAACTATTAGAGGATGTGGGAGGTGTCTTGAGGAACAAAGTTAGCATAGAAACCCATGATAAAAACCTCATCCAAAGACGCTACAGAGCGTCGAAGTTGCTGGAGGGGATGTCTAGCGACAGGAGCTGGTGTCTGCAACTTGGACTCTCCGTAGCGTCGTTGAATGGCGTTTCCGGACATGGGATTCCATGTTCGTTTTTTCCCCTCAAGACGCCTAATACATCACTTACAAGTTCGTTGGTGTAATTATGAAACACACTGACGTATGGAACACATGACCGCCTCAGTCCATTTACTGGCGGAAATATGCGCAGAATGAAATTCTGTGAGAGACATTTTTCATTGTTAGTAGGTGAGGAATCGGGCTCCGAAGCCCAAGTGCGCGAATAAAGATTCACCCTGTATATCAAATGAATAGCTGTGCGACAGTCTCAGTAAAAGTCACAAAGGCCTTGGCCGATTTGATTAATGATCTTTTTATATTTTATTCTCTATTCGTTTAGGAAACAAATGAACAGGAAATACCAACGGAACAGCTGATATAAATCTAAAATCTGACGTCTATTACCCCATCGAAACTTATACCACGATACACAACATTTTGGAAGCAGAAGCCGTTGCAAGATAAAAGGGAATGCTGCTACATCTTCGATGCATCAAAATGTTAATACGTGAACACGAAATCAAAAGAACCGGTTTTTATTTTTACTTTGCAATTCCGATCTCTGGGAAAATTTTGTACAACTGACCTTCAAAACAAGATGAACGTCACTGTCTACATAAAATAACGTATAGTGGATCTTGGATGGTACTGCGAAATTTCTTTTATTATAAAATAAAAACAGCAGCAGTCTGTTGTGAGTAGTCTTACTTCAATACTTTTATCAACCATTTGAGAAATGACGACCACTCCAAAGTTTCTGACCTGGTTTCTTCTTTTCTGCATCGTTCACTGCTATTTTAGGACGTAGGGATTTCATAATAATGTATGTAGGAAGAAGGATACCAACAGCCGTATGTATAACAGAAACGTTAATTCTTTAATTACCAGTTTCGGCATACTATTATGCCATCTTCAGGTCCTTAGATCGGAGTATTACATACATTAAGTGGAGATCGAAACTTGTTGCGTGGATTTCTCCCAGTAGGAACCAACAACAACAACTGTGACAACAAGGACAACAACCAGTAATTGTTGTCACAGTTGTTATTGTTTTTGTTTCCTACTGAGAGAAATCCACGCAACCAGTTTCGATCCCTACTTAATGGATATTATACTCCGATGTAGGGACCTGAAGATGGCACAATGTAATGCCGAAACTGATAGTGAAAGAATAAATGTTTCTGTTAAACATACGGCTGTTGGTATCCTACTTCCTACATACTCTTGACCAGCTGCATTTCCGGTTCCACCAGTAACGATGGATTCAAGAAGACTCATGATAATGGTTTTTCTTCTAATTGTTTGAAGATCAACTCTGGCTTAAGTCTTATTTTTCAAATGTGGTAGGTTTTTGTTCTTCATGTAGTTTTTGATTTCTATGCTAATCTGTTTCATTGTTCCTACTGACGATGGTTACTTATATGATACATTCTGTATTTAGGGTAAATTACTACTTTGAGATCCATTACGTTGGATGAAATAATATGAACACCCAGCAGAGACCAATGTTCAAATGTTTGTTAAACTTAATGGACTTAACTTTCGGGTCATCAGTCCCTAAACTTACAAACTACTTATGAACTACCTTAAACTACCATATACGAAAGACGACACAAATATCCATGCCCGAAGGGGGACTCGAACCCCCGACCGTAGCGGCCGTACAGACTGTGACTGACGCGCCGCAGTCCGCTCGGCCACCGCGGCCGTCTAGCAGAGACAGGATATTTATTTATTAGTAAGTGATTGACCTAGCACTGTGTTTTAGAGCAGCTGAAACTCTTCGAGGAACAGATACGTAAGGTGTCTTTATAGCGTTCAACAAAATGTCGTCCATTTTTGTAACAAAACTTCCGCCAATACTTTTAACGATGTTGTAGCTGTGAATCTGGTCCGTAGTCTCAGCTCTAAAACTCCCCGTAATGATACAATTATGCTGAGACGCGGCGATTTTCCTGTACCAAGCCTGAACCTTTTTACAGAGAATTTAGGTGCCTTTTTAATCTTTTGCAGTACTTAAGTCATAAAATCAATTTTATGCTAAGATATTCACTTCCAGGTACCTTACCATTGAGGATATTGGTAGAAGTAGTAGAATACCACTATACCGATGCCCAAATCATGACGGAACCTCCGCCATGCTTGGCTGTAGAAAGTAGGCAAGCCGTATTTAGATTTAGATGAATAAACCCAATTGTTTGTAGGGAGCAATGTGAACAACGAGTCATCAGACCATACCACATACTTCCAGCCATCAGGTGTCG
Organism: Locusta migratoria; assembly: GCA_026315105.1. Taxonomy (NCBI): domain Eukaryota; kingdom Metazoa; phylum Arthropoda; class Insecta; order Orthoptera; family Acrididae; genus Locusta; species Locusta migratoria. Next base: position 171,274,792 of record CM048751.1, read on the forward strand.
GTTATATGACTGTGGCACCACGTTCTTCGCAGCTGTGCGTTTTCTTCCGTTCTTAAGAATGTAGCGATTGCAGCCGTTCCATGAATGTTACTCCAGCTGCGCTGATTTATCGAAACAGTGTCATTAGGTGAGTGTCGAGTTTTTCATTAGCTTTTACCGTGGTAGTTTTATGTTGCGTTGCCGCAATCGTTCTTAAGGGCACCTGGACGTGAACGGGCTGCATTTTCATACCTTCCCTTCGGTCCACACTACTCTCGGTCTACAATGCGGAGGAAGCAGCAATTTTGTGCCAACGCTGAATGACATTAACTCAAGCTGTAATACGAAATTTATTGAAACATCTGTTATAGTTTAAGAATTACAATGTTTTTATAATACGAGTTTGCATTCTGGAACCATTTTCTGGTGCATCGACAATTAATAACATTTAGACTAGGATGGTTTCTGTCAACAAACGTAGGAACACATTATATGCTTCTTGTTTTGTAATTTTGATGTATACATGAGGAAACAGAGAAACCGTTATTACACTTCATTACCACTATCTCAAAAATTACCATTAAAACTATATACGAAATGCCAAACATTGATCATTTCTGCGATGTATTAGGCATAATAATTCTGCAATTGGGAGAAATCTGGTGACCACAGCTGAAACCATTATGAAGATATATGTACCTAAAGTTCTGAAAATGTAGTTTACAGAAAATGAGCAAAGAATGTTCACAGTGTTTTTTTGACTCGACGTATGCCTCTTCCAGAACATTCCAGTAGCATAATCTTGCTGGCCAGCTGCTTCTTTATCCTCTGCACAGGACTCTTTTTCTTACACTGGACTCTTTAGCCCTTACCATCACTGAAACATATAACAGCATCCAACACACTTATTTTGAGTTCTGTCCATCCAACAAACACTATTTTCGGTATTCGTTGCCACACGCAGCTGTTGAAACTCTCATTAGGATGTTGTGTACGACCATTTTTGGAAACGGGAGAAATTTGTCTTTCAGATGGAGGCAATTTTTGTTTTCATTTTTCAGTAGTTTACACACCCTGTCCAATTAGTGCTCGTAGAGCGTTCCCAGTTCACTGCGGATATCAAACACTATTCCTATGTGATTGCGATGACTTGCCTTGTTTTGTGTACGCTATTCATTGTCGAGAATACTCTAGGTAGAAATCCGATAAAAAATTCAGTCGGCTCCGTCACAGATGCCTGTATGAAAGTTTGAAACAGTAAGCATTTCCCCGATCATTTCTGCTGACCATCGCACACCAAAACATAGAATTTTCTGCAAGGTAACGTCCTAGACTTCTTACGTCATTTGTACTGCGTCATTTGTACTGCGTCATTTGTACTGCGTCATTTGTACTGCGTCATTTGCGCTGGTGTCAAAGTGTAAACAAGTAGGCAGTGGTGGCAATTTGTAATAAGATATACTATTTTTCCCACACCGTGTATTACGTCCAGTTCATTCTGCAAATGTTAGTGATATATTACTAGTCTGCAAGTGTCAGCATCATCTTTAAAGTGCCTCAGACCACTGCTCAGGTTATGGCCTGGATCATTTATACACTTTAAGAACATCAAGCTTCTACGACGTATCCTTGGAAAATGTCAAAATGTTCAAATGTTTGTATAGCGTATGGGACTTAACTACGGGTCATCAGTCCCTAAACTTACAAACTACCTATGAACTAGCTAACACTAAGGACGGCACAAATATCCATGCTCAAGGGGGGATTCGAACCCCCGACCGTAGTGGCCGTGTAGACCGTGACTGGAGCGTTTCAGTCCCCTCGGCCACCGCGGCCTGCGGAAAATGTGAAATATCACCGCTGTTGCAAATATAACGTACACATTAATTCAGATATATAACTTAGACTTTGACAATACCAAATGAATAAATCCTGTGATATAAGTACCATGTTCTATATGATAAATTTATACGCTTATTCTGTGATGACTGAACCATTAATCTTATTGATGAACGCAAGTAGTAGCTTGTCTTAAATTCAGGCCTTACATAAGTTCTTTTTAAACATTAGCAACCAACCTTGTGCCTCGCCTCCTATCCACTACCCACTCTCTCTTCTTTCTACAAAGCCGTCAGCACTGCATCTTGTACTGGTTTTCACCATCTATCTTATTATATCATTATACCATTTCAGCGAATTGTGAACTATAATAATAGGTAACTGTCCTGTTGTAGAATGCATAATACATGTATAGCTGTGACTGAAATAATCACCTCGAATTGTATACATTGAAGGAAAAAAAAAACATGAATCTTTGTAAATACTAGAATTCAAAGCCTGTGCCTTCAATAAATCTTATACTTCTTGTTCTTGTGTTGGGAATATAGTAAATCTATCTTGGCAATTATAGATAGCTGAATTCAACTTTGACATTCAGTTACTTCACACCTAGACGTCGGATCGTATTATGTTAACATAAGAATTTGGTTACATATGCAACCTAAATATTAATTTAAAGCCTGGATCTTCGCGATCCTAAATAATTTAATCTCATATTTTGTTGTGTAACCATTTTATGTACCCATTTGTATATCTGGCTCCATGTGTTTCGATGCAGGATGATTCAACCAGGTCTGACCATCATTCGTAATTGCTTTGTTTCGAGGCATCTTACACTATATATTGATCTTACATTCGTATATTGATGTTAGCACGTCGTCACCCATATTGTATTACCTATTTCACCCATTCACAGAATATTAGTCTCATCTGAGATCACAATTATGTGGCAGATTGTTTTTATTCGAAAACTGATGATATTGTAATACTTTATTTCTTCATACTATTTGTAAGTTGCATTAAAAAAACTCCTTAACGTAATTAAATTACATAGTTGCCACCATGCGCCAATATCTATACAACAAACCTCCAAGCGGGCAGTCTCTTAAACGTTGTGGATGTTTTAACTTTTGTATTTTTATATTTAGACTAATTGCTACGTTGAACGGACTATTTAATCTTAATTTTTAAGTAAGATCACGTTAGCGCCTCTTTATCCTATGTAAATTTCATTTTTCGTGACGTTAGGTTATTTCTTGCATGTCTTTTGTATTTGTGACAGATGACCAACTTGTAAAATTTGATACGACCAGATGTCGGTGGCTTAGTCCACCGAAACCGGTCGTCATAAAATAAGTATTTAGCGATCTTAGATTTTCACATTTCACAAATATTAATCTAACAGATCGCCTTCCCAACCATTGATGTCAGGTTATGTCAACCTCTGTTTAACTGGAAGATTTTCCATATATTTCTAACAACTGTGACTTTTCTGACAGTATATCACGTATCCAGTCGCATAACTGAAACGATTTATTATTAGTTGCTTGTGAGGAGCACTAAGAAAATCTTTCTGGAGATACAGAAGCATGGTGTCAGTTTGATATCTCCTGCCTATATTACTCTCATTACTTCTTAAGAACAAAGAAATACGCTCCTGGCCTTTAAAATTGTTACACGATGAAGATGACATGCTACAGACGCGAAATTTAACCGACAGGAAGACGCTGTGATATGCCAATGATTAGCTTTTCAGAGCATTCACGCAAGGTTGGCGCAGGTGGCAACACCTACAACGTGCTGACACGAGGAAAGCTTACAACCGATTTCTCATAAACATACAGCAGTTGATTGACCGGCGTTGCCTGGTGAAACGTTGTTGTGATGCCCCGTGGAAGGAGGAGAAATGCATACCACCACGTTCCTGACTTTGATAAAGGTCGGTTAGTAGCCTATCGCGATTGCGGTTTATCGCAACACTGCTGCTCGCGATCCAATGACTGTTAGCAGAATATGGAATCGTAGGGATCAGGAGGCCAATACGGAACGCCTTGCTGGATCCCAACGGCCTTGTATCACTAGCAATCGAGATAACAGGCATCTTAGCCGCATGGTTGTAACGGATCGTACAGGCACGTTTCGATCCCTGAGACAACATATGGGGATTTTTGCAAGACAACGAACATCTGCACGAACAGTTCGACGACATTTGCAGCAGAATGGACTATCAGCTCGGAGACCACGGTTGCGGTTACCGTTGACGCTGCATTCCAGACAGGAGCGCCTTCGGATGAATTCAGGTTGTGTTTACAGCATCATGATGGTTGCAACAGTGTTTGGCGACATCGCGGTGATCGCAAATTGGAAGCCTGTATTCTTCATCGACATACCGGCGGATCACCCGGCTTGATGGTATGGAGTCACCTCTTGTTCGTTACATTTCTGATACGTTACGACTTGTGGGTCTACCCTTCATTCGATCCCTGCTAAACCCTACATTTCAGCAGGATAATGCACGACCGCATATTGCAGGTCCTGTACAGGCCTTCCTGGATACGGATAATGTTCGACTGCTGCCCTGGCCAGCACATTCGCCAGATATCTCACCAATTGAAAACGTCTGTTCAATGGTGGCCGAGACGCTGGCTCGTCACAATACGCCATTCAGTACTCTTGATGAACTGTGGTATCGTGCTGAAGCTGCATGGGCATTTGTACCTGTACACCCTATCCAAGCTCTGTTTGAGTCATTGCCCAGGCGTCTCAAGGCCGTTATTACTGGCAGAGGTGGTTGTTCTGGGTACTGATTCTCAGGATCTACGCACCCAAATTGCGTGGAAATGTAATCACATGTCAGTTGCAGTATAATATAGTTGTCTTCTTGTTGTAGCAATTTACAATTGCTTTAGTGTAGTAGTGTTGCACTAGATCGATATTTTCTGAACCCGTATTGGTTATGCCATCAATAGGTCGGTTTCCTCAAGATGATACTGGCTCTCAAGACCTGACTTTGCTAAGTAACTTGAGTTGTTTTGCGACACCTGGAAATCTACATTTAAGTTTCTCATGCTAACAGCTGTTCTTGCTTCGAGATATGTTGGCCTTCTTTGACGAAATGAATTCGAAAAAATGTATTTAGTAATTCCGTCTTGCGATACTCGTCTTCCCACTATTGAACGAAACGTACGGCTAGAACCAATTTGTGACTACGTAGACTTTCCCGGCGCAATGACCAATTTTGATTTTCTACTTCATTTCGTGAGCAGTGCTGTGAAATCGGTCGATTTTCGGCTGATCCTGGGAGCTTTGAGGAATGAAAAACGGGAGCATATTCTAGTTAGCCTTGAGCGGAAACTCTGGCATTCTCACGTTGTTGCTAACACTATTAAATAATTTAATTAACTAACTGCAGATTGTTGTTAAAGTATTAACATTTAAATAAGAATTTGCAAGAACTTAATTATTGTATTTTTATTTTGTTAGACATTTAGAATAGGTAGCTTAATACGTTGTTTCAGTCACTATTCTAATTAAAATCGCCAATGTCTGGCACAATAAGACTGAAGCGGAACAACAGTGAATTGCTTGACTTACTAATTCAGTTTCTAAATTCATCTGCTGTGATAATACGGCCATTTTTGTATACTATGTATGTACTAACAGTAGTCTCTAACCGCAATTAGTGCATTTATTTACCAATTTTGACTCTGTGTAGGAAATGGATGAAATATATTTTTTAATGTGAACTGAATATTTGTATTCAAAATCTCGTGTTCTAGCAAAAAATAAAAAATAAAATAAAGTAATAAATAAAAAAATAATAAAATTTAAAAAAATCGTTATATGAAATGTGGATGTATAGAAGACTGAGAAAGGAAAGAAAGACTGTGCAAATAAAGGAACAGTGTGCTTTTACGTTATGTTCATACATGAAGTTTTTCTCGCCGATTTCTAGTATATTTTGTCAGCATGGTTAGCCGAAATACGCTTGACAGAGTTGGCAACAGGGTTCGAGAGAGTTTATTTCGCAACCATACATTCCGTTCCATGTGTTGCAGATGACGCCGTCATTTACCGTCTAGTCAAACCATCTGAAGATCAAAACCAACTGCATAACGATCTGAATAAGATATCAGTATGGTGTAAAAATTGGCAATTGACTCTAAATAATGAGAAGTGTGAAGTCATCCACATGAGTATGAAAAGAAATCCGTTAAACTTTGTTAACAACATAAATCAATCAAATGTGAAGGCCGTAAACTCCACAAAATACCTAGGAATTAGTATTACTTCAGACTTAAATTGGAAAGAACACGTAGATAATATCGTGGGAAGGGCGAACCAGAGACTGCGTTTTATTGGTAGAACCCTTAAAACATGCAACAGAACTACAAAAGAAACTGCATACACTACGCTTGTCCGTCCATTTTTGAATTATTGCAGCCCAGTGTGGGATCCTTATCAGATGGGTTTGACGAAGGACATCGAAAGAGTCCAAAGAAGGGCAGCTCGTTTCGAAATGGCACGATACAGTGGAGACAGCGTTACGGAAATGATACAGGATCTGGGATAGGAATCATTACAACAACGGCGCTTATCGCTGCGGCGTCGGCTACTTGCGAAACACCAATCGCCAACATTCTCCTCGGAATGCGAAAATATATTGTTGACTCCCACATACATAGGTAGAAATGATCATCAGAATAAAATTCGAGAAATCAGAGCTCGAACAGAGATATTCAAGTGTTCATTCTTCCCACGCGCCTACAGCTAAGGACGGCACAAATATCCATGCCCGAGGGGGATTTGAACCCCCGACCGTAGTGGCCGTGCAGACCGTGACTGAAGCGCCTCAGTCCCCTCGGCCACCGCGGCCGGCGTTGTACAGCTTATGGGACTTAACTACGGGGTCATCAGTCCCTAAACTTACAAACTACTTATGAACTACTTACGAGCTAGGACGGCACAAATATCCATGCCCGAGGGAGGATTCGAACCCCCGACCGTAGTGGCCGTGCAGACTGTGACTGTAGCGCCTCAGTCTCCTCGGCCACCGCGGCCGGTTTTTCCACATCTTCCTAGGTGAATACTTGTAGGTAACCCAGTCCCGCCTCAGTTACACGATTCGGAAACATTTTGTAACAAATTCACACAGATAACACAGATATTTGGGGTACACATTTATTCCCCCAGGGTGGGGGATGGGGTGGTAGGGTGGTGACGGGAAGGGCATTCGGCCTCCCCGTAAATATTAACACGCCGACCCTGCATGTACGAGAACATGGCAAAAGAGAATGAAAGACTGTTGCACCAGCTTACTCTTCAATTCACTGTTCAAATAATTGAAACGGGGAACACCTGCTTGCTGTCACTGACTCCTCCTAACTACCAGTAATGTCATTGGAACTATGGACGCATGTTTTATGAAAAAAGAAACATAAATTAAATTTATTATGCATGTAAGAAGAGCATGTTCCAGTGTCATGATGTTCTAACCTCGCGAAACGCGTAATTAGGTGGGGAAAAAAAAGATGAAACTGCAGCAGACACTGCTGATTATTTCAAATCGAAATCAGTTCAATAAAGAAATTTACTCTATCATCATATGTAGTTTCATTCCCTTCCGACCACTTATGCTGGGTCGATCTCAATTTTTGTTAGGCAGTGTGATAGCATAAGATATTCGCTTTGGGGGCACATTAGACACGTTTTCATTTTCCAAAATGTTTATAAAGCTATTGGAACAAAATTTCTATGGTCATCACTCCATGGACTTACAATCTGATTAAACTAATGACAACACACACACAGACACACAGACACACACACACACACACACACACACACACACACACACACACACACACACACACAAGTGCTCGCGGGAGGACTCGGAACTCCGGCCAGACGGTCACCTAGTCCGTAAAATGACGCCTTGGGCTAAGCTGCCTTTCCGTGCGGCTTTCATTTTCCTTGAAGTGTTATGAACCATAGTGAAATCCTCAGTGTTGCAAGCTGGACTAATAAATTTCATTTACATACAAAATCTTGACTTGAAAATAAAAACCTACAACTACATCCTTACTAAATGTAATAAATGTCGAACTTGGATTAAAAATTAAATGAAAATACGACGACTGAGCCGGTAAGAGACATGAAATCACATCACAAACGTATTCGGTCACAGCTTTCGTCAGAAACAGAATTAACGTAAATGCCTGAAATCACACATGTACGTTAGGGTATTTCACTGTTCTCTGGATATCAACTTAAATTTATAATCATATCATCTATTACTCATAACATGGTTTTTTCCTTCAAGAATTTCAGTATTAAAAAAACGTAAATGTAATAATTTGAAAACGTGCTCAAACTGAGTGTTGTGATGACTGTGATATCAACCTACACGACGCAGATTTGTGGTAAAACTTACTAACAGGGATATATTGTCTTAGCATTTCAAAGAATGGCCTACAAATATTGCGTACTACCGCACAGTACCAATCTCTTCATCTTTCTCGGTGGCCATGTTCTGGCACAAGCAGGTTCGGCTTTATTAAATCCGGATTTGGCGTGTTAATATTTACGGTAAGGCCGCATGCCTTTCACGTCGTCAAGAGCGCTGCACAAATATATCTATAAAAATCCATAAAAATGTTTTTTGATGTTGCATGTTGCCACTTTCAATGAGAAGAGGCGTATAATGTTTATTACACTCGCTTGTGGATATCCAAATGAGATACCGGTTACTGCGTGCGTTTATTTCTGCAGAGGATTTTGATGTAAGTGAACACTTCATATGTAGCTACTAGTCTATACGTTGGCTATTAGCGATCATGCTGCAAGTGTAAATGTAAAGTACTATTATGTAGTGTTTAGTAACCTGAGGTCTACATTTACAAAAGAGAGAAAAAATAACCTACGGTTGAACACGGAAGGCATTTTGTGTACTAATACGTTGTTAGTTGCGCAACAAAATAACTCTGGTATAAGCTGTTTGACGAGTGAAACTACATAAAATCTTCAACCGTAATTTTCCTTAGAAAATTTTTAGTGTTGACACCTGCTCCAAAACAATAGCTGTCCTCTTCTTGGCGCGCGGAAGTAGCCGAGCTATCAGGAGCGCCACGTTGCTGATCGCGAGGCCTCCCGCGTCGGAGGTTCGAATCCTCCCTCGGAAAGGAAGAATCTAGTACATTTCGCAAACACTGCTATAGCACACATATTCGTCTGCCTTTTGTAGTGTGACGACATGAGACCTTTAGTCAATCAGTAACGTTACCTAATCTTGAAATTGAATAATGTTTTAGCATAGAACTAACAGATATTTGCAAGATAAATGGCCGAAAATGCTACTTGAATGTTATAATCATTCAGAATAACCTTTCGAGACATTTTTGAAACAAAGGAAAATAGCCACACAGGTCCGCAATCGCCCGCCGTAGCACTTTGAGATTTTTCTTCTGAGCAAGGCCTTGGCCGGAAGCTTTAGTTACGTAATAGTGCTTGGCAGTCTGTTCTTCTCTGTGGAAAGCGATCGTTACAATCGACCTCTTTTATAAAACTGTCCATATTCCAACCAGGACTTTTGACTGCTACAACAATAATTGGTTCAAATACATGTACGTTGTCAGTACACAGAAGGTTCTATTATATTTGTTAACAAACTCTTGCTGCTGTCGATTTACGTTTTTAATGATCTTACGAAACGGATCGTTATTATGTATCAAAGCTATACTGATAGCTGGAGCGATTTATTATAATACGGTATTTCATCAGTGGCAATGTCACATGAGGAAGTTGAACTAAATAGTTTAATTTGCATAGACTATATACTCTTGCCTCAACTGTTAGATAACTCGACTGTTTACTTGTATTTAGAAGACATATGTCTTTGAATATCGTTAATGTAGTCAATACTGCAGACGTATGAAACATCGACAGTAGTCTTTTACTTCAAGGTCATGACATAACTATTTCTGAAGTGGGTGTCGAATGGCGCAGCTCATAGTGAATACCAACAATTCACGCTTTATTACCGATTATTTACGGTTTTCTGCCGCGCTATTACACGGTAATAGTAACCGATGAGATGTTAAGATGATTGCTCTTCTTATGTAACGTGGCTTCAGTACACAGAATGCACAGTACACTTTAACAATGAGAGCGCTATCTTATCGCAACAATTTCTGCTCCAGAATGCTGGTTAAAAATAACAATATGGGTCATTCAAATGATAGCAGTTATCAATGTTGTTATTTATATCGATACATGACACTCGCGCCCGTCTGCAGCGGAGATCACGTTGAAAGCACGCGATAGTTCGTACCACGTGCGCTTCCTCCGTCAGGCGTCGCTGTCGCGAAGATCCAGTCCGTTAACACACTCCAGGGGTGTGCCAACGGTCGCGAAGTGTGCACAGTATGCTGTGATTGCTCAGCGCATCGCTAAAAGTGCACGACGGCACGAACCCAGGGCAGTCTACGATCTGAATTACGATGGCAGACAGTTATGTGTAATAGTTATGTTGTTATTGTGGTCTTCAGTCCGGAGACTGGTTTGATGCAGCTCTCCACAATACCCTATCCTGAGCAAGCCTCTTCATCTCCACATAAGAACGGCAACCTACATCTGTCTGAATCTGCTTACCGTATCCATCTCTTGCTCTTCCTCTGCGGTTTTTACCCCACACACTTCCCTCCAACGCTAAATCACAATTCCTTGATGTCTAAGAATGTGCCCTACCAATCTATCCCTTCTTTTAGTCAAGGTATGCCAGAAATTTCTTTTCTCCTCAATTCTGTTCAGTACCTCCCCATTAGTTACGCGATCAACCCACCTTATCAAGCATTCTTCTGTAGCACCACATTTCAAAACCCTCAATCCTCTTCCTGTCCGAACTGTTTATCGTCCATGTTTCACTCCCATACAAGGCAACACTCCATACAAATGCCTTTAGAAAGGACTTCCTTAGGCTTAAATCAATATTCGATGTTAACAAATTTCTCTTTTTCATGAACGCTTTTTGTAGCCATTGCCATTCTGCATTTTATATCCTCTGCACAGCGACCATCATTCGTTATTTTACTGCCCAAGTAACAAAATTCATCTACCTCTTTTATTTCTTCGTTACCTAATCTAATTCCTTCAGCATCACCTGATTTTCTTAGACTGCACTCCATTACCCTAATTTTGCTCTTGTTAATGTTCATCTTATATGCACCTTTCAGCACACTCTCCATTCCGTTCAATTGCTCTATCTGCTGTATCTGCGCTTGTCCGTCCATTTTTGGAGTATTGCAGCCCAGTGTGGGATCCTTATCAGGTGGGTTTGACGGAGGACATCGAAAGAGTTCAAAGAAGGGCAGCTCGTTTCGTATTGTCACGATATAGGGGAGACAGCGTTACTGAAATGATACAGGATCTGGGATGGGAATCACTACAACAACGGCGCTTATCGCTGCGGCGTGGGCTACTTGCGAAACTCCAATCACCAATATTTTCCTCCGAATGCGAAAATATATTGTTGACTCCCACTTACATAGGTAGAAATGATCATCAGAATAAAATACGAGAAATCAGAGCTCGAACAGAGAGATTCAGGTGTTCTTTCTTCCCGCGCGCTATTCGAGAATGGAATGGGAGATAAATAGTATAATTGTGGTTCGATGAACCCTCTGCCAGGCACTTAAATGTGATTTGTAGAGTATCCCACGTAGATGTAGATGTAGATCTGACAGAATTACTATGTCGCCGGAAAAACGCAATGTTTTTAATTCTTCCCCCTGAACTTTAATTCCTTCACCAAATTTCTACTTGCTTTCCTTTATAGCTTGCTCAATGTACAAATTGAATAACATTGGAGAAAGGCTACAACCCTGTCTTACTCCCTTTGTAATAGTTATATCAGTAAATATTCATCTGTTATTCTGGACACTGTGATACCAGGGTCGAACATAAGAGTCACGAAACTCCCAGTGAATTTCTGCAACTTCGCGACTGCAGCACTGCCAAGATGCTGGGTCGTAAAAACATACCGGAAAACGATTTAGTAATGAATGTGTATTTCGAGTGAAGCAGCGCATTCAAAATACCTTCGTATTTATGAGCTTTTGTGGCGCTATAAATTGTAGCAACTATCAAAACTATTATTTGGAAATCTCTCATTTTCAAAGGATGCTCAGAAGTATGAAAATAATGTTACGAATAGCAAGTGGTCGTTTACAGTGGTTATTTATACTTTTAGGTGTATAAGTAAATCTTTAACAATTCATTCACGTCCAAACTTCTGCCCTTAATCAGAATCGCAAATACTTCTCCACTATTTCAATATTACTACTGTATAAAAGTAATGTATGAATGCTTCCAGTAGCAGTTAATCAACTATTTCTGTAGAAACTGTTTAGTTTCGTACCTCAGTTCCACAAAAATGACAAGCACATATACTAAAACCCTTTAGCGTTTACCTACTAGTTTTATAAAGCGAATACGTAGCTAGAAATAAATAATATGTCCATATATAAACCGTTGACATTAGCACGTCATATTCTTGAAGATATTCAGTTTGATACCTGCCAAATAGCTCAAAAGTTATGATAGGTACACGAAAGGCACAGAAGCAAGGACAATGTGAAAAGAGGGTTTATACGGCGATGTAGAAGCTAGTCTCTTACGATGTAAAAATCGTGTATAATTTTGAAAATATGTCTGAAATCCGCAAAGTAAAACGCATGCAACTAGTAACTATACACTGAACACGCCAACATAATCTGTTCCTGTTATACTTCAGAAGCAGTGATATTACTTTATGGTGTTTTCATATTTGTATTACAAAGTTCACAACAACGTTTAGTGACTAGTAAATATGAAAGTGACAGCATTAAAAATAGTAACTTCCCAGTTTGCATTGTGCCATTCCATGTTACTCCCCACTGGCCGCTTGGAGCGCTAGTATCACATGAGCTGCAATTTTTCCCTACAGAGTTTCGCGACTGTCTGTGACAGACTGTGATGTTTGTGCTACAACTTAGGTGTTATATGTATTCTCAGGTATGTGGATAAGAAGTATTATTATACGCGGAATTACGTGCAAACAGTACTGGCACTCATTTGTATACAGTTCTCAAAGCAAAGTTAAGTATTCGTCTCTGTGTTATATGAATTTATGTGTCATACTAAGAAGCACAAACTGTTTAGAAATTTGCATCTGTATCGGCTCCCATGAAATACTGTAAATAGAAGCTGCCAGTATACAGAATCTGAGCTACCCAATAAAACTGTGCGCTGCTAAACTGTTTTTGTACTGCGACGAGTTACAAAAAATTCGATTCAAAGAGAAATCTGAAGTAGGAAATTTTCTGTTATTTTATTGCAATGATTATGTCTCCCTATGAAGGTGGATGCTAACAAATTGTTTTCGATGTGTGTTCGTAGGTTTTCCCGACGAATATGCTGACTGAAGGTCTCTCTGGCATGCAGCCGGATTGAATGCCAAAGCATCTTCCAAACCCTATAATGTTATTCATCAATAAAGTATGTTACAAAATAACAATACTTTCGGACAAATAATTACACTTTAATATTTTGGAGAAAGGGTCATTGTTTATGACTGCTGCAAAATTCAACTTCTTTTATTTACTGTTCTCCCTAAATGCAACAACGCACACTGTAAGAAGATATATTATAGTAATTTACTGTTTCACCTTTTATCAAGTCTCAAATCAGCATTTCACATTTTAAAAATCACGGAAAACAACTCTCCTCCCATTTGGATGGAAAGTTAATGATGCACAAATGAGGGATGAATATAGAAAATATGTGAAATGAAACGACTTCAGACACAAGGTCTTCGACTCCTTATTTAGTTTTACACGCAAAAACCACCTCAATGGAGGTGAAGCAACTGCGCAATACCTATGCCATTTTGTTGACAACTGTCACATGTAGGTTGCAGGCCCGAGAGACCTTCAATCAAATTGTTTTCGCATTCGGCAGAGAAAGTTGGTGAAATAAATGTCGCCGCAGGGATAACGCCTTTCTTTCAACAATTTACACCCCAACTAGTGACTCTCCCCTATATCGCTATAATAGAAAACAAAATGTCCTTCTCTGAACTTTCTATATCCTCCGTCAGTACCATTTGTGGGAATCCCACAACGCGCAGAAATACTCCAAAATACAATGCGCAAGTGTAGTGTAGACAGTTTCTGTAAAGCACTGTTGCATCTTCTAAGTGTTCTGCCAAAGGAACGTCACCTTTGGTTCGCCTTCCCTACGGTATTTTCTATATATTATTTCCAATTTAAGTAGTTCGTAATTGTTATTGCCAGATAGTTAGTTGAATTGATGGCCTGTAGGTATGACTGATTTATCGTGTAACTAACTGTTTTCTTTTAGTGGTCATATGGATGACCTCAGACTTACCATTATTAAGAGCGAACGCCAATTTTTGAAACATGCAGATCTCTCATCTAAATCGTTTTGCAGTTGGTTTTGATCTTATGGTAACCTTATGATCTTAAACAAAGCCTATCTGCAGCAGGAACTTTTCTAACGTAATTTTCTATCGACGATTCAGCCCCAGCAGTTGCTTTAAAATAATTGAACTTTTATCCAGATTTCGACTGTTTCATCAGAAATAAAACTGATTCATTTATACAGAGCTAAATGCGCTCATGTCTTATACATTTAGTATCAAAACATATGCTAGTCTGTACACTAATATTTACATAGCGGCCAGCCGCTAGTCAACACTATTAAGTGTTCTATTACTAACTTTATAAAATATGAACGCATTTATCACTTTGTGTAAACGTCTAATGTTATACTTTCATTTCTGATGAAGACATCCTTAGTGGTAGTGGAAATGTGGATAAAATGTCCAATTACTTTAAAGCAACTGGTGGGGCTGATTCTCGCACAGTAAAGCTTATAGTGACTTTAGTAACGATAAATGATAGCTTCATCCGCGAACAGTCTGAGGCAGCTGCTGATAATGTCTCCAAATCCTTTATAAAGGAACAGTACGGGCCCTATTACACTTCCATGGGGATCGCCAGATATACTTGATGACCTCGATTACTACGTTCTGTTTCCTTTCTGACAGGAAATTACGAATCCAATGTCACAACTGTGGCGATATTCCATAAGCGCGCAATTTGATTAGAAGACGCATGTGTTGTACAGTGTGAAGAACCTTCCTTGACTTCCTGTTGCTCCCTCTGGAGCACAGGGTCTTGGCGACATTCCTCCACATAGTACGGTTCCTGGCCATCCTCTTATCACCACTCCAGGTCTTATCAACCTCGGAAATTTTTCTTTCGATCGTCCTCCTCCAGGTCGTCTTTGGTCGAACTCACTTTCTGGTGCCTTGAGGGTTCCAATCTAGCGCCATCCGGCTTCTTCAAGGTATGCGCGACGCAGTGTCACTTACTCACTTCATCTGGATATCAATCAGCTGCTGATTGGTCATGTTCCAAAGATCTTCATTGGAGACTATTTCACATTTTGTATTCGACGCAGATATCTATTTATGTATACCTGCAGCCGACTGTTTATCTATTTTGTAACGTTCCACGTTTCACAACCGTATAAAAGAATCGTTTTAACATTGCTGTTGAAGAGGCGGAGCTTAGTCTTTCTGGATACGTTTATATTTTTCTACACAAGGTTAAGCTGGACAAATTCACCGTTTGCCTTCCGTCTACCTCTTTTGCCCCATACTTCCAAGGTAGAGGAAGGACTAAACTCTCTCAATTTCCTTCCCATTTACTGTCAGAGCCTTTCGGAAGTCTAAACATATGGAATAGATTTGAGATCCCTAGTCAAATTGGCAACACATGTACATTAGTGTGTTCTGCAAAAGTAATTGAGATTTGAACCATTTCGGCCGGCGGGTGGAAGGTCAACATGGATATCGCGACTGAACACCTCCTGCCAGTAAAATGTCGCCTCGGCTATTGGTGTCACTATAAACCCAAAGTAATGGACCAGTGTGACTTGCGAAGACATGCAGGATACCTCGCAGACGTATGATTGAACAGTACTGTCAAAGCAGTTAACTTGAAAGAGGGCACATTATTTCTATGAGTGAATGTGACGGGAAATTGCTGCCCGCGTGGGACGAAGTATTTCGTCAGTGCAACGGCTATGCCCTAAATGGTTAGTCAAACCTACAGACCGTAAATTCAACGAAATACCTAGGAGTAACAATTACAAACAACGTAAACTGGAAAGAACACATAGAAAATATAGTAGGGAACCTAAGGGTATATTTCGCTGGCAGAACACTTAGAAGAAGTAACAGTTCTACCAAAGAAACTGCCTACACTACACTTGTGCGTCCTATTTGGAGTATTGCTGCGCTTTGTGGGATCCGCACCAGGTGGGACTGACGGACGGTTTAGAGAAAATTCAGAGAAGGGCAGCTCGTTTTGTATTATCGCGATATAGAGGAAAGAATGTATTTGAACGAATTAATGTTGTAGCGTTCGAATGTCCTGGTTTGAATATCGACGGCTCCTATAGGAGACACTTAAATCCTGGAAAAGGAAATGCAGAGGAATGGGTATCCCCGTAGACGATGATATCTTGTTCACTTTATTTTTTTCTGGCGACCTAGTAGCTGGGAATAAGGAAGAACCTAATTAAATGTTCCGCAAAAGAAGAATACTAAATATGAGGTCCTGTCATCAACGTAAGAAAAACAGGATATCTGAAGGTGGGAGAGAAGACGGTTAATGACATACAACTCGGTGCTGATGTCCGTCAAGAGTGCGTAACATAAAGTACTTGGGAGTGACATTGTCGTTCAATGGTAGAAGTATGGATGATATAAATAATAAAATTGGCCAGGGCAAGCGAGCTATAAAGCAACTAAATGGTATACTCTGGAATAATAACATAACGCGCAAAACAAAACATATAATCCTCCATTCAATTATTGAATTTATATAGCGTATGGCATTTAAGTACATTTAAGTGTCTGATTACATTATGGTACATATCATTACATATATTACATGTATTCACAGACAAACATCTTGTCCTTGTACGTCTTCAATAGATATTTGGTTTGCCATGAGGAATTCTTCAAAGTCCCCACTGAACGCTCTGGCATGCATTCACTCCTGATGTGTTGGATGGTCTGCTTAGGCGCGCCGCAGTCACATGCTGGCGAAGACAACAGTCCACTTTTGAAGTCAGCACATCTCCCGTGGCCTGTTAGTAGTCGGTTCAGAGTTGACCACATCTTGGGGGCTGATCAAACCCAGGAACTGCCTCAGTGATACAAGGCATTAGGTGGCAAGTTGTTGGGGCGTTTTGGAGCCATTCTTTTTTCCAGGAGCTGATGTCAGCCCCAGTGAGGCTGTCGAGAGAAAGAGGAGCCTCTTGAACGGAGCCTCTTGATTCTAAGATAAGGTATATCTGAGTGTATCGGCAGTTCAGGGTTTGCTTCGATCTGGTTGTATTCCCTGAGCAAGGCTGTTTCTCGTAGAATTTTTGGGGTGTTATATGACTCAGGACAGGCAGCCATATGTTAGGTGTAGATCTAATGGTTCCTGATATAATACGCGTTGTACTGTTCAATTCAACATCGATTTTTTCACATGGCTACTGTTTAACAATACTGGTGCACAGTACTCCGCCGCATAGTATACCAGGCTCAGTGCAGACGTCCTCAGAGTTTTTGCTGTTGATCCCCAAGTGGTTCCACAAAGTTTATGGATTAGGTTATTTCTTGTTCTCACCTTGGCAGCCGTTTTGTAACGTGTGTTTAAAATGACAATTCTGTCTAACGTGACCCCTAGATACTTTGGATCCTTGTTGTAGTGGAGGCGTGTGTCGTCAAAGTATAGCTCCAGAGTCAGTCTGTTTCTCTGTTATTGAAAGTATCACCACATACGGCGCAGAGTTGTGGGAAATAACTAAAAGGCAAAAAGAACAGCTATTTGCAGTTGAAATGGATTTCTGGAGAAGGAGTTGTGGATATTCCAGACTTGATCATGTTAGAAATATAATCATGTTAGAGATATAATTGGAGTGGAAAGCATGATCCTAGATTGTGTAGAGAGAAAGCACCTACTCTGGTACGGTCATCTGCAACGTATGCCAGACACAAGATGGTTAAAAAGAATATAACAATGGACTGCTCATCAAAGAAGGCGTGGCAGATCTGCGATATGCTGGAATGACGTCAGCGCAGCAATGGCGGCAAGAGATCTTAATGAAGGAGACTGGACTCGAATTGTTGTTATTCTGAATGATTATAACATTCAGATAGCATATTCGGTCATTTCTCTCGTAAATATCTGATACACTAAAATATCATTAAATTTTGAAATTAGGTAACATGATTGATTGATTGAAGTTGTTGTGTTTGTGTGCTATAGCAGTTTTAGCGTAATTTACTTGATTTTCCTCTTCCTTTTCTGCTACAGTGTAGTTTCTCTGTGATGCGAAACGAGTATACAACTCATACATGCACCACAACTCTCACAAACAACGTTCTTTGGACCAAATGCGAACGAAAGGATGAGAGCTGTAATCAACTGCGCAGACATATAGAAACGCTGCTCGATTTAAATTAACACTAATCATCTCTTCTACCATTTTGTATTACGGCTGTATTGGGAAATATTAGATCTTCCATTGCGTGGTACTAAGATTTTTTAATAGAAGTCGCACAATACCAACAAACCGCCCAAACAAATCACAG
Source organism: Locusta migratoria (assembly GCA_026315105.1). Taxonomy (NCBI): domain Eukaryota; kingdom Metazoa; phylum Arthropoda; class Insecta; order Orthoptera; family Acrididae; genus Locusta; species Locusta migratoria. Next base: position 171,293,327 of record CM048751.1, read on the forward strand.
ACATGAAGCAAAAACAAAATCAATGCTGCATACGTTTTTATCTATGAGCTCATAATACCTAAATGAACGGTGGCAAGCATATGGTGCAATATCATTATCTTTCCTTTTAAAATGTTCAGGAAGAGTAAGCTTTAGAAATCCTTTCGAACAACACATATTTCATGCAAACGTAGTTTTCCGCGGTTGTTGTCAATAAAACTAAAAAATGTTCAAATGTTTGTAGAGCTTATTTTAAAGCAAAATAGCTCTCGCTGAGGTAGTTTCTACAGCACATTAGAGTAGGTTTGCAGAAACTTGTGATACCTCTAGGGCTGAGCCTGTATTAGCCGTGGCTCGCGTGCTGCGGGCTGGTCGGTCAACCACAGCTGGTGCCGAGGCGAGGCTTGGCGGAAACCAGCCAGCTGGCGGTCGCGGTGGCGGCACGGCGCAAAGCGGGGCTCAGACGTAAATACAGAATGTTTACTTCCTGGAATTATAGTAATAGCGGAAAGCAGGAATACAAATCAGGCCGTCTCACTGCGAGGAACCAAATTTCAAATGTTTCAAATGTTTGTATAGTCTATGGGACTTAACTACGGGGCCATCGGTCCCTTAACTTACAAACTACTTGCCGGCCGCAGTGGCCGAGGGGACTAAGGCGCTCCAGTCACGGTCTGCACGGCCACTACCGTCGGGGGTTCGAATCCCCCCTCGGGCATGGATATTTGTGCCGTCCTAGTTCGTAAGTATTTGATAAGTAGTTTGTAAGTTTAGGGACTGATGACCCCGTAGTTAAGTCCCATAGACTATACAAACAAACATACAAACTACTTATGATATACCTAATACTAAGGACGGCACAAATGTCCATGCCCGAGGGGGGATTCGAACCCCCGACCGTAGTGGCCATGCAGACCGTGACTGACGCGCCTCAGTCCCCTCGGCCACCGTGGCCGGCATCAATAAATCTCTTCCGGGTATGAGACCGCGTCGTCATTTTATAATTTCTACCGACGTTTCGGCCACTTTTGCGGGCGGCCTTCATCAGGGTGTGTGTCTGACACAGACCCTGATGAAGGCCGCCTCCAACAGTGGCCGAAACGTCGGTAGAGTTTATAAAATGACGACGCGGTCTCATACCCGGAAGAATTTTATTGATAACACATCTTTCAGTCTATCGGCCCTTCCCTGCCAATGAAAACTTTCATATATCTATCAGGTTTGAGTCGATGAAACGGTGTTGCTCTGTGTTGTAAAGTACCCTCCGTCATGCACAATATGGAATTTTATGCAGTGACCTTCCTCTCGTTTTGAAGGTCAATTATGCAACATTTCATCAAGATCGGCATAAAACTTTAGATTTTGTCGAAATCTGTAAGTAAAGTACCGTCGGCACGCACCATTCGAAATTTTATGTAGACAGTGACATTTCTGTAATTTTGAAGGTCAACCGTGTAAAATTGCATTGAGATCGGAATAAAATATTTGACTGCAGTAAGTTATCCTCCGCCATGCACGGAACGAAATTTTAGGTAGACAAAAAATGTGAATCTATCGGACCAAACTGCGTGGTCATCAGTCCGTAGCTTACAAACTACTTAAACTAACCTAAGGACAAACACATACACCCATGCCCCAGGGAGGACTCGAACCTCCACGGCGAGTAACCGCGCGCTCCGCAGCGAGATGCTTTAGACCGCTCGGCTACTCCACCGCGGCTTTTTAGGTAGACAGTCACCTTCCTTTTGATCTGAAGGTCATGCCTCCAAATTTTCATATAAATATTTATTTGTGAATTTTGCCGATATCGTAATAGTCACTATGCTATTCGGGACAGACGAATCCAAAAAATGAGAGGTCATTTAAATTGGTCTAGCCATTCTTAAGTTATAAATGGCGATACTAACACGACTTTCTTTTACAAAAGAGGTTGGAATTATGTATTTATACATGTTTTTTTACCTATTAATGTCCTTCAAAGAACTCACCAGCTTTGTGTATCAGCCGTTGCCACCGACGTGGAAAGTTAAGTATTCCGTTAGCAGAGCCTCTTATGTTGATGGTGCGAATGGAGCGGTGTACTGCCTGTCGAATCTCTGGAACAGTTCTTAAGTGAATGCCATGAAGTAGTTCCTTCATCTTCAGAACCAAATCAAAGTCACAAGGACTTAATTCCAGGGAGTATGGTGGATGGTACAATACTTTCCAGTCCCATCGACCGAACAGTGCAGCCACAACTTGCGCTGTATGCGCCGGCGCATTGTCGTGCAAAATTATGGGTGAGCTGTGCAGAAAGTGTTGCCGCTTCTTTCGCAAAGTTAGTCTCAGGTGATGCTCCAAAAATACTCCAGTGCAATACTGTGCACTGACGGTCCTGTTTCGAAAAGTAGTGACACCATTATGTTAGACTGCTCGCTCACAAGTGAATGTGTTTCGATTGTGCGCGCGCTAGTGAGGTGGAACGGGGGAGTCCATTTGCTCGGAGGTAAGGTAGGTATGTCAACAACGTGTGCTATCAGCTAAATTATTAGATTCCATTGCATAGTGTCTCCACAGCTGTGGTATATAGTTTTCCGTTTTGTAGCTATTTCAGAATAGGTGGTAGCTCGTGGGGAGGGAGAGAATCGAGTGTTTGCAAATATAGCATTCAGGAATTAAGGAGATGCAGAACTACTTCGTTATGCGATCCTACTTTTTCTAATTAAAATTTGATCAACCTATGTGTCATACAATATTTACGCCTAAAATCAACAACTTATATCAAAATAAATTGTCATGAATACCTAGTCTAAACGCTATCACAAATCTGTTGATTTAACTACTTTTATTGTAGAAAATATAGTTTCTTCTTTCTGTATATGTTCACTTCACTATATATATTCAAAGAAGATTGTGGGTCCCAATAGAAAAAATATAAAATATCGGTAATCACAGGCCTAAGCGATATACTCGTATTTCATATTCAAATTTAGTTCAAAGATAAATTCTATTATGAACAATGACAGTTGTTATACGGTAAGAACGGCTTTCGGCAGGGTTACGAATTTCAATGCAGAAGACGGTGAGAGAACGGACGGGCAATGTATATCATGGGCGCCACTTGGGCGGGTAAGATGTTGCACGGTGTCGTCATGCTATTGTGAAATCACGAGGGAGAGCAGATAGCTTGTGTCTACACGATCCGCAGAAAGCTGACTCAGGATGGGAAGTGGAAACGATTCCAGACGTGTCCACAGGCACGCAAAAAAGCAGATACATCTTGGAGCATAGAGGAATGTTTTAATAAGTGTGACAATGAAAGATTTCACATCCCGAAATATCTGTCATCAGTCCTCTTAGTAGTTTGAGGTGGTTCGCTGGGAATATCTCTCTATTGTTAGAGGTAAATAAATCGATAAACTTACCGCTGTTCTACAGGACGTTTATTCCTTAACTATCCTTTCCTAGCTACGATCTTAGTACTAGTAATGAAAGCGCTCTATGAACACTTGAAACCACTTACCTTCGTCGAAAAGGCGCTTATTATTCATAACGTTTCTTTTATTTAATTTTTATTTTTAGTACGTTCCCAGTATCCATTAAGACTTTAAGTTTACACGAAACACATTTTAACAAATTTACTGAGAGGTTTTCTTCAATTTGCCAACTCTGCCTACTCCATAATGACTGGCTTATTAGATTCTGTAGGTCTTAGGTGTAAATGGCCATCGGATTTCTGTTCTTACTTGGTAACAACAGTCAAGTAATTAACATCCTTTATGTATGATCAGTAACTTAATAGTGCAAATTTCTGTTTCCTTCTGACTTTGTATTAATTCTGTAAAAATGGTTTCAGTTTCATTTATCTTTCTTTGTATTAACATACGGCTTAAAATCATTGAGATATGTGTCCTAAGCATGTTTCGTTATGTTTTCTGGTATGTTCAACACCTACGTGGATCTATACTGCTCTTTTTTGTTTTTGTTTTTTGTGTTTTTGTTTTGTTTTTTGAAGCGTTGTGAAATGTTGTGTTGTGCTAGTCAGTTGAGGAATAACTAATGATACTAGTCTGTTTAAACATCATCATGTCTATGACCAGCTATCGCGACTCATTACTTTCGTGTGTTATTTTATAATGTTTGGCTCACAGCCCCTTGCATTCGAAAGGCTATAGAAGCACGAACAGTAATCGAGAGTAGTATCGATAAGTATTAAGAAAGTTTTTCGAGGTATCTCGATGAGATTACTTCAACTTTCAATAGTACCTGACAGATTTTGTGTTATACCAGCGTTCACTAACGAAATATACGGGAGATACGGACAGATGAAAGGGAGATTTTAATGTGCTGAAATACGACTGAATTCTTACAATACGGGAGAGCTGGTAGCCATAGTGAAAAGTCACCTTCCATATGGTGGTGTACTTTTACTCATACGACGATCACGCTGTTAACAAGATCAAACTGCAAGAGGTGGAGTTACGTTTATCCAACCACCCTTAACGAACCAGTGGCAGTACTTGTGGCAGAATGGACGTGTCAGTCTCAAGATTGGTAACATCAATGATCGACGTTGGCGAATTCAGAGCACTACGTGCTTTGGTAACAATTTTTATGAGCAGGAGGATTATGTCATTCTAGGATACAGAACATTCACGACTCACAAGTTGACATTAACTGTCGTAACATTGCGGAAATGGATAAGTCATACTAGTAATATGACTTTTAGAATTTTAAACATGGCTAAAGTTCACAAATTCTTCACTGGTAAATTAGCAAACGTTGAAATTAATCAGCGAAACCAGTTGCCTATGAACTGGTTCGGCCGATTAATTGCAATTTTAATATTTCATAATTACTTCAGTTACTTGTCAGGATAATAACGTTTCATAGAAATATGCATTTTATTTATTAATGTATTTCACTGCAGGTTTGGCACCATTCATGTCAGTCATCATATAAAAGAGTTGTAATGTTGATTCTCATTTCACAGACAACTATACTGGGACATATAATCCTTTCAGTGTCACTGTTTCCACCCCCCTTTGAAAACTGTCCGGCCACAATTGCATTATCAATTTCACAATAATTCATTGTTCATCAGTCTGAGGTAAAATAAATGTTCTCATATTGTTTCTGACAAACCGGGAATGAAACTAAATACGAAGCGCGTCCAGAAAGTAAGTTCCGTTTGGTTATATAAAACGAACTGGTACAGATACAGAAAAAAATATTGATCGTACAAAAATCTACAACTGTTAAACTACTTTTCTACATAGCTCCCGAAATTTTGTGGGCATGGCACAAGGTTTTGTGTGCCTTTTTCATAGAACGTTGCCGCCTGTGCATTCAGTCGTGTGGTAACATGATCTTTCAGCTCGTTTTTACCACGATAATGTCTGACCTCTCACACCAAATGTGACCAAACAATACTTACGGAAATTTCAATGGGACCTGTCTGATCATCCTCCATACAGCCCGGACCTATCTCCCAGCGACTTTCATCTCTTCTTACACCTAAAATCTGTCCTTGGTGGTCAACACTTCAGTGATGATAAAGAGCTGTTACCACAAGGTTGAATACACAGGCGGCAAACTTCTGTGAAATTCTGCAAGAGAAGTGCCTTCAAAATTTCGGCAGTCATGTGGAAAAGTAGTTAAAGAGTTGTAGAATTTTGTGCAATAAAAATTTCTTCTGTATCTGTGTACAATTTCATTTTACTCAAAACGGAACTTACTTTCTGGACGCGCCTCGTATTTAGTGTCATAATCATTGTCCCATGTCGATGGCATAATGAAAATGAGGGAAACAGGAAAAGGAATTAAATACGATAAATAAATAACACTGGGAATACTGTTTATATTGCACATTTATTTAATAAAAATACAAATCACTCAATGACAAATCCGTCTGCTGGTTCGTCATTTGGTCACAGTGCTTTATAAGTTAAGTCTATTAGTACAAAGACCGTACGATACGTCTTCGTTACTGTTTCTACTGGCAAGCTAAGCATTTTTCGGAGGGTATACTGCACTATGTTATTTGCGACACCCTTTGGAAGCTGCTGAGGCCATTAGATCAGTACCGCAGGTCTCTTAGAGTTTCCCCACCAGTGACGAGTACAGTACCCACCGAATAAGTTACACGAGGAGGAGAGGGAGAGAGAAAGATACTGTCCAAAAATGCCGACAGCAACTTCACAAGCACAACTGTGTCATTGCTCAGGCCGTACTGCTCGTTATATACAGGAGTATATAAAATTATATGGGTAGTGTAGGTTGCTGGGCCGCTGGCTCAGTTACCAGACACTAGAGGGGTCACAGTTTGCCGAGGTCCACAGTAAACGACTTCGCGTGTGGTGTGAGTCTGAAATCTGGATATTGGGTCATGAATATTTGGGAGGATTGTTGAAAGAATAAGAGATGTACAGTGGAAAAGTCTACAAAGTAATAGCGAGAAAGAGAAGAAGATACCCGTAAGCACAGTATTTGTACTTTGGAAAGGCAGGAGCCACTGGAGGAATGGAAAATTTCCTACATACGTCAGCGTCTGCCGTCTGTAGGTCTTGAGTAACTGGCGTCAGGGTGTTACAAAACTTAGGTGAAAGGATGGGAAGTTTGTGAAAGGATACTCGGAGGCAAAAGGGATAGTGAAGGAAGTGGGTGGGAGGTGTGGCTCAGAGGAAGACGAGAGATAGCTATGAGGGAATAATGGTTGGGGGCACAGCGTCACATCAGCAACAGCGAAGTCGTCGTGGAGGGATCGTCATCATGTGGTCGGTGGTGGTGGAGACTTAGCGGCGGCCGAAGGCTCCTGGGCGGGGGAAGGGCTGCGGCCTGGGGAAGGCGGGCTGTCCGGGGTTGTTGCCCGGCTGCTGGGGCTGCGTGGCCAGGAAGTCGAGGGCGCGCTGGATCGCGGGCGGGATGGGCGGCGGCGTGGGCAGGTGGGCGCCCTCGGGGTGGAAGCCGTCGCGGTCGGCCGTGTAGCGCACGCTGATGGGCGTGCCGTCGGGCGCCGTGTACGAGAAGGAGCCCTGCGCGCGCATCGCCTCCAGGTCCTTCTGGCCGGGGTTCTCCAGCGCGCCGCTCTCGTCGGCCGCGATACCGTTGCCTGTCTCGTAGCTGTGGGGAAGGTAAAACCGGCGTTATAGTAGTCCAATTCACGTTGTACACAAACATGGAGAGAGAATCGTTGTAACAACGTTGTAATAATTTTTTTAAACCCTTAAGTCATGTTCTCAATTTAATTCTGTAAGATGGTTCAGATACAGTAGTAGAGAAAGGATGACATAGTTGGTGGAGTGACATATGTAGCAGATGGTATATTGTATCAATCCCGTGGGAAATTTCTTCAAAATGGTACAGGCATTATATACTTTTGGCGTTATAGTAGTCCAATTTATGGCGTAAAGAAGAAGGCAGGGACAATTAGGGTGTAATGTTGTGGGAGTTATGGCTTTTGAGTCTATATGTTCTAAATTTAATTGTGACACCATTTGGAAGCTGCTGAAGCCATTAGATCAGTATTGCAGGTCTCTAGAGTTTCCCCACCAGTGACGAGTACAGTACCCACTAAATAATAGATAAAATAGTAGAGATGGGACGACGTAATAGGTCAAGTGATACATGGCGAGTGGCACATTCAGTATCAACCTCATGGGAAATTCCTCCAAAATAGTGTATAATCTGAGTGGGCCACACTCAGAGATCTGGCACCAAATCTAATGTCATATATCAGTATTCAGGAAACTAGAATTGAAATTATATTTTATGTATTAGCCTTAATATCTCAAAAAAGAAAAAATCGTCTTGTCACATTAAAACTGTGTGCTGGAACAAGTACCGAATCTTGGCCCTTTGCATTTCGATGGCAAGTGCTCTACGGACTGAGCTCTCCTGATACGTTTCCACCACCATCTCGTCTCTGCACCTCCACCATATCGTTTCTTCGCAGGAGAACTGCTGGTGGAAGTAAAGCTGTGAGTACAAGCAATGAAGCCTGCAAGGATAGTGCAGACGGTAGGGTGGTCACAGATTAGAACCTGATCTAGCACACCTAAACTGCCAGGAAGTTTCATATCAGTGCACTTTCTAGTGAAGAACGGAGATATCATTCTGGTATGTTATAGTTATTTACAATATTAATGTGATTACATTCATCTGGAACTGTAAGTCGAGCACAGGCATTACTGCAGTACAATAAGTTGGAGTTGGACAGTTCCACAGAGTGGTCCCATAACGCAGCGTAATCCATAACAAAATATTCATGGTTGTTTGGTAACAGTAAGACCATCAATGGCTGCAGATCATCTTGAAGTAGCTCAACATAACCATTTCCCTTCAACCATCAGTTAAGTTCGACAACAAGACTGACACTATTATGGAGCCAACACCAGCTTTCACAGAGCATTGTGAAGAATTTGGGCCCATGTCTCAACCACACTAGTTCGAAACCCGCATGAGTTCTTAGACTGAATGAAGACTCATCGTACCAAGTTAGTTTCCCAGTCGTCAAGACCCCTAGCTCTTACCAAGTGAAATCTGGGCTCGTCGTACCAAGTCATACTTTTCTAAGTGGTTTACGTTCCGAGATATGGTAAAGAACCATGGAGAGGCTCTGCAACTGTATTGTTGACAAGGTACTGGAGTCCCTTATTAACGCTAAATTCTGCCGCACTTTCCTAACAGGTAAGTTCATCGTACGGCCCACATCGATTTCTGCGGTTATTTCACAGTGTTGGCAACTCTACGCAAACGCAACTGCTCCTTGTCATTAAGAGCAGGGCGCCAGCGACTGCTAGTCCGTGTAGAGAGCTAATGCCTGAATTCTCGACCCACTCTTGACGTCAGGGAATATTGCAGACCACATCGATTTCCGAAATGGAACATCCGATGCTTCTATGTCCAACTCTCGATCAGATTTACAGTCTGATCACGCCAGAAAGCTTTCTCACATGAATCAAATATGTAGAAACGACAGATAGTCTCGTGTACGCGATACTACCGTTATCTCCGTATATGGCTATCGCAATGATTTTTGTTTACTTGAGAGTGTATTTACAAATGGGAACCCATTGGATCGGCCGCGGTAGTCGAGGGGACTGAGGCGCGCCAGTTACGGTCTGCACTGCCACTACGGTCGGGGGTTCGAATCCCCCCTCGGGCATGGATGTTTGTGCCGTCCTTAGTATTAGCTAGTTCATTAGTAGTTTGTAAGTTTAGGGACTGATGGCCCCGTAGTTAAGTCCCATAAGCTCTACAAACATTTGAACATTTTTTCCAATCCATTGTTGGAATTGAAGAGTGCTTTGTTTAGTTTTGAGTCCAGCCATCATCTGAGCGTGAGTTGGCCGTTTGGTGCGGGTGCCAGGGCCGTGGCGTTGCAGTGCTGGTCCCCACGAGACCGTGACCGGCAGGTGGAAGGGAGCAAGGTGAGCGCGGACAGGAAGCCGGCAGGCGGCCTTGATCCCGTCACACCAGCCGGGCTGACCCAGTCGCCGCGCCGGCCCATCCCACTGCCTGCTGCACCACTCGCCAACATCATTAATTACCGGCTGTCGACATAGCAGGAGGATACTGGTAGCTGCTGAGTAACTGCACGGGCGTCATACATATTCTTGCTAACGAGACTTTTCTCCACTCAGAGGAGATGTCCATGTTCACCGTACTGTGTTTTGCTCCAGAAAAGCTTCGACAAGGATTTAATGCACACTCAAGAAGGTCCCGAAATGCATCCAGTAAAATCATTCGTATTCAACAACTAATAAAATTCCTTGAGATAACATTGTCTCTTTATACCAAAGGTATGAAACATAAGGAGAGGCATTGAATTAAAATTTATGATGTGACCGGGATTCGAACCCGGGACCTCATACTTACTAGGTAGGTATTAAGACCACTCAGCTAACACAGGGAATGTGGTGTGGAAGGAGACGTGCTTTTACACCGTGTAGTTGCTTTGGTTACAACTCTGTGTTAGCTGAATGGTCTAAAGCACCTACCTAGTAAGTAGGAGGTCCCGAGTTGGAATCCCGGTCTCTCCTTATCATTCGTATTCGTAAGGGCCCCTTCAATTACTGCTGGCATTTCACGGGACGATACCGCGAAATGAATTTCTCGTATCCTGCAAGGAAATTTTCTGAGAATCCTTTACTGCAGATCAGCAGAGCTCCGACCTGATTAGGGCATGACATACGATATCTTACCATTGTAAGAATTATTTGTCATGATAATAAAGAGGGATCTGTTGTCAGCTATACAAGATTATGCTGCCAACAGTTAAAGTTGACGTTAAACTTTCAAGGTTCAGGGTAGTTTCCGGGGTAAGACAAGGTTGAAACCTGTAACCACTGCTTGTCATACTGTTTAAGGTCCATATACTGAAAAGAATAGACTGGTAGGATCTGATAAAATAGGTGAAAAGAAAATAAACAGACTAGGATATGGAGACAGTTGTGATGGCAGATTCGATTGAAAGGTTGCAATCTAATATTTCAGAACTGCAGCAAATACTAAGTCAGTATCTATCGACCAGCTTTATTGTATGGGAGTGAAAACTGTATGCATTAATAAGGTTGTGTTTACAGTAATGAAATTGGCAACGATGATCGAAGGTACCATTAGATGGGAACAATGGCAGGACGGTGTCTGTAATGAGGAAATATCAAGCAGTTACTCTCAACAGGATGAAATGGTGGGACGGTGTCTGTAATGAGGAAATATCAAGCAGTTACTCTCAACAGGATGAAATGGTGGGATGTTACACGCATGGGAGAAGCTAGACGTGAGATGTACAGAGGATCAGCGTTGTGGAAACCTCCAGGTGTTTCCACTGTTGTCACCATTGACAATCTTTCCGAAAATATTTCGTATGATATTTACCATTTCTTGGGAAGAACGTTACGTACGGAGTGAATGTATAAGTAATATTTGTCATATAGAGGATCTTTTTCATATGAAAAGCGCCAGATTATAAACACATCTTCAGTGAATGGCTTGTTAATAGCTGTAGTCACAGTTATCGGTGAAATGCAGCCCGCTTCATAGCCTGATAACCTATAAGATGTCTCCAGTCTCTTCCTCATAGTGTACCATGCATTCCAGAAAGTTTTAGCATGTAATAGTATGTAGAATATTGTCCGTATTGACATACTTTTCTTTCAGACTATAAGAAACTTGCAAGAAGAAGATCAAAGTATAGTAAATGACAGAGGAGGATGGGGATAGATGAAGAGATGCAGTCCAACTTCCTATCGTCGGAGACCACATAATAACGGGATTGATATGTAACAATAAGAACATATGGTATTATTGAGAGAAGGGTCATGGCACTCATATTTATTTAGTTTATCCATGGGTGGAAGTCTTTCCAGTAAACGAGTTTAGCAGTTGTGCCATCCAATACTACGTTGAACTGTCAGGACTTTTTTTTTCATATCAGTTTATAATATAGAAAACGGCATTTTCTGAAAACCGAGGGTCGAACACAATATAACCTATTTCCCATGAATACGGTAATTCCTCTACCTTCCTACGACGTTTCAACGGACTTAGTCAGTTACACGGTTAAAGAAGTATCTCGTGTTACTAAACTAATAAACAAAAATCCTAGTAATGTCCAAAGAATAAAGCTTGACACTTTGCACTTTTCGTCTCACAGACACACTACCAACCACAGTGCCAATGAATTACATCAGAACTAAGTTCACCTTTCAAGTCAATCTTCGATGCTGAAACTGAGGGTATTTATGCAGCTTAATCGAAATTAAGCGTAAAATTACAGATTACATGGTCATCCATAAAGTTCTCAAACCATTTTATATTTTAAGTTTGCCATATCCTCTGTTCCTTCCGACTTTTTTCGGATTTCAATTGCTGTGTATGGTTATGAGTTGCACTGCTGTCGCGAGATATTTTACTCTAAGTGAATATAACTGAATTAAACAGATGATCATTACATACCCTGAGCGGCAGCATAACAGAGCTGTGGCAAGCGGCGCTAACAGGAGTGAAATTAATTATCTGCACAGTACAGGAACCCCACAGACACAAAGTGACAGTTGGAAACATACAGTTCTGGAAAAACCAGTTGCTGCCGCTTTCACTAAATGCTGCGCATCGTTTCCACTTGCCACGACTTTTTCTGACTTTTGATATTTCGTGAGCAAAGGTGTCGCATGTTAAAAGGTGATAGTATGTGCAATGGCTCGAGTTTCTAGGTCGACGGGCATTTCTCGACAAGGAAGGGTTTAGGGAGAAAGCATTAGGTATTAACGTCCCGCGTTGACAACTAAGGACACATTTGGGACTAGAAAGGACGTCGGGCTTTACAATGAAATCGTTTCAGCGTTTATCTAAAATCATTTAGAGAAACCACGGCTAACCAAAATTCGTAATTGTGAACTATTAATCTCTAGATTCCAGTCCCTTGTCACTTCGCTAGCTCACTCGATCGTTCTCTGGGAGTGCTGACGACCCTTTGTCTCGCTGTTCGAGCGATCAGATGTGACAGTTTGTCGTTCAGTGTCCTTGAATGAGAGTCACTCCTCAGTAGCTGTGTTTTCACCATAGTGATGACTCAGCGCGTGCGTGAGAGGGCTGGTTGATCCCTCTAATAAAGATAAATAAATGAGCACGGAAAGATCAACATAGAGGAAGCACGACCACAGGAAACCGATCTACCCGTGGAGGAAAAAAAAGAGACCGGTCAATGTGACAGATTTTCGGAAGATCAAGGTTCGAGTTCCAATACTCCCAAGAAATTTTCCTAGGTGGTAGAATTGAGCTCGGATTGATGCGAACTGAGTAGGTACCTTGGTGAGAAGTAGACGTTGTCAACCTCCGGGACTGCGGTTTTTGTGAGCAAGTCACTCTATACACTACATCCGACCATACCATTATGTGAGGATGATACGGCTATCGTACGAGATCTTGGTTATAAGAAGCGGAGCACGGTGGGTGGCAAAGGAAATCGGGTGTGCCCTTCCAAAGGAACCGTCACGGCACTTGCCTGGAGTGATGTACGGAATATACGGAAAACCTAAATCTGGATGGGAGGAGGTGGATTTGAATCACCGCCGTCCCGAATGAGTATCCAATGTCAACACTGCGCCACATTGGTCGGAGTACTGTAATTGTAAGCCATTTCTCTATTACTGCCCAGCAGACAGTAGGATCTGATGATGATATCGTGTGGCATTTTTGGCCCGTCTGGTGCAAGTCTTTCTGGTGGCTTCACATGGGTGACTTGTGCGTCGATGGTGACGAAATGATGATGACACAATACTCAGTCCCCGAGCAGAGAAAATCTCCAACCCGACCGGGAATCGAACCTGGGTGACAGTCTATCACACTGTCCAATGCACAACAGTGGCGGACACAGTAGGATGTGAATGGATATGATAGCAAACTTTTATATATAAAATCACAGCATACTCATATCATGGGTTGATATTGTGTCTCCCGCGGGCATGTGTGTGTGTGTGTTATCCTTAGATTAGTTTCACTTAGTTTAAGTAGTTTGTAAGCTAGATTTAGAAACATCTGAACATTTGATGTTGTGTCGTCGATTCACACTCTCACATCGCCGAGAGCTGTATTGTTCCCGTGTAACTGTACTACATAATGTCAAGACTCCGTGATGGGGAACGTAGTTTCCAGAAAGTCCTTGATGCTCGGTTTTAGTGTTAGAATGATCAGCAGCATTTACTGTTGTCTATCGTAAAACAGAATTTTTACGTATTTGAGCTTACGACGATGAGCTGCCTTCACTTTTGGTGACCGTAAAAGAGAACCTTCCGTCCGATTTTCCGTTCGCAGATTACCGCTGCATTATGCACGCGCTACTAAGTGCCGCAACTTCGCTGAAGAAGCGAAAGGTCTCCAACGGCGGGTGTAAGCACTGTGTTGGCATAACAGACTTCCTTCGCAGGGACCAAGAATTCGCAGCGACACCTTTCAGCTGGTGTCGGTTTCGCTCTTCAGTACCCGGTTGCTCGTTTCAGCAGTGACTGCTGCGGTTGCGGGCACTTTCTGGAGCGCACCATCAGCTTAGGCAACGCGGATGCTCGCTGCCGCAGACTTGTGCAACGGTGCCAACTGTCACATTACTTTGCACGTAAATATGTCCTTTACTACTCTACACGTTTCCTGGCCTAGAAAAGTTAAACGTGTACTTGCACAAGGAACTTCGCCCCCTATAGGTCATTTCAGGATGTTATTTCAATTACATAGCAGCCTTACATGGCAGTATTGCGTATTTTAGGTCAGTAGTCCTGAATGTTCTTCTGATAAATTGATTTATTTTCCTAGTCCATCTATGGCCCAATATTAACGTCGCCTCCAACCATAATTTTTTAGGCATTGCGTAACAATTGGAAAGAGGCACCCCTGACGATTATGTCGCTGGTTCTACTTCACAACCGAGCGAGGTGGCGCAGTGGTTACACACTAGACTCGTATTCGGGAGGACGGCGGTTCAAATCCACCTCCGGCCATCCTGATTTAGGTCCCCGTGATTAAATGACTCCAGGCAAATGCCGGGATGGTTCCTTTGAAAGGTCATGGCTTATTTCCTTCCCCATCATTACACAATCCGAACGTCATCTGCGCCTCTACGGGGCGTTAAATCTTATTTGGTAATAAGAAATACATGACACTTAATCTTAAACATTTCTCCTTCAAAAATGTGGCCACTACGCACTGTTAAGTTTCACATATCCTCGCGCTGATAAAATTGCACCATCAGAAAAAAAGCATCGTATGCTGCAGTTAGAAAAAACAACGGAACAAATTCATCAGCAATTATGAAATTAGCGAGCCGTTACAGACGTCAGTACACTGGGTGTTAAAATTACACAAATGCCAACGGTATAATGAGTGTTGTACGAAAAGGCAATAGCGGTGTATAAGAATGTTTGTGGCAGTTCTACGAGTTTACGAACTACAGAATTGAAACACAGTATGTAAATGATCTGACTAAAAACCTTAATGAAGTGTGTACTACAGATATTTTTATGGGACTCCAGTGGAAAACTGCTTCCAGAGGCCAACATGCGATGTGATCTGCGCAAGAAACAATTGAGATATTTGTACATGGCAAACATAAATACCTGTTTTTATTTAACGCACTGAGGAGGACAGATGCCATATTCAATAGTTTAAATGGGTTTTTGTTGTGTTTAGTAGTGTTGCTTTTATAATGCTATGCCAGCTGCTTAATTTTGAAATTAAAATGTTTGGGAGGTCATGTAGTAGGGTGTTTGGCTGCTATAGGGGCGAATAAAGGACAATGAAATAAGTAAATTTTTCCAGTAAACAAAGATTGGAAAACACGGGATTACCCGATGTGACATGTACCAGTAGCTTAAAACGGTGTCTCGGTGGGTGAAAACAAAATATGAAGCCTTTAGGACAAAGATGTGCTGCGGCGGAGTGGCCGAGCGTTCTAAGGTGCCTTGTTGCGGAGCGCGTGTTTGCTCTCCGTCGGAGGTTCGAGTCCTTCCTAGGGCATGGTTTAGTTTAAGTAGTTAGTAAGCCTAGCAACTGATAACAGAGCAGTTAAGTCCCATTGATTTACATTTGAACATCTGACAAACAGGTGACTACAAGGCGAGTACCCCATGGCCACTGTTAGAGGCAGACTTCTGCACCTCTCCCCGTCGGTGCATTTACACCATTAAGGAAAGAAAATGCTGACTTTTGCCGCCTGCAATGACAGCTATCCACTTCAACACGTCAATTCCACAAATAAATACATAAATATAATAGATTCAAATGGGCAAACCAAGGAGGCTCTACCAGGAGCGAGTCACAAGTCGAAACTCTATTTACTTATCTTTGGTTATCCAGGTGTATGATATAATTAAACGAGCATATTTAAATCAACGCAGCTTTTGACAGTGACAGTGTAGAAACATTTCAGGACTGCACTTGACCTTACATCTTATTGGGTAAAGTATTGGTTTCTACACCAGTGGATGTAGTTGAAAATGTGTACCCAGCCGTCATTCGAACCCGCGTCTCCTTCTTTCGAGGCAGTGTGTCTGTGTGTGTTGTGTGTGTGTGTGTGTGTGTGTGTGTGTGTGTGTGTGTGTGTGGTGTCTGTTCTATAAGATGTGTCCGAAAGAACAGGCACAACTTTGGATCTGCAGTTAGTATCAATTGTACGATAGAACAGACACTATATATATATATATATATATATATATAAAGGTAAAGCAGTCAACAATCCGAAGATTGGTTTTGAACACCACAGTGCTTTACTAGGCATGGTCCTGTTTGGAGGTGGTATGCCGTTGCCTTCCTCCGACCTTCGAACTGACTTACCCAGCCAGTTATAGGAGGACCTACAGTTTAACGTGGGTTCCGAACCACGGTGCTACTCGGTATTTTTCACATAAACATGACTGCCAGAGGTGAAAGAAGTGGAAAGTGACATATAGAAATCGTAGGGCCTGGCGGGGATCGAACCCGCGACCTTTGGATTTGTAGTCTGGCACTCTACCACTGTGCAACCGAGGCGCATATGTATTGTTAAATTGTCAGCCGAGTTTTCTGGCTGTTGGTATGAATCGTGTGTGGTGTGAGAGTAGTACGTACCTCCAGGCGTAGGATCCATCGGGGCTGATCTCGTTGCTGTAGCGGATGATGGGGATGGGCGACGTGCCAGAGTACGAGGGCTGCGGCTGCGGCCTGTACTGAGGCTTCGCCGAGCCCAGCGCCACCAGAGTCAGCACGAGGATCGTCTGCAACAGCCGGGTACAAAAACATAAAAACATAGTCACGACTGCGTGTCCGCCCTCGAGAACAACTTAATTTCAACATATACGTCTTAGATTACGGAGTTCTACTGCCTTGTACTTTGGCAATATATTTTGGTATGCCGCGGTGGAGTAGCCGAGCGGTCTAAGGCGCCTCGTTGCGGAGCGCGCGGTTGCTCGCCGTCGGAAGTTCTGGTCCTCCCTGGCGCATGGGTGTGTGTATTGTCCTTAGGTTAGTTTACCTTAGTTTAAGTAGTTTGTAAGCTACGGACTGATGACCAAGCACCTTGGTCCGATAGATTTACAAACATTTGAAGATTTTTATTTTTGTATAAATATGCATCCACTTGTATTTATGGATGATTTTTTTATTCTTCAGTAACTAGTGTTCAAGCAACTGACGACTCCTAATCAGTGGAGATGATACAGAAACGTTACTGTACGAAGCGCAGATAGAAGTTGTGGTTCTGGTAAAATGACTAAACCTTAGGAACCTGGAACGAAACTTTTCGATATAATTTTATTATTGTTATTATTTTGCTGTCTGTGTTTTTACTCTTGGTAAATCCATTTCATTATCATATATTGGGCACTGGCAATACGCATCTATCATAGTTTTTGCCATCTTTAAATAGCAATAATGTTATAGGACTTTGTGACATTAGTACACCACAGTCTAAATCAGTCGCTTTAGCGTCCTCAAATTTATGTACCAGAAAGCGACTACTACATATTGTAGCAATGTCTGTGTCATACTGTATTATGGTATATCCTAAAACGTAATCATTATGCGTCTCTGTATTTACACATGGAAATGTCACCACGAAAACACGAGATAATTGTTTCATCTTCGACTTTTTAAATGTTTTTAAGCAATTAGTATGTATTCAGAATCTTAAAGATTTCGTAGAGTTTCAGTGAAAGAAGTCTTGAATGATATTTCTAGTAGTCATACTACTTAGTTCGATCCAGTATGTTGCGATACAAAATATTATTGAAACATAAAAAATCGTAGCATCCGATGATAAACACATTCTACGTTATCATTACCTGAGAGGCACGATTCTCTGCACGAACGTCTGTGATTTATTAATGAACAAGACGTTAGGATGTACTGTAAACGTTACAACTCTGTTATATATTCCCCGCAAACGACACGATAAAGTTTTTGTGGTTACGTTACAGAATTTTCTAAATTTTTGGTTGTGATAAAATGTTTTTAAATTAATGATCCAACTGGATGAAATTACTGAGGTAATGCATGTAGATTTTCATGTGCAAGTTAACTAACAATAACAGATAATCTTTTCACAGATTTATAAACCTTTTTGTATGTGAATAATTATTGGTGGTATTTAACAAAAGCAGCATGGAATGGCACAATCCCATGTAGACGTACCATTCCCGTGGAAATTTCCACGGGATTATAAATTCCCATGGGGCATTCCAATGGGATTGTAAAGATACTCATGAGAATCTATACAATCCCATGTAAACGTACCGTAATGGGCCTTAAACTATGATACATAGCAGAGATGTGATTCATATTAGGCACTACGACATTTCATCTCATAAATTTTCTATGTGTTATTAATTACGTCCGTACTTCAATACCAGAATGTGAAATATGCCAAACATTAGCCACACACGAAAACACATTGCTCATTGGTTGGAGATGGTACGTCATGAACCTTACACTACAAACCATTCACCGCCAATATTGTTATGGTTCTTGTTATTATATTGTTATAGTTAACTTTGCCTCTTTCAGAGATTTTTAAACACTGTGCTGTGTGCGGAAGCTATAATAATGGCACGAAGACAACTACCTAAATACTGTGTGACGATAACATCCACAATAAGAAATGAGACATTACGGGAAAAGCAGACATACGTTATGGTAGGGTCAGGAAAAAAAATACAGCAACAAATAAGTCGCTTTTTTGTAGAAATGGATAAAGCTAGATCTTTTATTGATCATGTGCATCTGCTGAAGGCCTGAAACTGAGAAAATATCAAGCAAGTCTAGAGATAGAAATCGATGAAAGTTTTGCTGTAAACGGAACAACCAGGTACGGCAACATTTAAATGACTTCTTCTTGGCCCTCGTAAAAACTCACCTCGTTTTTAAACCTCAGCTTTCCAGTGATACGAGCTATATTTCATTTACTGACTATCGACTATATGGAAAGAATGATTAAGGGACTGGACTCGTATTCGGGAAGATTGTGTTTTAAAGCGCCAATGCATAATCTCGATTTAAGCTTTCGATTTCCTAATGGCAAATGCATCGACGTTTCGTCTTAAGAGTGTTCAAACTGTTTCTTCACCGGCAATGATTTTTCGTCTAGAAATAACCCAAGATAAAAATAAAAAGACACACAAAACGAGAATATGAATGCTCCTTTAAGTTTCATACAATCATGTGCGCTACTACAACACCAGTAAAAATATTAATAGGAATTTTTGAATTGGTCGTTCTGATAGAATTATTTTTTTAAGTATATTATTTCGATCACAAGGGCCAATACGGAAATTTGCTATTAATAACATAAAAATTATGTAACGTTAAAAATTCCTGACCTAAAGTTGCCGGACACTTTGTAAAACTGTCACATTAACGGAAAAAGGTATTCCGTAGAAGCGGAGTCTTCTGTTATGTAGTGAAAAAATCTGGGATCTCCATATAGGAAAATCCCTCGACAATTTCTACAGAATTCTAAAAATTTTCTTGTCCACTTCCGTGTCCTGTACCGAATTATCTCGACGTCAACTAGACATGGACACTAATCTGCCTTCAAGCAACAATAAAAATAAAAGCGTTAGGAGGTAAGCTGAGCATTTGGGATGCCCCTTAAAGAAAATGCCAGGATGATTTCTTCGAAATGATTCCAGCCTTGTGTTCGGTTCGCATTCGTCTTACCATCGACGGGAAGGTAACAACTAATCTCCCTTTTCTATTTTGGACTGTGGATACAGTAAAAGTGTTGGAAAAGTGTATATGTGACGTAACGATGAAGACTGTCGATTTCAAATTATCGTGTAATGAGAGTTTCGAATGAAACATAATGGATATATTGCCTTATATTGGGTTGCGAATGGTTTCTTTCAGTTACATGTTTCACTCCTGTTGAATCATCTTCAGAATGATGTAATTGCGTCCGCAACCAGTCTAGTCAGTGTTCTGATACGCACTATATTTGTCGCAACACAGAGGACTCGGGTAGCGGAAGCAGCTGCAAGATTCTGAAGACGATGTAAAGTTAAAAATTCCTGACCTAAAGTTGCGGGACACTTTGTAAAACTATTAGGTATTCCCTAGAAGCGGTGTCTTCTGTTATATAGTGAAAAAATCTGGGAACTCCATGTAAGTAAATCTCTCGACAATTTCTACAGAAATTCTACAAGTTTTCTTGTCCACTTCTGTGTCCTGTACCACATTATCTCAACGACAACTAGACATTGGACACTAATCTGCATTCAAGCGACAGTAAAATAAAAGCGTTAGGAGGTAAAGTGAACACCTGGGAACCCCTTTGGAGAAAACGCCACGATGATTTCTTCGAAATAATTCCACCCTTTTCTTCGGTTCGCAATGGTCTTACCATCGACGGGAAGTTAAAAACTAATCTCCCTTTTCCCTTTTCTATTTTGGACTGTGGATACAGTAAAAGTGTTGGAAAAGTGTATATGTGACGTAACGATGAAGACTGTCGATTTCAAATTATCGTGTAATGAGAGTTTCGAATGAAACATAATGGATATATTGCCTCATGTTTTCTTTCATTTACATGTTTCACTCCTGTTGAATCATCTTCAGAATGTTGTAATTGCGTCCAACCCGTCTAGTCAGTGTTCTGACACGCACCATACTTGTCGCAACACAGACGACTCGGGTAGTGGACGCAACTGCAAGATTCTGAAGACGATCCAAAAGGGCTGAAACATGTCAGTGAATGAAAAAATCGCAACGGTTGGCTAACAATATAACAAATTGTAAGTCGACTATGTCAACTACAGTAGAAGCGACTTATCGGAACTTTTCTATGCGTCACTCGGATGTACGGAGACGGAGCGACCGGTGCCATACTCACCAGAGCGTTCATGTCTGCTGCCGTGGGCGTGCGCTGCTGTCTGGTTGGAGCCTGGCCGAGGTGTGAGCTGCCGAGACTGCGGTCAGCCGGGCTTATATAGTCGGCTGCGCGGCCGCCGCGGCCGGCTGGGCCACCCCTCCGCGAGACGCGGTCCGGAGAACGCGGGCGAAAGTCACCATACTCTGGCCTCATTCCGCCTCTTCTCCGCCTCCCACTCCGTTTTTACGCAGACGTCCGTCGCCCACTTCGCACTGTCCTCCGTGGCTACTCCCCACTTCTGCGTTATAGTAAGACGCTGCAGCGTAATAACGTACCGGAAGAAAGACGGGAGGAGGGGACGGGTGGGAGGAGGGGGAGGGGGTGTTAAATGCATCTAACGGGAGATGCGCTAAAGGACAGTAATAATGCAGTGTGATGCGCTGCCCTCTCAGATCATAGAGGCGGGGCTCACGGCGGTGCCAAAGATCACTTGCTCCATTGCGGCTGGGAGAGCACGTGACGGAGTATGAGAAGAGGAGGAGCGACTCGAAAAGGGGGGAGAAGGGGACAAGGGGGGGAGGGTCAGAATGGACGGCGAGAGGGGCTGCTAGCCGGCGATCTGCTCCAGTGCGGACGTGACCGAGCCGGAGAAGACACCCGGTGTAGATATGCGGTGCGTCACCCAGGGTTACGTCAAGGTCTGCGGGAAGCCGGTAGTCTCGACCTGTCGGCTGCGGCTCGCACCACAGCCGGTGCACTTCCGCGCTTTTGCCTTTCCGTGTGCGTGGTGTTATCTTCACGTTATCTTGACGTCGGTTTGCAGCAGGATTATAGACCGTATACTTTTCTCAAATGTTAAGAAATACCTCGAGTAGAACGCTCTCTTATCCCATAGTCAACACGGATTCAGGAAGAATCTTTCCTGTGAAATACAGCTAGTTCTTTACTCACATGATGTGATGAGTGCTATCGATAAGGATTATCAAATAGTTTCTGTATTTCTAGGTTTCCAGTCCCTCACAAGCGTCTTATAATCATGTTGTGTGTTTATGTAATATCATCACATTTGTGCGATTTGATTCGTGATTTGCTATCAGAAAGAATCCACTACGAGTAGGACAAATGTGATATCTGGAGTTTCGCAGGGAAGTTTTATAGGGCCCCTGTTTTTCTTGTGTTCTTCAGTCCGCAGACAGGTTTGATGCAGCTCTACACGCTACCCTGTTCTGTGCACGTCTCTTCATCTGAGAATACGTTCGGCAACCTACATCCCTTTGAATCTGCTTACTATATTCGTCCCTCGGTCTCCGTCTACGATTTTTACCCCCACACGCTTCCTTCTAATCCTAAGTTGACAATTCCTTGATGTCTCGGAATGTGTCCAACCAATCTATCCCTTCTCTTAGTCAGGATATGCCAGAAACTCCTTTTCTCCCCGATTAGGTTAAGCATCTCCTCATTAGTTACCTAATCTACCCATCTAATTTTCATCATACGTCTGTAGAACCATATTTCAAAAGCTTCCATCATCTATTTATCTGAACTCCTTGTCGTCCACGTTTCACTCCCATACAATGCTACACCCCAGACAAATGCTTTCAGAAAGAACTTCCTAACATTTAAATTAATATTGGATGTTAACAATTTTCGCTTCTTTAGGAATGTTTTTCTTCTCAAAGACATTCTGCATTTTATATCTTCTTTACTTCGGCCATCAGAAGTTGTCTTGCTACCCAAATAACAAAATTAATCTACTACTTTTATTGTCCCATTACCTAATCTAATTCCTTCAGCTTCGCCAGATTTTTTGACTTTACATTCCATTACCTTCGTTTTACTCTTGTTAACGTTCATCTTATATCTTCGTTTCAAGACACTGTCCATCCCATTCAATTGCTCTTCCAGATCTTTTGCGGTCTCTGACAGAATTACTATGTCATCGGCAAATCGCAATGTTTTTTATTTCTTCTCCGCGCACTTTAACGCCCTCTCCAAATTTCTCCTTCCATTTTTTCACTGCCTGCTCAATGAACACATTGAACAACATTGGGGAAAGGCTACAACCCTGTCTTACTCCCTTCTCAACCTCTGCGACCCCTTTCTTGTCCTTCGACTCTAATAACCGCTGTCTGGTTTTTGTATAGGTTGAATATAACTCTTCACTCCCTATATTTTACCTTCAGAATTTGGAAGAGTGTATTCCTGTCGACAGTGTCAAAAGCTTTCTCCAAATCTACAAACGTAGGTTTCCCTTTCGTTAGCCTATCATCTAAGATAAGTCGTAATGTCAGTATTGCCTCCCGTGTTCCTACATTTCTACTGTTCCTTGTTTTTATAAACGATTTATAAGACAATCAGAGCAGCGCTCTTATATTTTTCTCGGATGATGCTGTTATTTATCAGTTAGTAAAGTCAAGAGGAGATCAAAAGCAATTTTAGATAAGATATCTGCATGGTGCAAAAATTGGCATTTGACCCGCCATAATGATAAGTGTGAGGTCGTCCATATGAACATTAAAGAAATCCGTTAAACTTCAGTTACTCAATAATTGAGTCGAACCTATAGGCCGTCAATTATACTAAATACCTAGGAGTAACAATTACGAACAACGTAAAGTGGAAAGAACACTCAGAAAATATTGTAGGAAATGCGAACCAAAGACTACGTTTCATTGGCAGAACACTTAGAAGACGAAACAGTTCTACTAAAGAAACTGCCAACACTACACATGTGCGTACTATTTTGAAGTTTGCTGCGTATTGTGGGATCCACACCTGGTGGGACTGACGGATGATATAGAGGAAATTCAAAGAAGGGCAGCTTGTTTTCTAATACCGCGATTCACGGGAGATACATGAAAATGATGCACGAGTTTGGGTGGAAATAAGTCGTTTTTGTTGTGTTAAGATCTATTTGCGAAATTTCTTTCGCCAACTTTCTCTTGAGAAAGCCTACATATATTGTTACCTCCCACCTAAACAGGGTGACTTGATGATCCTAATAAAATAAGAGAAATGAGATGAAACACAGAAAGATTTAGGTGTTCCATTTTATCGCGCCCTATTAGAGAATGGAACTATGGAGTATCATAAAAGAGGTTTCAAATTCAAATGTTTTTAAATCTATCGGACCAAACTGCGGGGCCATCAGTCCGTAGCTTACAAACTACTTAAACTAAGGTAAACTAAGCTAAGGACAGACAGACACACCTATGCCCCAAGAAGGACTCTAACATCTGACGGCGAGCAACCGCGTGCTCCGCGGCGAGGCGCCTTAAGGGCCCTACAGACGATGCGATTTATTGGATGAATTCGTTGGTCACCCGATAAATTGGGAGTTTTTAGACATTACGCGACCAACTTTCCTCGTCGGCCGGTTGGTTGTGCCTGACCACCCGATCTCTGATTCCCCCATCACTTTACCCGACAAATTGTACCGTGAGTGGCGCTTCCCGACAAACTGTCGTCTGCACAGCGAACATGCGAAAACAAAAACAGTTCGACAAACAGACACCAGAAAAGGGTGGAGCTGCGTGCATTTGGTCGGAACGTGTGTAGGCTACTACCAATTGGTTGGTACATTGGACATCTTGTTGGTCGTGTGATAAATCGGAGCGTGTGTAGGAGCCTTTAGACCGCTCGGCTACTCGGCCGCGGCTAAAAGTGGTTTGTTGAACCCTTTGACATGCACTTCAATGTGGCTTGCAGAATAAGCTTGTAGATACAGATGTACAAATACGGAGGTCTACGATGCAGGTGACCATTACTAATTGGCAGTCGCTGCATTCTGGAATGGGGTCCCTACATTCCCAAGCCAACGTTGTGCCCAACTCTTCTACTGTCCCATCCGTGTTTATTAGGTTTTGATTACTCAGATCGCCACATGTGCGCGAACGCATGGTTAGTTTCTTACCTTTCGTCTTAAAATCTCTCTGAGGATTAGTTCCTATTCTTTACTCTTGTATGTATTTTGCGACTTGGCCTACGTCAAGTCTATTACACGCCCAGTGGCTACATCCCGTGTGTGAGGGTTTATGGAAATTTGATACACTGCTACCTCGCCTCTATGTGCTTTGTAGTTAATATATGTTCCGACTGGCTGTCCCTACTTTCATTTTTCTGTAGCTTCCCTTGCTGTACCTTTTTGTAAACCTTTTACCAGGCGCTGAAACCCCTGCTGTAAGAGACGAAGTCCGACTGCCTGGGGCAGAAGATATGCAAGTGAGTTGCCTGTCAGGGATGTCAGGGAACAATGATAGTCGGAGACTTTTTGAAACCGGCCGCGGTGGCCGAGGGGACTGAGGCGCTACAGTCACGGTCTGCACGACCACTACGGGCGGGGGTTCGAATCCTCCCTCGAGCAAGGATATTTGTGCCGTCATTAGTTGTAAGTATTTCATAAGTAGTTTGTTAGTTTAGGGACTGATGACCCCGTAGTTAAGCCCCATAGACTCTACAAACATTTGAACATTTTTAGACTTTTTGAAGAGTAATTTTCCCATCTTATCTTTATACAGCCACAGCTACAGCTTCACCCAACATTCCTTACGCTATACATGCACTGTAAATTAAGTTTCAATACTTCTTCCTTACTTCTCTTCTCGCTTTGTTTTACGATTTCATAAATTGTCTCATATTATTTCAGTCCTTATTCCGTCTACCTTCTTTCTCCAATTGCTTCAGTGGGTCTAAAGTTCATGAATTATTTCTTCAATCGATGATTGCAAATTCGTCAAAATTATTTTTTCATGATCTTTCCTAAATGCTCTCTTAGTTACAGTTTTTAATTTGCCCTTGATGTCAAAATTCCTGGTTTTAAATGTTCAAATGTTTGTAAACCTATTGGACCAAACCGCTATGATCATCAGTCCCTATACTTTCAAATTACCTGAACTATCTCCCACTAAGGACCACACACACACACACACACACACACACACACACACACACACACACACACACACGCGCGCGCGCGCGCGCGCGCGCGCGCGCGCGTGCCCGAGGGAGAACATGAACCTCCGGCGAGAACGGCTACCCAGTCCGGCGCATGACGCCTTAGGCCGCGTGGTAATTTCGCGCGACATTTCTGGTTTCACGGCCGTAGGTATATACTTCCACAATTCTTTTAAGGTATCGTTACCGATACCTCGTTCACTTGTTATTTGAACGGGAGAAAAGGCAAGAGATAATTCTTCTAAATGTAACCTTTCCCACAGTCCGTAATTTAGCTTGCTAGATATGGAAATGCAAACGTCCATTCTAGTAGGCGTCTCTACGATGATTTTCATTGCTAATGCTTTTCTATTATCTGTCTTCAGTATATGGTATCAAGCATAGAATAATATTAATGAAGTGTGTTGCGTATTTTTATTTTATACTATACCGATATTAGACCTAATACTAGAACAGGTCACATAAAATTTAAAAGATTGTCGCTGATTACGTTGGTACATACTGCATCATTTATGATATATCATGACGCTCATTCACGTTTTAGGAAATCATAAAAGATAGTTGTACCTGTGTCTTTTTCTGCATCGGTCTTCTGCATATATAGAGACAAGCATTATCTAATATTTAGGATGTGTCACAGATTTATTCTTTTATTCTAAGCTGACAATATATCGTAAAACTTGAACATATTTGGGAAGGTGATCATTGACTTGGTTGTGATTTGTTTACATTTTGTCGAGAATTTAGTTAAAATAAATCTTTGAATGGCATTATTGGCTGGATAACCCCATCAGAAGTTGCTCGGAGACTTGTGCAAGTATTTTTATTTGACGTTACTTGTCGACGTTTTGTGTTGGTATGAACAGAGTAACGAATTTTGTATCTCAGCTCCAGTATTCTATAGAAGTGTTTGGTCATCCATCAACTGCTGTCTCTATCTTTGTATACATCAGAAATTTTCGATACTCTTTGAGTGGATCGTTGAAGTAAGTTTTCTTTTCCAGCAAGACTCGATAGTTGCCGCCTATGATTTGTTAAGTGTCATCGACGTTCTATACTTGACACAATGGAAAATCCGATTGGAATGTCAGGAATGGAGAGAAGATAACAACTCACCGTAAAGAGGCTTGCTGAGCTGCGATATACATGTTCATTCCATTCTGTATTTGTTCTTCCGTCTTTTCGCTGATAGGATACACGTTTTATTTAACGATAATACAATATGCAATTTTTCTTTGATGTACTGAAGAGATACAAATGTGGTAAGTATTGAAAATGAACGTTTCTAGAGAACTGTCTGGATCATAATATTAACGAACACTTAATACAGAGAATAGCGCATGTTATACGCTCTTCCGGTCTGCAGTTTAAATTACCGCGTGCTATCCATTTCATTTCTTTTAGGCTGTAACGCCAGTTATGTGTGATACGAAAATTCGGTCAAAATTTCTGTTTAATCAAAGAAGGATTTGTGAAATAATAATAAAAAGAAACAGAATAAAATGTTGGCTTAGCTTATTTTTTGGACTTCTTACACTTAATGACAGTGTATTTTAATTAATTCACACAGCACTGGATATTGGACAAAGGAATTCTCTATGTCATTATTTCTTAACTCGTGAAGTATGTTAAATGTTTTGTACAGCTTATGAGACTTAACTACGTGGTCATCAGTCCCTAAACTTACAAACTACTTATGAACTAGCTAATCCTAAGGACGGCACAAATATCCATGCCCGAGGGGGGATTCGAACCTCCGACCGTAGTGGCCGTGCAGACCGTGACTGGAGCGCCTCAGTCCCCTCGGCCACCGCGGCCGGCCGTGAAGTAAGCCTACATATGTAACTAATATGTAGAGGTCATATTTCAACAACAATATTCACACGTATGAAGAAAGCGATACGTCTCTCTCTCGCTCTCTCTCTCTCTCTCTCTCTCTTTCTCTCTCTCTCTCTATCTATCTATCTTGTATCGAGGTATCATTAATGTGCCATAATTATTTTGGCAATTACTCGAAGTGACGAAGGATATTTAGGAGGTACTCGAGTGGTTTCTACAGGGCATTTTTCTGCTCATAGTTCACTAGATTCTCTGTATTCTTCTCTTTAGAGCCAGAACCAATTACAGGAGTTGTTCTCTTACTGTTGATGATAAAGGAAGGGAGTGCCACGAAAGTTCTAACAGTCATTTTGCAAAATTATTTTCAATATAATGGGAAATTATTGTCAATGGACGTCGAGGTAAAAAGAAAAAGTCGCTCCACAAGAATTTATTATTTTTGTACATAATCATTTTAGATTCCCCTTAGTGTTCCCAGCACTTCGCATTAATGATTTAATGATCTATCTGAACAGAAATCATGAAGTAATATTAGAATGACTTATCAAATGTTATGGCGTTTCTGAACGAACGAGAGCTGAATTCGAAAATAATGGGAATTAATTGATAAAAAAGTTGATAACAGTTAATTAAGCGATCTTGTAGAGAAAAATTAATTTTAAAAAAATCTGCACTAGATAATTCCGTGCCGGAGACCCTACGAAGACACATTTTGATATGCCAGTAGTTTGATAAGTTACCATACACATGTTGGAAATGACAAAACGATTCTAGTAGGTGTTTACTGCTTGTAACTAGTACGATTTGCATATATTTTTTTAACTTTCCCATTACTGTAATGAAATAAATAATCCTCGCAGTGACTTGTTTGTCCATGTAAATATCGTTAACAGTCCTTGTACTCGAGGTCCATTACAGCCATAGATCTCTGGAACTAGTCACACCTGCAATTTGCGCAAAGGCGAAAACCGCGCTGCACGTAAGAGCCGCCTGAAGCACAGATGCCGCAATTTTCACTTCGATATGGTACAGCCGTCCTTCTTTGGTTATCAACCTGTTCATACAACGCTTTCTTACACCTTCATCTCTTCCCTCCTCCTTTCTTCATCATTCATCATTCATTCATTAATTGATGTGGTTCCTCTTTTAATGCGTTAAACAACACGATTTTGTGAATGAAGCTTTTCTTATGATAATCGCTTGTCAGAATACCCAGTATGGTCAAATGAAAAAAAGTGATAGTAAAAGAAACTTTATCTAAATTATAATTTGATTTACAATGAAACAATGTTGCCAAAATATGGTATTTGGAGCTGTACCATAGATGATGCAAGCGAGATTTAAAAAGAATGAATCGAGGAACAATGTAAACTTACGTGAAAGAGGGTTGGGATAGCCTCTCCCACCATCTTACCATTCTATTTCATTATGTGGCGTAAAAGTGAGGCTGAAGGCGTAAGCAAGTTAGACCAGGGGCTGAACGAAATATTGATAATGATGCCATTATAGCGAGAGAATAAATATTATCACTTTTTTAGCAGGAGAAAAGATAGCAGGTTATAATGTAGTACGTATGCCGACAGGAAGACAATCGATGGTGTATTAGTTAAATGAGTAATTCTGGTACCCGTTGTAAATAGTTTTAATAAAAGGTAATCTGACTGACTAGTCGGATATTTGACTAGCACAGTACTAAAATGATAGTCTGGTATCTGCCCTCAACGTAATGTCATTACCACCATGTGAAAATGGAGTTAACGTGCCTGCCACATAAATGATCTAAAGTCACGCGATCATATAGGCATATTATCTTTCACTGCGGTGGTATGGTCAAGATGTAGCATGGCTAGAATGTAATTCATAAATCGGCCAAATTTTTTAAAAACTCAATGCGAGACATTTCGAGGATGTAAAGGAGGACTAAGACCACGTGACTCATTGTGCCACTTATTCTGAAAGTATGAAAGGAATTTAGGCGAGCAGAGTAGGTCTACTCTATTACCTTTAAAATAGCATATCGAACATGAGTGACTTTTTATTCTTAATTTCCTGTCTTTATTTACAATTCACAAATATTTTCTCATGCTCCTATTTTAAACTTTAGAGTCTCACAATTTTTACGCCTCCTTTCTCCGCTACGGTTTTCCGATCACCTTCGTTGTACAACTATTATTTGTTCCAGCTCTTAGACCATCGTGCACCATGCATTTTTTCCAGTTTACTCCGACGAAAGAATTATGTTTTCCAATATCCTCGAATTAAATTTGATAAAAACAACTTTTTACAGCCAATTGAACCACACTATCATAAAAGTTCTTTCGATGAAGGGCAGAGTGAATCATGTGAAAGAAGACACAAGCATAGCGTTCCGTACACAAATAGTTTCTGCTTATGCTACTAGACCAACAATTTTAAAATTACTGGATCACGGGAATGGGGGATGCTTTTTCCCTTTTGGAAGACATTTTCAGTTTCCAAATGCGGGACAACGAGTCAAAATTCTGGACTGATTTCTTAGCACTTAGACTGCTTATTAAACGAAGGTATTAAAATAGAACACTGTTGAAGATAAAGATGCAAACGAAAAACAAGTATTTACATTAATAAAATTAATTTTACTAACATATCACTTTCATTTATTGATTCCCTACACTTTTTAGCCTTATCGTCTTAGTAACTAACACGAACATTGAATCTTTAAGAATATTGGTATGATTTGAGTTACATATTTTTACTTCCGTTTGTTGTAATTGCTATTACGAATTGGTACGAAATTTAGAATTGTAGCTTTGAAGAATGTCGAAAGTAGCTTGATTGGAACGAAAAATATTTTGAATGCATTTGATTAAATGACGATTTTCTCTATGGCAGCCTATAGAGGACAGGAACAGCAAGGAATTATCAAATTCTCATAAGAATTCTCATAAAAATAATAGACGAAAAGGTACTAAAAATTTCGCCTTTTTTTTTTCCTCGTCAGTTACGAACTTATCAGTTTCTCTAAGTATAAGCGTTGGAAAATTAGATCGTTTTTGTCTCTCTGACGATGTCATCGTGGAAGAAAGATGCTCAAGAAAATTATTCTTTTGATAATAGGTAAGTCACAATATGTAGTCTGCGCAAACAATTAAACGCTGGACTAGTACAAGGGAGAAGCTGTGGTCGAATCTGTATTCAGCCACCGATTTACACTTTCCATGATTTCCACATATGCAAGCGAATACTCTATCGGTCAGTCTGAAAACGGACAAGGCCGTTTACTTTCCGTATACGTTGCCCATCTACGTTTGTGTTCCACGTTTCATGAGGTCGCTGTCGACGTTAACCTTCCTGTCAAAAAGTGAATATCTAGTAAGCAGTAAATATCGTCGACTTCTAATCTGCCAAGATGTGTCAAAACAACGGACGCTTCACTGCAGACAGCGAGATTAATTGCGCGAACAGGAGAGGAAGACTGCACTATACGATAAGAAGGTACACGGCTTGCTTGTATTAAGTCTTCAGGTCTGTGTATTCTGGTAGTTTAACATTTTACTTTCCACGATGCGTCGTTGTATATAGCTTAAATAATGCTCGTAATGTATAGACATTTTTGATGAATCGTTTGATTCCCACGCAATGACTGTGAAACCAAGGGCCTGCCGCAGTGGCCGAGTGGTCTGCGGTGTGCCAATCACGGTCTGCACGGGCGCTACGGTCAGCGGTTCGAATCCCCCCTCGGACATGGATGTTTGTGCCGTCTTTAGTATAAGCTAGTTCGTAAGTAGTTTGTAAGTTTAGGGACTGATAAGCCCGTAGCCCCATAAGCTCTACAAACATTTGAACATTTGTGAAACCAGACTGGAATGGATTCCAAATTTCGCCTCCTCGGGAGAATATTTTTCTTTTATACGCTACCTGTGCTTTACCATGCGGGCCGCCCGTTCCTAGTTAGTCTTGCACGGCCTGGGTGTGCGCTAAAGGAGCGGGTTCTTCTGTACCTTCCTCTCGTCCACAACTCTTCACGTTAGTCTGTCCTGTGCAAGCATCTTCATCTGAGAATACGAACGGCAACCTATATCGTTTTGAATCTGCTTACTGTATTCCTCCCTCCGTCTCTCTCCTACACACTTCCTACTAATGCTAAGTCGACGATTCCTTGATGTCTTTGAATGTGGCCCACCAGCCAGTCTCTTCTCTTTCTCAGGATATGCCAGAAATTCCTTTTCTTTCCAATTCTGTTCAGCACCTCCTTATTAGTTACGTGATCTACCCATCTAATCTTCACATTTGCCTGTAGCAGCACTTTTCAATAGATTCTGTCATCTTTGTTTGCACTCCTTATCGTCGACGTTTCAGTCCCATACAATGCTACACTTCAGACAAATGCTTTTAGAAAGGACTTCATAACATTTGAACTAATATTGGGTGTCAACAAATCAGGCTTTTTTTACCATAGCGATTCTGCATCTTGATTTTCTGACATTACCCTCGTTTTCCTCTCGTTAATATTCATCTTATATCTTCAAGTCTGTCTGTTCCATTTAATTGCTCTTCCAGGTCCTTTCCTGTCTCTGACAGAATTACTATGTCGTCAGCAAAGCACTAGATTATCATTCTCTCCTCCTGAACTTTAATTCCCTCTCCAAATTTTTCCTTGCATTCCTTCACAGCTTTCTCAATGTACAGATTGAACAAAATTGGGGAAACGCTAAAAATCCTGACTTATTCCGGGATTCCAGCTTACGAGCTCTAAGTGCTGTTATTCAATAAGTACTACCACTTCAGAAAATATCAAAATTAGTTATAATTAAATGATTGCTAGCACAAAACTACAAAAGAATAACTATTCAATGTTCCTAAACGTACTCCAAATACGCCCAATTTATTGCTGCGACGACCTGTCAGGTTGACCTGGACTTAAATAAATATCTGAATAAATTTGAAAACGGCAGGAAAATCTGTGTCGTCTTTTAACGTAAAAGGGAATGGTGTAAGGTTTTAGAGGAACTCCCCATAAGTCACATGTTTCTGTAGTGAGAAACTACGCTTGATGTTGTATAAAAGGGCAACGTCATTGGACTGTTGATGCCCGAAAACGAGTGATTTGAATTGTTAAGATATGCTTTGCCGTGCAGCAAGCAAATGCAACGGCATTTTGTTTTCGTCAGTGCTGGTAAATGCCATCAGGTGAAAAGGGGGAAGGTGTTGTTACTGTATATAAGTAACCGGTGTTTCGTTGTTTCGGTGCTCAAGTAAATACTAAACGCGAATGCATTGCAGACATAAGGTACGTGGGAAGACGACGTCGAATTTGATCCAGTGTGACATCATTAGCGTCGAAGGACATGAAAGGGTCGCAGTGGTAGGGGAGTAAGACTTTGTTGTAGCCTTTCCCCAACGTTGTCCAGTCTGTACATTGAGCAAGCTATGAAGGAATGTAAGAAGGGATATGGAGAAGAAATAAAAGTCAAAGGAGAGGAAATAAAACATTGTGGTTTTCTGAGGACACCTGGAAGAACTATTAAACGGATGGATTGAAAGGAAGGTATAAGATGAACATTAACAAGAGTAAAACGGGGGTAATGGAATGGAATGTCGGAAAATCTGGCGATGTTGAAGGAATTAGTTTAGGCAATGAGACAATAAAAGTAGCTGATGAGTTTTCTTATTTGGCTTGCAAGATAACTCCTTATGACCGAAGTAAAGAAGATATAAAATGCAGAATGGCTATGGGAAGAAAGGAGTTTTTGAAGAAGCGAAATTTGTTGATATCCAATATTAGTTTAAATGTTAGGAAGTCCTTTATGAAACCTTATGTCTGGAGTGTAACATTGTATGGAAGTGAATCTTGGACGATAAGGAGTTCAGACAAAAAGCTGATAGAAGCTTTCGAAATGTGGTGTTCCAGACGAATGATGACGATTAGATGGGTAGATTACGCAAATAGTGAGGAGGTGCTCAACAGAATTGGGGAGAAAAGGAGTTTCTGGTATTCCCGAATAAGAGAAGGGTAGGTTGGTGGGACACATTCTGACGTCAAGGAATCGTCAACTTAGCATCAGAGGAAAATGTGTGGGGTAAAAATCGTAGAGGGAGACCGAGGGACGAATATAGTAAGCAGATCCAAAAGGATGTAGTTTGCCATACGTTTTCTCAGATGAAGAGACTTGCGCAAGACAGGATAGCGTGGAGAAACCAGTCTGCGGACTGAAGACCACAACAACATCGTGACATCAACAAGTGAAGCAAATAGGGGCCTCAGCGGAGATGCACTCATGCTTCCTATAGCCAAATAGGCGAGTTTGGAAGACATCAAAATACGTCGTTCCAAGAGACGGGATGTTAGTTTAGACGCGCTACATCATTTACACAACGATGGCAGTTTCAATTGTCAGATTATCATTCTTAAACTAATACGCAGGAATCCGGACGTCCAAGTAGCATATAGGTCCACAAAGATCGTTGTATTGTAAGGGCAGTAGAAGCAGATCGTAAAGCTATCACAGTACTAAACTGAGAAGTGTCAACACGAACTGGTGTCAACCGGTTACTGGCAGTGAGATTACTGACATGCACACATCTAGCCCGTTTTGCACTCAAGACACAGTATGGACTGGTACCACCAGAGGATTACTTTGGTTGGCACTCCGAGATCTTCCGCGATGAAAGCTGATTTTGGCTCCACAATAGTGAAGGTCGTTTGCACGTGAGATGTACACTTGACGAGCACTGTCTCTTCGAGTGCATTCGTCTAAAACCAAAGACCTTGTAAAAATATGTATACTCTGACGACGCTGCTGTCGCTGGGATAATTTGGTCGCCAATGATAGTGGCGTCAGATTAGCACCAGTTACAAAATCGGAATTTTGAAACATTATGACATTTTCGGGTCGTTAGAATAAATTTAACGACTATCTTCTGGACTGGAATTCTCGCCTCGGGCCAGCGATCGCTGTACCCGATTAGGCTATCCGGTTACGCTTCCCTTCCAACTTAGATGCTCAAGGCACACTACGAGTGTTGTGCCCTATGCCCATTGATTCCTCTTGCTCGCAGCGTATACTGGATTCCCGCAAGGGACCGAGCGTATGAATGCGACCGCATTGAAATTGTTTTTGTCTGATGTGGGAATATTTACAATTATTGATATGGTGTCTGTTCTTTTCAGCCGTGTCTGAAAAGAACTGACACCATATCAATAATTATAAATACGAGTGATGTTAGGAGACAAGTCGAATATTATGTAGCAAGTGT
Organism: Locusta migratoria; assembly: GCA_026315105.1. NCBI lineage: Eukaryota > Metazoa > Arthropoda > Insecta > Orthoptera > Acrididae > Locusta > Locusta migratoria. Next base: position 171,328,146 of record CM048751.1, read on the forward strand.
GGTATAAACACACAGTTGGTAGTCTGTACTATTTGATTATTGCGGGATACATGAAACACGAAGAGCTGTGTAGCGTTTAACTGCACAAATTGTCTTTAGAAAGGAATGAAAGGAATTAATACTGTCATCCCATTTATAATTCTCAGGAATGCAAGTAGTCTTACTACTTGTGTCCAGAGATTGTTACTCCTGCTCCACAGGCTATTAGACAAGACAATATATGATTTTGAATTAAATAAATGACATTTTTAGAAATCTGATAGTTCTTGAAAACGAGCAGTAGTACAGGACACGAAGTTCAAAAAGTTTTATTCTATCATTGGGGCACAAAATCTGTTGCCTCATAGCAGTTCGAAATTTTGTTTGTGAAATTAATATAAACAATTTGTAATACAGAATTTAAAGGTCATCTGAAAGGACTTTGCAGAACTATGTATAGTTACTTATATGAATGACATATAGCCATATGACTTATAGCTTGCAAAGAGTGCAAGTTGTGAGGCTGGACTCAATGTCGATAGTTGCTGGCGGAAATAAGTTGAGAGAGATGATGTACCCGCAGCCGTCTTCGCCCTTTTACTTTTTGTTAGACGCCAAGTGGCGTTGTATATCGCGTTTACCGCCGTGAGCTACTAATTACACGTTTTGCACCGCACTGCTGAAGGTGTGTACGCTTCTGTAAAAACGAAGGGGTATTCCTTTCGCAAGTCCTTCGTAAGTTGATGAATTCGGATTTTTTACAGACGGCGGCATTGCTAAGGAAAACAAACGAATCAGTTCACGAAGACACAAATGAACAAAGTCGACTATTCGCGCGGACTAACTTACAACCTAACCAATTTGCCCGTTGTACTTCGGCATAACCGGAATGTTTCGTCTAGAACCTTTTGTTTTTCAGATCGCTACCAACCTCAGAAAACTAAGAGTGGTCAGCCCAGGCTAACAGGAAGTGGTGTTTCACCTAGTCGTACTATTTTTTTTCTTTTTATGTACACTAGACACCGAAAGGTACTGCACATAATCACACTCATAACTCCTCATATCTTGATTCGTAGCGCTTACGATACGTGGGACTAACCTGCAGTTGGTGGTTGTCGGAATGCGGGACAAATTAGGCATTTTGCAGGGCACTTTCACTAAGTCTCAATGCGGTACGGTGCGGCAGTTTCCATGGCGGTGCCGCAGAATCCGAGACGGTTGGCCGGCATACACAAATCAAGTACGAGTAACGAGACGACAGCTGACTTGTTAATCATCAACTCTTGCAGATATGATTAATTGGAGCAGGAGTGGAACAAAGTTTCCCGGGACAGTTTTCACGATTTGTGAGATCGATTGGATGCCAGTATCAGCGTCTGCACTGTCACTCGGGGCAGTGACGGAATGCACTAATTCTTCTTTCCCAGCATTTTTCCCGTTACTTGGGATCTTCTCTTCTGCCAAGTCGCCTCCACAGAGCTCTGTTGTGGACGTCTTTAGGGCTGAGATCCGCATCGCACATGTCCTCCTTGATGTTGTCCATAAACCTCTTGAATGGTCTAAATGGGGTCAGCGTCCTACTGGATCGAATTGGAGAGCTGATTTAGTCACAGAATAGCACTTTGTCTTCATGACGTGACCGAACCGTGTGATTCGCAGCAAGGCGCCTTAGAGCGCTCGGTCACTCCAATGCGGCTGTGGTCTTTCCTCTCAAACCATCATGCTTGAACTTGTACTCTCCCTCCCCTTTGCAAGCCTAGGGACTGAGGATCTCAGTAGCTTGGTGCCAAAGATTTACAAATAGAACTCGAAAGGATCATAATTATCGGCCGAAACAGTGACCGAATATTTTCGCCGGAAACGAATATTCGGCCGGTATTTATTTACAAACATTTGAACTAAGGAACAACCGAATATTCGGTTTCGGCCAAAGTATTGGGTTCTACCGGCTTGGTTGAAACTAGCTTTCCTGAAATTACGGTTGAAGTCGGGTAGCGCTTGGGACGGATTTAGTGCGGGTAAAGTTGTATTTTGTTGGTATTTACAATATACCGCAGTCGTATCTGAAACTGATGTTCTTGCACTGTATTTGTAATACTCTAACGTATTCAGTATTGTACAAATGGAACGGGTTATCATTATTATTGCGCTGAAAAGTCTTCTTGATATGTGTCCTTGAAAGTAAGGGCTTTTTTTTAGTAACCAATAAGGGGTTATGAAACATTGATCATATGGTAAACAGCTTTTCCTCTTGACTTTTCGTGAATTTACACTGACAACAATCGCACTGTTAGAACTGCGACTTTATTTTTTGAAATTATGCAGAGCTAATTGAAGTTCATTTACTGACAGGAATGTAGCCTATTAGTCAACAGCACTACATAAAAAAACTTTACTTTGCTTAAATCCAATTACTGTAATAGCTATAATAAATTAATGTTAAAGAAGTAAAACGAACACCCAACGAAACTTTACAACGTATGTAGGTCTTGACTGCGCACGATTCCGATATGTAGGCGAGAGAACCTGAGACTTTCATGCACTGACCGTGTTTCACAATTTTGGTTACATATGAATATTAGGATAAACTGTAAATGCTATTTTTGTATTATAGCTTCGTCAGTAATAAACGTCTCCTAAATCAGAATACCTTCTCCCAAGAACTTAGTATATTTTCAGCTATTCTGCTTTCCACTTTGTTTTTTAATTGCACAGCGTTACGAAAACTGTGAAGGAAAACAACATAGCTTAACTAATTATACGTAAGAGGTATTCGTACGTGCTGGTTCAGAAGGCCAACGCAAGGAGTGGTTCCCTTAATATTCGCAACTGCGGAGTGGAAAGTTTAGGCCAGTAAATCTGCACACGTCTTGTGTCATCTTCTCACATGTACAGTATGGCTGGCAACCGTGGCCGCATTACATCACCAGAGATATTGCGAAAAATGCACTTCTTAGAGAGACCAATAAACTAACAACCCCCAGATCCCCATGCACAGCATTGTAGCTGACCTGGAACGCAGAAGACTCAAGAGGAGACAAGCATGATTCTCCGCTAAAGTTGACGAACTCCAACTCTGATGCCCACAGTCTCTTGAAACAATATTGCGAAAGACACTGTCCACCGAAATACCTGGCTTCAACCAACCACGCAAAGTGTGGGCAACACCTAACCGCATAGGTACTGGCCATGGCAGAAGCGATGACGCCCTCGACAAATGGAGAAAGGTGCCAACGCCAAACAGCGACTGCGGTATGAGAGGCAAACGATCCAACACATAGTGGAAGAATGCCCAGTCCGAGTCTACAAGGGACCTAGCTGCAATAAGGGAGGCAACTCATTATATTCAATCTGTTAAAGTCATTTTGTAATTATATACTGTATAAAAGTATGAGTGTTAACTGTGCATGCCAAACAATAAATGAATTAAAATAATGTCTTCTATGGATTCCTGGTTAGGCTCACACTCACTCAGGTAGGCTTAGTACGGGGAGAGGATATTGCAAATTGTGGGAAAAGTAGAGATTTATGGCATAACGTAAATGTACCGGAATTTTATTTAACCCTTTCTTTACTAGTGGGACCTGTGCGTCTCAAATACGAATTCGTGACCCTGAGCTCACAGGGATCTAAAAATCCTACATTTATGTTGCTGCCATCCAGTGGTGAAGATAGCAACAGTCTGAAACCAACGGCCTTGTCGTTTGGCGTTTACTGCACGTGTTATGGCTTATCAGATTCAGTTGTGCATAGTATGACTCGTATTTTGGCATTTTATGGGATATTTTGCTTGCTTGAAATAGATAAAATTAGTAAATGGACTTTTCGAACGCCCCTCGTAGAAACATGACCTAACTCAGTACTTATTCCAAAAGCAAGAAACCAATCATTTCAGTAATATGCGAAATTTTAATTACACTACTAGCCATAAAAATTGCTACACCAAGAAGGAATGTAGATGATAAACGGATATTCATTGCACATACATATTTTACTACAACTGACATGTGATTACATTTTCACGCAATTTGGGTGCATAGATCCTGAGATATCAGCACCCACAACAGCCACCTCTGGCCGTAATAACGGCCTTGATACGCCTCGGCATTGAGTCAAACAGAGCTTGGATAGCATCTACAGGTACAGATGCCCATGCAGCTTCAGCACGATACAACACTTCATCAAGAGTAGTGACTGGCGTATTGTGACGAGCCTATTGCTCGGCCACCACTGACCAGACATATTCAGCTGGTGAGATATCTGGGGAACGGGCTGGGCAGGACAGCAGTCGAACATTTTCCATACCCAGAAAGGCCTGTACAGGACCTGCAACATGTGGTCGTGCATTATCCTTCTGAAATGTAGTTTCACAGGGATCGAATGAATGGGAGAATGACGGATACAAGCTTCCAATATCGCCATACACGGATGCGACCATCATGATGCTGTAAACAGAACCTGGATTCATCCGAAAAAAAAAGACGTTTTGCCATTTGTGCAACCAGGTTCGTCCTTGCGTACACCATCGCAGGCGCTCCTGTCTTTGATGCAGCGTCAAGGGTAACCGCAGCCATGGTCTCCGAGCTAATAGTCCATGCTGCTGTCAACGTCGTCGAACTGTTCGTGCAGATGGTTTCTTGCAAACGTCCACATCTGTTGACTCAGGGACCGAGACGTGGGTGGACGGTCCATTACATCCATGCGGATAAGATGCCTGTCATCTCGACGGCAAATGATACGAGGCCGTTGGGATCCAGCACAGCGTTCCGTATAGCCCTCCTGAATCCACCGACTCCATATTCTGCTAAGAGTAATTAGATCGTGACCAAAGGGAGCAGCAATGTTGCGATACGATAAACCGCAATCGCTATAGGCAACAATCCGACCTTTATCACTGTCGGAAACGTGTTGGTACGCGTTCTCCTCCTTACACGAGGCATCACAAAACCGTTTCACCATGCAACGCCGGTCAACTGCTATTTGTGTTTGACAAATCGGTTGGGAACTTTCGTCCTCTCAGCACGTTGTAGGTGTCGCCACCAGCGCCAATCTTGTGTGAATGCTCTGAAAAGCTAATCATTTGAATATAGCAGTATCTTCTTCCTATCGGTTAAATATCGCAACTGTGGCACGTCATCTTCGTGGTGTAGCAATTTCAATAGAAAGCAGTGTACGAGGCGCGTCCAGAAAGTAAGTTCCGTTTGGTAATAAAATGAAATTGTACACAAATACAGAAGAAATGTTTATTCCACAAATTTTTACAACTCTTAAACTACGTTTCCACATAACTGCCGAAATTTTGTAGGCACTTGTCATAGCGTGCCACATGTTTTTTCATACATCCTTCACAGAAAGTTGCCGCTTGTGTGTTGTACCATGTGGTAACAGCTCTTTATCATCGTTGAAGTGTTGACCGCCAAGGACAGATTTTAGGTGTAAGAAGAGATGAAAGTCACTAGGAGAGAGAGTTTTGAACTGTATGGAGGATGATCAAACAAATGTTCAAATGTTTGTATAGTCTAAGGGACTTAAGAACGGGGTCATCAGTCCATAATCTTTACTTATGAACTAACTAAGACTAAGGACGGCACAAATATCCATGCCCGAGCGGGGATTCGAACCCCCGACCGTAGTGGCCGTTCAGACCGTGACTGAAGCGCCTCAGTCCCGTCGGCCACCGCGGCCGGCGATGATTAAACAGGTCCTATTGAAATTTCCGTAACAATTGTTTGGTCACATTCGGTGTGTGAGGTAAGGCATTATCGTGAAAAAAAAAATCTTTTGACAGTAATGCTCTTCTTACACCAAAAATCTGTCCTTGGTGGACAACACTTCAACGATGATGACGAGCTGAAAGAACATGTTACCACATGGTTGAATACATAGGCGACAACATTCTATGAAAATGGCACACAAAACCTTGTGCCATGCTATGACAAATGTTCAAATGTTTGTTAAGCTTATGGGACTTAACTACGGGGTCATCAGCTCCTAAAGTTACAAACTACATATTAAATACCTTATACTAAGGACGGCACAAATATCCATGCCCGAGGGGGGATTCGAACCCCCGACAGTAGTGGCCGTGCATACCGTGACTGAAGCGCTCCAGTCCCCTCGGCCACCGCGGACGGCCATGCTATGACAATTGCCTACAAAATTTCGGAAGCTATGTAGAAAAGTAGTTTAACAGTTGTAGATTTTTGTGCAATCAATATCTTTTCTGTATCTGTACCCGTTCGTTTTATATAAACAAACGGAATATATTTTCTGGACGCGCCTCGTATTTTGGTTCTGAAAATATTAAGGTATGTTTCGGTTTCGCTAACGGTTTCGGGCGAATTAGAAGCCGAATATTCAGTTACGGTTTAGGTCTCGACCGCAAATCATGTTTCGGTAGAACATTGATTTGACATGAGATGTTTTTGGATTTCACAATCTTGTGAGCGTACGGTCGGTGCGGCAAGATTTTATGCCATAACATGAGAAATCTGACGGCAGCGTGCCTTCAGCTGTTGCATGACGTCATGTAATCAGAGAAGTAACAGGACTGGTGTCAGGAAGCAGCCGGTCTCTATCTGTTCTGTATCTGTACCCGTTCATTTTATACAACCAAACGGAACTTACTTTCTGGACGCCCCTCGTATTTTGGTTCTGAAAAGATTAAGGTATGTTTCGGTTTCGCTTACAGTTTCGGCCGAATTAGAAGCCGAATATTCGGTTACAGTTTCGCTCTCGACCGCAAATCATGTTTCGGTAAGAACTCTTATTAGACATTTGATGTTTTTGGATTTCACAATCTTGTTTGCGTACGGTCGGTGCGGCGACATTTTATGCCATAACACGAGAAATCTGACTGCAGTCTGTCTTCAGCTGTCGCGTGACGTCAGGTAATCAGAGACGTAAGAGGACGGCTGTTAGGAAGCAGCCGGTCACTATCTTTTCTGTATCTGTACCCGTTCGTTTTATATAAACAAACGGAATATATTTTCTGGACGCGCCTCGTATATTGGTTCTGAAAATATTAAGGTATGTTTCGGTTTCGCTTACGGTTTCGGGCGAATTGGAAGCCGAATATTCGGTTACCGTTTCGGTCTCGACCGTAAATCATGTTTCGGTAGAACTCTTATTTGACATGAGATGTTTTTGGATTTCACAGTCTTGTTTGCGTACGGTCGGTGCGGCGAGATTTTATGCCATAACATGAGAAATCAGACGGCAGCTTGCCTTCAGCTGTTGCATAACGTCATGTAATCAGAGACGTAACAGGACTAGTGTCAGGAAGCAGCCGGTCTCTATCTGTTCTGTATCTGTACCCGTTCATTTTATACAACCAAACGGAACTTACTTTCTGGACGCGCCTCGTATTTTGGTTGTGAAAAGATTAAGGTAAGTTTCGGTTTCGCTTAAGGTTTCGGCCGAATTAGAAGCCGAATATTCGGTTACCGTTTCGGTCTCGACCGTAAATCATGTTTCACTATAACTCAAAATTTTCAAATGTTTGTAATTCTATCGGACCAAACTGCGTGGTCATCAGTCCGTAGCTTACAAACTACTTAAACCTAGGTAAACTAACCTACGGACAAACACACCCACCCATGCCCCAGGGAGGACTCGAACCTCCACGGCGAGCAACCGCGCGCTCCGCAGCGAGACGCTTTAGACCGCTCGGCTACTCCACCGCGGCTCAGTAGAACTCCTATTTGACATGTGATTTTTTTGGATTTCACAATCTTGTTTACGTACGGTCGGTGCGGCGAGATTTTATGCCCATAATATGAGAAATGTGACGGCAGCCTGCCTTCAGCTGTTGCATGACGTCAGGTATTCAGAGACGTAACAGGACGGGTGTCAGGTAGGCGGCCGGTCGCTGCTGCTGGCGCGGTGGGTCGCTTCAGCTGGAGGACGAGTGCGGCGGCGACCCCTGATCCTGGGCGGGCAACCTTTGGGAGGGACCCAGCCTGCGCGGCCAGTCACTGCCGTAGCAGAGGCAGCCGCAGCCGCAGAGGCCGGGCTGGGCTGAGGTGAGCCGAGGCGCTGACCTTTGCGGCGCCACCGCAGCGTGACGGCCGCCGTAGCCCGCTGACAGCCGCTCCCAGCGTGGCCGCATTTACATAACGCGCACAGGGTGCCCGGTTCTGTGAGGACTCCGCGAAACCTGCAACTTGGGAAATCGAAATTAAATAATCTCCCCCCTTACGAAATCGGCTATAGGCCAATGTCAACGCGCATTGGGTACGTTTCCGGGGTATTCACTCAGAATGGAAATGTCACTACTCTGCAGAGCCTCTCTACGAACGACGTACCTTTCAGAATCTGAATCTGCAGGGAGGGGGAGGTGGACATAATCATATGGATACTACCACAGAGTAACATATACAGAGAAGCAGCCCCCTCTAAACTACTGTCCTACGCTCCCCACGTAGTTCCGTAAGATGCTAGCAGGTGTCACGCGGTTCCCTAGCTTAGTACCGGTAGACCACACTAGAGGCATGCCAGAGGGTAGTGTGGAGAGAAGGCTGAGGGGAGAGCTCGTGCCGCCTGCCACGAGGCCACGGCTGTGTCCAGCTTGCTGGCGTTTGAGGGGAGGTGGTGGTCGAACAACCGCTACCTGCCGCCTGCTCTGGCCAGTTTAAGAGGCTGCTTCTGACCGCAGCGCCATCATGGGACATCTTACGGAACTGCTGGAAACCCTCCCTCCCCGCACCCCTGAGCGTAGGACCTGGCCCTTACGAAGGTTTCCCGTCTGTATATATTTGTCTGTGATACCACACAATACACTGCCAAACTTTCAAGAAACATTCCTCACACACAAAGAAAGAATATTGTCATGTGGACGTGTGTCCGGAAACGCTTAATTTTCATGTTAGACCTCATTTTATTACTTCTCTTCAAATCACATTAATCATGGAATGGAAACACACAGCAACAGAACGTACCAGCGTGACTTCAGACACTTCGTTACAGGAAATGTTCAAAATGTCCTCCGTTAGCGAGGATATACGCATCCACCCTCCGTCGCATGGAATCCCTGATGCGCTGATGTAGTCCTGGAGAATGGCGTATTGTATCACAGCCGTCCACAATACGAGCACGAAGAGTCTCTACATTTGGTACCGGGGTTGCGTTGACAAGAGCTTTCAAATGCCCCCACAAATGAAAGTCGAGAGGGTTGATGTCAGGAGAGCGCGTAGGCCATGGAATTGGCTCCTGTGAGGACACCGCGAAACTTGCAACTTGGGAAATCGAAATTAAATAATCTGCCCCCTTACGAAATCGGCTATAGGCCAATGTCAACGCGCATTAGGTATGTTCCGGGGTATTCACTCAGAATGGAAATGTCACTACTCTGCAGAACTTCGCTACGAACGACGTACCGCCAGAAGGGGTGAAGTCGATCAGAAAATTCTGTTTTTCTGTTTTTTCTAGGGAACCTCTGGAAGAATTCATTTCTAAAATATTACGCATAATCCTTAGGATTTCGACATTATATCTAATGTTGAATATAGAAATAGCCTATTGTGCTTTTCAAATTCTTTTAATTTAAAGGTTGTCGGCGTCACCCCACCGAGTGGGGTGAAGCCGATCACTCATTTTTTGAAGACCTATAACGTCTTCACCCACACAATGGGGTGAAAACGATCGTCTTTTACATTGAAATATCTCTCAAGGTATGGTATTCTATGTTTATATGAAGTTTTAAAATAGTAGAGGGTCTTTCTCAGGGACCAAACATCTATTAAAATCAACAAATAGCCTATTTTATGGTTATAACATTGTATTTTCCTTAAAAAAATGTACATAAAATTATCTTGCACCATAAACAATTTTCACTCAATGTTTGAAATGTCAAAATCTGGGAAACTGTAGTGTCGACGACCAATGCTCTTAGGCTTCATTTTTGTTACAATTTGTGTAGTCTTTTATACATCAGAAACATCTGGAAATACACTTGATCAATCCATGAACTAAACATTCTTCGTCTACTGAACTACGAACAGGGTGCCCTCCATATTTATATCTACGTTTGCCCTTCACCCACTCATTTAACGTTGTGTAGGGCATACCTTAACACTCAGATACTTTCGAATACTCAACTTCCCTTTCTTCACTCCCTGAACGGCATTTTCCAGATATACTGGGTTGTGGTTCCTTTTCTCTCTCTTCCCACCTTCTTCACGTATGTTCGCGGCATGATCGACTTCACCCTACAAAATACGACAATTCAATTTTTAGATCACTACTCGTCCATACAACAAACTTCTGCCTTTGCAAATACATAAATCAAATAACAATGAGTTCACTTACAGACTAACAATCCGAAAACAGCAGAATTATATGACTATAAGGTCGTAATGTGACAGGTTTAGTCTTGATTCATTCACAGGCCACCAAAATTCATTTCTTTATATCCCACAATCCCGCTGAACGGATACTCAGAGAGAAAATTCTACAGGTAAACACTACTCTGAAACTCACTGGCTTCCAACAAGTATGTGTAGCGTGAAGTTCCTGGATGTACCGCCAGGCGGATTAGTGTAAATTATAAGGCTGTACTGCCGGTCGACTTCCCCCCACCTGATCGACTTCATCCCTTCTGATGGTACCTTCCACAATCTGAGTCTGCAGGGAGGTGGACAAAATGACATGAATAATACCACAGACTAAAATAGCAGTGACGACACTCACTGGTGTATGATCTGTTGCCGTTTGACAGCTGGGCGACACTAGCGCTCCAAGCGGTGAGCAAGGGAGCCGCCTGTTAACATCATATCAATCGTATGGATACTGTAATTCACGATATGATTGTTTCATTTTAGACTCGAGGGCGTTAGTCTAATATCAGACGAAAAGGATGACGCTAAAAATAAACAATAGTGGAACAAAAACAGATCAATAGTGTGGTGTCGCACAAGTCCAAAGTGCGCGCCACCTACTTTCGCCGCGCGCCGCCATGCACGCACGGCGCGGCGTTCTTACGACGACAGCCACGAGCGCCCTCTGCGGCAACTCCGCTCGTGGCCACCAGTGAACGACATCGTTCACTTGGGACTGAGTTAGGAACCAGTAAAGACTTCGGAATCCGATAGGCACCAGTGAAGACTTGGCTATCAGTTAGGCACTAGGCAGGACTCTAGCTCAACTATGTATCAACATTCTGCAGTACTATGTAAAAGTTAAGTATTGTATAAATTCTGTGCAATATATATCTCGTTCTAATTTACTCTAGTGTTTCTAGTTTCTGGCTGCTCCTCTCCGTACCTGCACCAGCGTGCTATCTTTATTCCTGTGTCGGTCTCATTCCACTCGGCCACCGACACCTACGACGGACACGAGACACCAAAGCAGCGACGACGCTGGGACACAAATGTGGCGACGAGGAGGGATAGACGATCCGTGGACCAGCCCGCTTGCAGCAGCCAGACAGCAGTAGTAGTCGGAGCACACAGAAATTGCTCCCGCCCACCCACCCTTATTATAAGAATTTTGGGGGAAGATATTTTGTTACGTGTTTTGTGGACTTTTTTGTTGCAGAGCGAGCCCTCCTTTCATATTGCATTTGCGTTTTGTTATAATTTACTTGTATGCGCGGCGCCTAATCGGTCAGCATGGCCACTACCCGAACCCAAACTTAATGGAAATTATTCAGTTACAGACGGCGCAAATAACACAACTCCTGCAGGCTGTGGCCCAGCTCACAGCGCAAGCAGCTAACTAACGACAACTGCCGCCGCTTCAGCAGCCCACACCTGCCGCCGCAACGCTTCCTACGTTTCGCCAGTACAACGAACGTGAGAAAGAATGGAGCGACTACTTCGCACAGTTTCAAGAACACGTCGCGGCTCATCAAATTACAGGTCAGAAAGTGAAGCACCTGCTATTATCTGTGGTGGGCACCAACACCTTCGTGTTACTGAAAAAACTTTTCCCCGACGTATCTCCTCGTGATGTAGACTTTGAACAAATAGTAGAGGCACTAAATGCTCATTATGAGAGAAAAGTTCTCGTAGCTGCGGCATGGTACCGATTTTTCAGACTTAAAAAATTACCGCAGCAGTCACACCAAGAGTGGATTACGGAATTGAAGGGCTTAACCCGCAAATGTAAATTTACTTGCTCTTGTGGACTTTCGTATAGTGACGTGATGTTGAGGGATGCGATTACGCAGAATATTCAGGACCCCAGAATTAGAGCAGCAATCCTGAAACAGTCTGACCCCTCATTAGACAGTGTACTGCAGCTTATAGAAGCGCATGATACTTTTGACTTAGCTGATGTAGAAATGCAAAGCCATAGTGAAAATTCAGTGCGCCGCAACGGACGCTTTCCTAGCCGTAGTTCTCAGTATAGCACTAGTGATTCTTATTTTTCTACCGGCCGTGCTGAACAGACAGTGAACAGTAGCCAGTGTAAAAGTGCGCCGCAAAGGTCGCCCCGTAGTGTTAGATACAGTAATTTGCATAACGGGCGCCAACGCTCATTTCAGAAAAATGTACGTAAATCTTGCCCCCAGTGTGTAAAACGAGCGCGTAAAACAGTGCAACGGAAAAGGGTTCGGGACAAGCAAAATGACTATGTACAGTGCAATCCTGTAGTGAACATAGTGCCTTCTGCAACTTCTCCTTGTAATAGTGCCCAGTACTGTGTAGCTAGTGACACTAGACATCAAGTAGCTACTCAAAAGTGTAGTGCAGTAGTTAGTACATCTGGAGTAGCTTCGCATGCTTGCGCGGACGCCGATCCGGGGGTAGTGCCATCTAGTGACAGTGTTGTTAATCCGCTGCGTGCCGAGTCTGCGCCGCTTACTTCACTACGCGGCCCGCGCAAGCTCAGTAAACAAACCGTAGCAGACGTTACGCACATTCGCGCACCTGTCCAGCGCCGCAAGCAAAAACTGTTTCACTCTCTTCATAGAAAATAAGACGGTGCAATTTCAGCTTGATACTGGTTCCGCTGTCACATTAATAAATAAAGATACTTATGAAATTCAGGGTTCGCCAAAATTGTCGCTGTCACAGCAAGTGTTAACAGCTTATACAGGTCAAAATATTCCCGTGCTAGGAACGTGTAGCCTGCCCGCCTCTTTTCAAGGTGTAACAAAAACAGTTGCTTTTGTAGTTCTTCAGGCCAAATCGACACAGAACATTTTTGGACTAGATGCTTTTGACTTGTTTGGTTTATCAATTCAAAGAGATGTGCTTCAAATTTCGTCAGTAGTGCCTCAGGATAAAATTAATGCATTGTGTGAAAAATATAGTGACTTGTTTTCGCCGGAATTAGGCTGTGCAAAAGATTTCGTGGCACATGTAACTTTAAAACAATCTGCTGTACCAAAATTTCGTAAAGCTAGACCAGTGCCTATCGCAATTCGTGATAAAGTTGCAGACGAACTTAAACGTTGGCAAGAAAGTGGGATGATTTCTCCTGTTTCTGCGAGTCAGTGGGCCTCGCCTATAGTAATTATACCCAAGCCGTCAGGAAAACTTCGTCTCTGTGCGGACTTCAAATCAAGAGTGAACAGTCAAACAATTGTCGACACTTATCCCCTGCCCAGACCTGAGGAACTGATGGACAAATTAGGACAGTCTCGCTTCTTTCCCAAGATTGATTTAGCAGAGGCATACTTACAGATTCCACTTGATGACGAGTCAAAAAGTTTTTCGTCATTAATACTCACATGCGCCTTTTTCAATTTCAACGCCTACCCTTTGGCAGTTCTTCCGCCCCCGCTATTTTTCAGCGTTTTTGGGAACAGCTGACAGTTTCTGTACCGTGTTGTTCGAACTATTTAGATGATATTGTGGTATCCGGACGTACAGTTGAAGAACATTTAGCAAACCTGGAGTGCCTTTTCAAAGTTTTGACTGCAGCAGGTCTACGTTGCAATAAAGCAAAGTGTTCGTTTTTTCAAACTGAAATAGAGTACCTAGGCCATGTGATTAATGCCCAAGGAATCCATACCATACAGTCACATCTTCGAGCAATCAAAGACTTGCCTCCTCCTAAGAATGTGCATGAATTGCAAGCAGTAATGGGAAAGCTTAACTATTATTTCAGATTTATTCCCAATGCCTCTCAGATTGGAGCTCCACTACATCACTTACGTAGGAAGAATGTTCCTTTTGTATGGTCTAAAGATTGTCAGGTTGTCTTTGACAAACTAAAGTCTGCACTACTCAGTGATGCATGTTTGATTCCCTTTGACTCACAGAAGCCAGTAGTGTTAGCAGTTGATGCCTCGTCGTACGGTCTGGGTGCAGTTTTGTCGCATCGTCTTGGATGTCACGATCGTCCTATTGCCTTTGCATCCAAGCTACTGACGCCGACGCAACAGAATTACAGTCAGATAGAAAAGGAGGCCTTAGCAATCATTTTTGGCGTCACAAAGTTTCATCATTATCTCTATGGCAGAAAATTCTATTTGTTGACAGATCACAAGCCTCTCACGTCGTTGTTCTCACCCACAAAGCCAATTCCGCCACGAACGGCACAAAAGCTTCAGAGATGGTCCTTGATATTGTCTAATTATCAGTATGAGATTTTGTACCGACCTACCACTAAACACGCCAACGCGGACACACTTTCCCGAATTCCGGTTGGTCAGGATGTGTCGTTTGATTCTTCAGAAATGGCATGTTGTCAGATAGACTCCAGAGATGCTTCCGCTGTCGCAGATTTCCCTTTGAACTCTCGTCGGGATGCACAGGAAACAGCTGCGGATGCAGACCTAAGTGTGGTAGCACGTTTTGTTCGCTCTGGGTGGCCTGCCAGGGCCAAAGGCATTCAAGGCCTCTGGTTCGACGTTATTTTGCACAACGTCATGCATTGTCTTTAAGTCAGGGTGTTCTGTTGTTACATACGGACAACGATCAAACAAGAGTGACTGTTCCTCGTTCCCTGCAACGAGAAGTGTTACGCCTCCTGCATCAAGGACATTGGGGCATTGTTAGGACAAAGCAACTGGCCAGACGTCATTGTACCTGGGTTGGTATGGACGCTCAGATAGAGAGCATGACATCACAGTGTACAGTTTGTGCGGAGCATCAGGCGGCTCCTCCACAGCATTTCTCAGACTGGCCACGCCCCAAGGGACCATGGCAACGTTTACATATTGACTTTGCCGGAACTTTCTGGAATACGCGCTGGTTAATTGTTGTAGACGCTTTCAGCAAGTTTCCTTTCGTGATTGCCATGAACTCAACGACAGCTTCTAGTACAATCAATGCCTTAACATCAGTGTTTTGCATCGAAGGCTTGCCTGAAACTATCGTCAGTGACACTGGACCTCAGTTTGTTAGTGCGGAATTTCAACAGTTTTGTCGTGTGAATGGCATTCAGCATATTACCTCTGCACCTTTTCACCCTCAGTCCAATGGTGAAGCAGAACGTTTCGTTCGAACATTCAAGTCTCACATGGAGAAGATGAAAGGTCAGCACTCCAGGCAGCAAGCCCTTCAAATTTTCCTGTCTACGTATCGATGCATGCCACGTGACGGCCCGTCTCCTGTCGAGCTGCTACACGGCCGCCGTCACCGCACTCTCCTTCACCTGCTGCAGCCTCCCACGCACCGAGTCGGTTCGTATGGCGCTACGCGTTTTCAGGTTTCTACGCCGGTGCTGTACAGGGTGTTTGCTGGTATGAAGAAGACATGATTGCCAGGCACCATTCAGCGCGTGCTCGGTCGCAATATGTATGTTGTACGTTCTTCCACAGGGTCGGAGCTGCGGCGCCACGCAAACCAATTGCGCTTGCACAGGCCGCGCGATCCTGTCTCCGGTTTCTTGATTCCAGACCCAGTTCACCGCCAGGGAGCACAGCCACATCGCTCGCCGCCGGGCCCAGCTTCCCCGGGCTACGAGCTCCCGATGGATGTCGACGCGCCTCCTACGCAGTCGGCCCCTCCGCCTTCGTCGCCGCCGCAGATGACAGCGTCACCGAGAGGGACTCCGGGACCGTGCGTGCCGCCGCCTCCTGGGCCACGCACCTCAGAAGAAGATGACCTGCTCCCTCTGGGCGGGGGCGGGCGCCCTTCCCCAGGTTTCGGCGGGTTCCCTGGAGGATCTCAAGGCAGATGCCGGGGCGCGCACGGCGTCTCGATCCCGGCCTCAGCTACGACGCCCGTCCCACCAGTAACGCCCCCGCCCAGGCCCTCCTCCCAGTGCCGTCGCCGTGGCCCTCAGCCCTACTCCACGACGGCGCGGCGGTTTGTGGGGGGGGGGGGGGGGGAGGGAGGGGTGTGGTGTCGCACAAGTCCAAAGTGCGCGCCACCTACTTTCGCCGCGCGCGGCCATGCACGCACGGCGCGGCGTTCTTACGACGACAGCCACGAGCGCCCTCTGCGGCAACTCCGCTCGTGGCCACCAGTGAACGACATCGTTCACTTGGGACTGAGTTAGGAACCAGTAAAGACTTCGGAATCCGATAGGCACCAGTGAAGACTTGGATATCAGTTAGGCACTAGGCAGGACTCTAGCTCAACTATGTATCAACATTCTGAAGTACTATGTAAACGTTAAGTATTGTATAAATTCTGTGCAATATATATCTCGTTCTAATTTACTCTAGTGTTTCTAGTTTCTGGCTGCTCCTCTCCGTACCTGCACCAGCGTGCTATCTTTATTCCTGTGTCGGTCTCATTCCACTCGGCCACCGACACCTACGACGGACACGAGACACCAAAGCGGCGACGAGGCTGGGACACAAAAAATAGAATGACGAAACCTGGTACCTAATAACGCAGGAATACGTGCCGACACGAATATTTTTGCAGCTTTCAAATAATCTACATCAAGATACATAAACAGTTTTGAGCGTAATAAGCACGGTCTTGTATAGCTTCAAAGTAAACTCGTATGACACACAATTTGCTTTTCATTTCATTCGGTGTATTAGATTTTACAACACCTATTAACGAAACTAAGACTTTCGTCTACATAATTGTCCTACGTCGGATGAGATGCTGCCAACTAACAACTGAAATACGTTTAAAAGTTTGTTGCGTTAACGTGCATTTTTAACGAAAAAGAAACCTGGACGAAAATGACCACAGACGCTCAGATTTGAATTTGGTGTTAATATTCTCTACACCTATAGGCTATATGCGTGTCTCACAAGACACTTTTCTTCGCCGGCCGAGGTGGCCGAGCATTCTGCGGCGCGTCAGTCACAGTCTGCACTACGGTCGGGGGTTCGAATCCCCCCTCGTGCATGGATATTTGTGCCGTCCTTAGTATTAGCTAGGTCATAAGTAGTTTGTAAGTTTAGGGACTGATGACCACGTAGTGAAGTCCCATGAGCTCTACAAACATTTGAAACTTTTTTTCCTTATTTTACGAGCTTTCAAGAATCTTATAGATTAGTTTATAATACGCATTTTTTATCTATCTTTGAACATCCAAACTGCAGTATATAGTTCTATGACCCAGTTTTATACTTCTAAAAAAAATATAAAAAACTATCATACTTGAATGTATGCGGTTATCAGGTGAATCGTAATAGTATCACCTCAGCAGTAGGATTGTATTACATCCTTCTCTGGATCCTTAAAAAATCTGAAAAAAAAGACAAATGACATAAATTTTTTCTGGTTTTTACTACATTTCTTTGCGCTACAAGCACGCCTCACTCCGAAAAGCATCACCAAAACGAATATAAGCTACGAGTAAGACGATTTACAATGCCCGAAATATCGTACGTCACTAGTGTCCCCTGTTGGCCACTTTGCGCGCTGGTATCGCGGTGGGTGAGAAACATTTCCTCGACTGTGGTGACTGGTGTGATAGACTGTGATAATCCGCCATGTTGCATGTTGTCACCGCTGTGTACATGTTGACACCGAGTCGCGACGGCAGTGCACAGCGGACGAAGTTTTGAACGTTACTGTGCAGTATCTTACACGACTTCTTCTGCGACGGTTAACACAAACGATGGCTGAAAACCATGATCTCTCACACAGGTGGTCAATTGAATTCCGCGACACAACCCGTGGGCTTTAACCAATGACGCCATATCTGAGTTGAAGACGAGATTTTTTTTACAAGCAGAACGTAGATTACAGATTAAAGTTTTGTGTTAAAAAAGTGATCTGTAGCCTCACTCTGATAGTGAGGTATAGTTTAACAGAGTGGTTTCTTTGTCGTAAGTGAACGCCCAAGGCGCGTAGCAGCGGTGGAGTAGCCGAGCGGTCTAAAGCGTCTCGCTGCGGAGCGCGCGGTTGCTCGCCGTGGAGGTTCGAGTCCTCCCTGGGGCATGGGTGTGTGTGTTTTACTTAGGTTAGTTTACCTAGGTTTAAGTAGTTTGTAAGCTACGGACTGATGACCACGCAGTTTGGTCCGATAGATTTACAAACATTTGAAGGCGCGAATCTTTGACCTGCGACCTGTTATCCATGGTACTTTCTGTTGTGGTAATCTGTAATTTACGAGGATAATCACAGATTATTTATTATCTACAAAACTATTACGACATTATCCTGTACGTTCATATTCGTTGATAGTGTTTGTTTTGATAGTTGCCGGCAGCGGTGGCCGAGGGGACTGCGTCGCGCCAATCACGGTCTGCACGGCCACTACGGTCGGGGGTTCGAATCCTCCCTCGGGCATGGATATTTTTGTAAGTTGAGGGACTGAAGACCCCGTAGTTCAGCCCCATAAGGTCTACAAACATTTGAACTTTTTTTTATAGTTGGTATAACTATGTAGCGCATTTGGTGAGATTCAGATGTGTTGTCATTAGTCAAAGCCGACGGGTTACATTGCCGTCTTCAATTGTGTCTCCGTTTCGTCCGAAATATTGATATAATACTCCAAAAATAAGGGACACACGTTTCATAATCAGCATTCCTTTCGAAGATTTAACAGATTCTACTTGGATTAAATTAAAGTCAATGTCTGTACCAAAAAATTAGTCTATTTCGAGGTACTTGGCCCCATAATTTTCATATCCCCTACCAACATACATAAGAGACCGATTTTCATCTTGGCAATGGTAACCTCAATGTTGAGCACCCTTCAAACCCATAAACAACAACAACAACGTCTTTTATAAGAAGATACTTTCATAACATAGTTCATTAAAATCACTTCACTAGACTCTAACTTATCGCAATTTTTCCGTTTTAGCCCTATTTCACGCCTTAAATATGCTTCACTTCCGCCGGCCGCGGTGGCCGAGGAGACTGAGGCGCTTCAGTCACGGTCTGCACGGCCACTACGGTCGGGGGTTCGAATCCCCCCTCGGGCATGGATATTTGTGCCGTCTTTAGTATAAGGTAGTTCATAAGTAGTTTGTAAGTTTATGGACTGATGACCCTGTAGTTCAGTCCCATAAGCTTAACAAACATTTGAACATTTGAAGCTTCACTTCCGCTAAATAAATAGGCGTCCCTTAGTTTTTCAAGTATTATTTCAAACTTTCAAAAACATCGGAGAATAAAATTCCGTAGTTGTACTTCTACATCTACACACAAACCTCGCAATCCACCCAATAATGCGAGGCGAAGTACACAAAGTATACACAGTACCATTACTAGTTGCTTCCATTCTCATATAGAACGAGGGAGAAACGAATATTTCTATGCATCCGTACGAGCCCTAATCTCTCTAATCTTATCCTTGTGGTCTTCTCCGAAATTTAGGTTAATGCACTAGAATAGTTCTGCACTTCGTCTCAAATTCCAGACCTCTAAATTTCATCAACCGTGCTTCTTTAAATGAACGTAGCCTTACCTTCAGCGACTCTCAGTTGAGTTCACGAAACATTTCGGTAACACTCGCGAAGTAATCGAATCTATCAGTTACAAACCTCGCCGCCCCCTCTGAACTGCCTCTATGTCCTCCTATAAATCGATCTGTTGGGGAACCCAAACACTTGACCAACATCCAAGACGAGGTCGTACAAACGTTTTATATGCCCTCTCCTTTAGCGGCAGTATTCTCGGCAACGGTAGCGTACAGAAATCAAGGTAAAACTAGTCTAAGACGAATAGTGAGCTGCGGTGGGGTGGCCGAACGCTCTAAGGTGCCTTGCTGCATTGTGCACCGTTGCTCGGCGTTCGAGGTTCGAGTCCTCCCTCGGGCACGGGTGAGTGTGTTGTCCTTAGGTTAGTTTAAGTTGTTTATAAGCATAGGGACTAATAACCACAGAAGTTAAGTCCATTAGATTTACAAACATTTTAACTTTTTTGTTTTGAAGGAATAGTGGCGCAACTCGAAATTCACAACCACCGACGAGCAATAAAGTCGCCAGTGCAGTGCAGCGACTGCAGAACTGAATACTCGCCTCAATAATACCACAATCTAACATAGTCACGATACTCCCAGTGATATTTGTTATGCACTGCGACAGAAGCGCTCCAAGCGGGCGGCAGGTTACACTGATCAAAACATTTAGAGGATCAGTTGAGACATTTTGCTTCTGGAGTTTAGTCATCGGCAACAACATTATGGCCATCGAGATAGTGGTCATAACAGCAAGTTCCTGTAGTTGTGTTTACCAAACGAGTTAAACAAGCAGTTGGGTTCAGATAGTGTAGTGAGCAGGTAGAGCAGTGCAACGACGTGAGTTACCAGAAGATGAGGCATAGGAGGCACAGGAAGGATAGGACACACACATAGGGAGATGGCTGTAGCTATTGGAGAGTCCCGAAATGTAATTCCCAGGACTTGGAGACCAGGGACCAGGGACCGTTAAAAGAAGGCAAGGCCAAGGTCGTCCACGAGTAACATCAGGAAGAAATGACAACTGTCTTCGGTTAACATACCGGTGAGACAGGAGGCTGAATGAAATTCAGTTGCAACACACCCTTCTGGAAGGAACAGCACTCGCAATATCAACACAAACAGTCCAAAATCGCCTTCTAAAATGTGATCTCTACGCATGCAGACCTACGGTGTGCGTCACATTAAAACCACTATACCATTTAGCCCGGAAAATCTGGACGGAAGAACATCACGATTGGAGTAGTAACGGATGGCGCCGGGTTCTGTTCACAAATGAGTCAAGAGCTTGTGTTCAGCCGGACAGTCGTCGTCCCGCGGCGGATTAGTCACGGCCCTTCGCTGTCGGGAGTTCGAGTCCCCCCTCGGTCATATGTGTCTGTTGTCCTTTGGTTAGTTTACCTTAGTTTAAGTAGTTTGTAAGCTACGGACTAATAACCACGCAGCTGAGTCAGATAAATTTACAAACATTTGAACAATCTTCGTAACGTGATACACGGAGCAATTCTACTTATGTGAATGAAACATCACCATATCATGGTGGTGGAATAATGATTTGGACGGGAGTATTGGTACACGTACGATCCTGTATGTCGTTTAGAATGGCTCTTTGACTGCTCACAGGTATAGAGACGCGGTACTTTGACCTTTTGTTGTGTTCTAAGCTCGAGCCATAAGAGATGGGTTCTTTCTAATGAACGATAAACGTTCGTCCACACTCAGCTCCATTGGTGAATAACATGCTGGAATCTGAGAAAAACTGAACGACTGGGTTGGCCAGCAGGTCTACCGGTCTTAAACCCGATTGAGCATGTCTGGGATGCACTTGGCAGAAGCACTGCAGCCAGACCAGCACTCCCACAAAAATTCTAGATGTAGATTTTTCACGAATGAAATGAAGACCAAATATACCTCCCGAGCTGATTGATAGCCTCATACTGTTCATGTCACACATGTGTGCAATTCTACTGGCAACTGTACACACCCCATTAGAGGACAACGAGAATATTTTTTCTGCTATTATGGTAGACCCATGCTGCCTCGCTATAATTAAACGCCATGTAAACCTTAATAAAGAGCTGAAACACCAAATTATCTTATTGTATCACACACAAATTACAAATTTATCCAATATTTGAATACAACACGTTGTCGTATGTATTATGAATATCGTAACTCACCAGATTCTCTAATTGATTTGAGCTGAGTAGCGCGGCATGTAGCAAGTTGCCACCACTACGCACGGGTTAACACTGAGACGCGAAGTCTCGAACTTTACTATACAGTATCCTATTCTATTTGTTATGCGACGGTCAACACAATTGACCGGTGTAAACCGCGATGTCTCACAAGGAAAGTACATAGGCTCGAACAAACAGAAATACACCAAAATCGTATGACAGATAATGTAAAGGTTTCTTATTGCACTAGTGATACTCCCACATCTGCAAAACTCTGCAGTCGGCCATTAGAGGCCTCTGCTTGTGCCATGCCGCATTGCACTTTTGACCTGCCGGTACGCCAGTAGTAACGGTGCAGTGTACCTCTGAAGTTGCGCTTTGTGACGTTATTTGTGTAGTGAAGCGTATTGGAATTGGTTGAAATTCCGAAGAGCCCTTCTTCGTGAATACGGTCTTGGTGTAGAAGTAGCATCTTTCACATTTTTGCTGGTATCTATTATAGTGCAGAAATATGAGCATAGATTAAAAACACTATAATTCATAATAGGTAACATGCGAATGATTCATATTCTACACCAATACCATCTACACGAAGAATGTTTCTTCGTAACTTCACCTCAACCAGTCACACTATATTAGCTGAATTGATTACCAATCGCCGACCCATCCGACACTTCACCACACAAATAACGTCACAAACCGCAACTTCAGAGGCACACTGTACCGTCACTACTGGCGTACCGGCAGGTCCAAGTGCAATGCGGCATGGCACACGCAGAGGCCTCTCATGGGTGACTACAGAGTTTTGCAGATGCGGGTGTATCACTAGTGCAATAACAAACCTTTACATTTTCTACGATTTTGCTGTATTTCTGTTTGTTCGAGCCCAAATACTTTCCTTGGCAGACGTTCAAAGATGCTAACTTTATAGTACGCATTTAATGGCAGTATCAGTCGCTCAAAGTGCTGCATAGTTTAACGTTCCATTGGCGACAGTATCTCCGATAATGGAAGCGTACCTAGAGCAAGGTAAAGCATCATTGTCGAATTCGAATAGTCACGAAACCGGAAATTGACAACGACCAGCGAGCGTAAAACGATTGTGGCGAGACAACATAAGACTACCATGTCAACACCGAGTGCAAGACTCAACAGTTCAGTAACACAGTTTCGTTGAAAGCAGTACGGTATAAGCTCAGTATTCATAGAGGTGCAAGAGCTGGTAAACCCTTGCTAATGGAGGGCAGCCTAAAGCTGCGAAGTACTTCGTACCCCGATCACAGAACCTGGGTACTTTATGACTGGAATGTGTGGTATGGTTCGTTCAATGATTCTTTGCATTGATATCTACAAGGATATCGCAGACTTCAAAAGTACGTACGGTGCGACATGCCAGCTTCCTGCTGTCAAGCATGAGGAAGGTTCTTTCATGAGTTGGTCATCTATATTACGGTAATCAAATGTTTCTATCATTATCTCCTACAGGTGGGATGACTGTGAAAATTTATCAGCATCTTCCTACAACAAAGAACTTGCTATCAAACACTACCATATTCCCAAACTATGCACACAGCTCAAAAGGATCAGGCGTGCTTTCTACAAGAAAATTTTCAAACTTTTTGTCGGCCAGTGTATCCAACATAACTGTACCGTTATGTGGAAAGTTTTGAAGCAGAGAATGAAGATCAACATTATAGCTACTACACTGTTAATATAATTAGCAGTTTGTTTGATACAACAACGAATAAAATTATGTTCGATACTACAATAACACATTACGAATCTGTTTGTAGCACAGAGGTGGCTCATCTCACAGTCAGTGGCAACTCGTTATAAATAAATAAATAAATTTTGTATATATGTTACTTTCTCGTATTATTTATTATTATTTTGTCCACCCACTGTACATCATGTGTATAATCACTACACAAGTAAATTGTACACCAGTGCGCTATCTGATCGAAAGTTCGCGACTACTTATCACTGGATATTAATGTCGAGCTGTGTTCGAAATTCGCATTTTTGATTGCTTCAGTTCTACGGGGGATTGAAGGGGGTAATTGGGAGGGATGGGTGATCCCTGAGATGGCTGTGGAGGAATAGCAAGAAAATTCTTCCGCTAGGACCGAATCACAGAAGGTTGTGTTGTTTGCGCCTGCAGTAGAGTTCCTTTCTCTGATAACAAAGTGCTTTCTGCCTCTTTGCGTTGAGTTTGGTTTGCTGCCGTTGTACTGTTCGTGTGTGCTGCGAAACGTTTCGTGATCCGACTACTAATACTCATCAGTAGAAGATATACACTTTTTTTCACAACTTACAGTTGGATATCTTGATATAGCTCTGAACTGATTTTCATGACATGACACAGTCGCTATGCTGCATCAAATCAAGCGTTGCGAAAAATTCCAAGACATCGCAAAAGTCATATCTGGTAGACATCCCGTGTGGTTGATTTTATTTCATACACTACGCTTGTGCGTCCTATTTTGTAGTATTGCTGCGCATTGTGTGATCCACACCAGGTGGCACTTTAGAGAGAATTCAGAGAAGGGCAGTTCGTTTTGTGTTACCGTGATATAGAAGAGAGAGAGAGAGTCACGAACATGATGCAAGAGTTGGGCTGGAAATCATTAACATAATGCCGTTATTTGCTGAAGGGAGATTTATTTCTGCGAAATTCCGTTAACAACTTTCAATTCTGAAAGCGAACATATTGTTAGCACCTACCTTCATAGGGAGACATGATCATCATAATAAAATAACAGAAATCAGATCTAAAACAGAAAAATTTAGATGTTCCTTTTTCCCGCGAGCTTTTAGGTATGCAACTATCGAGAAATATCATAAAAGCGGTTCGATGAACCCTCTGCCATGCGCTTCAATGTGACTTGCAGAATATCCATGAAGATGTAGGTACATCTAAAATCGCCTTTGTGATCTTATGGCAAAAACATACCTGTGTTATTATTTTAAAATAAGATGTGGGGACAAATGTGTTACCCATTTTATGCTTCTTACATGAACTCAACTCCAGATGTTCTTATTGCTTTTATTATCATGGCCACGACATACGAATATCTGTCTGACAACTTTTATCACTTGAGAATGGCCTAAGGCTGAAACCTGGTTGTGACAATACAAAATTATCTGTCAAATGGCGGTCAATCCTGAATGTTATCTGTTAAAACAGCCGAGGACTGAGGCGCTCCAGTCACGGTCTGCACGGCCACTACGGTCGGGGGTTCGAATCCCCCCTCGGGCATGGATATTTGTGCCGTCCTTAGTATTAGTTAGTTCATAAGTAGTTTGTAAGTTTAGGGACTGATGACCCCGTAGTTAAGTCCCATAACCTATACAAACATTTGATCATTTGAACATACTCACAGAACCACCAGTACGTTTGATATTAACACTTTTACTTCCCTTCAAAACAAGTCACATCAATTAACTGGTCGTAAAACTTATTGGAGGAAAAATGGAAGTTTCTACACACTACAAAATAATGGAAGAGAAATTTTATTATCACAGTTATATTGAAAATTAAAAAGCAGCATCATTACAAACACATATACGTATTACCTTACACATTCTTAGACTGAACATCTTCATCCAACTCAGCAGTCGAGCTAACAGACATCCTCTGCCCACAGCTCACAGTTCAGCCTCCTACTCCGCCCGCTACATTACAACAACAAGACGCGACTGCCCATTCCCACCGCTACACTGCGCCACCCAGCGCGCTACCCGCGACACCATTACCAAACAGAGCAATAATGCAAACTCTAAGACCAAGGAAGCTAACTATACAGCATATACTCTTTGACTTATAGGAATCTAATTCACAAACTAATTCCAACAGAATATTACAAAATATTAAATCCAACTGAACCCTCGCAATCCTTTTAAAAAATAAATAAAATATGTTTCAATAAATTTTTACAAATTTCTAACTTTTCCTGATGAGATTGACACCGGTTCTCTATTATCTCGCCGCGATGGAGTAGCCGAGGTGTCCGGCCAGAGGGCTGAACGTCTACCTTAAATAAAAAAGCTGAGCCAAGAACTCATCGAACGACAACGAACAAAACGAAACAAAGACCGCGATTAACTGATCTAAAAAAAAAGAAAAAAAAGAAATAAATAAAATGCCCTGGGGCATGTGTGTGTGTGTGTGTGTGTGTGTGTGTGTGTGTGTGTGTGTGTGTGTGTGTGTGTGTGCGTGTGTGTGTGTTTTTCCTTAGGTTAGATTACGTTAGTTTAAGTACTCTGTAAGCTACGGACAGATGACCACGGAGTTTGGTCCGATAATTTACAACATTTGAACTTTCTTTTTCTATTTTCTCCCTAAAAATTGTTGAAATGGTCTATTTAACAAAGCTGCAGTGGTAATCAGTCCCTAGTCTTACAAACTATTTAAACTAACACTAAGGACAATATACACACCCAAGCCACATGGAGAACTCGAACCTCCTCCGAGAGCGACCGCCCAGTCCGTAGCATCATGCCTTAGACCATACAGCCATTCCCCCGTGACTTCTTGTGATAAACATATGGCAAAATAAATTATTTAATAATTGGAATATTCAAAGTGTAAATCAGTATCAAAAATAAATGAGCCGCATCGAGTTGTTCCCTGTCCCTGTCAGTATCATGAAGTCATAATGGAAATGTAATAGCTGTCGTGTGACTCACGTGTGAAACCGGCAACTAAAACACTGCTGGCATGATGTGTCCTCGCCGACGGTACGACCGGCCTTGGCAGGAGTGGAGCATCGTTTAGTGGGACGCGCCTCTAAATCTGCAATGCAATGCAGCAGATATGAATACAAAGGATGCCTGTTGCACCAGGACACGGCGAGAAGCCGCCACGCGTCAGTCTGCAGACTTCACAGACGTACCACGCATGTTCTGTTTCGGGCACGAAGCATACGACTGACTTGACCGAAATACAAGTAGGTGTCACATGATTTAAGAAGTCAGTGATCTCTACAGTAATTGCTTACTGCCGATAAGATCGAGGAATAACATTTCTACCATTATTTAATTCCAAAAGACTGGAGAATTGTGAGAGGATAAGCTGATTTTTATTTTATAATATTTCGTCTGAACTGCTGATGTCGTTACGAGAGCCAGTCATGATAAAAATTGTATAACCTGGTATGCAAGTTGTATGAGACAGGGGAAATACCTTCCGACCTCAAGAAGAATATTGTAATTCCAATTCCAAAGGAATCAAGTGCAGACAAGTGTAGAAATTACAGAACCATCAGTTTAATAAGTGATGGATGCAAAATACTAACACGAATTATTTACAGACGAATGGAAAAACTTGTGGAATCCAACCTCGGGGAAGATCAGTTTGGATTTAGGAGAAATGTAGAAACACGAGAGGCAATACTCACATTACGATTTATCTTAGAAGATAGGATAAGGAAAGGGAAAGCTACGTTTTTAGCGTTTGTCGATTTGGAGAAAGCTTTTGACAAAGTCGACTGGAATACACTCTTCCAAATTATGAAGGTATCAGGGGTAAAATATAGGGAGCGATGAGTTATGTTCAACCTATACAAAAACCAGACAGCGGTTATTAGAATCGAAGGGCAAGAAAGGGACGCAAAGGTTGGGAAGGGAGTAAGACAGGGTTGTAGCCTTTCCCCAATGTTGTTTAAACTGTACATTGAGCAGGCACTGAAGGAATGGAAGGAGAAATTTGGAGAGGGTATTAAATTGCAGGGAGATGAAATAAAAACATTGCGGTTTTCCGATGACATAGTAATTCTGTAAGAGACCGCAAAAGATCTGGAAGATCAATTGAATAGGATGGACAGTGTTTTGAAAGGAAGATATAAGATGAACATTAACAAGAGTAAAAGGAAGATAATGGAATGCAATGTCCGAAAATCAGGCGATGCTGAAGGAATTAGATTAGGTAATGAGACAATAAAAGTAGTAGATGAATTTTGTTATTTAGGTAGAAAGAATAATTCTGATAGCCGAAGTAAAGAAGATATATAGTGCAGAATGGCTATGGGAAGAAAAGCTTTTCTAAAGAAGCGAAACTTGTTAACATCCAATATTAATTTAAATTTTAGGAAGTGAAAGAATTTGTCTGGAGTGTAGCATTGTATGGAAGTGAAACGTGGACGATAAGAAGTTCAGATAAAAAGATGACAGAAGCCTTTGAAATGTGGTGCTACAGACGAATGATGAAAATTAGATGGGTAGATCTCTTAACTAATGAGGAGGTGCTTAACCGAATTGGGGAGAAAAGGAGTTTCTGGCATATCCTGACTAGGAGAAGGGATAGATTGGTTGGACATATTCTGAGACATCAAGGAATTGTCAACTTGGCATTGGAGGGAAGCGTGTGGGGTAATAATCGTAGAGGGAGACCGAGGGACGAATATTGTAAACAGTTGCAAAAGGATGTAGGTTGCCGAACACATTCTCAGATGAAGAGACTTGCTCATGACAGGGTAGCGTGGAGAGCTGCATCAAACCAGTCTGCGGACTGAAGACAACAACAACAACAATAATTTCGCAGGCTTCCACGGCCGGTTTCATTTTGAGTTAAACAATTCTGGGTGTTAGGCCTCGTGATTAAAAAAAAAAAAAAAAAAAAAAAAAAAAAAAAAAAAAAAAAAAAGGGGGGGGGGGGGTGGTCAAATAAATTGCCGACGTTTCGAACACTCTGCAGTAGTCCTCTTCAAGGCGGTTAACTGTTGGATGCTGCTGAATGTACACCCTTATATACCGTGAGTTTTTCGGTTATCTAATACCGACGTCATGCATCAAAGATGGTGATTGGCTGCCGGTAGCGTATCACCAGGCTCTTACGTTTGCTACCCAGTGAGTGATTGGTAGGCAAAATCTTATGTCTGATTGGAGGGCAACAGCCAATCAGCAGCTAGCATCCAGGGGATGGTGTTTCCTGCTGCGAACGTTCAGGTCGCGCGTCAGTTCTACTGCGGCCGCTGTTTATACTGCAGAGCCCGGGTAAGCGGAGCCGCTGGCTGGCGTACACACGCGGCCCGCTGGGCAAGGTTGCCTGCAGCCACGTTGAAGGCAACTTGTAGCCAACCTCCCTATTCATGTTGTTAGGTCTTTTAATTATTTCGATGGCTTCTCTTATTTTGCGTTGTTGCATCTTCGGTTCCCGAGCATGACGTCTGTATTAGATAAACGAAAAAAGTCATAACAACGAAACCGGCTCAAAATTTGATAACATAGTACGACATATAAAGACGCGAAGCATGCGTCGTCATCTCCCGCAAAAAAATTTCAAGCCTGTAACTCATAGTATATAAGGGTGTACATTCAACAGCATCCAACAGATAACCGCCCTGAAGAGCACCACTGCAGAGTGGTCGAAACGTCGGCAATTCATTTGATAAGGCTTTTTTTTTTTTTTTTTTTTTTTTTTTTTTTAATAACGCGGCCTAACACCCAGAATTGTATTATGCAAAATGATTTTTATTTTGTTCATTTATTATTATTTATTTATTTTGTGCGTATGTTGTGATGCTGAACGTGCTACCTCCATTTATGTATGAGCTAGGGTTTACTTAAATCATTTTTCTCTTTTGGTGGGCACGGAGCACGTTATTCACCCTTCAGGCTTTCGTACTTATAACTATACTAGTGACAGTCACGTATAATTGGCAATGTTAAATGTAACTTACGGCATGGTGCTGCGGCTTCCACTTCTTGTAATTATACCTCGGTAGGTTTGAGTATTTCTATTTTGTCCGTCAGCTTTCTCCTTTTCTCCTTTATTTGGTGTTCAGCTACAAAACTCGTGGCTTATTATGTAATTGGGCGGTACTGGTCCACCAAAGCACTTTTAAAATTAATTATTTACGAATTTTGATGTGTAAGCATATTTTTCTAGGTGAAAGAGCATCCATATTGCATAATGAGTTGTATGATAGCTTGGTTTAGCTACAGTTTTTTCCAGCTTGCAAAGACGGGATAAAAGATGTTAAAACTGTTAGAGATTTTGACCTTCTTTTGGATGATATGATGTTTGAAGTACGTTTTCTTTTCCAATGACAAAGATAAGCACGAGGTGTGTTCAGATGTAAAGGTACAAACCGATGCTGTTGATGTAACCGAAGTCTTTATTCAAAAGTTATCACTACAGGCCTGAACACGAATGTCCCACTGTTTGACGAGCCGAAGGATTTCCTGTTTCCAGAATTTCTATGGGTGTGACAACAGCCAGTCCTCTACCGCGTCCTACAGTTCATCGGCGGAGTTGTTCCGCTGCGCTTTTAGATGCTTTTTATTAGTGGACCAAACAGACTGAAGTCACGGGGTGACATTTTCGGGCTGTAGGGCGGATGCTCAAACTGCAATCACTTGAACTTGGCCAGTACACTTTGTGTAACCCTCAAGACGTGTGGAAGCGCGTTATCCTGTAGCAGAATCACTTTCCCTGTCAGCAGCCCAAGCTGCTCTAAGAATTCTACGAGTATTGGACCTCGAAAGTCGAAAAAGACGCAGAACATTATCTTGCCACCTGAGCACACAGCCTTGATTTTTTTTTTTAGCAGAAGGTGACACGAATGCTTCACGTCTTTATATGACCTACTAAGTTATCAAATTTCAGCCGGTTTAGTTGTTATGACTTTTCGTACGTTTTCATTTGAACATGCCTCGTATTTTATTTTTTCACTGCATTCATCAACTGTTCCTCATATTGTTAGGTTTGTGTCCATTTCAGGTCTTCGTCTTTTGAATAGTATGGCTTTTGTATTTTCCGCATTTATTTTCATTTTGTTCTAACGTGCCCACATTTCTGTGAAATCAATTTAGTCTTGCAATCACCTACCAACCATAACCCACCCAAATCTAGTTGCATCCGTAGAAGTAAAAGTTAGGCTGTAAATATCATTCATCCTTGATTGATCGCCAAAAGAATTGAAGCGCCCAGAACGAGAGGACGAAACGAAACTTCACGGCTTCTGATACTGAGATAATCAGCTCATCACATCGGATGACTAATGTTTAACGGGTGGTAGGCCTGAATGAAGTTTCACGCATGAAACACTGTCCACCGATTCTTAAGGAGATTACTGCAAGTCATTTCCCCAAGGCAGTCGTAGACCTCGCCAATTGCGAACCCGGCGGTGTAATTGGGTTTTTACTTGCTAAAGGATCTTTAGATGCTAAAATTCCAGAGCTGTGTTGTTGTTGTGGTCTTAGTCCGGAGACTGGTTTGATGCAGCTCTCCACAATACCCTATCCTGAGCAAGCTTCTTTATCTCCACATAAGAACGGCAACCTGTATCTGTCTGAATCTGCTTACTGTATCCATCTCTTGGTCTTCCCCTGCGATTTTTTCCCCACACACTTCCCTCCAACGCTAAATTCACAATTCCTTGATGTCTAAGAATGTGTCCTACCAATCTATCCCTTCTTTTAGTCAAGGTATGCCAGAAATTTCTTTTCTCCCCAATTCTGTTCAGTACCTCCTCATTAGTTACGCGATCCACCCACCTACTTTTCAGTAGGCAACACAAGGCAACACTCCACACAAATGCCTTCAGAAAGGACTTCCTTAGGTTTAAATCAATATTCGATGTTAACAAATTTCTCTTTTTCAAGAACGCTTTTCTACCCATTCCCATTCTGCATTTCATATCCTCTGTACTGCGACCATCATTTGTTATTTTACTGCTCAAGTAACAAAACTGATCTACCTCCTTTAATGCTTCGTTTCCCAATCTAACTCCTTCAGCATCACCTGATTTTCTTACACTGCACTCCATTATCCTAGTTTTGTTCTTGTTAATGTTCATTTTATATGCACCTTTCAGCACACTGTCCATTCCGTTCAACTGCTCTTCCAGGTCCTTTGCTGTATCTGACAGAATTACTATGTCGTCGGCAAAACACAATGTTTTTAATTCTTCACCCAGAACTTTAATTCCTTCTCCCAATTTCTCCTTGCTTTCCTTTATAGCTTGCTCAATGTACAAATTGAATAACAATGGAGAAAGGCTACAACCCTGTCCTACTCCCTTTCCAACCATTGCATCCCTTTCATGCCCTTCAACTCTGACAACCGCTGTCTGGTTTTTGTACAAGTTGTAAATAACCTTACGCTCCCTATATTTTACTCCTGCTTGCTTCAGAACTTGAAAGAGTTTATTCCAATCAACATTGTCAAAAGCCTTCTCCAAATCTACAAAAGCTAGGAATGTAGGTTTGTCTTTTCTTAATCTATCTTCTAGGATAAGCCGTAAAGTGAGTATTGCCTCCCGTGTTCCTACATTTCTCCTGAACCCAAACTGATCTTCCCCGAGATCGGCTTCTACCAGCTTTTCCATCCTTCTGTAAATAATTCGTGTTAATATTTTGCAACCATGACTCATTAAACCGATGGTTCTGTAGTTTTCACACCTGTCTGCACCTGCTTTCTTTGGAATGGGGATTATAACATTTTTCTTAAAGTCTGAGGGTACTTCGCCTGCCTCATACATCTTACACACCAGGTGAAACAGGTTTGTCATGGCTAGTTCTCCCAGAGACTTCAGTAGCTCTGAGGGAATATCATCTACTCCAGGGGCCTTGTTTCGACTTAGGTATTTCAGGGCTCTCAGTACAGTATCTCCTATTTCATCTTCATCTACATCCTCTTCCCTTCCTACAATATTGTCTCGAAGTTTATTTCCTTTGTAGAGCCCCTCTATATAATCTCTCCACCTTTCAGCTTTCCCTTCTTTGCTGAGAACTGGTTTTCCATCAGTGTCCTTGATATTCATAGCGCTGTTTTTCTTATCTCCAAATGTTTCTTTTATTTTCCTGCAGGCTGTATCTATCTTTCCCCTATTTATACATTCTTCTACATCCTTGCATTTGCCTTCTAGCCACTCCTGCTTAGCCATTTTGCACCTCCTGTCAATCTCATTTCTTAGTCGTCTGTACTCCATTTTGCCTGTTTCATTTACTGCATTTTTATATTTTCTCCTTTCATCGATTAAATTTAGTATCTCCTGTGATATCCAAGGATTTTTTGTAGGTCTTGCCTTCCTACCTATTTTGTCTTCTCCTACGTTCACTATTTCATCTCTCAATTTTACCCATTCCTCCTCTACTGTTTTATTTTCCCCCGTTTCTGTCAATTGTTGCATGAAGCTCCCTCTGAAATTCTTAAGAACCTAAGGTTCCTTCAATTTATCCAGGTTCCATCTCCTTATTTTCCTACCTTTATGTAGTTTCTTTAGTTTCAGCCTACAGTTCATAACCAACAAGTTATGGTCAGAGTCTATATCTGCCCCTGGGTACGTCTTACACTGTAAAACCTGGTTCCGAAACCTTCTTTTGTGATTCTTGAACCAGGTGTTTGTTATAACTAAATTATGTTCTGTGCAAAATACTACCAGGTTGCTTCCTCTTTCATTCCTTTTGCCCAGACCATATTCACCTACTATCTTCCCTTCCTTGACCCACTACCGAATTCCAGTCTCCCATAAAAATTAAGTTTTCGTCTCCCTTAACTGTCTGAATAATTTCCTTTAGCTCCTCATATATTTCTTCGATTTCCTCATCATCGGCAGAGCTAGTTGGCATATAAACCTGTACTACTGTTGTCGATGTTGGCTTCGTATCTATCTTGACAATGATAATGGGATCTCTGTGCTGCTCATAGTAGTTTACCCGCATTCCTATTCTCTTATTCATTATCAATCCTACTCCTGTGATACCCCTAATTGATTTTGTAGTTATAATCCTGTACTCACCTGACCAGAAATCCTGTTCATCCTGCCACCGAACTTCACTAATCCCCACTATATCTAACTTCAACCTATCCATTTTCCGTTTTAAATTTTCAAATTTTCCTACTCGATTAAGGGATCTAACATTCCACGCTCCGACCCGTAGAATGCCAGTATTGTCTTTCCTGAGTAGTCCCCGCCCGGAGATCCGAATGGGGGACTATTTTACCTCCGGAATATTTTACCCGAGAGGATGCTATCATCATATGTTCATACAGTAGAGCTGCATGTCCTCGGGAAAGGTAACGGCTGTAGTTTCCCCTTGCTTTCAGCCGTTCGCAGTAGCTGTGTGGCAAAGCCACATTAGTTGCTGTTACAAGGCCAGCTCAGTCAGTAATCCAGACTGTTGCCCCTGTAACTACTGAAAAGGCTGCTGCCCCTCTTCAGGAACCACACGTTTGTCTGGCCTCTCCACAGATACCCCTACGTTGTGGTTGCACCTACGGTACGGCTATTCCAGATCTCACTGATCAGCAGAAAGAATAAGGAATATGTACTGTACCACAGATTTCTGAAGCTCTTTAGAAAGACAGAGATGGTTTTCCTGCATGCAAGTAATGGGCGACAGACGTGTACATCCAATGCAGAATCTAGACAACAATCAATGCAGGGTTGCTACTGAAGTTCACCCAAAACAAAATGCTTAAGTAATCTTCATTCTCTAATTGAAAAATTATTGGTGCCTTTTTGTGACGGAGAACACTGTTGATCAACAACTGCAGCTGAAGTATACTGTCAAACGCTAACCAATCTGGGACGTGCTATTGTAAATGGACGCTTCGGCCAATTGTCGACAGGTATAATCTTCCTTTACTATAAATCTCGACGCTGCTACAACCAAGTAGAAGATACAAGGTTTTCGCTGTTAACTACACTGGTCTAGCATATTAGGGGATCAGTTGACATACCTAGGTTACGAAATATTGTCATCGGCGGAATGAATAAAAATGGTCAGACGTCTTTCGGTCGGTTGTAAGAAGTGGAGACAAAGACATTACAGCAACCGAGATATTGGTAATAACAGAAAGTCGCGGCAGAGAGGAAAGGTGTTTGCTTTACCAAACGAATTACATAAGCAGTTGGGTTAAGATAGTGTAGTGAGAAGACAGTGCATTACAACAACAACGTGACTTACCCGGAGGTATGTCATGGAGAGCCACAAGAAGGTTCGAAGAGGGATAGACCCAGAGGTAGGTGGCTACAGCTATTAGAGTGTCCCAAAGTGTAATTTACAGGACTCGGACGCTATTTTTTACAGCACGAACTGTTAAGGCAAGGCCAAGGTCGTGCAAGGGTAAAATCAGCAAGATATGACCGTTAACAGCCCGTCGAGACAGGAGGCTGAGTGCAACTCAGCTGCAACTCACACTACAGGCAGCAACATACCTCTAAATATCAACACAAACGAACGGACGTCGCTTTCGGGAATGTGGACTTTACGCATGGAGACATATGGTGCGTGTCCAATTCAAACCACGACTCCATTTAGCCCGCGAAGGAAGATCAGAATTGGACACGTAACGAAGGGCGCCGGGTTCTATTCAAGTGTGAATCTACATTTGGTGTTTCCTCATCGGGAGATAATGTGGAACTCGCAACAATTCTGCTTATGCGCAGGAAACATCACTATATTATGCTACTGGACGAAAGATGTGGGCAGGACATATGGACTCCTTTGTCGTTTAGACTGGCGCTTTGACTGATCAGTGGTATAAAGACGAGATCCTTCGATCTTCGTTGGGTCCTACGCTGGTACCATAGGAGACGGGTTCCTTCAGGTGACCCACAACACTTGTCCCCACAGATCTGCTAGACATCATGCGTGAAACCGAGTGGCCAACTTGTTCGGCAGGCCGCGGTGGCCGAGGGGACTGAGGCGCTTCAGTCACGGTCTGCACGGCCACTACTGTTGGGGGTTCGAATCCCCCCTCGGGCATGGATATTTGTGCCGTCCTTAGTTGTAGATAGTTCATAAGTAGTTTGCAAGTTTAGGGACTGATGACCCCGTAGTAAAGTCCCTTAAGCTTAACAAACATTTTGAACAACTTGTTCGTTGGAATTTAACCCTATTGCTCGGTCTGGGCTGCACTTGAGCAACGCAACTACACCAGCACTTCTAACAATGGTTGCAGAGCTAGATATGGCACTTATGGAATAAAAGCTAACTATCCCTCAAGAGAAACGCAGGTGTACAACTGTACTGGCCATCCGAGGTGATAACAGATTAGAGGGCAACCGGAAGGACTTTCTCACTATTACGGTAGTCCCATCGGGCCTCGCTCTAAAAACGCCATGTTAACCTCAAGTAATGATACAGCTAAAAATCGCACAAATTACACAAATTACAAATGCAACCAATATCTGAATAAAATACGTGACCATATTTAAATTTTTTACGTCTCACCTGATTCCCTAATTGTATTTGATTACCATCCGTACAGTCATGGCCTTGCAACGAGAGAGTTATTTATCTACTGACTGGCGGTAAAACACAAAACACTCATGTACTTAAAACTTGCGTGCCCCGTGGTTCGACGAACAGGTGACAAATGTCTATTCAGAGGGGTTGAACAAGCTGGTGCCACATTATAGCTCATAGAAATTCAATCGTGTTTACGTGGAAGAGTAATGAATTTATTTTTACTTTAAATTGCATATTATATTTTGGAATACGCCTCGAATTTCACTGATTACAACCTTTATTCAAATTTACATCTTACATTGTTTACATCTTAAACTATTCAATTAGTTGTACTCCTTCTCTTTATTCTAATTTTGCTGGCCAGGACAGCAGTCGAACATTTTCCGTATCCAGAAAGGCCAGTACAGGACCTGCAAGATGCAGTCGTGCATTATCCTGCTGAAATGTAGTGTTTCGCAGGGATCGAATGAAGGATAGAGCCACGGGTCGTAACACATCTGAAATGTAACGGCGACTGTTCAAAGTGCCGTCGATGCGAACAAGACGTGACCGAGACATATAACCAATTGCACTCCATACCATCACGCCGGGTGATAAGCCAGTATAGCGATGACGAATACACGCTTCCAACTTGCGTTCACCGCGATGTCGCCAAACACGGATGCGGCCATCATGACGCTGTAAACAGAACCTGGATTAATTCGAAAAAATGACGTTTTGCCATTCGCTCACCCAGGTTCGTCGTAGCGACAACCATCGCAGGCACTCCTGTCTGTGATGCAGCGTCAAGGGTAACCGCAGCCATGGTCTCCGAGCTGATAGACCATGCTGCTGCAAACGTCGTCGAACTGTTCGTGCAGATGGTTATTGTCTTCCGAACGTCCCCATCTGTTGACTCGCGGATCGAGACGTGGCTGCATGATCCGTTACAGCCATGCGGATAAGATGCCTGTCATCTCGATTGCAAGTGATAAGAGGCCGTTTGGATCCAGCACGGTGCTCCGTATTGCCCTCCTGAGCCCACCGATTCCATATTCTGCTAACAGTCATTGGATCGTGACCAACGCGAGCAGCAATGTCGCGATACGATAAACCGCAATCGCTATAGACTACAATCCGATATTTATCAATGTCGGAAACGTGATGGTACGCATTTCCCTCCTTACATGATGTATCACAACATAGTTTCACCAGGCAACGCCCGTCAACTGCTGTTTGTGTATGAGAAATCGGTTGAAAAATTTCCTCAGCACGTAGTAGTAGGTGTCGCCACCGGCGCCAACCTTGTGTGAATGCTCTGAAAAACTAATAATTTTCATATCACAACATTTTCTTCCTGTCAGTTAAATTTCGCGTCTGTACCGCGTCATCTTCGTGGTGTAGCAATTTTAACGGCGAGGATTGTACTTATACTTGTAAACTAAGTTATACTAAAGACAGCACAAACATTCATGCCTGAGCGAGTATTCTAACACCCAATGGGGAGCGACCTCGCACATCGGAGCGTATCGCTTCAATGTGCTCAGCCTCTCCGCCGCGGCAGCAAAAGCTAGGTCTGAAAGATTCACGCACATAACAAAGAATGAGAAAAATCACTTAATATATATGAGGCCATACCAACTAATGAAAAATGAGCAATATGTTTAATTTTGTTCTATGTACTGCTGTTATCCAAGAGTCGGGACAGGTGCGGCAGACGGCGAGGGATGGGAGGACGTTACGTTAGGTCGCGACGCTGTCAGTGAGCGGCACCGGCCGTCCGAATGGTCTCCCACCAGACTGCTGCCACACTCTACTGCTGTAAGTCCGCATATTCTGCGGTGACTCATTGGGTTGCCCAGAGTGCCTTAAAAACACCGAGCCGTCTTTGCTCTGCAAATGCTCCGCGCAATATCATAGAAAAAGAAATCTCCAACCAGCAGTCATTTTACATTCTGACATTATACATTCGGATATTTTTCATTTGAGATCGCGGTGAATCAGAACGCTTTTCTGACTTTCGCTCCGAATGAGGTTGGCAGACTTCCTAACCAACAGAATGCAGTACGTTGTTCTCGATGTCGAGTGTTCATCAGAGACGTGTGTATCAAAAGGCGTGCGTCAGGGGAGTGTGATAGGACCGCTACTATTTTCTATCTATATAAATGATCTGATGGACAGAGTAACTTGTAATTTGCGGCTGTTTGCTGATGATGCTGTGGTGTATGGGAGGGTGTCGTCTTTAACTGACTGTAATAGGATGACTTAGACAAAAATTTTAGTTGGTGTTACGAATGGCAGCTAGCTCTAAATGTAAGGTGATGCGCATGAATAGGAAAAATAATCCCATAATGTCGGAAAACTGTTGAAGTTTTTTAAGCTTATGGGACTTATCTGTGGGTCATGAGTCCCTAAACTCAGAAACTACTTATGAACTACCTTATACTAAAGACAGCACAAATATACATGCCCGAGAGGGGCGGGGGAATCGAACCCCCGACAGGGAACAACCTCTCATATCGTAGCATAGCGCCTCAATGCGCTCGGCCGCTCCGCTGCGGCCGTAATGTCGAATACAGCATTAGCAGTGGGCCTCTTGATGGAGTCGCATCGTTCAGATATCTAGGAGTAACATTGCGGAGCTTGTAATATTTCGGCCAGGGACGCTTTTGTTCCGTTACTTTGCCGGCCTCCAGCCTGGAGTGTCGCACCAGCCCGTGGGGAGGGGGTGAGGGGGGAGATGGAAAGGTGGAAAGGGAACCAGCAGCGACCACTCCAACTTTCAGCTTTGTCTCCGGCCGCCGCACCGCAATTTCTCGCTTCAGGGAGGTAGCCTGGCGAATTGCTATGGATTTCATGTAGCGATATACACGACGGAACCAGTCTGACTTCAGGAATGGCGACAACGGACGCAGGGCAGAGAAAGCCCTTTTCTGCAGATACCAGAGGAGTCGTTTCCAAAAGACAGCGACGGCATCGCAGATAAACTGTGAAACCCCTGCAGCCCTGCAGACGGGAAGAAGATAACCAAACCCCTGTAGTGCACACGTGCGTGAGGGGGAAAAAGAGCAGTGTGGATAAAGTGGTTTCACAAAACAATGTCTGTGCCCAGGAAGAAAGACCCTGATAAATGGCATACTAGACAGGCCTAACACAGCTGCCACAAAGAACTGTTTCTGAGAACCAAGAATGCAGAAGATAAAGGTAACGCTCTTGAAATGTAGGAAAGACGCCAGTGCGCAAGTCTGACCTCAGCCCACAGAAAATTTCCACCGGGGACTGAGAGGCGTGGTCACGGAAACGCCGATCAGCTATTGGATCACGTTGCAAAGCAACCCACCAATTACACAGCCAGAGAGGCCAAATTCAAGGAGAAGCTGTAGCTGGAGAGCGAGAGACACTTGTTGAGGAAACATTGTAGGGGGAATTTGGTCCATCGCTGGAGTAGCGAGAAGACATGCTGGTAGCTCTCGCCGCCACACCGCCCCGCGCCGATCCATCGTCTGACGCCCATATCAAGTTGGTGAGATAGGAAATTACCTTCCCCTTCCCTGTTCATCTGAGTCGTGTCCATGCCCAGTCAAATCGGCCCTGTGATATTATTCTTATAAAATCTTTTAATAAATAAAATTATATGTGGCAATTCTCTGTTTAAACTGTAATGTTTCCAACTCAATCCCTTGAATCAAACGTACCTACCAGCATAGTTCCATAATTATTCATTTTTTTTAATTTTACTGTAGTGTGGTAGTTATTCCAG
This sequence comes from Locusta migratoria, assembly GCA_026315105.1. Lineage (NCBI taxonomy): Eukaryota > Metazoa > Arthropoda > Insecta > Orthoptera > Acrididae > Locusta > Locusta migratoria. The sequence continues at coordinate 171,367,965 of CM048751.1, forward strand.
GAGAAATTTGATTTACCACAAGATATATGAAATGGAACGAACATGCAAGGACAGTTCTGAGTAATGCGCTCAGCCGACTTTGCTTTAATGGGAGAATTTTGGGAAGATGTACTTCACCTGTAAAGGAGAACGCGTATTAAAACGCTTGTACCACCACGTCTTGAGTATTGCTCAAGTGTTTGGGACCCGCAGCAGATCACTGTGAAGGAAAACATGGAAACAGTTCAGTGACGAGCAGCTAGGTTTGTTAATGGTAGGATCAACCAATGCGCAAGTGTCACAGTAATGCTCCGGGAGCCGGCCGCGGTGGCCGAGGGGACTGAGGCGCTCCAGTCACGGTTTGCACGGCCACTACGGTCGGGGGTTCGAATCCCCCCCTCGGGCATGGATATTTGTGCCTTCCTTAGTATAAGGTAGTTGATAAGTAGTTTGTAAGTTTAGGGACTGATGACCCCATAGTTAAGTCCCACATCACAGGAGGACGTAAGTGCACATTAAAATATCTAGGGTTTCAGTAATACAAAAAGACAAGCCTCTGAAATTTATTTAATTTTAAAATTACGGAGTTCCTTGTGTAACATTTATTATAAACTTATCATAAATTATTTTACAATATATTGTGTTAATGATTTATAAGTCTGAAAACTGATGTCAGGGACCATTCGATAGGTAAATGAACACGATACAAAATTAATTCTGAAAAATTCTAATAAAAAAGATCAATTTCGTCACAAATTGTTATACAGAAGCACATTCCTTCACGAACATAATTCGTCTCTGAGTCTTGCCTTAAACGTGAAACACTCGTTAAGTAAAACATATTTTTCTATCGGAAAACATGTAAAAATAGAACAGTGGGTTCCATTCTGAAAAATATACAAAAGAAACTTCGTCCAACAATTCAAAAGAAAGTCACAGGAAAAGAAAGAATATTAAATTAGTTTCCTTTCAGATAACACAGTTTATTTATGGTTCGTGAGAGCAGTCGACACAATATTTTTGTTTGGAAGAGAGTCGCCAGATTTTTTTTTTTTTTTATTTGGAATGGTGGTCGCATATTCGGAAAGGATGAAAAACACTGCGCTAACGGAACAGTTTCATTAGCCACTAGCTCTTTCCTCCACGAGACATACATCACCATTATCAACTGATGATGCTGTAGGAACAGGACGTTCTTTCCTGACACGTTGTTCATTCACAGAAACACAGTGAGCTCGATTAAAAAATTTCGCTAATGGACCTTTTTGCCGCAGCTGTTCATTTACGATGTCAGAAAAACCTGTTTTATTATTTTTATTTTATATATTTATTTGGAACTCGAGAAGTACTTACGTTCCATCTGCACCATAACATTAAATAAATCACACGACTGATAGCATGAGACAACACCCACGGACTGCGTTTGTATCTCACGCCTGACTGGTTTGCTGGAACCAGATAAGAAAAAAATTAAGGAACCTTACTTAAACGCCGTATTTTATATAGTACTGTTGCCAAAAAGGCGTATTGTAATGGTCGGCTACATTTGACAAGCCGGCAACCGACCGAGAGAGATATAGAAAAATTATGCACTAGAGCCGAAATGTCGATTGTGATGAAAAAGAATAAAGTAATACAATGATATGGCGGTGAAATCATTCGATAAAAAATTTCTTGGCGCCGGTTATATACCCAAAATAGTTCTGCAATTTCTGAAAACTGAATGAAAATGAAGCTGCTCTCGAGTGCGAGACTGACGTGAAAATCAGCTTAAAAAATTCTAAATTTTGGAGGCTTCTTCATTTACTTAGAGTTATTTTCTTTTCTTTAATGGTTTAAGAAAAGACGTATATTGAGAGATATCATAGGAGGCCCCTAGCGATCGGGGCACCATGCGTATGCAGTACTTGCGGTTGTCTTAAACCGTCTCTGCAAGAGTCACATTTCTGTATATAAAATTTCTTACGGAACGGTACCATGAAACCCCAGATGTGTTACACGCAACCCGGCGCCTCCACCAGAAAGTGTCACGTTGCAAACTGCAGGTGGTCCGTAATTGGAAAGCTGGTTGTTAATAGAGCACTACACTTTCACAATAATACGTTTATTGCGAACAAAAGCGTACACTCACTGGCATGTATTCATGGAGATGGTTTATTTTATTTAGCTGGCTACATCATGGTGCATGGCTGAAAGACGTATTCATTAAACTTCGATATCTCTCCAGCAATCATCAGGAAAGTTGAAGGGTTATTATTGCGTGTGTAATTTTTTATAGACAGGAGGAAGACGATATAAGCTGGAAGAGGCAGAGGAGACAGGGGAGAGAGAGAGAGAGAGAGAGAGAGAGAGAGAGGCGCAGGAGATACGGAGAGAGGAGATGGAGTGAGAAATTAGGAGTAGAACGTAAATAGAAAGAAGGAAGTAAGGTTTGTCGTGCTGGTCGAGCGCTCTGGAGGGAACACGTTACGGATCGCGTGGACGCTCCTGCCAGAGGTTCGAGTCCTCCCTCGTGTGTGTGTGTGTGTGTGTGTGTGTGTGTGTGTGCGTAGATTGGAAGAAAGTACCAGCAGCGATGTTTAGATTTTTTAATTAATTAAGCGACCGGTTTCGGTGCTATATGCGCTATTTCTTGTGACAGGTACCCAACGGTGGTCAGGAGATGGTACGAATATAGCACCCAAACCGATCGCTTAATTAATTAAAAAATCTAAACATAGCTGCTGGTACTTCCTTTCAATGTACATAATTATCCCAGCTGTAGCCCCAGTCCATTAATTATGGAGAGAATGAAATTTAGTTTACATTTAAGAGCTGTCATACTGCCCAAAACTACAGAATTTCCCATTTTCACTTTCATGCAAATTATGCAAATATGGTTGCTTATGATTAATTTGGCGATGGTTTTATTGAAATATTCGATTATTTGCTATTTTAAGTACGTATTTGAAAATAATCATGCACTGACATTTCTCAGAGTTTTGTTTCCCATCATTTCACATACTGGAATTTTTCTCTGGAACTGCATAGTATAGAAGGCTGTGGCTTCTTTTGTTTTGTAGAGAACAGTCCATTTCGTAAGTTGACTACACTATCAGTAGTTCACAGTAAACTCTTTTAACTGAACATTCCTTTGTGTCTGACAACGTTATCCACTAGCCGTGTTTCAATTTCTGTGTATTCGCAGATAGTTTTCATAATGACTTGGTGTTTTTGATGCTGTTGTTACTTATAATTATGGCTATTCATCACGACTACAGGTTTTGGAATATCTTGGCATTCATAAAGATTACAACACCACTAAAAGTGTGATGGACTTGGGCCAACTGTGAATCATTGAAGGCAGATATTACAACTAACAATATGTCAAAAGAAGGCGGATCGAAGAGAAGTAGGGCAGTACTGGTTGAAGATGATGAAGGAGGAGAGAGGACTAACAACCAGAAGGATTCTAACATATTTTTTATGTATCAGTTGGTTGCATATTAATTTTTTTTCTTTAAACGCATTTTTGTCAATATGACATATTTCAGCAAAATGCCCCTTTTCCTCAGAAACTTATGACTCTACATCAATGAATTACTTATCACATGGCATAGATAGTACAGTGTTCTTGTAGCTCTAGTATAGTAGTATTTACTGTAACAGGTAAAATTCAAGAAAATTTTGAGAATTTACACCAAGAAATTATATGTTTAGGGAAAAAAGCATAACTTTTTTCCAGCTGTTATTTGAAGTAATAGTAGAGCAATATGGTCGTAAAACATGCGAGAACATGTGATAAAAACACCATATTTATATACAGTTCCTTTGACATTGTCGAGTTCCCGTAAGTCGTTTGTAAGTCTAGGGCCGATGACTAGAGTAGTTGGGTCCCTTAGACTGACAAACATTTGAAAATTCTTAAGAGGAATTTGACAGATTGGTCGGGGAGGGGAAGGGATTTGGACAAGAGGAGGAGATAGAGAGATTGGGAAATCAGGTGAACAGAGGAAGGGCGGAGGAGGAGATGGACTATCAGAAGACTGGAAGAAATCCATAGTGTAGGATGTTTTAGTATGAATAACTCGTGTCGTCGTTTATATAATGGAAGGAGGGAATGGGCAGACACTTTGTCAAGGATGGAAGGAAGGAGGAGAAGGAGATGTTTGAAAAAGTGACTGTTGGGGGTGGGGGCACAGAGAGGAGGAGAGAGAGAGAGGAGAGAATAGGTGATGGACTAACAGAAGACTGGAATAAATAAGTAACCGGGAAACGCTGGGTTTTCCGATAGTATGTGCATAGATTTAAAACATGTATAGCCTGCGTCCGTAACAACGTTCATAAGAGCTTCGTGTAGAAATTTGCAATAAATTACATTTTTAAACGTTGACGTATCTTTACACAACAGCCCTGATGGCTTGCATTATTCGCTGTATGTCTTAAGCCCATAATATTTTAGAACATCTCAGTAATATACATGTGGAAAACAAGTTATTACATTCGAAATGTATCCTTAAAAACATGTTTTGCTACAAAAGTTAGACGTGGTTAAGGAGAAATTGGACCTGCTAAACCGGATTCCTGATTTTTTTTTTTTTTTTACACACTGAGAATCGAACATTCTGAATAAAAAAAGCATCGAAAATTAAAGGTACAGATACTCGCATCTCCAAACAACTAACTAAGACCTTCTGGGTAAAACTTTTCGCTCATAAAACAAAAATTTACGAAAATGCGACGTAACAGAAACTTAACTTTTGAATACTTCCTTAATTAATTTACAAATAAATTTTTGGTAGCATGAGTATGACACAAGTCTTATTTAAATCCTTAAAAATCAAGATGATACTATTTGAATATTACTACTGATTTATTTTGTGTCACATTAAGGACAATAACTTCTCTTAATAAATTTGTTTATTATTCTAAAATGAAGAACTGGTGGCAGATATGTGAAATGTGCCTTTCTCGTTCGTTATCGAATCAGATTTATTTTAAAATTATTAATAACACTCTACAGCCTCTGACAGTCGAAAAATTCGTTGTCAGTCGAACACACGAGTATCTGACAGTGACAACATCCTGCTCCGGTATGATGCTGATCATCGAAAGAATCACGCAAGCATGATCGACGGCGATTGCTCAGCCAAAGTGTGCTGTGTCACGTTTCTCACGTCACCGTACATGACTCTACAGCTGTTATGTGTTCACTGATACCATTTAAGGACGCCGTTGCGAAGGTCACTATATGTATTGTCGTACGAATATGGAAATTTTACAGTCCAACAACCATCGTCGTCAACCTTCTGTCGTACCACCTGACCGTTTATTTATTATTCTCGCTCTCTCCCTCTCTCCCTCTCTCTCTACCGGAGCAAACGCTTAAGGCATTCCAGACAGTGCAATGAATCAGAATTAATAATTTTGATGCCCAAAAATGCGAAACGTTATTAAATCACCGCACTTATGGCTGCAAAAAGTATTTATCTTGTTAGAAGCTTTGGGCAATGGAATTAGGATTAGATGTTTAATAAGAAATGTAATGGCACAACAGAATAAAGCAATGAGAATAGTATTCATGCTGAATACTTCATTAACAGCTCAAGAATTAATCCGCATGAACCTGTACCCAAAGCATACAATTTAAATTGTGGGCGACTTCAATTTACCCTCGGTATGTTGGCAAAAATACATGTTCAAAACCGGAAGCAACCTATATAAAACATCGTCTGAAATCGTACTGAACGCATTTTCCGAAAATTATCTGGCCGCGGCGGAGTGGCCGAGCGCATTGAGGCGCTCTGCCTCGGCGTGCGAGACCGTTCCCCGTCGGGGGTTCGAATCCCACCTCGGGCATGGATGTTTGTGCCGTCTTTAGTATAAGCTAGTCAGTGAGTAGTTTGTATGTTTAGCTCTACAAACATGTGAACATTTTTTTGATAATTATATCCACCAATTAGTTCATGAACCCACTAGAATATTAAACCGTTGTGAAAACATACTTGAACTCTTAGCAACAAGTAATCCGGATGTAATAAAGACCATCGAAACAGACACAAGGATTAGTGAACACAAAGTGGTCGTAGCGACGCTGAATATGGACTTCCCAAATCTATTCAATCTTTTAAAAAACTATATTTGTTTTAAAAAAAGTCATATAAAATCGATTAATTCTTTCCTGAGAATCTCTAGCTTACGAAACTAACAATGTGAGTGTAGATCAGATGTGCCTTTCATTAAAAGAAATAATATCAACAATCGCTAACAGATTTATACCAAAAGAATTAACAAAAGAGTTGGTTGACACGCCGTGCTACTCAAAACACGTTAGATCACTCTTGCATCATCATCATCTTCATTATCATTAGAGACTGATTATGCCTTTCAGCGTTCCGTCTGGAGCATAGTACCTCTAATTAAATTCCTCCATGATCCCCTATTCAATGCTAACATCGATGCCTCGTCTGACGTTATGCCTTTTACTTCAAAATCATTCTTCACCGAATCTAAGTACTTTTTTCTTGGTCTACCTTGTTTCGTCTTACCCTCCGCTGCCGAGCTCATGAGTCTCTTAGATAACCTTGTTTCTCCCATGCATGTAACATGGCGTCGTTTATGGTGTGAGTTTCTGTAGTTATGTCCTAGTTCATGAACCACGGGCAACACATGAGTGGCCAAGTAAATGGTCCTGACAGTTGGGATACCAGTTACTTTCGAATAAGGTTGGGCATCTCGGACATATTCTGAGTCGTGGCCACCTTTGTGCTCAAACGGCAAATCCACCGGTGACTCCCTCAACCGTTAGGGGTAAAAGCCAGTGGGGCCCTAGGCAAGTAAGGCTAGCAATCTGCTTCCCAGGTCTTTCAATATCATGCTATCAACAATCAGAGCAATCAGAGCAAACAGTCACTCTTGCAAAAGCAAAGACAAAACACGCCAAATTTAAAGGGACACAAAATCCCTAAGATTGGCAATCTTTTACATAGACTAGAAATTTGGCCGGAACTTCAACGTGAGAAGCTTAAAATAGTCACCAGAACGAAACCATGATACTTAATTTGGTACAGAATCATAAGAAATTCTGATCGTCTGTATTAACGACAAAACACAATTAATACCTTCACAATGGTGATGCTACTGGTGACAGTTCTGATAAAGCAGAAATGCTTAACCCAGCTTTCCGAAATTCAATTACGAATGAAGACGAATACTTCAGAATCCGTATGAAGAACAGCTGCCAGAATGCGTAATTTAGAAGTAGATACCCATGTAATATTAAAGCAACTTAAACCATTTAACAAAATTAAATCTTCCGGGGTCCCGATTGTATTCCAATTAGATTCCTTAAATAATAATAATAATAAAGTTCAAATGTTTGTAAATCTATCGGACTCAACTGCTAGGTTCTTAGTCCGTAGCTTACAAACTACTTAAACTAAACTAAGGACAACACAAGCTCCCATGCCCGAGGGGGACACGAATCCCCGACGGCGATCGGCCGCGCCCACTGCAGCATGGCGCCCCAGTACGCACGGCTAATCCGCCGCGGCTTACATTCCTTTCCGAGTATGATGATGCAGTAGCCACATACCTAGTTGCCATATACAACCGCTCGCTCGGCGTAAGATCAGTACCCAAAGAGTGGACAGTTGGACAGGTCATTTTAATATTCAGCAGAGGCATTAGGAGTGATCTGCAAACTTACAATCCTCTTTCATTGACTTCTGTTTGCAACAAGGTTCTAGAACTTATTCTTTCTTCAAATATTATGGAGTAAATCGAAGATAACGACCTATTGACCCATAGTCAACACGGATTCTGAAAGTATCGCTCTACTCACATGATGTGATGAGTGCTATCAGCAAGAGATTTTTAGATATTCGAAAGGCTTCTGACAATGTAGTACCTCGAAATCGTTTTCTAATGAAATTGCGTGCTTCTGGATTATCGCCACAGTTGTGCGATTGGATTCGTGATTTCCTGCCAGAAAGAACACAGTACGTTGTAATCGACGGAAAGTCATCGAACAGAACAAGTGATATCTGGCCTTCCCCAGGATAGTATTATAGAATCCCTACGTTCCTTATTTTTATAAACGATTTAGGAGACAATATGAGTAGCTCTCTTAGACTTTTCGCATATGATGCTGTCATTTATCGGTTAGTAAAGTCACTAGAAGATCAAAAGCAACTGAAAAATGCTGTAGATAAAATATCTACATGAGGCAAAAGTTGTCATTTGACTCTTAATAATGAGAAGTGTGAAGTCACCATATGACCAGTAAAAGACATCCGTTAAACTTCATTTACACGAAAAATCAGTCAATCTACAGGCCATCATTTAAACTAATTACCGAGGACTAACAATTAGGAGCAACTTAAATTGGAAAGAATACTCAGAAAATACAGTGGGGAAGGCAAACCAAGATCTACGTTTCATTTGGAGGACACTTAGAAAATGCAACAGTTCTAGACAGAACTGCCTTCACTATACTTGTTCGTCACATTTTGGAGTATTGCTGCACTTTGTGGGATCTACAACAGGTGGGACTGGCAGACTATTTAGCGGAAGTTCAGGAAAGGGATGCTCGTTTTGTATTATCGCGGTATAAGGGAAAAAAATATCGCGGAAATAATGAAGTTCGGGCGGAAATCGTTAAAAAAAGGCATTATTCGTTGCGGCGCGATTTATTTGCGAAATTGACTGGACAGTCTTATTCAACGTAAAATGCTGAATTTTCCGGTGCGATGCGGCTCTGTTTCTTGGACTTACGGAGCGATAGTTTTCCGTCAGATAGCGCCCAATTCCGTAAACTCTACAACAGTGTTTTTAACCTTTTCTAATATGCGACCCCCTTCCTAGTAAAAATAGTCTGGCGACTCCCTTCCAAATAAAAATAGTCTAGCGACCACCCCCCCCCCCCCCAATCCTCACGAACAGTAACAAAACTTAACTCAAAGGAAACAAATCTTTCTTTTGCTTCAGCTTTTGTTTAATTCCAAGAACGAAGTTTCTTGTGTATTTTTCGGAATTGAACACATTATTCCTGATTTCCGACAGAAAAATATGTATTGCTTAACGAGTGTTTTAGCTTTTCAGGCAAGACTCAGAAGCTAATTATGCTCACCAAAAAAGATTCCACTTTATGGACAATTTGTAAAGGAGTAGATCTTTTCTTCGAATTTTTCTGAATAAAACTTTTATCCATTGTGTTGGAACCTGCGACTGTTTTTTGAAATAGGTTTCAGAAATTACTGCAACCAGTCGCCTTTTGTTTCTTCTTAATGAAGATTTATTTAAACCATTACCAGGGACTAAAAATGGATCTCCTTCAACAATTAGAGATTTTCATCCATAAACATAAATCACCACACAGAATTCTAAATGAACAGACAGAATTAGCAAACACCTCATTCTTCCAGTATTTTGAAGACTCTTTGAAATTGAAGAATTAGACAATCATTCACAAATACCCCTCCCCTTCCACACACACACACACACACACACACACACAAATTTCTCCTTGCACTTACACTCTTTCTTTCGTCTTTCTTCCACTCCATCCCACTCTACCCCACCCCTTTCACCACCACCCACACTACTCCCTACCAAAGCTCAAAATTATTTTCTTTTAATTTTCGAATAAATGAATAACACGCAAATTAAAATGTTTTATATGCCACCTAAAACAACACATGTGACGCATGTAAACAGATGTTAAAGTAATCATAAAATCAATACTCCTAGTATTAACGTAACTATCATTCTGAAATCATATTATATACATATATTAACTTTGTAATACAACTTTTGATCTTATTTAATCTTAATTGGTATCATATTTATATCCTATAATAAGATAAGCTTTTGTCAGTCTTTGGTTTCACATAGTTCTTAACCTGTGGTATATAATACTCCTTGGCTTGTTTACAAGCTGAAAGTTGTGGTAGTGTCTGTAAAGTCGTAATGTGTGTGAAGTGTTTGTTAATTTTACCACTTGAAAGTCGTGGGAGTTGCTGTGGTATGTTGATGGAAAAGAAGTGTTGTGAAATGCTCTCCAAAAGCGGACCAAATATGGACAAATTAAATGTGAAACGCATAACTGTAAGCAATGTCTTGAAGACAGACATATATTGTAATTATTCAGTGCAGCATACCAAAATTAGTGTTTACTTTTTTCACGTTTTCTGCCGTGCCACAGATACAAATTGCACTAAATGTATACCATCTGATGATGAGCTGCTAGGCAGCTTGAAACCGGTAATGGTTTAAATAAATCTTCATTAAGAAGAAACAAAAGGCGACTGGTTGCAGTAATTTCTGAAACCATTTTCTGAATAACTTATTGTATCCTGTTCTTTTACCTATCGATTTTTTCGTGAAAACACTATTGAGACCGTGTGCTTATTCAATCATTAATTAACACATTGTATTATAAAAAAATTTATGATCTATTGAACTCATAATGAATGTTACACAAGGGAATCCGTAATTTACATGTTAAATAAATTTCACTGAGATATACGTTTTTGTATTACTGTGCCCCTAGCTACTTTACGGTGCAAGTACTTTCTCCTGTGGCGGCGACTCCCCGAGGAAAACCCCCCTTAGGGCTCGTGACCCACAGATTGAAACACAGTGCTCTGTGGTATCAATTTTTTATTTTTGCGAAATTCATTTCAGTTTTCGAATTAGTACACGAACTGTTTTCAAATCGTTTTCAGGATACTGCCAACGTCGCGTCTCTTATTGAGACGTTAAAAGCTGTGTACGTGTAGTTTGATGTTGACCCTATCGTTAAATCAGACAACAAATTGTTCATTAACACAGCCATTTGGTGTATTTATGGCCCTTATATTGATGTATATACTGTTAAATAAGAAACAGTGCATTAAACTGATAATGTGCGTAACGGATCTTTTAACAAAACACACTGACTATACTCAAAAAATTTGACTGCGAGAAAGATATTAAAAACACAAACTACTTTCTTAAAGTTTGACTGGAGAATTTTATGTAGATCAGTAGCTGATAATCAAAATTCAGTATCATAATCAATCAACTGCAGTGTTGCATAACAATCATTTACTATGGCACAAATAACGAAATCTGTTCAACAAGATTACCAAAATCAATACTGCACTTTAAATCCACAAACAGCTAATCATCAAATAATCTAACTACTAGGTTAATCTAACTACGTAAATGAAACAGGAAAGAAAGGTCAACTTTGTTACTTATTATTAATAATCACCATTACATTACCTATATTACACAACATTTTCCCAATGACATGAAATGCAATTACCTTCGTTCCAGCGGTGGTACAACGTTTTTATAGTAATAAAAGTACAATATATATTCCAAATACAATCAAATCAACTTGCTGGCACAGCAGCCTCTGCTCTACATCGGAACCATACACACAACTCAACCTCCCTCTAAGGAAGCTAAACCACAAGTCCCAGTCTCTCTCTGCGCGAGATACAATGTTATGCGATACATGATCTTTGCCAAAGATGAAACTTCACAGACTTAAGTACACATATAGATACACACAGTAGAAGCAATATTATACATTTTCTTGCAAGCAAGTTACTCGACACAAAACAGGAGGCGCAATATTAGACTTTTCTTTTTTTTTCCAAATGGACACTTTTCAACGTTTGCAAGACTATCTTCTGTATCAACTGCAAGTGCCTCTGTGCATTTGAAGATGAAAGCTGTAGCTTTGCAGTGTAATTGCCGACTGAAAGACAGATTATTTTAGCTTAAGACCGTTAAGAGCACTACCAAGGACTTCAAAGGAGACTGAAAAGGTTATATCCGTGCTCAACTTATATATGTGTGAGAGATTTTTTTTTTCAATAGTGAATATTACTAAGTCACGATTACGAGGCAGCCTGCGTGATAGCAATCATAAAAGGCCGCCGCCTCAGTGTGCCGACCGATTGTACAAGATTACATCTACAGCCAATAAAACGTATTCAGATTGTTTTCTGATATATTTTGTTAAAAACTGTCGGTAGAGAAATACTAGGTAATAACTTTTTATTTCACATGTAGGTGTAATAATTCCTTCTATCCTTAATATAATTCTGTAAAAACTTCATTTTTTATTTTGCCCTATTTCCATACTTCAGTTAAAATATAACGTGGCTCTAAAAAAAAATGTTCAAATGTTTGTACAGCTTATGGGACTTAACTACGGGGTTATCAGTCCCTAAACTTACAAACTACTTATGAACTACTTACGAACTAGGACGGCACAAATATCCATACCCGAGGGGGGATTCGAACCCCCGACCGTAGTGGCCGTGGAGACCGTGACTGGAGCGCTCAGTCTCCTCGGCCACCGCGGCCGGCATAACGTGGCTCTCAAAATATGATTAGTGTAATGGAGCTGCAAAGCAAACATAACGACTTTCTTTTATTTTGTACGAACAGTCAGTTACGAACTATATCTTCAGTTTTCGAATCTCCAAGTACAGCATTAAATGAAACATAGCCATACGAGACGATTCTGTCGTGCATGCTGTGACTCTGCAATTCATTCCTGCTAAGTTGCCTCTCACACTTCGAACCAATTTTCTGGCCGGCTCTGAGACACGTTGAATTTACTAACTGTAGTGATTACTGAAATTCGGCAGCAAGAGGAACAGGGTTTTAAATACTAAATCAGTTGGGTTGTTTTCAGGTCAGGGTGTAATAATGAATAACGGGAAGCGGCTAAGCTGCAAGAGAAAAATAAAATAAAATAAAATAAAAAGCATGATGAGATCAGAAAAGGAAAACTTGAATGTGACGGGAGACGAGTTAGATAGTAAGTAAAGAAAGGTAACCAGGAACAGTACGTAAGTAGTGAACGGGCAATGGGAGTGAACTAAGATGCCGTCCGGTAGAAAATTTAACAGCATCGGGTTGCAGACTTCGAGGATCTGGCATCAACTTAGCTATCCTCCAGGATCTAACGTCAGTGATGCCGCGCTCGGTGTCGCATCTAATGAGCTACTTTTTGAAATATACAAAGTTGGTTTCACTATAGTCCGATTAAAATAACTCGCTAGCTGACGTTCACGTGCTGTGTCACTTCACTTCCTTGCCCGTCTCTCAGTCTAGGTATTTTGTTCCCGATCCATCCGTCTGTCCTTCTTATTTTTCATTTTATCAATCTTAACAATATAAAGCACACGCTACCGAACCCTTTTGTAGAAGCATTGATGTAACGCCACATATCAACAAGTATTACATCACATATATCAGCTCACATTACATGAGCTTCGTACGATTTACATGAAAACGTACTCACAGAAAGCTACGACTCAGTGTTTTTAAGTGGTGGAAATTGTCTCATTGAGCTTAATAGGAGAACTGTTGTGCGGCGCTAAGGTATAAGTAACACGTGGTTTCGATTCCTGCCGTATGCGATTATTTTAATTTATAGATCAAAATTACATTTAGTTACTAAATTAATTTGTTTAATTGATTTTTTAAGTTCTGCTGTCTTCTTACGTATTTTCATAATGTTCTTGTGTTTTTTTATTCGCTCCCATTTTTCATCTTGTGATACCTTTCTCCAATAAGAATAACAACCGTCTACCTAGTAGGTAGATATTTTATGACTGACGCTGAACTTCACTCTACAAATTCAGAGGGTCTTAGTTCTGATGATGACAGTTGCCAAAACGACGTAATCAATAAAAATAATTTTAACGATCTAGACGGTTGTTATTCTAATTGAAAAAATTGAGATTGCGGACTCATTTGATCTATACTACTTACTATTCAGTCTCATAGCACACTACTGAAATATAGCTTATCTATCATAATCAACCAACAAGCGAGAGGAACCGCGGGTATGAATGTTTGCCTGTATGTCCTCTATGTATTCATAAACCATTCATTCGCTTCCAATGAAACTTTGGTGAACTCTTCCCCGCATGACACGAAGGTTCCTCACCCGACTCAAAAACAAAAACAATACATAGCTCAGGAGATATGACGTCATAAATAATGAGAGGCCACCGCGTGAGAATATTTAGATTTATGAGTCAATTATTGGAAAATGGGAGTAGCTAGTGACCTGCAACGAAGTTTGTATGTAATTTCGGACGTTTATGAAGTGTTTTGTGGCCTCGCATACCCCCCGGGCAAAAATAAATAAATAAATAAATAAATAAATAAATAAATAAATAAATAAAATGATGAAACGAAAAGAAGTCTCCTGTTCACAACAGTTTTCCTGCAGCTGCCGGAAAACTGTCGCATCAGGCGTTGATGTTTTACTTGATTACTACCGACTGTCTTCGCAACAAATTTTGCATATACTATCGATATGTGCCATCAAATCTATATCACTGTACAGCACATACTTCAGGACATATCTAATATATAAAAAATTAATGTTTATTTTTTTGTTCGTATTTTATGCACGGCCATGCAGTACATCCGATTGCGATAAAACTTTGTTAACCCATTGCTTGCACTCGCAAGGTAATACCCACACTGAAATTGAATTCGTATGGTGCATGGCGGAGGGTGCTTTACAATTAGCTAATTCGTTTCTTATGCCTTCACGCTGAAATGGCTTTACGGATATGATTTAAATTTGGAACAGAGGTAGCTTATATCCTGATTAATACGTGGGCTGCCTTTCGTAAGCCACAGTATGGTTCAGGGCAGAGGGTACCTTACAGTGGGTTAATACATTTTTTTCTCTTCACGCTGAAACAGCTGAACGGCTTTGAATGAAGTTTGGAATGCAGATAGCCTACATCCTGAATTAACGCATGAGCTAGGAGAGATGGTGGCAGACTAGTGAAAGGAAATGAACAAAGGCAGAATCGGAGGAAATGATAAGAGAAAGGGACTGGAGGAGAAGGGGTGAGGAACAGTCGAACAGAGAGAACGTAAAGGAGGTGACGAATTATCAGTAATTAAACAAACTAACATTTTCAAATTACAAACGTTATTTGCACAACTATTTCTTCTGCGGTAGCAACGCGCCGGGTACCAGCTAGTTAAAAATAAAATCTGCATATGGAGCACCAGTGTAGCATCACCTGACTGACTTGAAGTAGCGAGTACTTTTAATCGGAATATACTGCTGTGGTATTACATCAGTTCTTTTTTTGTTGTTTAGTTCTTATGGGTACATCCTGTTCGATGGTGTGATAAAAATCTCATTAACTAGGCAAATGTACGGACTGCGCTCTCTTACATTGCGAGAAAGTAACTACTGCCAGGGATGTCCAGCGACCTTTCGAAGCGTTCGCCACACGTGTTGCCCCCTCACCCGCAGATCCATCGCTGACAACTTTCGTCGCGACTGTGTGGGAGAGTGCCGAAATGCCCGCGACAGGAGAGGCGGCTACCTTCTCTCCCTCCCCCCCCCTCCCTAACCCTCCAGCCGCAACAAATGCCACACACTGGTGGCTCCCGTACGCAGCTGGGCGGTGAGCGGTCAGCACCTCACAACAGGTTCATTGTCTGACGCGCCGCATGTTACGACATTGCAAGGAGGATGCGGCAGCACCTCTGCCGGCCGACTGCTATAGCACTTGTTTATGAAGGCCGCTGGAGCGAATCCAAAACGCTCTCGACGAACAGGAACTGCACTCTCGGCGGTGCTCCATCAAGCAATACGACGCCTCTCCAGTGGAATTTAAATCCAGCCAATTACTTTCTCTGCAGTCCGCGGGAATTTCTGTAACTTATCGCTTTATGTTGCCATCGTGCAGTAATAAATAATTTTTAATCGAAGTTCTCGTCATTTTATTTTCAGTTATTACGTCTCGTGAAATAGTTTGAACCGGTTTTCGCTTCAGTACTCCGGTGCATTCTTAGTGCTTGGGTCAAAGTGTCCAGTTCATTTGTTATTCGATATTGCCATCGTTAACATACAAAGATCAACGAGTCTATTTCTTATTGTAGAGATTCCCAAACGTGTGTTTCGCAAATATGTAACAGCTGCAGCTGCACTGAGAGTTTTATTTCTCTAATTTTCCAGAACTAATAGATGTAGAAAATAAATAAATATTACACTCAATTTTTCTGGGAGCAGCCTGTTTTCCCGAAGTACCTACGAACTATGCATCCTACAGTCCTTACTGGGTAAAATAAATGTTTTATGTACTTTTTCGAGCAAGGCTGCTTTCGTATGCCCCAGAGAGAAAAAAAATCTGGTAAACGGTATCTTTTTGTATAATACCATTGATATGTGATCTCCGATCATTTGGCTTCTATACATGTTTAAAATTCCCAATCACTAAACGCTCTGTACATATTAATGCATGTATGTATGTTTGGTATGATGGTGTTTGTGATTGTGTATGTATGAGTCAATTTGTTCCTAATCTAAAAAACAAAAAAACAAAAAATTAAATTTTAGAAAATCTATAGGACGTAACTTCTGCGGTGATGTCCCTAGGCTGAAAAACTTTAAACTTAAACTAATTGTTTTTGAGAACATTATGGAAAACAACGATCTAATATGTAATTATCAATTCAAGTATCAAGGCAGCCTAGATCGCATACATGACCATCATCAGAGCACAACTGTAATGTTGGCCACCAGTTGTTTACAGCTGGAGTTGCCTAAAGGTTTAATATTGATTGCTCCAGCTGTAAACAACTGATGGCCAACATTACAGTTGTGCTCTGATGATGGTCATGTATGCGACCTAAACCTGTTACCACTGAAATAAAAGACATTGCGAACTAGGCTGCCTTCTTACTTGAATTGTTAAAGTAAACTAACCTAATGACAACACAGACAGACTCACGCCCGATTGAGGAATCGAACCTACGACGGGGAGCAACTGCGCCCTGCAGCAAGGCTTCTTAAAGCGCTAGGTCACTCCTCCGTGGCTTTTCTAATGTACTTCAAAACTCCTGGCACACGTATTCGTCAGAGTACAATCGCTGTTGGGTTAAGAACCACCTATGACACATAGTTCAGGAGAAATGGCGTCATGAAATCTACAAGGGATGGAACCTAAATAGTGGCAACTACTTATAGACAACCGGAACAAAAGCTTTACATGTTTCCACCTGTTACTGATCTTCAAAGTTGTTGTGCAGAATTCGTTTCCAGCGATGTGGAAGGCCCAGTATACCGTTAGCACAGCCTGTTTTGTTGATAGTGGAATCAAATCAAAGTCAAATGAAGAATACCGACTTTGGGAGTTTCTCCATTGCGCTGCGACACTTCCTCTCACTATGTCCAACTGGTCGCAGTGTGTTTACACAGTCAGCCATATGCAGTGCATACTGCGTATCGATTCTCGTCAAATCTTTCAATTGTTCGTAAATCCATTGGACCTAACTGCTCCCTAGACTACAAACTACTTCAGCCTGAGTTACTACTGATATCATTCACTATCAAAAATACTATCGTCGGGTCATTGGTGACCCCTAAAGTTATTAATATTTCCATTTACTTGGATTCAAATTTTTATGATAATTGTTATATACACATTCATTTCAACCTTTTTGATTCGGCTATAATCTAAATATTATGTATAAGAACTACAGGGCGAGTTCTGCGACCATTTGAAACAACCTGTTTTTCGCATAGTAGTAACTACTAGAATCATTTTCCAAATTTCCTCATCTGAAACATCAAATCAGAAATTCTTTTGTCTTCATGGTGAGCACTGTGTTCATTTTCACAACCACTTGTATCGAATCATGTTCTTGGCTTCGTTCTACCCCTGCGGATTCATTACCTGTATTATCATAAACAGTCCAAAACTTCTTACGCCGTCATGAAACGTCCGTCGATGCGAATAGATTCACTACTCACTGTAGCTCGGTGGACACAATGGAATATTGAGAAATAATGTGCACATAAACACTGTCCTTTAATGTTCAGTGACCCCAAAATTCAATTACTCTGTAACAAACAGTGTCACAATTTATACTAGCACATTTCGTTGAAGACAATTGACTTGTAAGAGATTATATGAAATCTTAGGCGCAAGAGATAAATAATAATGTTTATTCTGGGGTCAGAGCTGGCCCCACGATAATAACCGAGGTTTAACCCAACTTACACTAAAGACAACAAACACACCCATGCACAAGGGAGGACTAGAATCTCCGGCAGCAGCGGCAGCCGAGTCCGTAGAATGAGGCTTTAGACCATGCGGCTACTCCCGCGCTGTTCTCATCAAAGTTCTGAAGACCCATGCGCATACTTGCACAAGTGCGGCAAGTTGCCGTTCATATATGTCATCATTCAACGAAACTTTTACACACGTTACGTAGTGCAAATTGTACTACACAGAGATTTCTAGTTGAACTTAACTGTATATTTAATACTCTCATGTTGAAGGCTATGCAGTAGGCTGCTACGCCTGTACAGAAGCTAAAAGTTGTGTACGTGTTTTGTTTATTGTTGAACCAATCGTTTAATCAGACAACAAAAGTAGTTTTTTAAATTTTATTTTAAAGTTACTCATTCAAAACCTGATCTGGAATTAACTGCAGTCCAAATAGATGTCATATATTGATGTTTAAAAGTCAAGACCACAAAGTCATCAGATTACTTCATCAAAATTTAACTAAACACGTACATTGTTCATTAACACAGTGATTTGGTTTAATTATGGTCCTGATATTGATGTATATACTGTTAAATAAGAAACAGTGCATTAAACTGATTATGTGCACAACGGATCTTTTAACAAAACAACTGTGACAAGTAACCTGCATGAAACACACTCAGACTATACTCAAAAAATTTGACTGCGAGAAAGATATTAAAAACACAAATCACTACGAGAATTTTATGCAGATCAATACCTGATTATCAAAATTCGATATCATATTCAATTAACTACAGTGTTGCATAACAATCATTTACTACGGTACCAATAACGAAATCTGTTCAACAAGAATACCAAAATCAATACTGCACTTCAAATCCACAAATAACTAATTATCAAATAAATGAAGTGGGTTGATCTTCTAACTACGTAAATGAAATAGTACAACCTTTTCATAATGACATGAAATGCAATTACCTTCATTCCAGGAGTTTTTTCACAATAATAAGAAATACAATATATTCCAAATACAATCAAATCAACTTGCTGGCACAGCAGCCTCTGCTCTACACCGGAGCCATACACACAACTCAACTGCTCTCTAAGCGAACTGAGCCACAAGTCCCACTCTCTGTCTCTCTGCACGAGCTACAATACTATGCGATACATAATCTTTGCCAAAGATGAAACTTCACAGATTTATGTACACATATCGATACACACAGTAGAAGCAATGTTATACATTTACTTGCAAGCAAGTTACTCGACACAATAGTAGACATTTTCTTACTAATTCAGAAATATACATTTTCTATTGACATGTTTCAACGCTTCTTGGGCGCGCATGTTCTCTTTCCCTCTTTTCGACTTATAATTACTGTATAATATTTTATTTGAAGGTATGTTAGCAATTTTGAATATCGATGTTTAATTGTGAGAATAAATTGTAAACCAAATTTAGTAAATATCTCCAGTTGAGCTGATAATGTTCACTTATCGCTAGTCTTTACTTCTGCAGGGAGTATCAAAAACGATGGCGGAAAACTACACGGTTCAAAGTACATGATAATAAAAGCAAAAATGCTCCAGTATACATGGGTCCACAAATGAGACATTTGCGAAGTAATTACGAATGTATGATTTCAAGACAAGCTGTAACATCGAACGGTTTACCTCTTGTGCACTTAAGGCCGTCATATGTTTGTTGTTTACACAACGAACATTGCCAAGAGGTGGAGTTGGAATCACACTAGCAGAACTAACAGGACGGGTACAATAGAACGTCTCAAAGGATATCAGTCGCGTCTGATGAGTGACACTTGCGCTTTGTTGTAGTTACAACAGAACCTTACAGTAACGAAGAGTAGGCCTATGACGCTATGCATTCCATGTACGGTAGGGCTGATGGCAATGTACGGGAGGCTGCACGCTTGTGCGAAGAAACATATCCTGATCCAAGGCACCCCAAAATTCGTACATTTACGGGGGTCCATGAGCGCCTGAAAGAACGTAAGGGTTTTTGCACATGGCCGCGGTGTAGTGTCCGACTGCATTGAGGCGCTGTGCTCCGATGCGCGAGGCCGTTCCCCGTCGGGGGTTCGAATCCTCCCTCTGGCATGGATGTTTGTATTGTCTTTAGTATAAGGTAGTTTATAAGTAGTAAGCTTAGGGCCAGATGTACCTGCAGTTAAGTCCCATAAGCTTATAAAAAATTTGAACATATTTTGCAAATGGCAGAACAGGGCATAGGCCCGTTCGCTTCATGCCTGAGATTGAGGATTTGTTCTTCGAAGCAGTACAGCTTTCTCCGGGAACCTCGACGAGAAAAATTGCCCACAAGTGCCTGTACTAAGCCTCTGTAGTGTATGGAGAATTTTACAACGAAATTTACTGTATCCTTACCACCTCCAACGACTTAAATGGCTCAATGATGCGGACTTTGTTCCTAGACTGATGTTTTGTCTGTGGATGCAACAGCAGGCTGTAGCCAACCACTGTTTTGCATGTAACATCTACGCACGAAGCAGGATACACATGAGATGGTGTTCTTAATTACCATAGCAAACGTTTGTGGTGTGAAACAAACCCACATACTGTTCATGAGACACACATCAGCATATTTTCTCACTGAATGTGTGGTTACGTGTAGTAGGTGATCAACGCATTGGGGAAAACATTCTTCAAGCAAAACTTAATGGGCGAATGTATCTTAGGTTTCTGATGCGTCATCTTCCAGGATTGCTTGAGAATATTTTCTTTCAGCAGCGTCAGTGCATGTGGTATATGCATGACGGGGCTCCGGCACACTTTTCTGCTACTGTGAGACGCCATCTAACGCGCATATACGGCCAAAGGTGGATAGGTCGAGGCGGACCTGTACCTTGGTCTCCAGGAACACCTGATCTAAATCCTTTGGGTTTTTGTGTCTGGGGTCACCTCAAAATCGAACTGTACAGCACACCTGTAAACACGGGAGAAGTGAGTTGTACACACTAGTCAAGAATTCCGAAATGAGCCAGGGGTTTTCACAAGAAATCCAGATTCATTGTATAAACGAGCAGAACATTGCATACAAATGAAAGGAAGACATTTCGAACACCTCCTTTAACAGGTAACCCATACGTGAAATTAGAACTAAATCCGATGTAAAACGAAATAATAAATTACGAGGCGCGTCTTTAAAGAAAGTTTCGCTTTGTTGTAGGCACTAGTAGTTCGTGCACATACTGCAACGAGCGCGAGCGTCGTGTACCGGCATGCCTCGGGAACAACTGGGCTCAGTTTCAGCTCTGTAGCTAACCTGTACGGTTCTGTTCTGTACTTTCAAATTGTTTAAAACTATCAATCCGCTCGCCGCGTGTGATGTGGTTTTTGTCACCAAGGAGCCTGTCTGCTTCAGAAATTCATCGACAGATTTGCGAAGTGTACGGTGGTACTGTTATGTGTAAAGGCAAAGTGCCTAAGTGTGTACGATAATTCAAAGATGACTGTGACAACATGATGAGGACCGCTTCGGTCGCCGTTCTTCGATTACAGACGATTTGGAGGTTTCAGCTGAAGCGAGGATTCATGAAAACAGTAGCTTCACAATAACAGGCCTCTCAAACGAATTTGATGACGTCAAGATCAGTGCTTTACAAAACGGCAGTCAACTATTCGTTATCGGAAAAGGTGGCAACATTATATGAATAGGTATTTTAAAATTGGATGAGAGGCATAATAAGTGTTTGAACAAACTTGGCAACTATGTCGAAAAATAAAGTATGTACTTTCTGAAAATAAATTTACATTTTTGAAATAACCTTTCGTTGTGTACTTCCGTTCAAACGGAACTTACTTGAAAAACGCGCCTCGTACTTTTAATATCTTTATTTGCGCCAATGATCACAAAATTTCTCGTCGTTTTGACGACCGTTTCGGTCAGTGATGACCATTTTCAAGTCTACAGCAAGTCAGAAAGAGAAGGACACATTTAATAATTGACTACCTTATGAAACATACATAATGCATTACAATCTTCAATATATAAAAACGTGTTTATAATTATTATACAGCTGATCAAAAGCGGTCGGCAAAAGATGAGAAATTTTGTGATCATGGGCGTAATTAAAGGTAGTAAAAGTAATTAAAAATAGGATCACAAATATAAATTAGCGACCATATCGCGCCTTGTGAAACCTAATAATCTATATCTATAAATGTGAATGTCTGTTCGGTGTACGTTTATCACGTCTGAACCACAAGACATAAAGAGCTAAAAATTTGTACAGTTACTAATGCCATTGTTGCTTGAGGGTTGATAACGATATAAGGGTGGAGTATATTGGGATGAAAAGTTATCTGTGTATATAAAATTCTACTTGTGTGTGTGTGTGTGTGTGTTAATATTTCGCTCTGCATCGAAAACTACAGAATGCAAACGAATGGTCTGTGTGTAACTGTTGCCCGAAGTCTCCCGTCCTGTCATCTAGAACAGGAGCGCAACAACACAAACAAAATTTCTAACATAAGGTTTAAATTTAATCACCTGCATCGCTGATGTAGACAAAACTGTTGTGTTGATCAGCTTCTTCGCAGTATCCAATGTTGCCCTTAAATTATTTAATTTGGCAGTCTTGGTTTTACGGAGTAAAGGGCAGTACACTGATGCATGTTTGACTTTTCTTATTATCTACAATCCAAACATAGACTGTTGTTGTTGTTGTTGTGGTCTTCAGTCCGCAGACTGGTTTGATGCAGCTCTCCGCTCAACCCTGTCCTGTGCAAGCTCTTCATCTGAGAAAAAGTTCGGCAAACTACGTCCTTTTGAATCTGCTTACTGTTTTCGTCCCTCGGTCTCCGTTTTCGATTTTTACCCCGCACACTTGCCTCCAATTCTAAGTGCACGATTCCTTGCTGTCTTAGACTGTCTCCCACCAACCTGTCTTTTAGTCAGGATATGCCAGAAACTACTTTTCTCCCCAATTCTGTTAAGACCTCTTCATTAGTTACGTGTTCTCTCCATCTAATTTTCTAATCAAATGTTCAAATGTTCGTTAACCTTATGGGACTTAACTACTGGGTCATCAGTCAGTAAACTTACAAACTACTTATGAACTAGCTAATCCTAAGGACGGCACAAATATCTATGCCCGAGGGTGGATTCGAACCCCCGACCGTAGTGGCCGTGCAGACCGTGACTGAAGCGCCTAAGTCTCCTCGGCCACCGCGGCCGGCAATTTTCATCATTCTTCTGTAGTACCACATTTCAAAAGCTTCTATCTTCTATTTGTCTGAACTCCGTAACGTCCACATGTCACTGCCATACAATGCTACACTCCAAGACATATTCTTTCAGAAAGGACTTCCTAACATTTAAATTAATATTGGATGTCAACAAATTTCGATTCTTCAGAAACGCTTTTCTTCCCATAGCCATTCTGCATTTTAAATCTTCTGCACTTCGCCCATCAGGAGTTATCTTGCTACCCAAATAACAAAGCTGATCTACTTCTTTTATTGTCTCATGATCTAATCTAATTCCTTCTGCATCGCCTGACTTTCTGAGGCTACATTTCATTATCTTTGTTTTACCGTTATTGATATTCATCTTAAACCCTCTTTTCACGCCCCTGTCCATTCCATTCAATTGCTCTTCCAGATCCTTTGCGGTTTCTGACAAAATCACTATGTCATTGGCAAACTGAAAAGTTTTTATTTCTTCTCTCTTAACTTTAATTCCATCTCAAAATTTCTCCTTGCATTCCTTCACTGTTAATTCAACGCACAGAATGAACAACAGTGCGTCCATTTCATACCCTTCGACACTAATACCCGCTGTCTGGTTTTAGTATAAGTTGAATATAACAATTCCCTCCATATATTTTACCCCCGTTACCTTCAGATTTGGAAAGAGTTTATTCCAGCCGATATTGTCTGAAGTTTTCTCTAAATCAATAAATGCTGAAAACATAGGTTTGCATTTCCTTAGCCTATCTTCTAAGATGTAACGTTCGTATCGCCTCCCAATTTCCTACATTTCTCCTAAATCCAAACTGATCTTCCCCAAGGTTGGTTTCCTCAAGTTTTTCCATTCGTCTGTAACAAAGTCGTGTTAGTATTTTGCAACTGTGACTTATTAAACTGATATTTCTGTAATTTTCACATTTGTCTGCACTTGCTTTCTTAAGAATTGGAATCACTATATTCTTTTTGAAGTCTCAGGGATACCAGATGGATCAATTTCTTCGTGATTGGCTCTCCTAACGATTTCATCAGTTCAGACGAAATATCATCTGTTACAGGGGCCTTTTTTCGATTCAAATCTTTCAGCGCTCTGTCAAATTCTTCTCGCTGTATCGTATCTCCTATTCCTCCACTTCGTCTTCCATTTCTAGAATACTACCTTGAAGTTTATTTCCTTTGTACAGGGGCTCTATATATTCCTTCCATATTTCAGCTTTCCCTTCTTTGCTTAGTACTGGTTTTCCGTCTGAGTTCTTGATATTCATACAGCTGATTTTCTTGTCTCTAAATACCTCTTTTATTTTCCTGTAGGCGGTATCTATCTTTCCTCTGGTTATACACTCTCCTATGTTTCTCCATTTGTCCTGTAGCCACTTCTGATTACCAGTCTGTACTTTCTTTTAATCTCTTTTTTAGACGTTTGTAGTCCCTTTTGCCTGCTTCACTTGATGCATTTTTATATTTTCTCCTCTTATCAATTAAGTCCAGTATATATTGTGCTATCCAGGGATTTCTACTAGGCCTTGTCCTTTTGCTTGTATGATGCTCTGCGGCCTTCACTAGCCTATCTTTCAGAGCTACCCAGTCTTCTTCTACTACATTACTTTCCCTCGTTTCAGCCAATCCTTGCCTAATGCTCCCTCTGAAACCCTCAACCACCTGTGGTTCCTTTAGTTTGTCCAGGTTACATCTCCTAACGTTTCTACCATTTTGCAGTATCATAAGTTTTAATCTACAGCCCATTGTCGCCGGCCGCGGTGGCCGAGGGGACTGAGGCGCTCCAGTCACGGTCTGCACGGCCACTACGGTCGGGAGTTCGAATCCCCCCTCGGGCATGGATATTTGTGCCGTCCTTAGTATAAGGTAGTTGATAAGTAGTTTGTAAGTTTAGGGACTGATGACCCCGTAGTTAAGTCCCATAAGCTTAACAAACATTTGAACATTTTTGAGCCCATTGTCAGTAAGTTGTGGTTAGAGTCTGAGAATGAGACTTAGCCAAACTAAAAAGCTGACTGTGGCGCGTCGCATTTGTATTAATAGACAATGCAAGATTCTAGTGGGTTCGAGAATAAAGTTGGTACAATAACATTCTTGAATTATGTTTCAGTAATTAAATTAGGTGCTTTTCACAAATAAGATACACGTCACACACACACACACACATTATATATATATATATATATATATATATATATATATATATATATATATATAAATCGGATACAATTATATAGCACTTAGTGGAAATATAAAATACATAAGTTTATCATATGAATTTTACATGTCCACTAAGTGCCATTAAGTGCTATTTAACCTCCATTTTATAAATAATGTAAGATGACCACGTTGTACAATTTTACATTGCCAGATGATGGTGGCATAGCCCATTGAAACCGGTCGTCATAAAATAAATAATTATTTTGCGAACTTGGCTTTCTCCTTTGAAGATAATTTGATAAAATAATTTATAAAATCACTTTGTAAGAATGTAGGACTACTTCGCTCGTCAATTCTGTATAAAACCACAAGGTTTCGACGACTGCCTCCATTGTCTTTATCAGGAGCAACTGACTGTCTGTACTGGTTTTTTGGTGACCTTAAATAGCCTTCTGAGTGGACGGCCACTATGTGCTGTTGTCGCACATCGACTCAACGTCGACTGTGCTGCTATCACCATTCCCGTAATATCGTTGACTCTTTAGCGAATATCTAAGCTGATTCTCAATATCACTTTGATGTCGCGTACCTCCGTAACTAGGTGCTCAGCGTCTTTTGTTTCCTTTCGGAGGACCCGGGATGCCAAGGATCTGCTTAGTTCCAAGCTGTCTGAATGACCCTGATGCCAGTGGGATAAAACAGCCCCTGATGATGTTTATAAAACAATCTCTAAATTCTGCATCTCCAAAATCGTAGACTACTACTGGTTGTCTTGTTATGTTGTTAAACGAACAGGTAACTTGATAAACATGCCAGTAAGTGTTAAATTTTTAATACATTGCTAGAGCTAGAATCTTTCTGGATTCACTAGAACTTCAGAGGCTATCTGAGTAATCTAATAAGGCGGCAGACAACTCCACCAGAACAACCGCTCAATTTCTGTTGTACCAATATTCTCAGAATTATTTGAATAACTTCCGTACATTCAATTAAACATCTGCCTTGAAAAGCATTATCTCCTTTATGACAATCACTGTGGATTTCTGCCAGGGAGAAATATCACTTAAGCTGTCCTAGAAATTGTGGATCAGACAGTAACAGCTTTCTAAAAATAAGGAGACAGGTGATCTAAGTATATCGTTTGGCTTCATCTTATTTCAGATATTACAAACAGCATGGCAATATTACAACAGCTGTAACATCCTACTACCTCAACAACAGAATACAGTACGTTTCAACGACAAACAGACAATCCCACCTAGCAAAATTTGGTACAGGACTGCTAGGTTTCGGTCCTAGCTACCTGATACTACATTGTAGCTAGAAATGACCTGCCACAATGTGTGTCACAGCCCATAATATGTCATGCCGATGAAACGTCTTTACTTAGTACGTCTAATGACATCCCAATCCTTGATAAGAATTCGAGAGAAGTTCTTGAGTCACCAGAAAATTCTGTTTCAAGTCAGTTAATTGTGTGAAATAAAGACAAATACTAAAAGCGAGTCTTAGGACTATGCAAAATTCACTTGGGAAGAATACATCAATATTAATAATATAAATGTGCAGAAAAGAATTGTCCGTATAGAACATTGTCGCACTCTTTCTACCAAGCTTAAGAACCTAACAATTATATATATATATATATATATATATATATATATATATATATATATATATATATATATACTAGCTTAAACCCGCAGCTCCGCTTGCATGTTGGTTGATTATCATAGATAAGCTATCTTTCAGTAGTGTGCTATGAGATCAAATCACACGTGAAAATGCATTCCTTTCGAAGAATCCAATCACGAAATTCAACAATAATGATTGTAATAATATCATAGATCGTTCACTTGATGTAATGCGTTTTTAAAGAGAGTTTTTTAAGAAGCTGTATTAAAAGAAATTCCTTTTTTACTGCTTTATTTATTTATTCTTATACTTCCTTATTCGTATGTTTATCCTTACAGAGAAAGAGCTGAAGACATTGTAGCACGCATAGACCAAAGATAAGGTCTGTGGCATCACGTTTCGCTGTATGTAACCTCCTTGCTATAGAGTCGCAAACGTCATCGCTGGTCTTTTGTCCGAAATTTTTTATAGTTTGAGGACTCAACCACCGTATCCTCCACCCCGTTTTAGCTATCGGCATGGAACTGCTATGTTGTACAACGGGAAACTTCGGACAACAATTACACACAGACCATTCGTTTGCGTTCTGTATTTTTCGCTGCAGAGCGAAATATGAACACACACACACACACGTAGAATTTTATATACACCGATTACTTTCCATCCCAATATACTCCACACTTTTATCATTATCAACCCTCGAGTATCTATCAGATCGCTTATAAAACTGCGCCTAAAACGTTCCTTAGGTATAAATTAGTAACTGTACAAATATTTAAGTCTCTGCGTCCTGTCGTTCTGCCTTCATAAGCGTACACCGAACAGACATTCAAATTGATATCCGATCGAAATAAAACCGTGACTAAAGCCTTCCCCGGGTAGACATTAGTAACTGTACAAATTTTTATCTCTCTATGTTCTGTGGTTCAGACTTGATAAACTTACACCGAACAGACATTCATATATTGCTCTATTCCTCGACAACATTAATGAATGTGTTATCAGAGAAAGTATTCACACAGACAATACTATAATTAAGAAAAACATTGACACCCAAAGAGACAGGCTGGCATTAACAAGGGATTCCCATAAAGTGATTACCCCCAGAATTATTAACAAATTTTATTTCGCTACTCGATTCGTACCATTTGAAAAATCTAGAGAAAATTATATGGCTGACTGGCAAAGATGCAATTCTGCAATATAAGAGTTTTTTAATATTGATGGTGATAATACACGACTTCAAAATTATTTAATTTGGGCATGTATTGCGAACATTATAATTAATGTTTTATGACAACTATGTAAGACTAATTTGAACATTAATTTTTACATTTATGTGTACAGCTGTTTGTGGAGCTTATGGGACTTAACTACGGGGTCATCAGTCCCTAAACTTACTAACTACTTATGAACTAGGTTATACTGAAAACGGCACAAACATCCATACTCGAGGGGGGATTCGAACCCCCGACGGGAAATGGCCACGCGCATCGTAGAATAGCGCCTCAATGCGCTCGGCCGCAAAATATACCAACCACAGCCAGGAGTATATCTGAATTCTAGAGGTTTCGTGATGCAAAAGCATATGCCTACGAAAACTGAAATGTATTTTATATTAAAATTGGACGATTCCTTGTTGATCGTCAGTTCTCAATTGATTAGAACAAATATTGTCTTATAACAAATACACCGTGTTAACAGTGAATATGCGGAAGGCCTGAAATCTCTCTTTATAAAAATTGACCACTTGCAATAACTAATTTCGAAAAATTTGATTGTTTACAAACTGACTGTACAGTGGCACCTTGCTGAACGATCATAATTCGCTTTTGAGCTTTACCTACAATGCGAAAATTAGTTATGCCACGTACATTTTTCTGTAGGAATTCATGTAATAATTGGATGTTTTCCATACAGAAATATGGGCTAAAAATGTATCCTATAGTTCTACAATACTGTTTCCTTATTTTTGCAAGGAAGTTGTATCAACAGAAGAAAATTAATTTCGTTGAAAATTCACACATAGTTGCGTTATGTTTCGGGGATGGGTTGGAGATTCGCCAAAATATTTTTAGTTGGAAGGTGAACGCGTATCCCAAAAGGTTGGGAAACACTGCTATAAAGCATATTGTACTGTATGTGGTCACGGCAATGACGAATCTGAATTTGCGTGACACAACCGGTATTTCCCTTAGGTGGGTAGTTCGGAAACGGCTGTACTCACTCTCACGACGCCGACCGTGTACGCTATCTGAGCGGCAAGTAGCGGATCGAAGTTCTCGGAAACTGACAACGCCTTGTAAGTGAGCTGGGTTGACCCGATGCCCCTTCCCAACCAATACCGCATCCTAATGACGCCATTGGCGGAGTATGATACAGTCACCGAGCCCCTGTTAAGAAGCGTCTGGCGTTTGTGACGTCAGCAAGTTGTGCACAGGTATTAGTAGAGATGACTTGCCCTGCGCCCATCAAACTCGCTGCACGCCAGTCGTCCGCCGGGATGCACGGCTGGGCACTCTGATTTACGAGGCGCGGTGGCGCAACAGGGGACGGCCGCTCCGCGCCGCGCCGCGCCCTCAGGAATGCAGTTCCCAGAAGGAGGCGCGCCTCCCTCTCGTCTGCTGACATTTAGACACCCGCCGGCAGGTCCCAGCATTTGCCTCTCAATGCAGCCATGCTGCGTAATAATGCCGTAAAAGGCGGGTGTGGTGGTCGTCACACCACAGGCGGACGTGCCACACACCTATTCAGTCATAGTGAGGAAATTTGCGATTTGTCACAGAGTAAATACAAGAGATTGTTCGTTTCATTCGAGGGTTGGAACATAAATACTGGCTACGATATATTCACAACCGTTATAAAGCGTTACATGTTTGCACCTGTTACTATCCTTCAAAGTAGTCAGCCGCTTTGTGCATAACTCGTTGCCAGTGATTGCAAGGGGTAGTTTACCGGTAGCAGAGCCTGTTCTGTTGATCGAATGGAGCCCTCTACTGCCTGTCGAATCTCTGGAACGCGAAGTGGTTCCTTTTTCTTCGGAATCAAATCAAACTCAAAAAGGACACATTTTCAGCTGTGCCCATTCGCAGCTGAAGTCATATATTCTATGAATATGGAAACAATACTAGATTAGTTTATCCCTTACGATCCATTGTCAAGGGTATGGCCGCAGGGAGAACATTTTGTTCAGTGATGAACTTCTATCAACCACCAAATAAATTTGAAACACTGACTGCAATATTAGAGATAGCCGTATGTGAGGTCAGTGAGGAAAGCATGAAACTTGCTGCTAGGGAAGCAGTGGAAGAAAATGACGGATGTTCGGATATTTGCGAGCGTGAAGGTCGGGGTGAGAGTTTAAAATAGGGAAAGATTAATTTTTGAAACTCACAACCACCAGCTGCGAACCAAATTCCTAAACATGCAAAAACACTGGAACTGTTATTGCGACTGTTTGACTCGTTTTCTAGGGGATGATATCACACGTTCGCAGCTTTCCTTCCCTGCATATGATTAACAAAACAAATTCATAATAAATTCAAGTTCATGAGAGAAAAGGGTGTACTAACTACTATTTTTGAAAACACGTGAAAGTTCACTTTATGTTGTTTATTTCACAATACTTGAACCCTGTGGCTGATACGTCTGTACGTCGGCACATTTATCAAATAAAGCTATAGCTCGAGAGCCCCCAGACAAAATGAATATTTGTCGCGAATTGTTTTCACACCACGTGGCTGTCTCAAACACCGTTTATGTTCATGCCTATGCGTTACATTAACAAATCACAGTCACTTTCATGCAATGCGATGCACACCTTGTTCCACCGGCTAAATATTCACAAACACACAGTAGCACTCGATTTAACTTGGTGCAGTCCACGACGAGCAACCACACGTGGCGATTGTCACAGACAAATCTCAAGTCACCACCTCGAGATCCACATGCCGACTGATGCAGAGCGACGCCGCCCGGCCAGCCACACCACGTGGTCCCGAGTCCTCCCTTCCTGCCCAGGCGAGCGCGCGCGCGCCAAAAGCTCAACTGCCAGGGTTTTTTCCCCTATGTCATCAACTTCCCCATGTGAACTGTTCTAACCGATTTGCCAACGTACAGCGCTCAGCCAATACATTTCTAGAACTTTACTTAAAATCAAAATAATTACACTACACATTAAACAAATATTTTCTTACGTTTTTATATTAGTATAAACATCCTTTGTACTGTTTATCATAATCGTGCAATTTCTTATACCACAGATAAGTGATTTAACTGAATTCTTCAGGATAAAATACAAAAGATTAATTGAAAGTAAAATGGGAAATGGTTAATATATTATTTTTATAAACAAACATTGCCATGCTAGTTGTGTAACTGTCTTGTCTTCGTTGGTAATTTATTACTTTTCATTGTCAATTAAACATATTACGTTAGATGTGACTATATCAGCTAATGTATTGTTTATTTATCAACAGGCTATTTTGTAATGAGGGCCTTAAAGGTTCCTAACTGCATCGTATTACTTCAAATGCCAGTAAGTATTACAATATTTGTGCACTGCACTGTGTCTGGCACTCGCCATTGTCCCTCTCTCCCCTCACCGGAAACGAACTGTAAAATCCTAAGTTGGAACAAGCCACCAACGTCGGCCTGCTCGCTGGCCTCCCGTCAGCTACAAGCACACAGCAAATCTCAACGTGGAGAATTTCTACCTATGGCCTAACTATAAATGTTGTCACCCAACTGTGTACATACATTGCTACCATAATTAATAAGATTAAAATTGTGTAACATTTAGTGCATTGGCATGGTCAATGTTTGCAGTGAACTTCATACTGTTTAATTATCAAATGCTATTAATTACCAGTATTTCTATTGGGCGGTAATCTCACATATTGCTGTTGCACTTGATGGAAATTGGCGAAAAAAACTTCTCTGATTCAAATTCAAATGTTTGTATAGCTTATGGGATTTAACTACGGGGTCATCAGTCCCAAAACTTACAAACTACTTACAAACTAGCTAATACTAAGGAAGGCACAAATATCCATGCCCGAGGGGGGATTAGGACCCCGACCTTAGTGGCCGTGCAGACCGTGACTGGAGCCCCTCAGTCCCCTGGGCCACCGCGGCCGGCAGGATTTGAGACCGGGGAGAATGGTGTATGGTGCAGTACTTCCCAGTCCCATTGACCGAACAGATAACCACAGTTGCATGTGCCCTCGATTTGTCGTGCAAAATGATAGGTGATCTGTGCTGAAAGTGTCGCCATATTTTTCGCAGAGCTGGTTGCAGGTGAGTGATGCTCCAAAAACTGTGCATTGACTGTCTGCCTTGGAGGAACTTAACGCGTTAGGATAACACCATCACAGTCATGCACTAGAAACAACATAACTTTCAGCGTACTGACGTCGATCACTGTCCACTATCGCGACAACAGTATGCACTTCTTCTTTAGAGACGCTAGGACGACGTGCCCGATGCATGTCTGCCACAGTTTGCCGACTTTCGTTGAAAGCTTTTACCCAACATGCCACTGATCTGTACGGCAATGCCGATTTACCGCATGCCTCTTGAGTACCTTGATGACACTGACGTGATTTACGACCCTTGGCACTTTCAACCTTGATTCAACTCCATTCTTCCTGTTTCGAAAATACGGTTAGACCGTCACAAGTGACTGTGTTTTCCTCGACTGTGCGCACACCGGTGACGTGAGAGGGACGCGTTCATTTGCTCGGAGGCAAGTTAGATATGTCAACAGCGACATGAAATGGAACGAACATGTAAGGACAGCTGTATGTCGGATTTCGGTTTATTGGGAGAATTTTCGGAAGATGTACTTCATCTGTAACGGAGACCGCGTATAAAACGCTTGTGCGGCCACGTCTTGAGTATTGCTCACGTGTTTGGGACCCGCAGCAGATCAGTTTAAAAGAAGACATAGAGGCGGCTCAGAGGCGAGCAGCTAGGTATGTCACGGAATTTGAAACTGAGTGTAGTACGATCTTGCTGCCGCCTACTTATATTTCGCGTGGTGATCACAAAGACAAGATAAGAGAAATTAGGGCTCGTACAGAGGCATATAGGCATTCCTTTTTTCCTCGTTCTATTAGGGAGTGGAATAGGAAAGGAATTGCCTAGTAGTGGTACAGTGTACCCTCCGCGACGCACCTTACGGTGAATTGCGGAGTATGTATGTAGCACGTGTGCTATCTGCGACTGTAGCATATTCCATTGCATACTCTCTCCACAGCAGTGTTGCCCCTTTTTAAGTTGCAACCCTCGTATAATTACACATATTTTTGTTGTTCATATGATACCGTTGTAACAACCTTTCACCGTTGTAGCAAGAAAAGTACACATTAGATGTACTTTTCGATCGATTGATCCAAGATAAGGAGATCCTCGAGGATATTCGACATATCAGATATTAAAATACCCAATAAATACCTACAAAATGAGTTCATATGTGTTAATGTACTTTCTACAGCTCGCATATGGAATTACTCTTGTAGTTGTGGAGTCGGTCAGAAAAAAAAATCAGAAGAAAAGTTATATTTTAAAGGATATAAAACTTATTACTACATACTGAATGCTGAATTTAGTTGTTGTTGTTGTTTAGAGGGGACTGAACTACTTGGTCATCAGTCCCGCTGAATTTAGAAGGTGCATATGATGATTCTTAGGCCATTTGTTACAACACTTATGATCACATTACTGCACAAGAATATTACTGAAGTCAAACTGAACGCAATATTTACATGTGTGAATACTATATATCATAACATACATCAGTCACATCTGCTAAGTAAATCATCTGTTGAGTACAAGCTGTTGGCCACAAAAAGTAAAAGTAGAATAATATGTTGAAATATTTGTAAATCTGTGGGACTTATCTTTTTTGGTTATTAGTCCCTAGACTTACAAACTACTTCAACTAACCCAACCGAGCCTAAAGTCAACACGCACACACGCATGCCTGAGGGAGTACTCAAACCTCTGACGTCGAGAACCGCGCGCTCCGTCGCAATGCGCCTTAGAGTGCTAGGCAACTCCACCGCGGCACCAGATGATCCTTCAGTCTCCTTTCAAATTGAACATTATTCTGAGTAAAAAAAAAAAAAAATTATGGCTGCTAGCATGTTATTGAAAGTGTTTATTGTTGAACATTGGACACCTTTCTCAGCTGAACTGAGTGGCTTTAAATCTATGTGAAAGTTATTCTTGTTTCTAGTACTGATGGTATGAAGTGAGCTATTGGTTTGAATTATCATTAGAAACAAGTGTGTTGGGAAGAAGTAGTTAGTAACCCCAGATCCTTAAATAGCTACCTGCATGATGTTCTTGAATTGCCACTGCAAATGACTCGTATCATTCTTTTTCGGGATCTGAAAACTTTAGCTTGGCCTAATAAGTTACCATGGAAAATAATCGCGTTTGACATAATGGATTGAAATTACACATAATACGCTAGATGTTTAATTTATTTTTATATATCCTACGTCTTGCAACATTCGCATAGCAAATATGGACTTATTTAGGCACTTCAGCAGTTCAACGGTGTGCTTCTCCCAGTTATATTTATTATCAAGCAATAAACCGAAGTATTGGACACTGTCAAATTCTTCTGTCTACTTGTTCTCATACTTGAGGCATATATTGGCAGGAAAGGTTTTACAATGCTTAAACTGCATATAATGTGATTTTTCATGATATAATTACGTAGGTATCCGCGGCCAGAGTCAGATGACATAAATGTTTCCTGGGTGTTGTACCGCGTCATGATGTAAGTCTATTATTTAATAACCGACGTTTCGGCCAACGTCTCAATGAGGCCACTGAAACGTTGGCCGAAACGTCGGTTATTTAAGTAATAGCCTTACATCATGACGCGGTACAACACCCAGAAAAACGTTTGTGTCATCTGATTTTTCATGGTTTAGCGACAGAGAATTGGCCAGGATCCATTTATTAATGTATATCAAAATTTCATTAGGCGTCACGTACTTCACATATGTTAATGTTGGTCACAAAAGGTCTTCGATACGTACAAGAAAAAGCAGCTGCCCAAAGATGGAACCTTGGGGACCACAAAAGTTATTAGTTCCCAACTGAATGAGGTCTGATAGTTAAGTATACATCTGTTTCTTATTGGTACCCTTTGTTTCCTGTTATAGATATGCGATTTGAACCATTCTGCAGCACTTCCTATTGTTGTTATGGTCTTCAGTCCGGAGACTGGTTTAATGCAGCTCTCCACCCTACTCTATCCAGAGCAAGCCTTTTCATCTCCTCATACGAACTGCCACGCACATCTACTTGAATCTGGTTACTATACGCGTCTCTTGGTCTCCCTCTGCGATTTTTACCCCACACACTTCCCTCCAATGCTAAATTTACAATTCCCCGATGTCTAAGAATGTGTCCTACCAAGCGATCCCTTCTTTTAGTCAGGGTATGCCAAAAATTCCTTTTCTCACCAATTCTGTTCAGTACTTCTCCATTAGTTATGCGATCTACCCACCTAATCTTCAGCATTCTTCTGTAACACCACATTTCAAAAGCCTCTATTCTCTTCCTGTCCGCACTGCTAATCATCCATGTTTCACTCCCATACAAGGCAACACTCCACACAAATGCCTTCAGAAAAGACTTCCTTACGCTTAATTTAATATTCGATGTTAGCAAATTTCTCTTTTTCAAAAACTCTTTTCTTCCCATTGTCATTCTGCATTTTATATCCTCTGTACTGCGACCATCACATGTTATTTTACTACCCAAGTAACAAAACTCATCTAACACCTTCATTGTTTCGTTACCTAATCTAATTCCTTCAGCATCGCCCGATTTTCTAAGACCATAATATTCTTATTGGCTGGAAAGATACTTTGATTTACAATGTGAAATGCCTGTGACATATCACAAAATATACCAGGGGCCTGTAACGTTTATTAGCAACTCTCATATGAATGGCAAAGAGCTTTCATTCGCTATTGTTAAAACAGCAAGTGAACTGATGTGATGGATTACAACTTCAATACAGTTTTCACTTAAATCATTGTAAACAATTATTTCGACAATATTTGCTGTTTTCAATGATATGTGCCAGATGGCCAAAGTGTTGTATGTCGACAATTTCAATTTTTGGTGTTTCGTGATTATTATTTTTATGTATATAGTTTAGGTAGTTTAATTTCCTCTTAAATTACGCAATGAACAGTTATAAGAACACATTTGAAATACTATTACAATGTTAAATGCTTTAATATTGGTCTTGTCTCTAGTAAATAGACTAAAACTAATAGCAAACAAATAAAATTAAAAGTGTCAGTAGTGTCTTCTTCATATTAATTGCACTTGCTTTGATATGTTCTCAAAAGTATTACAGAATTCACTTTAAATTCGTTTCATTATATTAATATTGGTAACAAAAGGATAAAGGGTATCTATATTCATTTTTAATTCAACAACTAAATACATTCACAAAGCTACATATCCAGTGATGAATATATTGTAAAAACTGAAACAAATGATACACAGTAATAATCTTGCTTCACAATTATTATTATATGCAGATTTTAAGTTATATAAACAAATATAAAATTTGATTTATTTTATAAAATTATACTACAAAAGTTTACAAATTATGAAACAAAAATTTTATATATAGCAAAAATTATGATAATAGTCACATGAAATGTCTTTTCAAAATTTGGCCTTGCTATATCATGGTAATTTTAAGTAATTAAAATTATATAACATTTTCATTATTTACATTGACTTGAAAATCTGAGCATGCGATCTGCGAAATACTACTAAGAATTTTCATGTGTAATTCACACAGTTTATAAGTGGAAGAAGGTTTGAAATGTAACTGCAGGTGAATTGGAGACCATCCGAAAAAGTACAGACAAACATAGTAACTATCTCTCTCTCTATCCAACTCTCTCTCTTCCAACTAATTTATTTATTTTCTTTCTTTTATATGTTATATTGTCATTTTGCGAGATTATGTTTGGGAATTTCTGATGTGAAATTATGTACATTAGTTCCATTTTTCTCATTATAATATGATAACAGTGTAAAAGTGCTATTTACACAAAAAGACACAAACAGATAAAGGTAGGATTCGTGGCGTTTTCACTTATCTGACGAAAACATATTGTAAATGGCTCAAAAGATTGATTAAATTTTTGATAATAGAATAATTTCGCAAATGTTTGAAATAGCAAAAGTCTTGACGGAGCCAAAGTTAGACACGTGGAATGCATTTCTTTACGACTAAAGGTGAATCGAACGTGGAACATTTTTTTACGCAATTGATTCTATGTTGCTGTTGTTTCTTAAGCTTCAAGAGGAAAATCAATTTTGGGATCAACACAATAGTGGTCACGTATGTGACTTCATGGGAAGAAAGAAGAGAATCAAACAAGACGACTTTAGAAGATCATCACAAAAGACGACGAGAAAGACGAAAATAGACACGAAGAGTAGAACCTCCTAGAATCAGACAACCATTGAGCCATGCAGCTTACCTGATATTAGTAGCTGAAACTGTGAATTCTATTTTTCTGCAGCAGTGCGACAGTAATAAATGAACTGGTTGCTACAAAAAGTGTCCAGTAGTCGTCATTAATGAATGTGAAAATTCATGTTCATAATATTAATCCCATGTAGCCTCTCCCGTGATTTTAAAACATTCAGTTAAAATTGTGTATAGGAATGGAAAAGAAAAGCGGGGCTGCAATAAAGCTTTCAATTTGGAGTTTATTTCCTCATACGTCGAAACCACTATCGTCATGGTGGCAAAGCTCAGCGAATTCTGGTTGCGAAAGAAACGTAGGTGCTATCTGAAACTTCAATGTGATGTTCTATTAGGGATTGTCTATTAATATTCAGCAAACAAATGACTACCACTGTTTCTTGCTGGGTCTCAAGTGAAAACTTCAACGCGGGTCTCTCGATACAGAGCGTGTTGTAAAAACTCCTTCAAAGTTCCCTTATGTAATTCTAAATATTTCTATGAGTTGCATGCTGCAATTCTTAATTTTATTTTTCCGACTTTGTAATTATTTCACTTTTACGAGTTTTTTGAGACTGGACTTCATCCATCTCTGTAAGCGCTCCCTATCGCGTGTAGCTGCATTTCTTTCTCTTCTTCATGTAATTCTAAACATATCTATGGGTTGCCTGCTGTAGTTAATTTTCTTTATTTTTTGGAAACTGAATTTATTCAATTTTATCGGTTCGGAACCACGTGGGTCCGACCTCCGACTTCCGGCGTTTGTAGCTAGTCACCTGAAATCACGCCTCTTCTCATATGAAACCAGTATCTAGATCGATTTCTAGCAGACTGCAACTTAAGAATCCACCGTGATTTTGTATAATGAACACTGTTCCATAAAATATTAAACCTTTTTGTATACCTGGCGGACACTAACGTGGCTGTTGCTCGAACCACCCCTTACCATGGGTGTGACAGGTTGTGCAGTGCGTCAAAGACCTTGCGACAATGTTGTACACACAGGTTCGTTTGCTAGCCTCTTGCTACGTCACACCAAAATCTATCCGGCACATTTAACGCTGACACACGCCTCAGTTGCAACGCTGATTGATGATCGTGTTCAAAAAAAAAATGTTCAAATGTTTGTTAAGCTTATGGGACTTAACTACGGGGTCATCAGTCCCTAAACTTACAAACTACTTATGAACTACTTACGAACTAGGACGGCACAAATATCCATGCCCGAGGGGGGATTCGAACCCCCGACCGTAGTGGCCGTGCTGACCGTGACTGGAGCGCCTCAGTCACCTCGGCCACCGCGGCCGGCGATGATCGTGTATAAGACAAAGCAAGAAAAGATCTTTTATTGCTTTGACTCTGTCCAACGGATGTAGTTAAAACTGGAACAGTTCCGGAATATGCAGTAAGTCTGCGACCTGGTTGACCTTGCCTGCTATGTGAAACCCGTCA
Source organism: Locusta migratoria (assembly GCA_026315105.1). Lineage (NCBI taxonomy): Eukaryota > Metazoa > Arthropoda > Insecta > Orthoptera > Acrididae > Locusta > Locusta migratoria. Next base: position 171,406,974 of record CM048751.1, read on the forward strand.
CTCAAGAGCTGTGCAATTTATGTGACCTGCCTGCTTTGACATCTTTTGAGGTCTGAGTCTCGCTGAAAGGAAGATATTATCGGCTTATGGCCCGTAAAAATTGTAAGCTGTCTCCTCTCGATGGATGAGCGGAAGTGCTTCATAAGAAAGTAACAAGCAATTCACGACCAATAGCAATACATTTTTTCTATTGTTGAGTCAACTTTTGTGATATAGTCGCTCCCACTGATGTTTGGCTAGCATATGCCATCAGTTCCAAGAGGGCGTTCCATCTTCTGTGTACCAATACCGTTACTTCTCATTGACGTTTCTTAAGGCTATTGAAAGTCCGCAGTGGAATAGCCGTGCGCACTGAGGCGCCGTGCTGAGGAGCTCGCGGCCGTTCGCCGTCGGGTGATCGAGTTCTCCATCGGACATGGGTGGATGTGTTGTCCTTAGGTTAGTTTAACTTATTTTAAGCAGTTTGTAAGCTACGGACTCATAACCAAGCAGTTAAGTCCCATAGATTTACAAACATTTGAACATTTATTGCTTTACAAAGGATCTTGGGCATCAGGAGTCCATGGGATCTTCCGACTTCCTGTAGTATTTCTGCCTACAAGTAACGCTGTAAGAGGCTCTTGCGCGGCAGCTAGCCTAGGCAAATGACGTCAGTAAAATTCAACATGCCACGGGATCAGCGAAGCTCCATGTAAGTAGTAGGAACAACTTCAGTATGCTCGGGTAATAGAGACAGACTTTTCACGGAGACCAATTATCCCAGAAAATTAACCCCATGCTTTCGAAATGCAGGATTTGTTTCCTTAATAATTATGCCATACTCCAGTAGGCGTTGAGAAAGCTGACGCAGGTGTTCAGCATGCTGTTCTGATGGCGCAGAGAATACTAAGATGTCGTCCATATAGCAAAATAGTACGGCAATTCTCCAAGTACCTCGGGCATGAGCCATTGCCACCTTACAGTGGCATTTATGAGACCTAATGACATAAAACTGTATTCAAATAAGTCTAGTATTGAGACCACTGCAGTTTTTTTTTTTTTTTTTTTTTTTTTTTTTTTTTTTTTTTTTTTTTTTTTTTTTTCATATTGAGCCGAATCTGGAAAAACGCCTTGGCAGTAGATCATACAGGATATTTTACCACTGCTATGAAAGGTAAGGAATAGCAGTCACCATGTCATGGTCCTGTTTGGAGGTGATATGCCGTTGCCCTCCGCCGAACTTCGAATTGACTTTCCCAGAAGAACCTACAGCTTAACGTGGATTCCGAACCACCGTGCTAATCGATATTTTTCACATCCGCAACAATGCAAGAGGTGAAATAAGTGGATAGTGACAGGTAAAAATCGTATGAGATTGCAGGGATCGAACCCACGACCTTCGGATTCATTGTTTGTCTCTCTACCATCAGCATTACTGGTAAAATCAGTCACATTTGGAATTTGGTAGCGGTCTGGAAGTGTGCGAGCACTGAGTGCCCTTTATTATTCACATACTCTCCACGCATTGTCTCTTTTACGTATCATGTTAACTGAGGATGCCCACAGACTGATCTGTTCACAGTATCTGCTTAAGACATCGATACAACTCCGATTGCGTCACAAGTAGCTTCTCTAGACGCCGACGCTGTGGGCGGAATGCGTCGGGTTGACCTCGCAACGTGTGAATGTGGTGTTGACTGTTGTGTGAGCACTTCCTTGTGACACATGCGGGTGTGGTGAATGATGGACATGGCCTCTTCAGCCGATGCTGTGGTATTCCCTAAAGTATGCGGATCGTTACGAGTCGCTGTTGATTAATAGTTGTCATCCCGGATCGAGTACTGAGTCTTTTTCTGTCTTGATAACGGTTTTCAGTACTTGTTCGTTTTTGTTCTTTCTGGGCCACTACTATGAGCGTGCGGTTACTCCCCATCGGAGGTTCGAATACTCCGTCTGGCATGTGTGTGTGTGTGTGTGTGTGTGTGTGTGTGTGTGTTTTGTTTTACGTAAGTTTTAGTTGAAGTATTTATATAAGGACGGATGGCAAGATCGCAATTTTTATCTTTTGTTTATTTAAGACGACTTGTTTCGACACTATAACGCTATCTTCTGGTCTCCTACAATTGGAATTAAACTGCTTATAGAATCTGGAAGGTGTACTGGTTAATAATCATACATAATATCATGTGCTGGTGGATATTGATATATAAAATTGATGGTTGGCCAAAATTAAAACATTAAAATACACATAAAAGAATAGCCACCATAGTGCACATGTCTGGTTGAGTTTTGTGGAGGTGCTTGACCAGATATGTGAACCATGGTAGCTAATGTTTTATGTACATTTTACTGTTTTGATTGTGACCAGCCATATATTTTATATCTGTCCTCTAGCACATGATATTATGTATACATGACTGTCAACCAGTACAGCTTCCAGATTTTCAGTGGAGCACTTTAATAAGCAGTTTAATGACAATTGTAGGAGACCAGAAGATAACACCATGGTGTCGAAACAGGTAGTCTTAAATAAAGAAAAGACCCGCGTCGGAGGTTCGAATCCTCCCTCGGTCAAGGATGTGTGTGTTGTCCTTAGGTTAGTTTAACTTAGTGAAAGTAGTTTGTAAGTGTAGGGACTGATGACTAACGTAGTTTGCTCCCATAAGAATTACAAACATTTGAACATTATTAAAATAAAAGATAAAAATTGCGGTCTTTCCATCTCTCCTTATATTAATAGAATGAGTAAATTTAATTAAGTAGTTTGTAAACCTACGACCTGATAACCTCAGTAGTTGGGTTCCATTGATTTACAAACATTTGAAACAGTTGAGATTTCATATAATACTATTGCTATTGAGCATTGTATTCCAGAAGTAGTGTCACAACTCCAGCTATGGTACACAATGTCACTTTGGAAGACACCATAAGGAAATTGACGTGGTTTCTACGATCGGTCCGAATTTATGCTGCGCTTTGAAAAGATGCCATAATTTATACCTGTCAATGGCTGCAGATATGAGATTGTCACTTAAAGCTTTCTTATACTGAAACTGGAACTCGTCATCAGTACACGTTTAATGTCTGTGCAAACTGTATGCTCTGCGTAAAGTTCCTGTTGAAACTGTCATCGAAACCAACAGCCTTCCAAACATACTAAAACGACTATTTATTCTTGAACTCACAACAATGTTCTTCTTCAGAGATATTATCTCTGAGCCCATAATATCTACATTTGGTAATACACGGTAGAAACACTTTTGTTAATAATATCAAAGTCATATTGGAGACATACGTAGACTCAACATTCTGAATATAAGGCTAAACCAGTGATGTCTACACAATATGGATGTATAACTCTGGGCTCTGAGCATAGATCTGCGACGTGCCTGCATATTCATATGCTTCGTACACAGTTTTGCAATATACATCATTCTGAAATTTAGGGAGCGAATTGCCATCAGTATGTACGTGAAATAATTGCTTTCTTACTTGTTGCTTTGTAATGCATGTCAATATGCGATGTAATACGTTGGTACGGGAGCGCAATCGAAACGTGATTTCTTTTCGTGGTCTAGTAACATTTGATAGCAGCTATGTTGTAATTTGGCAAGAAACAAAATATGAAAGTCTATGGCTGGCCGGCTTAGACAGATGACGTTCCACATCCAGGTAGCGTAGACATCAATGAGCGAGACATTGAATTAAAACTTGTGCTGCGGCCGGGATCAGAACTTGAGAATTTCTACTAACAAGACAGGCGCTTCACCCACTCAACACTGTGGAACTGTCGATACTTTGACTAACTGTAAGCAGCAGACCCCGGGTCCGAATCACAGCTGTAGAAAAAATTTTAATTTAATGTCTCACCTTGTATTCAATATCTTTGGTATATTGTAATTAAGTACGTCCCCTAAAAATCAAATTTATTGTTGGACCTTACTGTCACACCAGCGGGTCAAGTTTACGATACAACCCGTCGGCTTTGACCAATGACGTCATTGGTCAGAGATGTTTGTGTATAAATACGAAGATGATATTAAATTTGTTGTATCAAATATATGGAATTATTTGTATATGGGCGTTGATATAATTCAAGAAAGACAATTGAATTCTTGATTCGTTCGTGGTTAAACTGATTGGACGAGTTTGTCATAATTAAACTTCCCCAATTCAGTAAAGAATACGGTACATATATCTCATGAAATAACATTCCGATTCAGAAAATTTGTTTCCTTTCTGAAAACTGACAGAAGCATTTATAATCCCGAATAAAGTTGTTTCGGATGTGGGGAAGTGTTCGATCCTACCTGAAGTTTTCACTCTTGACTAATAATAGTAATAATGATTAAGTTAAGGTGGACACGAAAGATTGTGTCGTTATTCATTGTAACATGTGAAAGTGGACGAAATGTACCGAAAATTGTTTTACGTCCTTTCTTTCTTGTAATTACTATTTGACGTACTAAACTTGCAAATTTTCATGCCAACATCTTCGTAGTAAAGCAAATGTTTTGTCATGAAAACTTCAGTTAAAACGAATTTTTTTTCCTAAACGTGCAAGGGTACACACAGTAACTTGTCAACCACAGAGCAGGTACAATATTAATTATTTACTTGATAGTCAATACGAATTTGCCATGTCGTCGTACGTGGTTCAGTGATCTAAGAATATCAACGTGTTACTAAGAATTTCATACGTGTTTGAATTATAATTTTTCTTGGCAGACACGTCCCTTGTGATACTGAAGTATTGGTCGCCCACTTGACAGTATGCAACGGATATTCCATTCTCGGCAACGTGACTGGCAAAGTTTTCAGAGACTTTTCTCGTGTGGAAAAACTGCATGGCCACGATACATTAAAAATATCGTATTCAATAGCAATTTCACTGTTCCCGACACAGAGTAACAACAGCTGCCGTTGTAGTGGGACTGATTATTGTCTCCGCTACTTATCTCATGTCAGCTCAGTTTATGCAGGATAACTTACTTATGTTTGTGTTCTTAAGTAATTTTACGTAAATATTGAATGTTATATGATTCTTAAAGAAGTTTTTTTGTATGTTTTTATGTTTCATGTGCTGTGAGGCGATTTAACCTACGAGAGCAACATCTTCGACGCCGATTCCAAGGAGTAAATAGCCGGCCACATCAAGTCGCAGGTCGACGGCCACGAGGCAGACGATTTTGATCTCTGCGGTTGTCGTCGCGAGAGTTGACATTATTAACGACGTTTCATGATCAAACAATAAATTTTAAAAGTCAGTTCCCTTTTGTCTGTCGATGACTACATATGTAATGTCTTAGAAAGTAATAAATGTTATCGTGTTTAAACTTGACGAAAGTGTCAGAGTACATCATTTATGAAGAATTATTTTACGATGAATAATATATTAATGAAATGAGCAGATGATTTAATTTAAATATTTTTCAATCTGAAGGAAGATTCTTATGAATTTTCATTGGTGGGAAAGTTACGTCAAGAACACATTAAAAAAAAAACTTATTCTTTTCATTCTCCACTCCGAGGAGTGGAGCGGGCTGTTTGAGATCCGGCCCATAAAGAGTCGCGGTTCTATTCAGCGGGCAAAGGGGGAATCCCAATTGGGAAGACTTCGATAAATGTTTTTTTTATAACTTTGGTTAATCGATCTCTCTGCGAGAGAGAGCAGACACACCGGCATCGGCATCATACGGTGCAACGCAGACGACAGTTGGTGTGGCTGCGAGTAACATCTCACCTATCACGGAGCTGCATAAATTTAAATTAAAACATCCGGTGAGACAATTTCACGTAGGCAATATTGGTGTGTGATAGTGAACAGTGTTCAAAAGGTTATTTTATGTGTGCAGACAGTACATATCGAGCCAATATGTCAGAAGGTGAAATATCGGGTGACGAACAAGTAGGATTACCTCCACTTAGTAGGGAAGGACGGTTTCTCAATATGAAAATAGACAAATCCATAAATAGAATTGATAATAAAATAAGTGACAATAATAATGAAATTAAGGACATGCTTAGACACATAGCAGCTACTCTAACCAAAACCCAGGAACAAATGGCTGGAATCGGCTCAAACTAGGATAGAATCGGCTCAAACTGAAACTCAGGGACAAATATTAGGTCTCAATAATAGGCTCGAGGAACATATCAAAGAGTCACGTGAAGAAAAAATTCAAATGCGCCAAGATATCGCTGAGCTAACACATAGATTAGATAATATTCATGTTTTAGTATTTACTGAGATAGAAAAGAGTAATGTTATGTTACGTGAGGAGATAGAAACAAATAATATTAAGATACGTGACGAGATAGAAGTTAATAATATTAAGATCCATGAAGAGCTTATATTACAAACCGAAAATATTCGGAAAGAGTTACAAGAATCTATCCAAGAAATTTCTACCAGGAACGTAGAAAATGCTTCGATAGAAAATCCTGCTTTAAACCAGCTATCCCAGCAAGTGGAAAAAGATCATGCTGAGATAGTGAATATTAAAACTTTAATCTCTGATATCTATAATAATATTGAGACAGTCAGAGATAGTGACAACCATCAGTCGGCAGAATGTTCAAACTGTGGTGACAGTCGAAACGCGGAACTGTTAAACCGTGTGTCCAGGACTGAGCTCCAGTTGCGCGAAATTAATAAACAGTTAGCAGAGTTCAATGCCAAAGATAATATGACTAACAGTAAAAGCAGTTCTACCAACATTGCTAGGAACGATAGTCGTACCGCTAGTGAAATTTTAAGCGCTTACAATATAATTGTAGCACGCATGTCAGCAGATAATAAAAACGATGCGACTACTTCCTCGCAATATGAAGTGATCAAAACAAGACCAGTTAATGATTGTGGAGCAAATTGTCATGCAATAGTGACCTCAGAAGCAGTAAATAAATTTCCGACCTTCAACCCAGAGGGCGGCTTGCATCCTATTATATTTGTAAAAGCCATAGAGAGTTCATTTCCTGTTAACTGGGATGATAGACGAAAAATACAATTTATAATCGGACAATTAGAAGCTAGTGCTACTGAATGGGCTATTTTAAACCGTAGTGAATTTAAGACATGGGATGATTTTATCACCCAATTTAAAGAAAAATATTGGTCAAAAGGGGAGCAACAACGTCTTACTCTTGAATTATTAGACCCACCCTATTATTCAAAACGTTGGGGAGGATTCAGAAAGTATTTTGAATGGCATTTAAATCGGGTAAAACTGATAGAGCATCCCATAATGGAAGAACATCTAATCAGGGTATTGATTAGTAGACTACCTTATTATGTTAAGGAAAAAATGATAGAAAGGGAATGGTCACGTCCGAGAGATTTATTAAATTACCTAGAACAGCTCGACAACTTAAACAAAGAAAAGGAGGACGAGAAACTTAGAAATAACCGAGAAAATAATGTTCGGAACAACGGCAATAATCGATTTGAGCCTCGCAAAGGCAACAACGCAAATCAAAGTCGTTTTTGTCAAGTTAAGAGACGCTATAAAGATACTGGTAGTATAGGGAATAAAGAAGGTGGTTCTAAGGTACGTAAAATACGTGGTCAAGGTAATCAATCAAACACAAAACAAATAACGGATAATGGCGAGATCATAGGTGACATTATCATAGAAAATTCGGGAAAATAAAACCGTCCCTTAGTGCGGGTCTACTAAAGCGGACCGTAGATTTATTTTCTATACGACCCACTGGTAATTTTTCTTTAAATCGATCAGATAAAGATAGTATACAAGATGATCTCCTGTTTCAAGAGAAAAACATAGAGAAAGTAAGGAATTTTAAACCAGTCATCAAGGGTTTCATCAAAGATACAGAAGTAAATATCATTATTGATTCTGGTAGTGAGGTTAGTATACTATCTAAAGAATTATTTAAAATCAAGAGGAAATATTGGAAATTTCCAACGTTGCCAGTAAGTAATGTAAGAATTGTAGGGGTTACTGGCAAGAAAAGTCAAAACATCAATGAAGAAGTTTTTCTATCTTTTACAATTAACCAGCAAGCTTTCTCGCACTCATTTCTTGTAGTGGATAAATTAAATGTAGCCTTAATCTTAGATGTTGATTGGTTATATAAGCATGACGCTCTCTTGGATTTTAAGAATTCCACTCTTACAGTTTATGTAGAAAACCATATAGTAAGATTTAAGTTTGACCACCTCAAAGATGTGGATAATAATTATGTGTCTCTGCATCTTAAATACGTGGATGCCATGAACTTATCATTAGATTGTGAGGAGGTAGCAGACGAAGGTTATCATTCTGATTTCAATGATAGTATCTATAATGAAATAAAAGCTAATTGTTATTCAAATACATTCCTCTCTCAGCAGGAGAAAGAAGAGCTTGAATTAGTATTATTAAAATTTAAGTCAGTTTTTTTCAGACAAACCTGGATGCATTAAAGACTATGTATGTAAGCTTAAGATTAAGAACCCAAAACCGTTCTTTAAGAAAACTTATCCAATTTCTGTGGAGCTAAAGGAAGCTGCCACAAGAGAGGTAAATAAAATGTTGGAACAAGGTGTCATTGAGAGATCATGTAGTCCCTTCAAAAGTCCATTGTGGGCGGCCAAGAAGATTGGAGGTGGAGTTCGCCTACTATTAGATGCTAGGGAATTAAATAAAGTCATTGAGATGGAAAGGGATAGACCTGTACCTATGGAGGAAGTACTTTTAAGAATTGCAGGATCTCGTTATATGAGTACTATGGACTTAACGGCTGGATATCATCAAGTTACTTTACATCCTGACTCAAGAGAATATACAGCTTTTCTCTTTGAAGGTAAGTCTTACCAATGTGAGGTGTTACCATTTGGACTTAACATATCTGTGGCAACCTTTATAAGAGCGTTAGACTCTGCATTAGGTCCACAACTGTCCAGTAAGATAATTGTGTACGTTGATGACATCCTTGTTGTTACAAGAACATGGGAAGAACATCTCTCTGTTTTACAGGAGTTGTTCGAAAGGTTGATTGCTAATGGTATCACTTTAAAATTGTCTAAATCATATTTCGGGAGAGAAGAAGTGAGGTTTTTAGGACATATAGTGAATAGTAAGGGAGTAAGACCGGATCCTCAACGTATTGAAGCTATTCCTAAATGCCCTAGTCCTAGGAATAAGAAGCAGTTAAAACCCTTCTTAGGAATGGTAAGTTTCCTGAGAAGATTTATTCCAGGAACTGATATTACAAATCCTAAGCTTTTAGATTTGCTTAAACAAAAGTCTGTGTGGACTTGGGGACAGGAAGAAGAATTAGTTTTCAATAGAATAAAGAATGCTTTAATAAACGCGAAAATGCTATACCATCCAAAGTTTGAAGAAGAATTTTGTATGTATACAGATGCCTCCGATTACGGAATTTCGTGTGAGATCTTTCAGGGCGAATTAACCGACGAAAATGGATTACATCGTCATATAGCTTTTGCTAGCAGAACTTTGAATAAACACGAAAGAAATTACTTTGTAACAGAAAAAGAAGCCCTTGCAGTTGTTTGGAGCTTCCAAAGGTTTCGTGGATTACTTAGCGGAAGGAAAACTATTGTGTATACCGACCACCAGACTTTGGTTTTTCTGTCCAATTCTAGGTTATTACACCGTAGGTTAATAAGATGGGTCTTGTATTTACAGGAGTTTCATTATGAAATACGTTATATAAAAGGTTCACAGAATATAGTGTCAGATGCATTAAGCAGGCTTCCTCTAGGGATGGAAAATATTTCGATCACTGAGGAACCAGGGACTAACTATCATGTGTATTTCCTGACCAATAAAGAAAGTGAACAGAAAATGAAGCAAATATTAACAGCTATTAAAGTTAACCAACGACTTGACCCTATTTTTGGTAAAATATTGCAAACCTTTGACAACAATGAGGACACTTATGTAGTTAAAGATAATTGGTTGTACTTTAATAATTTATTGTATTGGAAAGCGAAACCTGAATATAACTATTGGAAGATTTGTGTACCTGAAGCCGTCGTACATGACTTGGTAGTATACATACATGAAGGATATGGTCACTTTGGTATCCACAAATGTGTCAAACATCTCATGAAGTTTTACTATTTTACGAATATGACACGTATAGTTAGAATTATTATTCGAACATGCGAATTGTGTCAGAAGGTAAAACTAGGAAATAATCCCCATAATTATAAATTATATTCTATAATTCCTCTTGGATTATGGGATATTCTCTCAATAGACTTTTTCGGCCCTTTACCACGTAGCTCAGGTGGTTTTAGTTATATCTTTGTAATACTGGAATATGTGAAGTTCTACATGTTAAAAAGAGCAACAACTTCAAGTGTAATACGTTGTCTTAGTAGAGATTATTTTGTTAATTGGGGCACACCTAAGAGAATATTATCTGATAATGGTAGTGCTTTTATCAGCAACAAATTTAAAGAGTTGTTAAGGTCATATAATATAAAACATATTCTCATTTCCAAATATCACCCACAAGGAAATCCGGTGGAACGAGTAATGAAAGAGCTAGGTAGTATTTGTAGGACATATTGTGCTTCCAGACATACACGATGGTCTAAGTTAATTCCAGAATTTGGAAAGATATTAAATGAATTGCCTCACTTAAGTACTGGTTTAGCACCACTTGAGATCTTAGGTAAACGTATCATAGGAGAACCTTTATTAACTTCTATTCCTTGGCCTCCATTAAATAAAATTAATCCTATACAGGAAAATGATATTAAAGAACAACTGATTAAAAACGCTGAACAACGAATCAGGAAGTATAACGAGCAAGCTAAGGTACCCTGTTACCAGATTGGAGATTTGGTACTTGCTTTGTCTCATCCTAAGAGTCGTAAAGAAAACAAAGAATGCAAGAAGTTTTTCTTTTTATATGAAGGCCCTTACGTAGTATACAAAGTTCCTCATCCGAAGACTGTAGTGTTGCAAGAGCCTTCAACAGGAATAATAAAGGGACTTTATAATGTAAGTCAAATTAAGCCTTTCTTGCGGAAAGAGGGGTGAGAATGCGTAACATAGTAACACGATCATCCAATCGACTGACGAAAATTACATTTTGACACAAGACGATGACTAAATTTTAAAAGAAGTCTGTTAAGTATAAGTAAGTTTTTATAGAGCTCACTGAAGAGAGAGCTTTCATTGTGTATACAAAGGCAACATATATATAGTACACTGTACTCCTCAGCGAATACACATAATGAATATGATGTGACTTATGTCGAAGGGTAGAGAGTATATCCATATTAGGAGATATTCTCTATAAAATTAATTTATTAAATTTTTCTTTTAGTCTTAAGCTATAATAAGACTACAGAGGTACATATGAGATTTTAGCAGTAAATGCCAAAGGAAACTCGGATTGTAGTCGTAATAGGAATGGATGTTAGTTTATATTAAATGAAATATGGACCATGAGGCGTCCGAAGCTACGGCTTGCGAGAACTTAGTGATGCGTCTTATATATAAGTTTGCATGGGCCAGACTTGACACTGTCACAGTTCTCATAGTTAGGTAATACTGGATCTATTATCCTAAAATACGTACGAAGGCCGAAAGGAAAGCGCCGTGCCGATGTTTCAACGACAATGCAAATTAATCTTTTTATGACCTCATGTAATTAAGAAATATAGAGAATAATTCTATTCAGAAGACTTAAGTTCTATTTATTTACTTATATATATATATATATATATATATATATATATATATATATATATATATATATATATATATATAAGGTGAGGTAAGTACAAAGAGTGTACAAAGATACATTGGTACAGCCAAGTGAGGTATCCCAACGGGTGACTGGGAAAATTTTACTTGAGGCGACGTAATGTCGAAAGCTTTGTGCTAGTGTTTTAGTCATATCTACCGATTATATAAGGAAGCAAATTAAGAATTGTTAAGGTATATGATATCTTATTAAGACTAGTTCACTATAATTGTGAATTTAAAGTACGAAAATAAAGAAGTAGGTATAATTTCGAGCAGTTGGCAACACGTCAGAGATGTTACGTTGAGACAGCAACTGGTCGTATTATTTCGATAACGTCTATGACGAAGACGATATTTATCGTTTTATCGATAGGTATATATTACGAGAATTTTTAAACTGATTAGACTTATAATTTTATCGGTCAAATAATTTATTTACGAGATAGTTACAGAAGATTTTGGGTTTATGTACGGTGTGTTCACTATAATAATATGTGGTTGATCCTTTTCTGACCTAACCATATTTCAACAATAAGAAAGATTTTCCCAAATTTGTTTAGGGAATAAATTGTATTTTTCGTATTTGAATTGAAATTAATTTAAACAAGCGCATTCTTGTATGAAGGGAAGGAATTTATTCCATAGAATATCTAGGTAATAACGTCATGAGAAAATATTTGACACTGATTTATTACCGTTTGGATATTCTGTCAGACAATTATCATATGCACATAATGTTTCTCATATATATATATATATATATATATATATATATATATATATATATATATATATATATATATATATATATGTCCATAAACGTCAAACAAGATTTTAATGCATTATGAAGGCAAGCAAGAAATATGATGACTATACAATTGTGGTGTATAAAGAATACACAGACATTCAGAGTCTATACATAATTTTTTTTAAGAGAACAATAAAGTATTTTCTTTTTTAAGATAAAAGTTATGTGACATTCAGAATATTACATGGATAATAAGAGCCATGACTAACTAAACCTGTTTGAAGTGACTCTCGTAGTGCTTATTTGGAAACTGTTTAATGAGTTAAAGCATTACTCTGATAATTATCACGCATAGCTTATGAAGCAGGACTTCTTATATTCTAAAAAATTAGCTAAAAGAATTTTATTTCATTCTGATTACCTGCTAAACTGAGCTTGCAGGTGGGGTATGTAGTGGGACGGATTATTGTCTCCGCTACTTATCTCATGTCAGATCAGTTTATGCAGGATAACTTACCTATGTTTGTGTTCTTAAGTAATTTTACGTAAATATTGAATGTTATATGATTCTTAAAGAAGTTTTTTTGTATGTTTTTTTATGTTTCATGTGCTGTGAGGCGATTTAACCTACGAGAGCAACATCTTCGACGCCGATTCCAAGGAGTAAATAGCCGGCCACATCAAGTCGCGGGTCGACGGCCACGAGGCAGACGATTTTGATCTTTGCGGTTGTCGTCGCGAGAGTTGACATTATTAACGACGTTTCACGATCAAACAATAAATTCCATTTTGTCTGTCGATGACTACATATGTAATGTCTTAGAAAGTAATAAATGTTATCGTGTTTAAACTTGACGAAAGTGTCAGAGTACATCATTTATGAAGAATTATTTTACGATGAATAATATATTAATGAAATGAGCAGATGATTTAATTTAAATATTCTTCAATCTGAAGGAAGATTCTTATGAATTTTCATTGGTGGGAAAGTTACGTCAAGAAGACGTCGATAAATGGTTTTTTTTTTTTTTTTTTTTTTTTTTTTTTTTTTTTTTTTTTTTTTTTTTTTTTTTAATAACTTGGTTAATCGATCATACACATTGATCGATAATCATTGAAGAAATATTTTTATTTTATCTGTGGCTATAGCAACGACCACAAACTGAAGAATTTCATTGTTTCTTCGATCGCTCTCGAAAATCTTGAAAAATATACGTAAAACATTCACAGTACGACTATATTCTGTGTTGTGTGAAGTTAAAAACTTTCTATCAAGCGGCTGGCGACAGATTAGTTGCTTGTAGATGCGACAGCTCTTCTGAGCAGTCGTTTCTGCTGCGTGCGGCGGCCGACATCGTTTACATCTAGTGTTCTGTGGAACTCTTATTAAGTGTTTTAGTGAATCTGCTGGTTATTTCGTCATCAAACCTATAGAAAAAAGTGTTAAAAGCAAGGTCTCTGGGAGGCTACTCCCAGAGGCTATATTTAAAATGGAGAATATTGACGAGATCCCAGCCGACACTGGCCAAGGTTCAGCTAAGGCACTGCAAATACGCCATAACAATGAACCAGCCATGCTGCATTCTACAACAGTGATACCGACAGAACAGCATGCCATTAAAATGTGCTCTCAAGATAACTGTTCTCAATGTCGTCTGATGGAGGTGGAACAGCATTCTTCACATTCAGTTGTCTCGCAGTGTGTAACCACCAACAGCCAGCGACAAAAGTCAAGACACAGATCACCATCATCCCAACAGGTAACAGCTCCTGATGCAAATGCACCAAAGAAGGCAAAGGCAAGTGAAAATCATAGTAGTAATATTGAAGAGGATGTAGATATGGTAAACACTGAAAATGTTGCATATAATGTTGATGTTGAAACCACGGACAGTAACTTGAATGTAAATTTAGTAGATAGGAATTGCAATGGGCAGTCTACTTCCCAACAGTGTGATACTCGAAAGGACTTGGGCAATTCAGTGAATATACAAGTAACTGCCACAGGAAGCAACATAATTCCTAGCAATAGGAAACATGCTAGTAAAGATAATACATACCAACCAACAGACATGGGTCCATATTTTGTATTTGTAGAGGGGGAAAATGGTAATGTTGGAAAGTTACATCCAATGGCCCTTGGAAGAATGTTATTTAAAGAAAGTAATAACTTAAGACATGAAATCGTTAATATCTCAGGAATTGGCAGAAACAGGTATAAAATTGAAACAAAAACTGGGCAATCTGCAAACAGGTTACGGTTGCTAGATACGTTTCGGCAGAAAAATATGGAAGCTTACATCCCTAGTTTTCTAACAACGAGGCGAGGAGTTATCCGTGATGTTGATATTGCTCTATCTAATCAAGAGATCCTTGCAGAAATAAAGTCTGAATTTTTAGTAACTGACGTTCGTAGGTTCACAAAGAAAGTAATAGAGAATGGTGTGATGAAAATACTCCCCACTCCAAAATGTGTTGTAACATTTAAATCCCAACAGCTTCCTCAGTATGTGTATTTGTGCGGTATGCGCTGTCCTGTAGCACCATACGTCCAATCAGTTCTGCAGTGTCACAATTGTCTCAGATATTTTCATTTAAGTTCGCAATGTCGCAGTAATGCCCGCTGTGCCAAATGCATGGGAGCCCATGAGACTTCGCAATGCTCACATACTGGAGAGCCCAAGTGTCTGCACTGCAGAGGAAACCACACTGCCACTGATCACTGTTGCCCAGTTTATCAGCAGCACATGGAAACGAAGCGCAGAGAAGCCTACAGTGTTTCTTATACAACTGACGCCTGGTCTCTTCGACCATAATTTGCGCAGGTTACTGCAGATGTTCCTACAACGCAAGTGCTCTCTACTGGTGACTGGCCCAAACTATATGAGAAACCAGTGGCAATGAACATGACAGAAAAAAGGCTACAGCAGGGACCTAAACATGCATTTATGTCGGTTCCAGCCCCCAAGTCTTACAAAAATAAACCATTCACTCGTAGTCCGTACAAGCAAGGTTATTCAGATATGCTGTACGAATTTCAGGGTCCACAGAATCCAATACAAAACAACCCGTATCCGCCCACTCCTCTGGCAGCATCTCATACTAATCGAGAAGATGCCATTAATAACTTCTGTGCTTCAATACTGCAGATCTTTCTTTCTCTCAAAAATGATACAGACATGGTAACAACTCAGGCTCTTATTCGTAATGCTGTTGAAGACTTCTTCAAAACTGATAATGGCCTTTAAAATACTACAGTGGAATGCACGGTCAGCAATATCGAACATGGAAAGTCTGTATCGAGAAATTATCAGTAATCACATATCGGTAGCTTGTATTTGCGAAAGTTGGTTTCCACCAACACGGCGAATACACTTCAAAGGATATTCAGTACTTAGAAATGACAGAGACGATGGGAAAGGAGGAGCAGCCATGTTAATTAGAGATACAGTAAGGTTTAAAAAATTGGACATCAATATTAGAACAACAGATTACCAGGCAGTGGCTGCTGAAATTTCCTCTCCTAGAGGAGTATTCACTATTGTCACCATTTACAAACCATCTTCGTGTAAAATACGAAAACTTTCTCTGGGTCAGATTATTGACCAGATTCAAACGCCATTTCTCATTTGTGCAGATTTCAACGCACATCATACACTGTGGGGATGTGAAATAGACGACGCGGATGGCAAAGAGTTGCTTACACTTCTTGAAACTCTCAATTTAGTTCTTTTGAATGATGGATCCCCTACTATGGTACCTAAACCAAATACACGACCATCGGCCGTCGATTTGGCATTGTGCTCTGTTGACTTTAACTATGTAACGGAATGGATGGTCAAAAGAGACCCCCTTGGATCAGATCACCTTCCTCTGGAAATCACAATAAACTTACCTAATTCATCTATTAATACAACAGAAATTATTTATCCTAACAGTAGGTGGAAAATTCAGGAAGCTGACTGGACGAAATACACTGCTACAGTCCAGGCACATTTTCAATCTTTTAACAACTTGTTAGGTCCAAAAGATGCTTACCAACAGCTAATTTCAATTATTGTAGATGCTGCAACAACTTCCATTCCAAGAAAAAAGGAAGTCATCTTTCTGAAGCAACGTCCACCATTCTGGTGGACACCAGAGTGCTCTAGAGCTATTGCACAGCGGAAACTTGCATACAATAACTTCCGTAAACAACAAAATGTGGAAAATTTCATTGCATATCGCAAAATAGCGGCGAGGGTTCGAAGACGATTAAAAGAATGTAAAAAGAGCTCCTGGAAAAACTTCTGTGAGTCATTAAATAATAACATTAGTATTGCAGACGTATGGAAGAAATTAACGTTTTTCAAAAACAAGAACGCCACTACTTGTCAGCCATTAAATGACGCATGGCTTGAAGACTTTTTGAATTTAATCTCACCAGCTTCTGCAGCCGAACAACCATATCGTCCTCCAGAACAGTCAGATTACCGTCATCCACTCTTGGTTCCGTTTACGTATGCAGAATTGAAGAAAGGAATTAAAAATGCGGCAAATTCGGCACCTGGCAAGGATGGTATACACTACCAGATGATAGAAATCTCCCAGACATTGCCATAAGGAAATTATTACAGATATTTAACCAAATATGGATGAACGACACACTAATAGAAGATTGGACAACTCAAATAGTGGTACCTATATTGAAACCTGATAAAGATAAAGAGAAAGCCACGTCCTATAGACCTATTTCTCTTTCTTCCTGTATTGGAAAAACGTTAGAACGTCTGGTGAAAAATCGCTTGGAATGGTGGTTGGAATCAAATCAGATCCTGTCATCGAGTCAGTATGGATTTAGAAAAGGCAAAGGCACAATAGATAATTTAAATATCTTAACCGCAGATATCTATGACGCAGCAACAAGGAGAGAAAATGTAACAGCTGTCTTTCTGGATGTAGCGGGAGCGTATGACAATGTTAACATACCTTTGTTGCTACAGAAATTGGAAACCATTGGAATCCCAACAAGAATGATTTATGGCATTAGCACTTTCTTCGCTGAAAGAAGCATATGGGTTCGTTTTCAGAATAAATTAATTGGACCACGTCGACTCACAACAGGTATTCCACAAGGATCTATCCTAAGCCCCATACTCTTTGCAGTCTATACCAATGACTTGGAGAGAATGATCCCTTCTCCAGTCAAAATTCTTCAGTATGCAGATGATATTTGTTTGTATGTGTCAGCCAGTGGGTTGGATCAGGCTGTATATGAGCTATCAAAAGCAATGGGCATAGTGGACCAAACACTTCATAGCTATGGCTTACATATTTCACCAGAAAAATCGGTAATAGTTCCTTTCACAAATGAAGCTATCCCAAGTTGCTTGAATAGTGTAAGACTATCTGGTTACAAAATACCACTGAAATCACAGGCTAGATTTCTTGGCGTTCTTTTCGATTCTAGACTGAGTTGGGTGCCACATATTCGAACAGTTGTCAGCACGTGCGAAAAAGCATTGAACCTTATTAGATCGGTGTCAAGGGTGTGGTGGGGGGCTCATCCCAACGTGCTCCTTACCCTATATCGCGCGTTGATACGATCCCGTATAGATTACGGGTGCACAGTCTATCACAATGCTGCTAACAAGAATCTAGCGTTGTTGGATAAATTGCAGTACAAAGGCCTACGCATCTGTCTTGGAGCTATGACTTCTTCTCCCACTAATGCACTCCTCGTGGAATCATCAGAAATGCCCCTACATATTCGACGAACAATGGTGTGTGATCGTTATATTTTACAAAGAATGTCAAATACTAACCACCCACTGATAAAAAAGTGTGAAACGCTCTGTCGAACAGGGGATAGCAGAAATATGGGGAAAAAGCAGTTTTATATCTACACTCGTTACGAAGTTTGGAAACATATACAAAATAAAATACATCGAACTACAGCCCTTCCAATGTTCTTATATGACTACCACAGTTCTTATCTCAGTATTCCTGTAACATACATTGACTCTTCCAGCAAAGAAAAAGGATATGGGCAGTTTTCACTCTCATCGTACCTAGCAGAAAAGTGGGCAGGATATACCCAAATATATACCGATGGCTCAAAAATGGAGATGAAAAACCACACAGGGTGTGCTTTCTTCTGTCCAAACAATTCAGAAGAAAGAAAGTTTCAACTACCAGGTGATGCTTCAATATTTATAGCTGAAACAATCGCTATTATAGAGGCCATCAAATATGTAAGATCCTTGAAAGTACCCAAGGCGGTGATAATCACTGACGCTCAAAGCGTTCTGAAATCAATTAGTTGCAGGAATTGGGACAAAAGAACTAATAAATACACACTTGACTTAGTGGAGCATTATCATCAAGCAAAGAAGACAGGTCAAATCATCGAATTTGTATGGATAAAGTCTCATTCTGGTGTCCTATACAATGATAAAGCAGATAAACTAGCAAAAGAAGCAATTAGTAGTGGAATACCTTTGGACATTAAAATCCCATATACAGACTACTTCCAAAAAATCAGACAACAGGCGATTCTTTTGTGGCAGGAAGAATGGAACGAAAGCCAAAAAACAAGAGGAAGAAACTATGCTAGTATACAAACATTAATACCTAGACAACCATGGTTTGCAAAATCAAAATACTCAAGGAAAATAATAGTTTCCATTATAAGAATGCGTCTCAATCATGGCTCTTTCCCTGCCCATTTACACAAGATTGGGTTATTGGAGACACCGTATTGTCAATGTGATGGAGCAACGGTTGGTGATGTAAATCACATCTTGTTTCAGTGCAGACGGTACGAGGAAGGAAGAGACAAATTTTTGAAGGATCTCTTGAGACTTGGTCACTGCCAGCCACTTTGCACTACTTCAGTTTTAGGGGACACAACCAGAAGAGCATATGATGTCATAGCCAGATTTATTTCACGGGAAGGCATCAAAATTTAACAGGAAAATGGACATTTAATTTATCAACTGCAGTTAATATATATTACAAAGAAGTGTATAGTTCATAAGTCAATACAGACAAATGTATAAATATATGCTCTAAAATGTATGTGTATCATTATTGTAATTTTTGATGGCTAAAAAGTATTTTTCTATGCTAGAAGCCAATAATAAATAAATAAAAAAAAAAACTGAAGAATTTCTTTTGACCGTCTTATCTATGAGAGAACTTAGAAATATTTTAACAAGAGTGACTGTTAAAGACTTCTTCCCTCGGCGCAAGAATCTGATTTTGAAATATTACAACGTATAAAGATTTTACATGAAAATATTTATTTTTATTTTTTTTTATATAAATTTTTATGGGCGAGTGGACACCTCAAGGATTACGAAGTCTGACACGGCCACATTCAACCCTAATCATACAAGACGAGTGCTTTTGAAGATAAGGTTTTAGCACACGTTTCGCCGTATGAAGAGGTCGTTCCGCCGCACCGTGTGGTTCGATTTATGAATCCTAATTTCAATGTCCCAGAGAGATTCGCAAGATGGTGTACAAATTTCACGAGCTCATATCATTTACGGCAGAGACGTACCTATTTTAATTTATGAACGAAACAGGTTATGGATTTGAATAACCAGCAGGTATTTGTATCATGCCGTGGCACTGGGCTCAGAGACTAATAAAATGCATAAAACATTTTGAAACTGGACAGAACGTAAACAAATCATATTACATTTTACTGGTGAATTAGGTCTGCCATTGATTCTCTTGTTTCGCGCTATTTTCATCTGTTGCCAACATAAGCGCTGCAACCCGGCGAGAATCGTCCTAAAATTTTACCAAAACTTGCTTAATACACAAGTAAAGAATACGATACAGATATCACGAAAAATAGCGTCATTTCGTATAATTCAAAAATTGTATCGTATAATAGATTTGACCCGAACCGCTCAAGTAAAGAATACGATACAGATATCATATAAAATATCAACTTTTGCACGAGCATTATCGTACAGGTATCTTTTAACGAAATTTCACGGATTTGCACAGGAATGCGTTATATAATAATATAATGAGAAGTATGTTTCTTGTATGTAACGCTGTAACTTGTTTCTTTTGTTTCAGACGCTACAGTTCTAAGTATAACATCGTTAAAAATTATATAGTGTACATTCGTTATAATATGTAAATAATTTAAACATAGTTCATTCTTTCCTTTAATAATCAAAAATGTAATGGATAGCATGTGTTTAATTTATCATACATATTTATTAAACTAGCCAATAATTATATATCTGCAAATTCGTTTATCGTATTATCTTTGGTGTATTAATAATCGATATATAACTTGATAGACGTCAGATGCTCAAATGTTATTAGTTCCATACCTTAGCTTCGTATATGACGTCACTGGTCAAAGACGACTCGTGTTGTCGTACTCTTGACTAATTCCCACGCCAGCTACAGGCGGAATTTTTCCCATTTACGTTCTATGTGCCGTATTTCGACATTGGAGAGCCTAGACAAAGTATGCGTACAACGAGGCAGAATTGAAGTTTTTATTGTGTATTAATAACAAAAGGGAGTCTAAGTTACTCTGTACGTTAACGTAGTCTATGTTGCCACGGTAGCTGAATGGGTAAAGGAACTGCCTAGTAAGTGGGATATCCCGGGTTCGAATCTCGGCCGTAGCACAAATCGTAATTCAATGTCTGGCCTTATATTCAACTCCAATAGTTGTTTTGCACAGTACAAAGCTTATCAAATCGTAATGTGTTCCTCAACCATATGAACAACTTATTAACTGTATTAGCGGAAAACATATCTCTCTTATGTAAGTAATTGTGAGGTCTCTTACAAGCTTTATTTTTATTTAGACTTTATACCACAGTCTGTGCTGGACGTTGCTCAACACCGTTGGTCAGACGACTGTCCGCCATCTGCAAAAAATAAACGAAAAAATCTGAGCATCAGTTAACATAGAACAAACACGAACCCACGTCCGCAGAATACCGATCTACTATTACATAAAAAAATTTGAAAGAAAAAGGGGTGCTGGGTTAAATGCTGGGCTGGAAAGCGAGATTCAGTTTCGAAACCTTCACCTCTCAACGATGTGAAGAGAGAAGCGACACGTGGTTCCTTTTACTTGTTGAAGTGTAGGTCACCTTTCCCCCGGTGAGTAACTGGGATAGGAACATGCCAGTCGCCGTAGTGGCGTTCAGTTGAAAGATTTGTACCAGACCATTACTCAACACCACTAATAAACACGAAATTATTGCTCTGTGTATACTTTCTGTATATTATCGAAATTGATTACATATTGAGCTTACAATATTGAATGTGTCTATTTCTATTTGAACATTCATACACCCGGTTCTGCATAGCAATCATATTTACATAAATACACAGGTCGAAACAATTTGGAGATCAGTGTAGATATCTAGGTTTCCAAGTACTTTCATCGGTAAAATGAACTAAAATGGTTCGACACCTTTCTGTCGGTTCTACTGAGTAGGGTTGGGTTGGGTTGGGTTGGGTTGTTTGGTTGGGATAGGGGGACTGAACTACTGAGGTTATCAGTCCCCCGGTGGGGAGGGGAAGGAGTGAGGATAGGAAAGGAGGGGAGGGGGAAAGGAAATGTAGTCCGAGAGGTAAAGAAGGAAGGAAGACTGCATTAGCTCGGGGCTACGTGCTCGCCACGCACGTACGAAAGAACCGTGAGCCCCCTGAGGGGTCTACGTAGTAGATGCAACAAATTACGGCAACCGAGAAAGTTGCTGCAGACGAGGTTTGTGTTGTCTTGTGTCTACTCTACGAAAACGAATTACACATGCAGCTGGGTTGAGATAGTGTAAAAATTGTTCAAATGTTTGTAAATCTATGGGGCCTAACTACACTGGTCATCAGACCCTAGGCTTACAAACTACTTGAACTTACTTATGCTAAGGACAACCAGTATACCCACGCCCGAGGGAGGACTCGAACCTCCGACAGGCAGCAGCGGTGCGCTCCGCAGCAATGCGCCTTGGAACTGTCGGCCACTACACAGCGGTTTATGTAGTGTCGTGAGCAGGTAGCGCAATGCAACAACGACGTGAGTTACCCAAAGGTATGGTATGGAGAGCCATAAGAAGGTTTCAAGCGGGACAGACAGACAGGGAGGTGGGTGCAGCTATTAGAGTTTTCCAAAGGGTAACTCCCAGGATATGGGCGGGATTTAAGATAACAGGAACCGTTAAAAGAACGAAAGGCCAATGTTGTCCACGGATAACATCAGCAAGAGATGACTGTTATCATTGGTTAAGGGGACCTCACAGTGGTTCAGGTCGAAAAAAATCGTTTTTTTTTTCGGTTTTCATCATATTTCGATAAATTAACGATTTATTTAAGTATTCGAGCATTTAAAGAGTATTTTCCTAGCACGTGTGTTTACGTGTCACACCCACTTTTCTGCATATATTTTAGATCTTTATATCCCCTACATTGCATGTTAGGGATTTTTTTAATTTTTATTTATTTATTTATTTATGTTTACTCCCTGCTCTACTTGGCTATCCTTGGAATGCAACGATCTGTATTCTTTTGTTTCTGGTATTTGTAAACAACACGCTTTCAAACATGCCTTTAGTTTTGTTCAAGAGTGATTGCGAGTAGTTGTTTACTTGGGTTTGCAGTGCCTGTTTACGTGTTTTGTTGTGTTTATTGAAAATGACTAACGTAAAGGCGTTTTTGAGAAACACAGTTTAGAAGAAACAAGTTTAGAAAGCTCTCTTTTCCTCAAGTTATGTCACATGGCAATGATGTTTCTAATTGCAATTTTTCAACAAGTGCATCAACAAAGAAGCTCTAAAGATTTTAAGAGAGTTACAACGAATTTACAGTAAGTGACAAGGGGTGCAGTAACATTATTCTAAATTTGTGAATATTATCTGACGTAATTTCTAAATTTGTACTATGTAGATAGTGTGTTGAGTCACGGAGTGTGAACATTTGTGAGAGTGCCAGAGGGAGAAAAGGCCTAGCAATTGCTATGGATTTAATTTGCACTAAACGCTCAGCTGTAATTTCATTTATGAGTTCTTCAAAACCAGGTGCAAGTGGTCCTTATGAAATCAATACATTAGTTTATGTCTTAAGATCCATTGGTAAGGGTATGGCTGCAAGAAGAACATTTTGTTCAGTGATGAACTTATATCAACCACCAAATAAATTTGAAACACTGACCGCAATATTAGAGAAAGCTGTAAGTGAGGTCAGCGAGGAAAGCATGAAACTCGCTTCTAGGGAAGCAGTGGAAGATGGATTTTCGGATATTGCAGTTGCACTTGATGGAAGTTGTCAGAAAAGAGGGCATACTTCTCAGAACGGAGTAGTGACTGCCACGATTGTAGACACTAGTAAAGTGCTATATGTGATGTGTAAATATTGCAAATGTAAAATCAATGAACACAACTGTGTGGCTAATGTTAAAGGAACAAGAGATGTTATGGAAGTTCATAGAGTACAACAAGTATTTTGTCGCTCCTTAGAAACAAGAGGCATATGGTATATCAAATATTTGGGCGATGGTGACAGTAAGGCATACAATAATTTGGTGAACTCTAAGCCATTATTAGCAAATTAGAATGTGTAGGCCATGTTCAAAACCGTTTGGTAACAAGGCTGAGAAAAATAACAGTTAATATGACAGGAAAAAAATTAGAAGATGGAAAACTCTTGACGGGACAGGACCAGTTAACTAAAACTGAAATAGAAACCTTGCAGGTATACTATGGGCAGGCTATGAAGAGAGACGTTTGGACCATATTCTTCCGTATCACGGCGCCTCAGTGCGCACGGCCGTTCCGCCGCGGCTGAGGGATTTAAATTGCTTTTCTATTCCTCTGACATTTATTTCAATATCTGCTATGATTTATAGGAGGAATTACACTGCAATCTTTCTCTGTAAAACAGCTTTGGAAAGTAAGTATTTCCGTCTTCATTGTCTCAGTGTGCCTGAATACCTGGATCCGAATCATTTACCGATTTAACGTAGGATCAATATTGCTTAGGACTTTTATAGCAATTCGGTACCAAAAACATTGCTCTCAATGTCGCGGAACGCCTATCGCGTGGCAGCCCTTACGCTGATTCTCGTTTTGTTTAATTGTTGCTAGCCTTCAAGACTTTGGCTACCTTTATGTTTGCACTGAAGCACTCTCTGCTTACTAACAGTTTCCTAACTTACTGAACCATGGTTGACCTTCCCCATCTCTTAAAATTTTGCTCGGGACACACTTATCTAAAGCGTATTGTAAGACGCTCCTAAACTTCGTGCACAGACACTCAACACTGTGTTAGACACGAAATTTTCTTAATGAACAGTGAAGAACTCTGAAATATGATACTTATCGCTTTTGCTAAACAGGAAGATCTCCGTTGGTTGTTGATATTTCTATTTTAGCTGCATTCATTGGTGCTGTACTGGTCTGATGATTACTGTTCTACAGTAACTATCGAAACGTTCTGGTCTGTTTGTGTCATCAACAGATCCAAGACATCATATTCACGAGCCTGCTCTCTACCTGCTAGAGGTAATTTTCGGATGCAGCACTTACAACAATATTATTCGATTCTCGATCTCTCCCTGCCACTCGGCTTAAATACGTTTGCCTCGTAGTAAATGAATGTTAAGTTAAAATCTCCAACTAAAATTATAACATTAGGAATTTACGAGAAATATTTTTCAAGTTGTCCCTCAGATGTTCCGTCATGCAGCTCATCCAGATGGTCTATATAATCGCCCACAGGTTCACTTTGTACGCTGATCTCCGTTCAAATTAATTCACATTCCGAATCTGTACGAATTTCACTAGATACAGTCTTCATCGCTCCCGTTTCAGTGTTCAGCCTAACTCTGCGGTACACTTTCCATTCGGTGTTTAGAATTTTAGTAGTTCTGACATATGGTTTGAATCAGCTTTCGGATCCTGTTACTATGTGGCAAATTGTGACTAGAAGTGAGAGCATCTCTGAGATATTTCCATAGATATTTCCTGTAGTCAACTATTACTATATTAACCTTCCCTTTCATATTTTGCAGAGTGCTGTCATGGCCGGAGGCAGTAAAAGTATTACCGGTCCTGTGGAGGGATTTCTCTCTCCTAAGAAACCGACATGTGCACTGTACAGGCACACCTTCAGTAGCCGCTTCCTGCGTGTAGTGCAAGCCTGGCCTATTCTGCGAATCGTACATTTCTTCAACCGATGGCAGAGGTCAAGAAATTTGCATCTAAGATCGGCACAGAATTGTCTGAGCCTTTGGTTAATCCTTTCGCTCAGCTAGACGACCGCGATCGGTTCTATGATAAAAACATCAGCTCTGCTTCTACGTCACGAGTGAGGCTAGCTGCCTGCCACCTGAAAGAGCATAGGATGACCTCTGACCCTGGCGCCGACGTCAGCAGTGATTTGCTGCCGGATGCGCCCGTTGCTTCCTAATGCTGTCGGCGAAGTGTCCTCCACCTCTATTTCTCTAAGGATTCCATCGCTGCCGGCCGCGGTGGCCAAGCGGCCTGCGGCGCGTCAGTCACGGTCTTCACGGCCACTACGGTCGGCGGTTCGAATCCCCCTTCGGGCATGGATATTTGCGCCGTCCTTAGTATTAGGTAGTTCATAAGTAGTTTTTAAGTTTAGGGACTGATGACCCCGTAGTTAAGTCCCATAAGCTCTACAAACATTTGAACATTCCATCGCTCGAGCTACAAATGATTAGCAAACCCATCCTCTGCGTCTTTCAGAACGTCTCAGAAGGATCGGCCACTGCCGCAACAGCCAGCCCGCGCTAGCTCAGAGGTATTATCAGCAACAGGTAACCCCTCGAACCTATTCCTGAGGCATAGAGGAAGAGCCTTACGGACGGTTCCCTGTTCCTCCTTCTGCCCAGAGTTTGGTGACCCCTGCACAGTACGCCTATCACGATCACGATCGACCAGCAGAGACGTCGGACATGTAGACAGAGTGGCATCAGGGATCGGGTATGTTGCAATAGGCACCATAGATACTCCACAAAGCCCCTCAGGTGACACTGCAGCCCAGGGCAACAGCCTGAAGATTGTTGAACATGACCACAATAGCCTTCAGCAACAGTAAGGGAAGGAAGATTGGTTGGTGATTCGTATTTTGAAATAGATTTTTTTTATTTAATAAGTAAACGTGTATTGTGTATAATAATGGTTGTGTAACGTAACCGTCCTGATCTTAAACTCGTTGTTATCTACGTTTAAACTCGTAAATAAAATGTCAAGTGAATGTAATTAAATTTTGATTAATTTGCACACCGATTAATGTAATTAACAAAGCTATGGTCCGATCTGACAACTTCACAAAAGATTTCACTCGCCTTCACCTTCCTTACAATCTTCTTTCGGAGACCTGCAGATAGATGAAAATAAATGTACCGCGTATGTGCAATGTGTATTTTGTAATTGGCACGCGTATGATAGCAATAATTTTGAATAATTACTTTCTATGACAATCAAAGCGAAGTGGTTGGTTGGTGGGTGCAAACCAGCAACTAATCTTAATATTTTATCAATAGCACTTTTTGGTAAAATTGCAATTTTTACGTAAGTTACGCTCCGAAAATATTTGAATTTGTTAATTGAAAAATGATTGATTCTGGTAAGATAGATTTTGGCGGTGGCAAGAATTGTTGAACTCAGTTTTCAGCGAGCCTTCAATCATTAAGTTATGCAATTAATAAAATTAGGATCGTTGTTATTTTTGAAATAATGTTTAATCAAATTAGTGATTATCAAAGTCTTATCAGATTTCATTTACTGACCATCAATAGGTATTGTAATAATGGCGTCTGCCATTGTAAGTTCAAGTGCAGTTAAGTTAATCAAAATTCACAGTGAAAATAGTTATTCATTACTGAACCTGCACTCAAGTTATCTCTCTCTCTCCCTACAGAATTAATTATTTCATAGTTTAGGCTTGATTGTTCTATTACCTTTAATGTGCTTGTTACTTAGATTAAGAATAAGGTTACTACTCGTTACAAAAAGAGAAGTTAAAAAACTTTAATTTTATATTTTAAAATCATTAATTCAGCAAGCAAAGTTATATTTAACTTTAATTACAAATTGTTTGACATGCATATGCTGTTGCTACTTGTCTAAGTTAATTGTCCAGCGA
The DNA here is from genome assembly GCA_026315105.1 of Locusta migratoria. Classification (NCBI taxonomy): domain Eukaryota; kingdom Metazoa; phylum Arthropoda; class Insecta; order Orthoptera; family Acrididae; genus Locusta; species Locusta migratoria. The sequence goes on from CM048751.1 coordinate 171,434,577, forward strand.
TGTCCATTACAATTTCATTGACAATCGTTTTTCTCCAATATAATCATCAGCTTACAAGACTTTCATTTTACCGAGAATGTTCTTTTGTGCTCCTCGTTCCGCGGCTTAACAGCAGTATGATTATTTTCGCGTATCGCCTATTCATCCGCGACCGTTTGCGTCTGGGACGGCGCTATACCCGTTCCGCACGACACGACTGAAACCGATTTTGCACGCACGAATTCCGCTTTGAGCAGGACGAATGAATAACTTGTTTATTCAATATATTTCACTTTCTAAACACTTGAAATTGTAATACTTTTCACTTTCAAAATAATTCTGTTTCACTATCTACTTGAGCACTCCACGAGCCGCTGTACGTACGTTCGGCCATTGTCACGGGGCGGAAGACACTGTTGTGCTGCCTGTGCTACAACTAGCAAGCGCCACAGTCTAACATTGTCTTTGGTCTGAGAGGAGCTGCTTTATACAACTATCGATCTTTGAATTTCCACACCAAGCAAAAACATTTTACATAACTAAACAAGACATCATAAATTCCACTAGTACAAAATACACTTACAGAACAGATACTAAAAAAAAGAAAGGAAAAAAAAAAAAAAAAAAAAAAAAGCATTGACAAATACAATATACATTATACTGAACAGATGACAACAAGTCATTACGTTTTCATAGCATACACACATGTTACACTGTACATCATCAAAGAGGTAGACATTTCACTCATTTTTTAAATGAATAAATTTCTCAAAATATAGTTTTCATTAGCTTAACATTTAAGGGTTAGTTTTCACTACTTACTGACAATGGCCTAATCCGTACACAAATGGCACAGTCTCTGTCAAGTTAACCTATTCAAAATTACCGTATGTACAAAAACACGAGAGAACAAAGCCCTTTTATACAGATGCTCTAACGAAAGTTAGGAATCAACAACCAATAAAAACACCGAAAAGTTACACTACGCTTCTTCGTACACTGGAGGAGTAGCGCTGACTGCAGCTCACTTGACTGACTAACAATCTAGCTGAAGAAATGGTCTCTGACTTGGTGTCAAACCACAGGTGAAACTCAACGCAACTTTAATAAATACGTGAGGATAAAGCAACACTAATGAACAATTGACTACTTACTAACAAAAATACTAAAAAGTTATATTATTTTTCAAAAGAGATAGATTGAATGGCTAGTACTTACCTTTGTGCTGTACCGCCGATAGTTACACAAATGAAGAAACAGAAAAAAAGGGGACGTTTTCTTTTTCTGTTTCTTTTTCTGTTTTTTCTTTCTTTTCTGTTTTCTTTGTTTCTTTTTCAGTTTCTTCTGTTTCTTCATTTCTGTTTCTTTTGTTTCTTCATTTATGTTTCTTCATTTGTATAACTATCGGCGGTACAGCACGAAGGTAAGTACTGGCCAGCCAATCTATCTCTTTTGAAATAATTTATCATGTCTGAGGAGAATTTTCATCATTATTCGAATACTAAAAAGTTAAATTACCCGAATTAGTGCACCGGAGGTGTTAAACTGGCGTCAGCTGGCACGGGCTATCTTCGCCTCAAAGTATAAAGTGTGTGTAGTCTCTGTTCTTTTGGACATGTGCCATAGTAATCCCCTTAATTCATATGTCCACCTCGTTCGAACACTTAAGAAAATCGGTCGAAACCGCGACTAATGGTTGTAATTGGGCAGAAGCTGAAGCACTCCATCAATGGTGTGACGATATGCTAAGAATTTGCCTCTGACTAGAGGCTTGCTACGAAAGTGCGTGTATATGTGGTGCCCACTCTGTCGAAATGGCGTATTAGGCACTGCAACTCCATTTTATGCATGATACCAAGGTGGAATCACGAAACAACATAAATTTAAAACATTCAACATTTATATATTTCAATGCACATTGGTAGTTATGCAAATTTCTTTGAGTTTCGATTTGTAATGTCCATGTTAAAAAAATGTTCAAAATGTTTGTTAAGCTTAAGGGACTTAACTACTGGGTCATCAGTCCGTAAACTTACAAACTACTTATGAACTACCTTATACCAAAGACGACACGAATATCCATGCCCGACGGGGGGATTCGAACCCCCGACCGTAGCGGCCGTGCAGACCGTGACTGGCGCGCCGCAGAACGCTAGGCCACTGCGGCCGGCTTTTGGACATGTCTGTAGTTATCAGTAGTGAAGCTAATGTTTACATATATAAAACAGTCTATATATAATTTTAAATATAAGTGCTGTTAATTCCACAAAGTGAAACAAATATGTTTCCAAAAATATGTGAAGCTATTGTTATCCATAGCCCCAGAGCGAGAGCGCCACCTACGGTGATAAACAACTAACATTCTGTGGGACTTCAACTTTTCCCGGCGTAATGAATGTTCAAACAACTTACGGGTATGCTGCCGGGTGACGTCGTCGACAACCGCCGATATTTCGTCAGGAGGACACCCTGCCATTCTCAAGTCACAACTGCGCTTAAGGAAGCAATGTGCAAGCGTATTTAATACCTCGGTTTGAAAAAGGGTAAAAAAGGAAGATAACACACACAGTACAAGTCGCAGCAGAGTCAACACAATCAAAGATGACCAAACATAAAAAATATCGATAGTGAATTAATCAACAGGTCAGGTAGCATTAATTTTGTCCCTCTGTTTTCTGACGAGAAACAGTGCCGGATTCCAAGCAGAATTTAAACAAAAATCACCATCTCTGTTTATAAGGCCGCTTGCTAGTTTAATTTCAACAGCTTCCTTAATAACACTATCCCAATAGGTGGAAGTGCATGCTAAGATCTCCGTGTAGTTGTATTCCATAAGATGACCGCTGCCAGGACAGTGTTCTGCAACAGTGGATTTGTTGGGCTGTTGTAAGAGCGTGTAACGTTTATGTTCAATACACCGGTCTTCCACAGTCCTGATTGTCTGACCAATACATGACATGCCACAACTGCAAGGAATACGATATACACCTGCCTTACGCAAACCAAGATCATCCTTTACGGACCCCAACAGGGCCTTTGTCTTAGAAGGTGGTCGAAAAACACATTTCACATCATATTTCCGCAAAATTCGACCAATCGTGTTAAAATGTTCAAATGTTTGCAAATCTATCGGACCAAACTGCGTGGTCATCAGTCTGTAGCTTAGGTTATCAGTCTATAGCTTACAAACTACTTAAACCTAGGTAAACTAACCTACAGACAAACACACATACCCATGCCCCAGGGAGGATTCTAACCTCCACGGCGAGCAACCGCGCGCTCCGCAGCGAGACGCTTCAGACCACTCGGCTACTCCACCGCGGCCAATCGTGATAGAAATACGTCCTGCGTAAGGGAAAAAGGCCATAGACTTAGGTGACACTTTATTACTACCGTCACTCACCCGTTGTACAGGCTGATAGCGCAATGCACGGTTTATCGGTCTCTCACTATAACCATTCTGACGAAAGGTCTCCTCGAGATGGGACAATTCAGCTGACAAATTTTCAGGTTGTGAAATGACATGTGCCCTGTGAACCAAGGTACGCTTGCACATTGCTTTCTTACGTGCAGTTGTGCCTTGAGAATGGCAGGGTGTCCTCCTGCCGAAATATCGACGGTTGTCGACGACGTCACCCGGCAGCATACCCCTAAGTTGTTTGAAAACTAACATCTTGTAAACCATCCAATTCAGTTATCTGTGCAGCAGCGCAATCGAGACTGCAACCACTACAGGAAGTGTTTCTTATACAACCTTGGTCCGACTATCTCTTTTATCAATGTTATCTCATGGTGCATTGCCTTGTTAAAAACTGATGCTGCCATTTGAGAACATGATCATCACAAAAAGGAGTAGGTGGTCTGCTACCAGTGTACGATTCTTCATGGTGCTTTGCACGAGCTCCACTGGACTCATGGATGCAGTACAGGTGTCAAGGAGCTGTTCCCTGTAAGAGGATAAATTCCCACCCTCTTAAGGTAATGGGGTTCATCAAACAACAATGGCCACGTCCCAATTTCAGTCGTAAGGGACTGAGGCGCTCCAGTCACGGTCTGCACGGCCACTACGGTCATGGGTTCGAATCTCCCCTCAGGCATATATATTTGTGCCGTTCTTAGGATTAGCTAGTTCATAAGTAGTTTGTAAGTTTAGGGACTGATGACCCCTTAGTTAAGTCCCATAAGCTATACAAAAATTTGAACATTTGATTTGAACTAGTTCCACCCGTGGATGAATGTTCAAATGTTCAAATGTATGTAAAAATATCGGACCAATTTGCATGGTCATCAGTCCGTAGCTTAAAAAACTACTTAAACTAAGGTAAACTAACCTAAGGACAACACACACACCCATTCCCTAGGGAGGTCTCGACCCTCCGACGACAAGCAACCGCGCGCTCCGCAGCGAGGCGCCTTAGACCACTCGGCTACTCCACCGTGGCAATGGATGAATAGTGACAGTTTAGATTACCATAATGTCTTAGCTGTAACTCATAAAGTCGTTGAATTTGGTGTGGTAAACCTGTAGAAACTCACAGTTCCCGCTATATGAGGCCGTTATGAAGACTGTTACAGAATACTAATTTCTCCTTGTAGTGATAACTCTTTGTTGTACGATGCTTAACGAGACTTGGACCCTACGAATTTCCTTTCCATTGGTGTATCAACAGTACCAGCAGAATGCTAGGACTAATATACAACGCTATCGTGTTTTATTTTAGAGCAAGAATAAAAGAGTGTCGTTAGCATCTGTGTCACGATTTTGTCCATTAACGCATACGTCCTGTGATAAGCAAAGGTATGAAGGGAACTGAAGTCCGGCTTTACAGTAGATCATTATTAAATTACTATAATATAATATTTCAATAAAAAATTTAAATTGGTGTATGAAAAATCCGTTAAACTTCATTTACACGATACATTTGTAAAATCTTAAGGCTGCAAATGCAGAGAAATACCTAAGAATGACAATTACGAACAACTTTAAATTGGAAAGAACACGTAGCACATGTTGTAGGGAAGTAGTCGCAAAGGCTACGTTACATATGCAGAACACAATAAGCAACCTTTATACTAAAGAAACTGCCTACAGTACACTTGTGTGTCCTATTTTGGTGTATTGCTGCGCATTGTGGGATCCACACCAGGTGGAACTGACGGACGATTTAGAGAAAGTTCAGAGAAGGGCAACTCGTTTTATACTATCGCTATATAGGGGAAAGAGTTTCACGGACATGATGCACGAGTTGGGACGGGAATATTTAAATGGATCGCGTTATTCGTTGCAGCGAGATTTATTTGCGACATTTCTGTCACCAACTTTCAATTCCGAATGCGAACATATTTGTAGCATTCCTCTACATACGGATACATGATCGTCTTAATACAATGAGAGGAATAAAATCGGAAATGGAAAGACAGAGGTGTTCCTTTTTCCCGCGAGCTATTACAGAATAGAACGGAATAGAAGTATAATAAAAGCGATTCGATGAACCCTCCGCCATCTTCTTAAATTTCATTAGCGGAGTATTTATGTAGATGTGGTTGAGTTCAGTGAGTTGTGATTAAACCAGAAAGGGTAAGGTCAAGAAATAACTTTACCGTCAAGGTTCTGATACCGTTTAGACCAATTCCTATGCACTTTCTGGGACAAAATGGGAAGGCAGAAATGTTGGATCTTTTCACCAGTAACTTTTCACAGTATTGAAATATTTAGTGACTGTTCCGTTTTAGAGTTACAATTCACCAATTTTTCCCAACCGAATTGTGTAGTTTTAAAAATCCTCCATGGTTATCACACAAAATATTACAGTTATCACAGAAATTTACTGCTGTAAATACGTACGATTGTTATGAAGTTTAACATATCTGCAGGCGATCACAAAATAATTTATGTGCTATGTGCTCTGCTCAGTGGAAAGTCTTCAAATTTACTTGCATGGGACAACGGTATATTTGTCACGCAACAGTCAGTTGATTACCTACTTGCAAACAGAGACAACTCACATCTCGAATGACATGGAACCTTGATCCTTACGCGACATTTTAGCCGCATCAGATACGAGACGGATGTCAAGTGTCGCTGCAGCAGTATAAACAACGCACGCTTCGACACTTCAGTGCTTGACACGACGCCAGTAAACTGCCTAAGCGAGTAATTTGCTAAAGAGTCGTTTTGCTGTAGCCAGCGGAGTGGTACGTCTCCTTCAAAAAGCTCTTTCCGCAAACTTCACTGTTTTGTGTACATCCCACTGACATTTATTTCCATTGACTTCGCTGCATAGTCCCAAAGCTGGTATTACAACAGCGCTATATCTTTTCTTCACCCACTGTCAACGTGTAGCAGTAAGGGAGATTATTGTCGCTATAACGTTCACAGAATGTACTTCTGAAGTTAGCAGCACGTCAAAGGACAAGGCACACTCTCACTCAGGACGGCAAACATTTAATACCAGACGAATGGCGAGTTTCTAAAACAATGCCACCTTTGAAACTCAGTCCTTTCTAAAACTGAACATAGCAGTGACTTCATACAGGATATAGCATTTTGCTAAGAGTCGCTTACCTACGCAATATTTCGTATCATATCTCTACTCACAGGTTTATGCAGCACCTCTTACGATTGGAATGTGTATAGCGGAAGGTATAGTGTGTCTGGAAATTCCATTCGTGAAGTAATGCGTAGTTCACAAAAGATGAATACATTTCGTTTGCATCCCGTGCCCCTTAAGGCAGAAAGGGATTTTTACTACCAACTGGAGAGTCAGGGACTTCTCGACCATCAGGTTGTAGGGCAAAACCGTCCTAATTTTGAATCTGGCATGGGAGTTCCTGTAAGGAAGGATAATCTCGTATTGAACTCGGTTAGCTCCGTGGGACAGGATATGACGATAGATTAATTCGGGGAACATGGCCCATAGAATAAATATATGAAAGTGAAGTTAACATACAGATATTTCCTAATGTGTGTAGGCGGTAAAATTCCGTCATTAGAAAATAAAAAAATAAATAAGGAAAATAAAAAAAAATAAAAACAATTAGTCGACTATAACGCTATCACACAAGGGATCCGGCTCAGATCTCCTTCATGGCACTGAGTGGTGTTTGTTGCACACATCACTTTCATCATCACCAACACATACGTCGGCCACCTGGCGTAAAAGGGAAAGGCTTGCACAAAGCAGCCGAACAACTGCACGTGGGGTATCCCAGCCTAAAGTGGCATACGATCATTCTATTAGCAAGAATACTCTCACGCAGCTTATGGAAGTAATCGTTATCTCGGCAAATAGTAGGTAATTACAGCCAGATCACTATGAACTGTTAAGGAGTGAAAAATTGGGCTTGTACTCATTTCAACGACGATTTAAATTAATCTGCAGACGTATAAATAATCTATGGCCGAAGTTTTTTAACCGTTGTAAACTGGATTTCAGTGATCAAATTTTCGGAGACACGAACTTCAGTTAAATTAATAGTAAATCCAAAATTTTGATAGACGTTGCTACAAGACGTTCAAAATAAGTAATAAGTCAGCGCATAAATAAAGTAACCCCCTTGATTTCTCCAGTGAAGTTGATTTATAAAGAACAAATCTTGATGAACTTATAGTTACTACTCATCGGGACCTAAGCTGTTGTTGGTTTTTTTGAGGGGCTAAACAGCTAGGTCATCAGTCCCGGGACCTAAGCAAATACGCAGTTAACATCGTTGCAGAGTTTCGCTAGTTACATCGTGACCAACTAGAATTTATGTTGGCATCAGCTACAAAACGAACAAAACCTTTCATTACGGCGGTTGACAGATGCTCTTCGTGACGATCATAAATACGACTGTTAATGTTAATTGTCTACATCTGAAATAAAGCTTCCCTTGAGCAATTAAAAGTAGCATGATTCCGAATAGCGTCCGTTTCAAATGTTGAAGGATGTAAGTGTGTAAATATATTAGGAATAATTCCTGGATTGACCATGAGGAAACAAACCAAGACATTTTGTCTTTCAGTCTGCATACTTCTTTGTTCTACCGCAGACCTAAGAAAGGAAAATAAACTGGACAGCATATTGTCAGGTTTAGCTACGACACCAGTAAAGAGTAATAATAAAAAAATCTTTTTCCCTTCAAGTATTCGTAATTCAGGGTAACGTGTTATCTATATTGACTTATACGTCCGTATACTAGCAGTTCTAACAGTATATTTAAATTAACGATCTATAATATAGGTTGTAATGGGAGTAACGTACATACATAAGTAGTAATAACAGCCATGACATATGTAGACAAATCGTTACCGGAAAGATTGTACGGGTATGTTGCTTCAGGCTTTCCTGACTGATTTCTTCTAAATATGGCTCTCGAGCGAGACGTCGGACGTTAATGTCGTAAATGCACAATATTTCGTCAGCACACCTCGCTGACATCTTCAGGTACGGTAGAGACACTGCTCGGCCGTGACCGGCGAATTCCTATTTAAAACATTCAAAGAAGGGAAAGCGCAGGGGTGAACGCGCCAAAAACGGTGGTCAATAGTACGCAAGGAATGATTTTTGGAAAGTTTCATTTAAGATGAACAGTTGCGACACTTCTTTATTTATTTTAATTTTATTTTTTATTGGCAGGTTTAAAAGCTTCTTATTAATTTTCATTTATTTTATTAATCTATATCTGATGATAATAATCATAAACCATAAACGAAGAACCAGCCACGCCACCTGTTGGACTATGAGGTGAACATTTTGACACTCGCGCAGAACTGTACACATGATAAGCACTGCCGCCGACTGCCCCAGCGCCAAATGTTCAAATCTTTGTATAGCTTATGGGACTTAACTACGGGGTCGTCAGTCCCTAAACTTACAAACTACTTATCAACTAGCTTATTTTAAAGACGGCACAAACATCCATGCCCGAGGGGGAGGATTCGAACCCCCGACAGCAGCGGCCGTGCAGACCATGACTGGCATGCCGCAGACCACTCGGCCACTGCGGCCGGCTGCCCCAGCGCCCACTGTTGATAGCCAGATGCCGATATACTGTTTGTCCAAGTCGGCCTATGTTCATCGCGCCATAGTCAACCGATAAAACTACATCGCTAAGGGTGCCTCTTCATCTGCAGACGCACTCGTTTCCCCGGATGATTTTAACCATTGTAGGATCCCATGCTGTGCTGTTGGTAATATTGTTCCAATAAGAAGAGCACGGCTGGAGGTTAATATTCATTGAAGGTCAATAGCGAATATAGCATATATGTCTTTTTTTGGGGTGGGAGGCGGAGTGGGGGCAAGAGTAAAAGTTTGGTGACATCGTATGTGATGCTTAAAAGGAAAGAGTTGCAGGATGTTCCGATCCAGGCTTGGGTTTGGCGTTTTCAGAAGAGCCATACAATCATTGCCACCTGGCACCGTCTCCCACACCCTAAATTACGCAAATGGAGTGAAAGAATTTTAGCTAGCAATATCGTGGACGCTAAGATTTGTATAGTTTTATCTTTGTGATTTATAAAGTTTATTCTCTTACACCTTTACCGTGGTGTTTCGTAGTTTGTTCGACGCAAAATTAGTACTGTACACATTGTCCAAAGCAAATGAAAATGTAAATTAAAAATTTTGCTGTCTCTGTATCTTGATTTCTACAGCATACATGTTCGTTCGAAAGTGTAAAAAATATCCATTTATGATAACTAAACCGCATAATGTATTAAAATTACCTTTAAGAACAGATTTCTTTAAGTCAGAATTGTGACTAACTTTTTAAATCAAGAGCATTTTTTAATGAAGGGCGGCAATTTTGTACCTCGCACAGGGCTGTTGAGGTTGCGCCCTACCTGTAGTGTGGTATCTGTACTTTTGCAAATTCTCGTCGTACTCACTGGTAATCACTTGAAGAAATGCGAAGTAATTCTCGCAAAACACTTTTACGTGTATTTGGAGGGCCCATATTCTAAGATGACAGTGACACCGTTCTGATTTTATTAACGTTAACAACTTCTTGGCTATCGAATACAGTTTTCATCCATGAAATTGGAAAGAAAACGGTTAATACAACTAGAACCTTCCATCCCCAATTTACTAAAAAAATGTTCAAATGTTTGTATAGTCTATGGGACTTAACTACGGGGACATCAGTCCCTAAACTTACAAACTACTTATGAACTAGGACGGCACAAATATCCATGCCCTAGGGGGGATTCGAACCCCCGACCGTAGTTGCCATGCAGACCGTGACTGGAGCGCCTTAGTCCCCTCGGCCACCGCGGCCGGCCCCAATTTACTGTGTAATGGTTTGCGGAGTATTTAAGCAAATGCTGACATAGTTTTGTAGTAATTTCATGGGCTCCTTACTTCCTAATGTTCTAGAGAAGTTAATAATACGAAGAAGAATAAATAGGCTTACTATTGCTTCAAATAAAATGGTAATTCAGTTTGTAATTATTTGAATAATAATTGTAGAAGCTGTTTGATACCGACTGTTTTATACGCATGGTCTACACGTTATCTTCAGCTTTCAGATTATTCTGATGTTTCTTAATATTTTCACAGCACAATTTCAAGGACTTCCATTCCCGCTGCACCGCATTCCTGCAATTGTAAATACACGCAATTTGCTTCCACGCTTCCACCTTAGCTTCAGTAGCGGAGGGGTCCGTCTTTTTATTTTCAACAATTGACTTGTATTGTAAAACGAAATTTGCCGTCCGACCTTTTGTTCTCCAATTCCATTTTTTGTTTACTTACGCAGGCAAAACTTGTTTGACGTCGAGATTTGTCAGTCGTTTCTATATAAATCTCAAGTTCGATATAATTTGATTCGATACAATCGCAATTATCTCTGTTATCTAGCGATGTATCCAACTCTGTTTATATAACACATGTAACAGTCGTATTTAGACGTATCAGGATCCCATGTCGCTCCAATTGGACAACACCATTATACTACTCCAGCCTGAGCAACGGAGACATGCAGGATCCACTGTTTCCTGAGGTTGTCTCCATAGCCTTATAGACCATACACTCAATACAACTGAAAACTAGGCTCGTCAGGCCAGGAAACATGTTCCCACTGATCAAACCGCCAATGCCGGTGTGGTGCGTAAATCTTTCTGTCCTGCTGTCAGCTACGATACACGAGAGGAGCTTCGGCTCCGAAAACCCATATCGATGATGATTCGTTGAAAGGCTCGCAGGCTGACACTTGTTGATGAGGAAGCATTGAAATCCTCTGTAATTTCCTCAAGGGTTACACTTCCGTCACGTTTAACGATTATCTTGAGTCGTCGTTGGTTCCGTTCTTGCAGAATCTTGTCCTGGCTGCAGAAATGTCGGATAATCGATTTTCTACCGGAATTACAATATTGACAACGCACTTGTGAAATGGTCGTACAGGAAAATCCCCAACCCATCACTCCCTCGGAGTGGTGCGTCCCATCTCTCGTGCGCCGAATATAACACCACTTCCACTTAAATCGAGATTGCCTACCATATCTAGCGTCTGCTTCATACACCTGTGTTGTCTTACCCAGGTATTGCAAAGACAGCGTGTCTTGTGAGAGTTTACATTGCATACGCATGCCTATAAGGTCCTTTGGCTATTCAGTGTATGAAGATAGACTTAATATCGTTAAATTTTACAATCTTTGTAGAAAACACTGAGATACAGCTGCGTGATATGCAAACTATTAGGGCTGTTTGCTTTTCGTAGAAATGAACTTTTGTAAGCCAAACTCCGATGGTGAAGAGTTTTCGATCTCCTGTGAGACGGTGACGGTCTATTTGTGCCATTACTTTGCCATATATTCTATTTATCAGTTTTTTTTTTTTTTTTTTTTTTTTTTTTTTTTTGGGATGACTAACAGTTTGTTTAGCTTACAGTTCTTTATGATGGCTTAAAACCGGAACACGTCGATCTTTTAAGGAAACAGCTGATGGTTCATAAAATGCACTTCCTAAAGTATTCTCTTTATATCTTATGAGTAACGACTTGTCTCCAGCAGTATTTGTTCTTTTGAAGATCGTATAAAATGACGTGTAATTTAGGTAATGTCCTCGTCATGCGCTGTGCAGTTATGAAAATTCTTGCAAATTATAGTCTTATTTTCCAAGTACTTTATAGTAGGGTGATAAATAAATGTTCCTAATTTGAATTGCGTGTTGGAATGTTCATTTTATGGCTACACTCAGAAACGACCTTACATTCTAATGTTCATTCGCAGAGTAACATTACACCTCCAGTACTTGGTTCCGTTAGCGGCAGACCTTTTCTGACCTGCAGCAGAAAACTTCGTCTTCGTAGCACGTCCTAGTACGTACTGTTGTGATATACAGCAGTATTTCAAGATGTACAGTGTTCACAGCACGGGGGAAGAGCAAAGCGACCGCAACGACCAGTGAAATATGAGCGGTCTTAAATGAAAAGAGGGTTCTAAGGAAACACAGTGTAGCTGCTATTATCAGTATGTAGTTTTAAGTCGATGTCGTTAATCTTAGTCGTATATTATGAGATTTCATATGTGTCCATCATACGAGGGGTGTTGAAATGAAAAAAGTACGAAACGTCTTAGCAACCAAACCGGTTGAATAGCATTATGCCGCTTTGGAATGACATAATGAAGTACCTAGGGGGGTGAATATGCGTCGAAAAATTCAAGGCTGTGCCCTCAGTAGGCAAGGAAACACTCGCCGTACTTTTCTACGTCCGAGGTCCGACAGTCATAGAATTCCTGACGTACTGTGAGACACTTCATAGGCTCTCAGGAGCAAACGCCGTGGCTTGCTAACGGAGGGAGTGATTCTGCTTCACGATAACGCCCCTTCATACATCTCCAGACTGACACAAAGTGTGCTGGCCAAGTTAAAGTGGGAGCAACTTCAGCATCTGGCCTACAGTCCGCGCACGTCGCCCTGTAACTTCCATCTCTTTGGTCTGCTAAAAAGGAAATATCTCTAAGGGAAACGCTTCAAGTCGGGTGACGAAATGGGACTCGCTGTATTTTGTGTGTGTGTTGGGGTATTGCTTGGCTTTTAATTTTGCCAACTTTTCCTTGTGCATATTTTTCATTTTTTCTAACACTTTATTTGTTCAACTTTCAACCCTACCAACAAGTCAAGAGAAAACAGTAGTATTATTGACAACAGTCAGAAGACTGAGATGTACTTTATATAATTCCGTATTTAGGGCTTGTTTTTTGGCTTATACTGACTTGATTTCGTTATCAAAATTTTGGACCTATTTTTTTTCCTTTTTATAAAGTAGTAGAACATTTTTACCTCTGCACAATAATATCTTTAGGTATAATGTTAATTGATATGGAGCCGCGGTGGAGTACCTGAGCGGTCTAAAGCACCTCGCTGCGGAGCGCGCGGTTGCTCGCCGAGGAGGTTCGAGTCCACCCTGGGGCATGGGTGTGTGTGTGTGTGTGTGTGTTTGTCCATAGGTTAGTTTACCTATGTTTAAGTAGTTTGTAAGCTACGGACTGATGACCACGCAGTTTGGTCCGATAGTTTTACAGACACATTTAATTGATATGGAAAGGTTGTTGAAGGTTAAGAAGAATATTTTCCAAATTCATATAGAGGCCACCTGGAAATATCTGACAGGGTGTCCATACTATGTTTGTTTACAAATCTGTGGCCAACATCTTTACAGAATATCCGTTCCATTTTCCCGAACGACATCGTGAATTTGCATACGTGTCGTGCCACTTTCTACTTTCTGAAGAACTGCCATTCCTACCGATAATAAGACAAAGTGGGTCAAAGACTTTTGTAATTTTTATGTATATCTTAAATGTGAATTTCAGATCTCAGGTTCCAGTCGGTCTAAGCCATTCGATGTAATTTTAAAAACTTCTTGATAAAATCGACACTGAAACTTTTTGAGCATCTTTAAACAGCTCTACCAAGGAAAAGCTTTCCAAACGCGGCTTGGCTCACTCGGTAACGTTGTAATTTGACAAACAAATAATCATACCATCGATGATTCTAATTCCTCCCTCCCCACATATTTTTTTGTGTTCGAATAGCTTCGCAATTAAATATAAAATCCATCAGATATGTGGTGAATCACCTCAAATTGTCTATGCGGTTTTGTAAAAAATGGATTGGTAGTCTTTGGTTATTATTGTTAGCCAGTAACCAGATTTTAATAATAAATAGAAAATGTATTTCTTGTACAATCATTCTTTTTTTAAAATGGAACAGTTACTTTTGATATAAACAAAACAAAAGCAGCGTAAATTTGATGTCAGTGTAGATTTTTGTGCGACTAATGCAAGTCATTTACGAGATACCGGACTGTGAAAAATTCCTACAGCAACCTGTGGTAACGGACACTAAAGAACAATAGGAGGGCATGTGAGAGGTTTCTCACCCTCGCCTATATAATAACACTGACTCCACCTAACACACGTCACTATTTGAAGATAAAAATCAAACAAGTACTCCAGCGTATGACCTGAGATTTTGTGCAGGGTGGCCTAGCAGTCCTCGAGGAAACAACGAACCACGGGATCTGTCGCCTTCGCGGAACGCAGTTTCCAAGAACGCTCTAGGGACGGAAGGAAAACGTGAGAATGGCAACGCCCGCCAAAAGTTACGATGTTGTCGCGCGCGGAAAAGCAGGTCAATGATCGGCCACCTCTGGGTATTACTCCGCACTCCACGTGGAGTACAGCATAATGTTTAGAATTGGCTCCCGCCTGAAGCTCAGATTCGCTAGAACGAGGACAGGTGGTAGGAATTTGATTTGAGAGGACAAGGACACAGAAGTTTCTGCAGAGAAGGTGATTCGTATTTTCATCCTGATGGAGGAAGGACATTAGTGCCTTTGCTCCGGAGAGAGAGAACGCATTTAGGCTTGGTCGAGTTTGGTAGTTCGGTCTGTCCTCAGTTAACGAGTTGGACAGCAGGTTGAACGTAAATGTATCGGCAGTTGTCAACCACTTGTGCCATACCGTATTGTCGCAAGGGCACACTTGTGTTGCGTCAGTGTGCCGATACCATGGCTTTTGCTTCCCTTGTCTCGTAAAGAGAGACGTGCTAGTTGATTATAGGCACAGTACCGCAAACAAGTGCGCCAGTTAGGAACCTGCCTACCGAGGCGCGCGACTGCTCTCACTACGGTAAACAGCAGCCTGCCGCTGACGCCGCACACCAGTACGACGCCGTCCACGCGGCCGTACGCCTGCAGCCGCGCGGGGTAACGTATCAGTAGCTCGACGTTATATTAATGACTAGCTGAAAACCCGGCGTTGCCCAGGTATTTATCTATTTATTCCTGCCATCTTTCACGTATATATTAATTTGTATAAGGGCTGTATGTCTGTAAAATCTCTTGGAAATACAATTAGTGTTCAAGGAGAAATAGATTAAAACTTGGTGCGTGATGGGGCGGTTTTCCATGAACGCTACTGTTTATGTGCTCATATAGAATGGACTACGTGTCGTACTGTGATACAATTTAGAAAGTACACTCAACTATATGTGTGTATACTGTCTGTAAAATTTCCTGAGGCTACAATTTGTAGTGTAGTAATTATCAATTGTAACGTCATACCGAATTGAGGAGTCTTAGTCCATGAACAGCGGAACGGTACTGTTTATGTGCTCATATGTCATGAACTACGTGTGTTACTTTGATGCAATTTAGAAGGTACTATAATGTTCCAGCCTGGCTATTAATTTTTGAGATTAACAAATTTACAGAAGGAAGTGGTTTGAAGTTAGAAGCTATGAAAGATCCCAATCAGTAAATTACGGGGAAAATTATTACATGCATTTAAATGAAATGGCAAGCTAATTAACGGTGGAGTGTTGTGCAGGCAGAACATTACAAAAAGAATCGACGAGCAGTTACCTTTAACAATAGATCCATCGGTGGTTGAAATTTGGCTGTAAATGAAATTTTAATAATATGATAACCACTCGCCGAACAGTGAATGGCAGTTCGTCAATATTAAACTACGACTCGTGTAGCAAACAGTAAAGTAAGATAAGTGACATGATATAAATCGGATAGGAATATTACGTAAGTCAAACACATCGGACTTCTAAAAATTTACAAGAAAATCGACTGCAGGTTCTATTGACAGTAAATGATAATATTTGGAATAAATTTTTAAACAAGACTGGCAGGCTACACGAAATATCACCATTCAATATTAACTAAAAACTATGCCATCCATTGTTGCGGTGATTCAACAAGGCTGAAAAAGACATTATGGGTGGAGGGACGATAGGGCAAAATTATTAATAAAAATTCATAAGTGCAAATTTAAGTTAGAGGTGGGGGTTTATTTATAAATTTAAGATACGCTCACATCACATATATTTACCTGAATGTACATAATAGCGGCCACATAAAAATAATAAAGTACAGCTCCAGTCTGCAAGATGCTATCGCTACGAAGTACAAAGCAAGAGTGTCTTCTTTCTTACAAAAAAATTGAAAGTGTTGTTCCTAAATTTTCTTTCTCTGACTTTCATAGATAACTATTTTAACATGCCGAAATAATATAAAAATACAAAACTTTCTCTGATAATATCAGGGAAAGGAAAACGTGTCATTATAGTACATTCAACTGTATGTGTGCATCCTGTCTGTAAAATTTTCTGCGGCTATTATTTGTAATGTAGAAATTATAAATTGTAACGTCATTTATTTTTTATTGTTTTTTTTCTGTTCCATAGGACCCAATTGAGGAGCGAGACTCCATGGTCATGGAACAAGTCAATACATTAATTGTTACACAAGAATGGTAATAGAAAATTCTTAAGTAGTCTTTGCACACGACAATCTTAAGACAAAGTGAAAAGAATCAATAAAAAATTTAATTAGCTTAATTGTTTAATTTTTCTAGGAGTTCCTCGACAGAATAAAAGGAATGAGCCATGAGGTAACTCTTCAATTCAGATTTGAAAGCGTGTGGATTAGTGCTGAGATTCTTCAGTTTTTGTGGCAGCTTATTGAAAATGGATGCCGCAGAATACTGTACCCCTTTCTGCACAACTGTTAAGGTGGTGTGATGCAAATGTAGATTCGACTTCTGTCTAGTATTCACCGAGTGAAAGCTACTAACTTGTGGGAATAAGCTGATATTATTAACAACAAATGACATTAAAGAAAAAACGTATTGTGACGCCACAGTCAAAATTCCCAGACTACTGAAAAGAGGTTGACATAACGTTCGCGAACTTAAACCAGATATTGCTCGAACCGCCTGTTTTTGAGCCAGAAATATCCTTTTTGCATCAGGTGAGTTACCCCAAAAAACAATGCCGTACGTCATAAGTGAGTGAAAGTAAGCGTAATAGACTACTTTTCGTGTTGAAAACTCCTTCACTACCAAGCTGGTATCATCAGCAAACAAAAATATTTTACAATCACTTGTTATACTCGAAAGACATATCATTTATATAAATAAGAAACAGTAATGGTCCCAAAACAGACCTCTGGGGCACCCCATACTTAATTGTGCCCCATTGGGATTGCACGTCATAGCCACTTTCTACACTGCGGAGAATTACCTTCTGTTGTCTATTATTAAAGTAAGAGGTGAACCAGTTGAGGGCTACTCCCCGTATTCCATTATGTTCCAACTTCTGCAACAATATTTTGTGATCAACACAATCAAACGCTTTTGTTAAATCAAAGAAGACGCCTAATGTCCGTAGCCTCTTATTTAACCCATAAAGTGCCTCACTCAGAAACGAAAATATAGCATTTTCAGTCGTTAAACCACTTCTAAAACTAAACTGTACGTTTGACAATAAATTATGTTAACTGAAATGATCAATTAATCTTGAATATACAGCCTTTTCAATAACTTTAGAAAAAACCCATGGCATAGAAATAGGTCTATAGTTGTCTACATTATCCGTTTCTCCTTTTTTATAAAACGGTGTCACTACTGAGTACTTTAATCTGTTAGGAAACTGACCATTCTGAAAGGAAAAATTACAAATATGGCTTAGTACTAGGCTAACATATGGGGAACAGTACTTTAGAATTCTGCTAGATACCCCATCATATCCACAAGAGTCCTTAGTCTTCAGTGATTTAATTATTGACTCAATCTCACCTATTGAAGTATCACGAAGAACCATTTCAGGTAACAGCCTCGGAAAGGCATTTTCTAAAAACGTTATATGATGATCTGTAGAAACTAGAGTTTTGTTTAGTTCCCGTACTATATTCAGAAAGTGATTATTGAATATTGCATATATATCTAACTTGTCAGTAACAGAAACATTCCTACTACGCACGGACGTTAAATCTTCAACCTACTGCTGCTGACCAGACACTTCCTTCACAACTGACCAGATAGTTTTAATTTTATCACGAGAGTTTGCTATTCTTTTTGCGTACCACATACTTTTTGCATTCTTAATGACATTTTTCAGAACCTTACAGTACTGTTTGTAATGAGCTACTGCATCTTCATTCTGACTGCTTCTAACATTTTGATACAACTCCCGCTTAGTTCTACATGATACTCTTATCCCCTTTGTTAGCCACCCTGGCTGTCTGTTACTGGAAGTACCCTGTTTTGAGCGTTCTAGCGGAAAGCAACTTTCAAACAGCATAAGAAATGTGTTCAGAAAAACATTATATTTATCATCTGCATTATCAGCACTATAAACATCCTGCCATTCTTGTTACTTAATTATGCTTAAAAGGGTCTCAATTGCAACTGGATTAACTTTTCTGAGTAGTTGATTTTTATGTTTAACATTTGTTTGAGAACAAATACTTTTCAGAATTAAAAGTTGGGCATCGTGGTCTCATAGGCCATTTACTATTCTGCTGACAGAGTGCCCCTCTAATAATGAAGAATGAACAAAAATATTGTCAATGGTAGAACTGCTATTTCCTTTCACTCTCGTTGGAAAAAAAAATACTGTTTGCATCAAGTTATATGAATTAAATAGATCTAACAGCTGACTTTTCCTTGAGCTATCACCTGCACAATTAATGTTGAAATCTCCACACACAATTAAATTTTTATACTTCCTATTCAGTGAACCCAGAACCAATTCCAGCTTGGGCAGAAACATTTTAAAATCTGAGTCAGGGGATCTATAAATAACAACTATTACTAGTTTAGTTCCATTAACATTAACAACTCCTGCACAACATTCAAATATCTGTTCTGTGCAGTGTTTAGAAAAATCGATTGACTCCGATGAAAAATAGTTTTTTACATACATGGCCACTCCCCCACACTGCAAGGAACTCCTAGAGTAGAAGGCAGCTAACCTGTATCCCGGCAAAGGAAGTCTCTGAATTGTCACACCACTTAAAAAGTGCGCTGAAATACCAATAATGTCAGAATCAGTATCAATAAGCAGTTCATTAACTTTATCACTGATACCCTGTATATTTTGATGAAAAACAGTAATTCCCTTATTACTTATATTCTTAGAGTTTGTCAAAGGTGGTTCCTTTCTTAGAGGGACTTCCTTTAAGCAGGAATACCTATCAGCTGTCTTCAGTCTAAAAAAGGTGCAGCCCTAACACCATGAGTGACACCCCCACCCCCTACTACACTGTCACCTTTGAGCTTTGCCAACCTCCCCTTCCCATACCTATTGAGGTGCAGATAGTGCCTAGTACCGAAAGCCGTAGTTTTAGTCCATGAACAGCGGAAAATTAGTAAGCGAGAAACTTTTCAGTTTTTAGTTTTTTGATGTGGTTGTCAGAGAAAAAGTTTAATAAAGGTTTGAAATTATGCTTAAAGTTTGTTGCAAGTCGCTAAGTACTGTCAGTCTCATACAGTGTATTTCGAAAGTCTCTTCGCACTATTTGCGATTTCTATCGGTTATGACGTAATATCTTTTGAACCATGTGCCGTATATGATTCTTAACCATGCAGAAATTGTTACCTCATGGTAGGGAATGTGTGTTTGGTTGAAAACGGTCCAATGGTTTTGGAGAAAAAGAGCAGCATTGTCGCAAAATGCAGCAGTTTTTTGCGTATCTCATTCTTTATGACGTCATATCTCGTGAACTATATATCGTATGTGAATCTTACACTTACGGCGACCGTCCTCATGGATTGAAGCTTACATGTACAAAATTTCATAAAGGTTGTAACAAAACTGTAGATTTGTATGCAACACGTACAAACATACGGACACTCTGCTTGATATATTAGATCACAGCCCGTTTTTCCCGTCAAGTAGTATGAATGACTTCCAAACTTTGCCAAGTGAGGAAATAAGATCCTGGTTTATTCTTGTTTTAATTTTTATAAATTGATCCAGTGCCCGATTTATTAAATAAATTAATCAGATCAGTAATTACTTAATCATTTTATCAGCTCCTTCCACCATTAAGTGTAATAAATGTATTTTATCCCACAGAGAAGCAGATTGCCGGACAGGTGCCACCCTCTTCCTTAAAAATTTAGCTTTAAGTCATCCCCCTAGTGTAAGCTCTCACGTGCACTAGTGATATGGATTCCGAGCAGTAAAAGATACAGCTCATCATCACAGATTGTGTTCAAAATGACCACCGGCAGTGGCAATACCCGCTTCCGGTCTGGTGTGGAAATACTGCATCACATGTCAGTGGAGACGCCCGAGCAGGCTGCAGTAATACGTAGTTGCATGTCATTTGGTGTAGATTTGTATGCCTTTATTGACAACGTCTTTCAGTTTTCCCCATAGAAAAAGCGTCTATAGGCCTCAAATACGGCAAACGGTTAGGCCAAGGTACATGTCCTCTGCATCCAGTAAATTGAATTGAAAACAATTCGTAAAGAAATGCTGTAGTAATCCGTGCACTATGTGCTGGATAATTATCATTCCACCAGCAGGGGCTCACTGTTCTTTCGTACGTACATGGCGTACACGGGACACCGTTCAATACAGTCTTCCTTCCTTTTTTCCTCCCTGGACTACATTTCCTTTCCCTTTCCCTCCTTTACAATCCTCACACCTTCCCTTTGCCACCGGGGGACTGATGACCTTAGCAGTTCAGTCCACTCTCCCAAATAACCAACCACTCAACAGTCATCGTGTTGGTACCGCAGGTTTCACTTAGTCTGCAGAGAAACGTCTTCTAGCAACCGTTGCAAATCGTCTATTAGGAGGCTGCGATACTAGTGCGCCTTCAGTGTGTATATTATAATGTTTGTTGAGGTGATGTTTAACTATTCAACATTACACAATTACATTCAATTGACTTTGATGTTCCTCATAACGAAGCCAACGCAATTGCCAGCAGACCAGTAATGCATGTTTCGCCGGTTTACCAGCACATGATTGATAAACTGGCTTCAGTATCCTGTTGTAATACCCATGTAGAGTAGGTGAAACTATTCTCATAACCGTTTCCATGCAGCTCTTGATATACAGTAGAACCGATGACGATAAGTAATGCATAGGACGCAAGCTTAGCTCTGGCATACGACAAGGACAACCAAAACATTATTTTCCTGTTCCCTCTAATTATTTCGTCACTTCTTTCCTTCTCTTACGATCTATAGTTATAACATTCACGTAATTGGTTGACTAGGTTGACAGATAACTGCCGAGATGGGTGACGTCTGTTGGAATACGTTTCCACATATACTGTACAAACATTAATTTAATTCTTCATACACTCTCCATGCACCATGAGCATGTCGAACTTTTCTACTTTGGTGGATCCTATCGTGCACTCGTCCACTCACAACCTATTTCTTGGACTGGCCAGCAAGTCAGGAAACATAACAATATCATAGTTGGCATCTACGTAGATTGCATGGGGCATCACGTGTCGTATGGAAAATTTTTACAATACCATATCTGGTAAATGAATTGCACATACACTATGTTGTCAACCGGTACATAGTGCTGCCACCTACTGCCATGTACTCCGGATCAGCGACCTCAGTAGTCATTACCTATCGTGGGAGAGCAGATTGGAGTACTCAGCAGAAATCGTGGACTTAAAACATGGTCAGTTGACTGGGTGTCAGAAGCCTCTACGCGAAATATACAAACTCCTAAATATCCCTAGGTCCGCTGTTTCTCATGTAATAGTGATGTGGAATTGTGGACACGTACAGCACAAATGCGTACATACCGACTTAGTCTGTTGACTGACAGAGACCGACGACAGTTGAAGAGGGTCGTACTGTGTAATGGGTAGGCATCTATCCAGTCGATCACACAGGTATTCCAAACTGTATCGGGATCTGTTCCAACTACTATGACAGACGGGAGGTGAAAAAACTTGGATTTCATGGTAGAGATGCTGCCAATAAGCAAAAAGTCGCGCATGTCAATACCAAACGACACCTCGCTTCGGGGAGCGTAAACACTACCCGATCGAGAAGTGGAAAAACGTTGGTTGGAGTGAAAAACCACTGTACACACTGTGGCGATCCGATGACACGGTGTGGGTAAGGCGAATGCCAGGTGAACGTCATCTGGGAGCGTGTGTAGTGCGAACAGTAATATCCGGAGGCGGTGGTGTTGTGTTGTGGTCGTGTTTTTCATGGAGGGGGCATGCACGCCTGCGTGCACAATCACAGCACAGGCCACATCGATGTTTTAAGCTCCTTTTTGCTTCCGACTGTTGAAAAACAATTCGGGGATGGCGACTGCATCTTTCAACTCGATCGACAACATGTTCATAATGCATGGTCTGTGGCGGTTACACGACAATAACATCCCTCTAATGGACTAGCATGCACATAGTCGTGAAATGAACCCTATAGAACACTTATGGGATGACATTACTTAAAACTTTCGAGCTAAGATGTCGTGGTCCACACATAAAACTTCCACCTGACATATGGACTACGGCATCTCATCCCGGAAGTTTTAAGTAATGAAAATACCTGCGGTGAAAGCCTCCTTTCTAGAAACATATGGGATGTCCTGGAACACCTAATTTATGCCAGGCCTACCGACATACAACTAAACCTCTCTTCAGTGCAGCACTCCGTGAAGAATTGTTTTACATTCCACAAGGAATCTCCCAGTACCTGATTGAACGTTTGCCAGCTAGAGTGCATGCTGTGATCAAAGCTAAGTGTGGGGCATCACCATACTGAATTCCATAATTGCCTATGTAGATCGCCACGAACTGTGATTTTAGGCCAATGTCATTCTAATTTAACCTGCTTCAGTTTGTTATATTCGAGAGACGACGATCCATGTCTCCACCTACTGGGCCGGAAGACAACCCCAGTCGCAGAAACTGAATGCAACCATGTTGGCAAATAGTTAGTTCACTGCCAGACGGTGTAGCTAAAAGACGCTGTTCTCTGACAGAACTGGCAAAAGTGCACAGCGCAGCCGGTCGCGCGCATGCGCAGAGCAATGTATGCATATGACTTACTCCAATCGTCTGCTGCCGCAGCCGTCGCTCAAAGCCTATTGGCGCAACTACCAGGGATCACCATATTTCGGCTCGACTATAGTATCAGTACTCATTGTTTCACTGAAAAATTGTATATTAGCAAAAAAAATACACTTTTTATGTATTATTAAAATCTATTGGCTAACAATAAGAAGTCCAGACTAGCAATCCTTCCTGTGAAAACGGCACATCGATAACACTTTTAATTTTTGCTATATTAGCCTGCAAGATTTAAATGATTTACCTAGTTCATAAATTAAAAGGTTTCACCGAATATGTAATTTAAAAAAGTTGTCATAAATTTATTTAGCAATTCTGAAACATCGGGTTTTATTTGAATTATCCATTTTTTATTCCTTAAGTGTAGTCTCACAGATCCGAGGATGATAAATGTCATAAAAGCATTCAAGATTATAATTTTCACGTTATTGGGCTCGTGCTACAATTTTAGAGTTGCAATTTATTTAATATATCAAATGGAAATAAAGCTGCACATACATCCATGAATATTTCTCTGCTACCGTAATGTTTTCAAGCGAACCACGCATATCAAGCCATTTCACCGAAAATTTGACAGGAAAGCTGGTCGTGTACAATTGAATGAGGTTTGATGGAATCTTGTGTATCTCTAATTTCACTTTCTTGTGGAGTTTTGCAGATCCCTAATGTAGAAATACTTGCATGGTGCAGCAGTATTGTAACTATCATTTCTAAGATTACTTCATTATCAATCAACAAAGATACCTTATTGTCCACGTCGACACCTGGAAGTTTAGTTTTTACTACAGGTAATTACAAGAAGGAAGAAGGAATATTGGTATTTAACACCCCATTGCGTGGTCACTAGAGGAGGACCTTTCGTTCCGATTGTTTGGGTAACGTTGGGTAAGATAATAGGCCGTGCCCTTCAGATATTCGCCTGGAGTGATTTAGGGAAATCACAGAAAACCTAAATTTGGATGGCTGGAGATAGATTTGAACCACCGACCACAAGAATGCGACCCCGTTGGGGTACTACTGCACCGCCTCGTTCGGTAGGTAGTTACAGGTGAACAAAACAATAGTTGATTATAAAAAAATCAAATGTTTGTAAATCTATCGGATCAGACTGCGTGGTCATCAGTCCGTAGCTTACAAACTACTTAAACCTAGGTAAACTAACCTAAGGACAACACGCACACCCATGCCCCAGGGAGGACTCGAACCTCCACGGCGAGCAACGCGCGCTCCGCAGCGAGATGCTTTATACCGCTCGGCTACTCCACCGCGGCAGTTGATTATCTTGAGAATATCTGAGAGCTACAAAAAATTCTGATATCCGTGTTGTCTGCTTTTAAACCGGCGGCTTTGTGAAATCAGTAAAATTAAAAATAACTGTGGTCTCTAACTGAGCAGTTTTCATTGGCTTCTATCATCACCAGCAACGGCCACGAAAGGCTAAAGATTTATGAGAGTCCCTGTCTCTTGGTGTCCAGTGTCTACGAGTTCTCCAGCTTGAGTCGTGTAAGCTCCGACAGGCAATTTAGCAAAACAAGGATAACATCTCGTCTATGTGGCAATGTATTTGACCTACGAGTGGGAAGGCGTGATGAAATACCAAGTTATAGTCACGCGGCAGTAATAAGACGAGTGGAGGAGGATGAATTGGTCATTTCTGCCGCGGGAATTACGGTCTAGCGAATCTGAACATAAACCGTAGACTAGTCTTCAGCTCACTGCGCTAGCTGTGCATTAATTACTCGATTCTTCGACTCAAATATTTGTATGTATGTATGTATGTATGTATGTGTGTGTGTGTGTGTGTGTGTGTGTGTGTGTTGCGTGAATGTACGACAATCAGTGCAACTATTACGGAAAACTTTTATGAGAAGTTATCACGGTTGGCAAACAAGTCATTATTGTACTGACATGATCACTCATCCAATCCACGGTTTACAACAATTCTTGTGATTAGTAAGAAAAACGGTGTGGTACCCGTGGTGGAACTCAAAGACTGGTCAAATTTCGAATAAAAATCAAAAATGTTGGTCGAAGACTTTAAGAGGAGTCTGCATCATTCTGTAAACTGCCCTGCAAAGAGAGCACATGAGCCAACAGTTTCAGGCCAACCTCTTACTGATGGAGCATATACTCAGCTAAGGACACAGAATGTGACACCATACTCTTGCGTTAAGACTATTTGAAATCTGATCTAAGGGATAATTTTATTTGCAGCGCCCTGCACATGTTGAATGTGCAGAAAATGGTCTGGAGGTAAACCGGAAAGAGACGAGAGTAATATACAGCAGCAGAAATTCAATTGGTGGTGAACTGAACATCAAACTTTGTAGACAGTGTAACTATCCATCACCCTCGAGCACATGTACTACTCATTAGATTAGATTAGATTATTTATTTGTTCCGTAGATCCAAATTGAGGGGATCCTCGTGGATGTGGAACATGTCAAGAAACAAAATTTACAAGTTGAATAACAAATAATACTAATAATATAAATACATACACTTATAATATAAATACAGATACATAATTTTTAAGGTTTTTTTTCTTTTTTTTATATAATATAATAATACTAATATAGTATGAGTGCATGCATCATTTGGTACAATTTAGAAATTCACTAATGGAGTAGAAGGAGTTGGCCACTAGAAAGTCTTTTAGGTTCCTCTTAAACTGATCTTTATTTGTAGCTAAATTTTTTATACTTGATGGTAAATTATTGAAAATGTGTGTTCCTGAGTAGTGGACCCCTTTTTGAACTAAAGTAAGTGCTTTTAAATCCTTGTGTACATCATTTTTATTTCTAGTATTGTATGTATGAACTGAGCTGTTTGTTGGGAAAAGGGATATATTATTTATGACAAATTTCATTAAGGAATAAATATACTGAGAGGCAGTAGTTAATATACCCAGTTCTTTGAAGAGGCTTCTACAAGACGTCCGTGAATTTACTCCACAAATAATATGTATTACACGTTTTTGGACTCTGAAGACTTTTGACTGACTTGAAGAGTTACCCCAAAATATTATACCATATGACATTAAGGAATGAAAGTAAGCAAAGTATGCAAGCTTTGTTATTTTTATGTCTCCTATGTCTGATAACACTCGTATTGAAAATACAGATTTGTTGAGTCGTTTCTGCAGTTCTGTGGTGTGCTCCTCCCAACTAAATTTATTATCAAGCTGTAATCCCAGGAATTTAATTCTGTCAACCTCTTCTATCTGCTCTTCTTCATATTTAATGCATATGCTGTCAGGAAATCTCTTACATGTTCTGAACTGCATGTAGTGCGTCTTTTCAAAGTTTAATGACAATGAGTTGGCTTTAAACCATTTATTAATGTTCATGAAAATATCATTAGCAGACTTTTCTATCACTATACTTGACGTACTCTTTATTGCAATACTTGTATCATCTGCAAACAAAACGAACTCTGCTTCTGGTAGTGTAACTGATGAGAGATCATTAATGTACACAAGAAAAAGCAATGGCCCTAAGATGGATCCTTGTGGGACACCACATGTAATTTCTTCCCAACCCGATGATGACTGTTGGCCTAATTCACTAGTCACTTGAACTGACACCCTTTGTTTCCTGTTAGTGAGGTACGACTTGAACCATTTTGCAGCATTTCCCGTGACCCCATAGAATTCTAATTTACTTAAAAGGATGTTATGGTTCACACAATCAAATGCCTTTGACAAATCACAGAAAATACCTGCTGCTTGCAATTTATTATCTAATGAATTAAGTACATTCTCACTGAAAGTGTAAATAGCCTTCTCAATATCGGAACCTTTCAGAAATCCAAACTGTGTTCTAGACAATATGCCATTTGTGGTTAAGTGGTTGAGAAGCCGCTTGTACATTACCTTTTCTATAATTTTTGAGAATGCTGGCAAAAGTGAAATGGGTCTGTAGTTTGATGGTATCTCTTTATCCCCCTTCTTGAAGAGAGGTTTAATATCTGCATATTTTAGCCAATCAGGAAATGTTCCCGTTATAACAGACTGGTTACACAAATAACTTAAGATTGTGCTAAGTTCACAAGAACACGCTTTAATTAACTTTGTTGATATTTCATCGTATCCACTGGAATTCTTTGTTTTTAAAGATTTTATTATGGAAGATATTTCTTGTGGTGAAGTGACTGACATATTCATGTGTGTGAAGTTATTTGTAAATGCTAGTTTCAAATATTCAAGCGCATTATTTACTGACCCAGACAATCTCATACTATCAGTAACGGATATAAAGTACTTGTTAAATAGATTTGCCACACTATGCCCATCAGTTACTAATGTCTCAGCTACTCTTAACCGTACCTGCTCTTGTTCCTTTCTGGTTCTACCAGTCTCTTCTTTCACTATATCCCATATTGTATTTATTTGGTTTCCTGATGTTGTTATCTTCTTTTCATAGTGCATTTGTTTAGATACCTGAATAACTTTTTTTAATATTTTACAGTATTCCTTATATTTAGTTAAATCATCATCATTGCAACTACTCTTGGCTGATAGATACATACTCCTTTTTGTCTTACATGAAATCTTTATTCCTTGTGTAATCCAAGGTTTTATTATAGACTTCTGTTTAATTCGCGTTACTTTTAGAGGAAAACAGTTTTCAAACATGATACTAATATTATTAATGAATACATTATATTTTTCATTCATGCCATTAGCACTATATACATCTCTCCAGTTCATGTCTTTGAGGAGTTTTCTAAAATTTTCAATTTTTGGTGGGTTCACTACTCTCCTGTATGTACATTTTGCAGTCTTCATAATCTGTTTAGAATCTATACCTAAAACAAGGAGCTGCATATCATGATCTGACAGGCCATTTATTATTGGTTTTATGATATGATTTTGTTCCTTTGATTTGTCTATAAAAATATTATCAATTGCTGTCCTAGAGGTTTTAGTTACCCTAGTTGGAAAGTTTACAGTGTGTGTTAGATTGAAAGACAAAGTTACTGACTGCAATAAATTTTTACTGGAAGACTGCATAAGAAAATCTGTATTAAAGTCACCAGCAACCAGGATTTCTTTATTTCTTCCTGTTAAATAACCCAATAGAGCTTCTAGATGATTTAGGAATAGATTATAATTTCCTGCAGGTGCTCGGTAAATAGTTACTATTATATAGCATCTGTTATGGAATTCTACTTCTGTTGCGCAAGCTTCTAAATGCTGCTCTAGACAGAATTTATTTATATCAATATTCTTGAATTTATAGCAGTTTTTGATGAATGTGGCAACTCCTCCTCCCTCCATATCTACTCTACAGAAGTGTGAAGCTAAATTAAATCCTGGAATGTTTAACATATCTATACCAGTGGCCACATGTTGTTCAGAGAGGCAAATTATGTCAATTGGGCTAGAGGAATCTATTTCATCAATACAAATGAGTAGTTCATCAAGTTTATTTCTGAGTCCTGGAATATTTTGATGTAATAAAGATAACTGATATTGCATACTAATGGCTTGAGTAAGATTTACTGGAAGTTTCTGACTACTTTCTGTTAAATATTGTTTGCTAAAATCTATCTCCTGTTTATCTGCTTTTCCAAACTGAGGGTGTCTTACAAGCTCTCTCAAAACTGGTTTTCTTCCCCCCCTCCCTATCCTAAAAAAGGCATCCCTCTGACACCTGTAACCACTGGTATTTTACCATTTGTGACAGTGCCCCCCCGTAAGTTACTTGCGATCAACCCAGACAATTTTCCCTTCCCTTTCCTGTTGAGGTGAAGGCCATGCCTAGTATAATCCCACCTACAGATATCATCCACAGGAATCAAACCAATATGGGACCCCATATCTGACATGAGTAGCCGTTCCAACTCCAAGTTTACTCTCCTGACAGAAGAGTTCAAATGAGGCCGATCATGGCGACTCAAGACAGATACAAATCCCACACTAGTATGCTTCGTTGCCGATGATATCTTCACCAGGTCACACTCTATAGAATATTCACAGTTTCTGTCAATGCTGTTTCCCGGACCACCCACTATAACCACGGTATCCTCCATTGTGAAATCCTTACATAAAGAACCTATATCCTCTGTTACCTGACCCAGGCCCGCATTTGGTTTGAAAACGTTTGTGACCTGGTACCCTGGTCCTAGCTCTTCCTGCAGTAGTTGGCCAACACCTCTACCATGGGAACTACCTAACAACAAGACTTTCTTTCTTTTCTCAGTTTTCCCTACCTTTTTCAAGTCCTTTTTGAAAGTCTGTTGTGTCCTTTCTACAGTTACAGCTACATGAGGCTCATCCGATCCTGACTGAGGCAACAGGTCAAATCTATTTTTCACATTAAGGACAAAGCTGTCTGAAACTGTCCTAAGTCTGTTCCCCCTCTTACCTGTTGCCACTTCCCACCGCTGTTCACCCTTCTCCCTCCTTAACCTGCTCAGAGTCTCCCTTGCCTTATCTAATTCAGCTTGAAGAGCTGCAATTTTCCCCTCCTGTTCCATTATTTTCCTATCTCTATTGCAGATCCTACAAAACCACTGGTGAGCCTCATTTACATCCCCATTTCCCACGCCACTACATTCGCCCCAATGAAAAAAACCACTACAACCATCACACCACACCCCGGAACTAACGATCCTACGGCATGTCACGCAATTCTCACCCATGGTAAAAATAGAAATCGTAAAAAACTTGATTAAGTACTGACTAAAACGTAAAAGTTACACCAAGAGACACTAAAATCTGTTCACGCAAATATAATTAACTGAAAGGGCACTGGATATAAAGAAACTCGGTCACGAAAACAAAAATTAGGCCTAAAAAAACACGCTCACGAAAACAAAATTTAGGCCTATAAACACGGATTACTATATTCACTTTTGATAAATCACGAAATTTACGTCTGACAAACTTTATAAATCCTAACTACTGTACGCCGCGAGTGAAAAATAGAACGATCGGTAATTAGAAATAAGTTTTAGTCACTGTTTACAACGATTCGCGCGAGTTAAATTAGGCCTACAACTACGTGCTATAGGCGCGACAGGTAAAATAAACTTTTTACACCGTTTTTCCTTATTTAACACTACACTAACACTTCCACTAATGTAACAACACTTATATTATATTTATAACAACTGCAAACGATTAAATATAGCTTAAAAACAACGATTTTTGTAATTATTTACTGGAGCAAATACTGGAAACGTTCGCGCGGGCGCAGTGTTACCAACCGTTGAGAAGCGCTAACAACGTCTATCTGTAAGGAGAGATAACAACTTGGAGAATATTTGTTATTCCGAAAGCTTTCGATGGTCAGGAAACTGTGCTTATATAGTACATCATACTCATCATTTTGCAAATATTCGGTGAATGCCATGGGGAGCATTAATGTTCCTTCAGTGCCTTGTCCACGGCATGCCTCATATACCGATTGTCTGGTGCAACCCTAAAGCTCGGTTTGGCGGAGCTCAATATGCACTCAACTGGGACACTATAACACTGAGTGCAAAGATAAAAAGTTGTTATACAATGAGGACGAATGTTGTTGTGGTCTTCAGTCCGCAGGCTGTTTTGATGCTGCTCTCCATGCTTCCCTGTCCTGTGCAAGTTTCGGCTACTCACATCTTTTTGAATCTGCTTACTGAATTCGTCCCTCGGTCTCCCTCTACGATTTTTACCTCACACACTTGTTTCTAATATTAAGTTGCAAATTACCTGATATCACAGAATGTGTCCTACCAATCTATCCCTTCTCTTAGTAACGACATGCCAGAAACTCCTTTTCTCCCCAACTCGGTTAATCACGTCCTCATTAGTTACGCGATCTACCCATCTAATTTTCATCATTCGTCTGTAGCACCACATTTCAAAAGCTTCTATCATCTTTCTATCTTAACTCCTTATCGTCCACGTTTCCCTCCCATAAAGTGCTACACTCCAGACAAATGCCTTCAGAAAGGACTTCCTTACATTTAAATTAATATTGGACGTTAACAAGTTTCACTTCTTTAGAAACGCTTTTCTTCCAATAGTGATTCTGCATTTTATATCTTCTCTACTTCGGCCATCAGAAGTTATTTTGCTACCCAAATATCAAAACTCATTTACTACTTTTATTGTCTCATTACGTAATCTAATTCCTTCAGCATCGCCTGATTTTCTGACATGACATTCGATTATCATCATTTTACTCTTGCTAATGTTCATCTCATGTCTTCCTTTCAATACACTGTCCATTCCATTCAACTGCTATTCAAGATCTTTTTCAGTCTCTGACAAAATTACTACGTCGTCAGCAAACCTCAAAGTTTTTATTTCTTCTCCCTGAACTTTAATTTCCTCTTCAAATTTCTCCTTGCTTTCCCTCAATGCTTGCTCAATGAACAACATTGGGAAAAAGCTACAATCCTTACTTCTTTCCCAACTTCTGCGTCCCTTTCGTGCCCTTCGACTTTAATAATTGCTGTCTGGTTTTTGTATAGGTTGAATATAACATTTCGCTTGCTATATTTTACCCCTGCTACCTTCAAAATTTGAAAGATTGTATTCCAGTCGACATTGTCAAAAGATTTCTCAAAATCTACAAACGCTAAAAACGTAGGTTGACCTTTCCTTAGCATATCTTCTGTGATAAGTCGTAATGTGAGTATTGCCTCCCATGATCATACGTTTCTCCTAAATCCAAATTCCCCGAGGTCAGATTCCACAAGTTTTTCCATTCATCTGTAAATAATTCGTGTTATATCGATAGTAATTTTGTATGGCTCATTATCGATGTCGATCGTTATAGATGTGTGAGTATTCACGGATTTGACTCTGGACATGTCTTTCTTGCTTTCTGGAAGCCGTTTGATATGGTTCACAACTTCGCATATGTTATAGTTGTGGTCTTCAGTCTGCAGACTGGTTTGATGCAGATCTTTACCCTACTCTATGCTGATGAAGCCTCTTCATCTCCTTATAAGAACGACAACCCTCGTCCAAATGAACCTGCTTAAAGTATTCGTCTCTTGCCCCGTCCTCGACTTCTACCCCACACACTTCCCTCCGTTGATAAATTCGTGTCTTTTAGTCAAGGTACGGCAGAAATGGACAAAATAATCGGTGACTGAACCGTAGAGTATCTAGAAAACAGATCACAGTATGCCAGTATCAGTATTAATATTTAATTGCTGTGTGAATGACTTAAAATTGAATTCCACGTATACCAATATTCAGTAACACATTGCAGGAACTAATTGAATTCCGCGTTATTAGTTGAAAAACACTTACATTTTCTTCATTATTCCGCATAATTACAAAACCTGGGTCTGAATGAACCTGTGGGTTATGTCAAATTGTCATTAAATTAGACTGAATTGTTATGAATTATATTTTGTTGGAGTTCGGATAATGCGTTACTGCCACACTCAGAAAATATATTGTAAAAACTTGGAAGTATTAAATTACTACTCAGCATATAAGATTGTAGTGTAGGAAGCGAAATATCGCGGTCGATGGTTATGAGTGTGTGAAGCAGTACAGAAATGGTGTAGGAGTTTTCTGCACAGCATTGTTGTATTTAACCTTTGATACTCATTCGTAAGGAAGGTTAGGTTTACGTGTAGCACTAAACTATACCACGAACAGAAGATATATTCCTACACTCCACAGAAAAAGAGAGTTCAGAGATTAGTTATTCATTTGTTTCAGACAGAATGTCATAATATATATCTAAGAAAGAAACAAGAACGAGGATAGCATACTTTTTTAAAGTACAAATTATGAATCAGTTAGTACTCAGTGGGTAGCTGGTTATGACGATTTCCAATCTGATATCAGTTCAAAAATGTTCAAATGTTTGTAAATCTATCGGACCAAACTGCGTGGTCATCAGTCCGTAGCTTACAAACTACTTAAACTAAAGTAAACAAACCTAAGGAAAAACACACACACACATGCCCCAGGGAGGACTCGAATATCCGACGGCGAACAACCGCGCGCTCCGCAGCGATGCGCCTTAGACCGCTCGGCTACTCCATCGCGGCCTGATATCAGTCCTGCTTCGGATGAAAACCATGGAATTGTTTACAGGCAGTAAAACAACACTTTAGATGGAGAACCAAGTAGTAATGGTGGTGGTGAAGAAGAAGATGATTAGATAATAATAATATCTCAAGAGAAATTAGGAGTGAAACTAGTGATGTATATATTGCTCCAAATGACGTGCTATGATGTAGGTTCTCTGTTGACAAAAACTAAAATGCCCTTATTATAGGAAATATTTCAGAAACAGAGTAGTGTTATGACCATGTTTGCCAGGGATGCCGATTGAACAACCGAAGCTGGCTTTGTTTTGGCTTTTAATACTGCAAAAACAAAAAATCCTTACACAGAGGAGCAGGTTTGTGAAGAACAATATTCCTCAAGTTGTTTCTACTTCAGACCCATAAAATATGGAACTACAATAACTGGTTGCCGAAATGCCTGCGTCTAGACATACAACTGATATTTGAGTAACTGCTATGAGTGTTGACATTGCAAGTAACTTTTAAAAACATACATGACTGTTCAGCAGTAAGACTAGCTGTGGACGAATCTACTGATATCCAAGATGAACTGCAACTTGCCACATTTTTGAGGTTGGTATCAAATGCCTTGGAGGTAGTGGAAGATCTTTTAGATCTTGTTATCTTGAAGAAAAGTACTAGAAGTTGTGACGTTAAATAAGCCCCGGATGGTGTTTTAGTGAAGAATTCGTGCCTAATGGAAAGTATTCCGTCTATTACAGCAAAAAGGAAGGCTTTCTGGTGGTTTTATAGGCTGACACTTCATACTCTGAATTCCTTCCTATCCATTGTTTAAGTCGCAGATAACATTCAGCATTTAATTATTTTCAATATCCACGTGTAATGCAATCCGCTCAAATGCGAAGCACATCGACAATTCATAACGTTCATAGAAGAAATCAACAGTTTGCACCTTCCTGTGTCTTGGTATTGCTTTATAAGATGGGTATGAGTAAATCATTTTTTACACAGATTTTTCCAATTACTGAATCCAAAAAAGCAATTTCTGGAAGAAAATATTTCCTCAGATTTATGAGCCATAGCAGTTATTAGATACGGCGTTGTTGTTCAGCATTTACGAACAAATCATTGCAAAAAGATATTAACTTATTTCTGATTTAGCGCAGTATGTGTTGAGCTTTCGTAAATAATTAACACTAAAATATTTAGCTACTCCTTTCATGTGACTAAAGAAACTTTATCAAAGCCTTCCTTTAGTTCAAGTGCGAATGAAAGATTATTTTAGTGTGCTGTCTGCCCTTACTACAGATATAATTTAGTGATCTTACGACACTTAATACAGCGTTGTCGTTTCTGAAAAATCCATTTCTTGTTGATGTTGTGGAGGATGGCCGTCCAGATTCACCACCAATTATTACAGATTTAGCAACTGGAAGTTCAAAGAGACGAAACGTAACGGTTCTTCAACAATTGAGTTTTGGAAAAAAAAAGTCCCAGAACAAAAATATCCTGCAAGAAGACAGTATGCCAAGTAACTCAGCCATATACGTAGTGTCAAAAATGGAGGTCAATTACTGTACTGAGGTTTATCAATTTTTATGTTGGAAAAAAGAGAGAGAAGAAGAAGCA
Source organism: Locusta migratoria (assembly GCA_026315105.1). Taxonomy (NCBI): domain Eukaryota; kingdom Metazoa; phylum Arthropoda; class Insecta; order Orthoptera; family Acrididae; genus Locusta; species Locusta migratoria. The sequence goes on from CM048751.1 coordinate 171,469,527, forward strand.
GGGGAGAGAGAGAGAGAGAGAGAGAGAGAGAGAGAGAGAGAGAGAGAGAGAGAGAGAGAGAGAGAGAGAGAGACCGCAGACAGAAAGACAAAGGGTAGCACGTCTTTGTCAAAATCTCTTATTAGTGGAAGGTAACAAATATAATAGTGCTTTCAATTCGTTCTTCTTGATGATAACCATATAAATAAGAAGGGGTTTAGAAAATGATTGATTTTATGCTTAATTTAGATGGAAATCACTAACTGCTCTCATTATGAGACACTGAATGATTATAGGATGGGTAATTTGCGCTTCATTTTATGCAAAAGCATTTATTTGACGCATCTCATGATTTATAACGACATTCGTCCAGAACTACGTAGCGTACAGTGATATCATTCTGCTGATGCATTAAGTGACATTTGTTGATAATGTTTGCAAAGTGTGTCGTCAATCGAGGCACTAGTTAATATGACTAGAAATATGATGACGTTTGACCACATAAATTGCGGAAATGTATTACGCGATAAACCTTTTAAATTTTATTATTTTGAGGAGGGTCTCTGTAATTTTGAAATTATGTGTGAAGCAGGCTGGAAGTCGAAAAGTGTAATCATTTTTCGAGTAATGGACTTATAATATATGAATGCTTAAAGAAAAACACATATTCTATTTATAGTACTTGACTCATCGTTTTAAACTTATCATAAGGTATTTTATATTTATTGACGACGTTACAGCGTTCATTTTAATGAAATAAATCGCAATTTGCGATCACTTGTGGCTTCACTGTACTAGGTTTGTGGCTCGATAAATCAAAACACCGTAGAAACGTTCTCTGAACAAATCGTTGTTTATGTGTCGTTATTTCATTTTATACTTTGTGTTACTTTCCAGCAAATAATACATAATTTGAAGCAATTTCCTAATTTTTAATTTCTTCACTTTATATACGTACGACGAGCGAAAGACGAGACATTCATAGAGATTGCTGGAAGAGGAGATTGAAGATGTATGGAAAACGAGTGATGAACAGAGGCCGGGGATTAGATGAAGGATGAATATGTAGATAGTGGGGAATCAGGAAACAGACATAGCGGATGTCAAATAGATGGAAGTAATTTAGAAACGAATAAAATTTTACTAAGATGGTCCAGAATCGGTAAACTGATGTTTGTGGAGAAAACGAACGACAAAATAAAAAGTAATTATCTTAAGGATTTAAAATAATGTGTATCTGTGTATTCGTTTTAGATAGCCGCTTGTGCCTGACGAACGAACGATATTAATATGATTGAAGCATTCTCTTGGTGATTCTATGTTAACATGAGTTATAGTATTTCCTTTTCTATTTATTTCATATGGGAGTAAGCCACAGCGAAGCCTGGCCGGGTTTAGCTAGTTAATCATAAATTATTCGGAGTATATGAATTTTGGGAATCTTTCGGGCAATATTCCTTGGGAATATTTCCTCGATATTAAATTCCCGAGAATTTCACAACAGTACTCTGATGAAATGGTGTCTCGCTTCGAAACAGCTCAGTAGGTCTGCGGCTCCCAAGGCTACGGTGATTGGCCACCCCTGGTGTATTGTATCCCGCACTAGTCGTTCCGCAATCATCGACCAGTCGCTTTCGATAGTCGAAAGATCGGGGGAAGTGGGTGGCCAAAGCAACATTGCAATCCGATGAGCGACGAAGAAATCTTGAACATGCTGTATCACATTCGACCGCGCATTATATTACAATGTTACAGTTACCAAACTCCGAAGAAATAAGATGACAACACTTCAGAAATGTAACGCTGGCTGTGAGTGAACATCATAATGTGTGTACTAGGGCCCTAGGGGGGCTTAAGGAATCTATTACTACCATCAACCGTAACACCTGGAACAGTAGCAGGCGATGCATAAGGAATCATTTCGATAGTCGCTCACTACGATGTCAGCATAGTTCTATTACATGCGATCGTGCAGAGTCGGCATCTTCCGGCACAATCAATGTCGTTACAAGGATACCACTGTATCACGGCTGTGAGCGGTATTAATATGTTCGTAAACGGCGCGTGCGATTATTTAGGAGCCCATATCTCAGGTTCTATTCATCTCAGAGTGATGGATAAAGTGTTCTGGATAGATCTTGTCCTAGTGATCATTTGTGTACATATTACAAGAATGGGTATACTGTAACTATCATACACTACAGCGTCAAAATTTTCAAAGTTACACACTTCCTGGAGCCCATACAAATGAGCAAATCATTTGGCTTTTGTACATGACGTGTAGTCTTTGGTGGGCTTTAAACGGATTACAAAAGCACCATTTATTCATGAGCAGTTACTGAGAAAATCTCAAAAAACTATGATTTTTGGGTACCATAAAAAACGAATTGGGGGGATGGTCACTTCGATATTTTCTATTCATGGCAAATGTTCGAAATTTTAACTGTATGTTCTTATGATAATATTCACGAGGCCGTTTTTTTTTTTAATTTGTTCGATATTGGTATCCGTTACCGAGAACCAATGGTTGAAACTTATCACACCTTTGCACAAAATCACAAAAACCCGATTTTTAGCCGATTGAGCACCATGAATCGCAAATGTCTAAATAACTAACTACAGAAAATTGATCAAATATTCACAATATATCTTTTAGACATTTATCTATAAACGCCATTTTTCAGTTTTCGTAAATCTTAGTCCATTAGCAAGATACGTCCGAAAAACCGCGATATTTTGCTAGAAATAGTGCGTATTGTACTGGAAGATGGCGTTAGGACAGCTCTGAACGAAAAATCGCGATATTTTGCTAGAAATAGTGCGTATTGTGCTGGAAGATGGCGTTCGCACAGCTCTGAAACTTACCATGCGATTTTAAAAAAAGGTACTCAGCGAAAAAGTTAGATTTTTGTACATCTTAAAGATTGAAAACTTCGGTCGATTAAGGGGAAAGTTTTGTTTTCGTTTACTTTACAGTTACTATGCAGCATCCGGTTTAGTGAACTATTGCAACATATTTGCGCCTGATTAGGAGACTAAATGGGTGTCGAATTTGTTATATTTACAGTACGTGAAGTTCAGAACTCAAAATTACAATCAGGCGAAGCATTTCGACGTGAATATCAAAGATTCTGGAGAAAATCGACTTTGTAGTCTTCCAAACGCTAATTTTTATGAATAATGCATGTAATTGTGTTCATCCATAATTTTCTATATTTTATAAACCTTGTCAATAATGATGATTTAAACATGCAATCAACCAACCAATCGAACTCGTGTACGAGAAGTAAATTCATGGAGGATGAAAACAAATTTACACCATTTCAAAGTCAGTTATGTAAGACATTTTGGGATCTCTAATTCCACGTGTAGTGTCTGTTTATGTGTACATAGATGAGCTGAATACCTTGTCATCAACTAAAACGTTCCGCGGTGGAGTAGCTGAGCGGTCTAAAGCGTCTCGTTGCGGAGCGCGCAGTTGCTCGCCGTGGAGGTTCGAGTCCTCTCTGGGGCATGGGTGTGTGTGTTGTCCTTAGGTTAGTTTACCTAGGTTTAAGTAGTTTGTAAGCTACGGACTGATGACCACAAACATTAATCTCATTAATTAATCAACTAAAACGATGGTTGAGTGGGCTAGCTGCTTCCAAAGTCATCAGTACCTATGGAGATGAATTCCCAAAAAAAAAACAGCGTCGTAGATCTTCACACAATTGAAAAATCAAGGACAACCGTCGTCAACCAATTGTGAGGCCAATACTGTAAAAATGTAACTTACGTTTTTCTGATTGAAACCATCATTATTAACATTCCTATATAAAATAAAGAAAATTATGAATAAAGAAAAAAAAATCCCATTAGATGTTAAAATTGTGTAAGTATTCGAACGCAGGGTAAAAAGAAACCTGTCACCGACCATATGGCTGTAACGCCATAACGCTACCACGTGAGCAACACCGACAGATGCTGCGATATTATTTTTTTTTTCATTATTGGTACTTGCATTTAATTGCAAAACTTCAAAGTCGATTTTCTTGAGAGTTTTTACAAGTTGTCTAACGGTTTTGGCTGATTGTTATTTGACTTTTGAACCCCACGTACCATGAAACACAACAAACTGTAAAATCAGATACTCATGTCATTTCCTTGTGGGACAATTACAGGATACGCGTGCAGAAAAGTGTGTCTTAGAGGTTCGCTAATCATACAAAATACACTGGGGGCAGATAGAGTGGAATAATATAAGTTATTAAAGGAACTCACAGCGGTAACACCTCCAATGCCATACAGCGAGCAGCTTCCTGCCACCCCCCCCCCCCCCTCCTTCAGCGGCTACACAACCAGTAGCTGCAATTCCCAGTGACAGACAACTCTGGTACCTGACGCTGACTACAGACACACACCCTGACAGTTATCGGTGCTACAATACGCTTTTAAGATCAAGTAGCTGACATCTACTGTGAAGTTATGGAACATAACTTCACGTTACAACACATATACTCTCAAGTTATGCCACGTACACTGTCAAGTTCGTTTTGTACGTAGTTTTTTGACCACTGTTACTGCAAATACTTTGCCTAAATGCTTAGCATTTGTAACGAAGCATGTGCGGATTTGTTCCCATCTGTCTGCATTACTGTACCTCCTGACACCGGTGTTGCATAATAATAGCCACGAATGAAATTAGTCTATTATCATTTTTTCCAAAACTTTTGTCATTCTTTTTATCTAATATGACTAGCTGAAATTATTTTCTGTTAGTTTTGCGTTGCAGAGATTTGTCCAAATAGTCAATATTAATTAGTTCATGCCAAAGGAGTACTGTTACAGGACAGATATTATGATCACTAGTACCTCTGATAAGGGTAAGTAAATTCTTTCTGTATAATATTACAGTAGATATGTTTCACAGTTAATGTTAGGAATATTGTTTCTTTAGTTTCTATATAATTACCGTAATTCTGAAAGTATTGTTTACGAACATATTACACTATATTTGGAGGTGAAGCACTATTAATATGACAGAGACTTATGTATCAATGTACTCAGCAGTATTTACGCTACCTTTTATTATAGCCAGTTGCATGTAACTGTCTACTTTCCCATTGAAAGTAGTTTAATTTACGTAAATAACAATACATAATTTTCAGAGACATTGTTCAGATAGTATAAATAGGTGTTCTTTTCCACCATGTAGGGGAATCTTGTTTTGTTTTTGAAAGGAGGCACACTCCTCTTCACTCTGAACTCCGATTTGAACAATAATGTTCAAGTTCTTCTGTGTTAGTTGTGCTGAAAATGAGTCTACAGTTATTCATGCCACGCTAAATGTGAACATCGAGAACGTTTGTCAGGTTAGGAGTATTTCAAACTCGATGTAAACTGTATTATTGACGTGTGGAATGTGCGTACTGCGTTGTAGTGACTACTATTGATGAGACTTCAATGTTCAAATGTTTGTAATTCTATCGGACCAAACTGCGTGGTCGTCAGTCCGTAGCTTACAAACTACTTAAACTAAGGTAAACTAACCTAGTGACAAAACACACACCCATGCCCCAGGGAGGACTCGAACCTCCACGGCGAGCAACCGCGCGCTCCGCAGCGAAGTGCTTTAGACCGCTCGGCTACTCCACCGCGGCAGATGAGGCTTATACGCTGGCCATGAAAGGGAATAATTGGGCACTAGTAATACATTAAAGTGTCAATGAACTACAACTTTACGTGTTGCAGACATTTGTTGTAGACTGGTGTTGCCCCCATGATTTTTCAGCCAGTCGTTACCTAGGTCCCTGATCCACGAAAATCTATAAGAGGCTACGAACTACGACCAGGTACGTCACATACTATAAAGTACCAAAACCATTAGTGTCAGAGGTTGGTAACGTTTCGTACTGTAATATAAAGTTATACAGTAGCGTAAGCGTCACCATGTTTGACTGATTAATTGTGGTCAATAAACATGTTTTGTCAGTGACACATTTGTGTCTAGAAACTATAGCATTATGTTTTACAAGATAGTTCACCCACCACTTACTGTGCTTACAATGTAGCTGAGACAATACTCACAGAAACACTTCCAAAGAAACAATATTAATTTATGTGATTATCTTCGAGGCATACACACACGGATAACTAGGAATTACATATTCCGGTGAAATATGTATTGATGACAGTTATAACAGCATGGCCCTCAAAGATTTTGACTGAAGATGGCACTACTGGAGTGTCGAAGCAAAACTAAATTCAATCAGAAGTTACAGCAGTTGGTACGTAATTTTTTTAATCAAATTCTTTGATCAGCAGCAGCCACCCCCTCCATGGTAAGATGGAGCTACATTTATTATTAATTCACTCTACTGAGCAGACCCTTGATATGCTGCAAACTGAAATACGATTTGGTAAGATAATGATACTGGGAAACACATTTCAACCGATACCCTTTATTATTGCTTAATTTAAGAAGACTCCCCGTTTTCATTTAACAACTGGATGCATTTGCTGCAAGCAGACATTGTAATCATATTGCATCTCAATGCAGTTGCAACATTGGACGAGGTGCAAATAGCCAGCGAGCAAAGTGAAACCGCTTTTGATGCGCACGAATTGTCAGAGGCAATAGGCAATAGCATTAGAATAACGTCGGGATATGTGCTTAAGTTGTATCAGCGGTAATGCACAAATGTGACATGCATTAGTACCAAAATTAATTTCAGTTTATTAAGATGAATTTAAAACGTGGTAGAAAGAACGAACTAAGATTCTCGATTAATCTATAATTTATTTCATTACAGTCAATACCTACACAATTTTGCCTACATCATATCATCATAATTGATATTAACATTTAGAAGCATTATGGCATTAAATGACGCAAATCCATTCTGGGGACTTTTCGATTATTCAGACAGTTAATTCTGATGCAACATAAAAAGCCAGATTTAATCAGCTTGCTTTTATTGTGATGTTCGATATTTTTAAGTGTTACCCATCTGTTTGTTGCCTTGGACGCTTTCCGATATTCATGATCTTAGATCTCCCTCCTGTGATCACAAATGGATATTCAATAAATGTAAAAAAGAGCTTCGAATTTAAACAATTTAATATCTTATTTGCAACAGCAGGCTGATAGTAAGGTAATAAATTATTTTATTAAATTTAGCAGTTGCTTACTCTCGAAAATCGATTATGTCGACTACAGCAAACTATAAATTTAGTTTTGTGGTGTCTTGCCAGATAATACTCTCATTCTACGATGTTAGCTTCAGTCTAAAGTTTTATTATCTATTTAGTAACACATATCGCTGAGTGACATTCATTCTGAAGAATCAAATAACATTACAGAAGTAGAAAAGACTAAAAAGAAAGAAAATCAGTCAAAAATCCGAAAATTGGTTTAAACACGAAAGTGCTTTACTAGGAATGGTCCTGTTTGGAGGTGGTATGCCGTTGCCTTCCTCCGACCTTAGAACTGACATAAAATGTTCAAAGCTTAAGGGACTTAACTGCGAGGGTCATCAGCCCCTAAACTTACAAACTACTTATGAACTACCTTATACTAAAGACGACACAAACATCCATGCCCAAGGGGGGGGGGGAGTCGAAACCCCGAACGTAGCGGCCGTGCAGACTGTGACTGCCGCGCCGCAGACCGTTCGGCCACTGCGCAGGCGAAATAACTTACCCAGGCAGTTATGGGGACCTACAGTTTAACTTGAGTTTCCAACCACGGTGCTACTTAATATTTTCACATCAATAACACTGCCAGAAATGAAAGAAGTGGAAAGTGACAGATAAAAATCCTAGGACCTGGCAAGGATCGAACAAGGACCCTTTTGAGTTCCACTCTAGCACTCTACCACTGTGATTTCGAGCCGCACTAGAAAATACTAACAGACAAACTTTTTTTTTTTTTTTTTAATTTTGAATAATCGCCCCCGAATGAGAATCTTATATAATGACACCTCAACCGAGATTTGCGAAAATTAATAACTTATTGTAAATAACTATTACATTTTTATTATTATGCCATTAAATTTAAGCTACGCAAGTGAAAGTTGCAGTAGTTAATATTTACTTCCATAATGTCGGACATCCTTAGATTTAATGAAATCATTGGCAGTTTATACAAGAAACGTTTTATTTTATTGAAATATTTCTTCTAGGTGGGCCAGCAGCGTTTATGAGTTCGAAATATATTTTATATTAAATTATTCCAGTTAGCTGCAATTATATTTTACTAGACGCCCCGTCAATGCTTTGCAATTGCTAATATGTATGTACTGTTGCTTTGAACGTCAAATGTGCAAAATTTCATTGCAATTGTAGGCATGATACTGATATCCTAAATAAAGTGCTCTTTCAGTTTTCCACAAATTTTCTGGCCAACTATTCCAAACTTTTACTTCACTCAAACCTTCCTCTCGCTTGGAACGTAGGATGTGCCAAGTTTTATCGCAACTAGATTTATGATATTGATATTTCATAGAAAAGTCTCTTTGTATTTTTTCTAAATTTTCCAATTTGCCGGGAAACTTTTCCAATTTTTTATTTCATAACAGCGTTACTTTTGCTGTGAACGTCAAATATGCAACATTTTATCGCAATCAGACGAATGAAACCAACTAATAGTGTTGAGTACATTTAAAAACACATTGAAAAAGGAACTTGGTTCGAATTTTGCGACTTTCCTTCTTAACTGTCACAATTTTTTTAATGAAAGTTTTCCCAAGACCATAATGAACAAAACAAATAAAGAATTATACCTCTCCGTCGTGCGAAAAGGCAGTTATAGTGCTGAATTCATTCAAAAACACATTGAAAAACGCACATTCAGTTTTTCCAAATTTTCCAGTTTTCTGGTAGATTTTACAAAAACTTCATTTCATACAAACCTTGTTCTGTCAAGCCGTACTCCAATGACGCTCTTACAGCCGCGTGAAAATTGATTTCTATTCATAGAAAAAAATTGCTTTCGGTTTTTCCTAAATTTTCCTACTTTCCCGGCGACTTTTCCATATTTGTATTTGATGCAAACCTTCCTCTTGCTTTCAACATGAAATGTACAAAATTTTATCGCAGTTGGACGAACGGTATTGATAGCACACTGGAAAAAGCTGTTTCAGTTTCTCCCGATTTTCCGCTTTTCCGGACAACTTTTCCATATTTTATCACCGTTTAAACCGTCCCTGAGCTTACACGAATATTTCAAGACTAAAATTAGCCAAATCGGTTCAGCCGTTCACGAGTTTTAGCGAGACTAACGAACAGCAATTCATGTATATATACATATATAATTTGCTTGTTTTTACGAATTTGCACAAAAAGCTTGTTTCAGCATATTGTTATTTTCAAATGCAGATGTTAATACATTGTTTATTATTGATGTCTTATTTACTGATCTTCTCGATTTGGCTGGGTTGTCGGAAACTTGTAATGTTTACAGTTTGACTCTATACTATTGAATAGCTACAATATGCTAATGAACTCTCTACCACTCCATCAGGTCGTCTGCTACAGCAACCAGTCTAAAATAATTTAACAAAAAAAAAAAAAAAGAAGAACACACACAGTCTTGATGCGAATGTTTCATTTGGATTTACGCGTTTCACATATTCGATCCGTCATCAGAGCCTGAAAATAATACTTTACATCGGCCGGCCTGCGTTAAAAACGCAACTTGGGCGACAATTTATACGTAAACGTTCACGTGTGTCTAAATTTCTCAATGTTCACCTGTATGTGCATATCGTGGTGGTCATTTCTGCAAATCTCATTTCTCGACTAGCTAATATGCCCGTGCTTCGCAACGTTTGTTAAACAAGGACTAATATATATCATGATATTTTAGGGTTCCCGACCTAGGTCAGCAAAAACAGAATTCTTTTTGGATCGCTCTGTTAATAAACGCAGTTCTCCTAGCCAAGATATGAAATTTAAGTAGAAGTCATTGTCAAAAACGATGAATGTTCATAAAGTTTTTCAGACAAAAACTGAAATTAATTTATGTCCGTACTCTTCTAAATTCAGTGTTAGGTTGTGTTCCTAAAGTTAAGACTGCGATGTGTAATTGTCTGTTTGGTGCAAATTTCTTAAAACAATTCTATCGTTGGGATGAGAAATAGTAATAACAATAACAGCGCCATGTACTGGTTCTATAGTGTAGTACTAAACTGTTTATCTCTCACAGTAAGTGTATGCTGAAGTATTAGTATGTTACAGTATTGCACTGGGTACAATGTAGTTATTTTGTATGCAGTGCTCCCTGTTATCGGAAACTCGACGAATGCTGAAAGTCTGGTAACTAAGTCAACAGAGCAGTTCATGTCTGTTTAAAAAAGACGTCATGGTGGTGTCAATGTGCGGCAATCGTTGAAGGAATGACGTTAGCTGCTCGTCTGTATAGAACATTCCCTTAAATATAGTACTTCTAGTGAATTGTTTGACTGTGTCAGCAGCATCGGCCACTCTCAGCTAATACATGTCCCCACGTCCTGCAGTGATTACTTCGTAAAACACAAATTTATTTCATATTATGTGGTTGCTCAGCGAAAAGTTGGTGGGGCTTCTTTTCAGGCACTACGGTACAAACCAATCGCAAGAGCGAATAAATGTGTGGAATGAGTGGATTTGTTTCAATATCACGTGGTAATTCCAGCTTAAAGTTTAGTGGTTATACATGTCGAAAGATGCACTTCTTTTCGTTCCATGACATAGAAAGCATATGTGATAGAGCTAGGAAGAAAAACTTTTTTTTTTTTTTTTTTTTTTTTTTTTTTTTTTTTTTTTTGTCGTTCATAGGTTAAATTTTACTTGCAGTGGGGCAACGGTTTAGTTTGTTACTGTTGGCAATGAACTATTCGCTTTATGAGGATGATTGATTTACTGACCAGAACAGCGTATTTTGTTTTTTAATTTCATCGTGAACATAAAGAATTAATCCACTCATTCTATGTGACTGATTTTTGAAAAAGCATCCAACAGCCGTTTCCAACATCAGTACACAACTCCACCGCCGTAAGTAAAATTGTTCCCCTTATTGTAGTGTGTTAGACCATAGTTATGAGAATGAAGGAAAAAAACGCAGCAACGCAATAATTACTTATTTGATGTACTATGTAACTAACGTCGCCTCACTTTGTCCTTCCCTGTACTAAGGCATTTTCTAGACATTCTTAAACAAACGCACTCAAAATGGAATGAGGATACAACGAAATCAGAAAGGGAACTACATAAATTCGATTAGCCTTGCAAAGAATTATTATATAAATTAGATCATCGATAGACGCGAAGGAATGTCGATATGTTTTAAAGTAAAATGTTCCCTGTCAAAAGAAGCAAAGAAATGCCATTATGCTGTGAGTATACAAAGTGTAATCAGCAACTTGCTGTACATAGTTTGTATTTGCAGAGATAAGATTGTGGCTCTTAATTCAAAATACTTTTGTTACTGAGGGAATATGCACAACACGATCATGTATTGTTTCTTTGCAGCACTACGAAACCAACAGCACCTTTTTTGGTTCGTAGTTGTTATGTGGCAAAATCATCGAAAAGAAATAAAAAATGCACCAGCGCCAACTATTAGTTCTTTGGGCAACTACGCACGTAACTAACAGAGCCTCTGTTTGTTCTGCACTGTACTACACTGTTTTCTAGGCTAACCTGAACAGAATGGACTGAAGGTGTAATAAGTACGCACCGAAATCATATATAAAACTACATAAATTTGTGTTTCCTTGCAAACAATTGTTAGTGAATGAAGACATTGATAGACGCCAAGGAACGTCATTATATTTTAAATTCAAATGATACCGTCTGAAAGAAGCACTTTTTTAAATTTCCATGGCATTGCAAGGCATGTGGGATACAGCTTGTAATTTATTTATTTATTTATTTATTTATTTATTTGTGTCGTACCTGGGTTAAATTTTACTTGCAGTGGCAGCGGTTTCGTATGTTAACGTTGGCAACGAAATGTTCGCTTAGGGGCTCATTAATTTGCTGATCGGAACAACATTAATTATTTATTACATTATCAACACAATGAATTATTTCGCTCGGTTTACGTATCTGATTTTTTTTTAAAAGTATTCAGCGGCTGTTGCCAACAACAACACACTACACGACTGTCATAAGGAAAATCGTAGCCCTTGTTTAAGTGTATTACACGTTAGTTATGTGAATAAAAAACGCAGTATCACCATTAGTTATTTGGTTTACGATGTAAGTAACAGCGCCTCTATCGGATGTTTGCTATACTACGCTGCATTTCAAGCATAGCACCACCAGAAGCTACAAATTACTGTATTTCTTCCCCTGATCTGATTTAAATGAAATAATGCTTACATGTTGTCCCAAGGTACTCTCAGTTGACCTATGAAAACCCATGAAAATTTTTGTAGTACTATTAGAGATTTGCTATATACAACACTATAAGCATAATGTACACATAAAACTTCAAATTACTATATCTTTCCTTCCTCTGCTCCGATTTCAATGAAATGAAGTCCATGTTACTCTACAATTCTCAATTTACCTGTGGAAACCCATGAAAGTTCGTGTAGTACTTTTAGACTTTTTTTCTAACCTGATTTTAGTTATTGAAGCTCAAGTTAGATGTGAAAACTCCATGATAATTCGTCAAGTAGTTTTATAGATAAACGTGTTCGAAGAGACAAAGATGACTGTCGTAGATAAATAATTTCAGATTACTATATTCTTTTTTTCCAAGATCCGGTTTTAATGAAACGAAGTCTATATGTTGTACAGAGTTACACTCAAGTTACCTGTGGAAACGCCATGCAAATTCGTGAATTACTTTTCGAGATAAGAGGTTTTTAACAGATCAATAGACAGACACTACGATTACTGAAAACACTTAAATTATGAAATCTTTTCTTTTTTTCTTTTTTTTTTCCGTGATCCGATTTTGATAAAATTATGCCTATATGTTGAACGAAACTTTTCTCATGATTCCTGAGAAAACCACATGAATATAGGTCCTGTAGTTTTGAAGACTGAAGTGAACAGCGACAGGCCTACATTTACAGATTTATTATTAGTATAGATTTAGGCTTTTCGCATTTTTGAGGCATGATCGGAGCCGTAAAATAATACTTTACATCGACCAGCCTGCTTTAAAAACGCAACAGTGGCGAAAGTTTACTATTAAACTTTCATATGTGTCAAAATTTCTCAATATGGCCGTTGCTGCAATCTTATTTTTGGTTTTCTACGGGTGCCCTGAACCTAGTATTATTTTTAAAGACTGACTCTCCCAGGCTTTGTCAAGAAATGTTTTAATGGAAGCTGACCGATGGAAAGTATTATTTTAAGATTCAGTTGACGTCTCAATATACGAAACGCGTTGAGCCCGTTAAAATACTCGCAATCAAGAATGTACTTCATTAGAAATGTGCCAATTCATCAACTTGGTATACAAATGATCGCTAGCCATGCAAACAATTCAAAAAACTTCACCCCGCACTTCCGTGACCAACAGAACACGAAATACGTGCCCCTTAAAAAAGGCATTTTCAAACGAATCGATTTCTAAAATGCTACCGAGTTCCCTCCACACGTTAATACCACTTTCATCAGTACTTCCAACTTTTCCAGCTGTCGAAAGCTTTTTCTAATTCGATAAATGCTGAGAACGTCTCTTAATTTTCTTCAGTAGTGCTTCCATTATCAAACTCCTAATCACGACTGTCAGGTTTACGTTTCGTAAGCCAAACTTATTTTCATCTAACAAATTCTTAATCTTCTTTTCAATTTTTCTGTATATATTCCATGTGAATTGCTTGGATGTGTGACCAGTTACGCTAATTGTTCGATAGTTCCCACATTTGCCTGTCCTTGTTATGTCTGAAATTTGGGAGTGATTTTTATCCGACAATTTTACGCCACTTGTCCCTGCTTATATACTACACAACGGCTTGAATACTCGTTTGGTTGCTACGTCCTTCAATGTTTTTACGTTTTTGCCTTATGTAATCTCAAGATGTGCAAAACTATAATACTGCGTCCACCATGTTCAGTATATTATTATGCTCTTCAGTCCGGAGACTGGTTTGATGCAGCTCTCCACCCTACCCTATCCTGAGCAAGCCTTTTCATCTCCTCATAAGAACGGCAACCAACATTCACTTGAATCTGCTTACTATAAGCGTCTCTTGGTCTCCCTCTGCGATTTTTACCCCACACACTTCCCTCCAATGCTAAATTTACGATTCCCCGATGTCTTAGAATGTGACCTACCAAGCGATCCCTTCTTTTAGGGTATGCCAAAAATTCCTTTTCTCACAAATTCTGTTCAGTACCTCATCATTAGTTATGCGATCTACCCACCTAAACTTCAGCATTCTACTGTAGCACCACATTTCAAAAGCCTCTATTCTCTTCCTGTCCGCACTGCGTATCGTCCATGTTCCACTCCCGTACAAGGGAACACTCCACACAAAAGCCTTCAGAAAAGACTTCCTTACACTTAAATTAATATTCGATGTTAGCAAATTTCTCTTTTTCAAAAATGCTTTTCTTCTCATAGCCATTCTGCATTTTATATCCTCTGTACTGCGACCATCTCATGTTATTTTACTACCCAAGTAACAAAACTCATCTACCACCTTCATTGTTTCGTTACCTAATCTAATTCCTTCAGCATCGCCTGATTTTCTAAGACCGCATTCCATTATTTTTGTTTTGCTCTTGTTAATGTTCATTTTATACGCTCTCTTCAACACACTGTCCATTCCATTCAACTGCTCCTCCAGGTCCTTTGCTGTCTCTGACAGAATTACAATGTCATCAGCAAAACGCAATGTTTTCATTTTTCCCCCTTGAACTTTAATCCCTATTCCAAATTTTTCCTTGCTTTCCTTCACCGCCTGCTCGATGAACAAATTGAATAACATCGGAGAAAGGCTACAACCCTGTATTACTCCCTTCCCAACTGATGCTTCCCTTTCATGCCCTTCGAGTCTGATAACTGCGGTCTGGCTTTTGTACATGTTGTAAATAACTCTCCTTTCTCTGTCTTTTACCCCTGCTGACTTCAGAATTTGAAAGAGTGTATTCCATTCAACACTGTCAAATGCTTTCTCCAAATCTGCAAAAGCTAAAAATGTAGGTTTGCCTTTCCTTAATCTATCTTCTAAGATAAGACGTAAAGTGAGTATAGCCTCCCGGGTTCCTATGTTCCTCCTGAATCCAAACTGATCTTCCCCGAGGTCAGCTTCTACCAGGTTTTCCATTCTCCTGTAGATAATTCGTGTTAAAATTTTGCAACCATGACTTATCAAACTGATGGTTCTGTAATTTTCACACCTGTCTGCGCCTGATTTCTTTGGAATGGGGATTATTACATTTTTCTTAAAATCTGAGGGTATTTCGCCTGTCTCATACATCCTACACACCAATTCAAATAGTCTTGTCATGGCTGGCTCTCCCAGAGACTTTAGTAGCTCTGAGGGTATGTCATCTACTCCTGGGGCCTTGTTCCGACCTAGGTCTTTCAAGGCTCTGTCAAATTCATCTCTCAGTATAGTATCTCCTATTTCATCTTGATCTACTTCCTCTTCCCTTCCTACAACATCGTCTCTAAGTTCATTTCCTTTGTAGAGCTGTTCTATGTACTCTTTCCACCTTTCAGCTTTCTCTTCTTTGCTGAGAACTGGTTTTCCATCTGAGTTCTTGATATTCATAGAGTTGCTTTTCTTGTCCCCAAATGTCCCTTTTTTTCCTGTAGCCGGTATCTACTTATACCTTTCTTATACATTCTTCTACAGATTTGCATTTGGCTTCTAGCCACTGCTGCTTAGCCATTTTGCACTTCCTGTCAATCTCATTTTTTAGTCGTCTGTGATGTTTCATTTACTGCATTTTCATATTTTCTCCTTTCATCAATTAACTTTAGTATTTCCTGTGATATCCAAGGATTTTTTGTAGGTCTTGCCTTTCTACCTATTTTGTCCTCTGCTGCCTTCACTATTTCATCTCTCAATGATGCCCATTCCTCTTCCACTGTTTTATTTCCCCCTGTTTCTGTTAATTGTCCATGTTCAGTATTGCAATTAATTCACTGTTGTGTCATGAGACAGTTCCAACCCTCATACAGGCCTTAAATTCACTCCTTTCACCTATCTTCCTGTCCAACTACTGCACTCTCACATACAGAGGGGTGAGCGGATGTGTGGCAAGAATAAATCGAAAGAGTTCATTGAAGGACTCTATAATAGGAAGATGTGTCAGGTGGAGCGATTTAGGGAAAAATTCATAATCATCTTCATTATTGACTGATTATGCCTTTCAGCGTTCAGTCTGGAGCATAGTACCTCTAATAAAATTCCTCCATGATCCCTTATTCAGTGCTAACATTGATGCCTCATCTGATGTTATGCCTTTTACTTCAAAATCATTCTGCACCGAATCTAAGTACTTTCTTCTTGGTCTACCTCGTCTTACTCTCCGCTGCCGAGCTCATGAATCTCTTAGATAACCTTGCTTCTCCAATGCGTGTAACATGACCACACCAAGTCAGTCTGTTCGTTGTTACTGCTTCATCTGTGGTGTTCATTCCCAGTTTTCTTTGATTTCCTCATCCCATCTATTAGCACTTGCAGTCATTCTTGCCACTTTCATATCTGTAACATTATGAATAAGGTAACCTGTATCCACCCAACTTTCACTCCCATGCAACAAAGTTGGTCGAACTTAGTCTTGGTACTTACTTATTTCTTGCAGAAGAGAGTAGATCTTAGCTGAGCACTCACTGCATTAGCTTTGCTGCACCTCGATTCTAGTTCTTTCACTATGTTGCTATCCTGTGAGAAAATATATCCCAGGTACTTGAAACTGTCTACCTGTTCTTCGTTCCTCCTATTTGGCACTCAATCTGTTTAAAGCTCTTTCCTATAGACATTAATTAGTTTTGGAAAAAAAATGTTTGTAGAACTTATGGGACTTAACAACGGGGTCATCAGTCCCTAAGCTTACAAACTACTTATGAACTAGCTAAGACTAAGGACGGCACAAATATCCATGCCCGAGGGGGGATTCCAACCCCCGACCGTAGCGGCCGTGCAGACCGTGACTGGAGCGCCTCAGTCCCCTCGGCCACCGCGGCCGGCTTCGTTTTGGAGATGCTGATCTTCATATCACAATCCTTGCACCTCTGATGGAGCTCTGAAATATTAGTTTGCAACCTGTCAATCGAATCGGCCATTACAACTAAGTCAACCGTATATGCGAGACTCCTTATTTTGTTTTGACCTATTTCAATCCCGCCCTGCCAGTCTACTGTTTTTAACATATGATCCATGAATAGTATGAACAACAGTGGTGACAGGTTACAGCTTTGTCTTACCCCTGATACTACCCTGAACCATGAGCTTAATTTGCCATCTACTTTAACTGCTGCCTGACAGTCTACATAAAGCCCTTTAACTACCTGCAGAAGTTTGCCTCTTATACCATAATCTTGTAGAACTGACAGTAGCTTCCTCCTAGGAACACGGTTATAAGCCTTTTCTAGATCTATGAAACATAGATACAATTCCCTGTTCCACTCATAACACTTTTCCCTTAACTGACGTAAGCTAAAGATCTGGTCCGGACAGCCTCTAAAAGGCCTAAACCCACACTGATTTTCATCTAACTTGTCCTCAATTAATACTCGCACTCTCCTTTCAACAATACCTGAGAATATTTTGCCTACAACGCTAATTAAAGAGATACCTCGATAGTTGTTGCAATCTTTTCTGGTTCCATATTTGAATATTAGCGTGATTACCCCTTTCGTCCAGTCAGACGGAACCTGTCCCGATTCCCACGCATTCTCAATTATACTGTGTAACCATTTGAGACGTGGTATTCCACTGTATTTGACGAGTTCCGGCTTAATTTCATCCATCCCAGCCGCTTTATTGCACTGTAATTTACTGACCATTTTCTCCACTTCCTCAAATGAGATCCTGTTTCCATCGTCGTTCCTGTCCCATTGTATCTGGAAATCTGATACATCATTGAACGTTTCACATATATTGAGCAATTCTTCAAAATATTCCCTCCATCTTCTCAAGACATACACAGGATTGACTAGCAGCTTTCCTGACCTGTCAAAAACACTTGTTAATTACTTCTTCCCTCCCTTTCGTAGATCGCTAATTACGCTCCAAAATGGTTTTCCCGGGGCTTGAGTTTCTAGCTTATTTCCAAAGTCTTCCCATGATTTCTGCTTGGAGTCTGCAATTATCCGTTTGACTTTGTTTCTTTCTTCAACCTAACTTTCTCTGTCTGCCTGGTTTCTAGTATAGAGCCATTTTTGAAATGCATTCTTTTTCTTTTTACAGGATGCCTTGACTGTGTCATTACACACAGCTGTCTGCGTCTTCCTGCCTTTACACACTACTTTTCCAAGACATTCTCTAGCTGATTCTACTAGTGTGTTCCTGTACATTGACCATTCCTCTTCCAGTGAGTGTAAATCATTACATTCAACTAACTGATTCCTTTCCGAGATCATTGTTATGTATTTGTGCCTAATTTCCTTGTCTTGAAGTTTCTCCACCCTTATCCTTCTACACATAGACCTGACGTTCTGCTCTTTTGGCTTCACAAAACCAATTTCACTGCAGATTAAATAATGATCAGTATCATCAAAGAAACCCCTAAAAACACGTGTGTCCTTGACTGTCTTCCTGAATTCCTAGTCTGTTATTATATGTTCAATGACAGATCTGCTTCCCCTTCCTTCCCAATTATAACGGTGAATGTCCTTATGCTTAAAGAAGGAGTTTGTTATAAATAAGCCCATACTGGAACAGAAATCCAAGAGCTGTTTTCCGTTCCTGTTGGCCTCCATATCCACTCCAAACTTACCCATAACTTTTTCATAACCTTCTGTTCGACTTCCTATCCTGGCATTGAAATGACCCATGAGTAAAAAACTATCCTTATCCTTCACTCTAACAACTAAATCACTAAGTGCGTTGTAAAATCTATCCATCTCATCTTGATCTGTCCCTTCACAGGGTGAATACACTGCCCCAGCCTAATTTTCTTGCTGGAGATAGCCAGATCTATCCACATCAGTCGTTCATATACATACCTTATTGCAATTATGCTTGGTTCGATTGCTTTCCTGATGTAAAACCCTACACCCCTCCGTGCTCTTCCTACTTTGACTCCTGAGAGGTAGACCTTGTATTCTCCGACTTTGTCCTCTATCTCTCCCCTTACTCTAACGTCACTAACAGCTAAAACATCTAACCCCATCTTACTTGAAGCTTCCGCCATCTCTACCTTCTTCCCAGTGTAATCTACATTTATATTAATAGCTTCCCATCTCATTCCACATCGTTTGCAAAGTTGTATCGGGGGAGTCCCTGGTCTGTCAATTAGAGTTGGGACTCCATCACCTCCAAAGGTTCGAGGCATTTTGCTCTGATTGTTGCCAGCTTGATATTGAAGTACAGGTGGGAAGCAGGTTGCTAGCCTTATGTGCCCAGGGCCTCACTGGGTTTTTCCCCCTAAGGGTTGATGGACTAACAGGTGGGCATGACTCGGAATATGTCCGAGATGCCCAACCTTATTCCAAAGTAACTGGTATCCCAACTGTCAGGACCACTTACTTGGCCACTCATACGTTGCCCGTGGTTCATGAACTAGGACATGACTACAGGAACCCACACCGTGGACCACCCACACCCACGCCACGAACCATTCTTAAGGGAAAAAAGAAAAGAAAACTAGGCTTGATAGGGAAGACGTACGGGATCCAGAATTATTCATAATTGAATTACTTTAATTTCAAATCACTTTTCCAGAAACTTTAATTTTTCCGGTAGATGTATGTTCACAAAGATGCTACTAAAAACCAGTTTTGAAAATCGGATCTTCGTACTTATCTTGAAAAAAACCTGTAAATAAATAAAATGGAAAGTAAAAACAGTTATAGTTTAAAAGTTTGATGGAAGCCGAATAGTGTTAAGAAACTTTTATATCAAATATAGCTGATAAACTTGAACCCTTTCGTTCATCGTGTTGTTAGTCAACACCATTATGTGTCACCGACTGATAGGTGGAAACACAGAATGTCTGCGTTTCGTCACGCTTCTGGTGGACGACAACGATCTTATACAGGCCACATAGAGGTCTTTCGTCCCCGGAACGCGCTACACAATTTTCCTTTGTGTTTCGATACTGTAGAAGATTTGTAGAAGACGAACGTGTAACAAGGTAAGATTAATATGACTGTTGTCAATTGACACCAATGTGACGACGTGTGTTCGTGTTGCATGTATATTCTCGCTTTTGTAGGTAATATTTTTGATGTTCAAAAGCAATTATTTTGAATGACAGTCATTCTTAACATATTTAATGGATATTCCAATTAATTTAACACTTTAAATAGTTCATTGCAGTAAATATTTCAGTTTCCCAGACTCTCATATGATTAAACGTTCCAGCAAGGACACATATTCTACTAGAGCTCAGTGACAGTATGCTTTTACAGTTCTCAGACTGTTGGAGGTATGGCAGAAACGAGGAATGAAGTAGCAGAAGGGGAGTGCGGTTCCTCACAAATAAAAGAGACATTCTAGAACCTGTAAAAGAAGCTTTACAAGCAGAAAATGAATAGCCGCACAATAACTTCAGTGAAGAAAAGAGTGTTTTTACATGCTTTGACACTACTTTAAGTGATCCATTTCTTAGAGCTACAACAAGTCCTACAATGCCTGATGGATCTGGATGCCAAAGGTAAAGGCCAAGTTCACACGCCATATATGACGGGTTTTCTCATTTGTCATATTACATGGGAGGGAGCAAAGTTGGACATTACAATAGGGCACTGGCGGAAGCAGAGTTCGATATTCCGAACGCCACGTAACACTTTGTTTGAACCAGAATAGCAATTGCTTTGTTAACTTTAATATTAAATAATATCTTCCAATAAATTCTGTCTCTTGAATGGTGTAGTAATTATTTCTGTATCAAGAAGTTGTTGACCATATTCTCTACTTTTATGTGCCTGTAGTGACACAATGGCGTCAAATGACAAAGTGATTTTGAGATAAATAATTTAATCAAGAAAATTTAAAACTAAATTTATTTACTGACGAAAAAATAGTGACTGAAAGGGTTAACTATTTTTTTACATCATAACCTTTGGCAGATGTTTTATCTAGTAATAAATTACATATATTTTCTGTCTCTCTTATCGTTTAACACACGTAGATAAGCAACTATAGAACTTCATTGTCTCCACAGCTTCCCATACCCCCACCCCTCAATATAAATTTCATACTTATAGACAGGAGCACAGATTTCTGACAGTGAATGTACTTACTACATAATGTGACTGGTTAAGGAGATACCTACGTACCGCAGCCGCATTAGGAACTGTATGTTAAATATAGAAAGGATTAATCCTTAGAGACAAGATCGATATTTATTAAAATTCGTAACTAGTAATCAAATAATAAAACTGCCGATCTCGGGGCAGATCACGGTCTCCAGTTGTTGATATAAGTCAACAAACATTATGCATGTTAAGTCTTTGCATATACAGAGATTTCAACACATCTTTCTTAAAAATAAAAAGAACGTTTTCAGAACAGCATCTCATTTTACGAAGAGTTTCACACACTTTCACGACGCAACCTTTCACGGTCATTGAGAGAACGCCGCTTAAAATCAAGTGGTATTCGTCTGGCCTTGGCCGATGACTTGAACTATCATCCTTGAAGCCGCGCATGTCACGGTGTCAGTAGCTCGACACACCGCTTCCACCTCAGAAGCAATTAAATTGGCTGCCATTTGAGCACATATATTGTACTATTCTCGTACAATTTTTGATACATGCCATTTTCCACAGTTTAATATACTTCGTTTAATTCCTGGTTCTTAAATTCGTTTTTATCTTATATTAAAACACCTTAATAAATACTGTTACTGAATTTTTAAATATAATGTCCTTCAAGATACGCAAGCAAACGTATTATTAATAAAATCTTCTGAGGTTACAATCTTCGTCATGTGGTTTACTGCCCACGAGCTTTCAACATTAACTCTTCTGCCATTGTGAAGTGGATGACTGTCGTTACGAGGCCGCTGCGGTGCTTATATAGTCGCGCCGCCGCCAGTGACGTCACTGGTGCCCAATTTCTTGACCATATATGGCAATGTTTTGGTAGCGCGTACGCCGCGCCCGCTTCAACTCCGCAATGACAGATTCCCATGCTGTACTAACCTGCAAGCCGCCGTCTTTATTGGGAGTGTTTTCAGAAATTTTGATCACTATGGCTTCGTTCATTACGCTGTCCCAGAAGCTGTTTGTCTGTTTAATAATAAATGTCCCTTCGATAGCAATTCGGTGTCCGTTTCCTGAAGCATGTTCCACCGCTGCCATGCACATAGATGTGATTAAGAGTGCATCTTCACGTCTTTCCATTTACTGAAATACATATTTATTTCGGTCTGTTACTAGCGTCATGACCGAAATAAATATGGTTTTCAGTAAACGGAAAGACGTGAAGATGCACTCCTCATCACATCTAAGTGCATGGCAGCGGTGGAACATGCTTAAGGAAACGGACACCGAATCTTGCGTGCCTCAACGATGCAGATAGCCGTACCGTAGGTGCAACCACAGCGGAGGGGTATATGTGGAGAGGCCAGACAAACGTGTGGTTCCTGAAGAGGGGCAGCAGCCTTTTCAGTAGTTACAGGGGCAACAGTCTGGATGATTGACTGAGCTGGCCTTGTAGCATTATCTAATGTGGCTTTGCCACACAGCTACTGAGAACGGCTGAAAGCAAGGGGAAACTACAGCCGTTACTTTTCCCGAGGACATGCAGCTCTACTGTATGAACATATGATGATGGCATCCTCTCGGGTAAAATATTCTGCAGGTAAAATAGTCCCCCATTCGGATCTTCGGGCGGGGACTACTCAGGAGGATGTTGTCATCAGGAAAGACAACACTGGCATTCTACGGATCGGAGCGTGGAATGTTAGATTCCTTAATCGGGTAGGAAAATTAGAAAATTTAAAAAGGGAAATGGATTGGTTGAAGTTAGATATAGTGGGGATTAGTGAAGTTCGGTGGCAGGATGAACAGGATTTCTGGTCAGTTGAGTACAGGATTATAAATACAAAATCAGTTGGGGTATCACAGGGGTAGGACTGTTAATGAATAAGAAAATAGGAAAGCGGGTAAACTACTATGAGCAGCACAGTAATCGCATTATCATTGTCAAGATAGATACGAAGCCAACACCGACAGGTTTATATGCCAACTAGCTCTGCCGATGAGATGGAAGAAATATATGAGGAGCTAAAGGAAATTATTCAGACAGTTAAGGGAGAAGAAAACTTAATTGTGATGGGACACTGGAAATCGGTAGTAGGAAAAGGAAGAGAAGGAAAAATAGGTGAATATGGACTGGGCAGGAGGAATGAAGGAGGAAGTCGCCTGGTAGAATTTTGCACGGAACATTATTTAATCGTAACAAAAGAAGGTTTTATACGTGGAAGAGACCAGGAGACACCGGAAGGTATCAGATAGATTTTATAATGGTACGACATAGATTACGAAACCAGGTTATAAACTGCAAGACATACCCAGGGGCAGATATAGACTCTGACCATAACTTGTTAGTCATGAACTGTAGGCTGAAACTGAAAAAAACTGCAAAAAGGTAGGAAAATATGGAGATGGGACTTAGATAAATTGAAGGAAAGTGAAGTTCTGGAGAATTTCAGAGGGAGATTTAGGCAACAATTGACAGAAACAGTGGGAAATAAAACAGTAGAAGAGGAATGGGCATCATTGAGAGATGAAATAGTGAAGGCAGCAGAGGACAAAATAGGTAGAAAGGCAAGACCTACAAAAAATCCTTGGATATCACAGGAAATACTAAAGTTAATTGATGAAAGGAGAAAATATGAAAATGCAGTAAATGAAACATCACAGACGACTAAAAAATGAGATTGACAGGAAGTGCAAAATGGCTAAGCAGCAGTGGCTAGAAGCCAAATGCAAATCTGTAGAAGAATGTATAAGAAAGGTATAAGTAGATACCGGCTACAGGAAAAAAAGGGACATTTGGGGACAAGAAAAGCAACTCTATGAATATCAAGAACTCAGATGGAAAACCAGTTCTCAGCAAAGAAGAGAAAGCTGAAAGGTGGAAAGAGTACATAGAACAGCTCTACAAAGGAAATGAACTTAGAGACGATGTTGTAGGAAGGGAAGAGGAAGTAGATCAAGATGAAATAGGAGATACTATACTGAGAGATGAATTTGACAGAGCCTTGAAAGACCTAGGTCGGAACAAGGCCCCAGGAGTAGATGACATACCCTCAGAGCTACTAAAGTCTCTGGGAGAGCCAGCCATGACAAGACTATTTGAATTGGTGTGTAGGATGTATGAGACAGGCGAAATACCCTCAGATTTTAAGAAAAATGTAATAATCCCCATTCCAAAGAAATCAGGCGCAGACAGGTGTGAAAATTACAGAACCATCAGTTTGATAAGTCATGGTTGCAAAATTTTAACACGAATTATCTACAGGAGAATGGAAAAGCTGGTAGAAGCTGACCTCGGGGAAGATCAGTTTGGATTCAGGAGGAACATAGGAACCCGGGAGGCTATACTCACTTTACGTCTTATCTTAGAAGATAGATTAAGGAAAGGCAAACCTACATTTTTAGCTTTTGCAGATTTGGAGAAAGCATTTGACAGTGTTGAATGGAATACACTCTTTCAAATTCTGAAGTCAGCAGGGGTAAAAGACAGAGAAAGGAGAGTTATTTACAACATGTACAAAAGCCAGACCGCAGTTATCAGACTCGAAGGGCATGAAAGGGAAGCATCAGTTGGGAAGGGAGTAATACAGGGTTGTAGCCTTTCTCCGATGTTATTCAATTTGTACATCGAGCAGGCAGTGAACGAAAGCAAGGAAAAATTTGGAATAGGGATTAAAGTTCAGGGGGAAGAAATAAAAACATTGCGTTTTGCTGATGACATTGTAATTCTATCAGAGACAGCAAAGGAACTGGAAGAGCAGTTGAATGGAATGAACAGTGTGTTGAAGGGAGCGTATAAAATGAATGTTAACAAGAACAATACAAGGGTAATGGAGTGCAGTCTAAGAAAATCAGGCGATGCTGAAGGAATTAGATTAGGTAATGAAACAATGAAGGTGGTAGATGAGTTTTGTTACTTGGGTAGTAAATAATATGCGATGGTCGCAGTACAGAGGATATAAAATGCAGAAATGCAATGGGAAGAAAAGCATTTTTGAAAAAGAGAAATTTGCTATTATGGAATATTAATCTAAGTGTAAGGAAGACTTTTCTGAAGGCATTTGTGTGGAGTGTTGCCTTGTACGGGAGGGAAACATGGACGATAAGCAGTGCGGACAGGAAGAGAATAGAGGCTTTTGAAATGTGCTGCTACAGTAGAATGCTGAAGTTTAGGTGGGTAGATCGCGTAACTAATGAAGAGGTACTGAACAGAATTGGTGAGAAAAGGAATTTTTGGCATACCCTGACTAAAAGAAGGGATCGCTTGGTAGGACACATTCTTAGACATCGGGGAATCGTAAATTTAGCATTGGAGGGAAGTGTGTGGGGTTAAAAATCGCAGAGGGAGACCAAGAGACTCATATAGTAAGCAGATTCAAGTGGATGTGGGTTTCCGTTCTTATGAGGAGATGAAAAGGCTTGCTCAGGATAGAGTAGGGTGGAGAGCTGCATCAAAACAGTCTCTGGACTGAAGACCATAACAACTAGCGTCATTGGCTAGCCTTCATCTACTTTCTTTAAACGCATTCTTGCTGCCATTAGCAATTTCACTATTGCAAGATTATCCTACCAAACAACGTCCTCTATTCATGAGCGTGTGCCAAACATTCTCTCAAATCTGATTAATTAATTGGTTTTCCTATCTACCAATGTAATCGTTAATATTAAGGCGACATTTTGAAAGCTTCCAACGTCTTCTTTACTGATCTGTTTGTCGTTCACAATTCACTTACGTTCAAGAGTAGATACTCCATATAAATACCTTCGTGTCACCTAATTTCTCTTATAACAAGAAGAAAACAGTAGTAATGGAATATGTGAACGAATGTATGTCTTCACCCAACTTCGTGCTTCTTTCGTATTGCTTCATGGTTTCGTTGATAATATTTACTGTCGGAATTGTATCAGTCACTAACACTAATGTAGGAGTTTAAACTTTGACATTAAATCGGTATCCAAGGGGAGTTGTTAAGCTCATTTCATTGGGTACCCATCCCTACATCAGCGTCTTCTTCCTGTATAAGTTGTGAACTTTAGCTTCATGAATATTACGGCTGATACCTCCACAGGGTCAAACAGTGTTCTCCAGTAAACTTTGTGGAAAGCTTTCTTCGAATCTACAAACCTATAGATGCAAGTCTGTCTTTCTTTACCCTAAGAGTAGTCGTTATAACCGTATCGCCTTCTGTGTTCCACGATTTCTACGGAATCGAAACTGGTCTTCCATAAGGTCGGCTTTTATGAGTTTCTATATTCTTCTCTAAATAATTCTTGTTAGTATTTTGCAACTATGACTTATTAAACTGATAGGTAGTTGATATACATATATACCAGCAGCTGCACACTGAATAAGTTTCTTCTAGAAACGTCCTTCTATACCGTAAAGGAATTTCTACTTTCCCAACACATGTAAGAAAATGTGAAGAATTACTGACACGCATCTGCCTTTAAAAGGGGTGGAAAGAAAACGTGTATACAAAACATGTGTCTGTATTTATTTATGCAGTTGAAATTTCACTAAATCACATCATTACGATTAATCGTACAAATGAACCACGGAAAATGAAAATATTGTCATATCACATATTTTTTCTTAATGCTGTGTGGACAAGTATGTTCTTAAAGACGCTAACATATGTAGGGTAGGTAATGATAGTCCGTCCAAATATACTTAAAATTCTGTGAGCAAACCTACAAAGTTAATGGAGAATTAGAATAACAGACAAGACAGAATGGTTTAACGTTAGAACAGGGTTGTATGAAGAATGGAAAGTCTTGTTAGCAAACCATAGAATTAGTGGCGGCGATTCCTCAATGTTCACTGGTTCAGTGAATCCCTGCAAAAAAAGCTCGACGTGAAAAATAATAAATAAATAAATAAAATAAAATGCGGTTTTAAACTATCGTTTTTAGTTTCGTTCTTCAATCGGGTCGTTTTATATGCACATTCAAAGTATTTTTATCGCATGAGAAACGTTTTACGTCGCGGAGACATCACGTATACGAGTCGTGGGGCGGCCTCTTAATATAGGTCGAGGGAGCGCAGCGCTGCAATGCGCATGCGCGGCTGAGGTGGAAATTATCTTCTGAACCCCCTCGATGCATCACATGGGCGTTCCCGCGGCAAGGAGGGGCGAGGGGAAACGCCACTTTTAACATTGGTGTTTGAGCTGCAAGAGACACCAGCTCCTGGGTACTCGAGCTCGGGCAGTTACACACGAATGGTCCCGAAGCAAGACAATGGAGCTACTGCATATCTCGTTTTGCACAAGGGCAAATCCTCCATGACGGCAACATCCGCCCTTCATATTTGTTTTTCGCGCACTGAAGATTCATCAAAAAGACAACATATGTTGAAATACCTAATAAAAATTAATTAAAGGCCTATCAGCTGTAAAAGATTTCAGAAGTTCTAATCATGAATAAGAATACACTATACTCCAACTAGCAGGAATAGTGTGGTTAGCAGCATCGCACTACGGTGTTAATGTTAGTGGGTTCGAGCCTGACTGCAACAATTTTTTGTTAACTCAATATTCTTTTCATCACATATAGGAACAACAATGACTATTGTATTGTTACTTGTCACAAATCTTTGGCCGTTTTTGCGAATATGTCGCGATTTACAGGGTAAGTGACATTTATACTCTTCGTTGTAACAAGTATTTAACTCTTTAAAAGGGGTGGGGGAGAGTAGAGAGCCTATATAGGAAGAGAGTGACGATCCGGCCAGTGGCCGCCATCTTTTTACCAGACTGC
Organism: Locusta migratoria; assembly: GCA_026315105.1. NCBI lineage: Eukaryota > Metazoa > Arthropoda > Insecta > Orthoptera > Acrididae > Locusta > Locusta migratoria. The sequence goes on from CM048751.1 coordinate 171,497,578, forward strand.
GAGAGGGATGTGCACTTACATAGCGACCCAGGCAGAAATGCAGCCACTTAACGACTGAAATAAGCCGTTACTTCCACCAATGACACCAAAGCACATCTTCTAGCTTATTAATCAGTATGTGGTTAAAGAAATGCCATTCATCTATGTTCATACAGGCCTAATACATTTGTAAGCAAATAAGTCTTGTGAAACAGTTTCTATGACTGTCGAATGTTAATACCAAATTTTACGATGTTGTGGTTAAAGAAATGCCATTCATCTATGTTCATACAGGCCTAATAAATTTTTAAGCAAATAAGTCTCGTGAAACAGTTTCTATGACTGTGGAATGTTAATACCAAATTTTACGATGTTGTGGTAATTTCGACAGTTGGCAGTTGATTAATAAGAAAGAGAGATACTCCATATTACGTATCGCAAAGAAAAGAATGCTATTTCAGAATTTTCTGTCTGAATATCCATTGCCGAAATTAGTACAATGTCATCGCTTTCCGCCCCGATGTAATGCATTTTAAGTGTGCTGTCGATCTTACAACATTTTCCTACACTGGGAAATACCAAAAACGTCATTCTGTAGATACTTTTAGGAACAGAGTATCGCAGAAAATCGGAAAAATACCGACACTATATTTAGTGTAACAGCAAAAACAGACTCAAAATAGGTAACTGAATATCTACAACAGTCCCGTCCCCCTCTCTTTCTCAGGTCACATCCAGTAACCAATTATAAGATTGTGAATAGCCAATAACACACAGCCAAGGGGGAGGTGCCGTAGCAATGTTAAAACATTCCTCGAAGCACGACATATAAAAAACCAGAACCATCAACTAACAAAAAGCTAGCAAATACGGGTTAAAAGATTTTACCGCTTATCGGATTCGAACTCGCATCTTCACATTATGAATTCAGTATGCAACCACTACACCATACAATAATTTAACAAGCAGTAGTTCTATTACTAAATTTCATCAATGCCTTTCATGTTTTATAAGTCGCCTTTACGGTTCCCGCTTTTTCGGTTAATTTTCAATGTTCACTTTTCCCATATTTCCTCATTCCTTGCCAACACAAGCATCAAATAAAAATTTTTACTTCGGTTTTTACAACCAACAGAGAAAGACGAACAACAAGCCATTTCTGTTGATTGGGCTTAATAATTATGTAAAACACATTATTAATTACACTCAGTAAATCACTTCAAAGCAACATATAATCTTAAAAATTGCTGCGAAGTTCCAAGGTTATCAATAACAACCAACGAAGAAGTTAATTTACGTAAATAGTTCCGACAAAAGACGTGCAAAAGTGGAACAGTGCCTACCATAATACAACCTTTACGTAAATGTATAGTGAAATTGCTGTCAGAAGCTTTTAAGACACATTAAAGTACAGAAACGCACTCTGTAGCTATTCACACACATGTAAAGCCTGCCAAATCTGGTAAAAACATGGCTTCCTGGGCTTTCAGCCAATCAGGAGCAGCCTCACGCATGGCCACTCTCTCCCTATACAGGCTCTCTAGGGGAGAAGATCATTTGCGCATTCTTACGTTCAGGAGGGGTGTTGCTTACAGCGACATGCGACCCGTAGCTAGCTTGTGTCTTCATAGTAACAGATTGATTTGGTTAGAGGCACTTAATAGTGTAATCAGTTACTTACTGTGTTTTAGAGTTCATGGGAATATCATATGTTCTTGATTATCAAAGAAAAATGAACAACGTTCAGTATCTTTTAGGAAGCTTGGAAGACAGGTGTCAAATAAAGAAGGTTGGTAGACCGAAGTTTCATCTCGAAGTAACCGTATACAAGCCGAGGTGAGACATTCTGCAGATCTTTTGACGAAAATATATACAAAAGAAACGGTTGGATTTCTATAAATAACTATTTTGTTTTCCTTGTTTGCTGTTTGCGAAGGGTAAAGATACAACATAGACATGCACTGGTGTGTGAGATCTAGCTCATCAAACCCAGAAAGTTAAGAATAATTCTTATTTAGATTTATCAGCCCTTGGAAAAACAGAAATTAGGCAACAGCTTAGTTTAGCTTTCTGACAGAATATTGAAATAATTAAAATAAGACAGTCTAGATCGCAAGTTGTTGCGTTTATTACTGGCAACCGGTTTCGGTTCTACAGAACCATCTTCAGGCATACAAGGTGCCAAAAGCCTGAAGATGGTTCTGTTGAACCGAAACCGGATGCCAGTAATAAACGCACCAACTTGCGAGCTAGACTGTCTTATTTAAATTATTAAAAAAATTTTAAAATCCCCGTTCCAAAAAAAAAAAAAAAAAAAAAAAAAAAAAAAAAAAAAAAAAAAAAAAATTCTTTCAAAAATTACAGAGTATTGAAAGACACTATGACAACGTAAGGAAAAAATAGCTAGATGCTTTCCAAGATAATGATCATCATCATCATTAAAGGCTGAGTATGACTTTCAGCGCTCAGTCTGGAGCATAGTACCTCTAATAAAACTCCTCCACGATCCCCTATTCAATGCTAACATTGATGCCTCGACTGATGTTATGCCTTTTACTTCACAATCATTTTGCACCGAATCTAAGTACTTTCTTCTAGGTCTACCTCGACTTTTCTTGCCCTCCTCTGCCGAGCTCATGAGTCTCTTAGGTAACCTTGTTTCGACACATGCGTGTAACATGACCCCACCATCTCAGTCTGTTCGCTCTAGCTGCTTCATCTATGGTGTTCATTCCCAGTTTTTCTTTGATTTCCTCATTATGGACACCCTCCTGCCATTGTTCCCATCTATTAGTACCTGCAATCATTCTTGCTACTTTCATATCTGTAACCTCTACCTTATGAATAAGGTAACCTGTATCCACCCAACTTTCACTCCCATACAACAAAGTTGGTCGAAAGATGGAGCGGTGCACTGCTAACTTAGTCTTGGTACTGACTTCCTTCTTGCAGAAAAGAGTACATCTTAGCTGAGCACTCACTGCATTAGCTTTGCTGCACCTCAATTCCAGTTCTTTTGCCATGTTGCCATCTTGTGAGAAAATACATCCCAGGTACTTGAAACTGTCTACCTGTTCTAACTTTGTTCCTCCTATTTGACACTCAATCTGAATCTCTTCCCCACAGATATTACATTCGTTTTGGAGATGCTGATCTTCATATCATAATCCTTCCACCTCTGATCGAGCTCTGAAATATTGGTTTGCAACCCTTCAATCGAATCGGCCTTTACAACTAAGTCATCCGCATATGCGAGTCTGCTTATTTTATTTTCACCTACTTTAATGCCGCCCTGCCAGTCTACTGTTTTTAACATATTATCCATGAATAGTATGGACAACAGTGGTGTCAGGTTACAGCCTTGTCGTACCCCTGAAACTACTTGAACCTTGAGCTAAATTTGCCATCTACTCTAACTGCTGTCTGACAGTCTACGTAAAGCCCTTTAATTGCCTGCAGAAGTTTGCCTCCAATACGAAACTCTTGTAGAACTGACAGTAGCTTCCTCCTAGGAATATGGTCATAAGCCTTTTCTAGATCTATGAAACATAGATACAATTCCTTGTTCCACTCATAGCACTTTTCCATTACCTGCCGTAGGCTAAAGATCTGGTCCTTACAGCCTCTAAGAGGCCTAAAGCCACTCTGATTTTCATCTAACTTGTCCTCAATTAATACTCGCACTCTCCTTTCAATAATAGGCCTACCTGAGAATATTTTGCCTACAACGCTAATTAAAGAGATACCTCGATAGTTTTTGCAATCTTTTCTGTTTCCATGTTTCAAAATTGGCGTGATTACCGCTTTCGTCCAGTCAGACGGAACCTGCCCTGATCCCCACGCCTTTTCAATTATCCTGTGTAACCATTTGAGACCTGATATTCCACTGTATGTGACGAGTTCCGGTTTTGAACGTTTCACCTACATTGAGCAATTCTTCAAAATATTCCCTCCATCTGCTCAAGGCATCCACATGATTGAGTAGCAACTTTCCTGACCTGTCCAAAACACTTGTTAATTCCTTCTTCCCTCCCTTTCGAAGATTACTGATTACGCTCCAAAATGGTTTTCCTGCGGCTTGACCCAGAGTTTCTAGCTTGTTTCCAAAGTCTTCCCATGATTTCTGCTTGGAGTCTGGAATTATCCGTTTGGCTTTGTTTCTTTCTTCAATATAACTTTCTCTGTCTGCCTGATTTCTAGTACGGAGCCATTTTTGAAATGCCTTCTTTTTCTTTTTACAGGCTGCCTTGACTGTGCCATTCCACCAAGCTGTCTGCTTCTTCCTGCCTTTACACACTACAGTTCCAAGACATTCTCTAGCTGCTTCCAGCAGTGTGTCCCTGTACCTTGACCATTCCTCTTTGCGAGGGTGAAGGTCGGGGTGAGAGTTTAAAATTGGAAATGATTAATTTTTAAAACTCACAACCACCAATTGCGAACCAAATTCCTAAACATGCAAAAACACTGGAACTGTGATTGCGACTGTTTGACTCGTTTTCTAGGGGATGATATCACACGTTCGCAGCTTTCCTTCCCTGCATATGATTAACAAAACAAATTCATAATAAAATCAAGTTCATGAGAGAAAAGGGTGTACTAACTACTATTTTTGAAAACACGTGAAAGTTCACTTTATGTTGTTTATTTCACAGTATCAGAACCCTGTGACTGATGAAGTTATAGCTCGTGAGCCCCCAGACAAAATGAATATTTGTCGCAAATTTTTTTTTACACCATGTGGCTGTCTCAAACACCGTTTATGTTCATGCCTATGTGACGATACGTGTTACATTAACAAATCACAGTCACTTTAATTCAATGCGATGCACACCTTGTTCCACCGGCTAAATATTCACCAACACACAGTAGCACTCGATTTAACTTGGTGTAGTCTACGATGAGCAACCACACATGGCGATTGCCACAAACAAATCTATAACCTCCACCTTGCGATCCACATGCCGACTGATGCAGCGCGACGCCGCCAGGCCATCTACTCCACATTCTCCCGCCTCGTCACTTCCTGCCCACGCGCGCGCGCGCGGGCGCTTAAAGCTCGACTGCCGGGATTTTTCTCTACGTCATCAACTTCCCTAAAGCACTAGATATACCGAGCTGAACAGTTCGCCATTTTGAATCCCAAACTGACGACAGTGTTGTATGCTTTGTGTGCTGCAGCGAAGTGAATCAGCGAATACTTTGTGATTTTATTGTTTCATAGTGCAAAATGGTTGGTTGTGCAGCTCCAAACTGCTCAAATGATAGCAGACATGGTTGTTGTAAGTTTATCGGTTTTCTTCACATACAGATCGGCGTAAAAAGTGGCTTGTAAATTCCAGACGCAATATGGACGCCAAAATCGAACAAACTCTCTCTGTAACGTCAAGAAGAAAATATTTTTAGCTGTATTAGAAACAGTTATGTTCAATGAAAATATATGCCTACACATGTAAGCAATGGTTTATTTTTATTTTGCTAGATTATTAATATAACATGACATACGGTGTTTAAAGTTGCTTTTCTTGATTTTATTTAGACCAACTAAGGATGTATTTTAAGGGCTGTTAATTGTATTTTAAGTGATGCTTGAGTGCAGCTAGCTCTACCCAGTTAGTAGTATTTAAATTATATTAATTCGCATTAGTACAGTGTTGAACTTAAATGTGACTCTCAACACGAAAATATGTAAGCCTAAGCCAAGCTGTGAAAAGGATGTCTGAAAAACAAAAATAATAAAGTGAACTTCGCAAAGAATGGGAACAGGAAAGAAGTCGTACATGAAAGGCATTAAATTCATAACTTAGCATGCAACTTTCACTTTATTTCCAAGTGCACGCTACCAGAGAGAGACTCTTTTAGTCGTTATCTAATAAAACCAGACGTAATCTATTAAGCATATTTTTGACGTAAAATCTTCTGAAATATTGTGGTGTAAAATATGCGAGACATTAGAGGGAGCAATATGAGAAGTACAGTATCGCAATATTTAACATTATTCCGCAACTGTTTTCGTATGCAGCTCTTAGTTACGATAAACGTATGTGGAGGTACTATTTATAAACCAGAAAATACGATAATTGTAACGTATTATGACTATATTTGATAAATATTTAGAACGGCAACATATGTTTTAGTATGGAATGTAAGTGAATGTGTCATATCTGTAAATACCCCTCTAATCACTATCTTTAAGTTGCTTGCCTCTTACAGTCAAATGTAAGCCAATAAATTTGCCATGCTGTAATATTTTCTGCGTTAGGAAAGTATATTTAATGGCCTTAAGAGCATATTAAAAAGCGTAAGTGTTCTGTAGTCTTTAAATGCGCACCTTCAACATTGGATTCAAAATGGCGGATTGTTCTGCTTGTACTATACAGTGCTCTAAACTTCCCCATGTGAGCTGTTCTAACCGATTTGCCAACGTACAGCGCTCAGCCAATACATTTCTAAAACTTCACTTAAAATCAAAATAATTACACTATACATTAAACAAATATCTTCTTACGTTTTTATATTAGTATAAACATCCTTTGTACTATTTATTATAATCGTGCAATTTCTTATATCACAGATAAGTGATTTAACTGAATATTTCAAGGTAAAATACACAAGATTAATTGAAAATAAAATGAGAAATAGTTAATTTATTATTTTTATAAACAAACATTGCCATGCTAGTTGTGTAACTGTCTTATCTTCGTTGGTAATTTATTACTTTGGAGTGTCAATTAAACATATTACGCCAGATGTGACTATATCAGCTAATGTATTGTTTATTTATCAACAGGCTATTTTGTAATGAGGGCCTTAAAGGTTCCTAACTGCATCGTATTACATCAAATGCCAGTAGTATTAGAATATTTTATTTCACGCTGTGCCTGGCACTCGCCATTGTCCCTCTCTCCCCTCACCGGAAACGAACTGGAAAATCCTAAGCTGGAACAAGCCACCAACGTCGGCCTGCTCGCTGGCATCCCGTCAGCTACAAGCACACAGCAAATCTCAACGTGGAGAATTTGTACCTATGGCCTAACTATAAATGTTGTCACCCAACTGTGTACATACATTGCTACCATAATTAATAAGGTTAAAATTGTGTAACATTTAGTGCACTGGCATGGTCAATGTTTGCAGTGAACTTCATACTGTTTAATTATCAAATGCTATTAATTACCAATATTTCTATTGGTCGGTAATCTTACATCTTCCAGTGACTGTAAATCATTACATTCGAATAACTGGTACCTTTCCGAGATCATTGTTATGTATTTGTGCCTAATTTCCTCGATGCTTCTCCACTCTTATCCGTCTACACATGAACCTGACGTTCTGCTCTTTTTGCCTCATAAAATCAATTTCACTGCCGATCAAATAATGAACAGTATCATCAAAGAACCCCCTGAAAACACGTGTGTCCTTGACTGTCTTCCTGAATTCCTGGTCTGTTATTAAATAGTCAATGACAGATCTGGTTCCTCATCCTTCCCAAGTATAGCGGTGAATGTCCTTATGCTTAAAGAAGGAGTTTGTGATAACTAAGCCCGTACTGGAACAGAAATCCAAGAGCTGTTTTCCGTTCCTGTTGGCCTCCATATCCTCTCCAAACTTACCCATAACCTTTTCATAACCTTCTGTTCGATTTCCTATCCCAGCGTTGAAATCGCCCATGAGTAAAACACTTTCCTTATCCTTCACTCTACCAACTACATCACTAAGCGCGTTGTAAAATCTGTGAATCTCATCTTGATCTGTCCCTTTACAGGGTGAATTCTAATTTTCTTGTTGGAGATGGCCAAATCTATCCACATCAGTCGTTCATTTACATACCTTATTGCAATTATGCTGGGTTCGATTGCTTTCCTGATGTAAAATCCTACACCCCACTGTGCTCTTCCTACTTTGACTCCTGACAGGGAGACCTTGTATTTTCCGACTTTGTCTTCTTCTCTCCCCTTACTCTAACGTCACTAACAGCTAAAACATCTAACCCCGTCTTACTTGAAGCCTCCTCCAGTTTTACCTTCTTTCCATTGTAATCCCCATTGATATTAATAGCTCCCCATCTTATCCCAGATCGTTTGCCAAGTCGTATCTGAGGAGTCCCTGGTCTGTCAATTAGAGTCCGAGGCATTTTGCTCTGATTGTTGCCAGCATGATATTGAAGTACCTGGGAAGCAGGTTGCTAGCTTTACTTGCCCAGGGCCCCACTTGGGGACTAACCGGTGGATTTGGTAGTCTTTGCCGTCTGAGCACAAAGGTGGCCACGACTCAGAATATGTCCGAGATGCCCAACCTTATTCCAAAGTAACTGGTATCCCAACTGTCAGGACCACTTACTTGGCCACTCATACGTTGCCCGTGGTTCATGAACTGCGACAGTAAGAAATTCTGCGGTGAGTTTGACTTGCGTAACGAGTACATCATGAAACGTCAAGTTTCAGCCCCCAGTCATCTGAAGACCAGTCTCCACTGCTTACAATACAATGTAGAAGTACAATAACTGAAAGGTGGAATGGTTTAACGTTGGAATAGGCGATATCAAGAATTGAAAAGCGGTAGCTGCGCCTTCTATGCTGAAACCAGACACACGGAGACAAAAAGGTCTCGGTAGATCTAGTAGCCAATACGAACGAGCTAAGCAAGTGTTTCTCTGTCGGATGCCATCTGAAGATATACAGATGTCAGCAGCGAGAATGTAGGAGGTGCGTGAGCGGGAGTCCATCGGTGCTAGCGCAAATGCCGGCATCTCATGAATTACAATGAGGCGGCGAGCTGTGTTCCCTGTGCTACTACGATGCAGTGCTTTGGAATGTATCGCCACGAGGTAGGCATTCTGTAGTTGCTAGCTAGAGGCATTTAGAGCTTCCAACAGCACTGACTCAATATTTTCGCTGTCGCTATCGCTACAGAATTCGACATTTAGAGTGTGGTACCCATAATATTAGGTTTCTGTTGGCGGTGAAAAGATTGCCACGTCCGTAATATTACGTTCGCTGTGACGTACAGAGAACTGTTGCACCCGTAATACAACCTCTGGGAATTAGCTTCGGTAATGAAATATGAACTGTCGGTCGGACAACACAGGCAAATTCTAAAGCTGCACCTGCATAGCGTCCTTTGTTGACTACGTATAGTCCAAGCATTAGGGAGAAGTGGTTGCAAAAATTATTACCTAAAAACAAAAATTATGAGCGTGTCTGAGATTAAATTACAAATAGAGTCCCTATTTTGGGCTTAGATGGCAAAATTTGCCGAAAAAAATTCGCCATGTTCCAAAAAACGGTTTTTATTAAATAAATAAAAAAAAAACCATAACTCCGATGGGAAAATGTTAAATTAGCAAGTTGTAGCCCTTAAGATTATCTATCGATTGCTTTTTTTGTATGTTTAGATTGATTTGATACGTTTCGAGTTATATGGAAAAACACTTTAAATTAATTAAAAACTAGATTCCTTATAACTCGACATCATCCACGTTTACAAACTTACTACTTTTTTTTTTTTTTTTTTTTTTTTTTTTTTTTTTTGCTAAAAAGTGGCTCCTAGAAAATTGGCTAGAGTTGGTCAGGGGATCGACCTAGAGTAACGGTTGTCCATCTGTTTTCCTCGTGAAGAGTTGTAATATCATACTAACTTTTTTTTAATTATAAGTATCAAAGAAGCTTTAGGGTTTAACGTCCCGTCGACAGCGTAGTCATTAGAGACGGAGCATACGCTCGGATTTTTACGGAAGGATTAGGGGAGGAAATTCGGCCATGCCCTTTGAAAGGAACCATCCCGGCATTTGCCTAGAGTGATTTAGGGAAATCACGGAAAACCTAAATCTGGATGACCGTCCTTCCGAATGCGAGTGCAGTGTCTTACCACTGCGCCACTTCGCTCGGTCAGTATCAAAGAATGACAAAAAACCCTTGCACTTTTTTGAGCCCGTTTTATTCAACTGTCTATTTCTGTTTCTATGTTATGAAAGCAACTGTTAAAGAGCTGTTGTTGACATTTTTACACATAATTTAAAACCAATGATGTTTCTCTACGGCCTGCTGTAGCCGAAATATATACATACTAGCTGAACCCCCGCTGCTTCGCATGCGTAAGCTGGTTGGTCTGCACCATTTGTTTCTTTTTAATCCTGATGAAAAATCCATATCATAAGTTTCGCAGGTATAGCTTGAAATTTTAGTTAACAGCAACATATTTTTGAAAATCAATTTTTTGCGTTCTCTATTTTACCCCCTTATTTGTCGAATTTCAAAAAATGCCGAAACATGTGTCTTTTAAATTCGAACCCTGAATTAAAATTCGAAATTTTGTAGTTCTAGCTTCAAAATTGCATAAATAGCTACGTGTTTTCAAAAAACGTTTCATCACCTATTTCACACCCTTTCGGACGGAATATCGAAAAATCGCTTCTTAAATGACGCCTACAGAGTAAGATCAACACCCTCCACAAATTTCAAGTTTCTATCTTCAGTGGTTTGGGCTGGGCGATGATGAGTCAGTCAGTCAGTTAATCAGTTAGTCAGTCAGTCAATCGGGACACTTCCTTTTATATATAGAGATTTCTCCTTTTTTTTTTTTTTTTTTTTTTTTTTTTTTTTTTTTTTTTAAGTGAAGAAGGAAACTAGCAGACGTAATTTACATTTTACAGCGATGTGTTTCATGGAGTTTAATATTGAATACTTTTACTAGTAAGTAAAACTACTTGGAGAAGTTGCATTGTTTTCTAGTGTTACTAATCGATTGGTAAAGTGAAGCGTGCAAGCGCGCATCGCCTTGGGCTATAGTGGGAGAGCGGGTGAGCGGGCGAGCAGTCGTTGGGATAAGGAAAGGGTGAGGGGGGGGGAGGGTGTAGGGGGCGGGAGAGACTGGCGCGTCTTCTCTCTGAGAACACTCAAAACGGCCCGCACTTGCAAATGTCGAAATCTGTACATTCGACGCAATCACTTTTCAAAGTTGTCATTTTTACCAACTTGCCTAAGAAGTCGGTACCAACGTTCCGGCCACAAATATGACAGCCCGAAATTAAAACAGTCGTTTTGAGGTAATATTTTTTGCCAATTTAACATTACGCTGTGACATAATGCTTGGACTAGTATCCCCGCCGTAGTTTGAGTATCGTGTTTGTTCCGAGTTAGACCTGTTGGACGAAGTGCGTGTTTAGTGCGTTGGTTATGAACTGAGAACAGGATAATGAACATGCAAATTTTAATGTTTTCTCTTAAGCTTGATTTAATTCTACTTTCTTGAGTCCTGACTGTCCGTCAAATTAAATTATTGGTCCAATATAGGGCCAGGTCAATTGCCGCATCACTGACCAACAATAGATCATCGAGGGTACAGGACTGTGGGCAACTAGAACAAAGCAGGTGTGTCATGTCCTGTGTTTCCCCACATTCGCAGAGTAGATCCTTAGCGTCCACTAGTCCCCACTTAGCTTTAATGATTTTCACCTGTGCAACTCCCGTTCTCATCCTACTCAGGATTCTCTAGGTATTCCAGTTCAGTTCGCTTCCAGTAGGGCGTGCTTGTTGCAGTAAGTAGTTTTTAGGTGGTTCAATTGGTACATTCCTCAAAAACGTTTTCCTTGATACGAGTCTTCCAGGTGCACCTTGAGCGTTGTAGAGAACGTGCTGCTCTTCGAACGTTTGCTTGAATCGCTCTGTGTCTCTGCAGTTGTTCTGCGGTAATTTGACGAGGGCCGGTCGCGGTGGCCGAGGGGACTGAGGCGCGTCAGTCACGGTCTGCACGGCCACTGCGGTCGGGGGTTCGAATCCCCCCTCGGGCATGGATATTTGTGACGTCCTTAGTGTTAGCTAGTCCATAAGTAGTTTGTAAGTTTAGGGACTGATGACCCCGTAGTTAAGTCCCATAAGCTATACAAACATTTAAACATTTTTTTTCTTTTTTTCACAAGTGATTATCCTACAGGATTCCTTCAGGGCGATATCGACGGTTTTGGCATACGCAGACCTACTCCACATACGGCAGACATACTCTCCTGTCGAAAAGCACAAAGCCTGTGCTTTGGTGCGCAGTGTGTCGGGGTTCGTTCCCCGCTAGCTTACTAAACAGAGTTTTCCTTGAGCCTATTCTCTGCCTGTTGTTGAGGCAGTGATGTTTATACGTTAGTGACCTGTCCAACGTTACACCAAACTATGTAGGGGTGTTTGTACGCGTCAAGGTGCTTCCTTCCCATCTGATTTGCAGGATTCTGTGTGCATTTTTTTGTATTTAAGTGGAAACCACATACTTGCGTCTTTGAGGTATTTGGCTTTAATCAGTTTATAATACTTAGACATGTACTCAACTGCTTTCTCCAGTTTCTCCTCTATATCCTGGAACCTTCGTGACTGCATAGCAATGGCCAGGAGTTCGACATATAGGACGTATCTGGTACCTTCAGTTATTGGTTGCTCGTAAGTGTATGTGTTGTTGTTATGGTCTTCAGTCCGGAGACTGGTTTGATGCAGCTCTCCACCCTACTCTATCCTGAGCAAGCCTTTTCATCTCCTCATAAGAACTGCAACCCACGTCCACTTGAATCTGCTTACTATACGCGTCTCTTGGTCTCCCTCTGCGATTTTTTCCACACACACTTCCCTCCAATGCTAAATTTACGATTCCTCGATGTCTAAGAACGTGTCCTACCAAGCGATCCCTTCTTTTGGTCAGGGTATGCCAAAAATTCCTTTTCTCACCAATTCTGTTCACTACCTCTTCATTAGTTATGCGATCTACCCACCTAATCTTCAGCATTCTTCTGTAGCACCGCATTTGAAAAGCCTCTGTTCTCTTCCTGTCCGCACTGCTTATCGTCCATGTTTCACTCCCATACAAGGCAACACTCCACACAAATGCATTCAGAAAAGACTTCCTTACACTTAAATTAATATTCGATGTTAGCAAATTTCTCTTTTTCAAAAATTCTTTTATTCCCATTGCCATTCTGCATTTTATATCCTCTGCACTGCGACCGTCATATGTTATTTTACTACCCAAGTAACAAAACTCATCTACCACCTTCATTGTTTCGTTACCAAATCTAATTCCTTCAGCATCGCCTGATTTTCTAACACCGCATTCCATTATTTTTGTTTTGCTCTTGTTAATGTCCATTCTATACGCTCTCTTCAACACACTGTCCATTCCATTCAACTGCTCTTCCAGGTCTTTTGCTGTCTCTGACAGAATCACAAAACGGAATGTTTTTTATTTCTTCCCCCTGAACTTTAATCCCTATTCCAAATTTTTCCTTGCTTTCCTTCAGCGCCTGCTCGATGTAAAAATTGAACAACATCGGAGAAAGGCTACAACCCTGTCTTACTCCCTTCCCAACTGTTGCTTCCCTTTCATGACCTTCGAGTCTAATAACTGCGGTCTGGCTTTTGTACATGTTGTAAATAACTCTCTTTTCTCTGTCTTTTACCCCTGCTGACTTCAGAATTTGAAAGAGTGTATTCCAGTCAATATTGTCAAACGCTTTCTCCAAATCTACAAAAGCTAAAAATGTAGGTTTGCCTTTCCTTAATCTATCTTCTAAGATAAGACGTAAAGTGAGTATTGCCTCCCGGGTTCCTAAGTTCCTCCTGAACCCAAACTGATCTTCCCCGAGGTCAGCTTCTACCAGCTTTTCCATTCTCCTGTAGATAACTCGTGTTAAAATTTTTCAACAATGACTTATCAATCTGATGGTTCTGTAATTCTCACATCTGTTGCACCTGCTTTCTTTGGAATGGGGTTTATTACATTTTTCTTAAAGTCTGTCTCATACATCCTACACACCAGTTCAAACAGTCATGGCTGGCTCTCCCAGAGACTTTAGTAGCTTTGAGGATATGTCATCTACTCCTGGGGCCTTGTTCTGACCTAGGTCTTTCAGGGCTCTGTCAAATTCATCTCTCAGTATAGTATCTCCTATTTCATATTGATCTACTTCCTCTTCCCTTCCTACAACATAGTCTCTAAGTTCATTTCCTATGTAGAGCTGCTCTATGTACTCTTTCCACCTTTGAGCTTTCCCTTCTTTGCTGAGAACTGGTTTCCCATCTGAGTTCTTGATATTCGTAGAGTTGCTTTTCTTGTCTCCAAATGTCTCTTTTATTTTCCTGTAGGCGGTATCTACTTTTCCCCTTCTTATAAATTCTTCTACAGGTTTGCATTTGGCTTCTAGCCACTCCTGCTTAACCATTTTGCACTTCCTGTCAATCTCATTTCTTAGTCGTCTGTACTCCATTTTGCCTGTTTCATTTACTGCATTTTTATATTTTCTCCTTTCATCAATTAAATTTAGTATTTCCTGTGATATCCAAGGATTTTTGTAGGTCTTGCCTTTCTACCTATTTTGTCCTCTGCTGCCTTCACTATTACATCTCTCAATGCTACCCATTTCTCTTCTACTGTTTTATTTCCCGCTGTTTCTGTCAATTGTTGCCTAAATCTCCCTCTGAAATTCTCCAGAACTTCACTTTCCTTCAATTTATCTAAGTCCCATCTCCTTATTTTCCTACCTTTCTGAAGTTTTTTCAGTTTCAGCCTACAGTTCATGACTAACAAGTTATGGTCAGAGTCTATATCTGCCCCTGGGTATGTCTTACAGTTTATAACTTGTTTCCGGAATCTATGTTTTACCATTATAAAATCTTTCTGATACCTTCCGGTGTCTCCTGCTCTCTTCCAAGTCTACAACCTTCTTTTGTGATTCTTAAACCACGTGTTTGTTACGATTAAATCATGTTCCGTGCAAAATTCTACCAAGCGGCTTCCTCTATCATTCCTTTTGCCCAGTCCATATTCACCTACTATTTTTCCTTCTCTTCCTTTTCCTACTACCGAATTCCAGTCTCCCATCACAATTAAGTTTTCCTCTCCCTTAACTGTCTGAATAATTTCCTTTAGCTCCTCATATATTTCTTCGAACTCCTCATCATCGGCAGAGCTAGCTGGCATATAAACCTGTACTACTGTTGTCGGTGTTGGCTTCGTATCTATCTTGACAACGATAATGCGATCACTGTGCTGCTCATAGTAGTTTACTCGCATTCCTATTTTCTTATTATTATCAGTCCTACTCCTGTGATACCCCCAACTGATTTTGTACTTATAATCCTGTACTCACCTGACCACAAATGCTGTTCATCCTGCCACCGAACTTCACTAATCCCCTCTATATCTAACTTCAACCGATCCATTTCCCTTTTTAAATTTTCTAATTTTCCTACTCGATTAAGGGATCTAACATTCCACGCTCCGATCCGTAGAATGGCAGTATTGTCTTTCCTGATGATAACTTCCTCCTGAGTAGTCCCCACCCGGAGATCCGAATGGGGGACTATTTTACCTCCGGAATACTTTACCCGAGAGGATGCCATCATCATATTTTCATACAGTAGAGCTGCATGTCCTCGGGAAAAGTAACGGCTTTAGTTTCCCCTTGCTCTCAGCCGTTCGCAGTAACTGTGTGGCAAAGCCACATTAGCTGATGTTACAAGGCTGCAGTCAATCATCCAGACTGTTACCCCTGTAACTACTGAAAGGCTGCTGCCCCTGTTTAGGAACCACACGTTGTCTGGCCTCTCCACATATACCCCTCCGCTGTGGTTGCACCTACGGTACGGCTATCTGCTTCGTTGAGGCACGCAAGCCACCCCACCTCGGCAATGTCTGTGTTTCATGGGGGTAAGTGTATATATTCTAAAAATAAAGAAAAAACCTGAATGCGGTGCTGGTACGTGTTTATGGGGATCATACATTATCGATTAAGTGTATGGCACTCGTGTTTTCGAGAAGATTAAGAAGTGTTTTTGACAATCCCCGAAGCAGACGATCGGCGACTGCTGTTATTGACGAACAGACTGAGGGCGTGAGGATGTTATTCACGAAAAATTTCCGATTAACGGTGTTCATTATGGCGGATGAACTGCAGATTAACCGTGAACCCCTGCGACATATCCTTACCCAGAAGTTAAAGAAGAAGAAAAGCATGTTATCGTGATGTGCAGCTTGACTGGGATGATGATCATAATCATGCACTTTTAGAGGCTTCACGGATTTTGTCGGCAGATGCGACACTCAATTTCTTAAACCAAAGTCACTGAGTATGAAACCTGGTGTAACTGGTACGACCCTGAAACGATACGGCTAAGCACGAAATGGCATTCTCCACCTCGTCTGAAAAAGGTCAGAGTAGCAAAATCACGCTTCGGAATGATGCTCATCACCTTCTTCGACAGACAAGGCTCTATCCATATAGAATTTGTACGTGAGGGAGTGACGTTGAACGGTGTTACGGTACGTTGAAATTTTGAGCCATTTCGCGTGTCTACGCGGGATACTACACCAGCACGCACAACAAAGTTCCACTTGTTTTGCTCACTACAGTGCTCGCCAACACACAGCCATTATCATCAAACAGATCATAGCTAAATAGGGAGTGGTGAAACATTCACCATAATTGCCGGATCTGAATTCCCAACAGGATCTCTACGTACACCTCAATGTGCCGGTGGGTGTCGTTTTTCTGCAAAGCTCTGCAACCATGCTCTAGATATCACTGTAGATGTAATTGTAGATGTCATACGTAATGCAGATATCTTAACTATAACTTATGTAATAACCATCGTACATGTTCTCTAGCGAATTGTCATAAAAAGCCGTGATGATAGTTGTAAATTTAACCTTCTTTCCGAAAGACTGTTGGTATTCACTGCCACTGCTTCCATCGCCTCTTCCCGCACTTACCGTAGCACTACCGCTTGCAATGAGTTGTTCGTCAGCCGCGGTGGAGTAGCCGAGTGGTCTAAAGCGTCTCGCTGCGGAGCGCGCGGTTGCTCGCCGTGGAGATTCGAATCCTCCCTGGGGCATGGGTGTGTGTATTGTCCTTAGGTTAGTTTACCTAGGTTTAAGTAGTTAGTAAGCTACGGACTGGTGACCACGCAGTTTAGTGCGATAGATTTACAAACATTTGAACATTTTGAGTTGTTCGTCATTATCATCCCTATTATCATTATTGTGAGTTTGTAACAACAGTATCTAACTTATGCTCATATTTCTGTACCATAACAGATACGAGAAAGCATGCAAATGATTCATCTTCTGCACTAATACCATCTTCACGAAGAAGGGTTCTTCGTAACTTCATCTCAACTAATCGCAATACATTAGCAGGATTGATTAGCAATCGCCGCCACATCTGACGCTTCAGCACACAAATAACATCACAAAAAACAACTTCGGATGCACACTGCACCGTCCCTACTGGCGAACTAACAGGTCCAAGTGCAATGCGGTATGGCACACGCAGAGGCCTCTAACGGACGACTGCAGAGTTTTGCAGATGCGGGAGTATCACTAGTGCAATAAGGGATATTTACATTATCTCTCATACGATTTTGGTGTATATGTGTTTGTTCGAGCCCAAGTACTTTCCTTGTTAGACATGTCCTCAACTGCGTTCTCCAGTTTTTCCTCTATATCCTGGAACCTTCGGGACAGCATAGCAATGGCCAGGTCATGGACATATAGGTCGTGTCTGGCACCTTCAGTTATTGGTTGCTCGTAAGTGTATATATTATAAAAACAAAGCAAAAGTATGAATGCGGTGCTCGTACGTGTTTATGAGGATCATGCATTATCGATTAAGTGTATGACACGTCTGTTTTCGAGAAGATTAAGAAGTGTTTCTGACAATCCCCGTAGCAGACGATTTGCGTCCGCTGTTATTGACGACGAGACTGAGGACGTGAGTATGTTAATCACGAAAAATCTCCGATTAACTGTGTTCATTATGGCGGATGAACTGCAGATTAACCGTGAACCCCTGCGACAAATCCTTACCCAGAAGTTAGGGAAGACGAAAAGTATGTTAATGTGATGTGCAGCTTGACTGGACTGATGATCATAATCATGCACTTTTTAGAGCTTGAGGAGATTTTGTCGAAACGGCGAATGCGACACTCAATTTCTTTAATCAAAGTCACTGAGGATGAAACGTGGTGTAACCGGTACGACCATGAAATGATACGGCAAAGCACGAAATGGTGTACTCCAATTTCACCTCGTTTGAAAAAGGTCAGAGCCGCAAAATCACGCTTCAAAATGATACTCATCACTTTCTTCGATAGACAAGACACTATTCATAAGGAATTTCTACGTGAGGGAATGACGTTGAACGGTGTTAAGGTACGTTGAAAATTTGAGCTATATCGTGTGTCTACGCGGGGTACGACCCCAGCACGCATAAAAATTTTTAAATTTTTGCTCACTACAGTGCTCGCTCACACACAGCCATTATCATCGTACAGATCACAGCTAAATAGGGAGTGGTGAAACATTCACCATAATTGCCGGATATGAATTCCCAAGACTTCTTCCTATTCCCTCGACCAAAACTCAGTTTGAAAGGAACAATATTTGACGAAACTTGACATGGCTTTTTAATTCATCGTGCAAAGTTTCCAGGACATGAATTGTAGGGATCAGAGGTGCATAATTACGAGAGATGACTATTCCAAGGACAGTATTCATCATTTACGATCATGTTAAAGGACTATTCGCCGACCTTTATGTCAGAGGCTGTATATGAGCGACCCTTCCCATTCAACTCCCAGTTCCAGCTCGTAATATTACTCCAAACGGTACTCCAAACAGGTATGGTCCGGACGTGCTGACGGAATGTTTACCAAGTGATGTGCCGTTTGCCGGGCGATCGGTGTCGCCAAGTGTATTCCATGTGAGGACGGTGGCCTCTTGTACACTTAAGCCTCCCTGGATCTACCTGCTTCTCCGGAATCTGTCAACTTGGATTAAAAGACTCGCTTCCGAGTAGTCAGTCCATACCCCCTACTATTTGACTTTGGAGTTAAGTAGTTGCTTCGCTTGGCCTTGTCTAGTTTTGCGTTGGTTGGCGTCTTTCCCTCCTGGCTCGCTATGTACTTGCGTGTCTTCGCGTCTTTGTTTGGGGTGGTTGGCATAGCCCCAGCGATTTTTGACGCCTGTGGCTGCTTTTGGCAGCTGGGTCTTCAGTTGGAGTGGCTGTTCACCTATGATATTTTATCTTGTACGGTTTCTTGACTGCTGGTTGCAGCGTGCAGTTTTTTTCCGATTCCCTGGTGTCTTGAATTGCTGCAGTGGGAATTGATTAGTATTTACCAATTTACCATTAATGTTGTTTCTGCTATGTTGTAATTTGAACTGTAAATTTTAATTTGTGTCCTTCAGGCAAGTTGGAGCCTTTTCTCAAATTTTATGTCTGTTGGCAATCTTGTGTATCTATTCAAGTATTGACCATTTAAAAGGGACTGCTATACTGCTCCGATACCGACGGCTGTACTCGCTTGTCTGAATGTAGTCCTCTGATATTCTCGTGTCGTGTCTGTCAGTGCGCCGGCATATCTTAGCGACCCCTCCTCTTCTGATTGGCCGGCGCGCGGCGCAAGGCAGAGACCTAATGAGACATAGGGCGCTCCGGACGGATGAAGTACATTGGAGCGATTTTTCTCCTCTTCACGACGTATGTAGACCGACGTTATTGAACCCGCATCATAGTAAAAAGTGTCGGCACTGAGTGATTGAAAGAAATGGCTTGCTAGTAGATTTCAATATATTTATGACACTCAAAAGAAATAGGAATGAATGAGATTTTCAGGCAATAAATAACGTTCTTTTTCAGTATTTTCAATGCATCAATGAAGACATGCAGATTATGAACTTGGGTTAATATCACACCCGACATCGGCGTCAATTAATTTTACTAACCATTCCACGTAAATAATTATTCTCCACTGTTCGACCTAGTATGTCTTATTCTTCAAAAGGTTTTCCATAGATATATGTCAGATGCCGACAATACATGTCTCTTATAAAAATACAATTCGTAATTATAATGCAGAAATTCAAGCGTGCTGGCTTACCCATCCTAAAATATCCTTCTCATATCCATGCATATATCTGAACAGTATATAGGCCGCTCGTTGAAGAAAACTATACTAATCTTCGATATGTTTCTTTGTTTGTCCACTGCTCCTTACTGAAGATGGTGTCGTCGTTTGAACCGCACATTCATGATTAATTTTTCTGACGAATAATTGTGAAGGACGATGAAGTTTTGAGCACTGGTCTTCTCGTTCTTCTCTGCCACGTGTCGTATGCAGATTATGTATGAAACTTTTTAGGAGATCAAAATGGTGTGCCAGAACCGGGACTCGAACCTTGGACCTTTGCCTTTCGCGGGCAAGAGCTCTCCCACTGAGCTATCCCGACAAGACTTACGGTCCGTCCTCCTACTTTCCAAACTTCACAGAAGTGCTCCTGCGAAACTTGCAAGGCTAGCATTACTGGAAGAAAGGATATGGCGGTGACGCTCAGCTGCAGAGTGAAAGTTTCAGTCTGGAAAAATCCCTTAGGCTGTGGCTAAGCCATGTCTCCACCATATCCTTTCTTCCAGGAGTGCTATTCTCGCAAGTTTCGCAGAAGAACTTCTGTGAAGTTTGGAAAATAGGAGGTGAGGTACTGGCGGAAGAAAAGTTGCGAGGACGGAACGTGAGACGTGTCGGGATAGCACAGTGGCTGCCGGGCGCCATGGCTCAGCACGCCCGGTCAGGGTTGCTGAACGTCCTCTGTAATAAAAACGTTGAGCCACATATTCAACGAACAACCAAGTACAATCTAAACAACGACCGCAAAACATAGAACTACCTCAAAAGTAAATAAGTAAATGGCAGAGTTCTTGGCCGCGAAAGGCAAAGCTCCTAGGTACGAGTCCCGGTTCCGGCACACAATTTTAATCTGCCACGAAGTTTCATATCAGCACACACTCCGTTGCAGAGTGAAAGTTCCATTCTAGATTATGTATGTCTTGACTCATACGACGTGCTTTCTTTACGGATTTTAAACTTAATCTTCTTCTTTTCAAAAGTTATGCCGACCGGTTTCATCTCTTCGTGGGATCGGCAATTCGACGACTAACATTCATGACTTTTAAATGATTCTTCTTCAGTGTCAAGTAATGAATTATTCATAATTACATCATAATCCGTCAAGCTTATTTTCGGGTAGTCATACTCTTCAATATAGTCGATTATATGGCTCTTTACGGTTGGCCTCGTTCTCATTTGTCATAACTTCCGTGGATCTTCTTTCGTATCTGAGATAGGTAACAATCATACTCGGTATATTTGCAGAAATCATAATCATACCATTACGTTGACTATGAGAATAAAGTGACTCGAAATTGATAACACGACAGAATCGCGTATTAACTACCGAATTTGATGCAACAGAGACGGGGATAGCTCTTATACAAGCGCCAATGGCCTTACACCTAGTGTGTGATTCCATTAAATGTCGCGTAGGATTCTTCGTCCGGCGTCCGTGTGATCATGCCTCGTGTGTCGCCCATAGTATCCGCCGCAAAAACATACAACAGATAGAGAAAATTCCTTTACTATTGCTAAAAGTCCAAAAGTTAAGAAATTATATGTTTTTCACTATGAGCAAAATAATACATCTTCGTGGCTTAATATGATCGACGAAGGCACTCCTATAATATCTCTGATTAGCAGCAAAACACAGGACAAGAAAACCATCGGTATGAACATCAAACACTCAGACGGAATAAAAGTACTAAGCAAAGAAAGGAAAGATGAAAGGTGGAAGAAATGTATAGAGGGCATATAAAAGGGAAATGAAGGCAGTATTGTAGAAAAAGAAGTAGATGAAAGCACTGAAATATGTGGGTCGAAACATGACCCATGGAGTGGATGATATTCACTCTGAATTGCAGACATCGTTGGAAGAGCCAGTGAAGAAGAAACTGTTCCACCTGCTATGCAAGATGTATGAGACACAGTAATTACCCTCATATATCAACAAATATACACAAATATGGGAGTATGAAAATTACAGAACTATCAGTTTAATAAGTCATAGTTGCAAAATACAAACTCGAATTTCTTATAAACAAGTGGAAAGACATAGAATCCGATCTTGGGGAAGATCAGTTTGAATTTAGGAGAATTACATTACGATGCATCGTAGAAGATCCGTCAAGGACAGACAAATCTTATTTTTAGCTTTTGTAGATTCAGAGAAAGCTTTTCATAATGTTGACTGCAATACACTCTTTCAAATTCTGAAGGTAACAGTGTAAAATATAGGGAAAGTAATTTTATGTTACTTTGCTGAAAGACCTGTAGGGTTTTGTTTATGTAATCAACCTCATACATGATGACCGTAGATTTTTACAAGCATATGTGGCTGGTTGCGTTATTCACCAACAATTCTTTAAGGCCATGGAGTTCACAGAATGGATTATGGATCAAATTTTGAATATTGTGGTAAATCAAACCTCTCCCTGAGTAACTCCCACAGTGCAGTAAAATAAAATAAAAATTCTATGATAAATTATGGAAGTGGGCTGGCAGCGAAATTTGATTCAAGGGATTGATTTGTGAACAGAACAGTATACACAAAGGATTACCACATGTAATTTAGTTTTATTTATTAAAAGATTTTAAAACAATCGCTCTGGTACGATCTGACTGGGCGTGGACAAGCCTCAGATATGAACGGAGAAGGGGGCCGTTGTTTCCTATCTCACCGACATTAACTTTATCGCACACGTTGCCCTGCTCTGTTCTGCCCGGTTCTCCAGACGTGTGGTGCAGCGCAAACCCCGAGCGGAGGCGTCGAAGTCCAGCGCCTGTCAAGGCGGGAACTGCCGGCATGTCTCCTCGCTTCTCCGGTGACGGACCAAGCGTCCTCTTCGGCGATTTCTCACCAAGTCCCTTATTACCTCTCCAGCTACAGCTTCTCCTAGAATTTGCGCTTCTTTGGATCTGTGATTGGTGGGTTTTGCAATGTCATCCAATAGGCGCCCAACAGTCATCGGTGGAAATTTTCTGAGTGCTGAGACTTGCGCACTGGCGACTTTCCCACGTTTCAAGCGTGTTGTCTTAATCTTCTGCATTTCTTCCTAGGAAAAAAAAAAAAAAACTTCTTTCTGACAGCTATCTGTGTCAGGCTTGTCGGGTATGCCATTTATCAGGATCTTTCTCCCTGGCCAGAAACAGTGTTTTGGTGTAACCACTTTAACTGTACTGCAAGCCAGTCTCTCTCCCACTCACACACGTGTGCACTGCAGGGGTTTGGTTTCCTTCTTCCTGTCTGCAGGGGTCCACGGTTTATCTGCGATTCCGTCGCTTTTTTTTTAGAAACGACTCCTCTGGCATCTCGGCCTCTGCACACGCACTATCGTGTCCATTTCGTTGTAAGGACCTCTCTTTCTTGAGTCCGAGGTCGCGATTTATCTGCACGCTCCAAAAAGTCAGGCTGGTTGTTAAGAGAAATCCGCGGCATTTCCCTCGGGCATGGATGTGTGTGTTGTGCTTAGGTTAGTTGAACTGACTTTAAGTAGTTAGTAAGACTAGGGTGTGATGACGAACGTAGTTTGGTTCCATAGAATTACAAATATTTGAACATTTGAAGTGCTCTAGGCTGGATGCTGGAGTAACGTGCGCAAATCCTTCCACTGGGAAAGTCACTGAACAAAAGCGTCCCTGGCCGCAATATTACAATATGTTGCAGTGCTGGACTAAACTGGATGCTGCACGTAAACTGTCATGAATAAGGAGAATATAATCACCCCTTCATCGAGCGAAGATATCAATCCGTAAGATGCACAAACATTTCCTTTTGCTGCGTAAATTTTATTTAATCGTCTTTCAGAATAATACACACTTCGGCTAGCGAATCAACAGTTTTCGGTTGTGTCTTGATAACGATGACAGCGCAACGAATTGTTCGCCCGATATCGATTTAACTGTTGCCTGTAAACACGCGGACGTCAGTGGTGGCGGTGGCGTGCCTCCGTTGTTGTTCCCGGTTAGTAATTTGTGAAGATGGGAAAACTCGAGATTCGAGCAGTCATTAAGTACATGGTAAAGAAAGGTATGAAAGCAAAGGTTATTAATGCCGGATTCGAGAATACACTGGAGGAGTCACCTCCCTCATATTCAACTGATGCCAAGTCGAGAAATGAATTTTAATTTGGTCGGAAGGGCTTAGATGATGATCCGCACAGTGGTCGGCCAAGATGAGTCACTACTCCAGAAATCACTGCAAAAGTGCACAGAAAGAGCGTGAAATTGCTTTCTTGCGAGATCTCATTTGAAAGGTTGTATCTCATTTTAACTGAAGAATTAGAAATGAAAAAATTATCTGCATGATGGGTGCCGCGACTCTTGACACTGGGTCAAAAGCGTATGAGAATGGACGTATCGCAGCAATGATTAGCCTGTTTTAGGGGAAACGAATAAAATTTTTTTCGCTCGGTTTGTGACACAGATGACAGCATAGACACCATAGACAAAACAGCAGTCAAAGCAGCGGAAACTTGCTGATTCTTCAACACCAATGAAAGTAAAGTCAATTCTATCGGGTCAAAAGGTCATGTTCTTATTGTTCTGGAACATGAAGGGAAAAAATTACTGGAGAATTCTAACTTCTTAGACAAAAGATACCAAAAGATACGCGAAAAAGGCAAGGTTTAGCGAGAAAGACAGTCATCTTCCATCAAGACAATGCGCGCCCGATCACATGTGCCATGTGTCAAAATTACTCGAACTAAGGCACGAATGGTTAAACAGCAGTTTATGCGGACCGCGCTCGCTAGGTCAAGGAACGGCAGGGAAGCCAATCAGGAGTCGAGTTATGCCGGCCAATATGATTAGGCGTTTCACGACGAGTGAATGAGGCGTCAATTTCGAATTTGATTCGAGGATTTCGGTGCGGCATTTCTGTGATTGTAATTGATTTTCCATTTATAAGAGATTTTTAGGTAATTGTATTAAGGTCATCAGTGACATATTATTAATTCACCACAGCAGTCAACCATAGAGCAGGAATAGCATGGTTTTTTTTCTTCATTTTATGATCTGTACAAAACAGTGAACATCTTAAATGAAAGTTAAGTTAGGTGTAGGTTAAACGAGAAGATTTTTTTTATTTCAGAAACATTCAATCGATTTACAGTTGTACGCTCGATATATATATTTTAGTCCGAGCTATCTCTATTACAAGCATTCTTGGAAATTACTGCTATTACTTTTACTGACCGGACAAGAGTACATACAAGAATCCACAGCTTAGATGATACATCTTTAATAAAAGGGTCGGCTTCAGTTGTTTGATTTTTTTTACAAAGACGACCGGTTTCGCTAAGTAAAGTCGCATCTTCGGGTCAAATACAGTTAAAACATAAAACCCGGGGGTCCGCCAATACAAACAACAACAACAACAACCCCGGCTGTCAGAACACTTCACACAAAACATCAAGGCGACAACCGCCCTCGTCGATCAAACCACCAGATAGTCGCGAAGCTGGTCGTCTTTTTTAAAAAAGTAAACAGTTTAAGCGGACCCTTTTATTAAAGGTGTATCATTTAAGCTGCAGATGTCCGTCAACAGAGGTTTTATGTTCAAGAATCTGACAACCATAGAGCCGGTATGGCATGCTTTATTTATTTCATGATCGAAACAGTGACAAGTGACATCCATACAGGTAGCAACTGTACCTTATCGATCGTCAAAAACTTTTGCATACACCGCTTCGATTTGTTTACATAGTACAATTGTAACGCTCCTTCTTATTGGCCGCGGCATCGCGACTCTTTATTGGCTGTTCTTGCCGTTCCTTAACGTAGTCAGCGCGAGCCGCATAAACTGCAGTTTTACCGTACGAATTGTTACCACAGCCACCGTATTTCTCTGATAAGGTTCAGTCAGACTTCCATCTGTTTCCACAACTAAAATTTTTATTGGTGAACGGGAGTTGACAATTATTTTGCAACATGGAGGAATCTCATTTTGAAGGTGGCATCAAGGCATTGGAATACCCCTGGACTAAGTGCGTTAATCTACGTCTACACTGACAATTTTTTAAAAAGTTACGGTGATGTAAGTACCTTTTTTTTATTCCGTTCCGAGAACTTTATAGACCAACGACGTAATACCGGAGCAAAAAAGGGTCAGTGATTAAAGCACTAGACTTGCCTACCGGAAGAAAGGGTTGAAACTCACCTGTCATCCGGATTTAGACAAATACCGTGATGGTCCCCCTGAAAGGGCACGGTCGACTTACCTCCCCATCCATATCTGTACATATTATGAAACAACGTCCACTGGCTGCGTCTGTCTGTATGTCTGTCCGTGATAAACTCACAACCTACTGAATGGATAGTCATACGGTTTTAAACAATGTACGATCTGCTTAATGAGGGAGGTGTAGTCGTGTAATTCATTAAGGTGCGTGGAGTGGGTAAGTGTGGCGAGTAAAATTCCGCGGAGGAGGGCAGTAAATATCCTAAGGAAAAATTATGTATTCTGTGACTTAAGAATTTTACCGTATCACCTGCGTAAAGCACATTTTTTCTGGTCTCTGAGAACTAGGAATTGGTGCTCATAAGCGAAATGAAAGGTGTTTGGAATGTATATTCGCTTTCGACACATTTATGTGTGCATATTATAAAGCAAAGTCCTGCCACCGCGTCCTCGCGCTGCTATCTGTTATCGATAAACTGAAAAATTGCTGAAAATTTCATATGGTTTTCAGTAATTCATAAGTTTAAGTGTATAATTCTTCAACATGTGCTGCAGTGGATGAACATGGTGAGCAAATATCTATGAAATACAGGAAGAAATACTCCTGAGAAAACCTATATATTCTGTAACTTACGAACTTAACGGTAGGTATTAAAATACGTTTATTTTTTCATACGATACTTGCGGTTTTCATTCATACAAGATCGTTCCGATTCCTCCTAAAGTGGTATTCCGTCACCCACGCAACGTCCACAACATCCCTATGCCACTCCCAACCCCAACTCTTTACCACTGGGGTCATACACCTGTGAAAGACTCCGATGCAAAACCTGCCCAATCCACTCACACCGTACTTGCAGTCCTGTCAAAGGCTTATCCTATCCCATCAGAGATCGGGCCATCTGTGGAAGCAGCCATGTCATTTACCAACTGTGCTGCAATCATTGCACAGCCTTTTATGTTAGTATGACGAGAAAACAGCTTCCGTCAGGATGAATGGTCACGGCCAAACTGTGGGAAAAAAGGAAGATAGAGCGCCCATTGGCACAGCAAATGTTCAAATGTTTGTAGAGCTTTCGGGACTTGACTACGGGGCCATCAGTCCCTAAACTTACAAACTACTTATGAACTAGCTAAGACTACAGACGGTACAAATATCCATGCCCGAGGGGGGATTCGAACCCCCGACCGTAGGGCCGTGCAGACCGTGACTGGAGCGCCTCAGTCCCCTCGGCCACCGCGGCCGGCATTGGCACAGCATAAGGCTAAACACAGTACTCTGTATTCAAATGGCTGCTTCACTACCCGAGCTATGTGGATCCTCCACCACCAGGTCTTCTGAACTGCACATATGGTAGTTGTCCCTTCAACACACTCTACGGTACCTCAACCATCCTGTCGCCAACCTAAGATAACTTCCCATTTCTACACCCAATGCCTAACGTCTCCCCCCCCTCCCCCGCCCACATATAGTTGTGTATAGTTGTGTGTGTATAGTTGTCTGAGTGATTGTGTATTTGTGTTTCTTTTTTTTTTATGAAGGCTATGGCGGAAAATTTGTGGTTGTCTACTTATCGTGCGACAGCATCGCAGCGACCCTCTATCCTCCATTATTGACACTGTGATTGGATTTATATATATATATACGTGGTAGACTCTTTGTGGATCATGTGAATCCTCCACAGTTCTTCCTGCAATTCTCCCTAGTCGTCCCAGCGTCGTCGTCGCTTTTGTGTCTCGTCCTCGTCGGTTGTAGGTGTCGTTGGCCGAGAAGAAAGACCGACACAGGAATAAAGGATGCACGCTTGTGCAGGTAGGAGGTAACCAGCCAGTGGGACAGCAGAAACTAGAAACACTAGAGTAAATTAGAACGAGATATATATTTCTTGGATTCTTAGTAATACTTAACTCAGTACTGCAGAATGCTGATACATAGTTGAGCTAGAGGCCTGCCTAGTGCCTATCCGATAGCCAAGTCTTTACTGGTGCCTATCTGATTCCGAAGTGTTAACTGGTTCCTATCTCAGTCCCAAGTGAACGATGTCGTTCAGTGGTGGCCACGAGCGGAGTTGTAGCAGAGGGCGCTCGTGGCTGACGTCGTAAGAACGCCGCGCCGTGCGTGCATGGCGTCGCGCGGCGAAAGTAGGTTGCGGGCACTTTAGACTTTTGCGACACCACCCCCCCCCCCAAACCGCCGCGTCGTCGTGGCGTAGGGCTGAGGGCCACGGCGACGGCACTGGGAGGAGGGCCTGGGCGGGGGCGTTACTGGTGGGACGGGCGTCGTAGCTGAGGCTGGGATGGAGACTCAGTCCGCGCCCCGGCATCCATCTTGCGATCCCCCGGGAAACCCACCAAAACCTGGAGAAGGGCGCACGCCTCCGCCCAGAGGGAGCAGGTCATCTTCTAAGGTGCATCGCCCAAGCTGGGGGGGGGGGGGTGGGTCGCACGGTCCCGAAGTCCTTCTCGGTGACGATGTCATCTGCGGCGGCGACAGAGGCGGCGACGAAAGAGACGAAGGCGCGTCTACGTCCATGGGGATCTCGTAGTCCGGTGACGCTGCACCTATTGGCGAACTATGTGGCTGTGCTCCCTTGCGGTTAACTGGGTCTGGAATCAAGAAACCCGAGACAGGATCGCGCGGCCTGTGCAGGCGCAATTGGTTTGCGTGGCGCCGCAATTCCGACCCTGTGGAAGAACGTACAACATACATATTGTGACCGAGCACGCTGAATGGTGCCCGGCAACCATCTTAGACGTCCAGCAAACACCTTGTACAGCACCGGCGTCGAAACCTGAAAACGCGAAGCGCCATACGAACTGACTCGGTGCGTGGGAGGCTGCAGCAGGTGAATGCGGTGATGGCGGCCGTGTAGCAGCTCGGCAGGAGAAGGGCCGTCACGTGGCATGCACCGATACGTAGACAGGAAAATTTGAATAGCTTGCTGCCTGGAGTGCTGACCTTTCATCTTTTCCATGTGAGACTTGAATGTTCGAACGAAACGTTCTGCTTCACCATTGGACTGAGGGTGAAAAGGTGCAGTGGGTATATGCTGAATGCCATTCACACGCAGAAACTGTTGAAATTCCGCACTATCAAACTGAGGTCCATTGTCACTGACGATAGTTTCAGGCAAACCTTCGATGGAAAACACTGATGTTAAGGCACTGATTGTACTAGACGCTGTCGTTGAGTTCATGGCAATCACGAAAGGAAACTTGCTGAAAGCGTCTACAACGATTAACCAGCGCGTATTCCAGAAAGGTCCGGCAAAGTCAATGTGTAAACGTTGCCATGGTCCCTTGGGGCATGGCCAGTCTGAGAAACGTTGCGAAGGAGCCGCCTGATGCTCCGCACACACTGTACACTGTGACGTCATGCTCTCTATCTGGGCGTCCATACCAACCCAGGTACAATGACGCCTGGCTAATTGCTTTGTCCTAACAATACCCCAATGTCCTTGATGCAGGAGACGTAACACTTCTCGTTGCAGGGAACGAGGAACAATCACGCTTGTTTGGTCGTTGTCGGTGTGTAACAACAGAACACCCTGACTTAAAGACAATGCATGACGTTGTGCAAAATAACGCCGAACCAGAGGCCGATCAATGTCTTTGGCTCTGGCAGGGCACCCTGAGCGAACAAAACGTGCTACCACACTTAGGTCTGCATCCGTAGCTGTTTCCTTTGCAACCCGACGGGAGTTCAAAGGGAAATCTACGACAGCGGAAGCATCTCTGGATCTCTGACAACATGCCATTTCTGAAGAATCAAACGACACATCCTGGCCAACCGGAAGTCGGGAAAGTGTGTCCGCATTGGAATGTTTAGTGATAGGTCGGTACAAAATCTCATACTGATAATTAGACAGTATTAAGGACCATCTCTGAAGCTTTTGTGCCGATCTGGCGGATTGGCTTTGTGGGTGAGAACAACGACGTGAGAGGCTTGTGGTCAGTCAAAAAATAGAATTTTCTGCCATAGAGATAATGATGAAACTTTGTGACGCCGTAAATGATTGATAAGGCCTCCTTTTTTATTTGACTGTAATTCTGTTGCGTCGGC
This sequence comes from Locusta migratoria, assembly GCA_026315105.1. Classification (NCBI taxonomy): domain Eukaryota; kingdom Metazoa; phylum Arthropoda; class Insecta; order Orthoptera; family Acrididae; genus Locusta; species Locusta migratoria. The sequence goes on from CM048751.1 coordinate 171,527,714, forward strand.
GTCAGTAGCTTGGATGCAAAGACAATAGGACGATCGTGACATCCAATACGATGTGAGATTACAGCGCCCAGACCATACGACGAGGCGTCAACTGCTAACACTACAGGCTTCTGTGGGTCAAAGGGAATCAAACATGCATCACTGAGTAGTGCAGACTTTAATTTGTCAAAGGCAACCTGACAATCTTTAGACCATACAAAAGGAACATTCTTCCTACGTAAGCGATGCAGTGGAGCTGCAATCTGAGAGGCATTGGGAATAAATCTGAAATAATAGTTAAGCTTTCCCATTACTGCATGCAATTCCTGCACATTCTTAGGAGGAGGCAAGTTTTTGATTGCTCGAAGATGTGACTGTAAGGGATGGATTCCTAGGGCATTAATCACATGGCCTAGGTACTCTACTTCAGTTTTTAAAAAACGAACACTTTGCTTTATTACAACGTAGACCTGCTGCAGTCAACACTTTGAAAAGACTCCAGGTTAGATAAATGTTCTTCAACTGTGCACCCTGAGACCACAATATCATCTAAATAGTTCGAACAGCACGGTACAGAAACTGTCAGCTATTCCAAAAAGCGCTGAAAAATAGTGGGGCGGAGAAACTGCCAAAGGGTAGGCGTTGAAATTGAAAAAGGCCCATGTGAGTATTAATGACGAAAAACTTTTTTGACTCGTCATCAAGTGGAATCTGTAAGTGTGCTTCTGCTAAATCAATCTTGGAAAAGAAGCGAGACTGTCCTAATTTGTCCATTAGTTCGTCAGGTCTGGGCAGGGTATAAGTGTCTACAATTGTTTGACTGTTCACTGTTGATTTGAAGTCCGCACAGAGACGAAGTTTTCCTGATGGCTTGGGTATAATTACTAAAGGCGAGGCCCACTGACTCGCAGAAACAGGAGAAATCACCCATCTTGCCAACGTTTAAGTTCGTCAGCAACTTTCTCACGAATTGTGATAGGCACTGGTCTAGCTTTACGAAATTTCGGTACAGCAGATTCTTTTAAAGTTACATGTGCCATGAAGTCTTTTGCACAACCTAGTTCCGGCGAAAACAAGTCACTATATTTTTCACACAATGCATTGATTTTGTCCTGAGGCACTACTGACGAAATTTGAAGCACATTGCTTTGAATTGATAAACCAAACAAGTCGAATGTTCTGTGTAGATTTGGCCTGAAGAACTACAAAAGCAACTGTTTTTGTTACACCGTGAAGAGAGGCGGGCAGGCTACATGTTCCTAGCACAGGAATATTTTGTCCTGTATATGCTGTTAACACATGCTGTGACGGCGACAATTTCGGCGAACCCAGAAGTTTATAAGTGTCTTTATTAATTAATGTAACAGCGGAACCAGTATCAAGCTGAAATTGCACAGTCTTATTTTCTATGCAAAGATTCACAAAAAGCTTTTGCTTGTGGCGCTCGACAGGTGCCCTAATGTGGGCAACATCTGACACAGCTTGTTTGCAGCGTTTGCGCATGCGCGGGCTGCGTGTGGTAGGTAGCGGCGCAGAATCGGCACACAGCGGATTAACAACACTGTCACTAGATGGCACTACCGCCGGATCGGCGACCGCGCAATGCGAGGCTACTGCACTAGAATTACTTTGAATAGCTACATCAAGTCTACTGTCACTAGCTACACAGTACTGGGCACTTTTACAAGGAGAAGTTACAGAAGGCACTAAGTTTACTACAGAACTTTCTTGCATGTGAGAATCAATAGAAGCACTGTCTTAACTTCACAGCATGTATAACATTTACAGAATGAATTGCTCTTGCACTCTGCGAAGCAATGTTCCTAAAGGCACCATTCTTGCAATTTTTATTTTGCATACACATAGTTGGTACGTGTCCTGATTTGCCAAATTGATAAAAGGTCGCATTGCAATTAGGGCATTGTGCACGCTTATGGCGAGATACACAGTGAGGGCAAGACTTACGAACATTTTTCTGAAATGAGCGTAGGTGCCCATTATTCAAATTACTGTTTCTAACACGATGGGGCGACCTTTGTGTCGCACTATTACACTGGCTATTGTTCACTGTCCGTTCAGAACGGCCGGTTGAAGTACAAAAATCACTAGTGCTAGACTGAGAACTATGACTAGGAAGGCGTCCGTTGCGGCACACTGAGTTAACACTGTGGCTTTGCATTTCGACATCTACTAAGTCAAAAGTATCATGCGCTTCTATAAGCTGCAGTACACTGTCTAATGAGGGGCAGACTGTTATAGAATTGCTGCCCTAATTCTGGGGTCCTGAATGTTCTGCGTGATAGCATCTCTCAACATCACGTCACTATAAGAAATTCCACAAGAGCAAGTAAATTTACATTGTCGGGTTAAGTCCTTCAATTCCGTAATCCATTGCGTGTGGGTCTGTTCTGGTGATTCTTTCAGTCTGAAAAATCGGTACCGCGCCACGGCCACGAGAACTTTTCTCTCGTAATGAGCATTCAGTGCATCTACAATTTTATCGAATTCTAGATCATGAGGAGATGTGTGGGGGAAAAGTTTCTGCAGTAATACGAAGGTGTGAGTGCCCACCACAGATAATAACAGATGCTTCACTCTCTGACCTGTAATTTGATGAGCCACGACGAGTTCTTGAAATTGCGCCAAATAGTCGCTCCATTCTACCTCACGTTCGTTGTACTGGTGAAACATAGGAAGCGGTGCGGCTGCAGGTGTAGGCTGCTGATGCGTCAGCTGTTGTTGAGTTGCCGTCAACTGCGCCACTGCTTGAAGTAGTTGTGTGATTTGCACCGTCTGTAACTGAATAATTACCATTAAGTTTGGGTTCAGGGTAGTGACCATGCTGACCGATTAGGTGCCGCGCATACAAGTAAATGATAAAACACAAATGCAATGTAAATGAGGACGCACTGCAACAAAAAAGTCCACAAAACACGTAACTGAATGTTCCCCCAAAAGTCTTATAATAAGGGTGGGTGGGTGGGAGCAATTTCTGCATGCTCCGACTGCTGCTGTCTGGCTGCTGCAAGTGGACTGGTCCAAGATTCTATCACTCCTCGTCGCCACTTTTGTGTCCCAGCCTCGTCGCCGCTTTTGTCTCTCGTCCTCGTCAGTTGTAGGTGTCGGTGGCTGAGAAGAAAGACCGACACAGGAATAAAAGATGCACACTTGTGCAGGTAGGAGGTGACCAGCCAGCGGGACAGCAGAAACTAGAAACACTAGAGTCAATTAGAACGAGATATATATTTATTAGAGACTTAGTAATACTTAACTTTTACATAGCTCAGTAGTGCAGAATGCTGATACATAGTTGAGCTAGAGGCCTGCCTAGTGCCTATCCGATAGCCAAGTCTTTACTGATGCCTATCTGATTCCAAAGTGTTAACTCGTTCCTATCTCAGTCCAGTGGTGGCCACGAGCGGAGTTGTAGAAGAGGGCACTCATGGCTGATGTCGTAAGAACGCCACGCCGTGCGTGCATGGTGGCGCGCGGCATAAGTACGTGGCGCGCACTATGTACTTGTGCGACAATACACCCTGAGTTCTTCATTTTCTAGCTCATGGCTTTCATTCTTTCTTCTGCCCACTTTGTGCCGGTTTTTTTGGCTCTTGTCTCTGATTCGGCTTCCCATTTGTCTACTTTGCTTCTGTTAATGTTACGGTCTGCTGTGTCCTAAATGGTGAGTTGAGCATCAGTAAGGTCTCTTCGTACTTTTTTGCCCCAGGTTTTTAGTGGCTGTGAGAATGTGGCGTGTGAGTCTATACTCAGAAACTTGGTGTATGTATCCATAGAATTTTAGGCGTTTTATCTATTATCAGTAGCAATATTAGAAAATTTCTTTGTATTTTTGATGGTTTGAAATCTATGTCCAGCAAGCCTTTCATGGTCCAAGCGTTTTTCTAATGATCTTTCGTTCTTCTTTTTGTAGCTATTGTAGGAGCATCTTGTTATGGAGTGACAAGATTTCTTCTGCGTATAACACCTCGGGTTTAATGACAGTGCCGTAATGCCTGATTCTTGCTTTCATGGACATGCACTTTTTTGTTATAAAGTTGGTGTGTTCGACCGTAGGCTGTCTTTAGTTTTTGTGTTCGAGTTTCCTGGGATTTTTTTTTCTAGTCCAGTGGGTTCTAAAATTTCCTCTAGGTTTTTAAAATGTGGAACTCTGTTTATACGTTCATATTTTGTGGTAAGATGCTCTATGTTAAAGAGCGAACACTTTTTTTTCCAAAAGAAATTTGCAAGCCAGCTTTCTCGGCGCATTGTTTGAGTTTTTCTATCTGACGTATTGCATTTTGTTCATTGCAAGGTTATAGGCAAAGGATAGGCAGGTGGTTTCAGCTCTCCTTCCAAATTTCACTGGTTTCCATAGGCCACATTTTTAAGCTCACTCTCCCATTCCCTTATAACTTTATCCAAAAAAATATTGAACAGAATTGGAAATAGTCCATCTCCTTGTCTTACTCCAGTTCTGATCTGAAAACATTCCGAGATTGGCCCCATGAATGTTACTTTAGAGGTTATGTTGGAGAGTGTCTGTTCAATGAGCTTACGTGTTTTCTGGTCAAGTCCATGTTCTATTAGAGTATTGACAAGGGGCATAAGACCGACTGAATCATACGCCTTCTTTAAGTAAACGAATCTACATATGGTGGGCTTATGTCTAATAGCTCTGTAAGTCAGTGTTGTTTTTAGATTAAAAATTTGTTCAGGGCAGGAACTTCCGGGTCTGAAACCTGCTTGATACTCGCCAGTCTTGTGTTCAATTTGTTCATGTGTCGTCTGCTTGTCTGCAATAGACTTGAAGAGAAGATCTGGTAGTGACTGGTAATAGCGAAATGCCTCGGTAATTGTTGACATCCGTTCTGTCGCCTTTCTTGTCGAAATAATATATATAATACTCATAGAATATATGACATCAACTGCGATTGGGCAAAGCTGAAAATTTGTACGCAGCCGGGATTCGAACCCCGGTCTCATGCTTTCTAGGCAGTTGCGCTGATCCCTACAACACCGCACCTGCAAGGACTACCTAAGCACGCTTCCCGTTAGGTAGTCCTTGCAGGTGCGGTGATCACTGTGTCCCCAGTGGTGTAGGGATCAGAGCAACTGCCTAGAAAGCAGGAGACCGGGGTTAGAATCCCGGCTGGGTACACATTTTCGGCTTTGCCCAATGGCAGTTGATGTCATATATTTTATGAATATTAAATAATAACGACTGCAGGATCAGAAGTGACGCCTGTTCTCTCGGAACAGACGCCACATATATATATATATATATATATATATATATATATATATATATATATATATATATATATATATATATATGGAAAAGGTGGAACTTAAATAGTGGCAACTATTTATTTACAACCGGTACGATAGCGCTTGAGCCTGTAAATGTCCTTCAAAGTAGTTACCAGTGTTGTGTAGAACCCGTTACTATCGATGTGGAAGGCGTAGTACACCGTCAGCAGAGCCTCTTCAGTTGATGGTGCAAATGGAGCGGTTCTGAAGCAAATGCCACTAAGTGGTTCCTTTATCTTCGGAATCAAATCGAAGTTACAAGGACTTAGGTCCTGGGAGTGTGATGGATGTTACAGTACTTCCGAGTCCCGTCGACTGAACACAGCATCCACAGCTTGCGATGTATGCGCCCGCGCATCGTCGTGAAAAATGATGGATGGGTAGCGCATGAACTGTTGCTGCTTCTTTCGCAAAGCTGGTCGCAGGTGATGCTCCAAAAACAAACACTGTGTGCATTGACGGTCTGACGTGGAGGAACGTAATTCGTTTGGATAACACCATCACAGTCGTTTACGAAAATCAGCGTAACTTTCATGCCCACTAAAATTATCCAATTATCCTGGCTGTTATGTCGCGGTCGGTTGAATTTATTGTCAATATCTGACGTTTCGTCCCGGCCTGTGAAGGACATTTTCAGGGGCGGTCTGTAGGATTGCATGTCCAACAAACGCACTAGCTCGCTACTAAGTTCAGTGTCCACACGTTACCGCGCAGACACGTGACGTCACGTGCCTTCAAGACTTTCAGTGCAATCAGACAGTAGTGGACGGGTGGTCGTTGCCATCACACTGTAGTGGACGGGTGGTACATCTCTTCTTCAGCACCGGAAGCCATAAACCGTTTAGTTTCATGCACTCTTTCTTACGACCTCCATGTAGAGCCTTTCATAGTATCCGCTTGGGGCCACTACTACCTGCGTCTCGTTGAAGCGAATGATAGTGATTACCTGGCTGGAAAGCAAGCTCCGCAACAGCTGATCGTTCCGTTTCCCCTCTTCTGCAAATGTTAATGTGCTCTTCCAAAACGTTTTGCGACAGACACACATAAACATCTTCGCAACTTTTCCCAATGGTTTGCGAGCGTCCTTGGCAAGCTTAATGTTTTCCTGTATCTTACAGGTTGCTTTGTAAACCAAGGAAAATTAATATCGCGCTTCGTCTAAATTCTCCCAATTTTTTCCGTTACATTTTTAACAAACGGTAGAAACACCTTAGCTTTTGTAGTGGCCTGTACGTTATTATGGTTTCTGCGTGGCTGTTTCACCGCACGTTTTATTTCTGCTGACGAGTATCCGTTCTTCATTAGCGCATTGTGGAGTTGTTCTATCTCCGCGTCGAGCAAGTCAGGTTAACCGATGTTTCTATCTCTATCCGTTAACGCCTTGATGACACACCGCTGCCGACCGCGGTGGCCGAGGGGACTGAGGCGCTTCAGTCACGGTCTGCACGGCCACTACGGTCGGGGGTTCGAATCCCCCCTCGGGCATGGATATTTGTGCCGTCCTTAGTTGTAGGTAGTTGATAAGTAGTTTGTAAGTTTAGGGACTGATGACCCCGTAGTTAAGTCCCTTAAGCTTAACAGACATTTGAACATTGACACACCGCTTTTGTTGTGGGTGGTGTGCGTGGACTTACGGTGTACTGTGTGGCCCAAACTACCATGTTCTTTTCTGAAAACAAGCACATCGAGAAAATGTAATATGCCGTTTGCGTCCTCCTCCATTGTGAATTTTCGTATTTATGCTATTCAGATGTTTGTGGAACCGGGTTAGTTCCTCCCTGCCGTGACTCCACAGCACAAAACTGTCATCCACGTATCGGAACCATGCCCTTTTTGCTGGCAGTAATGAAAGACTGTTCTTCGAGTTCCTCCATAAAATAATTTGCAATTACAGGACTTAGGGGCTTTCCATAGCCACGCCATCCGTTTGTTCATAAAACTCATTCCACTTGAAGTAAGTATGTGGTCGTGAAACAGCACTTAGACAGTTCTGGAAGGTCGCAGGAAATGATTCGTTCCAATTGTTCCAACATATCACTAAGCGAAACCATGGTAAACAGCGATACCACTTAGAAGCTGACCAATATGTCCTCCGACGGGACCTCTATGCCACTCAATCTATTGATAATATTTGGCGAATACTTTATATAAGATTCCAAACGGTCCACATGCGGTCTTAACAGTGTAGTCATAAATTTGGCTAACGGGTAGATGGGCGAACCAATGGCACTTAGTATCAGCACATTTTCTCTATGAATTTTTGGCAAGCCATAAAGTCTCGGTGGTAATGCAGTCGAATTATGGAGACCATTCTGTACACTCTCTTCAATAGCGGACTTTTTTTATTAATCGCGACACAGTACCAAAAATCTCTTTATTGGGGTCTTATTCAGCTTCAGCCTTGGATTCGCAAGCATACAGCGCTACCATTTCCGTTAGGTACCTGCCGGCAAGCATTGGATACAGATGCCATCTTCACGTGATTAAGCAGTAAATGAACTCGTATTCTAAATCATCATACATTCTGCGCAATCCACCCAAAGTGCGTGGCAGAGGGTACACAGTAATACTACTAGTTTTTTTCCTTTTGCACTCCCTTGTAAAACGAGGGAAAAACGAATGCTTGTATGCAGCTGTACGATACCTAATCTCTCTTCCCTCCAGTGACTCCCATTTTATTTTTATTTCATTTATTTTATTTTATTTTATTTTTTGAGTTTACGACCCATTTCAGTAACACTGGCGCATTGATAATCTACCAGTTGAAATCTAACCGCCTGCCTCTGAACTGCCTCTATGTCCTCCTTTAAGCCGCTATGATGGGGATCCCAAAGACTTCAGCAATACTCAAGACGGGGTCGTACAAGCATTTTTTTATGCGGTCTCCTTTACAGACGAATCACACCACCCCAAAATTTTCCCAATATACCAAAGTCGACCATTCGTGATCCCCGCGACTGTTCTTATATTCTCGCATTGCTGTAGGGAGTTACGCCTACATATATAACTGACGCGACACTGTCAAGCAGCACACTACTAATGCTGTATTCGAAAATTATGGGATTGTTTCTCCTAATCATCTGCGTCACGTTACATTTTTCTGCAATTAGCGATAGTTACCATTCCGCACACCACCCAGAAATTTGGTACAAGTCATCCTGCACCGTGCTACAATCATTTAATGATTGTACACTACACCATCATCAACAAACAACTGCAGATGGCAACTCACTCTGTCCGTCAGATCATTTAATAAGTAATAACAGTCCCATCACACTTCCCTGGGACACACCTGATGATAAACATTCGCCATCGAGGACAAACTACTGAGTTCTACTACTTGTCTTCGAGCCACTCACGTATTTGGGTACCTGTTCCATAAGCTCGTACCTTCGTTAGCAGTCTGTAGTGCGGTACCGTGTAAAACTTCCTTTCGGAATTCGAGAAATACGTAGTCTGTTTGTTGCCCTTCATTCAAAGGCACAAGATGTCATGAGACAAGAGGGCCAGCTGAGTATCGCATGACCGATGTTTCCTAAAGCATGGACAGAAGCTTTTCCGTCTCAAGGAAATTTACTATGTTAGAACTGAGAATATGTTCAAGAATTCTACAGCAAACTGATGTTAATGATATAGATCTGTAATTTCGTCGGTCCGTTCTTTTGCCTTTGTTATACATGGGAGTTGCCTGTGCCTTTATCTAATCGCTGGGTCGAAGATTCGCAATAAAAGCTAGCTAAGTAAGGGACCAATGCCGCCGAGTACTCTTTGTAACAATGGATTGGAACCCCATCTGGACGTGCAGAGTTGTTTGTTTTTAAGTCTCTCAGATGCTTTTCTACATCGGTTATGCCTTTTACTGTGTCCTCCATTTGGAAGGATTTTATATATACGGAATGTATGGCATTAACAACAAATGAGTTAAGTTGAAAATGTGTACCCAGCCGGGATTGGAACCCGGGTCTCCTGCTTTTCAGACAGTTGTGCTGACCTCTACAGTACTGGGGACACAGCGATCACCACAGGTGCACGGAAGCACTGAAGTACGTCTCCGGTCAGATACAAATTATCAACTTTATCCTGACCACTAGAACTGGTGAAACACAAAGTTTATGTAAACTGATTCCCATAAGACTAGGGGCTTAGTAGTGCCTCGGACGGAAGAAAGGATCCTTGCCCGTCATCGGCATTTTGAATAAGGTTCCGAAAGAACAGACATAAAAAAACGCACTTCATGACCTAAATACTTTGTGTTTATATAATACGGAGGCGATCCGATATTATGATCTTTTCTAAAAAGGCGTAGACCTGAAGATGGCAGAGACCATCGAAATCGGTCGTCGAAATAAAATAATATATTAGCGATAGTGGCTTTATACTTTTTGTCACCAATCTAAGTATATCGCTTCAGATACTAAGAGTCTACAACACAATTTTAGGCTGACCAATTATCAAGGAGAAAAAACCAAGAATTGTATACAGTTTGTACTAAATTATATTACTATACCTACATCTTATGTTAACTTTTCATTGTATATTGCAGTCCAGTTGATGATGAAATTTGGTACTATGATTTCAAACGTAGACGAACAAATTATCATTTCAGTTGGGCAGATAAAGTCTTGAAATTCATGACGCGCCCAAATTATCTGGCAGTGTGTCAGTAATGCTACTCGCGTCACTGGTTCTCGATCCCTACTGTAGACTATATCTATTTGAGGCTGTGCCTTCCACGTCCAGCCAGTTAGCGAAAACCGCAGGCGACTTCTCAACGCTACAGATTGCTCATGCAAATGTCCAGTCCCTATTAGCGCACCTGACTGAATTCCGCTGCATATTCCAAGACCTCGGTTTTCACGTTATACTTCTATCAGAGACATGGCTAAAACCGAGCATACCTTCTAACTCTGTAGCTTTTCATGACGATTACATTTTTCTGAGACATGACAGATGTAACAAACGAGGCGGCGGAGTGGCAGTATATATTCGGGCAAACCTGTATCCTAAAATTGTCCACTCGTCCAAAAACGAAGAAAAACAGCCCGAATACATGTTCGTAGAAATTAAGGCTTTCCATAGGAAATGTCTGATCTGTGTAATTTACAATCCACCAAAGGTTGGGCAACTCTCAAGTTTTGAATCTGCACTGTCAAGTTTTGCATCCTCGTATGAACATGTAGTTATAGCTGGAGATGTAAACATAAATTTCTTACAAAAGAGTCCTTCTGCGTCAAAATTCACTCGCATACTTTCCTCCACAAACCTTTCTTTGGTTCCACTTGGGCCGACCCACCATACAGCAGACACTCATACACTTATTGATATCCTTGCAACCAAGTCTCCAAACAGAGTAATCCGCTCAGATCAGATCTCTGCGCCTGGATTATCTTCCCACGATATTATACTCATGTCCTATTCACTGATGTGCCCTAAGAATACATCGCAAATGACTACCTTTAGAGATCTTAAGCATATGAATATGACTGAGCTTGCAGCAGATGCCTATGATATTTCGTGGGCGATACCAACAGGAAACAATCGCAACATTAATATGCAAGTATGTGACTTCACTAATAAATTAACCAACTTGTATGACAAACATGCTCCCCTTAAAACAAGAAAAGTAAAGAGAAAGCCTGCACCGTGGCTTACAGACGACATCAAACACCTGATGAGCCTCAGAGACGCAGCACACAGGGAATACAAACGGCACCCGACCTCTGAAAATCAACTCGCCTACAAGAGACAACGAAACCGTGTTAGTCAATCGGTGAGAAATGCGAAACTCAGGCACGCTCACTCGTTAACCAAAGACCTTCACAGACCTGCCATCCTATGGAAAAAATTACGAGGTCTAGGAATTGGCAAATAAAAATCTGCTACCGAACCTGTAGTTCCTATAGAAGATCTTAACGAGCATTTTACCACACCGACATTTGTAATGGACCAATGCACAAAGACGCAAACTATTAATTCCCTTAAAATGTCGGTGGCTGATACAAACCAAAAATTTTCTCTCGAGCTGGTACGTCCAAACACAGTCAAGAAATCGATTTTGCGACTTCGTTCAGCAGCTGCAGGGCATGATAATATTAATGTACACATGATTAGTAGTGTCATCGACCCGCTACTACAAATTATAACTGACATCTTTAACTATTCTCTGACTTCCAGTATCTTCCCAACATTATGGAAGCATGGTCTTATTAAACCATTACCAAAAAAGGAATCTGCCACAAAACTTTCTGACTACAGACCTATTTGCATCCTACCATCACTATCCAAGGCCTTGGAATATATAGTCCATGAGCAGATAACTAGCTATTTAACATCACACGACCTACTAGACGAATATCAGTCGGGCTTCCGCCAAAATCGCAGCACGACGACTGCTCTTATAAAGGTTACAGACGATCTCAAGCATGCTATGGATAACCAACAGGCGACAATTATGTGTTTTTTAGATTTTAGCAAAGCTTTCGACAATGTCGATTTTGACATTATACTCGCTAAACTATCTAATCTAAATTTCTCTACAAGTGCTATTCAGTAGTTCCAATCATACCTCACCACCCGTGAACAGTGTGTGATAACAGCAAAAAATAGGTCAAAATGGAGGGATGTTGTATTAGGGGTTCCACAAGGATCTGTACTGGGGCCGTTACTCTTCTCACTATATGTTAATGATGTGTCCACTTTTCTGTCCCACTGTAAATAACATCTATACGCTGATGACTTACAATTATATCTCAGTGAAAGTCCTAAAAACCTAAGCACAGCCATCCAGCAAGTAAACGCAGACTTACTTTCACTATCAAGATGGGCACATAGCATGGGATTGATACTGAATCCATCAAAAACACAGGCAATCTTAGTGGCCCATAAAAGACTCATCACTCCACAGTTCAGCGAAACTCTTTCACCTTTAATACTGAACGACACACAAATACGCTTCACTCATTCAGCAAAGAACTTAGGAGTAATATTTGATCAGCACTTAGACTGGACAGAGCACACAACGAGAGTCTGTAAGAAGGTATATGCCTCACTTCATTCACTGCAGAAATATAGAAAAGCATTTCCTTTACAGCTGAAAAAGCTCGTTGAGACATTAATACTTCCCAATCTAGATTATGGTGATGCTATTCTGCAAGGACTATCACACGAAAACTCACGTAGGCTGGAGCTGGCGATGAATTCTTGTATCCGATACATTTGCAACTTACGTTTCTACGACCATGTCAGTCCCGCATACCAGCAGTTATCTTGGCTACGTGGAGATAAGCGTCGAAGCTATCGTACACTATGTTTGCTGCATCGCTTTCTCAATCATTGCAAACCTTCATACTTATCCTCAACGACTATATTACTATCTGAACAGCACAGCAGAAACACACGCTCTTACCAAAATAAAACTCTCTCACTACCTTCACATAACACTGCAATCTTCTCCAAATCATTTTCTGTTTCGGGAACACGTCTGTGGAACAATCTTCCTCAAATGTTAAGAGAAATAAAATCAATTCAAAACTTTAAAAGACAACTAAGGGTTCACCTTCTGTCACAATAGCCATCTTTTTCTCCACTTACCAATCTGTAGCCCACTGTTGTCAATTCCTCCTCCCCCCATAAATGTTTCCCTTTCCTTTCGCCAGCAGAGATCTCCATTCATATATGTCTCCATTTCCTCACATCCATTAGCACTGTCATTTTTCAATCTTCTCCTTTTTCACTAACCATTTTCTCTCTTCTGTTTATTTTAAACTTAATTCAAATGTGAATATCTCTTGTTATTATTAGTATTACTTTCATTTTTGTGTTATTATTATCATTATTATTATTAGTACTATCATATATTGTTTTTGTACTGAAATCCTTTGTTTATGTTGTTCCTGATCAGATGTAAGAGAGGGCCCTATGGCCCTAATCTGGTCAGGTTAAATAACCAAATACATAAAAATAAAAACTATGCTGCTAGAAATATTAAACATTATATTGTAATTGTGGAATGATCTCGTTGCCGCGTTATGGACAGCGACCCTAAGAAATTGATGTAGAACAATCGACGCCGTGGAGTGGTCGAGCGTTCCAAAGCGCCTAGCTGCGAAGCGCGTCATTGCTCGCCGTCGGAGGTTCGAGAGGTCCCTCGGATATGGGTGTATTTGTTGTCCTTAGCATAAGTTACTTTAAGTAGTTTGTAAACCTAGGGACTGCTGACCATAGCTTTACAAGCATTTGTAGAACAATCTTCGATTTCTCTGAAGACCCGCTCGGTTACCCGTGTGGTCTAACGCACCACTTTCCGAGACGAGGAGGCTTACCGCCCCCGGTTCGGATTAACGAAACGGGTGGGAGTGCTGGCCAGCCTAGATGTGGTTTTTAGGCGGTTTTCCACATCCCCCTCGGTGAATACCAGGCTGATCTCCAAGTCTCGCGTCAGTTACACGATTCTCAAACATTTCGTAACTATTTACACTTTCACACACATTTATCGTTATACGACATTTGGGATACACATTTCCTCCTGGGGGCATGGGGTGGCGGCAGGAAGGGCATCCGGCCACCCTGTAAATATTAAATGCCAAATCCGCGTTTAACACAGTACCGACACTGCAGGTGCGGGAGACGGGCCAAAGAGAGACAGACTGACTTCGATTTCTCCGAAATTCTCGTACTGCTTGCGTGCGGAGCGGACACTGATTACAGCAAGTGTCTGCAGACTCGGACCTTGGTTAACATCCTGGATGAGGAGCTCCCAGCACGGAGGTTAGTTTGGGGAGGAGGAAGAGGGGGGAAGAGTTAGGGAAGGGAATGGCGGGCCCTGGGGTCAAGGGGTCCGACCCGACCCTGCGCGCTGCCAACTGTCGACACTTCCAAGTCTGCTGCCGCGGGCACGTGGGAACCGCTTCTGCACTTTCTGCAATGTGGAAACCAGTTGTGACTGCGTGGTCGTGCCCCTCGTAGATATTCAAGGAATGAGTCGGGTTTTTAGACGAATCCTGAAGTCAATTGACATAATACTACAAAAAATGTTCAAATGTTTGTATAGTTTATGGGACTTAACTACGGGGTCATCAGTTCCTAAACTTAAAAACTACTTATGAACTACTTGCGCACTAGGACGGCACAAATATTCATGCCCGAGGGGGGATTCGAACGCCCGACCGTAGTGGCAGTGCAGACCGTGACTGGAGCGCCTCGGTCTCCTCGGCCACCGCGGCCGGCCATAATACTAAGGCCAGGTGTTTAGTGGCATCAAGAAATAAGTATTCTAAAAATTCAGGTAGCTGAAAATGGATATTACGTTGTAAGCTACACTGGGACCAAATTTTCAAAACTTAAAAATAAATCATAATAACCCTTTCAGACCTGGCGTTCAATGTATTGGACACCGACTTTTTATTAGTTTCTGAAGAGTATACGATTTCGCTTTACTTTGAGACACACTGGCCTGGGTAGTGGACATCTGTCGCTTTTAATTTCGTGCTTGTTGCTGCCATCTGTCATCTGAATGTCGTGCTACAGTGAAAAAACAGCGTCAGACATTATATCAGTAGTTGAAATTATTTTATGTATAAATTTATGAATTTTGCACAAATTCCACTTTGCGATATACGTTCCACAATACATATGGTGTGACATATACAACTCTTGACTTCTTATTTCATATCCTTAAGTGCCTTAAGGGTGCGGTGTCCAATTTAGTCGACATTTTTTTATTTTGGAAACCAAATATGAATTTTTTAAATTTGGCTCAAATATGCAATATATAGGGTCTACTTGACATGAAAAAATTCAAGAATAAGTTTCATTATATCTTTAAAATAATTCAGGACTGAAAGGGATAAATAAATACACAGGAGTGTGAGATTGTGGGGGTAAACAAGGAATCCGATTTTACAATTAATATTGAAACTGTGATTATCTTACTTTGATCTATTACTTATACAAATAAATAAAAGGCTAGATCAAAATCTAGGTTTTTTGGATTGGACGAATGGAACAGCCAGTGTGGGAGTTGATGGATAACTTAGGTAATTAATTGTACTATGAGGAAATGTACGAAGAGACTGGAACTGAGAGTGTGTGAGTTACTTACCGGCAGCGTGTAATTGTGAGTTTAAAAATGCAAAAGCCCTGTAATTAACATAACAAAATTTGACTTTTGGCTTAAGCTTCCATTTAATTGCTGTAATGTCAGTAATTTATAATAAAAATACATGAAGTTTTTTTATTGTTTGTGATTGCTTGGAGAGCTATTCTGTATGTTATACGTAAACAAAGGATGTAACTATGTGAACAAAACTGTGAATTTCAAGGGCTACATGCATGCGTTTTCGGTAAACGGTTTATATCTCTGGATTCTTTTCCTAGACATTAAGAGATAGTACTACCACACATTATAAAAGGTTCTATATGAAGCTACACGATTTGATTTTCCAGTTATTGGAGTAAATTAGAAATTTCTACGGCATTTTTCCACACATCAGATACAAACGATTTTCATGGTAGTAGAAATTCTTCTTGAAACTCAATCGAGAGCAGTTTTAGAATGAAAGTTTCACTCCGCAGCGTAGTGTGCGCTGATATGAAACTTCGTGGCCGATTAAAATTGTGTGTCGGTACCGAGATTCGAACCTGTGACTGTTGCCTTTCGCGGGCAAGCTTTCTACCATCTGTACTATTCCGTCACGCTTCACCGTCCGTTCTCACAACTTTACTTCTGCCAACACCTCACCTTCTACTTTCCATCCCTGCAGCACTAACACTCCTGGAAGAAAGGATGTGGTGGAGATATGGCTTAGCCACAGCCTAAGGATGTTTCCAGAATTCCTGCCAACATTTATTTCTTTATTTTACCAGCCGAAGTAAATGGCATAGTAAACGTTTCTTTGACAACAGATTGAGTTGGAGGGAGAATCTTCGGTAATACCAGCCACTCGTCAGAGAAATGGTTGCGCAAACGTCAGCAGACTGTTTATTCAGCCAGAAAAATAAAGAAAAAAATACTTGTTCTGTTATACTAGCTTTATCTTCTAGTGCTGCTCACATTCTCCTAAACCACGGGACCAATTTCAACCAAATTTGGTACATACATTCCTTACCGCGAGGTAACAATTTCTGCTGGGTTAAAAATCACGTACTACACATGGTTCAGAAAATATGACGTCGTAAACAATATGAATCGCAAAAATACTGCCACATAATGCGGCGGGAATTTATTAATACGCTATATGAGAATGAGAGTACTTAGTGACTTGCAACAAACTTAAAACATAATTTCAAACCTGTATTAAACTTTTCTCGCTGACAACCACAGCAAAATGATGAAAGCAAAATAGGTTTTCGCTCACTACTTTCCCACTGTCTATGGAGTAAAACTATGGCATTTGGTATTACGTTACAATTTATAATTTGTACCCTACAAATTGTAGCCGCAGGAAATTTTGCAAACAGTATACACGCATATAGTTGAATGTACCCTCTAAATTGTATCACAGTACGACGATATGAGCAGAAAAACAGTAACGTTCATGGAAAATCGCCCTATCACGCACCATGGTTTAATGTATGACTTCCTTATGACTAATTGTATTCGCAACAGATTTTACAGACATACAGCACTGATACAAATGAATATATAGTTGTAAAATTACATAGCTATAGAACATATAGCTCAATAAATATAAGCTCATTTGTACTGCGACGAGAAAAAGCTTTCCATTTCATAGACCACGTTGTAATCCATTTCTTACTTACTACTAAGATATTCCAGTCAGATTAAGGAAAATCGTGGAACCTAACATATTCAAAAAAATGTTCAAATGTTTGTATAGTCTATGGGACTTAACTATGGGGTCATCAGTCCCTAAACTTACAAACTGCTTATGAACTACTTACGAACTAGGACGGCACAAATCTCCATGCCCGAGGTCGGATTCGAACCCCCGACCGAAGTGACCGTGCAGACCGTGACTGAAGCGCCTCAGTCCCCTCGGCCACCGCGGCCGGCACCTAACATATTAAACGTCCCGGTCAACGCCGGGTTGTCAGTTAGTTAATATATAAAGCAGAGTGTCCGTATGTTTTTGTGTACGTGTTGCATACAAATCAACACTTTTGTTCCAATATGTATGAAATAGTGTACACGTAAGCTTAAATCTACGAGGACGTACGTTCTAGGAGTAAGAATCACGTACAACACATTGTACCCGAGATATTACGTCATAAACAATGGCGATGCCGAAAAACAGCTGCAATAACCGAAAATGATACTCACTTTCTCGTAAACCAGTGGACCGATTTCAACCAAATTTGGTACACATATACCTTACGTGAGATATCAATTACTGTAGGAGTAGGAACCACATATGGCATATGGTTCCGGAGATGTAACGTCATAAACAATAAAATTTGTAAGAAATTGCCGCATAATAGAAACCTTATAAATACATTGTATGAGAATGACAGTGTAAGGTCCCTCTGGTCCTAACATAAGTCGGTTTTCTGTAATATTTTGTAGATATGTAAACTGGCCACAGATGTGTATTGTGAGTGACACAGTGATCATTGGAAGTTCGATTGTAGAGTAAGCGCTCTGGCTGCGAGAGAGAGAGCAGTCAGTAGCCAGTCTGTTGCGAGCTGTGTTAGGAGTCAGTTGCGGAGAGTTGCCTGTTGGGTGAGGTATGGCGTGGACGCTGTCGGAGAAGGCAGTCGTTAAGTATCTGTAGCAGCACGCTATTATTGTAATACATGATGTTCATTTAATATTCTGTAATATTTTTCTGTTTCATTTTTTAAGAATATATAATTTCTAATATTCAATTTGGGTTCTGCGTCCTCATTTGGTAGTTAGTTTCCCATTCCTTTAATTTTCTTCATTTATGATTATTGTTGGACTTAATTACTGCCCATATATCATTTTTAAAAATTTTAATACTGAAATACTGCATGACGCGAGCTGCTTGCTGTTTCCAGTTTTGTAATAAGAAGATATGAGGAAGGCCGTCTTAAGCCATGCAGGGGCCCCTGGGCACTCTGTATTTTTGGGCCCTTAAAAAATGAATGCATCAGAATGGTGTACAATTATTTACTGACTTCATTGGTTAAAATATTACAAACCAAATACTAATGATTAGTTCCACAAATTAGTCTTTCATTAAAACGAATGATTTCTTTAAAGATTTCCGGAATACAAAATACACAATTTTTGGAGTATGTCTCTTTTTGTGCAGATCACTGGCACACAGATTAGGGGACCCTATAACAAAACAGAATTTTCCTTTGAATGAACTCATCACAATGATGTCCATTTGTTTAGTGAATTTATTGGTTGTTATGGTTAGAAATACACAAACAAAATACTAGTGATTACTGTTTTGCAAATTGGAATTACGTTACTGTTAAAAGTTTCTTTCGAGATTTCTGAAATGCAAAATCTTCTATTATGTCTTCAAAGTCCAACCGATATGGACGTCACTTTCTATGGCAATAATTGATAAATTAGTAAGTCGTTGCTTTAGCATAGTCGTTCGTAATTCATTTTTTATTCTCATTAGCTGGGAAAATGAATACTTTCCACTGCAATTAGTTACCATTAGACGAAGAAATATCCGGGTAGCAACTTCTACATTCGGAAAGGTCTCTTCTGTGTTATCTGCTTTTATTGTTTTACTTGAAATCATTCTGATATGAGATCATCAGCAGTAACTTCTGCATGATAAAATTCAGCAAATTCTTTGCACGTGTTTCTCAGCTGTTCCGAATCAAATCAAATGTTCAAATGTTTGTATAACTTATGGGACTTAACTGCGGGGTCATCAGTCCCTAAACTTACAAACTACTTATGAAATAGCTAACACTAAGGACGGCACAAATATCCATGCCCGAGGTCGGATTCGAACCCCCGACCGTAGTGCCCGTGCAGGCCGTGACTGGTGCGCCGCAGTCCCCTCGGCCACCGCGGCCGGCCGTTCAGAATCGATTTGTTTTAACTGAGATTGGAAACTAAAATGTTTGCTAACCTTTTCGTATGCTTCTGAACGTCGCTTCAAACTAGTATCCAATGTGTCAATTATAGACAGAAAAACTTCTACACCAAATTTTTCTTCGGCACTCAGCTGGACATTCTCTGACGAATCTTCGTAAAAAGTGATATGTTGCTGCAAATTCTCGTCCTTTGGAAATTACCCTTAGAACCTGGATTTTTCTCCTTGGCTGAAGATTCATAGTGATCGAATCGACTGTGTGCAGATCTGATGAAATCGGAAATAGATGCAAGAAGCTTTGTTGCAACGTCTACTGAGGCGCTACCACTTTGTAAAGATACATTTGTGTTGTTGATTGTTCTCAAAAGTTCATCCCCTTATCTCCGTTAGGAGAATGGTCTCGAGTTCTGTCATTTTCTTGCAAAGGCTTCGAGCTTCATTTCTTGTTTCTACTGGCTGATCAGTGTTGCTACTAATTGACTTTAAAGCTTCAAAAATATCACTGTAGCCATTATTCAAAGCGTTAAGAGCGCCAGCACGAGCAGACCATCTGGTTTCAGAGAGGGACTTCAGAACTTTATTTGCACCTAAACATTCTTTCCAAACTTTCCATCGATGGTTCGAAAGAGAAAAAAAAGGTGAACAATTTTTGGACAAACTGAAAGTATGCTACTGCTTCAGAAACACATGCAGCCGCCTGAACACCACTAAATTTAGTCAATGTGTGGCACTTCGTACAAAAATAGCAAATTTACATTTTTCTTTTATTTTTGGCTGAAGACCTGAATACTTTCCAGCCATATTTGCTGCATTATCATAGCTGTGTCCGCGGCAGTCTTTTATTCAAATGTCAAAGCTATCCAAAAACTTCATATCAGTATCTTCTATAGGGCAAGGTGGTACAAATTCGATATAGGTACAATTCCGATCAACATAAGGTTTCGCGCCATTTGTCAGTCTCGTAGTGTTGATAGCACTTGACTTTGTGTGGCGTCGTGGTGTAGCAGGTTTCTACAGCTCCTCATGTGTTTTCCAAGAATACACCACTATGTACTACGGAGATATAAATTTTTTCCTGTTAAGAGGTAAGGGAAGCTACTTAGTCTAACGCGCTCTTATGAATTTTCTAGTTTCCACGCGCTTGAAAATTCTATATTATTGAGGTCAGAAACTTGTTTTCCATTCGGGCGTGTTCTGAGGCACCTACAGAGAAATCCTCTGTGACATGTGCTGCCATTTCTTGGCAAGATTCACTACTATTTACTCGTGAATTCACTCACGTCAGCAGTACATTTTCGATCAGAAAAATGGTACAATTTCGATTCCCTAGTACAATTTCGATCAATGCAGTTTTTTAGTTTAGTCCGTCACGATTGGTTACCATAGACACAATCATTGCAAATAAATTTTGTATATTGAAAGATTTTCCTACGCGATTTTTAAAGCCACCTCTTATTTTCTAGATGCCACGAAAACGAGTAGAAAAGAAAATCTACAATAAATGGAGTCCAGCTGCGACACTTCAACAAATACAAAACAAGGGGTAGCTCTATTACAGTTCTTATTGTTGACAACCATGGCAGCCACACCAGCTTAGATGCTGTAGAATATTGTCGGGAAAATAGGATAGAACATTTGGGATTGCCTCCGCACAGTACACATGTACTGCAACCATTAGATGGAACTTTCTTCAAATCCCTAAAGTCTCAATGTCACAGAAATGCAACTAACTGGATTGATCGCAATCCCAATGAAAACATTACAAAACAACGATTCTGTACTATTTTCTGTGATGCCTGGGGTAAAGCTGCGTCACTTAATTTGTCACTGTTGAAGATACTAACAGGTAGAAAGTTTCGTCTACCTCATCATCTCAAGATATCTCTAACTCTCAAAGCTTAGAAACGGTGCCTATGTTTACTACAGAGGATGACATTTGTGTTTCGAGTTCATCAGTTCCAGTTATGAAGACAGCTGCACACACATCACAACATGCTTCTTCCATCTCAAGCCACTTAGGAAACATATCTCACGACCCTGGTAAGTACTGTGATGAAATTTTAACGGAAGTAGTCCGTGATATTTGGATTCACAATGGAGAAAATTATATTTTGGGGTCTGAAAACAAATAATTTGGGATGCTTAGAATTAATAAGCGAATTTGACCCTTTTCTTGCTGATCATATACGAAAGTATGGCAATCGTGGCAAAGGAAGTACATCTTATTTGTTCGCAAATATTTGCATTGAATTTATTAATGTAATGGTACAACGATTGCCAACGAATTAAAAGCAGCCAAGTACTATTCCTTAAGCATAGATTTCTCACCAGATCTATCCAATGTTGATCAGTTAACTTTCATCGTTCGGTACGTACAAGATAGCCAGCCTGTAGAGAGACTTTTGCAATTTTTGGCTACGGAGGAGCATAGGGCTTACCCTTAAAGTAGGGTAAGGTGGTACAATTGCGATCATTTCGGACACTTGTTCTTGTAACTGGAAATATATTGAGAAAAGAAATAATTTTAACTATGGAATTTGTTCTTAGATTTTTAATGAATATGTAACACAAATATTATACAATTACGAAAGTTGGTATAAACACAAAAAGGGGTTACAGAATTGAGAAGAATCGATCGAAAATGTACCACACTAGGTACAATTGTGATCACTTCCTGGTACAATTTTGATCACTTGCATCTTCCACATATAAAGCACTTTTTCCCGCGGGCACCAACGCATACTTCGTGGTACCAAACATTGCATTTTTGGCAGCGAATCCAGTCACCCTTAGCTACTGATCCTACACTATAATAATTCAATAAACCAAATCCACAATTATTTTCGTTCTTTACTGGCGAATTGAAGCTTGGTAAACTTATTTCATCATTACCCACAGACGTACATTTCCGTTTATTGTTCTTGTTGCATTTGTTCATTGTTTTCCTTGTGTCCTGTTCAAAAGGTTTCCTCTTGCTGTGGAGGTTATCCAGGTTTCCAACTGAAGTGAGTCTAGCTGATGTCTGTATTTTCCTCTTCCGAGACGATAATTTTTTCTCTGGACTTGGCAAAATGTCCCTGACAGCATCGTGCTGAGAAATTGTACTGGACCCTGGCGTTACGGATTTGCCGTGTTCTTCAGTTCCATCTTTTGACGATGAGGGTTCTTCTCCCATAATGCTGTTAGGAGCCTTACTGGTGGAGATTTAAGGAGCACGAGCCTCGAATAACGTTGAAGGTACACATTTCTCCTCGGGAACACTGTCTTTGCAAAATGGCATTATTCCTGTACATTGGAACCCTTTGACTGCGCACCTGTTATGGCTTCTTTTCGAATTGCAGGTTTTTTCACTTTTCTGGACTACTACGAATGTTCTTCTTTACATTGTTAAAAGACACTACAGAAATATCAAGTAGACACTGCAAAGTAAGCAGTGAATCGCATACAATCAAATGGCGGTTGGAAGCATCCCGAAACGAACTGTCGCTTCGTAAGGTAGAAACTCGAACAATGCCGAACGAATTCACCAGGACTGGATGCATTGGCCGACGCGCAGTGCCGTTCTAAGCACCGGGCGAGTCCATTACTTTGCTCTAAGGGGAGGTCGCATCAGTCTGCTTTAGGCCCTTCTAGTTATCCAAGTTCATGTGTTGTTCCTTCCATATGTTAAAGATTTATATCTGATTAAATGGGCACTGACTGAAGCAAAAAATAAATAAATAAATAAAATAAAAAAGGAATCTGTCATACATAGCGCGTCATTACAGTCTCCACCAGTTGGTGCAAGGAAGGGTTCTGCATAACCAGACACGAGATATTGTGAATAACGTAATAAAGTTTACGTCGGAAGACGTAAAAGACAGTATAAAATCGAATAAAGTTCTACATCAACATGGGATACTCTGCAAATCACATTCAAGTGCCTGGCAGAGGGTTCATCGAACCATCTTTATACTATTTTTCATTCCATTCTCAAATAGAACGCGGGAAGAAAGAACACCTGAATCTCTCCGTTAGAACTCTGATTTCTCGTATTTTTATTCTGATGATCTTTATTTTTCTATGTAAGTGGGAGTCAACAATACACTTTCGCATTCGGAGGAGAATGTTGTCGATTGGAGTTTCGTAAGTAGCCCACGCTACTACTGGGTTTTCACTTGGGACTATAAGAAGAGTAAAGAAAGTGGGTAGCGGACTTTTTCCTTAATCCAGGAAAAAAGCGGAATAAAACGAAGAGTTCTTACATTTGTGGAGAGAATGACACGCAACTTCCGCACGACAAATAGCGCCCCACAATGAAGTCACTTCTACCGGAATAAGGGAAAATACGTCTTTTAAGTGAAGTAGCTTCTCCACAAGTTAAGACTTCAGGTATGTCAGATCATTGTTTTTAATGCCCATCCATTGTTTACACGTTGGAATCTTAGTACAAGTAACACTTCAGTTATTTACCAGATGTGCTCAAAGCAACAAAAAAAGGCACTATGCTTGTGAAACGTTTACATATTTGTAGTAAATGCATTGACTAAGTAAAATAAAAATATACTGTGAACAGGGTAGGTATATCGTATATGTCAATGTCACATATTTGGGCAGTTCACATACTACACTCTATGAGTTTAGTACACCGTCTAATTCGAGCACGCGCAGGTAACAAAACCTAATTTACTTCCAATCGCCACAAACATTTTATAAATGCGTTAATAAAAATTGATGTAAATGTTCGTGTACCAAATTATTGGATTTCATTAAATGTAGTAGTTCTTGTGCTAAATAAATTTTTAATTTTCAAATTCGGATCTAAATGGGAAGATTAGCATGATGAGACGAATGCTGCAAATTTTTCGAGTCAATTGTTCTATCTTTTACTACCTGACTGAGATAAACTCATAACTGATAGACATCGATGTAACATATATATATATATATATATATATATATATATATATATATATATATATATATATATATATATATCAGGTGCCCAGAAC
The DNA here is from genome assembly GCA_026315105.1 of Locusta migratoria. Classification (NCBI taxonomy): domain Eukaryota; kingdom Metazoa; phylum Arthropoda; class Insecta; order Orthoptera; family Acrididae; genus Locusta; species Locusta migratoria. The sequence goes on from CM048751.1 coordinate 171,551,979, forward strand.
ATAAACTGACACAAAACTTGTCGATAAAATCCGTTGTTGTTGTTGACGTTCGCTGTGAAAAACCAGCAATAATACTTATGGGCAAAGATGAAACGCCATATTGGCTAAATGCTCATAATTTTCAGTGTGACCAGGAAATCACAATGACATACAGTGAAACCTCATTTATACGTTTCTGTAGGTGAATGCTAATATAAACTTCCAAGTGAGATTAATGCTAAAATGAAACTTCCAGTACTGCGCTCGAAATAAGTTTGTTAGTTCCATGTTTTTGTCGAAAGTAAGTCTGCAGGCATTATTCCACATCTGAAATCCTTCCTTTCTCAACGTTTGGACTGGTTTTCAAAGGATTGGATCTTATGTATGTTTCATTGGCAAGGATAGTAGTTACGGGAGGGTATGAGATTATGAGACCCTTTGCGTTGCTCACTTGGACTTCTTTTTCACTTCCTCAATTACGTTATTGTATACAAGTTCCGCCAAGTTATATCTGAAACAGACTGTCACAAAATCTGTGTTCTGTAGCTAAAGTCCGCAATAATAACTACGATTTTGCATGCAGACAGCAAACCAAGTCAATTGCCACACCATATATGAGACAGTTTCTGGAGCTTTATAATGAATACGTGCGACAAAAATTTCCTTAAAGAAGTCATTGCCTAAGAGAAAGGGACGAATTTCTCGCGGTCCCCATCGGGCTGGGGGCCCTGGGCCTGTGCCCCTTGTGCCCCTATGGTAGAGACGGTAGTGGATATGAGGTAAGTCTGTTTTTATTTTTATTAAATTTTTATTTATTTAATTTATTTGGGATACCTTACACTAGTACTTTGAAACTTGCAACAAACTTTCAACATAATTTAAAACTTTTTCTCGCTGACAAACTCATGAAAATAATGAAAGGATAAAAGTTTCTCGCTTAATACTTTTGCGCTGTTCATGGAGGAAAACTACGGCATTCGGTATGACTTAGCAGGAAATTTTACAGATAGTATAAACACATACAGACGAATATACTTTAGAAATTTTATTACAGTACGACACGTAGTTCATGAGATATAAGGACAATAACAGTAACGTTCATGGAAAACCGCCCAAAAACACAGCAGATTTTAATCTATTACTTCTTTACAATTTGTTCGCAACGGATTTTACCGACATACTACACTTACACAAATGAATATACAATTACAAAATTGTACAATTGTACAAAACATAATTCAATAAATATGAGATCGTATTTTCTGCGATGGGTAAAAAACCTGTCACAATATGTATTGCAGTGAGCTTAAAGAAATTCCTGGGCAGATGGCAGTAGTGTTGCAACTTTGAACTCTGAATGGCACACGGATTGAAGTGATAGCAATAGACTTTTATACAGTTATAAGGAAGGTATAGAATGAAACAGAGTACATCAAACGAATACCTATTATTGACGACAGACTGGGTTGTAACTTTAAGAGACTGCATTTTCCAGTGAGACTAATAAATTAATAAACCACAGGGCAACCTATTCAATAGTGTGAAGTGGATTTGACGTGCCTATGTTTCTCACACGGACAGCTTTATATGTCGTGGCCTCACAAAAGAAATTATTCATATTAGATCCTGTACAAGTAAAAGAAATATTGTTTATAGTAAAGTTGTGAATTAAAAGAATGTATGAATGTTATATATCGTTTGTATTTTGATTACTATTTTTCTTTGTTTGGATGTGTACTTAAATTTTTTTATATTATGCAAGACAGCCTTATTTCTTATTTCTTATATATTCTCCAATAATCATAACATGTTATTAGACAGAAGGAGATGGAAAGACAGAAAAGGGATAGGAGAAGTACTAACTCAAGGCAGTAATAAATAAATAAATACCTGTGCAAAGCCGGGTTTTCGGCTAGTTATTTATATGTGTGACAATAGTGTGGACATCCTGAAAACGGGGAAGAGCAAAGACATCAATATAACTGTGTTTGTATTTTGACAATGATATATGCTCTTTTGTTCATTTATGCCTTGTCCAAATACGCTTAATGATATCCCCAAACATCTAATAACGGGTCCTTCAAATGGTTACGTAAATACCATCGTGACTGCCGGAAGATATTACGTCTCGTCTTTATGACTTTATTACGGACAGTTTGTATCCTAAGCGGCAGGTTAATTTTTTGACTTAGCAAGGCGGTTCCCGCTGCAGCCGTTTGCCGAGTTAATCGTTATTACAGATAATGCCATACTGTCGGCAGTACGTTGGAAGCACTTCCGCGGCATCTCGCATTCCCCGATGCCTGCAGTGAGAGTGGGTGGGGGTTCGATTCACTTGCCGAGCCGTAATACCGGGCTTGGGCAACGGCTCAGCCCGGGTCGGCATGTGCGCGGGACGCCATTGTAGACCAAGGGCAGGTGGGCGGAGGTATTCCGTAATAGTGCTGCGGCGGGACGAGCGACGGCGGGCTTAATGTCACGGCGAGAGGCGGCGGTGCGCATGCGCAGCACGCGTCTGCCCAAAATGCCAGCCGCGGCCGACAATTGACGCTCGCAGAGGGGCCAGCCGGAGAGCCCGGGGCCAGACACTCTGCCGCCTCTGGCCTCCCGCCACGCTACACTGCTGCAGAGCGGTCACCAGCGGCAACCCGGCATTCGTGCTAAGACTGATAGCGGTGTTTAACCTACGAGGCGTTCCCTGATGTTTATTCCTTCTGAGTAGACGTATTATTCGGCAAAGACAAGTGGCAGCACCGTCGCGTTTACACCGGAGAAACCGAGAGGGGGCAGCAGTATGGCGTAGATCTACAAGTTAGTTTTGTGTAGTTCGCGAAGGAACTAGTTCGGAAGAACGCTCCCACAAACGAACTACACGAACTAGTTCGCAGAGCCCTCGCCTCTTAGTTCGTTCACTCCTTTTCCAAAGACTGACGGGGAACAGCGAGAGGACGCGAGTGCTTGCAGAATCGCGTGATTCCCTTCTGACAGTTACCGTCATTTCGAACTGAGATGCAGCTCAGCTGTAGTTTCATAGTTCACTGCCACAAATTTTCTTTTCTAAGGAATTCAGCAGTGTCTAAATATAACCCTCATTCCATAGTGTAAAGAAGTAAAGAGTACTCAAAACTTAACATTGTTTGTATTTATATGTGAGAAATTATGCATCAACCATTTTCTGTCGCCTGCATGATACTGTTGAATACCATTGTATGACCCACTCGTGTAAATAACTGGTTTATTTGCTTAAGTATTTGATGTCTAATTGCCCAAAAATACGGGTAATAGCACATGCTTGGGCAACACTGATCATTATATAAAAGAGCTATAATAACGAAAGAAAGAGCTCTTTTAGTAGCGGAAGCAAAAGCCAAAAGGAGCGGACGAACTAGAAAGAGCGATCTACTTCGCGGCCGAGCTGCGAACTAAATGGAGAGCTACCGCTCGCAAGGTCGTGAACTGAGATATGTGCGATTGGTCGCGAACTAAAACACGCACGATTGGTCGCAAACTAAAATATGTGCGATCGGTCGCGAACTAAAACATACGTCAGCGGTCGCGAACTATTATGCCAAACGTATCTCGCTTCTTAGTTCGTATGATTCTTTTCCGAAGACCGACGGGCAATAGCGAGAGGGCGCGCAGCAAAATTAAAAATCATGTGTTTGCCTTCTGCTGATGAGAGCCATTTCGAGGTGAGCGTCTCCACCTTTCTCTGCCTATTACCTCTACGCCTCTCTGCTGTACTCCACTTACTCAGTCCAGTACCTCCACCATATATGAAAAATGTATAACGCTGTTAAATTCAAATGATGTCTTAACTTTACTGTCCCCTATAGTCAGTCCTACTCCTCCGCGAATCCCTCCGCCTATACTGCCTATACCGTCCCTACCCGTGACTGGGATACACTTCTACGCCACCGAAAACTACAGCGACACGTACACATACTTTTGACCGCCAAAAAACGTTGGGACTGGCGACAAACAGTCACACGGCTCAATGCCCACATCCCCATAGAAACCTCCTGGTATTGGAAACCCTTTCACCGCCTTACTGGCTCCCAACTCACTCCCAACTATCCCCTCCTGCACCATGACCAATCCTTACCTGATGATGCTGTGACGGACTCTAATTCCACCGTCTTTCCCAGGAAGGAAACACGTCTTCACATATACACAATTACTTTTATTCCAGAGATATCAACAAGGTACATCGTTACAGATAATCTAAGATAACATTTAAACTTATACTAAGAACGACGTCACTTAATCACTCTACATCCTCCCCACCCTGATCTACCTCCAGAGGTACGACCAGCTGAATCGGCCTGGCCACTTTATGTCCGTCAGACAAGTCGAGTATCACCGTTCGTATCAGTCCGTCCCGTCCTTTCCTCAGTTCAGCAACTCGCGCCCTTCTCCAGCACAGGCGCTGACGAACATCTTCTTGTAACAGGACGAGATCTCCCTCGCGCAGTCTTGTAGAACCCTTTGGACGCCTTACTTCGTGGTAACTTCGGAGTTAAGTACTCCTGGCTCCAGCATTTCCAGAAGTCCTCCACTAATTTCTATCTGAGTTTATACATCTTTGCCAGATTTGTAGGTCTTCGTGGCGGTGTCCCAGAGGGTAAGGTAGTGAGGCGATCCCCCACTAGGAAGTGCGGTGGCGTCAAAGCGCTGTCCTCGTGCTGTGTCAAAGGTCTAGAGTTGAGTGCGGCATGTTCGCCAGCACTGCCGGCCGCGGTGGCCGAGGGGACCGAGGCGCTTCAGTCACGGTCTGCACGGTCACTACGGTCGGGGGTTCGAATCCCCCCTCGGGCATAGATATTTGTGCCGTCCTTAGTTGTAGCTAGTTCATAAGTAGTTTGTAAGTTTAGGGACTGATGACCCCATAGTTAAGTCCCGTAAGCTCTACAAACATTTGAACATTTTTTTGCCAACACTGTTTGCAGCGCTTCATTGTCCAAGCTTGATTGTCCTAAGACCTTTCTTAGTAGTTCCGACCATCCTTTCCCACCACCCTCCCCATCAAGCCGCACGAGGTGCAATGAATTTCCATATAATTATGTGGTGGGCGAGATAGTGGTGTACCTTTGCTGTCGGTATTATTGGCCAGAGGTCCATTAATTCCTTATTTGCAGCGTGGAATGTCTGTGCATTGTCGCTATATATGGTATGTGGAATACCGCGTGTGGCCACAAATCTCTGTAATGCCAATAAGAATTTGTCCGTGGTCATGTCGCTAGCTAGTCCCAAATGTATGGCTCTCGTAGTAGCACAGGTAAATAATACTATGTAGCATTTCTTAGTGCAATGGTATGTTTTGGAATATAACGGACCAGCAACGTCTATACCGATGACGTCGAAAGGTCTTCCAGGGATTACTCTATCCGCTGGTAGTGGAGATTCTATTTCTTGGGCTGTGGTCCTATTAGCCATTTTACACGCTAAACATCGGTGGATATTCTTTTTAATGGTTTGACGTGCACGCAGTATCCAGAATTCGGTTCTTATTTGAGACAAAATAATTCCGACTCCTAAGTGATGGAGATGTACGTGCATTTGTTGGACAAGTAGTTGTATGAAATGATGATCACACTCAAGGATGATTGGAAGTTGCTCTTCTCGTGTAAGTGCCGAGAAATCTAGTCGTCCTCCAACACGTATGATTCCGTCGTCTAAGAAGGGGTTTAAAGCTCTGAATTTGGAACCGTCCGGCAACGGTGCGATGTTGTCTAAGTTATTGTGTTCTGTCGGAAAGGACTGTACCTGCGAAGCTCTAATCAAATATTTTCTTGCAGACGTGAGCTCTTCTGCCGTAAGTTGGCCGGCGAACTTCGATTTATGGTGTAGAATATCTTTAACACGGAGTACACGCGCTGCGAGACGTAATAATTTCCAATACGAGCTGAACCGCGTGACATCAATTACTGGTTGTGGTAACTCAACTATTAAAATGTGTGGCCCGCTAGTTCGTGCTTCAGGAAGGATTTGCGAATCCGTGGGGGTATCGTAGGTACAAGGCCAGTGCACTGGTTCCTTAGATACCCAATGTGGTCTATGCCACCACAGATTAGAGGCTTTTAGTTTACTAGGCGTGGAACCTCTTGTTAACATATCTGCTGAATTGTGTTGGCTAGGGCAATGGTTCCATTGGGACGGAGAAGTGATTGTATGAATTTCTGTAACCCTATTGCAGACGAACGTCTTTCAATCATTCGGTTTTTTTCCGTATCCAGCCCAGTGCTACGGTTGAATCTGTCCACATTGTTGCATGCATTGTTGACAAGTTCGTTGCCTTGCAGAAAACTGTCAGGTATCGGTTGAATTATTCATTCATTCTTCTGAGTGAAACCAGTCGTTGGGACCAACCGAATGAAACAACCGATTCAGTCGGTTGGAGTATTCATTCGTTTTTTTAGTGAAACCAGTCGGTGGGATCAACAAAATGAAAAGATCGACGCAGTCGGTTGGCCTACTCATTCCTTCTCTTCAGTGAAATCAGTCGGTCGGAGCAAGCGAATAAAATCGACACAGTCGGTTGGACCGCTCATTCCTTTCCTTTTGAGTTAAATCAGTCGATGGGACCAACCGAATGAAAAAATTGACACAGTACGTTGGCCTATTCATTAGAGGAAACTAGTCAGTGGGAGCAACCGAATGAAACAGTCAGTCGGTCGTAGTTTTACTATATTGGATTAATACTCGTTTTTTTTTTTTTTTTTTTTATTTTTTTTTTTATTTTTATTTTTTTTTTTTTTTTAGAATTAAAGTAGTCTGTGGGAACAACTGAATGAAAACATGCAAAACTTTTTCAGTTTTGTAAATTGACTGAATTACTCATACTTTCTTGTCAAGTGAAAACAGGCAGTAATTTTTGTCATATCGTTGGAGCAGGCCTGCGATAACTTTAATTGCCCACCCCAGACTTCAAAAACGCCGATCATCTGGGCCCGATCAGATTACTTTCGCGGACACCCACAATCTGTATAAGATAAGTGGCCGATAACCATAATAGGCCAGTCGTCGTAGACAAAAATATGGCCTTAGGTCCAAAAAAATTGCAGGAAGCTGAATTTTTGATATGTTGTTAGGACATATTAGACTAGTATTAAACCAAGTTTGCAGTTCCGAAATCCTTTAGCTTAACTTTTGACAGCCAAAAAACCTCGCAATTTTCGGACTTTTTTCTGGTTTTGGCTTATAACTCGTGAAGGGTGGTTTTTTGACGAAAATTCAGTCACACCTTTATTAATGTAGATAAAATATTCTAAAATTTAAGCCCAACCGCAGCTCTGTACGTCCAATAGTTCCCGAGATATTGAACTTCAAAAATTGACTTATTTCTCCGAAAAGTTCAAATTTCAGATTTTAGTCATCTTGCGGCTAGAATATTGGCTCTAATGATCATTCCACGGAAAAAGTCATATAAAACTAAGTTATAGAGCAATTCTTTAGCTTTAATCTAAGTACAGAAAGAAGTCCATATACCCAATAGATTTCTAGTTATCGTTAAAAAACGAAAAGTTGGAAAAATCGGATTATCCAATAAACTAACCCAGATGAATTGCAGTCCTCTTGTCCTATATATGTTAAAGAAGAAGGATGAATTACTCATTGACGATGATTATTAACGCATTGTATATAAATATGTGTAATTTGTGTGTTAGTGCATACCAATATATTTTTGAAAGTAGATATTGCTGTAAAAACAACGAAAGTCTTATATGTGAGTACATTTATAGCCTTATCACAAATCACTCCACCACACACCATACTTGTTTTATGTATATGTATATCTACATGATACCTGTGTATGTATAACTGTATGATAAGCGCAAAGTAATTTACCTTTTCTTTAAACAGTCAACAACACTGAATGTAAACACCTGAAGATGGGCACAAGCCCGAAACCGGCAGTGTTTTAATAAACCGCCAATAATTGTGACTGGTAGCGGATTTTATTTCCACAACCTGAAATTCTCTTCGTTTGTGAGTATTGGTCAGCCATTGAGGGACTGGGACTTGCGTTCGTAGCGAGGCCCTCACTCCGAGTGATGACCCAGAGGGTGTTCTGTTCTCCCTCACAAACTTCTTTTCTCCGAGGTCTTCCTCACTACACCCAGTCTGTCCTTAGAAAGGGCCGTATTACGATCTGTGAAGAACGTTTCAAACAAAAATCGTCTAAATCTCGATTGTGGTGGTGTTTTAAGTACTTGCTTTTTCTACAATATGTCGGAGCTACCCCCGTCGGATGTTTGTTTTGGAGTCATCGGGAAGCGCTTGGAGAGGGAACAGTGACAGTGAAAAAGCGTGGAATTTAGATGCTGATAAAAGTCTGTCAGAAACATGGGCTTTAAAGGAACATGAAGTTTTTGTGCAATTTAAACGAATTGACCGTACATGACGCATGCAGGAAGAAGTACACTGTGGAAAGTAATGTAAAAGCATCTGTCCAGCCAGGAGGAGATGATTCATCTGCCCAACCAGCGTCTTCGCGTGGGGAAAGGCTGAGAAGTGCGTCGGGTTCAAGGCGTCACATCATTGGAGATTTTTGTTTCCCTTGTGGTGAAAAATTCTCCAAGGAATATTTCGACAAACAAATAAAATTGACTAAATATCTAAAGAATGAACTCCATCAAGTGGAAACACTGGAAGTGAAAGAATAGATTGTGGAAAAAGCTAGACAAGCTGGTGAATGTTGACAAGATTCTTCAGCGTCTTTCATGTATAAGTGAACTTGTTGGTGCTGAGGGTAAGTACCACAAACATTGCTACCTAAAATTGCACTCCATGTCGCGATCTACTGGTGCAGGAGGTAAACGAGGGCGTCCTGAACATCCCCTCCTCATCGAAGATATGGAGCGTACATATGCAAACCTTGCAGAAATTAGAGAGGAAAACCAATTTTCCATAAGTGACTTGATTGCATAGAACTTCACAGGTAAATACAAACAAACAGGTGCAAGTGTTCAAGCTCATCTAAAAAGGTAATATGGAGAAAACATTATTTTTACGCAGGTTGGTCCGTATAACAGCCCAGTCTTGATGTTCACAGACATTGGACAAAACATTCTCTATGAAAAGTGGCACAATCAAAGACTTAGCGATCCAGCTGAAGAGCGGCTTAGAGTTGTCAAAGCTGCTGCAGAGATTATCCTGCAAGCCATTCGTTGCCAAACATTTGACACTACTCAATATCCCCCTTCAGATGCTTTTTTAAAAAGCGCAGAAGCATCAGTTCCCGATTCTCTGCAACTGTTCCTAGAACAGATTATCCTGGAAAACAAACGTTCTTCTCTCGAACAGTGGAAAAAGAAGTGCATAGGATTTGATCACGGAGTCATGGCTGCAACGAGGCCCAAATCTTTCCTATCCTCAATTCAAATAAGCTTTGGCACCTATTTTTATAAAAAATTTGAATCAAAGCACCTTGTTGAACTTTACCGCAGTACGGGGATTTCTGGTACATATACGGAGGCTATGCGTTTTGTTAAGTTCCGCTATCCTCCGTGGAGAAGTGACCCAACTGTTTGACAAAGGAGCTTTTATGCATTTTGTGTTCGACAATGTAGACGTGATTATAAACACAATTGATGGAGAAAATACGTTCCTTGAAATGGGTGGTATAATGATCATTACCTCTCACTTATCCGTTCCCCGAGACAAAAATCAAACCACATTTGAAGTCTGTTTCTGCAGAGTCTATCAGGTTCGCAACTGCCACACACATTGAACATTGTTCTATTATAAAGAAATTTGGCTTGTCAGCCATTTCAATTAACGAAGAGAAAATCGCTGAATACATCATGCCAAAATCCCCAGACCTGCTGTGGTTGTGTGGAAAAGCAACAAACATGCCAGGCATCCCAGGATGGAATGGATTCATGGAGCAAGTGACCGAAGATCTTCCTTACAAATGTTCAAAGATTGTATATCTCCCTTTTATCCATGCTCCCCCAACCGACTACGACATTGTTCTAACATCAGTTTTGGAAGCCAGTTAAAGAACAAGCATTTACGGTCAGGAAACATGTTTTGTGACCTACGACCAACCACTGTACTTGAACTTGTGTCTCGTTGCGGCCGGTTGTCCTAGGTATCGGTGTCCGAGCGGAGAGAGATCGACACAGAGAAGTAATATGCACACGTGTGCGGGTACTGAGTCTGAGGTGACCAGACAGTTGGACAGCAGAAACTAGAAACACTAAGCTAGATTAGAACAAGATATATATTTCGTAGAAATATTGTAATACTTAACTTTTACAAGTTTCATTACTGCAGATGGTGTAAAGCTAATACATAGATTAACTAGGTAGAGGCCTGCCTACTGATGAGCGTTCTAGTGCCTGTCCTATTGCCAAGTGACCGATGCAGTTCAGTGGTGGCCACGAGCGAGATCGCCGCAGAGGGCGCTCGTGGCCGACGACGTAAGAACGCCGCGCGACGAAAGTACGTGGCGCGCACTTCAGACTTGTGCGACACCGCACTTGAAAGCCCGAGACATTGTGGAGAGCCACTAGCATCCTCAGCTCGTCAACATAGCTTGGAGGTTTTCACCTCCTCGTGTCATTCATGGGGGGCCATCGGTGCCATAACGGCAGGTAGTGGACGCAAGGAACTTCTCTGTTCAATAATTGCTGAAAACACTGTTGAAAAAATCATATATATATACAATGCGTTATCGTGAATAAGTAATTCCTCCTTTTCTTTAACATATATAGGACAAGAGGACTGCAATTCATCTGGGTTAGTTTATCGAATAATCCGATTTTTCCAACTTTTCGTTTTTTAACGATAACTAGAAATCTATTGGGCCTATGGACTTAGTTCTGTACTTAGGTTAACGCTAAATAACAGCTCTATAGCTTTGTTTTATATGACTTTCCCCGAGGGATGACCATTAGAGCCAATATTCTAGCCGCAAGATGACTAAAATCTGAAATTTGAACTTTTTGGAGAAATAAGTCAATTTTTGAAGTTTAATATCTCGGGAACTATTGGACGTACAGAGCTGCGGTTGGGCTTAAATTTTAGAATATTTTATCTAAATTAATAAAGGTCTGAATGACTTTTCGTCAAAAAACCACCCTTCACGAGTTATAAGCCAAAACCAGAAAAAAGTCCGAAAAATGCGAGGTTTTTTGGCTCTCAAAAGCTAAGCTAAAGGATTTCGAAGCTGCAAACTTGGTTTAATACTAGTCTAATATGTCCTAACAACATATCAAAAATTCAGCTTCGTGCAATTTTTTTGGACCTAAACATACCTGACGACTGGCCTATAATGTACCGCGGGGAGCGGGGACACGATAGGGGGTGCTGCCTCGCTTGCATTTTTACTGCTGACAGCGCCAGCAGGCGGCGCCGAACTCCACACAACAGTGTCTGGCGGGCGGGGCGTGCCATCGCCGATTGTTGTCGGTTTCTTACTGTCTCAATAAAGAAGCGTGGAAAACTACAGGGTGTTTTAAAATGATCTCTACAAGTTTAATCTCGCATACTGTATCTCCGAAGTGGGAACAGGTAGAAACGTGCGGTTTGCGGCTTATTGTTCATACATATCTAAGGTTCTAGTAGGACAAAGTATGTTAACTTTGAGCATATTTGCTAGATCCAAATTCTAAGATCACTAAAGATTTGTCTCTAAGAAAGTTTCATGCTGAATCACGGTTCATTTATACCCGAAAAGACTGAAGGATTATGCAAATAAAGTCACACAAAGTCGGTGAATTAATAAAAACATCCATATAACTGCAGAAACCGCAGAGCCTTTTTCCAGCCGGTTGTATCGCATCAAGTGAAACCACTCTCAAACCCACCGAATGAGTGAAAACATTCATATAACTGCTGCAACCGACAGAGTCTGGTTTGATTCGTTTCGCATCGACTGAAACCACTCAAACCCCGCCAGTGGGTGAAAACATTCATACGGCCACAGAGACTATTTTCATTCGGTTGTTTCATTCGACTGAAAAAACTGACTGAGCGAAAAAACAACCGATTGATCAATCGATTGTTAAAAACAGAAGGTTGTCCCATCAATAATGGTGATATTTGCGAGTTCAATAACAGTTGCTGTCAAGGTACTCCAATCACGTGTGAGGTCCGTGGGTAATAGCTCATTCCATTGGAGTCAACTGGTCCATGTCTCCTGGAATAATATTTTAGCAACGACAGATATTGGCGTAAGTAATCCCAACGGGTCATAAAACGTGAAATTGTTTTAAGTAGTTGTTGCTTTGTTGTGGTGACACGTTTCGATTCGTCGTAAATTTCTGGTTGTTCTAAAGTAAAACTGTCCGTATCTGTTTTCCATGGAACTCCTAGGACGTGTGTGTTCGATTGAACTTCTCTCTGTTCTGTGCACCATATTTGCGTCAAGTCTTTGGAGTTGGTTGCCCATTTCGGCATAGGGAGATTCATTTGCTTCATGAGGATGACCAGTTCATAGTAAAGTTGAACGATGTCATTTTCATTGTTAACGCCCGCTACAAAATCGTCCATGTTGGTGTTTTTGTCTACTAATGCGGCTTCCAATGGGAAAATATTCTTGTAATTCATTGCTAGTTCCCTTATTGTTGCTGATAACAAAAAGGGGCTACAGGCAAGTCCAAAAAGCAGTTGTTTAAATCGGTATATTGTAACTTCTGCAGTAGTAAATTGGTGTCCAGAATCGTTGGTCATAGTCTTATACCGCGTCAAATCCCGATCTTCAGTGTGTAGAAGTAGCTGGAGGAAAGCTTGCGTGATGTCTGAGGTAATTACAAACGGGTGCAAAGGAATGCGTAAAAGTATTTCCAAAACTTCCGGAAGCAGATTGGGGCCCATTTCCATGTCATTCACTGCTGGGGCGTGTTTTTCGTGTGCGGAAGCGTCGAAGACAATTCGCCATTTAATGTTCCCTTGCTTACTTTTACGTACAATGTGGTGTGGTAATTAAAACATTTCTCTAGCGTCTTGGGGTGTTACTTCTTCTACATGTTCTCTAGTGATATAATTTAACATTTCCTTTTCGTAAATCAGTTTGAGGGGAATGTCTTCTTCCAACCGTTCCTGCAATGCTTCGAAACGTCTGCGGGCGTTTTCGTAGTTATTAGGCAGTTGGTATCTCCATTTTCGTGGTAACCGTACTACTCGACGGTTATCCTCCAGAGTAAAAGAGTCGTGAAAATTTTGCAATATCGAAGCGTCCTTAGTAGATGTAGCACGGTCTTGTTCTGGCTTTATTCCTGTTGCTTCCAAGTCCCAGGAGGTGGATGAGGCGGTCAAATGTTGATTCGCCCTGCTGTGTGCCTTAAAAATTTAGTGTAGTGCAGTTAATTGCAATATTTGCACCTTTTCCACTAAGGGTCCACCCGAATTGCGAATGAAGTGAACAGTTCTTCAGGAAGTACGCAAATGTGCAGCGTCGTTCATGATTCTCCAATAATGTTCTGCCCCTATTAGTATTTCGATAGGTAAGTCCTCGTCCCAATCTGTAGTGTCGGCTGGTTTCAGATTATTTTGTAAACTATACGTTTGTATCTCCTTTGGAACAGTTGGAAGTAGAGTGAAGATATGTGCGCTTTCAAAAGCGGTGAATGGTAACTCGAAGTCGGAGTGAATACTTCGAAGTTTTGCTCGAACAAGTTGTCGAGGACCAGATGTAACGGAATTCATCTCAAAGGCGTCAACCACTATCGGCTTGTTATCAATAACTTCCAAATGCAAACTGCCTATTAACTAACTGATGATGAAACTTGACTGGCTGCCACAATCCAAAACGCAGCAGGTGAGATTCGTTTTCCCAGATGGGCCACATATCCGTACACATGCTGTCTGAAGGTAAGTGTATCCTCTAGGAGTCAGTGAAATGCTGCCTACTAAAGTGGATTCACTCGACTGTATTTGAGATGTTGGCCGTTCTAATTCTTTACAGATTGATCTGTGGTGGCACCTTTTGCACGCTGAGCTGGAGGCCCGTTGTTTTTTCGGACAGATCTAGGTAGTGTGACCTCGGTTTAAGCAAAGGAAACAACAATTTTTAGCCTTTAATATCTCATTTCGATCGCGTACACTCGTCGTGACCTTACAGTCCTGAGCCCAGTGGCCTTTTGCTTCACAGAAGACGCAAAAGGACTCTCTCACCTTCACATTATTTAGTCCTGTCTTTCCAGAAGTTGTTTTGACATTCAAAATAGCAGCGGACGTGGTCGTACTTGACGAGTTATATGATATTCCCCTTATCTTTTGTGTGAGTAAGGCTGCTTCTACTTTGTCTGATAAGAAATCCATAAGTTTAATAATATAATTTTCCGAAAGTCGCTCGCTCTTCGCGTAAATGATCCATTTCTTACACATGTCGTCAGGGAATGCTAGCAATATCTTTGGCACTAGTATACGGCCGTAGCTATTTACATCTTCTCCTAGTGAGCGGAGTGCTTGAATACGTTTGCTGCAATCTATGAAAGCGGTGTTTAGTGTTTCGGGGGAGACAAAATGTATAGGCTTTAGACCATTAAGGTAATCCAGATGCGCTTGCACTATACGGTTCTTGTCCCCATACCGTCGTTGGAGTATTCTCTTCGTTTCCTCATATGTTTCTGCAACAGCCGCTAAAGCTTCTACTAAATGCTTAGGTTCCTCTTCGAGGTAACCCCGTAAAAATATATGTTTGTTCGTGGTAGACAGGGCCGGGTTTTTACCTATTGATTGTTCGAATTGTTACCAGAACCGAGACCATGATTCAATGTCACCTGAGAAGGGTTCGAGCTTTATTGTCGGAAGTTTTATACTTGGTGGTAGGACGGTCTGCACGTCAGTGTTGTCATTGGTGATAACATGTGATACGGATTGTTTGTTCATTCTACTTGAGAGGTTGCAGAACGTGCGTTTAGCGGCATCAGTATATTCGTCATACCGTAAAACGTCCGCCTCATATTCCTCGTTAGGTATCAAGTCGTGTATTTGATCGTCTAGCGCTGTTACTTTCGGCACAGTATTGGAATTCATCCGTTGTGGTGTTGTTGTCAAAATTATTTGTTTCTGTTACAAAACGTATATTGTTGCCTAGTTCTCGCGCTCTTCTACGTTTTAGGTTCCGCAAGCGAGACGAATTACCGTTCACGTTCTCAGCTTGAGTTGCGTGTTAGTGGTGCTGTGGCTGCGTTTGTGCGCGCAATTGCGCGTTTTGTTCGCGTACTGTCGCGAGTTCTCTCTGCTCAATTGTTAATTCCATATTTCTCGATGATATATCCTCCGTGTGAGTAGCGTGTTCGGCGTTGTGTGCCATTTGATAAATACTAGTGACGCATAATTACACAGTTGGTACAACTGTAGTGTTTTCGCGCCAAGAACAAATATCGGCGTCAGTGTGCGTGTTTGACTTCGTGTTGTTGCCTTGACGACGCGTATTTATACGCACCATTAATATTATAAACTCGAATATTTGTCTACTGAAGCTGCTACAGTAATTCCAGTCTCTATTTCAAATCAGTCTAGCTGATTGTTGATTAATAAAATAATAGACTTAGCTGGTAGTGATAGCAGAAGTGCTGTCGTATGCGGTGTGTTGGGGCGTTGTCTCAGCTTCCTCCTGGCGTCGAATCTCGATTACAACCGAGATTTAGTCCATCTGGCGTGTAGATCCCGTAGTGTGGGATTACCCGGCGTGTCGGCACCAACTGTGGCGGACCCTAAATCCACCGTCTTTCCCAGGAGGTAAACACGACTTCACATACACACACTTACTTTTATTCCAGAGATATCAACAAGGTACATCTAAGATAACATTTAAACTTACACTAAGAACGACGTAACTTCATCACTCTACAGATGCCACTAAGGCTGACCATTTCGCCTCCTTCCTCTGCAACATATTCACCATCCCTGACAATCCCAACTTCAATTATTCCCTCTTCTCAAAAATTCATGAGAAAAGAGATGTCTCGCTCCCACCCCTATCTCCCGGCTTTCAGTACCTGGGTCGCATTCCCCCTCAGACATCCTTCACCAAACATGATCTACAACTGACACTCCGCACAAAACGGAACATGGCTCCCGGCCACGACCGTACGACCTGTTGCCACCTCCGTGAATGCCCCCTTCCCTATCAACCAAATACACCACCATCCTTTACACCGGTTACTAGACCTGTCTGTGGAATGCTAGTTTACTGAGTTCATCAGCAAAGTTTGCAATCACCCTAATAGCATAAGTAGCTGAGCTCAAACGTTTCAGCAGATCTTCAATGTGTTTCTTCCAATTCAATCCCTCATCAATGACTAAACCTTAAAATTTTGAATATACTACCTTAGGTATAGATTTGTGGTTGAAGTCAATATTTATTAATGGTGTGATGCCATTTATTGTGTGAAACTGAATATACCATAGGTTTTTTTTTTCAAAATTTAAAGATAGTCCATTTACAGATAACCACCTAATAAGTCTCTGAAATACTTCATTGACAATTTCATTAGTTAATTCCTGTGACTCGGGTGTGATAGCGATACTTGTATCATCAGCAAAGAGAACTAGCTTGACAGCTTTATGAATATAGAAAGGCAAATCATTAATATATATTAAGAACAGCAAAGGTCCCAGTACCAAACCCTGTGGCACCCCATGCTTGATAGTTCCCCAGTTTGAGGACTCGGCTGTTTTTTGTATATTATGTGAATTACTTATATCAACTTTATGAACTCTTCCAGTTAGGTATGATTTAAACCATTTGTGCGCTTTCCCACTCATACCACAATACTTAAGCTTATATAGAAGAATTCCATGGTTAACACAATCAGAGGCCTTTGATAGATCACAAAAAATCCCAACGGCTGATTTACGGTTACACAGGGCATTTGATATTTCATTCGTGAAAATATATATTGCATTTTCTGCTGAAAAGCCTTTCTAGGAACCAAACTGATATTTTGTTAGAACTTTTTTTTATTAATATGTGAAGCTACTCTGGAATACATTACTTTTTCAAGAATTTTTGATAGAACTGTCAGAAGTGAGATTGGGCGGTAGTTGTTGACATCCAACGTATCACCTTTTTTATGAAGTGGTTTGACAATAGCATATTTAGGTCTATCAGGGAAAATACCCCTATCCAGAGAGCTATTACAAATGTGGCTAAGAATCCTACATATATCTTGGGAACAAGCTTTTAATACCCTGCTGGATATGGCATCAATGCAATGAGAGCTTTTACTCTTGAGAGAGTTTATTAATTTCCTAATTTCAGGTTGAGAGGTGGGTGGGATTTCCATTGTTTCAAACTGTCTAGGTACGCCCTGTTCCATTACCTGCCTAGCTTCTTCTAATGAACATTTGGATCCTATATTATCCACAACATTTAAAAAATAATAATTAAAAGTGTTTTCAACTTCTGACTTTTTGTTTGTAATTTTTTTCATTCATTTTGATGGTAATGCTGTCTTCCTGTGTTCTTGGTTGCCCTGTCTCTCTTCTTATAATATTCCAGGTTGTTTTAATTTTATTATTGGATGTACTAATCTCAGACATGATGCACATGCTTTTGTATTTTTTAATAACTTTCCTTAATACAGAACAGTAGTTTTTATATTAGTTGAATATTTCTGGGTCACTACTCTTTCTTCCTTTCAGATACAGTTCCCTTTTCCGGTTACAAGATATTTTTATACCTTTGATGACCCATGGTTTCTTGCTTGGTTCCTTACAATTAAGTTTGACTAATTTCTTGGGGAAACAGTTATCAAATACCCTTACAAATGTATCATGAAATAAGTTATATTTTAAATTAGCATCAGGTTCCTTGTAAACTTCACCCCAATCTAACTGCTGAAGACTTTCCGTGAAATATCCAATTGTCGAATCATTAATTAAACGAACAACTTTGGAGGACTGATCCAAATTACTGAAAGGAGCTATATCATATAATGTAACTAGCTGTGCACCATGATCAGAAAGACCATTCTCAACAAGACATGCACTAATGTTGTTAAACCTATCTTGGTCTATAAAAAAATTGTCTATCAATGTGCTGCTGTTCTTTACTACCCGAGTAGGAAAATCAATAACAGATGCCAAATTGAAAGAACCGAGTAAGAATTCCAGGTCATTCTTCTTATTACACTCTTGCAGTGAATCAACATTGAAATGCCCACAGATAATAATTTGCTTCCCCCTATCTGACAGATAGCACAACAAGGCATCCAAGTATTCCAGGAATAAATGAAAGTTTCCTGAGGGGGGCCTATACACTGTGACAATTATGAAGGAACCACCCTTCAGTTTAAGGTCACGGGCACATGCTTCTACATGTTGCTCTATACAAAAAATTTTTACACTGTGACAATTTTTGACATAAATGGCAACTCCTCCCCACACCTTCTTCTCTCTACTTACATGTGCTGCTAGTTTATACCCACTAATATTTACTTTATTCATATCAGTGACAATGTGATGCTCAGACAGGCATAGAATATCTGTTACATTGTCAGCTTCTATAGTTTCTAAACAAATCAGGAGCTCATCTACTTTATTCTTTAAACCCCCAACATTTTGATGAAAAATACAAACATTATTTTTTAATTTACTATTGTTAGAATCTTCTGATATTTTAATAGCTTAATTACCTGTCTGTCTGGGCTTCTCATTGGACACTGAACTTATCCTAAAAAAGAGGTACTCCCAAGAGTTGCATTGTCCCCCCCCCTTATAGATTTTCCTATCAACCCAGTCAACTTTCCTTTCCATTTCCTATTGAGGTGCAGGTCATGCCTAGTAAAGTCCCACCTATCAATAGCATCAACAGGGACCAAACCAATGTCCGACAGAGTGGCCGCCCTATGCAGCTGATCTAACTCCATGTTGACCCTCCTTACTGAGCTGTTCAACCAAGGCTGATCATACCGCATGAAGGCAGGCACCATCCGAACATTCTTATGGTTTGTTGCACATGCTGTTTTCACCAGGTCACACTCAATACCGTAGCTCTGAACCCTGTCGATACTGTTTCCCGCACCACCCACTATCACAACATGATCCTCCTTAGTAAACCCCTTGCACAATGAATCTAAATCCTCTACCACCTGGCTAAGACTTGCACTGGGCTTGAAAACGTTTGTGACCTGGTACCTGTCTCCTAATTTTTCCAGCACAATTTGGCCCACACCTCTCTCGTGACTGCTACCTAGTAGCAGAACTGTTGTCCTACTTTTTACCTTTTTTGAAACCTTTGGTTTCCTAATGAAATTCTGTTGCTCCTTAATTACACCTACATCTGCTGGAGGCTCTTCCTCATTAGACTGTGGCAGGAAGGCAAACCTATTGTTTGCTCCAATGATAAAACTGTCACACACTGTACTCTTACTGAGGCCACTGTTCCCTGCTACCAATTCCCACTTCTGTTTACCCTCCTCCCCCCTTAACCTCAGCAGTTCTTCTCTAACACTATCTAATTAAGCCTGAAGGGCTCTGATTTTCCCGTCCTGTTCTTCTAGTTTCTTATCCCTTGAACAAACCCTGCACAAGAAAGGGTCTCCTTTGCTTCCCCAATACCCACGCCACTACATTCCCCCCAGTGAAACCAACTGTCACAACAGCTGCATAGAACCCCTGAACTAACTTTCCTACGGCAGCTCAAACACTTAGCACTCATGGTTGTTTCATGTATTAAGCTAGATGAAAACGGAAAAAATTAAATTAGATACAGATATAAAGGAGCATTTAAGTTGAATAGAGCACTAATATATGTAAATACTAGTCGTACAGTGACGTAAAAGCAACTTCTATTACATGTTAACGCTAAGTCTGGGTACTCTGAAAATTAGGCCTAGTCACCGAATGTAAACAAAGGAAATGCGAAGTTTCTGGGACAAGAAATAAAATCTTAATCAACTCTACCGCGAATAATAAATGAGAAGCAATGGAGGGATATGATGTACTTAACTTGTAATAAAGGCAAAAGAACTAACAAACGAATTTATTTAGATTTGCTGTGCAAGAACGTAAACGAAACCTAGGGTTGTAAACACTGCTGTATGGACTTATCGCGTTTAATGAAAAACTACGCAAGGGAAAGTGAAACCTTTAATTGTAAGCTAGGACAGGACTCTAATAAATGTATTTAACTACTTATCGGTGTAAAACTAAGTCTTACTACAATCTAAATTACTTATCTTTCCCGAAAGGACGAAGCTGCCGCGTCTCGCCTAGCGCAGGGCTGCCAATTGTTAATATTACTTTTCCTGAATGTTCCAAAATTGGGTCATTTAACAATAATGCCTTTGTGTATTATGTATATAAACTGTATTTCGTATCACCTTCGCATGTCGTCTGCACTGCGTCTGCTGGGTGGCCAGAGAAAAGCTTATTTGGCAAGATGGCAAGGTGGCCTGTTTTTAGTGTAGTACCAACATAATCATGGACGAAAGAGATGACAAAAGGGACCTCTCTGGATCTCTAGTAAAGGGCATTATCTTCCTCAGGTAGTGAGAGTTGGCACACAGGTAGGCTCTAAACGCACTCTTCATAGCTTTTAGCTCGCCGTATGTCTGGTGTTTGGAGGGGAAGGCTTTTGGCGTGCTCAGAGGCCCTACTCTTGCCGCGGGCGCCGAAGTGAGTAAATCGTCGAATCATGCTGAGGGGATGGCTTGCTGTTAGAACTTTACTTTGTTCATCACCGGGCAGTCTTGGTTTTCTTTCTCTATGCGAGGCGTAGAGTTTCTTAGTTTACAGAATTCGAACGATTCAGTGTAAATTTAGTATTTGTATTTCCAGTCCGGTAATGACTTAGTGTCCGGTTTTGTCAAGTTAGAATACACGTGTGTGGCCTCCAGACTTTGTGTAAACTTAGTATGTTTGAATTTCCTTGCTGTTTTTAACTAATGTTTTCGCGACCTTTCTATCCACGAGTATGCTAAATTTTTCTCAGATTTTATGGATTGATTCCATCTTTCTGGTCTTGGTATGACCGATTGCATAGAGTGCTTTTGTAACTGTCTTTACTTTGGCCTTCAGCCATGCTTTTACTGAGATTAACTTTCTTCTATATGAATTTTCACGTTTGCTTTACTTGCTTATTCTAAATTATTTTTTGGTGGAAAATCTATGTAATTTACCATGGTCAAATACCACATGCTACTTAAGGATAGTATGCCAATGCCTCCGAGCACGTGAGTTTGTTTGGGGCATAGTTGACTTTAATTTGTGCTTGAAGACACCCTCCATCTCATCAAAACGTTGCTGACGCTTCGTTTCGCCGTTAATATGAAGTGTTGCAGCATGAGTAATTTGTCACAAGCATTACGCGTGTGTCTGTGTGTGAAATAATATGCTTTCCTTTATCCTCTGTGTAATTGCAAATTTCCTCCCACGTTACCTCCATATTCATAAAGGGCAGAAACAATTCTAATACGGGCAGTAACTTTATGATTTAATTCACTTTTGTACAAGGTGTGTGCTTTATTGTACTTAATTTGGTCACCACTTATTTATTTGCTTGTGCATTGTGTTGAATAGTTGATGATTAAAAGTATCAAACCACTGCTTTATAATTTCATGCTCTCTGTCCCATGTTTAATTATGTATTCCTTTTTCTAAACATTAATTTTGTGTTTGTTAAACCGTTGGCTGCTCCTTTAAGGATTGAGCAGTTAGATAAATTTCCGTTGCGCAAGTACAATGGCCACTCGCAAAGTAATTTAGATCAGCAGTGAGCGTTTTAACTTGCATTTGCAGATCTCAACTGCCCGAGATCTTACAAAGAAAATTTAAAAAGCTGCTATCAATTTCAAACATAAAACTCATCCAAGAACATCTTCTGTAGGTGCACAACACTCTCATCTAGTTGAGTTTCCAAAGTTCAAAAGTTTGTAAACCTCGTGGACCAAACTGATAAAGTTATTACACTAACGACAACATGCACATCCATGCCCAAGAGGGGACTCGAACCCCCGGCGGGAACGGCTGCTCAGAACGTAGCATGACGCCCTAGACTATGCGGCCATTCCGCACGGCCAAACATTGAACTAGCAAAAATAGTATTATTCAGTAAAAGCTCCCAAACGATACTGCTGTCTGTAGTAAAAGCTTTGGTCAATGCATGTTATACCATCGCAAATATTAATAGTCGAAAGTACATTTATATTTCACTGTGTGCATCTCAATCAAAATATAGTAAAACCAAACCTGATGTCGCTCATTAAAGTGTCTTCTGTTACGAACGACACGCAAACTACGGCTCCACACTAGTCACGAAAAGTCACTTGTGAATACGCTCATTTTACCACGTTTTGTATTCCTGGAAAGAATCGACCATCTTCGGGCATCCGCACAGAAATTCTCGTTTGCCATACAGGCAGGTATCATTTACAATAACACTTCTAGTGGCGGTTTTTCTGGTTCAAACACAACGGAATTCATCTCGTTGTAATATTAAGTATGCAAAATAAGTAAATAAAAATAATAAATACTAAAGATGCTTTCATTGAGACTATTGGCATTCCAGAATGATATTTTTCACTCTGCATCGGATTTTGTGCTAATATGAAACTTCCTGGTAGATTAAAACCGTGTGCTGCATCAGTATCCCAAACCGTAACGTTTTCCTTCCGCTGGAACTTTCTCTATCGACTGATCCTCTACCCGTCCTCAGAATTTTGCGTCCATCAGTACTTCGCCTCCTACTTCCCTAAATTCATTGAATTTCTCCAATAAACCTTGCAGAACTAGCACTGCTGGGAGAAATGATATGGCAGAGATATGGAATGTGAAGTTTATGAATTAGGAGACGAGGTACTGCCAGAAGTTAGGCTGCCCGTATAACTCAGTCGTCAAAAGAAGTAGAGAAAGAAATAGGTCGGTAGAGCGCTTGCTCTTGAAAGGAAAGGTCGTAGGTTCGAGTTCAGGTCGGTCGCATAGTTTTAATCTGTTAGGTAATTTAATACTGCTTTCCCTACAACATTTATTATACGCTTGTACAGCTCATCAAGTCTTAAAACTGTAGGAATTCATGACATTCCCTGTGATATACTGACGTATCCAAAAGAAAACCCGTTTCTCAGGATTCGTAACCTTTCACAATGATTTTTAATTTAGCGTGCAAATTGTTTACGTACAGAAATTAGCAAACTACTAAATTTTATGAAACAAGCAATTAACACATTAATGATATTCAGCGTTGGGAATATTTTCATAAACACATGGCATTCTACACAAAAAAAAAAAAAAAAAAAAAAAAAAAAAAAATTGCCGGATAGATGTATGAGCTGTAATCACTCGATGAATCAAATACGTGTAGAAATGTCTTTCGTTACGGTATAGAACTCAAAAACATACTTTTGGAGCTCCTGTGACTAATCTTGTGTTACCTCACTTACGTAGTAAGAGTCAGGTGGTCATTATCCAGTATTTCATTCCTTTATCACCGACACGTACGAACACCTGTCATTTGTTAAATTAGAGATACAACCGATAAGGAGAAGCCTTATTTGTATTCGACCTTAATAACAACGTGCTGGCACTGATTGCTGTACACAGTTATTGGTGATTTTGCATTTCGTTACTTAAGTGCCGCGAGATGTAACGCCAAGGGCATCAGCTCCGGGTCACGCGCCATTTAGTGGAACTTCGCAACGCTACCGCAGCCAAGTGCTGCCGTTGCGATGTCCGATGTGAATCTCCAGGCAGAATGCCATGCGTCGCCGTGGTCACTTAATAACGACCTACCAGCGCGCTGCTGCTCCGAAGAAAGCGCAATTATCCTGTCTCAGGATGATATGTCGGAATTCGTGAAACGTGCTTCCGCGTTTTATGTTTTGTTGCAATGGATCGTGTGTCATGAATCGTAGCCCGCAAGTAGTACCCAGTCTCATCTCTTAAATTGAAATACGACTAACACTCTTTTCTGCGATAAAACACAGTTATATTTTCAAAGTTGTTGTTTCGGTATTTGAAGCTAAAGTTACTATCACAGTCAATCTGAGAAAGGTAATGTTTCGAAACAGATGTTATGAGACACTCCCTGGGCATTACAAACACGGAAGAATGTACCAAATCACTTATGAAAATTCTTTCCTTATATTCTCTTTTTTATATACATGAGGCATCTATTCGGAAAGAACAGACGTCACTTCTGATCCTGTAGTTGTAACTGTTTTCATATTCACATAATGTATGAATTCAACTGCTCATGGGCAAAGCTGAAAATGTGTACCCAGCCGGAATTTGAACCCGGGTCTCCAGCTTTCTAGGCAGTTGTGCTGACCCCTACACCACTGGGGACACAGTGATCACCGCACCTGCAAGGACTACCTAAGCGCGTCTCCCGTTAGACACATATTTCCAGCTTTACCCTGCCCACAGTACTCGAATCCTAGTCACTTATGTACTAATTCCCGTAAGAGTAAGGGCTCCAAACTTGCCCACCCCTCCCCATAGTGACTACGAGTTTGAGTACTGTGGGCAGGGTAAAGCTGGAAATTTGTGTCTGACGGGAGGCGTGCTTAGGTAGTCCTTGCAGGTGCGGTGATCACTGTGTCCTCGGTGGTGTAGGGGTCAGCGCAACTGCCTACAAAGCAGGTCCACATTTTCAGCTTTGCCCATTCGAAGATGAAATATATATTCTGTGAATATGATTCTCTTATTTGTTGGAAATTGGTTAATTTGTAGTTTGACGCTTCTCAGTAAGAACTTATCATCACTAATTAACACTCCAGTTACAAAAACACAGTGAATGTAAGTAACACACATGTGGTGTCTGTTCTTTTCGTCATGTCTGAAACAACAGACACCACCATAACTTATACACAAGCCGATGACGGGAAATGATCCTTTCTTCAGTGCGGAGGCACTCCTAGGCCCTTACTCGTACGGGAATTAGTTTACAATAACTACGAGTTTTAGTTCTAGTGGGAAAGGTGAAGTTGAAAATTTGTTTCTGACTGGAGGCGTACTTGAGTAATTCCGTGCAGGTGTGGTGGTCGCTGTGTCCCCAGTGGTGTACCGGTCAGCGCAACTGCCTAGAAAGCCGGAGACTTGTGTTCGAGATCCGGATGGGTACACATGTTCAGCTTCACCTATTCGCTGTTAATATCATACATTCCGGGAATATGGACAATGAATGCGTATACCGCGTACTACTTTTTAGTCACAGAGACATGTTTCAAGGCACGTTGTTTTTTGCAGTCTGAAAACCTCATAATGACACCGGTCTACAAAACACCCATTTTTCAGTTAAAAAAAGTGGCTATTAAAAGAAATAAGCAATGTAAGACGCAAAAAAATTTAATAAACATACCTATTAATGATTTTGCCTCAGGAAAATCTCTTCGTAAGGTATTACAGTAGTCGGACAACGCTCACTTACGTATCAGGAAGGACAAGATTTTTTTTTCTTCTTTTTTTTTTTTAATTCTGGAGCTACAAGATCAACTCATTGTTTCGACAAATTTAAATCACGAATGCCACTTTGATCCCTCAGAGAAATATAAAAGAGGAGAAATTCAGCTACAGGACGAGTGAAATGTTCGGTCGGCAGCCATATCTCCTTATCTGTCTTCTAGTAGTTCCATACTCACTCATTGTCACAGTCTCAGGAGGCATTAGTACCGACAGTTCTACTCTGTAACTCGTAAGCTTCAAAGCAGCTGGTATATTAGGATATTACAAAGTTTTTTCTGGTTCTAGAGGTGATTAGAGCTATTTCTGTATTGCAGAATTAACCGTCTTTCATGTGATCCATCACTTCCTTCAATTTATGTGGACACCAAAGGACTTGTGTCATGATCCTCCCAACGAGCCTGTCGGGAGTTCAACATATGTCAAACAGCGTACGTGGGAGCCGAATGCTTTGTCTTTGACGCCAGATTTTTACTAAACAAAAGAATTATATATATATATATATATATATATATATATATATATATATATATATATATATATATATATATATATTCTTTAATATATTATGTGTGAAAATAATATATGGTTCAAAATTTAGTAATTGAAAATAAGTAATTAATTTTATGGTATTACTATCACCGACAATTTCTATTTTTGGCGACTCTCAGGGCGTGTATGGTGGCCAATTCTGAATAAATTCTTCACTAATAAAAGAAAAGACTTCTGATTCGAGTTAGAATTTCACAGTAACCGAAATCCTTTATTTTCACATTAATTAATGAAACTTTTACAAAACCAAACTTTTACAAGGTTGGCTGGTTCCCACCACTTCAGATAATTAAAGAAGACTAACTCTAATTTTTTGTTGCTGTAAAACATAAGAAAGAAGTACTCCTTTTTGATTTCTAAGTTTGAAAGCTAACTTAAATCGTTTCATGAATTATCTGTGGTTTGACAAAAAATGTTCAAATGTTTGTAAATCTTATGGGACTTAACTACGGGGTCATCAGTCCCTAAACTTACAAACTACTTATGAACTACTTACGAACTAGGACGGCACAAATATCCATGCCCGAGGGGGGATTCGAACCGCCGACCGTAGTGGCCGTACATACCGTGACTGAAGCGCCTCAGTCCCCTCGGCCACCGTGGCCGGCTGTGGTTTGACAATAAATATATCGTAAATCAATTAATTATTATTTTCTTTCTTAAATTAAAGAAGAAATCCATATCCCCTAATCTCCTTTTTACCGATATATCTCCTGCCTCATCTAGCATCACATCCGTCCCCATACTTCTGGTGGATGTAATCTACATATGCCATAAGTAT
The DNA here is from genome assembly GCA_026315105.1 of Locusta migratoria. Taxonomy (NCBI): domain Eukaryota; kingdom Metazoa; phylum Arthropoda; class Insecta; order Orthoptera; family Acrididae; genus Locusta; species Locusta migratoria. The sequence goes on from CM048751.1 coordinate 171,578,653, forward strand.
CTTCTAGGATAAGAAGTGGTAGCTCCTTTTATTTAATTATTTTTAATCATGATTCATGATAGCAATTTCATTGGTATTAAATTTCATCTTGGCTCTTTTAGGGAGGCTGAATTTTTTTTACAATTCTTCTTCAGATAACTTACATACTAACATACATACATAAAATTGTTCTCTTATTTTAAACGATCAATAATCCTGCAATAGACACAACACATATTTACACATATAAGGTCATACATCCGTCTCCCAGAACAACAGTAACAATTACAAATTATATACTTTTTACCTCCGTGCCACAGGGCACCATTATCATTTTTTTATATTCTACCTGGCACAAGACATTTAGTCTAGACTCAGTTTATTTGTCAAGAGGCACTTCCTGTAAGTTTAGATTTCCTGTCCGTGCGAATTTCAAATTGCACCTATGGGCGTCAATGAAAGTATTTGGTCATAGGCGTCACTGAGTCCATCTACACTAGTACTGGCACCTTAATTCTACCAAGTGTCGGAGATTATTGTCTCCGCCTACTAGTGTCCAAAGTTGTCAAAAAACCACCAGAGCGCGTGATGTGCTGGATTGGCGCACCAGATTTAACTTTATAGCATGTGTGTGCACATCGTAACATGCTTAAAACTGGATGTTGATAGTGTCGCTTGCTGTTCCCTCATTGTTTGGATTACTGTCTGGATTACTTGTCGAGGATAACTTCGCTAACACCGTCATGTTGCCCATCAAGGTGTAAATACAGATAAGCTCGTTCTGAGATTGACTCAATATAACACCTTGTAACACTGCATGCGTGACACAACACCTATTGTTCATTGTGTTTACTGGTCTCACACATCCTCTTTCATTAAATAAATAATTTTGTTATGTTGACTATAACTTCACTTTATGACCTTTAGCTGAATAGCCCTGCTAACACTTTTTTTTTCTTTTAACCCGGTTCACTACAACAGGCATCATTATTGTTCCGAGAATGAAACTTTCACTCTTCAGTGGAGTATGCGCTGATATGAAACTTGAAGGAAGTTTTAATACAATTGTTATTTCACATACCACCTTATGACATTATTTTAAACCATTAGTGGTGAGTACTTTGATTAAATTTTGTAAATATCTCATGAATGAATTTCTTTTGTTATTTTCCTTATGGCAATAAATATCTACAAATCAAATAAGTGTGCCAGCAACTGATACAAAGTTATTTAGTATATTAACAATAACACATAAAATTATCAATTCTTTTAAGATCATTTCGTTTGCTGGTTAATATTCAAGTCTATTTACAGTAATATTTACATTACATTCCTCCCATTTATTATTGCGTATTAGAGTTACATTTCAAACATTACATACAATTGTAAAATTACTTTATTTCTTTAATTTGAGGCAACTATTCGTTTTAATATGAGTTCAATAACATATTCATTGTATCTGGAAAAATTAAGAGAAAAATCGCACTCCCTTTTTATCTTTTCTCTTTCAGGCACATGAATTAGCTCAATCTGTGTCCTCACGCTCCCTTTGATACAGGACCAACTGTAACACCCACAAACCACTTCTATGAAGAAGGAAACGTATCCCAATACTAGAGATATAAGTAGTTAGAGAAGTGTTTGTGTGGACTGTTCGGAAGTTGGCCTAAGTGTCTATCAAATTCTGAAGCATAAGAGTCTGCTTCTATTAAGTCATTACTTACACATTTCACTTGCTGGACAACTATTTACAGACTATTAGTAATTGACTTACAGTACTCGAATCAAGTACATTAGACAAATGTAATTCAATTATTATATTATATTGTATCATTTACTTACTTTTATTTGTGCAATAAGGAGATACTCGTTATGTCCCTCGTCTGGTTTAGCAAACTAATTAATATATGTACAATATTTTGCTTTTAGAGAGGGAGAGAAACATCTGGTGATAAATTATTCTATGAAAGGCTGTTTTCCTTTTTTTTTTTAGATTTCCTTCATGTAAAAGTGTACTTATATAACATGCCCTTACCTCATCATGACTACGTTTTATAATAGCTTTTCCTGATCAGTTTCAAGATAGTATATTATAATATTGGTAGGCATATAATTTTCCATTTTGAAGTATCTCTCGCATTCATCATAATTCATATATTCATTCTTCCATCTTCACATACTCGCAGACTGAAATCATAGAAAAGAAATGTCAGAGTTGCGGACGCCACAATAATTCATTTCAGATACCATCTCGCAAATATCTCACAAAGACGCAAATAGGCGCCACGTGCCATAGCAAAATAAATGGAATAATTAAAACCTGTAAAGTATCACATGACTCACTGTATCACCAGGCAGTGCATCTCAAACAATATCCACAATACTTCAAGATAACATGTAAGGTGATCAAACTTATTTATGCCTAAAATTATTCACATATATACAGGTTTACTACTGTCTCTGTATACGCTATCATTTAAGACCTCTACTTACAGCCAACATACCTCTGTTCTCTCCTACTCTTGTTACTATTACCATTATATCAAACCTGCTTGTGTGGCGCTCCAGATAGATTGCCTTATCATATATTATAAATCATATTCTAAATTGTTTCATTTGAATCTAATATCAGGCTGGTAAATATATATGTTTGGTTAGCTGTTTGTTAGGTAAGACCCTCAATATTATTTAGATCTGTTTATAGTTCTTAGAGTAATCTGTGTATATAGTTTTTAAACTAGTTGAGTCCGGCTAGCTATAAGGGATCGTTTTAGTTATTGGTGTTATTGATACAGTTTGTAGGTATGTTAAGTCAATAAGGGCGCTATTAGTTTTAGTTACTATTAGATCCAATGTTATATTAAGTTTCGTAATTGTACATATATATGTGTTTCGTAAATATCGTGTAAGTAGTTTTTTTTTATTTTATTTTTTTTTTTTTTTTTTTTTTGTTTTTGTTTCGCATAAATACATTGTGAATAATTCATTTTAGTTTACACTGTGTAGACAATTGGTAAATCTCTTCAGTTATAATTAGCCATTGTTTTGTACCAGAATGGATATCTGGTGTCACGATCTTGTTGTTTTACTCGGTTTGTTTACATGTACTATGTCAGATCAATGACTCCCCCACATTTAATTAAACTCTTTGCTAGCAAACATCTTTGGTTTTCAACTGTCAGCAATTCACCGTCAGTTGTTCGCTCACGTGACTCAGTGTTTATAAGCAGTACTGCTATTTAAATATAACGTGTAAGAGCAACTGAGCTGATACAAACTTTGTAGGGTGTGTACCATTCCGACAAATACATGCAACAGGTTTTACTCCTATTTGGTGTAAGTGTCCTACCCGTGTTATTGCATGTAAGGTTTAAACGTTTCACCTTTCCCGAACCAGGATCGGCTAATATATATAACTTCTCTGATGTGGGATTCTGATTATGATAAAACGTCCTGCATACGCTAATTACCATTTGCTTTCGTATTGTTCGCATTTCTGCCAACATCTGCGCTAAGTGAGTTTGCATTTGTCGTGAGTTTACATTTGTGCTGAGTGAGTTTGCATTTGTCCTTGAAGACCGGCAATTTGTTCAAATAACTGTTTTGCCCAATTGGGTGCACTTTCAGCAACAGATAGGCTTTCTGTTTCCGTGCCTATCCTGTGTGAAGTATTAGTCGAGATATGTGTAACTCGCTTTACTGTCGACTCGGAAGTTTGCCATTCATTTAACACAATCAAATTAACATATAGTGAGGTCTCATTATGCGCCTCACATAGATGTTCAGACATTCGAGAAGATTCCATTGTTAACGATATTGGCGAATCTTTAATATTATTTAGTAGGGAGCCGTTGTTATTAGTTAATGAAAAATTATTTTCTGTGCTAGATTCATGAGGAAAAGGATGATTTTCTAACCTCAGAGTTTCCTTCAACAATAGTTTGTTAAAACTAACTTCATCGTCAGATGATTTATCTTAATAATTATCCTGATTGCTATTGTAAAGCATTTTAATTACGGCCTCAACAGCAATGACGAATTCTTCATAGTAGTAGTAGCTTTTTAGAGGGGACTAGACTGCTTGGTCATAAGTCCCTTCTTCACAATTTACAGTTGTTCACAATTACACCCAGAATCTAAAATTTTATCAAAAACGGGTTATATGTCAGGAACAATTAAATTTTGACCAAAAAATAAAATTTTACTTTGAATAAAGAACTTTTTTGAACACGACTGTCCTATATTCCGACAAACACTAACGCCTTTATATATATATATATATATATATATATATATATATATAATCTATAAAAAAAATTTAAAAAAACCCTCGCTAACTACTGAAGTTATTGAAGCATGAAAGGTTTGTAAATTTAGTCTACTGCTACAAAGGGAAAGTATTTTGTACAAAATTCAACAGGGTACTGAAGGAGGCGAAAGTCGGCCGTGCATTATCAGAGTAATAAAAAAACTTTTTGTACGTTACCGACCGTAGTCTTCTTTCCACTACAGCCACGTATTTTATTTCTTGTCTATTGTATTTTCTTCCTCTTTATTTTAGTTCTAGTATAATGCTCGATCACGTAAAGAAAATAAACATACATTACATTATTGTACAACAATTGTTTGAAGGAAGACATAGAGACGGTTCAGAGGCGAGCAGCTAGATTTGTTACCGGTAGGTTCGACCAATGCGCGAGTGTCACGGAAATGCTCCGGCAACTCAATTGGGGATCGCTGGAAGAAAGACGACGTTCTTTTCGTGAATTTCTGTTAAGTAAATTTAGAGGGCCGGAATTTGAAGCTGAGTGTAGTACGATCTTGCTGCCGCCTACTTACATTTCGCGTAAAGATCACAAAGACAAGATAAGAGAAATTAGGGCTCGTACGGAGGCATATAGGCATTCTTTTTTTCCTCGTTCAATTTGGGAATGGAATAGGAAAGGAAATGCCTAGTAGTGGTACAGTGTACCCTCCGCCACGCACCTTACGGTGAATTGCGGAGTATGTATGTAGATGTAGATGTAGAACAATTGGCCACCCGATTGTGAGCCACTTGATACTGGTACATGACGAAACTTAGAATGTTATGTATATAGTGTAATATTTTATGCGTGAGAATAATTCTTGGTTCAAAAATTAATAACTGAAAATAAGTAATTAATTTTATGGTATTGTTATCACCGACAATTTCTATTTTTGGCGGTTCTCAGGGCGTGTAGGTTGGCCAATCCAGAATAAATTCTTCACTAATAAATGAAAAGACTTCTGATTCGAGTTAGAATTTCACAGTGACCCAGATCCTTTATTCTCACATTAATAAATAAAACTTTTATGAAACGAAACTAACTCTACTTTTTGTTTTGTTTTAAAACATAAGAAAGAAGCACTCCTTTTTGTTTTCCAAGTTTGAAAGATAAATTAAATCGTTTTATGAATTATCTGTGGTTTGACAATAAATATATCGTCAATTTATTTGTTATTATTTTCTTTCTTAAATTAAAGAAAAATTCATCTCTCCTACTCTCCTTTTTACCCACATATCTCCTGCCTCATGTATCATCACAAGCTACGAGACATTTCTTATTTCGAAATCACACAATACACAAACATTCGCCAACATACAGGAACCCTTTTCATACAATCAGAGCTCTGTCTCTAATGAGGGTGATGCAGAAAACACATAGCAAAGCGAACGCGACTCACAGGCGTCCTGTGAATCTTGGTGGTGCGTATCGGAACGGAAGACCATGTATGGAATTCCTTACATATATATCAGTTACGTCCTCCATAAAGAAAAAGAAGCAAGTTAATTAAGCAACACGAAAGTAACCAACATGTAATTTTTTCAAACATTTTTGTTACTACACTAAACTAGGGTCAGTATGCAAAAGCGGATGTCATTTTCGAATTCCGTAACCACGACGTAGCCACGAACGTCATTCACATTCTTTGCAACAAAAGTGCCGTTGACCGCTGTTACCAATATGCCGTTCAATCTTGGGTAAATAGGTGTAAACATACTCTGAAAAAAAATATATATAAGAAAAGGAGGAAGAACAGGGGTTAGCGTTCAGTCAGCATCGTGGTCATTTGAGACTCAGCACACGTTCGGATTGATTTGTGCTGACGATGGCGAAGGGAATCGACTGTGTCTATTTCAAATCAAACATCCCGGCATTCGCCTGTTTAGAGTTTAGAGTTTTACGATTGCGCCACCTCGCTCGGTAGGAAATAGCACGGAAGGATTCAGTGTTTTCCTCCCCTGAATTTCGCAATCCCTTCCAGGAAGAGGAGCACGTTTCTCGCCAAGTAATATGACGAGTAATTGATTTTGTAAGATTACTGTTCCTTTAGCAGAAATATAGTGAGGTGATCCACGCTAATGTCTAATAAACCAGAAAGAATAATGCGTTTTACAAATGAACCTAACGCAATTACTCGTTTATGGAAGTTAAGCACAAAATAAGCCATTGTGCCAGTTTTTATTATACAGATCGTATTACTGTTCTGAATCTGAGGCGTATCCAACTAGTCTACTGAGGTGTTTTCAAATATCGAAATTCATTTAACAAGAGGCCCAAAATTAATGTTTGTCTAAGAAAATAGTCATTCCAAAAAAAGGAACAGGCTGTGAATTAATGCTGTGAGCTCCATTTAGACTGTAGTTGGTAAATAAATTTTCAATGGCAATTTATATGTCATGAATATCTACCCTTGATTACCTCATATACAATGTTTGCAGATGTAAGAGACAAAACTACTCTGGTTATCGCTTCCTAGACTTTAACTAACTAACTAACGAAGACAACACACACACACACACACACACACACACGCACGCACGCATGCCCGAGGGCACACGTGAAACCCGGCCGCGCGCTGTTACACATGACTCTTCAGAGCTCGCTGCCATTCCCACGCTGCACAAGATTAGTGTCAGTTTTCTAGACATACATTTCTGATTACGTAAATTGATTGCGTTTATTGTTAGATAGTACCTTGTGAACACACCAATTTTTGCCAAACACCAATGAAAGAAAATGGGATACTTTCAGCCCAGAAGACTAGTGGTTTTCAACCTCTGAACCTGCGACTCCCTTCCCGAGTAAAAATGTCCGCCCCCCAGGCCCGTAATGCAGTTCTGTGATTCGAAGGGCAAAGTGGTTAATGATGTTTCTTAGATGTATCTAAAAACTACGCAGCCATTTACGCCTGGTGAAAGTTGCTGTAGCGGGAGCGAATCAAGTATTTGATGTGAGGTTTTACTGTGATGAATAATAAATTTCATTGTGGAATACGTGGCGACGTGTTGTCACGCCGCGGTCGATTAGCCGAACGGACTAAGGCGCCTCGCCGTCGGAGGTTCGAGTTCTCCCTGGTGCATGTGTGTGTGTGTGTGTGTGTGTGTGTGTGTGTGTTTGTCCTTAGGTTAGCTTACCTTAGTTTAAGTAGTTTGTAAGGTACGGACTGATGACCGCGCAGTTTGATCCGATAGCCTTACAAACATTTGAACATTTCGTGTTGTCACATGCGGATATGAAACTATCAAAGCTGGTGCATCACTTTTTAATATTTAAAGGGTGTTCAAAAACTTTGGATTTGTTCGAAAGGATCCTGAAAATCCTCAACCAGCATCAAACTACAACCATCCAACAATAAAATAGTATTGTTGTTAGTACATTAAAATTTAATATACATCGAAAATTCGTCACCAAAAATATTTGTAGCAGCGTAACTTTTCGATTTTTTCTTTAGCTTCAATGACGTGTTTTATTCGCGTCATCTTTGCTCTTTGAAATTATCTCTTCAATCATAAACATATCGGATTTTAAGTTCTATAGTTTGCGTCTTTATTTCCTTAATTTCTCTATCAGGAGCCCTAGTGTCTTTTCTAGACTCTTCATTTAGTTTTTAAGAACATTTCGTTTGCGTTTCTATACCTGTCTTTAAACTACGTTCTAACCCCAGAGTCTGTGTCTTCATTTGTGATCCTTATTTCCGTAATTTCGGTGCATGCAATTTCCTCTTTCGTCGCCCCAAGTGTTCGTGATGTTCCATTACTGAGCGTGTAATTTGCGGTTTTTACAGAACCATGAAGTGGTGCTCGTGAATCCGCATACTGTGCTTGACCTTGTTGCATGACATTTCTCCTGTGTACAGAAGCAGTTGCGTTTGTTACATAGCCAGGGAGAGGCGTAAGTAACTCCGCTTGTGAAATATTTGTATTCTCTCTTGTTTTACAATCTGAACAATTTGGTGCCGCAGTCGAGTAGCCGAGCGGTCTAAAGCACCTCGCTGCGGAGCCGCGGTTGCTCGCCGTGGAGGTTCGAGTCCTCCCTGGGGCATGTGTGTGTGTGTGTTTGTCCGTAGGTTAGTTTACGTAGGTTTAAGTAGTTTGTAAGCTACGGACTGATGACCACGCAGTTTGGTCCGATAGATTTACAGACAGACAGACCAATTGGTACTACCTCTTGTAATAGTCTTCCTCCCGTTTGTCCCTCTCCCGTTTGTACTTGAACAGCAACATGTTCCGTAATTAAATGCAGTGAAAGCGTATCGTGTTCGCCATTCCGTTTTTCTTCTTCTCTGACGAATTCGACCATTGAAGTGTCAATATCTGACTCAGAATTGTCCTTCGTTCCACGGTACGCTTAGGTCTCCATCTCCATCTTTGCGCCCCCAATCTACCTCCTACTGTGAAATCAACTTCGATTGTGTCTAAATCTGCCGGAGATGGTCACCATTGTCTCCTCTGTTATCAACCTTTTTTTGCCTGCAACCTCATCAACTAATGATCGTCGCCGATTTCTACAACCTACAAGTATCGACCAAAAAAAATAAATAAATAAATAAAAAAAAATAAAAAAAAAAATAAAAAAAATAAAAAAAATTAAAAAAAAAATAAAAATAAAATAAAAAAATAAAAAACCACCTACCTGTTGGATGACAGAAAGAAATTGCAGAAAATTTACTAATCTACTGTGTGAACCTTACTGGCGTCAATGCGTGTGTTAAGCACCTACTCCGTTACTGTACAAAAATTGGAAAATTCAAAAAATATCTTTCAACAGGATAATACGTGACCCTCACATTCAGTAATTGAGGTCAATAAAGACTACAACCTATTCTGACAGCTCCATTAATATCCGAAACTCTACAAATTCAGGAATTCAAAAGTTATTTTTCTTCAGCACAAAGCACGGCCCCTGAATCGGCACTGAATCGGGTTCGAACAGTGGAAACCTATCATAGCAGGGTCGCCATTATCTAAATCACTGCATTGTACGTTCCGCCGGCGTGTATTAAAACTGGAGAGAAGATTTGTTCCACGTTTTATTGCGCGCAAGGATAGATCTGAAATGTTTCGCACCCTAAAACAGTGCATCTGCCGGTGACACAGATCTACTGTGACGTCCAGGCTCAGACGCAGTGCACTTTCCAATCCAAGACACGTAACAGGTTCTTAACTGTACTCAGAATGAACCAAGCAACTACTGCTGGAAGTAAGAAAATAAATAATTGCTGCTAAATGATCTCACGGGTACAGGCATGTGATATTAGACGAGATATCAGAAAAATGAAAATGCTGTTCAACTGAGATGTAAAAATTTAGATTATTATCTTAAAGAGTTGGAAAACCAAAGGCAAATAAAGTTGAATAAATTAAACAGTGAAATATGATAATAAAGAGAAAACGACAGAATTACACCATTAATTTTATTGTTCCGATAACCCAAACCGCAAAATATAAACAAAAAAGTTGCACTGACGGTTTTTACGGCCCACTTCAGATTTCTACTTTTATAAGTTTTTGAAAACATTTCGGACCAAAATAATAATCTAAAAATAAAAAAAATATGGTGATATGATTACGACTCTACTATTATGGTAATACCTATGCACCAAACACGTAATATTCTTTCTGACCGTATTTTAACAAACAGCCAACATTATATGATGTTTGAGTTTAGCTTTGATAAACATACTCTTTTTTGAACGTTTACTTCTTTGAACCATCATTTTAATATCTCTTCCACATTTTCATTATATTTTTCCTTTAAAATATTATCACCTGTCTTGTCTTGGCAGTTCAAAGTTTATTTTCTTTGCCTATATTGGTTACGACTGACGTAGCGTACATTTGGCGTTCGGACGAGTGACCATAGTCTGGTTGGAACACAGCGTACATTTGGCGTTCGTAAATCAGTCACGTGACATCCCTCATCCCAAAATTTCTTTTGCGTGCACCATCTTGCTTTCTCTACATTGATGGTTTTCTTATTACATCTCAAGCGTTGTCATTGCAAAGCAATGGCACACAGAAAATTATTAAAAACACTTCGTTCTTAGGACAATGAATTATAATCTAATGGTTATTTAAGACCTGCCATCGATGGTACGAGAATCACGGATTACTCTCGCAACTGTTCACCATAGCGTGTTTTCACCTCCATTTACAATTCTAGTTGCCTCATGAACTAATTGTTCGTAGTAATTCTCAGAGAATGCGTTGAGTAAAATTTCTCACGATGTTTTATGCCTACCTTCTGATTTGAAAATATAATTTCGCCAACGGATCGAGGGTAAATTAAAATCACCGCCTATTATTATCGTGTGCGTCGGGTACGTTTTTGTAATTAGACGGAAGTTTTCTTTGAACATTTCTGCTATTGTATCGTCAGAGTCGGGAGGCCGGTAAAAGGAACCAATTATTAACTTCTTACGATTTTCAGGTACAACCTCTACCCATAATAGCTCACAGGAACTATCAACTTGAACTTCGCTACACGAAATACTACTTTTGACGGCGACAAACACACCTCCACCTATTTTTGTTTAATCTATTTTTTCTGAACACAGATAGATCTTTTGCAAAACCTTCTGCTGAACTTATTTCCGGCTTGAGCCAAATTTCACTGCCTACAATGATGTGTGTTTCGGTGCTTTCTATTAACGCTTGGAGTTCTGGTACTTTTCCGACACAGCTACGATATTAATAAAATTCTTCTGGGAAGAATTTTATTAATAGTGGCAACTGCCGCGGAAGCCTACGTTTACAGCTACGATAATTTACAGTTGTTATACCGATAGTTCCCCCCCAGGGGGCCCACAGCTCTTTTGTGGGTACGTGTGTGGCGCGCACGGGTCCCCGAGCCATTGCAGCCTATTTTCCTGCTTTCCCCAGGCTGCATTACCCCTCCTAGTTCCCCCTCCTTCCCATCCCAATTCCTCCTTCCCACCCTCTCCAACCCCGTCTCTCGGTGGTACTCTGGATGACGGCTTGGCTATCCCATGGTACCGATTGTCCTGCACTTTGGTTTTGTCTGCTGTGTACACCGGTTTTTGGCCCAGTTTGGTCCCCCTCGGGGTTTGACCTTCCATACCAAAATTGTCCGATAATGTGTGAGCCAATTGGGGAAGAACTCCCGACCTAGCCCCTACAGCGCGGGTCCTATCCTTTCCTTTCCACTTCCTTTCCTCGCTGTAACCCCTATCCCCCGCTAGGTCCCCAGCACGTGTAGCCAGTCCGTGTGGGGGGGCTGTTATGTACCCTTTGGCTGAGCCCCCTGACACCACAGGGATCACACTACTGGTGTCTGAGCTGCGACCTCTCCATGCAAGCCAAGGAGTTGATGCCTGTCCTCGGGGGTATCAGAACTCCCGGCAATGGCCATCGTGCCAGGTGGCCTTTGCTGAGGCTGGGTGGCGCCCATGGAGAGAGCCCCGGTTTCGGAGTGGGTGACACCAGGGCGGACGTCTAGCACTATGAAAAGAGTTAGACTCCAAAATGGTCGTGCATCGGCCGTCTCTCAAGACAGGAAGAGATCGTTTAATGCTGTTTCTGCGGATAAGAGGATGTTTCCCTCCCTTGCTACCCCTTGGGAGGAAGGCCAGGCTCGCCGGTTGGAGCAAAACCCTTTCCTCGCTATCTCGTTTGCTCAAGGACTGATGGAGGGACTTTCACTTCCACCAAACCTCTGTTCTTTGTCGAGACCATAGAGGACAAGTTTGGTGAAGTGGAATCTATGGGTAAGCTTAGATCTGGTTCATTACTCATTAAAACAGTCTCGGAAGCCCAGTCTGAAGCTTTGCTCGCCTGCAACACCCTTGGCGACATTCCAGTCACAATTGCCCCACACAAATCCTTGAATATGGTACAGGGTGTGATATTCCACCGGGACCTCCTCCTTCAAACTGATGAGGAGCTTAGGGCCTATCTCGAGCGGCGTGGTGTACATTTTGTTCGCCGCGTTCAGAGGGGACCTAAAGATAACCGCGTCGATACTGGGGCCTTTATCTTGGCCTTCGAGGGGGACACACTCCCAGAGAAGGTCAAGATCATGATATATCGATGTGAAGTGAAGCCCTACATTCCACCTCCCATGCGGTGTTTTCGATGTATGAGGTTTGGTCATATGTCCTCTCGCTGTACAGCAGTCCCAGTATGCGGCGATTGTGGACGCCCACTACATGAGGGGAGCCCCTGTGTTCCTCCGCCGGTGTGCGTCAACTGTCAACAACACCACTCTTCACGGTCGCCAGATTGCCCTATGTTCAAAAAAGAAAAGAAGATACAAGAGTACAAATCCCTGGAGCGTTTGACGTACCCTGAGGCCCGCAGCAAATATGAACGTCTGCATCCCGTGCAAATGGCGACGACCTTCGCTACGACGTTATCGTGTAGCCTTTCACCCTCCCCTTCCATCTCCCCCCTACACCCCGTCCACACCCCTCCCTCACATCTCCCTCTCCTGTAGCTCCTGTAGCCCTCCCTTTGTGTCCCACCCCTTCCCAGCCGGAGAAGTGCACCCCTTCTCCGTCGCCTGCCAGTGACAGTGCCCTATCTCAGGGCCTTCCGTCCCGGCGTTCCCCAGATAGGAGATCTTCGACCTCCAGCCGGCCATCGGACTCCCAGTCAGTGAGTTCAAAGGTCGCCCGATCCTCGTCAGTACCAGACCTAACTGACAAAAGTCCTCTCTCTGGGGTGGGTCCTGCCCGTCCCACACGAGAGAAGGAGAAGAAGGAGAAGGAGAAAGAGAAAGAGAAGGAGAAGGAGAAGAAGAAGAAGAAACCAAAGTTACAAGATAAAGCCCCTCCGGTACCACCGGAGGTGCCGACTGTGCTTTCGCAACTCGCTCATCCCATTGAGCCCGAGGCTGATCAGCTATTTATGGATGTTGTCCCTTCTTCTTTGGTGACGGACGCTGACAAAGCAGCGTGACAGACGTTATGCCATTCGCTTCCCGCCTAGATCCTCGTGATGTGATCATCCAATGGAACTGTAATGGTTACTACCGTCACCTCTTGGAGATTAAACAGCTAATCTCTCTCTCTTCTGCGGCCTGTGTCGTCCTGCAGGAATCGAGGTTTATGGATGCACATTCACCGACCCTCCGTGGGTTCCGTGCTTTTTGTCGGAACCGGGTTGGTCCCCTCCAGGCGTCTGGTGGGGTTTGTACTTTGGTCCGGACAGATATTGTCAGTACCTGGATTCCTCTCCAAACTCCATTGGAAGTGGTTGCTGTCCGAGTTCACTAGGACACTCCATTGACCATTTGCAACCTCTACCTTCCACCTGACAGGCCACCTACTCTCACGTCCCTAGTGGCCCTCCTTCAGCAACTCCCCCTCCTTACCTCATCCTTGGGGACTTCAATGCCCACCATCCTTTGTGGGGCAGTGCTTATACATCTAGCCGGGGCCGCCTCATAGACCAGTTTCTTGCTGACCACAATCTGAGCCTTCTCAACGATGGTTCCCCAACTCATTTTAGTGCCGCTCACGGCACCTTTTCTGCCATAGACCTCTCTCTCACTTCTCTCCTTCCTTTATTTCACTGGTCGGCGTATGACGACCTTTGCGATAGCGACCACTTTCCGTTGATCCTTTCACTTCCCTCACGCCTACCACGAGCCAGGGTACCCCGCTGGGTATTCCGTCGTGCTAATTGGCCGCTATATACATCCCAGGTTGTGTTCCCATCTTCCCCCTCAGGCTGTATAGATGATATTATAAGCCAAATGACCAACATGATCACCCAAGCTGCCAACGCCGCTGTTCCCCGGTCGACAGGCCCTCCTTCTCGCCGGCCTGTCCCTTGGTGGAATGCAACTGTTGCCGCAGCCATTCGCGAGCGCCGAAGGGCCTTGCAACATCTTAAGCGCCACCCATCGCTCGCTGGTCTAATAAATTTCAAACGTCTGCGTGCCAGAGCTCGTTACTTAATCAAACAAAGTAAGCGGACATGCTGGGAGCATTTTGTCTCCTCGTTGGGTTCTTCTGTCCCTTTGACAAGAGTGTGGGCTATGCTCCGATCTATCCAAGGTAGCTGGCGGCCGTCTTCCGTCCCTGGTCTTGCCCTGCCTGATGGAGTCTGCACGGAGCCATCTGTTGTTGCAGAACATCTTGCAACTCACTTCGCCAATGTCTCGGCGACAAATTCATATCCGGCGACCTTTCTCCTTCAGAAACACCAGGCCGAAACCTTCAAATTAGGCTTTACTTCTCACCAGGTGGAACCATATAACGAACCTTTTACTGACTGGGAGCTGTCGCTGGCCCTCTCCTCTTCTCGTGATTCAGCACCTGGCCCTGATGATATCCATAATCAATTGCTGAAACACCTTAACCCCTCACAACGACAATTTCTCCTAAAAGTTTTTAACCGTATTTGGCTTCAAGTGGTGTTCCCCTCCCAGTGGAGGGAGAGTATTGTGGTCCCTGCCCTCAAGCCTGGCAAGGACCCGTCGGCGCTGGACAGTTATCGACCAATAAGCCTGACAAGTGTCCCCTGTAAACCACTTGAGCGGATGGTAGCCCGCAGATTATGCTGGGTTCTTGAAACCCGGGGACTTCTCTCACCTTACCAGTGTGGGTTCCGGGAGGGACGATCCCCTATTGACCATTTACTTCGACTGGAGACTGCGATCAGACAGGCCTTCTCTAAAAGACATCATCTGGTAGCAGTCTTCTTCGATCTGCATAAGGCGTACGACACTGCTTGGCGTCATCATATTTTACGTTCTCTTCATGACTGGGGCCTCAGAGGCTCCTTACCAATTTTTATCCGTCAGTTTTTATCCCACCGCCTGTTCCGTGTCAGAGTTGGCTCTTCCTTTAGCTCCCCTCGGATACAGGAGAACGGTGTCCCCCAGGGCTCAGTGTTGAGTGTTACACTTTTTCTAATTTCCATCAATGGGTTGGTGAGCTCTGTTGGGTCACTGGTAACCCCGGCATTGTATGTCGACGACTTTTGGATATGGTACAGCTCCTACTCATTAGCCTCTACTGAACGTCAGCTCCAGAGCGCCATTCGGTGGGCTTCAGTGTGGGCTACGTCCCATGGTTTCCAGTTTTTCTCATCAAAAACGAGGGTGGTGCACTTTTGTCGTAGTACTACAGTTCACCCTGATCCAGAACTGTTCTTGGGTAATCAGCGCCTGGAAGTTGTAGCACAGCATCGTTTCCTGGGTCTTCTCTTTGACAAAAAATTGACTTGGGTGCCCCATATTCGCCACCTAAAGATTAGTTGTATGAGGAAACTCAATGCCCTACGTTTCCTTGCTCATTCATCTTGGGGTGCAGACCGAACAACTATCCTCCGTATCTATCGGGCTCTAATCTTGTCCCGATTGGACTATGGGTGTCAAGTTTATGGCTCGGCAGCTCCTTCTGCCCTGAAATTATTAGACCCGGTTCACCATTATGGTGTCCGCTTGGCTACAGGTGCATTCCCGACTAGCCCGGTCGACAGTCTCCTTGTTGAGGCGGGAATCTGCCCTCTTCAGGTCAGGCGGCATCAGCTTCTGGCGTCTTATGCCATCGCCATCCGGCAATATCCTGCTCATCCCGCTTACCAGGTTCTTTTTGCATATGAAGGGCTTCGACCCCCTGATACCCGGCCGCGGGCGGGCCTTCCCGTCGGACTGCGGCTTGCCTCTCTTTGCCGGGATTTCCATTTCCCTTCGCTAGATTGCGCCCCCCATTTTACTGCACGCACACCTCCGTGGATGGTGCCGCGACCACTAATTCGGACGGATCTCTTCCAGGGCCCAAAAGCTTTAATTTCCCCCATGGTCTTTCGGCGTTTGGTGCGCCCAGTACTAGAAGAGTTTCAGGGAGCCTCTATCTTCTACACTGATGGCTCGAAAACAGCGGGCCACTCCGGATATGCTTTTACGTCTCCTGTTGGGGCGGAATGCCATTCTCTGCCAGAGGCATGCAGTGTGTTTACGGCAGAGCTGATGGCGATTTATAGAACCCTCTGTTTTATTAAACGTTCTGCCGTGGAACGTGGTTTAATCTGTGCTGACTCCATGAGCAGTCTGCAGGCCATTGATCGTTGTTTCCCCTCCCATCCTTTAGTTATTTCCATCCATGAACTCCTTGCTGACCTTCATCGTGCTGCCTGCTCAGTTACCTTTCTCTGGGTGCCAAGCCATGTTGGTATTACAGGGAATGACCAGTTGGCTAGATCGGCAATTACTCGCTGCCCGTCTCCCTTTCAAATTCCGGGTGCGGATCTGCGGGTGCAGATCAGATCTTTGATTCACTCCTCATGGGATAGCAGTTGGAAAGCTACTGCCCCTTCCAATAAACTCCGCACCATCAAGGATACGACTGCAGCTTGGAGTTCATCTTTACACCCTTCCCGGAGAGAATCAATTGTCCTCTGTCGCCTCCGTCTTGGACACTGCAGGCTGACCCATGGATTTCTTTTACGAAATGACAATCCACCACATTGTGATTGTGGAGTCGTACAATCCGTGTCTCATATTCTGACTGAATGTTCTCTCCATTCCACACTCCGTGGCGACTATGGCCTACCGCCTGCATTGCCTTCAGTTTTGGCGGATGACCCACGGATGGTTGATCGCGTCCTTGCCTTCCTCCGTGAAAGTAGATTTTATTGTCAGCTCTAGGACTCGCTTGTTCGGGGTGAGTGGGTTTGTGATTCTTGGCTGATTGTGGGGTTTAGAGCCTTATCCCCATCAGCCCCCCCCCACTCTTTTACATTTTAATGTAGTTTTATTTCTCCCTGCTCTGGAGCTATGATACGTTGAGCACTGTGCCATTAGTACCTTGTGGTTAAGGCTGGAGGTCGCTTCCAGAGCTGTGGGTTCGGACACTGTAGCATTTGCTGCCCTGGGTTGGTCTTAGTCTTGTTGACGAGTCGATTTTACTTCCTAGTGTAATGGTCTTTTGGCTTTCACCTATTTTTTGTCGAGTTCCATGGCGTATTCAATTTGAGGTTGAAGGGACTGATGACCTCGTTGTTTGGTCCCTCATGTCCACCACCACCCACCCCATACCGATAGTTCCCAGATATACATTTCTCCTGTGATCCAGCTGCACCCTTTGAGATTGCCCATTTTGTTTTTCCCCGAGGCTCTTTATCCTAAAAAACCGCCTAGTCCACGCCACACAGCCCCCGCTACCCGTGTAGCCGCTTCCTGCGTATAGTGAACTCCTATTCAGCGAAACCCGGAAACCCACCACCCCATGGCGCAAGTCAAGGAATCTCCAGCCTACACGGTCGCAGAACCGTCTGAGCCTCTGATTCAGACCTTCCATTCGGCTCTGTACCAAAAATCCACAGTCGGTGCTGTCAACTATGCTGCAGATGGTGAGTTCTGCTTTCATCTTGCAAGTAAGACTGGCTGTCTTTAGCACTTCAGATAGCTGCTCAAAACCTGACAGGATCTCTTCAGATCCGAAGCGACACACATCATTGGTACCGACGCGAGCCAACACCTGCAGTTGGCTGCACCTCGTACCCTTCATGGCATCCAGAAGGACTCGTTCCACATCCTGTATGCACACGGAGTGGACGTTGGCCTTCTTCCTCTCCTTGGCAGCCCTTTCTCTAAGGGGCTCCTTCACCCGCCTAACTTTGGACCTCCCCACTACAAGCAAACCCACCCTCTGTGAAAGCCCGGTTCTTGCAGGGTGGGTGGTGACCTCAGGATGAGATACGCCATCCGACTCAGGAACGTCGTCCTGAGCAGATAGCGTCTCAAACCTGTTCGCAAGACGAACCGGGGACGCCTCACGATCGGTCCCCCGTAAAGCTCTGAATAGGGAAAGTATGGCCAGCCTGCCAGCGGCAGCCATGTTGGGCCTATTCCCCTGCTGCTTACACGCCGACCGCTGCAACGTTCCCACCGCTTAACAATACTTATCAGCCGATTTTTAAAAAATTATCCATTAAAAAATTAATTTTTTCAGGTGTTATAGTGTGATATATTCGCTCGATAATGATCTCAATTTATATTCATTATTACTTATAATTTCCGTGTTACATCGAATTAAGTAAACTACTACGCAAAATTTTGAAGATTCTGCAGAGGAAAAATCGCATTGCGTGGACTTTGCGTATGGTTGATTTTAGCACATACAATGCTGCGGACGAAAAGTAGGTAAGATATCGAAATTTTATTTGAGGTTGACAGCAGAACGATAACTCTTTTCATTCTTGAGATGTTATATCCGACGGACAGATGCGGGAACTTCGCGTAGTTCTGTCCATGCGGATCTGGCTTCTCTACGGAATACTTTTCGTCCGATTTTAAGAAAGCTATTTGGTTTAAGGTTCCAGATATAAATGGTTCACCTGTAAATTCAGATTGACCTGTACCGTAGCAAAATATTCGAATAGACCACGAACATGTCGTCATCGGAGCTTAGTGTAAATGAAGAAAACAATTGAGATTATGGATAAGTCTTTGATGTGTATTTTCTTGCGTATTATGTACTTAAATCTCTCATGAACTACGAAAAATGCAAGGAGATACCCACTACTTGACTTTTACCAGGAACAGAAAGTAAAGGTGTCTTTACAACGCCAATTACATTTGAATGTCTAATACATGTCTTGATTCAATTCTTTTTTTTTCCTGTAATGATACACTCTATGACATGAAAACGAATGAGAAAAGCTTGTTTCAGAAACTGTATAGTAATTTCATATCTAAACGGGAATCTAGTTCCTCACTAATATGTCTAAAATTTGTGTATTTTCGGCAACTACCTGCATAAACGACGCGTGAATAATTTAACCTCACGACATTGTGCCGGTATTTTCTCCACAAATTTATTCAAGATCAAAATATATAGGTATCTGCTGTATGATCCATTCGTCAGTGAATCTCTAATCTATTAATTTACATTATTAATTAAAATCACCAAAGTGCAAAAAGCGAAGTTCGCTTCTGGACTCCTAGTTTTCTCTGACGGCTTTCAACAGCCAGACTGTTCATCTTCCTGTATTTCTGATACCTAATGGAAGTACTATAATGTTTACCTCCCTTCTTCGCTTCTTAAAAACACCCAAAAGTAAAACACTGTGCCATTATTCAAACCAAAACATACGAATATTCACAAGGCTTCTGATGACAGCCAAGATGGCGGAAAGAACCATGTGACTCGATTTCAGCCAATCACGAGCTGCAGACGGCGGCACGCGGCGCGGAAAAGGATGGCCATACTTTCCTTATACAGAGCTTTAGTCCCCCGGAATGTATTGCGCCTCCTGCCACGCATTGGAGCAACCTCCCACGCAACCACGGGTAGGGTGTCTGCCTCACTGCTAGCAGTATCAGGGCATTTCGCTGCCGCAGGCCGATCGGTGGAGACGGTTCGTTCCCCACTGCTGGCCAACAACAACGACGCCCCTCGATCGCAGCATCCAACTGTGCAACCGAGGTTAATACAGCTTGAACCTGGGAGAGAAGTGTCACCAGCTCAGACTGCATCCGCACACAGCAGTCACAGTCCCTATTCATGATTACAGTGCCAACAAAAACAAAAACTTCAGTCGCGATGCGTTCAAAGGAAGACTCCACTGTTTGTTAAAACGCGGATTTGAATATAATATGCACGAGAGTACAGTATCAATTTGCAAGTTGAAACGAGAACGCGCAGACGAAAATCAAAATACTATATGTCGCTTATAATCAGAAAATAAAGACAGACGCGTGTCGCGACGCGATTCACACGGCGCAATAATACACTAACCAGATAAAATCAAATGTTCAAATGTTTGTATAGTCTATGAGACTTAACTGCGGGGTCATCAGTCCCTAAACTTACAAACTACTTATGAACTACTTACGAACTAGAACGGCACAAATATCCATACCCGAGGGGGGATTCGAACCCCCGACCGTAGTGGCCGTGCAGACCGTGACTGGAGCGCCTCAGTCTTCTCGGCCACCGCGGCCGGCTAACCAGATATTTAACGAGAATATAAATCAAATAAAAACGCGAGCACACAATAACTTTAATGAACCGAAGGGAAGGCGCACTGAAAAGTCAAAATATGTAGCTTCTAGAGAGAAGTCGGTTACAATTACAACTGAAAATGTGCTGGCGTTGGAGAGGTGCGTACTGGACGACGTCCACTCGGCGACTCACAACTGGAAAGTGCGACCATCAGTCTCGAACTATTGATTGCAGTTGTTAACTGATGCTAATACGGCATTTTTAGACACTAGATTACGATTTATCGTACAAAGAACGATGTGTTTGTTCTTAATTCTTCAGTGCATCATTGCTTTGAAATGACAACGTGTCAGTTACAATAAGAAAATCATCAAATACGCAACTCAATATGGCGTATGCTAAAGAGAGTTCGGGGTGAGGAATGTCGCGTGACATCTCCGAACGGCTGATTGTCGTTAATTCAATGGAGGGTGTCAAATATCCATAATAGAGCGAAGTTGTAGAGAATTTTCTCCTTGGGGAATAATATTTTGTATATACACTTTGGAGTTGAGCTGCAACTAATGGCGTGACACTGAGGCATTTTTGCTTCAATAGTAATAAGAGTGAGATAAAGGTGTAATAGCTGTCTCTCAAACACAACATTTCTAAATTGTCTAATGGAAAACTCTGACTAAATGTTCATGATGTGTTAGTTGTATGCAGAGTTACGTATCTTACATTTAGAAAAAGAAAATAAAAAAATGGACCAGTCGGTGTAGATGAAACCACCATTTTTTCTTTGTTCAAGAAGCAATAACAATACCGTCTACGCTATAAGGGCTATGTGACACGTACCTACTATTAATTGGTAAAGTAACCATGTCATTCCACCTCCACGAACCACAGACATTGCCCAGATGGGGGGGGGGGGGGGGACTCGCGTGTCTCCACGCTGCAGATAGCCGTATCGTAGGTGAAACCATAATGGAGGAGTATCTGTGGAGAGGCCAGACGAACATGTGTTTCCTGATGTGGGCAGCAGCCTTTTCAGTAGTTACAGAGCGAACAGTCTGCATGATTGACTGAGCTGGCCTTGTAACATCAGCTAACATGACTATGATTTCCAGTTGCTGCGAACGACTGAAAGCAAGGGGAAACTACAGTCGTTACTTCTCCTGAGGACATGCAGCTGTACTGTATGACTATACGATGATGGCGTCTTCTTGGGTAAAATATTCCGGAGGTAAAATACTCCCCAATTCGGATCTCCGGGCGGGGACAACTCAGGAGGATGTTGTCATCAAGATAAAAAAATAAAAATAAATAAAAAAAATCATTCTACGGGTCGGAGCGTGGAATGTTCTAACCCTTCATCGCGTAGATAAGTCCGAAAATTTTAAAAAAGAGAAATGGATAAGTTTAAGTTGGATATGGTTCGGAATAGTGAAGTTGGGTGGCAGGATGAACAAGATTTTTGGTCAGGTAAGTACAGGGTTATAAACACGAAATCAGTTGGCGGTAACGTAGGAGTAGGTCTGATAATGAATAAGAAGGTAGGAATGCTGGTAAGTTTCTATGAACAGCATAGTGAACGCATTATCAACGCCGACCACAGTAGAGCAAGTTTATATGCCAACTAGAACGACCGATGATGGGGATATCGAAGAAATGTATGAGGAGGTAAAAGAAATCATTCAGAAAGTTAAGGAAGACGAAAACTTGTTGTGATGGGGACTGGAACTTGGTAGTAAAAAAAATGTTCAAATGTCTGTAAATCTATCGGACCAAACTGCGTGGTCATCAGTCCGTAGCTTACAAACCACTTAAACCTAGGTAAACTAACCTACGGACAAACACAGACAACCATGCCCCAGGGAGGACTCGAACCTCCACGGCGAGCAACCGCGCGCTCCGCAGCGAGACGCTTTAGACCGCTCGGAACTCGGTAGTAGGAGGGAAAGAAATGTTGTAGGTGAATATCGTCTGGGAGAAAGGAATGAAAGAGGAGACCGCATTGTAGAATTATTCCCATCATGAAGAAGGCTGTATAAGTGGAAGAGGCCAGGAGACACTGGAAGGTACCAGATTTAAAAACCAGGTTTTAAACTGTAAGACATATCCAGAGGCAGATATAGACTCTGACATTAACTTATTGGTTATACAGTTACAACTGATTATACAGTAATTCAGTAGAAGAAGAATGGGTAGCTCTGATAGATAGGGCAGTGAAGGGCGCACAGGATCATATAGGGCCGGCCGCGGTGGCCGAGGGGACTGAGGCGCTCCAGTCACGGTCTGCACGGCCACTACGGTCGGGGGATCGAATCCCCCCTCGGGCAGGGATATTTGTGCCGTCCGTAGTATTAGCTTGTTTTTAAGTTTAGGGACTGATGACCCCGTAGTTAAGTGCAATAAGCTATACAAACATTTGAACATTTTTGACCATGTAGGCAGAAGGACAAGTTTCGTATCAGCGCACACTCCGCTGCAGAGTGAAAGTTTCATTCTGGAAACATCCCTTAGGCTGTGGTTAAGCCATGTCTCCACCGTATCCTTTCTTCCGGGAGTGCTAGTCTTGCAAGTTTCGCAGGAGACATTCTGTGAAGTTTGGGATGTAGGAGGCAAGGTACTGGCGGAAGGTGTGATGATGGGTCGTAAGTCGTGTCGAGATAGCGCAGTGGTAGAGCGCTTGTCCACGAGAGGCAAAGGTTCCAGGTTCGAGTCCCGGTTCTTGCACACAATTTTAAACAGCCAGGAAGATTCATAAACTAAGGTCTTCAGACCAGTATCGTGCAATGCAAGCGTTATGGATGCAATAGGATTTGTTTGCTGCGCCACAGAAGTCAACGCACTTCGAGTGTGTCGTTTGTTGCAAGAGAACTCGGCAGTAAAAACAGTGCAAGTGGTGTGGTTTGTTGATATAATAGACATGTATTGATGTACTTAATTCAGTATCGCAACATGGTTTATTAAAGAACCGAAATACCAGTGGAGGTGAAGAACTATTATTGAGAGCAGTAAAAAGGGCTTTTTACAGCGGAAAATTGGGGACATTGGTAAAAGAAACCATGCGAGTATAGAAACCATATTAAGAAATTACAGCGAACGAGGAAGTGTAGAAAAGAAAACCAAGATGTGGACGACCGCTAAGATTATTTGACAGGGTGCGCCGACGCATCATTAGAAAAATGAATGCGAAGCCCAGAATTACAACTACGCAGTAGATATTAGATGTCGCAAATACTTTTCGGACTAATTTTCATAGCATAGCAGTAAGAAGACTGCTACACAATCACGGGCTTGAATGTAGAACGGCAAGCAAGAAATTGTTCACAAGCAGGGTAAATGAATAGAAGCGCTTAAAATTTGCAACTCTGCGCCGAAATTCCACATTTTGAATTAAAAATGTTTGTATAGCTTATGGGACTTAACTACGGGGTCATCAATCCCTAAACTTACAAACTACTTATGAACTAGCTAAGACTATGGACGGCACAAATATCCATGCCCGAGGGGGAGATTCGAACCCCCGACCGCAGTGGCCGTGCAGATCGTGACTGGAGCGCCTCAGTCCCCTCGGCCACGGCGGCCGGCTTTTCAAATAAAGTTCTTTTCTTGGATGACAGTATCTTTAACATCTTCCAGTGTGATGAACAGCAAAAGGTATGGCGAAAGAGGAAGAAAGCTGGAAGAAGAGATATCATGTCCATTCACTGAAGTATTATAGTGGAAATATTCTTTTGTGGGGGTACCATGTCTGGAGCTGGAGTTGGGGATTAAGTATTATTTATCGTTTTGAGGATAAACTGAAGTATCTCACCACCTTAAAGGACAGTCGAAGCAATCTGTGGAGAAACTGGGGCTAAGAACCGACTGGGTGTTTCATCAAGACAATGATCCAAGCATATGGACATTGTCGTAAAATAATCGCTACTTTAGAATGTGCCGAAACAGTTGCATACGTCTCTCCAGTCACCAGACAATAACGCAACTGAACATCTTTAGGGAGAACTAGATAAAAAATACATAATATCAAAAGGAAAGATGATTTAAAAGCAGCGTTAGTAAGAGTGGATTAATGTTACACCTGGGTACCCTAAAATTGGTGGAAACTATGCCTCGACGTTTGGAAGCTGTGATCGAAACAGAAGGCAGCAATACCAAATATTAAGTAGGGCCTGAACGTGAAAAACATCACAGACTGTGGCAGCGCGTCCTATGTATTTCCTGGTTTAGTCAACCTCTAGAATAAAGCACGTCGTGAGAAAAAACTAAATAATGAAGTAGAATAAAAAATGTTTTTAAACTATCATTCTTCTTTTCGTTTTTCTATCAGATCATTTTATATGCACATTCAAGGTGTTTTTATCGCATGAGAAAGGTTTTACGTCGCGTTGACAGCACGTATAAGTCTTGTAGCGCGGCTGCAGCGTTACAAATGCGCGTGCGCTGCTGAGGTTCAGATTCTCTTATAAACCCTCTGGAGGGAGGGAGGGAGGGACAAGGGGAAACGCAGCTTTTTAACATTGGCGTTGGAGCTGGTAGAGACGCCAGCTCCTTGCTACTCGAGGTCTGGCGGTTACGCACGTATGGTCCCGAAGCAGGGGCAACGGGGCTACTGCGCACCTCGCCTTCCGTATGCGCAAATCCTCATAAAGGCAACATTCGCCCTTCATATTTGCTTCTAGCGCATTGAAGATTCAACAAAAAAAAACGTCATATTTTCTGAACTAATTTATAATTAAGACTCATCAACTGCAACAGCCTTCAAAAGATCCGATCATGAATAATAATGAAGTCACTGTAGCAAGCAGTGGCGGATACATAATTTTTTTTCTGGGGGGGGGGGGGGGGACAAAGCTGACGACTGAAGACGGTGACATGATCTAACTACCAATGCACTACCAGTTTCTGCTCACTATACAGTCATTTTAAAATGCCCATTATCACTAAAACAATTATTCAATCACATTAAGAAGTGTAAATTTACCACAAAGCCGGCCGCGGTGGCCGAGGGGACTGAGGCGCTCTAGTCACGGTCTGCACGGCCTCTACGGTCGGGGGTTCGAATCCCCCCTCGGGCATGGATATTTGTGCCGTCCTTAGTCTTAGGTCATAAGTAGTTTGTATGTTTAGGGACTGATAGCCCCGTAGTTAAGTCCCATAAGCTACACAAACATGTGAACTTTATTTTAATTTTTTGTTTATTTTTTTTACCACAGAATAAAAACGAGAGAATTTAACAAGTGCTTCATCCTTTATGATGATGAAGGATGAAACAAGTGTACCCACAGCTGAATACAGGGCACTCAGGCTCTTTCATACGTAACTGTATCTGAGCTTCGCCAGATGGGTATATGCGAATCTCTATACAGGGGAAGCCATGCGAAATTGTCATAGGTTTCTCTGCATATTTGCAACTTTCTAATTATTGTACTATAAGGCTGAAAAGACTGACCACTTAATAGTGTAATTATTTACTTACTGTGTTCCAATCTTCATGTGCATATTACTCATATGTTCTTCGTGTTTATTATCAAAGAAAAGGGAACAACGTTCAGTACAGTGGGGCTGCCAGGATTTGGTTCTGGGGAGGGGGCTATTTTTTTTTTTTTTTTAAATAAAGCCTATTGAATGTATTAATCTATGACTTATTTTTACACTTTTCACAATTTAACCAATTATACTACGGAAACAATTGAAAAAGAAATAAAATGAGTAGGCTCATATAATTCTGAAAGTGGAAGAGTAGCAATGTGGTGGAAATGGTGTGTATATAATGAGCTCAAGAAATAATTAAGCAGCCTCTATGTTCCTAGCCAAGAGAAAGGTCGTTACAGTTTAATTAACATGAGACTCTACATGTAAAAAACGATCGAAAATAACACTATTGTTGTTCATATGATTGCACTAGGTGGCGCTCCTAACCTTCTAAGCAGCGGGTGCCGCGTATCAACATTCGGCTCGTAACTTCAGTATTGCAGTAACAATAGAGGCAGCATAAAACCTGGTCGCGGCTGCATTAAAACCGCTCACAGTAACAGCAGCACACGTTCTCAGTGGCGACATCACGTTGGCGACCCACTGTCACGTTCACTTGTGCTTGTCAAATTACAGTTACGTTGTGATTTATTACGTGTATGCTATTTCAACTTTCCGGTGCGGACTTGTTTAAAGACTTTTAAAATGGAAAAAAAATAATAATAATAAAATTAAGAAAATCTTTGGGAGGTGCTGGAAGGAGCTTCAGTCCCATTAGCCCTCCCTGTTGATGCCACTGGTTCAGTCTCTCTTAGAATCGTATTACTCAGCGTTAATCTTTGAACAGAAGTGTGAAATTAATAACTTGGTAGGCAGACGCTTCAGCTCGAGTCTAAGCAAGGCCAGAAATGCCGAGGTAAGACATTCCCCGGCGCCACTCTCAGAGGTGCTCCAGATTGTCTCTTTGGACGCCGTGGTGGGAGGGGACGCCCCTAACAAGATCAGGCACTAAAAGAAGTGAACCACCAGTCATCTGAAGAACCAGCCGCTACTGATCACAGTGTATGTTTACTTTTGTACCTGACCGTCATTCGTATGATCAATATGTCTGTATATTGAATCATTATTAATTGTGCAGTGTATTTGTTGTTTTACAGTTCTTGTCTTATTATGTCACATAAAATAAATACATAATATTTTTTATTGATTTTGACTCCAAGTGCTATCTTTAGGGTGTTTGTAGACATAACTGTCCGACTGCATTTGTTTTCGTTACGCTCACAGTTTTACTGTAGACGTCGAAAACCAAACCGCCGTCGTCTACGGCTTCATCCCTATAACTTAGGGATGGGCTATGAGCGTTGTTGAGAAACGCGCGACGCTAAGGCCAATTCTCGAGAAATTTGAGAGTACTCTCGAGAATTTGTCAATAGTACTGCGCTCTCTCGAGTATGAGCGAAACTACACTACAACGAAGCACTGAAATAGAGCAGCCGTTCAAAATGTTCAAATGTTTGTATAGTCTAA
This sequence comes from Locusta migratoria, assembly GCA_026315105.1. Taxonomy (NCBI): domain Eukaryota; kingdom Metazoa; phylum Arthropoda; class Insecta; order Orthoptera; family Acrididae; genus Locusta; species Locusta migratoria. Next base: position 171,605,848 of record CM048751.1, read on the forward strand.
GGGACTTAACTACGGGGTCATCAGTCCCTAAACTTACAAACTGCTTATGAACTAACTAAGACTAAGGACGGCACAAATATCCATGCCCGAGGGGGGATTCGAACCCCCGACCGTAGTGGCTGTGCTGACCATGACTGGAGCGCCTCAGTCACCTCGGCCACCGCGGCCGGGAGCAGCCGTAATCGTTGTCTTCCGTACATGCAAGGAAGAAACTGTATTATTATTATTGTTATTATTGTTAGTGGTAGTAGTAGTAGAAGAAGAAGAAGAAGAAGGTTACGCAGAAGTAAAACATCACAGGACTATTATCTCACACGAAACAAGAACATCATTGTAACGAAAAACATATATGCATTCCGCATGTATTTATACTTACAGAAGAGAAAAGTGCTACAACATGACTCATCCAAAAACTCCTTGCATACATTTACTAATTGCACAAATAATTCGGCAGATCTTAGAGTATTTAGCCAGCGTTACGTACCTAAGCTTCCGTCCTTATTTTAGCTTAAAGCTCTGATACTTTCTCAACACAGCCACCACAATTTTCAACTACAGTATTGAATGTTGTTGTCATCCCGTTAAAAAATTTGGATGGTATAAATTTTGATGCATTTTGTACGTTACTGCAGACAAATTAAAAATTACAGTTTTTCGATACTGGCGGACTGTTTCAGGCACTCTGTAACCGTTTTATCGAATTTCCTTTTAATGTAGTTCGAATGGATAACGTGCTGAATAGCTCGGTATTTTCTCTGACTTGCATTAAAATAAGAATGTATCCGTGAACGTTTCTCTGTTTGATTGGCAAATATATTGCGTAATTTTAAACGTGTTACCACAGACATTTACAACAGACATCTCCATCCTCCGTAAAGTACTGCCAACTCCGTGACTTTGGTTTTCGTGTACCAGTGCCCGTAGTTTTATGGTCATCACAGTGAGATGAGAGCGTTGGACCTAACCGCAGCGCGTGGCTTGTGCTGCCCCAGTCAACCGCCGCATAGTGGCACGCGGCACAGCGCCGCTTCTCGTGAGCTTCTCGAGAACTGCTCGAGCACCGGCAGGGACCAAAAGAACGGCTTCCCTCAGGGAAGCGTCTTAGCTCCAATCCTCTTCAACATATACACAAATGACCAACCTACACCGGCCCACACTAAGCAGTTCATCTACGCCGATGACCTTGCAATATGCGTTCAAGGAAAAATATTTGAAGAAGTAGAGGAAAAACTTGAAAATGCCTTAAAATCAATGACTGCGTACTATAATAAAAATTCCAAAACTCAAGTTTGCGCTTTCCACCTTCGCACGAAAGAAGCCAAACGGAAACTCCAAATTACGTGGAACGGGAACACGTTAGAACACACAGGCCACCCTAAATACCTTGGCGTGATTCTGGATCGGTCTCTAACTTATAAACAGCATTGCATCAAAACGAGACAGAAAATAACGACGAGAAATAATATACTTAGAAAGCTAACGGGTAGCAAATGGGGTGCATGTCCTGGTGTGCTACGAACAACGGCACAGGCGCTCTGTTTCTCAACGGCTGAGTATGCGTGCCCTGTATGGAATAGATGCGCTCACACTAAACAAGTAGATGTGGCCCTCAATGAGACCTGCAGGATAGTGACAGGGTGCATGAAACCAACGCCGGTCAGACTCTTGTACAAGGCAGCTGGTTTTGCAGATCCCACAGCTCGCAGAAACGCTTTAGAACATGTAGAGAAAGTAAAACAACTCGCAGATGAGCGGCATGTCCTCTACAGAGCTCGACCACCAGAGACACGACTGAAGTCTAGGAGAAGTTTCCTTATAGCCGTCCAGGACGAACCGCCTGAAAATTTCCCTCTCCCCCCAGTTCAGTGGACCGGTCAAAACCTAAATTTTAAAACCTGGAGAACCTTGAATAGGCTCAGAACGGGGGTCGCCCCAGTAAAAGTAAATATGCTTAAGTGGGGTATAATCGACCAAACCGATATAAACTGTGACTGTGGAGAAAGTCAAAATATGGAACACCTTCTCACATGTGAAAAATGTCCACACCGGTGTACCCTCGAAGATTTGTGGCTCGCGAATACTAATGGAATAGACGTAGCCCAGTACTGGGCCGATAACCTTCAAATAGTCCGGACACGATAAAGTAAAGTAACCGACAGCTCGAGAAGCTCTCGGTGCGCTTGAGTCGCCGCGCCTCGCAATCTCATCCCTACTACAAATGACGAAACGTCGGACGGACGGAGCGGCAGCCGGCGCTGTCACCGACCGCTGGCATTTGTCTGTTGGGCAGCCAGACGTCCAGGTGCGCTGCGACCAGTCGGCTAGCGCCCACAGTCGGCGGCCACGTGGCGTCTGTAAACAAAGGCAGCGCCGGCGCCCGCCCTGTTGCGGATGCGGTGTCGCAACCGCCGGCGCTCCCATGGGCTGCAGGGCCGCCACCTGGGACCACCGGCGGTCGCCACGGCCGCCCACACCGGCTGGAGCAGCTGGTCATCGTACTCAGCGCGTTTTTACAGCATTTATAGTATATTCCGGTGCCCACTCAGGGCTCGCTCTAGGATGTCAGGCATTTTGCCAGTCGACACTTTAGAGGAGCGTCATTTTGGGTGGCTTCACTAAGCTTCCAGTTGCCACATCAATGGGCAAGGAACTTCCAGAAATTTTAATTGAAGAGCATCGTGAACTAGTATTACATGTACAGGATATGACAGGACAAGGGTATGACAACTAGACGTGCGCATAATATAATATTCACAGAATATATGACATCAACTGCGATTGGGCAAAGCTGAAAATGTGTACCCAGCCGGGATTCGAACCAGGGTCTCCTGCTTTCTAGGCAGCTGAGCTGACCACAACACCATTGGGGACACAGTGATCACCGCACCTGCAAGGACTACCTAAGCACGCCTCCCGTCAGATACAAATTCCCAGCTTCGCCCTGCCCACAGTACTCAGACTCGTAGTTTAACTAATTCCCGTAAGAGTAAGGGCTTCAAACTTTGCCCACCCCTCCCCACTAACGATAGGATCATTGCCCGTCACCGGCATATTATATATATACATGTGGCGTCTGTTGCGAGAGAACAGACGTCACTTCTGATCCTGCAGTTGTTATTATTTAATATTCATAGAATATATGACATCACTATCGTTAGTGGGGAGGGGTGGGCAAAGTTTGAAGCCCTTACTCTTACGGGAATTAGTTAAACTACGAGTTTGAGTACTGTCGGCAGGGCGAAGCTGGGAATTTGTATCTGACGAGAGGCGTGCTTAGGTAGTCCTTGCAGGTGCGGTGATCACTGTGTCCCCAGTGGTGTAGGGGTCAGCGCAACTACCTAGAAAGCAGGAGACCCGGGTTCGAATCCCGGCTGGGTACACATTTTCAGCTTTGCCCAATCGCAGTTGATGTCATATATTCTATGAATATTAAATAATAACAGCTGCAGGATCAGAAGTGACGTCTGTTCTCTCGCAACAGACGCCACATGTATATATATAATATGCCGGTGACGGGCAATGATCCTATCGTTAGTGGGGAGGGGTGGGCAAAGTTTGAAGCCCTTACTCTTACGGGAATTAGTTAAACTACGAGTTTGAGTATTGTGGGCAGGGCGAAGCTGGGAATTTGTATCTGACGGGAAGCGTGGTTAGGTAGTCCTTGCAGGTGCGGTGATCACTGTGTCCCCAGTGGTGTAGTTGTCAGCGCAACTGCCTAGAAAGCAGGATACCCGGGTTCGAATCCCGGCTGGGTACACATTTTCAGCTTTGCCCAATCGCAGTTGATGTCATATATTCTATGAATATTAAATAATAACAACTGCAGGATCAGAAGTGACGCCACATGTATTTGTGCGCACAATATTTCGCGATCGGGAGCGCTCACTTTAGTTCGCGGCGCTGCCGCGAACCGGTTCGTTCTTCTAGTTCGTCCGCTCCCAATGACGGCTGAGCGTCGTGGCCTGCGCATGCAGGTGAAGGGAGAAGTTCCCCCACCAAGCTGCTTCATGCGCTTGCTGCTTGAGCCGCTAACGATATCAAGCAAACCAAAAGAAACAGTTTGTGGATAATTTCTCGCGCTTAAGTTTAGAGTGGCATTATGTAATTTATTAGTCAGATATTGCAGAGTGCAGAATACTTCAAACCAGAAATTTTGTAGCACTGAACTATGTAATCTAGCAGACAGACGCTAATCTCTAAATGTCTCTCATCAGCAGAAGGCAAACACGTGATTTTTAATTCTGTTCGCAACCTATCGCGCATATTTTAGTTCGCAATCTATCACGCATTTTTTAGTTCGCGACCTATCACGCATTTTTTAGTTCGCGATCTATCGCGCATCTTTTAGTTCGCGACCTATCGCGCTAGTTTTAGTTCGCGACCTATCGCGCTACTTTTATTTCGCGACGTATCACATATATTTTAGTTCGCGACCTATCGCGCACATTTTAGTTCGCGACCGGTAGCTCTCCTTTTGGTTCGCAGCTCGGCCGCGTAGTAGGTCCCTCGTTTTAGTTCGTCCGCTCGTTTGGCTTTTGCTACCGCTACTGCAACTACAGCTGAGCTGCATCCCAGCTCGAAATGACGGCAACTGGCAGAAGGGAATCACGCGATTCTGCGCGCTGTCGCGTCCTCTCACTGTTACCTGTCAGTCTTCGTAAAAGGAGCGAACGAACTAAGAGGCGAAGGATCTGCGAACTAGTTCGCGTAGTTCGCCTGTGGGAGCGCTTTTCCGAACTAGTTCGTTCGCGAACTACACAAGACTCATGACAACGGAGCTAATATGCAGGAGGGCAAACTAGGATTAATAACTTCAACCCAAGAGCATTCTACGTATAATAGGGGACAAAAATATTACAGGCCAGAATAATTTATAGTCCAAGAACAGAACACTGTACATGCCCAAGTTCATAAGCGCGATTGATGCCAACTCCAGCGGTCCGTGCAGCGTCAGCTTGCGGTTTACATCGTTAAATAGAAGCAATACAGTTATGATACAGTATATGTCGAGATTCATTGCACCTTAGCTCACGTATCATTTATTTTGGAAAAAATTATTTGAGCACGAAGAAACGGTTGAGCTATCAGAATTACTCGCGGGTACATTTATTACAACATTACACTAATCACATATGTTTTATTGGATGAGTGGATACGGAACGGGCGCGCTTTGAATCCCACAAGAAACTGATTTTTAATTTTTTTGACATCTTGCAGGTAATTCACTAAAGATTCTGCGGTTGTAGGCTTCTATAGGGTTTTACAAGATTCTACCTTATAATAATCTAATATTAGACACATGTTCATAGTCATAACATTTTAATGGCAGGTCATATGAATATCAATCTCCATGGAAGATTATTTTTATGAGAGGTCAGATGAAAAACAGCCTCCAACGATTTTTACTGTTTTGCTATCGGAATCGTTCGAATCTCACTGGAATCAAATTATTTTTTAATTTTTTTTTATCTCTTGCATGTAATTCGCTAAAAATTGTGCAATTGTATTCTTTTATAGGTATTTAGAAGATTCTATCTTATAATAATCGAATCTTTAGTTAGACAGACACATGTTTATTGTTATTATATTTTAATGGGAGATCATACCAGTATCAACCTCCAAGAAAGATTAGTTTTATATTTATTAGATGGCAGATGAGAAATACACCCCAAGGTTGTTTAGTTTCCATTATCGGTGGAACAAATAAATATTACCTTCCAAAGAAGATTATTTTTAGATTTCTGATTGAAAAAGTGTAATTAATTATTTACTAAAGAGAATACCGAAAAAAGTAAAACCAATAAAATTTAATAACAAAAAGTAACTAAAGCAAGATACATTTACACCACGATAAAAAAAAGAAATAAAAAATTAAGACTTCAGGCTTTGGTTGCATCCGATATCAAGCACGCCACGTAACCAGGAAGGCGGACACTCTATCAATGAACTACCTGTCCTTTCTCGTTAGCGTATCGGTAGAATAGTGCAGTCAGAGTTGAAGAACGAAAATTAAACTGGAAACGACAGATAATGGAAGGCTCAGACACTCACTCGTGTAAACCGCGCGTAAAGACTCAGAAAAGTATGCCTATCAGCTGATACATTTATCTTTGTTCGACACTATACCCTGTGGCAGACGAAACAATTACAAATAAATGCATCTATTTTCAACATTTTTCCTGAGGCTATCATTTGTTCGTCGTTTAAAGATTAGGATTTTACTAAATGGAATACGTTTAAGAATATGGAATCTAGAAAAGCATATAATTGCACAATTTAGAGCAAATTAATGTTAAAAACTATTACCTGCACGGGTCTACAAAAGGTTGACTCTAGTGATAGTCGAACCCGCGCCCCTTTTATTCCTAAGCCGGAAGCCGATCCACTCAACAAACGAAATAAATGTAAAAACCGTTCAGTGTAGTAAATCTAACGACGAGGAGTTCTTATACCTCAACCACTTCTACGTTCTCGAATAACATTTTCCAAAATAAATGATACGTAAGGTAGGCTGCTATGAATCTGGAGATACACTGTATCCTAATATACTGCTTGTGTTTGACGATGTAAACACCAAGATGAAGCTCCGAAGACCGCTAGGTTTGGCAACACTCGCACTTCGGAACTAGAGCTTGCTCAGTGCTCGAATGTTGTTGGACTTTAAATTTTTCGGGCCGAGTAATCTTTTTGTCCCCAATTCTACATTGTGTGAAGCACTCGCTCAACCTAGTGTTTCAGAATACAGCCAAGGGCTCCTTGGAAGCAGTTTCTTTATTATTGTCCAGAAAAAAAATATTACATTTTTTTCTGTCTTCTTTTCGCTAGACAATACTTTTGAAATATGTTCAAGTATTAAAACCTTTAAGTGAAACAAGATGGGAAAGTAGAATTTTGACTTTATCACCTTTAAGACTTCGGACTCGAAATGTATACGATGCTTTGTTCAGTATTTTTGATCCAGTAAATACGAAAACAAACAAAAATGTAGACAATTGTACAAAGTCAAGACAATATAGTCTTGCACAATGCGAGATCTATGTTTATTAAAATGAACAAATCAACTTACCAGTTTATTAGAATGCCATAAAAAAAATTCGAAAAACCATTTACGGCTTCCTGTGAGCTGTTCATTAATTACCAGATCCGGTTCATTTACACAATTTGCGTAAATTTTACCTGCCTTATTTGCATAGTGTAGAACAGACATGCTATCATCAGTTTTAAATGGTGTCTGTAATCCTTTAGGTGTTCATCCAAGACACTGCTATTGCTGGTGTATCCGTGTTCGCGGAATCTAACACGAAATTCTCTGCCTCTTTGTCCAATATAAAAGCCTTCACATGAACCACAGACGAACTGGAGTATTCATGTATGCCACACCTCCGTTGAAGGCTGTTTCTCAACGTGCCACTTTTCTGTAAGGCAATGCCTATTTCCCCGCACGCCTCTTGACGACCTAGATGACAGTGTCGTGCTGTACGACCTTGTGCACATGCCGTTGACGTGGGACGGGCGAGTCCATTTGCTCGGAGGTAAATAGGGTGGCAGATGAGTTTTGTTACTTGGGTAGTAAAATAACATGCGATGGTCGCAGTACAGGGGATATAAAATGCAGAATGGCAATGGGAAGAAAAGCATTTTTGAAAAAGAGAAATTTGCTAACATCGAATATTAATTTATGTGTAAGGAAGTCTTTTCTGAAGGCATGTGTGTGGAGTGTTGCCTTGTACGGGAGTGAAACATGGACGATAAGCAGTGCGGACAGGAAGAGAATAGAGACTTTTGAAATGTGGTGCTACAGAAGAATGCTGAAGATTAGGTGGGTAGATCGCATAACTAATGAAGAGGTACTGAACAGAATTGGTGAGAAAAGGAATTTTTGGCATACCCTGACTAAAAGAAGGGATCGCTTGGTAGGACACATTCTTAGACATCTAGGAATCGTAAATTTAGCATTGGAGGGAAGTGTGTGGGGTAAAAATCGCAGAGGGAGACCAAGAGACGCGTATAGTAAGCAGATTTAAGTGGATGTGGGTTTCCGTTCTTATGAGGAGATGAAAAGGATTGCTCAGGATAGAGTAGGGCGGAGAGCTGAATCAAACCAGTCTCCGGACTGAAGACCATAACAACAACAAGGTAGGTATGGCAACGTGTGCTATCAGCTACAATAGAATATTCCATTGCATAGTGTCTCCACAGTAGTGTTGCCATAATATAAGTTCCAACCCTCGTGTTTACTATTATTTTGCTTCTCCGTTTCCACCAGACTTTCCTAGTCTTTTTCAGTTCGTCCTTTAGTTACCTAAATCGCAGCCGCGGTGTAGTAGCCGAACGGTCTAAAGCGTCTCCCTGCGAAGCGCGCGGTTGCTCGCCGTGGAGGTTCGAGTCCTCCCTGGGGCATGGGTGTGTGTGTTTGGTCCGATAGATTTACAGACATTTGAACTTACTCTCTCTCTCTCTCTCTCTTTTTTTTTTTTTTTTTTTTTTTTTTTTTTTTTTTTGCAACATAAATCGCAAGTACCTGGGAATGCAAAAATTTAACTGCAGTTCCACAATTAGAAATCGGTTGCTTGACGAATTATATCGGCCAGAAAGAGAGCTTGGAATGCAACACATTGCTGCCCTCACCATTCAGATTGTTTGAGCGTCCGATAGCTCAGAATGAGTTTAGTATAAACCCAATTTTTTTTCTTTTTTGGAAACAGTGTTTTTTCGCTAGTATATTTCAGCTTTGCCTTCACCTACACAATTTCCCCACGGCTTGCACTCTTCCTTGACATTTGTCATCTTTGCTTGGACTGCAGCTTGTAACGGATTGCAACACAGGGAATGTAGCTATGCAAATATACAGTTCTAATAGCTCGGAAAACAGAAGCCAGTACGTTGCCACATCAGAAGTAGGCGACGCTCTTGAAGATACGTAGTGTCCGGACGCCGCTCTAAACTCTTAGGTGAACATCTGGTGGGACAACGATATTCACCACGTTTTGCAGTGACTGAAAATTTTTCAAATAAAGAGACACGCCTTTCGATTGTTTGTCAAACATTCCAATTTTTTTCAAAAATTGAGGTGCCAGATGTCGCGCACACTGCAGAACCCCGTTTCATTCTTGGAGAATAAGTACTCTGATTTTCTCACATTTTTTATCCACAAAAATTAATATAAACAAAATGATGGCCGACTTATTCCCCTCATTTACATCACCTCTGGATAGCTTCTCAAGTACATAACGCTGTAGCTCTCCTATTTAGAAGAGTAGACTGGCGTAGTTTAAGCACAGACGATTTAATATCTAATTACTGTTGAATCTTCCGGGTTATGTGGTCGTGGTCGAAGAAACATATCTGCTCCTGACATTTCGTCCAGAGCTGCGCTGGACATCCTCAGAGGTGCTACTGGTAGCGGTGAGTCTTGCCGACGTCAGAAGCAGATATGTTTCTTCGACAACGACCACATAACCCGGTCGTGAAAGTCTTCACTGCATGATTTAATATCTAACAAAATATGAAATGATATACATAACGTAAGTAAATATTGCTATATAAATTCATTTCATTTGCGGTGTTGGTTCCGTAATTGCATCTTCAAAAGACTTGGTAAAATTATACAATGTTCAGTCGATAAAAGCAATTAAGTGTGAACTTTAAAATTCCATGCCTTATCCCACATCTTAGTTTTTTGAACAGTTATCAATCAAAATGTTCAAATGTTTGTAAATCTATCGGACCCAATTGCGTGGTCATGAGTCCGTAGCTTACAAACTACATTAACTAAGATAAACTAACCTAAGGACAAACACACATACCCCATGCCCCAGGGAGGACTCGAACCTACGACGGCGAGCAACCGCGCGCTCCACAGCCAGACGCCTTAGAACGCTCGGCTACTCCACCGCGGCGAACAGTTAACAGCTTTCAATATTACAGACTTTAAGAAATCCTGTAAAGGCTGTAATACTGAAGAACTACAAGGGTCGAACCATGTCAGTGGAACGTAAATTTTTTACAAAAAATTCATTATATGGGGAATCACTCTGCTCTGTAAGGTTAATTTATGTACTACACTCTAAGCTTATTTGAACCTTATTGGCATCATCAGTTGTTATCAGATCGTGATTTCCAAATGACATTGCTGAAACAGTCACTGTCACCATCGTTTTACATGAGGGTGTCCTTTTATTTCTGTTGTCGCAATTGTACTTATTGTACTTTGTTTAATATTTCGAGCTTACATTTATATATACAACTTGACAATAAAGTTCGATGAATAGTTGTGTAACATTAACGTAGATGGACTGTGAACTACTGTTAACTTACTGTTCTTCGAAACTGCCACCTCCTACAGCTATCAACCACTGAGATCTGTGACACATCTCGTAGAAACGTTGTACGGTACTTTGGGATGGTTTCCAAAAGAATCGTCCTGTTTCGTTGAATGTCAGGATTATCATCAAAATTTTTACTTTTCAAAACGAGTTTGAATAGGGGCAACAAGAAGAAGTATAGAGGACTGAGATCCGGCGAGTATGTTGGATGTACAAGATGGACAACAACGCTCCACCACACACAGCCAATATCGTCAAACAGGTCTTGGAAAAAAAAGGGACGGTGCAACTTAGACATCTCCCATTCTGGTCGGCTCTCAATCCCTCCAAACACCCCCCCCCCCCCCCCCACTTTTTCCTATTCACTCGTTTCGAACTCGCTTTGAAAGGGAAGTTTTGTGTCCCAGCCTCGTGGCCACCTTTGTGTCTCGTTTCCGTCGTAGGTGTCAGTGGCCGAGTAGAAAGAGACCGACACAGGAGTAAAGGATGCACGCATGTGCAGGTACTTAGGTGAGCAGCCAGTGGGACAGCAGAAACTAGAAACACTAGAGTAAATTAGAACGAGATATATATTTCATAGAGATTTAGTAATACTTAACTTTTACATAGTTCTTGACTGCAGAATACTGATACATAGATTATCTAGAGGCCTGCCTACTAATGATTCCTAGTGCCTATCCGATAGCCAAGTCTTAAGTGGTGCCTATCTGATTCCGAAGTGTTAACTGGTTCCTATCTCAGTCCCAAGTGAACGATGCAGTCAGTGGTGGCCACGAGCGGAGTTGTTACAGAGGACGCTCGTGGCTGACGTTGTAAGAACGCCGCGCCGTGTGTGCATGGTGGCGCGTACTTTATACTTGTACGACACGACACCCCTCCCCCCCCCCCCCCCCCCCAAACCGTGGCGTAGAGCTGAGGGCCACGGCGACGGCACTGGGAGGAGGGCCTGGGCGGGGGCGTTACTGGTGGGACGGGCGTCGTAGCAGAGGCTGGGATCGAGACGCCGTCCGCGCCCCGGTATCCACCTTGCGATCCCCCGGGAAACCCACCAAAAGCAGGGGAAGGGCGTACACCTCCGTCCAGAGGGAGCAGGTCATCTTCTTCTGAGGTGCGTGGCCCGGACTGGGAGGGCCCGCACGGTCCCGGAGTCCTCGGTGATGCTGTCATCTGCGGCGACGACGGAGGCGGACTGAATAGTAGGCGCGTACACCTCCATCGGGACGATCTCGTAGTCCGGGGACGCTGGAGAAAGTGATTTGACGATATTCCTACATTCGAGGAAACGTGACGAGACTTTTGAACACCGTCCCAAAGGACGACTTTCCCGAAAGTTTTGAGGATACATATCGCAGAGGTTGGTGGTCAATATTTATGGGAGGTGACTAAGAATGGTCAAGTAACTGCAGTTCATAGTTCACCAACGTCAATGTTACAACACTAATCACCGAAATTTACCGTTAGAAGTAGCACATATTTCGAAAACTAAAAATGTTAAGATACGCACTTGAAGAAGTTAGTTCCACATATTAAAGAAATACTAAATAACTAGAAGCAAGTCTACAGAAGAAAAAGACAAATAATTCTTCAAAAGGACAGTGACAGTGAAACAGACTGAGATATCATATCGAAATCACGAACATCTGATAACGCCCTATGGAGATAATAAGGCTTAAATAAGATTATATTGTAATAAATGAAATAACCTCACGAAGTATCGCCATTGGTCATACTATAAAATACATAATATCAGTCTTACGGCGCAACACATAGAAGAGTGATCGGCTGCGGAGGCCGTTCGTGAAATGTATTCGGTTCATTGTGTTCATGCACACTTGTATTCTACCCAACATTGAAGTCTGATGTTCGCCACCTATCGGGCGGACCACAAACGGAACATCTAGAGCGACAGCGGATCGCTGCAGGCGGGTGCTGACCACAAAGCAAAGGGGGAAGATATAGGACGTAAATGCTGGACCAGATCCACTTGAAGAACTGTCTCATGTCGCACATGAAGAAGGTTACAAGCTACGTAACCGAAATATTTTGCAAGATCCTACACTGTTATCCAGCAAAACACCCGACAACCAAGGTGTCAAAATGGTACATCATTGGTGAACTGGAATAGTAGGCGAATCTCTAAGCTAACTGCCAACGTAGGAATAGCATTATGAAAGATTTTGGTCATGCAACACAGAAGTGCTACAGTCAACGCGACTGCAAAACTTGAATCACCTGAGTAATATTGTTTTCATAAAAACATTACGTCTGGAGCTACACCTCCATTGAGAGCTGCAGTTACTAGGCCCTTCATAACAGAAATCAACTCAATCCTACTGAAGAAGCGGTCCACGATCATAAAACCTGGACCCTTGATCACTGAAAGTTTGTGGCATGGTCTGGTGAACTTTGCTTCCTACAGAAAACTGGTTTTATGTATCTAAAATTCCACCGGAAGCTTCGTTACTGCGTGCCTGCTTCAATCAATCAAGCGTGGGGAAGACTCGGCCATGATTTGGGTATCTATATTGTGGTACTTAACTGTTTGTATCATTACCATCACTGGTCGCATGGCTGAATAAGTATTTCATCAGTCTCGCAACACACTTCTTCCTATGACTTAATTTTTTCTTCCAAAGGCTGCAATTTTCCAAAGCATTCTTGTGATGTTACCTGTACGAATTAATGTTCAACTCTACGGTTAAAAGATGAAGGATTTTTGTTAAAATTTCGATCATAGAGAAGTCAGATAAAAATCGGAGGATATAATTTAGTCAAGGGTGGATAAAAAAATACACGAAATGACTGAATAGAATGAAAGGCGAAAAACCGATTGGGATTTGGGCAACAGACAAAAATAACGTAACAGAGAGAACTTACGAAAAGTATCCATTGTAGCTTCTTCTGGAGATCTTGATCACAGCAGCTGAAAATGTTGTTGAATGGTAAATTTTATGATACTTTCCGCAATAATTTAATGTTCAGACTGTTCACCTCACAAGTCATTGTTGCCGGACCGTGAACTAAAGTTTGACAAAGAAAATTTCAAAAAGAAGAAAATTATTATACTTCGCGAAACTATTAATATATATACAGGAAGAAAAGGTAAGGATTTAAAGTAAGAGATAGGTATTTAACCAAGAAATAAGCGAAACGATAGTGATGGCGTCTGGACACCATGTTACGACGGGATATCGAGAAGCTGAAAATCTCAAAGAAAATCTGTGAAGGACGTGGCATTATTAAACGAAAACAAGGTGAAGACCTTGCTCTTAAGAAAAGGAGGGTGCTTAATGTAACAGCACTTATATTGCAGCGCAGTCTGCAGAAACATGCACACTTACTAGCCTCAAACAAGAGAGTGTGATCGTAGTTCAGTCTTCTCGGATCGCCGGAAGAAACGAAAGACAAGGAAACTAACGTTTTCACAGATAAAATATTACGAGAAGGAGGGAATCACGCCGAAAAGCGACGCTGATAGACGAAATAATATTAATTTAACTATATATCATTACACATCCCCAGACACGCATCTCCGATGGACAGCAAAATCGTAAGGTCTCATTACAATTGAAGCATTATGCGCAGTACCAAATTTACAGCTCCAATATCATTGAAATACGAGTGTTCGAACATAATTAGTGGCAACAGTATTTTGAAAACACTATGCAATCGAATCTACTATTGTCGCTGATAGAACACGTTGCTGACATACCTACCTTACCTCTGAGTAAATGGACTCGCCAACCCCACGTCACCGGCGTGCGCACGATCGACAGAAACAAAGCCACTTGTTTGTGAAGGGTCTAACGTAACGGAGTCACGGTGTTTTGGAAACAGGAACAACCGACTTGCATCAAGTTTAAATGTGCCAGAGGTCGTACAGCACCACAGTGTCTTCAAGAGGTTTGCGTGGAATCGGCTTTGCTCAACAAAACAGTAGTACGTTGGGTACGATTGTGATGGTGTTATCTCAACGCATTACGTTCCTCCACGGTAGACCGTCAATGCACAGTATTACTGTTCGTTACTGGCGCATCACTTGCGACCAGCTTTGCTAAAGAAGCGGCAACATTCTTTGCGCAACCCACCCATCATTTTGCACGACACCACAAGTTATGGTTCCTCCGCTCGGTCGATAGGACTGGGAAGTATTGTACCATCCATAATACTCCGAGGATGTAAGTCCTTCTGACGTTGATTTGATTCGGACTATGAAGGAACCACTGCGGTGGCACAAGCTTAAGAACTATTCCAGGGAGTCTACAGGCAGTAGACCGCTCCGTTAAAACCAACAACAGAAGAGGCTCTGCTAACGTTATGCTATGCCTTCCACGTCGCTGGCAACGGGTTCTACACAACATTGAAGGACGTAACAGGTGCAAACTTATAACGTTTTTGTATTGGTTGTGAGTAAATAGTTGCCGCAGTTTAAGTTCCAATCCCTTATATTGCGGTATTTAACTGTCTCTGTCATTACCATCACTGGCCGGATGATTGAATAAAACTCTCAGAAGCCTCGCAACAAACTTCTTCCTATAACTAAAACATTTCTTTCATAGGCAGCGATTTTCCAAATCACCCAGCAGATCTCCGATTGACAGAAAAATCACAAGGTTTCGTTACAGTTGAACCATTAAGGGGAATATGAAATTTACACCTCCAACATCATTGAAGTAATTAGCAAATGCTTTGGTATAAAAATGGATAACATGTTGCTGGAAAGTAGTGAGACACTTTAAGAACCTGTTCGTCGAAGAGTCACAGCTGTTCCCAAAGATAAATAAATAAATATTGTAACTGTGTTAGGTGTTGCTATTAGTTTGTCCACCACCTGTTTCTCAAACTTCAATCTGTATAGACTCTTTGATACCTAAGCCTTTTGTCTAACGTTGAGACGCAGTGGCTTGTGGTTATGATCTAACGGCCTGATGTAATTTTTCCTAGAAACAAAAATAAAACTGCACTCACGAAGAGGCTTACTCACTGAAGGTAATTTACTCGCACTGTGACGTAGTACTGAAATCGCAGAGTGAGAATTTAGAAACTCACGTAAGAGATCGACAGGAAAAGGAAGTTCACGAAAGCTAGGTGTAATCTCAAGAAATGTATTGTGGAATTTACCGATAAATATACTAAAATGTGAGGGTAACACGAATGGTCAAATGTGATTCTCAACATATTTGAGGATTATGTTGCGAGTGAAGTTTAAGTTGATGACATCACTCTATTCCAAGATACAGTTGCAGAGTAAGTAGGATGATGAATAAATTAGGGCAATGTTTCTCAAAGTCTTGCTTCAGGAGTAGAGGTTGCAGGAGGATGCAGTAGCAGCATCTTCGATAGCAGACCTACGTTTCGTGACCTTCAGCTACTATGGAAGAAGTTCCACACAGAAGAGTCAGTGTTTCGTGAAAGTCGTTTAGTTAATAAGCCATCCGTAGGTGGAAAAATGGATTTGTTGTGGCAAATTTCTGGTGGCCCTTAATTAAACACTAAAAATTTTTCAAATGTTTATAAATGTATCGGACTCTACTACTTGGTCATTAGTTCGTAGCTTACAAACTACTTAAACTAAGGTAAAGTAACCTAAGGGCAACACCAACACCCATGGCCGAGGGGGAACTCGAACCCCGATGACGAACGGCTGCGCGGAACGCAGCACGGCGCCCCAGTACGCACGGCTAATTCGCTGCGGCTTGCGCTACTTCTAGCCGAACATATGCACATTTGGCTAATTATGAGAACAGTAACTATTTCATCTCTTTGCGTATATACACATAATAAATAGCGAATAGAGCCGGGGTTGAGACCCTGCCGCGAAAGTAGTCAATTGTATCGTCGTTTCAAGTTCAAATATAACGCTATCTTTGAATTTATTTAATATCTGATGTGTGATCGTGCTTATTTAAGGATTCATATAGGTACTGCGTTCTATTCCACAATTTTATGACGTTTGACACTTGAGAGTTGCACTGTATTATATACCTTTAGTGGTTACCTCTCAAACAATTTGAACTTCATGCAATTCCTGGTGCAATGCTAAAGCTAACCATACATTCCTGGGTTTGTACATTAGCCTTATAAACCGATACAAATGAAAATGTCAATGTTTTACGTCTCTTTATGCCTAATCTAGTGTCAATCAGAAGCGCAAGCTTTTTTTGGTCAACAGTGCGTTCAAATTCAAAGCACGAACAAAAACTCATTATGTCATTGAAAGATTTTGATAAGGTATCCGATTTGTCACTTATTGTAATGAAATTGAATTTACGTTGCTTTCTTGCCTCTAATAACATGTATTCCATTGTTTCTTGTATGGCGGTAATGAATTACATGAGGAATGACTGCCATAAGGAGCAATGTTCTCTAATGCTGCTTATGCTACCCATTGTGAATAGTCGAACGACTGTACTACACAGGGGTTTTGTGTGTAGAGTACCCACAGCACAGCTACGTTAGTTGAGTTGCATTCAGCAGTGAACCACTTTTTTTGCTGTCAAGTGTACCTATGACACATTTCATTTCTGATGATGGGACGATCGAAAGTTTAACAATGAAACCATTTTGTTCCTCTTGATGACTTGTTAATTAAGCGACATAACAGCGTTTGTTCAGTACTGCTACAGTTATTTACAATGGTAGCAATCTTCTTGTATGACTATCACATGTTCAAATATTGTCACGTCAGAAAAACAAATACCACTAACATAACACTGGGCGAGTCAAAAGTCCTTGGACACCTTCATCATTTGGAAGAGTGAAGGGAAAATCGAAAAGTTACAATGGGAACAGAGGTTGGTGTGGGTGGGGGCCGCAACTTTTGGAGTGAATATGATTCATGGCCGCCATCTTGAAATCCGCCATTTTGGATTCAAGTCATTTTTCTTTAATTGGAAAGAGGGATGTATGACACATCAAAGCTTGAGCTTGAGCTCAGGAATTTAGTGGTGTAATTTGTTTTTGTCCATCTTGTAAAATTTAGAAGTTATTAATGTTCAAAGTTTGGAAATTACCTTCATACAGACTGCTACAACACATGTTGTACATGTTCTACATGTTTTCCATCCCGTGAAATGCATAACTGTAGTCGCCGCAACCACACTGGCTGAACACGGAGGAGAGTCTCTCCTGAAATCTCCACAGGCGTGTTGTATGCGTTCCTCCAGGCGTCTCAAATCACGAATACTCTCAGCATACACTATCTGCTGAACGTGTACCCATGGATAAAAATCAAGGGGCGTTAAGTCAGGGAATCTGGCCAGCCACTCGATGGGATCACGGCAACAAATTCACTTCCCAGGTAGTTGTTTATACAACCATTCACGGACACCATTGCCATAGTGTGGAGGGGCTCCATCATGCTGAAAATAAGATGGGAAAATACCGTTAGCCTTCAGTGTGGAAGGGAACACAATGTCCTGCGGCATCATCAGATTCTGTGGTGCAGTGAAGGTTTTGTACATGAATAATGGCCCAATTATGCGGGTGCCCCATTTGCCACACCACACAATCACCTTTGCTGAACTATGTTCTCCAATTGGGGCAACCCAGTTCGGAATTGCGTCACTCCAGTATCGACAGTTATGTCGATTAACCTTTCCGTTCAAAGTGAAATACGCCTCGTCGATGAACACTATGCCCTTGGCAAACGAAGGATCCAGTCCATGTTGTTCAGTAGCCCACAGGCAGAACTCCAACCGGCGATCAGGGTCATGCTCGTTACGTTTATGTTGCATCTGCAGCTTGTAAGGATGCCACTTATTGGTGCGCAATATCCGGACAACAGAGGTTTGGCTTATTCCACATGCTAGGGCTACTTCGTTTGGGACTTTCCACAAACGACGCAACAACCGCAGTTGCAGTTTCCTCACTGGCGGCAGTCCTCGATCGCCCACTACGCGCCCCATCTTGAACAGAGCCCGTCTCCCGGAATTTGGTGATCACGTGAGTCACCATGCTGTGCGATACCGGTTCTCTGTCTGTATGCCGTCCTTTGTACTCGGCTAATGTTGTTCGGTAGCTGCGTTACCCTGATGTAAAGATGATTTGTATTTCTGTTCACGTGTCAGACCCATTTTAGATCACCTGGAACAAAGAGAGACATGAGTCAGTATCAAGGTAACTTTGAACATTAATAACCTCTAAACTGTACAAGATAGACAAAAACAAATTACACCACTAAATTCCTGAGCTCAAGCGAGTGTTATTTGATTTGTCGTACACCCCCTTCGCATAAAAAAATAATAAAAAAAAAAAAAAAAAAAAAAACTTGAATCCAAATTGGTGGATTCACTCCAAAACTTGCGGCCCACATCAAACCTCTGTTCCAATCATCACATTTCAATTTTCCCTTCACTCTTCCAACTTACGAAGGTGTCCAAGGACTTTTGATGCGCCCTGTATTTTTATCAATATATATCAATACTTTTTAACTACTGAATCATAGTAGTTTGCTCCTGGTAATGAGTTTTCAATGCAGTATCATTTTCAATAAACTAATAATAATACCATTTTATTACTGGATCACAGCAGTTTGCTGCTAGTTAAGGTTTTCAGTACCCTTTCGATACCAAGCATCCTTTTCATATTAAGAAGTGATGTATAAGATTTGATGGTTTCATACACGCACATTACAACACGTCGCTACCAGTTACACAATGAGATATATTATTCATGACAGCAAAACCATATCACAAACATTTGTAGTCGTATGGTCTTTTTTCAGTTTTCTTTTCCGCTGCTGCAACTTACACCAGAAGTGAATGGCTGCGCAGATCTTACAAACAACTAAACAAGAAAATTTCTCTCCCTTTGGATTCAGTGACATAGTTTTCTCAAGGGCCTAGGGGTTCGCCTGACATTTTTACTCGGAAAAGTGGTCGCGCATTCAAAATGATTGAAAAACATTGATTTAAGGAATACTGATGAATAATGCGTGTAGTACATATGACAAGATTAGGCTGAAAGACTGTACGACCAGGTAATGCAAACTGAGCACATTGTCTATTGGAACTTTGCACAACAGTTGAAAATAAAATTCCAAAATCGGTATCAGTTTTTAGATATGTACAGGTCAACGAAGCCCAATGCATCTCTTTATAGCGTTCCTCATACAACCAGCTAAGTTACAAACTGTTTTAAAATGAATAGATTAGTTTCTTACAAGAGTTTTTCCACATGAAAGTATTTTATTGAAAGACATTTTTAGACCGTGGTATCAACAGGTCTGCCACCTGTCACTGGATCCAGCGAGTAAAAGTCGTCTTCAGCTTTTCTTGTAAAAGGATGCGGTACCAGCGACGATGCATTCAGAACAGGAGGCGTGAACTGCATTGGGTGTCGACACGGCGACGGTAAGTGTTTTGTAGAATATCGGTTGGGTGCTGTCTGATTAATCCATCAAACAGTTCTATTACTTAATATTCATAGAATATATGACATCAACTGCGATTGGGCAAAGCTGAAAATGTGTACCCAGCCGGGATACGAACCCGGGTCTCCTGCTTTCTAGGCAGTTGCGCTGACCCCTACACCACTGGGGACACAGTGATCACCGTACCTGCAAGGACTACCTAAGCACGCCTCCCGCCAGATACAAATATATGGCGTCTGTTCCGAAAGAACAGACGTCACTTCTGATCCTGCAGTTGTTATTATTTAATATTCATAGAATATATGACATCAACTGCGATTGGGCAAAGCTGAAAATGTGTACCCAGCCGGGATCCGAACCCGGGTCTCCTGCTTTCTAGGCAGTTGCGCTGACCCCTACACCACTGGGGACACAGTGATCACCGCACCTGCAAGGACTACCTAAGCACGCCTCCCGCCAGTTCTATTACTGTTCTCAGCGACTTCAAACTTTTCTTGCGCTTCAAAATATCCTTTCCTCCTGCCAGCGTTTTGTCAACGACTAAGAACACAGGCTGGTTTAATTCGCTGACGCCAGACATCTGCGATAAAGAAATAGAAAATTTCAAAATGTTCAAATGTTTGTATAGTCTATGGGACTTAACTACGGGGTCATCAGTCCCTAAACTTACAAACTACTTATGAACTACTTACGAACTAGGACGGCACAAATATCCATGCCCGAGGGGGATTCGAACCCCCGACCGTAGTGCAGACCGAGCGCCTCAGTCTCCTCGGCCACCGCGGCCGGCTAGAAAAGTTCATTCCATGTCTTGAGCAGTTAAATCGGAAACCCAACCGCATTGGAAATATTTTAGACCTTACAGCTACGAACAGGCATGACCTAATTAACGATGTCTGTGTAAAGACAGGAATTAGTGATCATGATATCGTCATAGTGTCGATGGTGACCAAAGTTCATAAACCAATCAAGAAGGCTAGGAGCGTGTTTTTGTAGGGAAAGATCGATAAGCAATTGCTAGGATCGCACGTAGAAAATGAATGGGCATCGTTTAGTTCCGGTGCTATGGACGTAGAAGAATTGTGGACTAAATTTAAGAGCATTGCACATAAATGGTTAGAGAAATATGTGGATGTTAAGTCGATTAAGGATGGAAAAGATCCACCGTGGTATAATAATAATGTTAAAAAGCTACTGAGAAAGCGAAGACTTGCACTATCGGTTAAAAAAAGAACACGCAAATGATGACAGGCAAAACTGTAGAGATTCGTGCGTCTATAAAAAGATCGATGCGTGAAGCATTCAATAATTATCACAGCCATACCTTAGCAAAAGATCTTTCCGAGAACCCAAAAAAGTTATGGTCTTATGTAATATCGATAAGCGGGTCAAAGTCCACTATCCAGTCACTCGTTGGTCATCCGGTGCAGTAATAGAAGAAAGCAAACGGAAAGCTGAAGTTCTAAATTTAATCTTTAAGAAATCTTTCACGCAAGAGGACCGCACAAATGCATCGTCATTTGATCAACGTACCAATTCCGAAATGGAGGACATAGTAATAGGTATTTTCGATGTAGACAGCGGAGAGAGCAAACTATGATAACGTCTGGTGGTCCGGATGGAATACCACTTCCGTTTTAGAAAGAGTATTCTGCGGCTTTGGCTCCTTACTTAGTTTGCATTTATCGCGAATCTTTAATTCAGTGCAAAGTTCCTAGTGTTAGAAAAAAGCGCAGGTGACTCCCGTTTATAAGAAAGGAAAGTGAACTGACCCACATAATTACAGGCCAATATCGTTGAAATCCGTTTCCTGTAGAATTTTGGAGCATATTCTCAGTTCGAATATAATATATTTCGGAGACGGAAAAGCTTCTTCCTGAGAACCAGTACGATTTCAGAAAACATCGTTCTTGTGAAACTCAGCTTGCCCTTTTCTCACATGACATCTTGCGAGCCATGGATGAAGGGCAACAGGCGGATTGCGTTTTTCTCGACTTCAAAAATCCGTTTGACGCTGTGCCATAGCAGACTGCTAACGAAGATACGAGTTTATGGAATAGGTTCACAGATTTGTGACTGACTGGAAGACTTCCTAATTAATAGAATGCAGGACGTTGTTCTCGTCGGCGAGTGTTCATCAGAGACGAGTGTATCATCAGGCGTGCCACAGGGGAGTGTGATAGGACCACTGTTATTTTCTATCTATATTCATTGTCTGATGGACAGAGTAACTTGTAATCTGCGGCTGTTTGCTGATGATGCTGTGGTGTATGGGAGGTTGTCGTCTTTAACTGACTGTAATAGCATGCAGGATGACTTAGACAAAATTTCTAGTTGGTGCGAAGAATGGTAGCTAGCTCTCAATGTAGAAAAATGTAAGGTGATGCGCAAGAGTAGGGAAAACAATCGCATAATATTATAATACAGCATTAGTAGTGAGCTTCTTAATGCAGTCGCGGCGTTCAAATATCTAGGCGTAACACTGCAGAGCGATATGAAATGGAACGAACATGTAAGGACAGTTGTGGGTAAGACGGACAGCCGACTTCGATTTATTGCCGCGTGTAAAACCTTTGTACGACCACGAGTATTGCTCAAGTGTTTGGGACCCGCAGCAGACACAGATGCAGCGAAGAGGCGAGCAGCTGGGTTTTGTTACTGGTAGGTTCGACCAATGCTCCGGCAACTCAATTGGAGATCGCTGGAGGAACGACGACGTTCTTTCCGTGAATTTCTGTTGAGGAAATTTAGAAGGACAAAATTTGAAGCTGAGTGTAGTACGATCTTGCCGCCACCTACTTACATTTCGTGTAGTGATCACCATTACAAGATAAGAGATATTAGGGGACGTACAGAGTCATATAGGCATTCTTTTATTCCTCGTTTTATTTGGGAGTGAAATAGGAAAGGAAATGCCTAGTAGTGGTACACACCCTCTGCCATGCACCTTACGGTGGATTGCGGAGTATGTATTTAGATGTGTAGATGTAAACAATAGACTTACTAAATAAAAACAAGACCGCTAGTTGGCGCTAATGTCGCGTCCTCACACTGAACGTGGTAGAAGCCGCCATCTGCTGGTAAACGGTGCATGAACGTGGTTCATCCGTGTGCTGCTTTTAATTGTAACAGTAAGAATGGAAGCAATGTTACATTTCACAGATCAGTCATTTATGGCTGTATATTACGTTCTATTACATGTATACCGTTTAGTATTTTCATGGAGAAATAATAAATCATGAGCGTTTGTTTTTGTTTAGGATTCCGCTTACAAATTATTCTCTAAATCTGAGAAAATTACTTTGTTGCATGTCGAGTACTTATATCGTATTTGTATATAAATTACTAAAAATACTAATGCTATTAATTCACTAATGTCAGCTGAGTGAAGAACTAGGCAGATCGAATAGTTGCCTTTACACACCTAACAGGTGGTAAATGGTCAAATATTTGAGCTAATGTTGCATACTCAAACACTTTAACAGGTACTATCTCTGTAAGAAAAAAGTAATGTGCGAATGAAGTGACTATTTAAAGTTATATAGGTCATTATTATTATTCATATCAAAAATTCGAGCAAGTTGAAAGAAAAATTCTATGTAATATGGAAAGGAGAGAATTGTGCTATACAGAAATAAGCGTGAAAACGTACAGAGTATTTAGCAAAAAGTAAATAGGACCTGACAGAAAATTACGTGAATTAAATAATAATCGCACGTGGACGATAAGGAGTTCAGATAAAAAGATAATAGAAGCTTTTGAAATATGGTGCTACAGACGAATGATGAAAATTATGTGGGTAGATCACGTAACTAATGAGGAGTTGCTTAACTGAGTTGGGGAGAAAAGGAGTTTCTGGCATATCCTGAGTGAGAGAAGGGATAGATTGGTTGGACACATTATTAGTCATCAAGGAATTGTCAACTTAGCATTAAAAGGAAGTGTGTGGGGGTAAAAGTCGTAGAGGGAGACCGAGGGACGAATACAGTAAGCAGATTCGAAAGGATGTAGGTTGTCGATATTGTTCTCAGATGAAGAGGCTTGCACAGGACAGGGTTGCGTGGAGAGCTACATCAAGCCAGTCTGCTGACTGAAGACCACAATAACAACAACATCTTATGCAAATAACTCGATCCAAAATCGCCCCACCTTCTCAGAAAACTGCCTTACATCCTTAAATTTCGTGTGTCTACGCAGACGTATTTTGGAAATTAGCACCCTTCATTCATTTAAGGATAATGTTTAAACAGACCCTAGCCCTCAGTAAATTTTTATAAAAATAAACATGAATTTATTTTGTGCCTCATTTTCCTCTTGTTGCGTCTCATAAAATTCAGATCACGACCTCAGTACTAAGATTCATCCCTGAAAATGCCGACGATCAACTGCTTCAATTGGAGGACAGTTGTCTCGCTCCTCTGCTACGGAGTGGTAGGGGCTTGGCTATTATTTGGTGACTATATCGAAAAATAACTCAAGCATTACTGTAAATTTAGCTTCTAAGTTTTTTCTGTTAACTGTGTTGTTTTTATTTTTTTAAATAGGTAGATTTACGAGGGTCGTCCACAAAGTAAGTTCAGTTTCTATCCGCAGAAAACAACCGCAGTTCCGAGCATACGCGGTAGTTACTCTGACTCAAGGAGAAGACATGTATGTCATTTTCAGATCGATGCTACCGACGTGTGCTTTACAGTGCTTCTTTATAATGTCAGCCACAATTGAAAATGCCACCGCGTGTGAAATCAGATCAGTAATTCGTTTTCTAAATAGAAAGAGAGTTAAACCAAAGGAAATTGATCGCAATTGCCCGACCTCACACGACGAATGTGACCACACAACTCTTACGGGAATTTCACTGGGACATGTTCGATCATCCTCCGTACAGCCCGGCAATCATTCCTAGCCACTATAATCGCTTCTTACACTTGAAGGAAGGAAGCTTATGTTTTAACGTCCCGTCGATAGCTTGGTCATTAGAGACGGAGCTAGCGTTCGGAGTTTTGGGTAAGGATGGGGACGGAATTCCGCTGTGCCCATGGAAAGAAACCATTTGCCTGAAATTATTTAGAGAAATAACGGAAAACGTAAATCATGATGACCGGAGGTGGATTTGAACCTTCTTACATATGAAATCTGTCCTTCATGGTCAATACTTCAACGATGATGACGAGCTGAAAGAACCTGTTACCACGTGGTTGAGTACAGAGGTGGCAACCTTCTATGAAGCAGTCATACAAAAACTTCTGTCTCGCTTTGACAAATGCCTACAAAATTTCGGAAGCAATGTAGAAAAGTAGTTTAAGAGTTGCAAAATTTTGTACAATAAATATTGTTCCTCTAACTGTACATGTTTGTTTTATATAACCTAACGGAACTTGTGGACATAACTCGTATTTCATGGATGCGCCTCGTGTATTACTGTCGTAATAACATTATTAGCTTTTTAATAAACTTTGCCGTATATTATGGAATACAATATTAGTACTGAGGTTATTAAATTGCGATTTATGTAACACAAAATATATCGGGATACATCAGAAGTTCTCAAAAAAATAATATGCCTTAAGCACAAAAATATTCAGGTAACAGCAAACACGGACAGTCAGACGAATAAGACCCTTCCTTATACCTCTCTTGGTATAACCTTATTAATTGACAGAAGTGCATAACTATCACAGAATGTTTATTTAGCAAAACTGACTAAACGAAGCAAGGTAGATTGAGAGAAAGGCTGACTTCAAATTGCTGTGAGATAGTTTTGCTGTTAGGTATTTATCAGTGTTATTTCAATCCGGCATTGAATCTGAATATGAAAGCTTTTTTTAGTAATATCGAAGTTATTTATTTTGGTCGTACACACGCCTTCTTGCATACCTATCGATCGCTTATTACAACGTACCCTATGGGGTTTGTAGCAACATGTGGCGATTACCTGTCAAGCTATACATGCATAGCAAAAAGGGATGCACTCAATATGAAAATCAATTAGAGTACTAGATCCCCTGGAAAGTTTGCATTAATACGAAACTTTTCTAAATTCAGTGAAGGGATGTTCAAGGAATGATTGCTAAACTTTATGAACAGAATGTAGAGAAGAGAAACTTCACTACAAAGATGGCAGAAAGAGCCGTGTACGCCGGACAGATGTTGATTGGAAACCTAGATTAGTTTAGAGAGTGACATAACGTCCTCAACAAATCAGATTGAACTGGGAACCAGCGGTATAAAAAGTAGATAGGAACTCGGATGAAAATACAGTGATAGATTTTTAACGTAATAAATAACCTCTATTTACTATTAGTAATACCTACGAAACGTGACATCAACCATTGCATAGGCATTACACACAGGCAAAATGTATCTAATACGTGGAAGTACGTACATACTAACACAACGTGTATTTAACTGAAAATCACATAGCATTTTAGTAATATTAGAAAACATAATGGACGAATAGTGATCTTCACATAATGGTTCAAATTAAAATTAAAAACAGTCCAGATCACAAAATTGTTGTTTTTATTTCATGACCGGTTTAATTAAATGTAGACTATGTTCAGACGACTAGCATCATGATGGCAGGCGCTGGTGGTGTACACAGCAAGCATAGCAACCGGGAAAGTGAGCAGTTCACTTCTATGCGGCCTGCTGTGTAACCGCTACTGCCTGCCATCATGGTGGTATCCGTCTGAAGATGGTCTGCAATAGGCCGAAATCACCTATTAAATAGAAATAACAGTTTTTGCGATCTGGATTGTTTTTAATTTTAATTATAATTAATTCAGTGTAGTCTAGTCAGATCTCAAAGGTACCTCTAATTCAAAGCGTATCACGCAGACGAAGGCTTCCGCGGCCGTTGTCATTGTATATAAAACTCTTCTGGGTGTTGGACCGCATCGTCAAAATATCAAACACTTCACCGACGTTTCGGCCACTATTGCAAGTGGCCATCTTCTGGCCATCTTCTGGGTGTTACATGTAACACCCAGAAGACGGCCACTTGCAATAGTGGCCGAAACGTCGGTGAAGTGTTTGATATTTTGACGATGCGGTCCAACACCCAGAAGAGTTTTATATACAACGTATCACGTACATTTCCTTGATCAACTGTTCAGAATTTTATTTTAGATAAGTAGATAAATGTTTGTATAGTCTATGGGACTTAACTACGGGGTCATGTCCCTAAACTTACAAACTACTTATTAACTAACTAATACTAAGGACGACACAAATATCCATGCCCGAGGGGAGATTCGGACCCCCGACCGTATTTATTTTAGACTTGCCTTGTGAGCTCTAATAAATAACAGTTCAGACTCTATACGAAAACACATTGATTTGTCCACTGCTTATACTCGTTGAGATTTATGAAGTCCGTACGCTACAACGCACGCACTTTTCAATATGTTTGATAGTAATGTCTTCCAAATTCAACACTCTCACACAATGATGTGCTGAAGGCACTGCATTAAAAGCACAGGTTCCGCGTTGTAACGTCCACCTGCCTGTTTAGTGCTGTTATACGGGTTGTTTCATATTTTGTCTTCAACTTTCAACAATTTTGTCCCCTTATAAAGAAAATAGTTGTTCTAGTAAGGAAAGGAGTGCATGTTAATGTTGAATCGTTGAGTTACCGAAGAGGTTGGGAAATCGGGGACCAGACCGTGACTGATCCAAGACGAAAGTTATTTAAGAAATATTTGCCAACAAAGACAGCAGAAAATCAATACTGAAATGAATGAGAGTAGCAGATCCCCAGGAAGGGATTGCATTAATACGGAACTTTGTAAATCTAGTGGAGGGATGTACAAGGAACTTATAACGGCACACCTGCGTCCACCTAATCCTCGATGGGCGAAGGTGCCGTTATATTCTGTTTGCTGTTTAATTAATCCTTAATCATTGTTCCAATGGTTTGACGGTATGGAATGGGGACAATTACTGTGTTGACCCATAACAATAAACTTTGTTAAATTCCCTTATTACGGAACGACAAATGTTAATAACTCTTTCTTTAAGCACACTGATTAAATAACCCCGTGCCACTACGATAAATGTCTACAAGCCCCCACTGAAACTTTCCAATATGCAACTGCAACCGAAACTCATATGCGATACGACTGATGGGCAAAACGTTAGCCACCGCTAAACGTGGGTTACGGACTCACTGTCGACGTGCTACTACATTCAGTACCGGCGGAAGGGCCGGGCGAGCCGGGCGACCGCACGGGGCGCCAAATTTTAGGGGAATTTGGGGGGCGCCAAAATTCTTTGCAAATTTATATTATTGTAAACAGTGAACTAAAAATTAACTTTTTCATAAATTGTGTAGCAACACTGGTTACTACCACATGGCATATGCCTCAATCTTTATAACAACCCCGGTTTCTTCTTGAATTTCCTATAACGGAAATCCCTTCATCCCTTCACCTTATTTGTCTAAACAAAAATCTCCGCTGACAAAGCTAAAGGCTATTGTTGACAGTTTTGAGCAACAATAACACGCTCTGACAATTACAACCGCCGCGTTGCCGACAATTGCACTCCTTGCGACAAAGCTATGTCGGCCGTTCTAACAATACACACAAACAATATTGCGTTATCGGCAACCAAAAAGAAATTACTCCTGTCTGCACTGTCAAATATCTCGTTATATATATAATTAGAAGTCATGTACATATAGTGCAGGCTTCGTGGTGTGCGTGTTTTTCTTTTATCTCCTGAATTTCGACTCTTAATAGAAGAATCGTTGCGTTAATGTGTTCTTTATCAACATGCCGGAAAAAAGAAGCCTTCTGAAAATGTATACAGAAATAGAAGAGCAAAATTAGCGGCTGATAATGAGAAGCAGGCAGCAGCATTAAAGAAAGTTTTTAGACTCCTGAAACAATAATGGAAATGAAAACGTAGAATCAGAAATGAGGAAACCAGCAAGAAATCAACAAATAGTCCAGAAGATAACAACACAGTACAGGTAAGTACGCCTACATTACGTACCGTATTTTCGTTGTATTACGGTTAATAGAGAAGAGATGTTAACACACGTAGCGTCTTAGCAGGCTGGGGTGGGTAGGGAGGCGGCCTCAGATAGGCGGCGAACTTCACGCTCAAAGAAAGTTTTTTCCCCATTGACATAAGTAGCATTACATTCTATACCAACACTGATGCTTGATACATGTACCAAAGCGATAAGACCTTTACTAGTTAGATGTGAATTAACCAACTTTAATTAAAGACTTTGCAGAGAAAAAGGCACGAAAAGTTGACTTTACTTAGCTTTGTACACAACTCAAAGGACAATTTGCATTAAAACTACATAAAGATATAAAATTATATTACTGATTGTATTATTTGTATTACGAAATCTTTGTACAATGCTGTTACAAAATATATTTGTATATTCTTTTCTTCATATATGTGTTCTCTTTCGCAGTTAACAAGGTTGTTTATATATGTGTAAGTAAATGCTGTATCGCATCATCAATCTTAATTTTATATAAATCGTTGTTTCTTGAATCGTTCCGTAAATTTCTAATCAGTGACATAAAATATTCTGCATGCTTATGTGTTAATAATCGTTTCGTGTATCGTTAACCAAAACTTACTATGTGTATTTAACTGACAAGTTAAGATCTTACCCAGATTGATAACTGATTCTTATATAGTTATCGAGTTCAAAGAGTTATCCTTCAAAAGCAGCTCTCTGTAAAGTAGCATAGCAAGTCAGTAATACCAATGGGTTGTAGGGGGCGCCAAATGGATTCTTTGCCCGGGTGATATTTTTCCCTTCCGCCGGCCCTGACTACATTGCTCTGCGGTCTGCGGGAGACTGCCGCACACCGGCCAACAAACAAGAAACGGTCAAATCTAAGCATTGTCGCCCATCAGCTAACGCTGCACGCCAACGATAACTACTGTTCGACCAAAAAACGTACCAAAGAGGTTACTAAGCTAAAACCCTGTATCCTCACAAACTGTTGCTAAACTTTATGAACAGAATGTGGAGAAGAGACGATACGCTACAAAGATGGCAGGAAACAATCGTTAGCCCAATCCGTAAAAAGGTGACGTCAGAGACTGTTGTAACTTCAGAGGAATAAGCTTACTCAATACTCAAGTACGCAACCTTTCGCTGCCGGTTTCACTGACATAAACGTTTTCTGGATACTGACCACGCCATATGGCAAAGTACTTATTACTGGAGAAAACGAAGTTTCTCAACAGCTGCAGTGACCTTCTCGGTTATCTATCGCCAGAAAAAAATGTTCTTATGTTTGTAAATCTATGAGACTTCTGTGTTTATCTGTGCCTAGACTTACAAACTACTTAAACTAACGTATGGAAAACACAGACGCACCCATGCCCGAGGGAGAACTCGAACCTCCGACGAAGAGCAACCTCGAACTCTGCAGCAAGGCGCCTTACAGCTCTCTGCTATTCCACCGCGACTACTTCCAGAACAAATCGACTTTATCACTGGACGAAAAAATTGGTTTATCAATATAATTCTTTCCATTATGATGCAGCAATAAGCCTTTAAAACTTTTATGTTAATCAATACTGCTTATAAAATTTTCCGATGTACCATACAATCAAATTTACAAATATTTTATGAACCCCTCTTGGCAGATGAAAGGCAGATCATACACAAATTATTAAGACACATTCAAAATGCCAATTGTAGAAAGAAACAGTTACAACAGGAACACATTCAGTGATTATTCATTCTAAGAAATCTTTACGTATTGGTGACAACATAAAAATTAGAAAACTCGTGCCAGAACGTTCCCATCACAAGGTAAATGAAGGAATAAAATCACTACAAAAAGGAGGCAAATATCACCATCACAGGATAAAAATGGACAAACGGACTTACAAATAAAACTGGTAGCGGATGATCAGTTATTTTTTGCATAATCTATGGACGACCCACAGAGATATATGTATATAATACCCACACAACATAAAAGCTGTACTTGGAGATTTGACTCAATAAAATCAAACCAATGGCATTCACTGGGAAAGACCACATCGCCACAACCCTCGAACCCACATCAACATTCACATAGCTAGAATAAAATCTACGGCACATGGAGAAAAAAATAACACGGCCATATGTCTGGCAGAACACCAAATATAACAACCTGGCCAAACCTATTCTTTACTAAGGCAGCAATGCTCGGAGTTTCATTAGAGATTACGTCGAGGTGATGTTCGTAAGACACTCTGGCTACACACTAAAGGAAAGGAAAATAATGGTCACATCAAAAGGATTGCAAAGTAGAGCCAATTATCGAAACCGGGCAGAACTACAGAGCATCTTGGAATGAGCATGTACTACGGATGATGAGCATCCATAAATCCGAAAAATCTTTGTATACCATCTCAAATAAGGAAGAAATGTAAGATTAGACTGTAATTATATACTAATCCGAATACTACAAAGGAAGAATAAAATGTTATACATGACCATTTATATAAAATGTGTAATAATATTTGAACTTTAATTCGAGTTTATATACTACCGAGTACCTTAAAAGGGCGTCAATGATTATGACATATTAATACAGTATACACTAATTTATCACTTTATTCACTGCCAGAAAAGAAAAGTAGTACACGTGGAAAGATGACGTGTCTCTTGATCCGATGACGTCTCATATGACTTTGCAGGTAGTGCAAGTCATAATTTTAACGTCAAAATTTTCTTCATTATTGGGTCCGCAGCAAAATATGTATCGTAAAACGACATTATAAAAACGTTCATCCTTGTGATGCTGCTAATATTTTATTACTATACCGACAGCTGTTTAGGCCTTAGGCTATTTTCAAGCAATCTGTCATAATACTTACCTATGTTTCTGCTACGCTAATTGTACATTTGTACTTATTGCGTGCAGCTATTACGAACTTTTAATAAATCTTTATTTAATGGTATATGACAGAGTCATCGAAAAAGACATACTCGTATTTCAATGAAACTGTCATATACCATTAAATAAGAACTCCATAATGATTTATTAAAAGTTCATAATAGCTGCACGCAAATAACTACATATGTACAATCAGCGTAGCAGAAACATAAATAAATTTTATGACAGATTGCTTGGAAATGGCCTAAGTCCGAAACAGCTGTCGCTATAGTAATAAAATATTAGCAGCATCAGAAGGATACATTTTTTTTTATAATGTCGTTTTATAGTTTTAACGTCATTCGCCATCAGGTAGCCTAGTGATAAACCTGCCAGATTACTTTCATAGGGAATACTTGGGTCGATAAGTCTGACAAGGAAAGTACTTGGGCTCGAACAAACACATATACATCAAAATCGTACGAGAGATAATGTAAAGATCCCTTATTGCACTAGTGACACTCCCGCATCTGCAAAACTCTGCAGTCGTCCGTTAGAGGCCTCTGCGTGTGCCTTGCCACATTGCACTTTGACCTGTCGGTTCGCCAGTCGGAACAGTGCAGTGTGCCCCCGAAAATGCGTTTTGTGACATTTGTGTGATGAAGCGTCAGATGGAGCGGCAATTGATAATCAATCCTGCTAAAGTATGGCGATTGGTTGAGATGAAGTTACGAAGAACCATTCTTCGTGAAGATGGTATTAGTGTAGAAGATGAAACATTCGCATGCTTTCTCTTATCTGTTATGGTACAGAAATATGAGAATAAGTTTCATACTGTTGTAACACTAACACATAATGATGATAATAGGGATGATAATGACGAAGGACTCATTGCAAGCGGTAGTGCTACGGTAAGTGCGGGAAAAGGCGATGAAAGCAGTGGCAGTGAATACCAACAGTCTTCCGAGAAGAAGGTTAAAGTTGCCACTATCATCACGGCTTTTGATGACAATACGCTAGAGAACATGTACGACGATTATTACATAAGTTATAGTTCAGATATCTGCATTACGTATGGCGTCTACAATTACATCTAGAGTGCTATCTAGAGCATGATTGCAAAGTCTTGCATAAAAACGACACCCACCAGCACATTGATGTGTACTTAGAGATACTTTAACCAAACGTTCATAGAGATATGTTTGTTCGAGCCCAAGTACTTTCCCTGTGAGAGTGATACGAACAAATGAAGGAAACAGTCGCCATGCCAAGGAAATGGATTCCTACTTCCTACAGGCAACTGAGTAAGTTTGAAAGGAGTCAAATAGTGGCCTTCAATAGGGCAGAATGTCCTTTCCGAAAACTGCCACTAAAGTTCGACGTTCTGCGTTAGCTGTGCAAAGATGCTCGTCGCAATGGTCACGTGAACATTCTCATACCTGTAGCCGTGGTTCTGGACTTGCGAGAAGCACCAACGTTCGTGAAGATTGTCGTCGTTTGCTAAGGGCAAAAGTGACGGATCGCACAAACCATAATGAAGAGGATTTGTGTCCCCACAAATGTCAGGACGAGCTGTTGCCAGCCGGTGGGACTACGGGCTCGCATACTCCAGCACGGCTCGACGTGTTCCGTCGAAGGATCAGTTGGAATGGTGGGCCGTGATCTTCAGGGAGGAAACCAGAATCCGGCTACATGTGGTGATGGTCGTTTACGCGCACAACGAAGAGCTACCAAACGCTGTCTCGTAGAGAGCATTCGTCCAACACAGACTTATCCAGTCCCAGGCCTTATCAACTGAAGTCCGGCAAGCTACAATTGAATACATCCCTGGAATAAGGATGCAACCTAAAAATCTTTGAAAAGTATGATTTTAGTGGAAATAGGATGTATCTGCATGCCTCTTTGCTGTGGTGCAATCTTGTGTCATATATTTGAACATCAAGCTGGTTTACAACCAGCTGAACGTTTCCCTCCATGGAATAAGAATGGAACAGGCAGCATTAGATTTTAACAATGTGACTTTTTGTATGTGGTTTCAGCATGCCAACGCCACTTCAAAATAAGTTAAATGATGAAACCTAAAATCCACAATAATATTATAAAATCATGGTTAAAATGATTTTCAAACATATATTCTGAAATATTTTGTTGTCACAGTATTTTGTTGACATCTTCATTCACATTGATATTTTCTTTAGTATTATAATATTACTTTCTTCAGTTTGAATACTAAATGCATGTACAATATGTCTGTTATGTTACATGTAAGAAATGCTGCAAAATATATTGCTGATCATACATCTTTTGTCCATTGTATCACTTACAATTATTATGTTATTTGTAAAACCTTAAGTTACAAAATAAAATATTGCTTTTAATAGCTGAATACATTTGTACACTTAGATATGCAACGAGTTCTAGCACTGTATATCACAAAATAGGCCCCACAAACAATTTTCCTCTCTCCTGAAAAACTACTGATTTGATGGTTACATCCTTATTCCAGGGAGCTATTCAATGTAGTTCTCCCATGATGTTGTAAAAATACTCGTTAATACTTGATATTTGATTATTATTTGATTTAAATAGGTTACTCCGTATGCTATTTATTTTATTTTATTCCTTTTTATTCTCGGTGTGGATTAAATTTTACTCAAGGTCTTTGATTTGTACGAGTATTTTTACAATACAGTTCCACATAACTAATGATAAAATATCTTTCCACTGAAGTTTGTTAGTAGTTACTTGAGATGCTACGTGGAATCAAACACCTGCAATGAACCTATGGTATTTTTGTATAAGATTCTTAAAAAATGTATTTCACTGTCCTCGGTTTGATATCTACACACCACAATAAAATAATAATATTAATGAAAGTTCCCTAACATGAAAACTGTTTCACTATAATTGCTTTCTAAAATCTACCTACTTAGAAAATTATTAAATGAGATAAGTATTTCATCCTTCCCATCGATTTTGAAAAATAAGTCACTGTTAAGGATTTATAACAAGTCACAATCTGAATTTCTTCATACCATACCTTTGTCGTAAAATTTAATTTACCACTATTTTTTATAAAAAGCATATAAGTTCCCTGTCGGCATTCAGATGAGCTCAAATAAAATGAGTAAATCATTAATAGTTTGGTTACCATCCGGCCTGAATTATATTAATTATTGTTTCTATTTCTGCTACGTAATGGCGGCAGGATGCTGCGAACCAGGTCAATGGCTACTCGCTGCGACAACTGCTAACATTCAAACAACTTACGGGTATGCTAACATTGTTTCTAAAAGAAATCTCTTCAAAATGGGTTAAATTGTTCCAACACTAATTAAAATTAACACCCGTATTATTTTTAATAACTATATTTTATATTTTTTACGTTAGACCTTTTTTGTAAGTGATTCCATAATATTCAAAAAACAATCTAATGTCGCCTGACGTAAAATTATAGTTTCTCTCATACGTCCTACAACATCGACATTCACACAAGAAGAACAAGAACAAACGGAACAACTTCTTGGACAACATACAATTACATACTAATTATAACAGAAATATAAATATTTTTATTATAGTTACGTTATAGTCGTTGCGTGTCTTTGGTGCCATCTCCTGTTTACACAAGTGGCGCATTTGAAATACTCTTTCATTACATACATATCTTTATTGTAACAAAGTATTAATCAAATTGGAAGGACATTACAATGTTTATCGACGGAGCGCTGACCAACGCTCGGTACGTGCAGAATGTTGTGAGACCCGTTCTTTTGCCATTCTTGCAACAGGACGGTGAGGAGCTGTTCCGACACGATCGTACTCGCCAATACACTGCACGTGCTCTGCACGACATGCACCAGCCTCCCTCGCCAGCACGATCTCTAAACGTATCTCCAATCGAGCACGTGTGGGACGTCATGGGACGACAACTGGTCAATGTCGCCAGATACAAAATATGGTTGAAGTTTTATGAGTCATTGTTTTGTCCTACATTAACAAAAATACACTGCAGGTCATTAAAATTGCTACACCACGAAGATGACGTGCTACAGACGCGAAATTTAACCGACAGGAAGAGGATGCTCTGATATGTAAATGATAGGTTTTGAGAGCATTCACACAAGGTTGGCGCCGGTGGCGACACCTATAACGTGCTGACATGAGTAAAGTATCCAAGCGATTTCTCATACACAAACAGTAGTTGACCGGCGTACCCTGTTGAAACGTTGTTGTGATGCCTCGTGTAAGGAGGCGACATGCGTACCACCACGTTTACGACTTTGATAAAAGTCGGATTGTAGCCTATCGCGATTGTGGTTTACCGTATTGCGACAGTGCTGCTCGCGTTGGTCGCGATCCAATGACTGTTAGCAGAATATGGAATCGGAGGGTTCAGGAGGGCAATACGGAACGCCGTGCTGGATCCCAACGGCCTCGTATCACTAGGAGTCGAGATGATAGACATTTTATCCGCATGGCTGTAACGGATCGTGCAGCCACGTCTCGATCCCTGATTCAATAGATAGGGACGTTTGTAAGACAAAAAACATCTGTACGAACAGGTCGACAACGTTTGCAGCAGCGTGGGCTATCAGCTCGAAGACCATGGCTGCGGTTACCCTTGACGGTACATCACCGGCAGCAGCGCCTGAGATGGTGTACGCAACGACGAATGGCAAAACGTCATTTTTTTCGGATGAATCCAGGTTCTGTTTACAGCATCATGATGGTCGCATCCGTGTTTGGCGACGTCGCGGTGAACGCACATTGGAAGCGTGTATTCGTCATCGCCATACTGGCGTATCACCCAGCATGATGGCATGGGGTGCCATTGGTTTCACGTCTCGGTCACCTCTTGTTGGCATCGACGACAGATTAATCAGTGACCGTTATATTTCAGACGTGTTACCGACACGTGGCTCTACCTTTCATTCGATGCCTGCGAAACCCTACATTTCAGCAGGATAATGCACGACCGCATGTTGCAGGTCTGAAACGGGCATTTCTGGATACGGAAAATATTCGACTTCTGCCCTGGCCAGCACATTCTCCAGATCTCTCACCAACTGAAAACGTCTGGTCGATGATAGCCGAGCAACTGGCTCGTCACAATACGCCAGTCACTACTCTTGATGAACTGTGGTATCGTGTTGAAGCTGCATGGGCATCTGTACCTGTACACGCCATCCAAGCTCTGTTTGACTCAAAGCCCAAGTGTATCAAGGCCGTTATTCTGGGTAGTTCCGGCCGCGATGGCCGAGGAGACTGATGCGCTTCAGTCACGGTCTGCACGGCCACTGCGGTCGGGGGGTTCGAATCCCCCGTCGAGCATGGATATTTGTGCCGTCCTAGTTCGTAATTAGTTCATAAGCAGTTTGTATTCAAATGTTCAAATGTTTGTTAAGCTTATGGGACTTAACTACGGGGTCATCAGTCCCTAAACTTACAAACTACTTACCAACTCCCTTACACTAAAGACGGCACAAATATCCATGCCCGAGGGGGGATTCGAACCCCCGACCGTAGTGGCCGTGCAGACCGTGACTGAAGCGCCTCAGTCTCCTCGGCCACCGCGGCCGTCGTAGTTTGTAAGTTTAGGGACTGATGACCCCGTAGTTAAGTCCCATAAGCTTTACAAACATTGTTTTATCCTGGGTACTGATTTCTCGGGATCTATGCACCCAAATCGCGTGAAAATGTAATCACATGTCAGCTCTAGTATAACATATTTGTGCAATGAATACCTGTTTATCACCTGCATTTCTTTTCGTGTAGCAATTTCAATGGCCAGTAACGTTTGTCTTGATTTTCTTATTATCTTACTTATCTTTTTTTATAGTATCAATCAAGCCGTGAGAGCGAGATTGAAACTAGTAGATCAATGGTCAAGTAATGAATTATAAAACATTCTAATGATATCCCTTTAGCTAAAGTGTATTATTTATACAATAAATATTAATTCATTCATAACCAAGCAGTTACGTCCCATCGATTTACAAACATTTGAATTTTTAATAAACATCAGTTTTCACCAGTTGATGTGGCAATAATTTTGACCCTCTGGTTTTGGACAAGAGAGACAGCAGGATTCCATGCAGAATTCAAAGAAGAACCTCGTTCGCTACTCAGCAGTTTATCCGCTAGTTTTATTTAAATAGTTTAGTTCACGGTAGCTGGGAGTAGGAGCCGAAATTTCCGTTTTGTTGTATTCCATGGGGTGGCCTGATTCCAAGCGGTGTTCCGCGACAACGGACTTGTATGGGACGTTTATGCTCAATACATCAGTCCTGGACGGTTGTAATCGTTTGGGCAATATATGACACGACACAGCTGCTTTGTACGAGGCGCGTTTTGTAAGTTCCGTTTGAACCGAAGTACACAAGGAAAGGTTTTTTCAAAACAGTAAATTTATTTTCAGAAAGTAAATACTTCACTTTATTTTTCGACATAGTCGCCAAGATTGTTCAAACACTCATCATGCCTCTCAACCAATTTTAAAATAACCTCTTCATAGAATTTTGCCGCCTTTCCTATAATCAAGAGTACACTGCTGTTTTGTAAAGCACTGATCTCGACACGTCAGGAAATTCGTTTGACAGAACTAATATCGTGAATCTCCTTCTCACGAATCCTCTTAGTCTGTAATAGAAGATGGGCGACCGGAGCGGCCCTCATTCTCGTACCCACTTAACGCACTTTGCCTTTACTCATATCAGTATCACCGAACACTTTGCAAGTCTGTCCATGAATTTCTGCAGCACCCAGGTCCCTTGGTGACAAAAATTATTCCCGAGGCATGCCGGTACACGACGCACGAGCTCTTTGCGGCATGTGCGCGAACTACTAGTGTCTGTAACAAAACGTAACTTGCTTAAAAAACGCGCCTCGTTTACTGTGCCATCGACCTTGCGCCACACGCTCGTCGCCTCGTCATTAACGTTGAGACGAATTCGGTCTGATGATGATCTCAGTATCGATCGAAACTGTTGACCTAATTATAAAATAAGTTGCAAAAACTTTTGGCGACTGGTATTTTCATTTTTTAATCATATATCAGTTCTCTGTTTTCCTAAGAGGTAAAAATTATTCAAACTTATTAAATTGAGAAAGTGCTTTCTGTCGTAAACGAAAATGGGATTTGTGCAATTCTCAGAGGACTACATTTTATAAATTGTTAAAAGAAATGAATTTTGAATATGTTTAGCTTCTAATATCACTGCTACATAAGAAGACACACAAAGACCTCACACGTGAAACGGTTGTGGTGAGTTAGGTCTCCCCTCATGTTCAACCCTGGTCACGCGCAGCGAGCACAGAATAACATAGAGAGACTATACCGCCTACATCAGCGTACAGGCAGTGAAGCCGGCAGCCATCTTGGTTGGGTGTAGAAATGGAGTTGGGCCGATAAATGCCTAGTTCTTCAAGTGGCGCTCGCCTCATTTACATTGTCATCTGAACCCCTTAGGATAGGAAAAATATTACCAAATTTTTCACGTAGACAGGTGAATACTAAAGGAATGCTCAAAAATGTTCAAGTGTTTGTTAAGTTTATGGGACTTTACTACGGGGTTATCAGTCCCTAAACTTACAAACTACTTATCACCTAACTTATACTAAAGACGGCACAAATATCCATGCCCGAGGGGGGATTCGAACCCCCGATCGTAGTAGCCGTGCAGACTGCGACTGGAGCGCCTCAGTCTCCTCGACCACCGCGGCTGGCACTAAAGGAATGCAAGTGTTCTTAGCAAGTACAATACGTATTGTGTTTGGATAAAAATAATAATTGAAACAGTTTCTTTTATACGAAATACAAATTGCGACATGAAAAAGATTGTCGCCTGCCACTTATTTAGTTTTGGGGTCATGAAATTTTCGTCAGCGAGAATGATGTATGTAATGTAATGAACTTTTCTTTTTATTTAAACAACTTTTCTATCGCTCTCCTGCTTTTCTCACAAATTTGGATGCAATAGAGCGTTGGAACTTTTCAAATTCTACTCGTTACTTTCAGCGAGCTTGCCCACCAGCGAGCACAGATTCTGTTTTGCCCACTCACCTTATACTTTATGACCAATATTGACAAACATTTGTAATCTGGTATACAATTTTTGGTATGCAATAATTATGACTTAACACTTTTTATTTATTCTATTACTAACTAGTTGTGCTGCTCCGACTTTGCACGGGTAATCTGTAAAGTATCTTCACTCGAGAACTGGAGAAAGTATCATGATGCGGTTTCTTTCAATTTCTCGGTATAATTCTGTGTTCAACGTAGGCCAATACAAAAGGAACAACTGAAATAAGAATAATAACGCAGAATGGTTTGGCACATCCGCACTAACGTGATCTTTGTAGCGTAAACTATATCTGCGCCAAAGTACATTGTATAGAACCCATGACGATTAAAACATCTGGCGCCAGCGCTTTACAAAAGAAAAATGTGTGTGTGTGTTTTTTTATGTAGACGTTTGTGAGTTCTGCACGTTTATAGGCTACGATCTACACTGGCGTAGCTGTTATAGTTTAGCTCCAGAGCTGACTAAAGTGCAGAAGCGGTCTAAGATTCTACGTTATGATTCTTATTTTAGTTTCTTTTCATATAATCATATTGAGATTAAATATAGCCTAAGATTTTCCCAGAATTCTAAAGAAGAAATTAAAAGAAACCACCTGAGGATACGTGCGGTACTCATCGAGTTATAAAAGGTTAAAGGGACAGACAGAGAAAAAATATGCTGCTGTTTTATATAATAGTATGATTTGCTATCCCTAGTTGAAATTTGTAATTATTTATGACAAAAATAGTCAAAAAAGGAAGGCCTCAAAATAGATAAGAAAGGAATTAACAGACAGCGCAGTCAATGAACTACCCTGTGCTCACAGCTGTGGCCGGCTGGCGCTCGGTCGCCATGTTGGTTGGGTGTCACGCTCTCAGTCGGCTTCATTTCACTGCCACTGTAAGGCCTCTCTATGTTATTCTGTGCTCGCTGGTCACGCGCCCCGGTATGTTTACAGTACGTCGTAAGTTGGCTGAACGGCGTAAAGACTTAGAAACCAACTTGCGCAAAGGACGATACATACACCCATGCTCGAGGCAGGAGTCGAACCTTCGGCGGAAACGGTCACGCAATCCGTAGCATCGCGCCTTAGACCGCGCGGGCACACCTGTTCGGTTTACCGGCTGAGGTAGAGATTTCTCACGATACGCTTGTGAAACACTCCGTTATCAAACGACAGCTACCTTTCTCAATTCCGGAACGTGTGTTCTGATTACGAACAGTGCAGTTCTTCAGCACGGTAGCGGAGTGAATCGGCGGAACGAGGGACGCCGCTTATGCGTTCGGCAGCCGGAGATACGCGTCGGCTGCAACAGCTGTGCTCTTTGTTCTGGTCCAGCACTCGAGATGTCCCTGAGGACGCCGATAAGATTGTGTGAGGAACGACTGCAGCTCTCCCTCTCTCTGCCTAACTGCAGAGGAGGCGCGATGAGCGATGGACCGGCCAGATAGCTCCACGGGCCATTACCATAGGCCATTAAGCCGCGTCTGATACGTGCGGGACGCCCGAGGGTCACCGGGGTGTTCTGTTAGCGCGGCTGACAGCCGTTATCTGTTACGTTGATCCAACACACGGTCGTGTAATTGCCTGCTGCTTCTCGGGAGGGAGGCGGGGGGATATTAAGTAATCAATTTGAACAGCGAGACAATTTTATTATTTTACTACCCGCCGACCGTAATTAAAAAAGGTCATCGATTATATTGCTCTTTAAGTGGCACGTATTGTCGTAGTTTTCGTTGTTCTGAGACCGATTTAATCTCCTGGCTTTCACTTTTATTGAAGGAGGACGGTTAACGAACCCTGCATGCCGCACTGTGTGGCCCTAAACACAGTACATATATGGGGCACTATCAGTTACCTGTACACGTTGTTTTAAATACCTCCATGTAATTGTCTTGCGCTGTACGTTCGTATCACTGAACTATATGACTCAGTGTAAAGACTTCGTAACGACTTTGTAACCATATTTCACCCTGATGTCTGTCTGTCAAGCCAGCGTAATGGCACTTGAGGCAAACCTCCTCCTATTGTTAGAACTGTTTGCTTGAAATTTAAGGGGAAAATAATTGTTGCACAAGGAAACCAATAACAACCAGTTTCTTCTAAACTTTAAGAATTAAAATCATTCCTTTAAAGTTAGCTATTGAATCTCAATAACATATGTTAATCTGAAGTAAGCATCAGTAATTCATTCCAAGCTATAACAGGGCTGGGGAAACCAGCTAACACTGGATTGAAAAAGAGCCATAATGGACTAACGCTACTATTCAGCAACTGGTACTTTACGATGAAGTTTACAGTCTGCCGGTCATTCTTGGTCACGCTTCTCTAAAATACAACTTTACAGCGAATAAAATATTATAATTAACGTGATAAGTTATCGTCCACATTGGGGTGCGAAAATGAAGTTTACCAGATATATTTCTAATCGCTCCATCTGACGGAATTAATTAAGGAATCGAAGTTGTATCCGCTGCTTTTACTGAATTAAGGTCTAGTATTCAGTAAATTCTTTAGTTACAACCTCTTCACTGGCTGTAGGAGGCAGAGAAAGAGGGATAACTCCATTCCCTATAAAACAATTGAGGTAAAATATTTTTCACAGGTAATGGTCCATGCCTATGGTCTTTTACTATAACACAAATAGCTTCATTGGGTTCCCGGATTTCTATAGAACGATTTTTTTTCTACAAAATAGTGGATAATACACAAAAATAATATATGTTTTGTTGCATACGTTTTAACGGTATTACATACAAAACGGCATTTAATAAATTTTGAAATATTTATTCCTCTCATTCTTCGGTGTTTTCTTGAACACGACGGTCACTGCTTCATTTCTTCCTTTATTCCAACATTCACTGTTCCAATCACTCCAACGTTAACAGAAAAATAATCTTTGACCATGAGCAGATGACAATACTGACTCTCAGACTTCAGATAACGACTCAGTAACAGCTTTGCAGATATTTGGTCAACATGCATATAGTTAAAAGTTTCTTAGAGCTAAGGCAGCGTAATGCTTCATTTGAAAGCAGAGTATGCGACATTCATCAACCCTTTCAACCTCACGACGCAGCTAATACTGTCGCGTGTCTCGTGGTCGTCGTTACCATCAGTGATGGATGTCAGATAGGTGCAGAAATAATGAACACTGTAAGCCTCGTCTCCTTTACCAATATTTCATTGGATTAAAACTACTAATCAGGGAAAGAACATACAGCAACGCAACTCCATAGACATTGATCTTCAAAGGTACTCAGATCTCATCGAAGATGGTGTAAACAATGGGAAAATTGACTTTTGTGTCATTATTTTAAGACATAGATAATTTTACAGGCAACAATTGTTCAGAAACCCTGTATCTGCGTTGTGTCGGATCAGTGCAGACGGAATGAAGTGGTGGTGGAACAGGACCAGTTCATGAGAAACACGAAGGATTTCTTCAACTGTGTCACACGTCCTGCTTCCACTAGAGTTGATTTCGAAAATTTCTGCAATGACAAGAACTCGGACGAGTCCCCTGCTGATGCAGTATCAGTGCAATTACATGTGTTTCACAAACATGCTTTTTTACACTATTTTGTTCCTTTACAGTTAAATTGTATGTCTCATTCAGCAAATCCCCAAGTTTTTCAACAAAGAATTGTTTTGAATGTTCAAATGTTTGTTAAGCTTAAGGGACTTAACTGCGGGGTCATCAGTCCCTAAACTTACAAACTACTTATGAACTACCTTATACTAAAGACGACACAAACATCCATGCCCGAGGGGGCATTCCAAACCCCGACCGTAGCGGCCGTACAGACTGTGACTGGAGCGGCGCAGACCGCTCGGCCACTGCGGCTGGCAATTGTTTTAACACAATCCATGTATGGTATCTGCATGAACAAGAACTCGTATCACACATTCCAAATAAAAATATACTTCATACCGAAATAGTCAAAGTCAGAATTTTTCCAACGTAAAAAATGGTCGAGGCGCACGTAAAGCTGATTATTGCTCTAGGAAAATAGATAAATAAATAATTAATAAAATAGAACGTGAAGTCGAGTCTTACGAGAACAACTGGGAAAAGAGAAGCTGCAGGATAGCTGTTGGAGTTGTTAGTCTTACTACATTAAATGTAAACAGCCGAGGAAAGGAGGCAAGGATTTATATGGGAAGACGACTTACGAATAAGAGTTGTATTCATGGTGATATGATAAAACTGAGAGAGACTGAACGTGACGTAGAGGTTATTTGTACGATTTAGGCAATGATGTTTGGTGTAAGCAAGTCATTCGTATATCTATTTCGTCAGAGAATTGCAAAAAAGCTAAACGGGAAGGGTTTCTGATCCTATTAATGCTACTGAGCCCGTATAAGTGATACAATAAAGAAGCTGTTTCTGAATGCTTCCCTGTGTGGGGATGTATGCAATCTAGAGAAATCACCATATCGTGTCATTACGATTACCTCGTCAAACAACTGAAGTATATTAAAATATTTTGGTGT
Organism: Locusta migratoria; assembly: GCA_026315105.1. Classification (NCBI taxonomy): domain Eukaryota; kingdom Metazoa; phylum Arthropoda; class Insecta; order Orthoptera; family Acrididae; genus Locusta; species Locusta migratoria. The sequence continues at coordinate 171,649,965 of CM048751.1, forward strand.
AAATAATTTTGAAGGTACCAGAGAAGTTGAGACACAAGTTATCCTCTTTCGCATCTTGGATGATGAGGTGCCAGTCTTTTGTTGTACTCTGATAAGAACAGTTTCCATTCATGTTCTACTATAGCTAATTATTGTCGTAGTCGACAGCCGTTCGTGGATTGTAAATGTGAAGGTATTCAAAATTTCGCCACGAAAACTTAAGTAAACGTCATCTTCATTATTATTTTACTGTAATTACTTCAAAGTTTACTACATTTAACATATAAACAAAGAAAAGATAAATAACTGAGGAAATGCCCTCAAGTATTATGTCGACCATTGTCTGGACGTCCAACGAGTCTCAGCACGTCTCATAGAATTATTATTCCATGAAAAATAATTCGTATTGACTTCTGTCAGTTACCTACTTGCGGGTATTATGCAGCCTGCCTGTTCGTTCTGTGCATTACCAAGTAAATGTTAATTTTGAGGTTGATTATTTTTGCGCAACTGAGCAAATTAATTTCGACATAAAAATTGGGAATAAAAATCAGTATTTGAATGCATCTATATTTGGATAAGAGATATTAGGCAGGCATGCCGCATTATGTTTGTCAAGGGAAAACAATGTTATAACCTTGTAAATAGATGCATTGTGAAGTTTCCACACGTTGCTGCTCTAAAGTTAGAAAAAAAATGCAATGACATTTCTGTATTTAAGGTTTGCTATGGCAAAAAATACAGAATCTTATAAATAAAATGTAGCTTGATCCATCATATTTCGGGCTTGCAGCCGGATCATGTTGACATCTTCCTCTAACGAGGAAGAAATCTAAACAATAACAAAAAGAAGAAGATAAGGAGGTAATCAGGTCCAGGGCGTTCCTTTTCTTCTAAAATAGGAAGAATTCTGAAAAAGCATTGCGTGAAAGTAAGTTGTAATTTGCGGCTGTTTGCTGATGATGCTGTGGTGTATGGGAGGGTGTCGACTGTAACTGACTATAATAGCATACAGGATGACTTAGACAAAATTTCTAGTTGGTGCGAAGATTGGCAGCTAGCTCTCAATGTAGAAAAATGTAAGGTGATGCGCATGAGTAGGAAAAACAATCCCATAATGTTCGGATACAGCATTAGTAGTGAGCTTCTTGATGCTGTCGCGTCGTTCAAATATCTAGGCGTAACACTGCAGAGCGATATGAAATGAAACGAACATGTAAGGACAGTTGTGAGTAAGGCGGACAGCCGACTTCGGTTTATTGGGAGAATTTTGGGAAGATGTACTTCACCTGTAAAGGAGACCGCTTATAAAACGCTTGTACGACCACGTCTTGAGTATTGCTCAAGTGTTTGGGACCCGCAGCAGATCAGTTTAAAGGAAGACATAGAGGCGGTTCAGCGACGAGCAGCTAGATTTGTTACCGGTAGGTTCGACCAATGCGCGAGTGTCACGGAAATGCTCCGGCAACTCAATTGGGGATCGATGGAAGAAAGACGACGTTCTTTTCGTGAATTTCTGTTAAGTAAATTTAGAGGGCCGGAATTTGAAGCTGATTGTAGTACGATCTTGCTGCCGCCTACTTACATTTCGCGTAAAGATCACAAAGACAAGACAAGAGAAATTAGGGCTCGTACGGAGGCATATAGGCATTCTTTTTTTCCTCGTTCAATTTGGGAGTGGAATAGGAAAAGGAAATGCCTAGTAGTGGTACAGTGTACCCTCCGCAACGCACCTTACGGTAAATTGCGGAGTATGTATGTAGATGTAGATGTAGAAGTAATATTCCGACCACCTGCGAAGATCTCGGCTTTGCTTGGCTCTGCGAATGATGATTTGGGATTGAGGAAGGCGGGAATTTACAAGATCCCTTGTTAATGTGGTCAGTCCTACATTGGCCAAATTACTCGCACAGTACGAGAAAGATGAGTGGAGCATGAGCGCCACACACGTCTACTTCAGCCCAACAAATCAGCCATAGCAGAACACTGTATTTCCACAGGACATTCCATGGATTATTCTGCAGCAAAAATTTTGGCAACGACACGATCCTTTTGGGATTCGATTATTAAGGAGTCCGTTGAAATGCGGTTGACAGAAGACCTGATAAATCGGGATGGCGGCTATCAAATGGATAAAGCATGGGACCCTGTAATTTCTCTAATTGCTTCGCAGAGACATAGATCTCTGACAAAAAGTGATTTCCTTCGACCACCGCGCTTAAGATGCACGAAAGCGCATTCCGACAGATGGCGCGAATGTAAGTACACCATTACGCAGACGCGGCCCGCTTCTATCACAGAGTGCGCCAAATTCGACAGGCGGCGCGCTAGTACCTCCTCACTGCGCAGGCGCTGCCGCGACAATCTTCGGTATATATAGAACGACGCACACCGGTAATCTTCAGTCTCGTGCTCACCTGAAGATGGCTGCACGTTTGTCAGCTGAAATATTGTTGGAAGACGTCAACATGATCCGGTTGCAAGCCCGAAATATGATAGAACAGTCAACACCCCGGGAAAACTTCAAGATACACAAAATGTAGCTTGTTGAATTCACTACAAATGAAATGAGAAGAAAATGGAAGCTGATTTAAAACACATATGTGTAATCGTCATCAGGTCTGCTAATAATAATTTCGTGTGGCTCATTGGCCTGCAACAAGTCTTTCAATTGGACACCACTTTGGCGACTTGCGTGTCCCTAGCCTACCCCAGTTATCCAACCGGGGAAAGGAGACGTACAGCTTAAATCAGGTCTGCTGTCTGAGCATAGAACTGTAGGGTGCCGCACTTTCATATGTTTTCGGAACAATTTGTCACTTCCTGCCGTGTTGTAATTAACAAACGAAATTTCATCAGTTAGTGTGTGAGAAAGAATTGCTTGATTACCCCTTGTTTTGCAAGTACGTCAGCATGGGATGTACAAGATCGCATCTGAGCGGATTCGAAACGTATTTTCTTTTGGTTTTCTTGTAATACTTCATCGTAGCCATGATGTAATAGGCAAGAAACAGACTATGGTCATCTTTGGCTGGCACGCTGAGACATCGTTAGTTCATCATCCACAAGGAGGTTAAAATAAGAGCAGATGGTGCCACTACGAAAAGCTCAGCTGTCGACTGAAGCCAGTCCGCCATCTTGCGGAGCCAAGGAAATGTGAGTAAGAATAAAGCACAGTTTGATTCTTATCCTATTAAATTCAAAATATTCAAATAACTGTCATTTCTGAAAACATATTCGATATAGCATACCTTTGTGCACAAATACAGACCATTCACATAACTGAACTGCGACTTACTAACAGAAAATCTCAATCGTTAAGTATGACTTTCGTATCGGAATAATACGCAAATACTCTGCAACAATTTAAATTGCTAGCTGTAGTAGTTCACAACAAATGCAAAACAAGATTTTTCTAAAAACAACAGAACCGATTTTCGTAAGATCAGTACTGAACAGACGATTTTTATGTTGAATATAAACGAAAATTCTTTCTGCAGATTCCACGTCATTAAATATTCATACTAAAATTATGTACCACCAGATCTTTGAAGTTTCAAGGGAACTTATATTTCATTAAAATGAAAAAGTCATTGACAGATAAACACTGAAATAAATAGTAAGTTCTAATTTAACAACAAATTTTTTGTGTAAAATAGCAGATGACTTTTTTTGTTCTCCTTGCACTTCTATAGGTAATGCAGATAACCTTACTCTTCTTTTCAGTTAAAGTATCACTTTCAACTCAGAATGCCATTGATAGACAAACGGCACCACAACTGTTATTGGCTTCGTAATATGGCGACAATACCTTCCCTTCTGTGGCATCTCTCCCTATTCTAACCTCCCTGATCATCCAGCACAGACATACATTAAGTATCTACCGACAAATCCGCTGGTTTTAGTGCTGACGCCGCGTTCTTACCTACACAAACGTCAATACGTTTGTGAATGTTACTTAGACCACTTCTGAAATAAAGTGACATTTCAGTAGGTCTATTTTTACGGTGATTTAACAGCTTCTGAAATTGCGCTAATATTTGCGTACTAGCTTAATTTAACACACATATTTTAGAATCGTGTTATTAGATGAACATTAAGATACATATACCTCCGTTTAAAGGAGACTGCAGTTTTCGTAAGAACACTCGAATACGGACACTCGTTGTCAACAACTAACAGCGTTATCCAGGTACAGTTGCACTTTTAGGCCCCTTTCACACGGAGGCCGTGCATCTGGATGCAGTGAGACGTTGGCTTAACTCCGGCTCAATGCAACATGTCTTGGGCAGACGGTAACAAAATGATTCTTTTAAAGGAAGCAGTAGTAGTTGTTGTTGTTACTGCAGCAGTTGTTATGAAGAAACGCTGAGTACGAAAAGTAAACCAATGGTGTCATCTAAAAACTACTTCTCTTTTAAGCTTAGGAAATTTCCATTGGCTTCACGAGACACTACAAGCAGATCCTGAGAAATTTTTCATCATCTGTTGAATGTCAATAACTTCTTTTGATAAGCAGTGTGCAAAACTGAAACAATTTTTTCGATTGGTGGACCAATATGAGGAAGTATATAACAGTGACTCTGAGGTAGGTGCGAAACAAACTTCTTTGTGGCAAAAACATGGAACATTTTACTATAATTTTAACAGGATCTATACAAATTTATCAATGAACTTAATATAATTTCATATGATGGAAGCTTTTCCTAATAGTACAACACTGTAAGTATGATAGGTATTACAGAAGTACACTGCTCCTTTTTTTTTTTTTTTTTTTCCCCAGATACTCCAAACTGCCGAATTTTCAGATTGGTTATCGATTTCTGAAGTGGGCTGCGAGGGACGTTGTGTGTAATTGCTATTTATGAAGATTGAGGATAGTTGGGGGAGCGGGAAGTTGAGTGATTTACTTCAACGGCGTTTGGGTAAAACTGCTAGGGTGGATAAAAAAAAAAAAATAAAAAAAATAAAAAAAAAAAAAAAAAAAAAAAAAAAAACTAGACGAACATCATACTGTTGCGCCATGTGTGCTGCAAAATTGGGACTATGAAAGGGCCCGCTCCGCACTTATTCCAGCTATCTGCACAATCTGGCAACACTTTACACTGCGGCAGTTCATGCTAGAAGATTTGTGTGCAGTTACGAGAGATATAGGCCAGCTACCACCGTGATCTCACGGTAAAATGCCTGACTTGTAGTTACGAGTAATGGTGATAGAAACCACTTGCTGACAAAATTTTTATTTCAAGTCTCACTTGAAACTGATTCCAAGAGTGTAATGGGAGCATAACACGTTTCATTTTGCGATACACTGATAATAACATATCGGCTCAACAACACTGCTGCCTTTGGACGCAGCACGCGGCAGAGCTTTCCGCGGCCAATTCGCTGGCAGCCGGCATCACGTGCAGTAAAACTGGAAACCTTCTCTCTGATTGCCGTTCTCCAATTGACGACCACTATGCAGTTTGCTCAATCATTTCACAAGATGTTGTTCATAAAATCGTAACTGATCGAAGGAATTATCACAAATTGTGTGCACGATGGTTGTCCAAATGCTTACCGAAGCACACTAAGTGAACAGCGCCGCTAGTGAATTTCTTGACCGATCTGAGATTAATAGCGACGTTTTGCTCAATTCTGTAGTGCCAGGAAATGAAAGTTGAACTTATTACGCTACTGACAAAAATATTCAAAATATGTTTGTAAACCTATTGGATCAAATTGCTATGGTCATCAGTCCATAGACATACAAACTACTTAACGTGAGACGGTAGGCCCTATACCGACATTGTTAAATTAAGCAAATTCATGCCCATTTTCTCGGAAACTACTGAACAGATTTGTCTGAAAATTTCATTGAAAATTAAATGATCTTTGTACAACACACTGAACCGAAATCGTTGAGGTATTGTGATTTATAAAATACTTACTAATTTAATTGCTGTTTATAATTTTTTGTGTGGAAATAAGTCAAAAATATTTATATTGTAGTAGAACTACTGATCAATCATCAAGACTGCGGTTCCACGGCTGTAATGCAGTGTTGTTTACCATCTGCGAAGTTTTCATTAAAATTTCTCTGATAGTTTCTGAGAAAACGGCGCAAATGTTTGAGAATTAATAGTTTTGACAAATCAAGACACAGCCTTACAACATGTTTATTCTAGGAAAATATTACAGATCTGTTCCGAAGAAGTTCTTAGAAGCAGCCTACACTATAATCAGGTTCATAATTATCTTTGGGTTCATTTGCCTGTTTCCTTTTCCTGCTTCCTGACTCTTTAGACATTAGAGAAGCGGCAAAGTATGACCTGTCCATACGCAAGCTGTCAATATCTCGTACAATAGTTACAGTATTCTGTCCGGGTGTTATGCCTAACTGTTCTAAATCATTAAGTCTGGCAATGATTCCATTGTTCCACGTTATCACAGCATTTGATACTGCTAGTTGTAAAGTTCTGTAACCAATAAACACATTTTTGGGATGCGGGTCCACACGATGTTTTTGAAGGAAAACGTTAAGTTTTGAGATTTTCCATGCAGGCACTTCCTCAGTAGATCAGGGTGGGCAAGGTCTCTGTTGATTGGTTTGATTTTATCCATAATTGATTCAGGAACAGAGTGCTTGTGTCTGAATAACTTGAGGTTACCAGCTGCCTGTGCCTTCCTAAACTTGCACCTTGTATCACGGGGTGGCGGACATAGAACATGAGTTGGCTTCTCGCCAGTGGAAATACTGTGGAAAAAAGTGACCCACATTGCTTTCTTCATTCCCTCCAGATCTCCAGAATTCTTCTTAATTGCATTACCATAATTTTCCTGCAACACATTGATAATTTTATCTGTCAACCTATACTTCATAGACTTGCCATCAGAAAGCCTGCAGACATTTGACTATCGAAATGAAGCTGGGTTAACCAACACATGAACCGTATATTTCTGTACACAAAACAAAACAGACTAACTCTGTAACTGTAAAAGTGCCGGAGGTATAATCATTTTTACGAATAGGGGCGTAAATTATTACAGTGACAGATGTCATAAAAATTTCAAAAAAGAACATAGTATCTAATTATGCAACAGACAAAATTGATTTCTTGAAAAATTTCGGTCTACCGACTTACCTTAAACTGATTTACGCTAAGGACAACACACACATCCATGGCGAAGGGAGGACTCGATACTCCCGCTGGAACTTCATGAGAATGTGCGTTCTCGTAACACTCATGCAACCCTAGAGTTGTTCGTTTGGTTGAGATGTTTTTGTTTGGAAGTATGTAAAATAAGTATGAAGAAGGAGAAATATTCATCGGCTTACTCTAACAATGCAGCATTCCAGTGAAGAAAATTGTCATTATTCCCAGTTTTTCTTTATACAGCAAAGTAATTGAAAATATTTTCACACACTTCTCGCAGCTGTTTTTTCATGGGTTACTCGTACTACACATTGCGATGCATTTCAATGGGCCCACAACGTCATGACGTATTAACGCATTTGTGGGAAACAAACGTAACGCATATTGTGGAAAATGCGAACTCTCCAGGTCTGCCTGCGCAGTACGCCATCTGTGATTTATGAGATGCACTGTGGAAGGGTCGGTATAACTTTGTAAAACACCTTGTAATTTGCTTTTGCGACGTAATGGGGTAGACAGAGTGAGCTCGCTTTCTCGCTATTCGTTTTGTAGGTGCACAAAGAACGGCAATGCCTGACCAATCCGCCGGTCTTTCCTTTCCCGCACCTTCTGCCCTCCAACCACCCCCCCCTCCTTCCTGCTGTCACCTGTCACATCTTCACAACAAATCATATGTCCAATACCTTTCTAAACTGTTGTATACATGTAATATTTTGTCTTAGTCCATTCTGCTTAACAATAACTATATTAACATATTGGCTATTTGTATAGTCTATGGGACTTAACTACGGGGTCATCAGTCCCTAAACTTACAAACTACTTATGAACTACTTACAAACTAGAACGGCACAAATATCCATGCCCGAGGAGGGATTCGAGCCCCCGATCGTAGTGGCCGTGCAGACCATGACTGAAGCGCCTCAGTCTCCTCGGCCACCGCGGCCGGCAACATATTGGCTGCCAAAGGTATACTTGGGGTACCGACCCCCGGGGACCATTTACTTTTTTTCCGTATTCTGCTTTATTTTACTTGAAGTAAGTAATTTAAGTACAAATAAGTTGAAAATATTGCAATTTAGTACCTTAGTTTATGTTGTTTTGTGTGAGTTACACATGTCTCACATGGCGCCAGAGTAAAGTACCAGGTGTGTCATTTGCTATGTCGCTAATAATTTTGGGTCAGTGTTTCTGAAGTCTTTCATTCCATTATTTGCTTACGGTTCCATTATTATTTTTCTGCATTGTTACTACAGCCTTTATTCAGTGTTGTTTGCTCCGTAACACAGTGATATTGTAGAGAAGAAAGTGTTTCGTAGAAGTTATGTAGATGAACAAAGGCATGTGCAGAAGCTTTAAGATGAAGTTATGAAGAAGATGAAGATACTAAGGAAATGGAAAAATAACAGGAATGTGTTGATGCTGAGTAATGTTCATGGAGAGGCAGAACTGAAGTTCAAACTAAGAGGGGCACAAAGAAAAAACAAGGAATGATAACTGACTATAACCAGTCATTTATAGATTTATCTCGCGAAATGAACTCCTATATTGTCTAAGGCGAGGTGTGGAATGTTACAGGAAGCTTGCAATTGAACTGTTGACAGGGTCAGCACTGGTAAATGCTCTTGTGATTTACCGATACATCAACAACAAGATCATCACAGAATTCAAAGAGGAAGTGACTTTGAGACTACTCCATACAGAGGATGCCGATTCCTATGAGAAATCTCTAACCGTAGCCACCGAGCCGCCTGCAGATTGTGCTGCTGTGAAGATGGGAACAGCAAGTCATAGGTTTACGGATGCTACAAAAAAAATGAAGAATGAATTTGAACGAGAGCAACCTGTCAAAAAATGTAAACAAACTACATGGAAATGTAAGAACTTGTGAATCATATTTTTGCGAAGAGTGTTTCTTCATAAACCACAGTGCATGCAGGTGTTAGAGATACGAAGTGCAATTACCCAATTTTTTTCAGTCTGTTTCATTTTTGTTGTAATTAAAACTATATGTGATATATAATCTACTGTAAAAGTAATATGTAACACCAGATAATAAATTATAAAAACAAGGAAATTACAAAATGCCTGGTCCATGTAAGTTATATGTTGTTGTTGTGGTATCAGTCCGAAGACTGGTTTGATGCAACTCTCCACAATACCTTATCTCCAGCAAGCCTCTTCAACTACTTACAAGAACGGCAACCTACATCTGTCTGCTTACTGTGCCCATCTCTTGGTCTTCTTCTGCGGTTTTTACCCCACACACTTCCCTCCAATGCTAAATTCACAATTCCTACCAGTCGATCCCTTCTTTTAGTCAAGGTGTGCCAGAAATTCCTTTTCACCCCAATTCTGTTCAGTACCTCATTAGTTATGCGATCCACCCACCTAATCTTCAGCATTCTTCTGTAGCACCACATTTCAAAAGCCTCTGCCGGCCGCGGTGGCCGAGCCGTCTGCGGCGTGCCAGTCACAGTCTGTGTGGCCACTACGGTCGGGGGTTCGAATCCCTACTCGGGCATGGATATTTGTGCCGTCCTTAGTATCCACAAGTAAAACTTCCTGGCTGTGGCTAAGCCATGTCTCCACCATATCCTTTCTTCCAGGAGTGCTAGTCTTGCATGGTTCGCAGGAGAGCTTCTGTGAAGTTTGGAAAGTAGGAGGCGAGGTACTGGCGGAAGTAAAGTTGTGAAGCGGCATCGTGAGTCGTGTCGGGATAGCACAGTCGGTAGTCGCTTGCCCGCGACAGGCAAAGGTCCCAGGTTCGAGTCCCGGTTCCGGCACACAATTTTAATCTGCCAGGAAGTTTCATATCAGCGCACACTCCGCTGCAGAGTGAAAGTTTCATTGTGTAAACATTCCTTAGGCTGTGGCTAAGCCATGTCTCCACCATATACTTTCTTCCAGGAGTGCTAGTCTTGCATGTGAAGTCTTGCTTCTGTGAAGTTTGGAAAGTAGGAGGCGAGGTACTGGCGGAAGTAAAGTTGTGAAGCGGCAATGTTAGTCGTGTCGGGATAGCACAGTCGCTAGTGTGCTTGCCCGCAAAAGGCAAAGGTCCCAGGTTCGAGTCCCGGTTCCGGCACATAATTTTAATCTGCCAGGAAGTTTCATATCACCGCTCACTCCGCTGCAGAGTGAAAGTTTCATTCTGTATTCATAAGTAGTTTGTAAGTTTAGGGACTGCTGACCCCGTAGTTAAGTTCCATAAGCTCTACAAACATTTCAACATTTTTTCAAAAGTCTCTATCCTCTTCCTGTACGCACTGTTTATGGTCCATGTTTCACTCCCGTACAAGGCTACACTCCACACAAATGCCTTCAGAAAAGACTTCCTTAGGCTTAAATCAATATTCGATGTTAACAAATTTCTCTTTTTCAAGAACGCTTTTCCATCCATTGCCATTCTGCATTTTATATCCTCTGTAGTGCGACCATCATTATTTTATTTTAGTGTCCAAGTAACAAAACTCATCTACCTCCTTTATTGTTTCGTTACCTAATCTAATTCCTTCAGCATCACCTGATTTTCTTAGAATGCACTCCATCACTCTTGTTTTCCTCTTGTTAATGTTCATCTTATATGCACCTTTCAGCACACTGTCCATTCCGTTCAACTGCTCTTCCAGGTCCTTTGCTGTCTCTGAGAGAATTACAATGTAATCACCAAAACGCAAGGTTTTTATTTCTTCACCCTGAACTTTAATTTCTTCTCCAAATTTCTCCTTGCTTTTCTTTATAGCTTGCACAATGTACAAATTGAATAACATTGGAGAAAGTCTACAACCCTGTCTTACTCCCTTCCCAACCACTACAACTCTTTCATGCCCTTCAACTCTGACAACCGCTGTTTGGTTTTTGTACAAGTTGTAAATAACCTTACGCTCCCTATATTTTACTCCTGCTTGCTTCATAACTTGAAAGAGTTTATTCCAATTGTCAAAAGCCTTCTCCTAATATACAAAAGTTAGATATGTAGGTTTGCCATTTCTTCATCTATCCTCTAGGATAAGCCGTAAAGCGAGTATTGCCTCCCGTGTTCCTACATTTCTCCTGAACCCAAACTGATCTTCCCCGAGGTCAGCTTCTACCTCCTTTTCCATACATATATAATTCACGATTTAAAGTGTCAATAACTGCTCTTGAGCTCTTGAAAACTGGAGCCCATGAAGATGATTTGTTACTGTTGCCATAACGTACTGTAACACCTAGTCACAGCACGATACTGAGTGTTACAACTGCACCACGGAGCTTTAAATGGAAAAATGCCCGTGAGTCGTATTTACTTCACGTGGCCCGAAGAAAAGACTTCCTGTGACTTATATTTAACTCACGTGGCAGATAATGTGTTAAAACATGTTTTCTAAAAGTTGGAAATTTTTCTATTTCTTGTGACAAGGACATTATTAGTCCTTGAATTCATAATTATTTTTCGCGCCTCACTGTGTATCACGAATTAAATGAGCTGCGTTTTTCAAGTCGTGGGGATTTCGTTCGTGTTTCCTCGCGCACCAAAGTCAGAATGAAAGAATACCTACTGGATTAATACAATGCTTCGAACTGTTAGACTGCAGATGTTGGAAAAGTTATGATTTCTGATCGGTAATCATCTGTAAGCGTTTTCGTGACTGCAGTACATTATAGTAATAATATGGGTACACAATTAAAAAGTAGTCAATTTTATTTTAACAATTATTTTACAATCTTTTCCTGACTTTGGTTTTTGCAAAATCATCTATAAGGTCTGTTAAATCTAGATTTGATGCAGCCTTGTTTTCGATTGTTATGAGTGACAAATGTCCGGTCAAGCTTGAGCCATACTGTACCTCAGATGCGTTTTGATAATTTTTAATTTGCTGAACGATCTTTAGGCTGCTGCAGAAGAATAAAACTGCGGTAAATACTTCCGTAACCTCACATTCTAAGAATGCACATTTTTTTTTTATAATTTCCTCACATAATTGGCGTACTGTCCATGTTGGGGTCAATTTCGGCAGGAGAAATTAAAAGTCGAAATTCCTTCATTCAACTAAAATATTTTATACAGTATAACGTCTATTACCCGAAGTAATTATGGGACATGGATATTCGGAAAACCGGTTTATTCGGATATTCGAACTGTACACTTCTATTTGCCAATAAGAAGTTCTGTACAGCAAATGTATTTATATTGTATTTGGAGGAGCGCGATCTTTCGCATTGCACGCCACAACACTTGGAAGACGCAGCTGTTCCTGTGAGCAGCTCTGATGCTGCCGCTACTTCTGCTGCTACGCCGAGTGAAGTGTGCCTATTGTTGGAAATATTTACTGGTCGCTTCGCCTGCTAGCAACGCGTCTTGTGAAGGCCTAGAAGTATTGTTCCGCCAGCCGGTAGCCCAGTGCGGCTACTGTGGGAATCTTGGTTTGTGGGGAAGGGTATATGATGGACGATAGGGAAGGTAAAAATAATTAAATAAAAAATTCGACGCTCTACTGTAACTTTCTTCGATCGTCGATCCCGAAGGTTGAAGGGCCCCTGGAGCTCGGGGGCCCCGGGGCACTGCCCCGCCTTGCCCTATGATAGCTGACTTATTCCTGTACAAGTGGATGAGATTTTTTTCCTCGAACAAAGAAATACATAAATTGGAAGACTTTCCTGTAGCGCTGAATAATAATTTCGGAATATATAAAAAAGGAAAGTGTGTATCTGACAATCCTTCACCTTGACAATAAGGATGATAGTACGGTGTTATGAAATAAAGTGGCTGAGTGTAGCCCAATTAATGTAATTTGGCTATGAAGTATGAGCTAACAAAAAAAGACACATTAATTAGAGGTTCTTAACCGTATTCATCAAAGGATTCCGTTTCCTAACGAACATGAGCAACAATGAGACAGTTATTTGTCTATATATGAGAATGCAGTGTTGTTTGCACAAATTATTGGCGATTGTTTTTATTGTGTATTCCGAACGTATTCTCTGTTGCTGCGCGAATTATCTCAGTGGACTTAGCAGCGGGAGAGATGAGTGGAGACATCTACCAGCAAGGAAGCGCACTTCTTACCTCTCCACATAGCGGCTGCTGCGTTGCTACGTAGTTCAGTCTCTTACCTACAGAGGGCTCTCCAGACTATCTTCACTTTAAAGCTCAATTCTTCGAGATAAATCCATGCACAAAACGTATGGATTTGTTTTTCATGACGACTTCGAAACAGAGAACCTATCTCGGCTTAAATAGCTTTCTTCCGGCATCTTTTCATACGTCAAATACATGAAATAAAGAGGCTCAACAAAATATGCGTGATATATTAGAGTCTGCAAAATATGAAAAACATATTAGGCCTACCCATACTATCCACAGCAGACGCAATGAAACTTAACCCCAGAAAAGTCGATCATCGCAAAGCTTATATATCATTATTACTATGACAATTTTTTAAGAAAGTTTTACATTGTTTTAAACAGTACATTATTTATTTTTATATAATGGAAAGGAATTTTCTACATCAGCCCACGAATTTCAGTTTTGTCAGTAACAATAAAATCTGTCTACATCACTAAAAATGTATTTTTTGTTACGTAGTTTCAGCAACAACCGTCATCAGATCTGTAATTAAAATTATAGGAACTTACAAATGATGGTTATAATCGATATCCATAAAAGTTTCTAACATAAATTAAAACTTAAAAAGGTTTTTTACAGGGTAGTATTTAAAAATGTTCAATCGCCTAAAAAGCACTGAACTTGAATAGCAAAGTTCAGCGTGAGTAATAAAATCTGTACCTACTATGAGCGCCAACAAAATTCTTAAAATATCTGCACATAAGGAAAAAATAAAAAAAAAGTAAAATAAAAAATTAAAAAGCTCTGCACGCAGTAGGCATTAGTGTGGGGAGTTGCCTAACAATTTTTATTTTTGTTCTTCTTTTTTCACTACAATTTAGATCTGTAAAAATAAAAATAGGTAAATTTTAATTTAAAATTATACTCAGATAATAAACTTTTCTTTTTTAAACTGGCGTTACATAGAGTAAAATTATGTGCTACGATCATTACCTTTTTATGTGGTATGGATAACACTATGAACATAAAATTGTTTTCAAATATATAAATTTTCAGTGCAGTTATTATTAAATTCAATGTAAAAGCAAGCTGTAACTTTTTCGTAAGAAATACTAGCTGTAAACCCGGAGTTGGCCAGGTATTTGTTTATTTATTCCTGCCTTGAGTTACTACTTCTCTTAACTCTTCTCTTAACTCTTTTCTAAAATCATTTTATACTTATTTGAGGATATATAAGAAACAAAGCTTTCTTGCATAATGTACAAAATTAGTGCAGCATCCAAACAAACAAAGATAGTTTTCAAAACATAAATCACATATAAAATTCGTCCACACTCACGATCCACAGAGTGCCGAGGTCGGGTGGCTTGTGTGTCTACAACGATGCAGGTAGCCATACCGTAGGTTCAACCACAATGGAGGGGTATCTGAGGAGAGGCCAGACAAACGGCTGATAGCGAGGGAAAACTATAATCGTAACTACTGTACGAATATTGTATGATGGCGTCTTCTTGGGTAAAATATCCCAGAGGTAAAATAGTTCCCCATTCGGATCTCTGGGCCAGGATTACTTAGGAGGATGTCGTCATCGAGAAAAACAAAACGGGCATTCTACGGTTTGGAGCGTGGAATATTCTAACCTCAATCGCGTAGGCAAGTTAGAAAATTTGAAAAGAGAAATTGATAGATTGAAGTTAGATATGTTAGGGTTTAGCGACGTTTGGTGGCAGGATGAACAGGATTTCTGGCGGGGGAGTACAAAGTTGCATATACAAAATCAGGTATTTGTAACACAGGAGTAGGTCTGATAAAGAATAAGAAAATACGAATGCGGGTAAGTTAATATGAACAGCACTGTGAATGCATTATCATAGGAAAGATAGACACAAAACCAACACCAACCACAATAGTACAGGTTTATATGCCAACTAGCTCGGACAATGATGACGTTATCGAAGAAACGTATGAGGAGATAAAACAAATCATTCAGCAAGTTAAAGGAGACGAAAACTTAATTGCGATGGGGGACTGGAACTCGGTAGTAGGAAAGAGAAAGAAAGGAAATGCAGTAGGTGAATATGGACTGAAAAAAGGAATGAAAGAGGAAATCACTTGCTAGAGTTTTGCGAAGAGCAGAGTTTAATGATCACCAACACTTGGTTTCATCATCATGAAAGAAGGCTGTATACGCGAAAGACACCAGGTGACACTTTATAATGATAAGGAATAGATTTAAAAACCAGGTTTTAAACCCTAAGACATATCCAGGGGGAAATAGACTCTGACCATAACCTATTAGTTATGAAATGCAGATTAAAACTTCAAAGACTGCAGAAAGGTAGATTAGTTAGGAGATGGAACCTGGACAAAGTCAAGGAACCAGAGGTGGTTGAGAGATAAGAGGGAGCATTAGGCAAGGATTTGCTGAATCGGCGGAAATAATAGAGAAAGAACGGGTAGCTCTGAGAGTAAGGGTAGTGACGGCCGCAGAGGTTCATATAGGCAGAAGGAGAATGCCTAAAAGCAATCCCTGGATAACACAGAATATGCTGAACTTAAATGATGAAGGAGAAAATATAAAAATTCAACAAGCAGGCAAAAGGGAGTACAAATGTCTGAAAAATGAGATTGGCAGGAACTCCAGACCGGCAAAGCAGGCATGGCTAGAGGACAAATGAAGAACTGTAGAAGAATGTATAACTAGGGGAAAGATAGATACCGCCTACAGGTATTGAGATATTTGGAGACAATAAAAGCATCTGTAGGAATATTAAGAACTCAGACGGAAAACCAGTAATAAGCAAAGAGGGGAAAGCTGAACTGTGGAAGGAATTTATAGAAGGCCTATACATAGGAAATGTACTTGAAGGCAGTATTCTAAAAATGGAAGACGAAGAGGAGGAAGACGAGATAGGATATACGAAACTGCGAGAGGAATTTGACAGAGTGCTGAATGATATGAGTCGAAACAAGGCCCCTGGAGTCTGAACTGATGATATCGTTAGAAAAGCCAGTCATGAAAAAATTGTTCCATCTGATATGCAAGATGTATGAGACAAGGGAATACCATCCGACTTCAAGAAGAATATTGTAATTCCAGTTCCAAAGAAAGCAAGTGCAGACGTGAAAATTACAGAACTATCAGTGTAATAAGTCATGGTTGCAAAATACTAATTATTTACAGACGAATGGAAAAAGTTGTGGAATCCTACCTCGGAGCAGATCAGTTTGAATTTAAGATAAATGTAAGACCACTGGAGGCAATACTCACATTACGACTTATCTTAGAAGATAGGCTACAGGAAGTCCAACGTACGTTTATAGCGTTTGTAGATTTTGAGGAAGCTTTTGACAATGTTGACTGGAATACACTCTTTCAAATTCTGAAGATAGCAGGGGAAAATATAGGGAGCGAAGAATTATATTCAGCCTATATAAAAACCAGACAGTAGTTTAATAAGAAGGGCAAGAAAGGGACGTAGAGGCTGGAAAGGGAATAAGACAGTGTTGTAGCCTTTCCACAATGTTGTTCAATCTGTACATTAAAAAAGCAGTGAAGGAATGCAAGGAGAAATTTGGAGTGGGAGTTAAAGTTCAGGAGGTTCGAGTCCGCCCTGGGGTATGGGCGTGCGTGTTGTCCTTAGGTTAGTTCACCTTAGTTTAAGTAGTTAGTAAGCTACGGACTGCTGACCACGCATTTTGGTCCGATATATTTCCAAACTTTCTTTTTATATATATAATTCGAAGAACTGCACGTTTTAAATAAAGGCGTTACGTTAAATCAAACAAAGAAATTTCAAAATCGTGCGTTATTCCGTTTGAATTATAACTTATTTTCTTTCTGGTTTGATTATGGGTAAATTTGTACTCCATTTGGTTACGTTGTACATTGCCTTAAAATATGTTCTTTCAGAATATATGTGGTGGTTAGTAAAAAACGGGACGATATGCGTCCCATATTTACTTTGTCAGGAAAATGAGACGCTGAGACTAAATAAGGGACGACCCCGTAATATACTGGACGTCTGGTCGGGGTTGGAACAGTTGTCCTGAGTGACACTTGCCCCACACTGGGCAACTGTTACAAACTCCGTCTGGTCACCCTATCGTAATCTTTATTAAATTCAAACGACTCTCTCTGTTCATCCCCTGTATACAAAAATAACTGCCAAATTCTAGGTGACGAGTTGAGCCGGCCGCGGTAGCCGAGGGGACTGTGGCGCGCCAGTCACGGTCTGCCCGGCCACTACGGTCGGGGGTTCGAATCTCCCATCGGTAATGAATATTTGTGCCGTCCTTAGTGTTAGCTAGTTCATAAGTTTAGAGACTGATGACCCTGTAGTTAAGTCCCATAAGCTATACAAACATTTGAATTTTTGACAAAGACGATTTTTGATGTAGAAGAAAACACAATTACGATATTAAAAAACCATTTGGTTTCAAAAGATAGACTTGAAACATGCAGGAATCAATAAAGAAATGATAAATGAAAACGTTAAATTCAGAGACAAGATTATGAATAAGAGAGAAAGAGAGAGAGAAGGGGAAAAAATGAAGAAGTAGGAAGCAAGAAAAAGGAGATAATCATGTAAATTCAAGTTTCAATCAATGTTGCTGTGCCTGTAGTAATATGTTCAGTTAATACGGCAGGAAACCATTTAATGTATTGAAATTAATGTTCTATAATTAAAAAATTTTACTCTGTGTAAAATTCTACATTATTGACGATGGAACATTTTGTAAAAATTTAAAATTTGCTGGATTAAAGTTTAAAAGGATTGAAATTTACCATGAAACAATAGAGTATTAATTTTACATTTTATTCTTTTCATATTCGAGTATAGGTGGTAATAAATAAGTAATTTATCACTGGTTTGCTATCTCTCTCTTCCGTTCTCGGAACATGGCTATATGTCGTCGCTATCGTTCTTCGAGTTGTTCTGTGTGCTGTCTGCAGTCCATTATCTTAGAGGTGCATTTCTTACTGTGCTGTGTTCTACCTAGTGACTTATTTCAACAATTGCATCTTTGATACTCGCATTTTTGATATTGGGTACTTTCACAACCTGTTACTGAAAGTAATATACAGTAAAATTAGAATAAAATGAAATACAAGAAAAATTTTAAAAATATATGTAACCTAAAAGAACACACGTGTTGTTTGGTCCATACCATGTCCTTTTGTTCAACGTCACTGGGCGTATGTGAGGTATCCCATGACTTATGTTAACTAAGTGTAAATAACTACTGCAACTTACCGTGGCACAGTAGCCTCTCGCCAGTCTTTCAACTGGACGCCACTTCGGCGACTTTCATGCACCTAATATACCCAAGTAATCAACCCGGGTAAAAGAGCGCTGCAGATTAACATGGATATCCAAACGATTTGTCATTCCTGGCGACTCCTCATATCGTTGAGAGGAGAAGGTTGGCTTCTACAGATCACTGAAAAATTTTGGATCAAACTGGGTTTCGAACCGACGAATCCTGCGTTTCCAGTCTACATCCACATAAATACTCTGCAAATCACTCTGAAGTGCACGATAAGACAGATCAAGGGCTTTATCCTGAGTGTACCAGCTCCGACGCTTAAAGTAAATGGTATCTTCAAGGAAACATTTGAAATCGAAACACGCTGATTTTTATTTCATGCCTAATCAACCTAGATAACAACATTTAATTTGAAATTAAAACAAAATTGAGGTCATTAATCGAGATAATAAATGTTCAAATGTTTGTAGAGCTTATGGGACTTAACTACTGGGTCGATAGTCCCTAAACTTACAAACAACTTATGGACTAGGTAATACTAAGGACGGCACAAATATCCATGCCCAAGGGGGGATTAGAACCCCCTACCGTAGTGGCCGTGCAGGCCGTGACTAGCGCGCCGCAGACCGCTCGGCCACCGCTGCCGGCAGATAATAAATATCCTGTCTCTTAATTTGCATCAAATCAGATACACTCTGCAAAATTTCGTGAAGAGCAGTTGAGTAGCTTCGGAGTTTATCGCTTACAAACATTCGGACAGTGGATTTTTATATACAGTGAGGGGCGAAGGAATCTGGCACACCTGCGTAATATCGTGTAGGACTTCCGCTAGCGCGCAGAAGTGCCGCAACACAACAGGCACGGAAACGACTAATGTCTGAAGTACTGCTTCAGGGAATTAACTCCTTTCATCCTGCAGGACTGTCCATAAATCCGCAAGAGTATGATGGGTGGAGATCTCTTCAGAAGCGTACGTTGAAAGGCAGAATAATGTTCGTATCTGGTGAGTTTTGTGGCCAGCGGTGATGTGTAACCTCAGAGGAGTGTTCCTGGAGACTGTGTAGCAGTTTTGGACGTGTGGGGTGTTGCTTTCAAATCATTGTCCAAGTCCTCTTGTATCCACATTGCGCAGTGCACATGAATGACGGACGGAGAGAAACTTACGGTTTCACGTCACGTCGACAGCTTGGTCATTGGAGGTGCATCTCACTCTGGTTTCTGGATAAGCTTACGTATTGTGGTATGAGTGGGACAATACACAAATGGTTTAAATCATACTTAACTGGAAGAGTGCAGAAAGTTGAAATAAGCAGTTCACATGATATAGATGAAACAGTTAATTCCTCTAACTGGGCAGTTATCAAGTGTGGGACCCCACAAGGTTCGGTATTGGGTCCTTTACTGTTCTTAATATATGTTAATGACTTGGATTATGCATTCACGAAGATGCTAAGCTAGTTCTCTTTGCTGATGATACAATTATAGCTATCACACTTGACAAACAGTAAGTAACTGACGAAATTGTAAATGAAATCTTTCAGAATGTTATTAAGTGGATCTCTACAAATGGACTCTTATTAAACTTTGATAAAACCCAGTATATACAGTTTCATACAGTAAATGGCATGATACCATTAATACATTTAGACTTTGAACATAAATCTGTAACTAAGGTCGAATATTCAAAATTGTTAGGTGTTTGCATTGACGAGGGATTGAATTGGAAGAAACATATTGAAGATTTCCTGAAACGTTTGAGTTCAGCTACTTATGCTATCAGGGCCAATGCCATATTTGGTAATATACATCTCAG
Organism: Locusta migratoria; assembly: GCA_026315105.1. Taxonomy (NCBI): domain Eukaryota; kingdom Metazoa; phylum Arthropoda; class Insecta; order Orthoptera; family Acrididae; genus Locusta; species Locusta migratoria. The sequence goes on from CM048751.1 coordinate 171,670,210, forward strand.
TAAATTAGCATACGATGCCTATATTCATTCACTTCTTTCATATGGGATCATATTCTGGGGTAATTCAACATTGAGTAAAAAGCATTCATTGCTCAAAAGCGTGTAATCAGAATAATTGCCGGAGCCTATCCAAGAGCATGCTGCAAACACTTATTTAGGGATCTAGGGATCTTCACTGTAGCTTCGCAATACATATATTCACTCATGAAATTTCTGATTAACAATCTGACCCAATTCAAAAGTAATAGTAGTGTGCCAGAAAAGTCTTTGGTCACTTACCAAGTAGCATAAAAAATCTGACAGATAGCCAACTAATATTAAAAAAAATTAAAGGAATTTCTGAATGGCAACTCCTTCTACAATGTAGATGAATTTTTAGATAAGACATAAAAAATAACAAAATTAAAAATTAAAAAAAAGTAAAAAATGTAAATAAGAACTCCTTAAAATTTACTAAACTGACACGTTCCACATCATTAAGAAATGTCGTATATACGATCTATGGAACAAGTATGAATCTAATATAATCTAATCTATGGCTGGGAAAGCAAAGCGGCCGTGAACTTTGATAGGAACCTTCACTGTATTTTCCTGTAGTGATTTAGGGAAATCACGGAAAACCAAATTTGGGATGAATGGAGAGTAGTATAATGATGGGAGTTACACCCCACTGAGATTGATGGGAGTTACACCCCACTGAGATTCGCGCGTCTTTTGTTTTTTTGGCGGGAAATTTGAATTACGCCCCACCCCTCCTCCCTCGGCCAATTGCCGGACCGCGGATCAAAGGATGCCGCCACAGGATGATTGATAGGTCTTCCTGGAAGAACGAAAGATGATTGACAGTTTACATTTAGGTCCTTTTGATTCGCTACTTCTCCGACCGCTAATCAAAGGACGCCGGCATAACGCACTTAAGGATGATTGACTGGTTGCAACACCTCCCTCGGCCACACACGACGCCCCGCCCCCCGCCCCCCCCCCTCCACCCCTCGGTGCCGCCGCCAGACAGGCAGCACCTCCGACAGGTCCAGACCTGTAGACTCATCGACATGTCTGTACTCGCACCCTGGACCACATACCTGGCCGGTTCGACGCCCCCCTCCACCCCCGGCACCGCCGCCAGACAGGCGGCACCTCCGACAGGTCCAGACCTGTAGACCCCTCGACATGTCTGTACTCGCACCCGCGACCCCTACTCGCTCGGCCGATTGCCGGACCGCCGCCTCCGCCGCCGACAGATGCTACCCCCTCCTCCTCCACGCTAGCGACCGGTTCTCAAAGGACGCCGCCACCCGCCCTACCCGCGAGAACAAACAATACCGCGACGATTGTCTTGACCGCACCGACACCGCCCCCACAGGCCGACCCCTGCTCTCTTTTTACGGCGACCGCGCCCCGACAGGTCAGCAGCCAATTAAATTGCATATTTATTATTAAGCGCGCCGCAGCGATCCGTACGCCAGATCTCGATTTATGTAACAACAACAATTTCCGCCGTTTATTATTATTCTTGGAAAAAAATAAAGCTACCATAGTGTTCTTCGTATGCTAAAAAACAATTTAGAACAGAAATGCTTAGCTGGTCTCGTATACTACAGTATGTAGTATTAAATATTAAAACTCGTATGCAAAATTTGCAAGTAAGAATTTACACTCCCATCTCTCTCCACGCTCTTTGCATAGACTACAACCGACAGACGTGTTTAATAATAATAATAGCGCAGGTTACGGTAACGAACGCCACAAACTTACGTATCCATCTTAACATATACTCTTTCGATATACAGAAACAATTCTAACGAAAAGAAAAGAAATGGTCCGTTTTCGGAATTCGACCGCAACCTTAGATCTATAAATGTATCTCTTCGTTTAGACGATGCAAGCAACAGCCATCGAACGGAATGTAACTTGTATGCCAACCACTCTTTCGATAAAACTGCAACAGCGGCAGCAGCAGAAGACGGCATATTGTTTATACAAAAATTCCAAATAACGAAAATCGGCAATGACATCTAGCACAATGTCTCTAAATATACATCTGCTAAGCACCGTTAAACTCGTATGCAAAATTTGCAAGTAAGAATTTACATTCCCATCTCTCTCCAGCCGTGTTTAATAATAATAGCGCAGGTTAGATAATAAACGCCACAAACTTACTTATCCATCTTAACATAAACTCTTTCGATATACAAAAACAATTCTAACCAGAGCCAATTAACGAAAAGAAAAGAAATGGTCCGTTTCGGAACTCGACCACAACCTTGCATCTATAAATGTATCTCTACGTTTAGACGATGCAAGCAATAGCCATCGAACGGGATGTAACTTGTATGCCAACCACTCTTTCGATAAAACAGCAACAACAGCGGCAAGCAGCAGAATACGACATAGTGTTTATACAAAAATTCCAAATAACGAAAATCGGCAATGACATTTAGCACAAAGTCTCTAAATAAACATCGGCAAGCACCGTTAACAATCGTCCAGAACGCAGAGCGCTCTCTCGGTAGACTACATATAAGAAACATATGCTAAGTGTTTAAACAAAAACACCTAAGTTACATCTCCAAATGATCAAAACCTTCTATGCAGACGCACCATTCTGACAAGGATAGCTCGCAATGCATTTATTTAATGGAGCTGAGCCATGCCGAAAGTTCCGAAATTTAACACTCTAGCGATCTTGCCCTGTTACATTTCCTTCTTCTTAGATCGAGGTATAACTGCGCATTCCGAGAGTTCGGGTATTTTAATTTTACCTCTTATTTCCTTGCTACAGCAGTACACATCCCATCTAAGAAATCTCTATGTCCTGTTACGATGCAAACTACATTTATCTGACACCGATATTCCAGCGCCCCAGATGACATTTAATCCCTATTGTGCAATGGAGAGTCGAAATAAAAGAAAAATACGTGAAATAATTTACCGATTCCGACCGTCTACACTAAAACGTTTCGAAATTATTGGCCTAACAACACCCTTATTCGACAATACAGCAACCACAGAACCGAAGTTACCTGCCCAATGCAACACAGATTTCCAGCTCGACCCGCCCTTTACCCACAAAATTCCTACTCCGAACTAAGATTTATTATTTTAATTACAAATAGATATCTACCACAAACGAAGACGATAACATACACGCCACAACACGTGATTCTATATAGGAGATGGAGTGCTACATTTTTTTTTATTACAACTGAGTACATGCAAAGTAATGTTCGCAAACACTTATATCGCAACCAACTCCCGCACACATCGATCATAACCTGCTCTCTAAGGAATGGATGGGAGTCACACACAGTACAAACACGTCTGTCGTGTGTTCCGCTAATTTCGGCCAGTACAACTATGCGAGACCAATCCCCCCGCCTGTTTACTGTAAAAGCAAATATTTCTCCCCACACTATCTGTTTAAACCGGGCTTGCACATATACAATAGCCTCCTTTTAAAAGCATGTGTCTTCGCCATATAACCCAGTTTTCGTTTACCCTTCTTCTTCTTAGGACTTGTGGAATAACGTAGACGATATCTACGTCTGTGGATAATAAAGTCCTGGAATGCTAAAAAAAAGAAATATAGTTCCTTGCTCGACTCTACAAGTAATTTACAGTCGAAACTAAAAAAAAAAAAAACATAATGTCCGAGAGATCGGTCAATTTTCTGGTACTCTTAATACCCAAGTATCAAATCTAAAAGCGTTTGCACAGTACAACGGCGCACTTTGTAAATACCGTATCTTCTCTTTTAGAACACTTAAACAATCTTCTTACACAATCCTCCATCCTGGTAATACCATCTTCTCGACCCGGCGAAAAAATAAAAGTCCTAACAATCAACTGCCTGGACTCTTTATAAAATCGACATCTTTGCTTACACCAGGGCTCGTGATTTTTCGACAAATTTATTTTGGTTCTACAATTCGACGCCAACCACGTTAAGCAGTCGATTCCTCGCCCGCAACCACTTTGATATTGCTCCTTCCATCCGAAAGTCAGGCTCGGATACGAACGCCACTCGGTTATTGTCCAAATATCCAGCAGATAGAAGCCATCTACACGAAGCTGCTGCTGTAGTATAGATGGGAGCGCCTCCATTAAAAAACATCGATTAGCTGCAGTTTATAAGATATATACCCACAAGACATACATATTTCGCCCCATGTATTCCAGAAATAGTAACTTCGTCTTGTCTCCAGCGTTTGCAGTATCGAACTTGCTGAATTTACTAGATACACACGCACTCCATTGGCTACAACTAGCGCACTTTAAGTAACGAAACTATAGGAGTTTTATAAAACACATTGATTTTCGACGAAAGAATTATGATTTACCGCAGCAGACACATCCGCTACGTAACGTAATTCACACCAGCCGTAAAGTAGCCAACACAAGCATACGATTAAACAGGCGATGCTTCGACGAAAGATCAATGCACCACCAAAGTCGGTTTTCTTCAGAGCTTTACCGTGACGTATATATTTAGGGTAGATCAACACTTTTTACTTTCATTCCGTCCCATATAGCCTACAACACTCTCTGTAAGCGCCAAACATTTCCAACACAGTAACAGAAGTACACCTTGCAGTCAACACGAACCTACAACAACAAACGAATCTAGCCATTCCAACTCGATTTTTGTCCCAACTAGCATGCTGCAAGCTATGTATACGTTCGTAACAACCCAGACAGAGCTATCCTTACATCCGTCACTAGCCCAGTACCAACTCTAAACAAGTTACCACAGATGGTGTTATAACCGCGATCAGTAACAGACAAGATCTCCCAGACACACAGCGTTTTAATAATGTTTCGATCTCTCTCTCTCTCTCTCCACCCAATAACTACGTTGGTTGCTTGACCCGTCCCTAACATCCAATCACAATTTTGTTTCCAATGCATAGCCCGGCAGACAATATTTCTGGAACGCTTTCTATCAGCCAATACCCCGAGCATTCGCGCACAAACCACCATCGTATTCCACTCCTTCTAACAAATTATTACTCTCGATAAACATCTGTAAAAAAAATGAGCGACGTGCACACGCACAGAACAGCTAACAAGAAAAGATCTAGATCAAAGCCAAGTTCTTATAATCCTTACAAGCAGCAGCGCAAAATAGTCTACACCATTTCGAACTAATGCAACACCAGATTTTTTTAACGATCTCCAAGAGCAATCCTTTAGAGACTAAACATACGATTAAATGCGCCTCCAACGTAGGTAACTAATCCTCTAACTCGATGCTTATCGACCAAAGAACATTAATTTACCACTGCAATCATCTCCAATACGCTACCGAGAGACGTCAATTCGTAAACACAGCTAAAAGAAGATATAAATGCCCCACATTCATGCTACTAAGTATCTATATGTATTTCCACAATTGTGGATCATATATGCGTTGCATCGTTTCGCGCGACTAAACAGTTCAAAATAGGTACTTCGCGCAAGCTAGCATGCATAATCACATTCCATGTCATTTCTGGCTGTAGGCGAGTGCGGACCTGTTGACTCATCGTAGACGCCAGTTTGGAGCGTGTGTACGTCCTATACATGTAAACATACCTGTCCACGCTCGCACCTGACCTGGAGAAGTTTTCGGTTTAATTTTTCCCGACCGCACCAGATTCCGAATACAAGAGAGCTATTTTCGCGAAGATACATTTCCTCGCAACTGATACAAGCAATGTTTTTACCGTACGAGCTGTCGTTATAACTTTTATAAGCAGATACATATACAGCCAGTAGGATGAGCGCAAATTTTCGATGTAGCTCTTACAAAAACGAAACATAGTTTTTTTTAGAAAAGCAACCTGTCTTCTGGTATCTTCTCCTATGTGTTCCGCTATTTTCGGTCAGTACACCGACGCGTGACCAATCTCCCTGACTGTTTACTGTAAAAATCAAATATTTTATAAGTCCCAGTCGTAACCAGATTTCTCCACACCCTCCGTTTAAGCCGGGCTTACACATATGCCATAGCTTCGTCTTTCTCCAGCATTAGGTTGTACTCGTCCGTTATGGCAGTTGCTTTAGCCATATATTCTAGCTTCCTTCTCTTGGTCTCGATATCCGCCATTTCCAGTTTTTCTTTTCGCGCACAGAAGATATTAACTGCACGTAGCGATGTAATTTCTTTAACGGGGACGGCTTAAGCCTGTGTGATACATTTACTCTTTTCGCTGGACTTGCAGAATGACATTGTTTGTAGGTACTAGACCTAATTCGGCGATATCTATATCTGGAGGCAGTGTGGAGAACAATGTTCTGGATTGGGAGAAGTATGTTTCCCCTGCTTTAATGTAGCTTTTAAGTGTACTACTTATATCGTCTTTGCCGCTGTCAGTATTACGAATCTCCACCTAATTTACAGGTAGACAATGGAAACTAAAAGCTGATAGAACGTAACGTATAAGCTTTTATCGATCTGGAAGGTTTAACCTGTACACCGATTAATTTTCGGGTATTTTTATTACACCAGTACACAAATTGCAAGACACTATTAAACACTAAAAAGCATCTGTTGTTCCAGATGTTTGTTATTCGCCCCCCACATGGTGGAGAAACACTTTGCAGATACCGTTTAAAAAACTTAAAGAGTCTTTCACAAGATCAAAAACACTCTCCATCCGGTAATCGTATATTGTAGTACCCCTGTTCTCGACCCAGACACGAAGTAAGTGCTCAAATCGACCTCTAGCTCTCTTTTTAGGGTAAATCGGGTCACGGATCACAAAATTCACACCACAACCAGCGGATTATACCCTAGTAAGACTCCAGGACGTTCTCCAAATTATGGTTTTGACTGATATTTCCAGGCGAAGTACTAAATAACCTCCATATAGGCGAGATTATAGATGCGTTCTTCGAGACTTGTGGTATAGAGACAGGTGCGTAGAATCGAATTCGAAGCGCAACAGCTGGGAGGACCTCCCGGCTATAGCGAAGACACACAACCGCCGCAACTCCCACAATGTGTCGTATTGGAAAATATATATATATATATATATATATATATATATATATATATATATATATAAGGGATGGTCGCAGAAACCTCCAGGTCACATCATCGAAACGCAAAGCATGCTCCTGGATAGCTAAATTCCTCTCTGATACGCTAAAGGTAGCGGAAAGGTATAGGAAAGGTATCAGAAAGATAGCGGTACTCTACAAGTACAACGTAATATTTGTATCGGTGTTAATAGAACACGAATGCTTAGAGGTTAGGGATTCGCGCATCAGATGGTATTTTAGCTATCCAGGAGCATGCTTTGCGTTTCGATGATGTGACCTGGAGATTTCTGCGACCATCCCTTATATATATATATATATATATATATATATATATATATATATATATATATATATATATATATATTTTCCAATACGACACATTGTGGGAGTTGCGGCGGTTGTGTGTCTTCGCTATAGCCTGGAGGTCCTCCCAGCTGTTGCGCTTCGGATTCGATTCTACGCACCTGTCTCTATACCACAAGTCCCGAAGAACGCATCTATAATCTCGCCTATATGGAGGTTATTTAGTACTTCGCCTGGAAATATCAGTCAAAACCATAATAATCTTTCGTTCTTCCAGGAAGACCTATCAATCATCCTGTGGCGGCAGCCTTTGATCCGCGGTCCGGCAATTGGCCGAGGGAGGAGGGGTGGGGCGTAATTCAAATTTCCCGCCAAAAAAACAAAAGACGCGCGAATCTCAGTGGGGTGTAACTCCCATCAATCTCAGTGGGGTGTAACTCTCATCATTATACTACTATGGAGATGGATATGAACCATTATCTACCTGAATGCGAGTCCAGTCTCTTACCACTGCTCCTCGTCGCTCGGTTACGAATGAGTGTATGGAGGTGATCAGCTAGGATACATACATACTTGTCACTTGTCAAGTAACTAGGCTTATCAGTGTCCTATATCACTCCCACAATAACACTGAGCCTCTACCAGGTTGAACAGCTGGGTTAATGGATTCATCAGATTGGCTCCGTACGCGTACACGTCCATCCTTTCTATAGAACTGGAAACGCGACTCTTCAGACTAGGCACGTTTCCTCTCATTATAAGAGTCCAATATCGGTGTTCACGGGTCCAGGTGACGCGTAAAGTTTTGTGTCTTGCAGTCAGCAAGGGTCCACGAGTGGGTCTTCCGCTCCGAAAGTCAATATCGATGATGGTTCGTTGAATGATTCGTCGCCAGACGCTTCCTGATGGCGCAGTATTAAATCCGCATCAATCTGCGGAATGGTTGGACTTCCGTCACGTTGAACAATTCAAAAATGTTCAAATGTTTGTTAAGCTTATGGGACTTAACTACGGGGTCATCAGTCCCTAAACTTACAAACTACTTATGAACTACTTACGAACTAGGACGGCACAAATATCCATGCCCGAGGAGGGATTCGAACCCCCGACCGTAGTGGCCGTGCTGACCGTGACTGGAGCGCCTCAGTCACCTCGGCCACCGCGGCCGGCGTTGAACAATTCCCTTCAGTCGTCGTTGGTCCCGTTCTTGCAAGATCTTTCCGCCTCGACAGTGTAGGAATCCGGTATAATATGAAATCTCCAATATTCAAGGTGCAATCGTGTAAATGGTCCTACGAGAAATTCCCCAGGTCATCTGATCTTGAAAATGCTGTGACTCATATTTCGTGCGCCGACTATTTAAATCATGATAATCTGCCACTATAGCAGCAGTAAGCGATGAAACGCCTGCGTCAGACACGGGTTGCCTTATGAAGTGTTTACATCTTTCAAGTTTTTCATGCTGATGCTTATAGCCGTTTCTATGGCTTTTCATTGTTTATAAAGTAGGTGGTGTTCGGAAGTGCAGTATCGTGGACATACACATACTTTATTCTCCTTTACATAACATAGAATTTTGTATTTTACGTCTTCTCCTCTCCTTCCTTGATCCTATTCGATCATTGTTTGCAAATGATGGAAATCTGTATTTTATTTTTGCATCATAAAATTGAAATTTTACGGTTGGTAATGATGTTAACAGACACTATTATTCCGCTATGTTATGCATTCCATTATTTCAAAAAAAAAAAAAAAAAAAAAAAAAAAAAAAAAAAAAAAAAAAAAAAAAAGTTTGTAAAGCTTATAGGACTTAACTGCGTGAACACCAGTCCCTAAACTTACAAACTACTTATGAACTAGCTTATACTAAAGACGGCACAAACATTCACAACGGGGAACGGACTCCTTATCGTAGCATAGCGCCTCAATGCGCTCGGCTGCGGCCCTTATTTCAATAAAGATATACTTAAATAATCACTGTAGTCCGATGCCAATGCTTTTACAATTCCCGTGGTTTGATTTTGCTATTACGAGGTGAATTCAAGTTGTAGAACCTCCGATATTTGTCTCAGAACTAACACTAGTAGAACGTTTGTGGGTGTGACAGTTCAGAGGTAGCACATCGCCGTGTGACAACACACAAGGTCAGTCTCGACCTCAAACCAGCTAGTCTGACGACATGAGCGAGCGAATGGAGAGGATAGCCGAAGGATTGTGTACACACCGCCTTCAAAATTGGCATTTCCGTGGATTCTGTGCACACAATCCTGCGTGACGATCTGAAAATGCGAAAAGTACTCTCCAGGTGGGTACCGCGAAAGCTGACGGATGACCACGAGGCTACGCACGCGGTATTACGTCGCGGAATGACTTTGAAGTGATCTCTCATGCTCCCTACTCACCTACCCAGACTCGTAGCTACTTTAGGTTGTTTTCAACCATAAAAGGCACTTTTCGTGATTAGATGTTGATTAGCCATGTTGCAGTTGCAGCAGCGCTTTTCCAGTGTACAAAGCAGAGTCTCAAAGAAAAGTTTGGAGCGGTCATAGAATCATGCCTTCGCCGTTGTTAAAAATGTTTACAGATTGCTGGGATACTAAGTCGAAAATTGACAGAGATTTTACAGTTTGCATGTGATCAGGACTGAGCCTTTTGTTTTCAATTGTTATTTTACTGACTTCTAATACTAAATTTAACATTAAAAAATACAGCTCATCTTTCGCAAAGCTAAAAGTTGATTAAGGTTTCGGCTTCAACTATGTAAGTCGTAATCAGAAGTAAAAAGAAAAAAAAAAATAGTTACAACGAATGAACAGACGGTGGTTTTTGAGCAAAAAAGCTCACTTTCAACTAACAAATGTTGATTACAAGTGAAAACATATATGTTCTGCTTTTAAAATCTTGTTACTAGTAATTTATATTTTGTAACGTGAGCTCTGTTGCTCAGAAACTACTGTCTGTTCATATAACTAAAAATATTTTACTTCTGATGACGGCTTCCATAGCTGAAGTCGAAACCTTACTAAATTAATCAACCTCTGGATTTGCAACCGAACGGTTGTTGTTCCAAAAATAATACTAAATTTCGTTAAGTTCCATGGTACCGAGCTAAATACTTTTAACCAAATTTTTACGTTCTATTTGATAACTATATAAATTATTTCCAGCCTTGTACCTATTCGCCATTTACTTCATCTTTATTAGACCTAACCTGATGCTTAATGCAAAGGACCCGCGTTTCCTCTTCTTGTGTTACTGACATATCATTGCTGCAAGACATTCTTGGCATATACCTCAGTGCAACTCAATCGTGATGCTTTAGCATTGTGTAGAATAGCTTTAAGACTCGTAATCCTACTATTCGTTACGATTCAACCTTTGTGGTACATGAAGGCAGTCACGTGTGGCAGGTGTTGTCCTTCAGGATACACGACTGCCACCTTTCTTACGTACCTTCCGTCTATTGTACACTGCACTGTTCCGATGATTTTTCAGTTCCTACCTCTCCTTACTTGATTTCCCATTTATAGGATTTCTGAGAATTCCTCAGTTCCGTTATCTACGCATGGTAAAGACAAACAACAGTCCCGTGATGTGCGGTATACACTCTCGTGTGACAGCATTCTGATTCCAGAATGAAGCGGAGTTTGCGCTGATATGAAACTTCCTATTAGTTCGAAACAAATTGATTCGAACCCTCGAATCACAAACAGTACTCACAGCTTTAGTTCCGCCAGTAAGATCGTTATTATTTTCCATCTCCATAATTGATCGGATGGTCAGAGTAAGTTGCAATCTACGGCTGTACTCGTAGTGTACAGAAAGGTGTCCTGTCCTCATTGAATGACTGTGGTAGGATGCAGGATGACTTTGACCACATTTTTAGGTGGTGTTAGGAATGGCAGATTGCTGTAAGTGTGGAAAAATGTAAGCTGATTCAGATAAATAATGTTCTAATTTAGCATTTGACTGAGACTTATCAATTAAATACCTAGAAGTACCGTTGTTCGAAAGTGTTCAAATGTTTGTGAAACTTATGGGACTTAATTGCGGGGTCATCAGTCTCTAAAGTTACAAACTACTTATGAACTGGCTTATACTAAAGACAGCACAAACATCCATGCCCGAGGGGTATTCGAACCCCCGACGGGGAACGGCCTCGCGCATCGGAACATAGCGCCTAAATGCTCTTGGCCGCTTCGTGAAGTTTGGAGGTAGGAGACGAGCCATTGCTTGGAACCACAGCTGTCAGGACCGGTAGCGAGGCGTGCACAGGTAGTTGAGTCGGTAGGGAGTTTGCCTGCGAAGGCCGAAGATCCTGTGTCTCACACAATTTTAATCCGCCAAGAAGTTTCGACATTCCTATTATTCGGGAGGTGCAGGATTAACATTTTCTTCCTGTTCTTTCCCAAAAGCTACCACAGTAGCTGATGACCGCCACTTGCTGATTTCACTTGGGAGGAACATAACAGGAACGCCACGATGCTGAATAATAATTTCCGTGCAGCCACAGGTCGTCCTTATTGTATGTAAACTGTATGTGATGTGATGCATGACATAACACCTTCAGTTCTGACGTCCACGTCGAGGTCCAATGTTGACACTTAGTCACGATGCAACGCGGTACATCGTATGATCATCCGAGTAGCAGGCTGAATGAACTTACCAAATTGGCATCAAGTGCTATTCAGAGATGAGACTAGCATCTGCCATCACCAGACAATCGTCGGAGACGTTTTTGGAGCTAGACTGGTCAGCCTGAACGTCTTATACACGCCGTCCAGAGAGTGCAGCAAGGTGGTGTTTGCCTGATGTTTTGGGTGGCATTATGGTGGGGTCACCATACTCCACTGGTGGTCGTAGAACGCAATTAAAGTGCTATACGGTACAGGGACGACATCCTCCGACGTACAGTGCAATCATATTAGCAACATTTCGATGAGGGATTCGTCTTCATGGACGACAATTCTCGCGGTCATTCTCCACATCTTGTGAATGCTTATCTTTGTGTTAACCACATTGCAAGGAATGGCCAGCATGTTATCCAGGAATGAATCCTAGCGAACATAGATTGGATACATTAATAAGGGCAGCTTTTAGATGAGACAACCCACCAACCAATCTGACAGGACGGGTACAATCTGAACAAGCAGCCTCTGGATAATCTAGTGCAGTGTTTTTCAAGCTGTGGGTCCCGGGCGTCAGGGGGGGCGGGGCGGGGGATCGCATAGGTTTGTTCGGAGGGTCGTCGTCACAGGAGGAAGTATTTGCACTATAAAATAACTAGGGGTTCAGTAATACAATAACTTACGCCTCAGTGAAGTTTATTTAATGCTAAAGTTACGGAGTTGCTTGTGTAACTGTCATTATAGATTCAATAGACCATAGAACTGCTGAATAAGCAATCGATTGGAAAAAAAAAAAAAAAAAAAAAAAAAAAAAAAAAAAAAAAAAAAAACACGATGATACAATAAATCATTCCGAATATAAACCGCATCAAATACTGACGAAACGATTCCACAGGCCGAACGTGAGGAGAGGGGCTAGTGTAATTGGTTAATACAAACCACACAAAATGCACAGAAGTATGTTTTTAACACAAACCTACGTTTTTTTAATGGAACCCCTTTCGTTTTCGTAATCAGTGCCGTTTGTTGCATTGTAAAATATTTATTACATTCGGAGTTATTGTAACCTAAAGTTGACGCTTGAAACCTCCGACGTTCAGTTGCGTTTTGTAACAAACACGGGCCATGCTCGGCGAGCAGCATCCGCAGGGACATGTTTACGATGACGACCGTGTTTACGAGTGTGGCTATATTGCACTGTTGTGGTTTGGTCTACCTGTCGCAGTGTCCGCATGTAGCGCTTGCTGCTTTTGTTATTCTTCATTTGTCTTTGCATGCAGACTAACTGTAGTACACTGTGTTACCAGACATCTGTAATAATGTAGTGTTTTAGGAACTGTTACCATGGTATATTCGAAGCCTGAAAAGGCGGAGAAGATATTCATCTATAGCGACTGTCGACAAAATGCAGCTGAAGCCTGCAGGGTGTATGCAGAACGGTACCCGGACAGAGAGCATCCGACGTGCCCCACATTTCTAAACATCTAGCGAACTGTATGCAATAGGTATGGTCGTAGCACGCAAACGGGTCCGTAACAGGCCCGTCACAGGAGAAGCAGGTACAATTGGTGTGTTAGCTGCTGTTGCCGTGAACCCACACAGGAGTACACGGGACATTGCGAGAGCCGGTGGACTGAGTCAAAGTAGTGTCATGCGCATACTGCATCGTCACCGCTTTCACCCGTTTCATGTGTCGCTACATCAGCAATTACATGGTGATGACTTTAATCATCGAGTTCAATTCTGTCAATGGGTATTAACAGAGAATGCGTTGCAGGTCTACCTGTTTACCGATGAAGCGAGTGTCACAAACCATGGGGCAGTGAATCTGCAGAACATGCATTACTGGTCCGTGGACAATCCTCGCTGGCTCCGACAGGTAGAGCGACAGCTACCGTGGACTGTAAATGTCTTGTGCGGAATCATTGGCGACCACCTCATTGGTCCTCACTTCATTGTAGGGGCCCAAACAGCTGCAACATACATCGCGTTTCTACAGAATGATCTGCCAACGTTGCTCGAAAATGTCCCACTGGAAACGCGTCGACGTATGTGGTATCAGCATGATTGTGCACCTGCACATTCCTCAATTAACACTAGGCTTACCCTTGACAGGATGTTCGGCGGGCGTTTCACAGGACGTGGAGGACGCATAAATTGGGCAGCCCGTTCTCCTGATATTACACCTCTGGACTTCTATCTGTGGGGTACGTTAAAGGAGAATGTGTACCGTGATGTGCCTACAACCCCACAGGATATGAAACAACGTATTGTGGCAGCCTGCGGCTACATTACACCAAATGTACTGCGGCGTGTACGACATTCATTACGCCATAGATTGCAATTGTGTGCAGCAAATGATGACCACCATTTTGAACATCTATTGGCCTGACATGTCGGGACACACTGTTTTCCACTCCGTAATTGAAAACGGAAACCACGTGTGTACGTGTACCTCACCCCTCATGGTAATGTACATGTGCTTCAGTGAAAAAGACCAATAAAGGTGTTAGCATGTGGACGTAATGTGCTGTTATAGTCTCTTCTGTACCTAAGGTACATCAACGTTCCCTTTGGATCCCTTCTTAATTCGGTGCTCTCCGATACAAACGATCGAACAGCGGAGGAGTGGTACTCAAGCCTCAACTTAAGGTTACAAAATCTCCGGATGTAATTAACATTTTACAGTGCAAAATACGACACTGATTACGTATTTGTTTATATGTTCAGATGTGCTAACAAAACTAACGGGGTTCCATTAAAAAAAAAACAACAACGTAGGTTTGTGTTAAAAAACATACTTCCGTGCATTTTTTATGGTTTATATTAACCAATTACACTAGCCGCTCTCTTCACGTTCGGTCTGTAGAATCGGTTCCTCAGTATTTGATGTGGTGTACGAAATATATCCAGCGGTAATGTTAGCTGAAGGAAGAATTGTGTCTTGTACCGGCAAGACCTTTTAAATGATTTTTATGAGATGACTGATAAAATTGTTTTAAGCAGAGCACATAGTTCATTATGACTTGCAATTCTGCACTCATGATGTCCCATCATAGGGACGAAATCGATAGGTTTTCAAGTTTAATAAAAGAAATCTCTCACATCGCCTAGCAAACGGAAACCTTTTATTTCATTAAAAATGCGTTTTCTCATGGTCTGTTAAAAGTGCTCTATATTTATATTTTCAATTCCCCCCTCTGCAAGAAATCAGTATCTTCCGACACCTACGGTATTGCAGGTCGAGAAGTACCCCCCTTGGAAATAATTCACTCGGCGCCAATTATGGGTTCCCATGAGCCGTGATGTACTCCGCAGCCAGTCTTTCGGGCTGGAAGTGGTTCGCGCCTGCGGCTGGGGTGGGAGGCACCGCTTGCTCCGTGGTACCGTGCAGCGGATTTGGGGCCCGACGGCACGCGAGGCCCACGCCGGCAGCAGCAGCCTTCGGCCGCCTGCGCTGGGAACGCACGTGGCGACGCCTTCCCAGGCGCATCTTTCACAACGGCGCCGCACCAGGCTGTGGCCAGCCTTCGGCGCTTGCGTCACTGGTCGCTCCGGTCACGTGCCCCAGAGACCACCTGGTCCTCCCGCCCTCGCGACCTTGACGTTCGTTATTTGTATCGGGCGGACGAAGCCGTGGCTCGTTTACACCTCTGCTGCCTTTGATATGCGCTAAAGCGCTTGATATACCGAGCTGAACCAAGCCCATACCACGCCGTAGCGGCGAAGGGAGGCGGAATTGCCGCAGTGGAGTAGCCGAGCGGTCTAAAGCACCTCCCTGCGGAGGCAGCCTGGGCAAATGACAAGAAGGATAAGAGTATCGTGTAGAAAAAAAAACCCGGAAATTCACCAAACTTTTAGAAGCAGTCTTAATCAAGCTGCAGTAGGAAAATTATAAACAGTAGTGTAAGGTTTTGCAAAATTAAAGGGGCAAAATGTATTTAACATGCAAAAGTATTAGTTGACCAGGATAAAATTTAAACCATATGGTCAGTCGTGAAGGTGGTATCTGGTCAGCAGCCCCATGTTCAGTATATAAAATCATTGTGTTGTAGAAATTTCTCTTTTAGTGATTAGTCAGATATATGTACAGTATTTAATCCAGATCTACATATTTACTCTGCAAATCATATTTAAGCGCCTGGCAGAGGGTTTATTGAACTTTATATAATTATATTTCTGTACCGTTCTCATTCTCTAACACTGCACGGGAAAAATGAACACCTAAGTCTATCCGTTTACGATTACATTTATTTTATTTGAGCGGTCTAAAGCGTCTCGCTGCGCAGCGCGCGGTTGCTCGCAGTGGAGGTTCGAGTCCTCCCTGGGGCATGGGTGTCTGTGTTGTCCTTAGGTTAGTTTACCTAGGTTTAAGTGGTTTGTAAGCTACGGACTGATGACCACGTAGTTTGGTCCGATAGATTTACCTAACATTTGAACATTTGTCCCAAAATTGAAGCTGCTCATCGCCGCCATTTGCAGGCAAGAATCCCAATATTGGGGTAGTGATTTAAAGTGTATGAGACGCAACCGGAGCGAAGTGAAGCACAAAATAAACTCATGTGTATTAAAAAAAAAATACTATTGCAGTCTGTTTAAAAAGTATTCGTAAACGAATGAACTTCCCTAATATCCGAAATACGTCTGCATTGAGATACAAAATTTAAGAATGTAAAGCTCTTTTCTGAGAAGGTGCAGCGACTTTGCGTTGATATGTTTGCTTAAGAAGATTCCATGAAACTTGTAAAGTAGCAAAGAATGCGATTATTATTTAATTCACGTAATTTTCTGTCATGTCCTGCTTACTTTTTGCCGACTACTCTGTACGTTTTGCACGCTCATTTTTGTACACCATATTTTTCTCTATATTCCTTTCCATATTACATATAATTTTTCTTTGAACTTCCTCGAATTTGGGTGTGAATAATTGTAATAACCCGTACAACCTTAAACAGGCATTTCATTCGCACATTACTTTTTAACAGAGACAGTACTTCTCAAAGAAGTTGAGCATGCAACATTAGATCAATTAATGACCATTTACGAAGTACAATCACCACTTGTTAAGTGTCTAAAAACAATTATTCGTCCTGCTTCTGCATTATGATGACTACCTCTTGTACACCTAGTAATTCATTCAGCTCCAATTAGCTTTTTTAGTCATTTATATGCAAATAAAATGTAAGTACTTGAAATGCAACAAAGTACGGTTCTCGGTTTTAGAGAATCATTTGTAAGAGGAAACCTAAACAAAAACAAACGCCCATGATTTATTACTTCTGCACCAAAATACTATACGGTATACAAGTAATGACTGATCTGTGAAATGTCACATTGTTTCCGTCTTCCTCTTTGCTACCCTTCTCAGTGTTACAATTAAAAGCAGCACACGAACGAAACTTACTTACGCAAGGTTGCCCAGCAAATGGCGGCCTCTGTCACGTTCAATGTGGGGACGCGACACTAGCGCCAGCGAGCGGTTTAGTTTATATTTAGTAAGTCTATGGAGCTGATAATCCGCCATTTTGAATCCCAACCCGACGACAGTGTTGTATGCTTTGTGTGGTGCTAAGAAGCGAATCAGCGAATTTCTTGTGATGTTAATGTTTCGCAGTGTGAAATGGTTGGTTGTGCTGCTCAAACCTCTCAATTAATAGCAGACAGCTTCCCCTTTATTAACCGTAGAACGGTCGGGCTGGGCATGTGAGACCCACTAGTTTCTATTTAAATGAATTTATATGCTTATAGCCGCTGATCTGACTCGAAACATGCAAGAGAAAGCGTTAACATCATTAATAAGGTTTTAAATTGTTTAGACAATGTTCGGAAGTTCTCCAAAAATTGGGAGGGTCTGTCAGACCCAGCCCGACCGTTTAGGTTATTGATTTCTACCCCTGCGCCGGCCGCGGTGGCCGAGGGGACTGAGGCGCGTCAGTCACGGTCTGCACGGCCACTACGGTCGGGGGTTCGAATCCCCCCTCAGGCATGGATATTTGTGCCGTCCTTAGGATAAGCTAGTTGATAAGTAGTTTGTAAGTTTAGGGACTGATGACCCCGTTGTTAAGTCCCATAACGTATACAAACATTTGAATATTTTTCTACCACTGCGGGTCTATTTTTATTTGGTATTTCATCCAGTTTCAAATTACTTTGTGAACCATTTCTGATGTCAATAACTTAAAATATAAAATTTGAAGGGAAAGTGTTTCATACTGTGAAATTTTGTACGATGATGATAATGAAATTGACGATTCTGACGCGGACACAGACTTCGAAATAAACAGTGATCATGATAGCAATAATGAAATAGGTGGGGAAGAAGGGGAAGAAGCTATAAGTGGAAGGACAGCAAAACTAAATGCTTCTGCAAAATTTGCAAAATGTAGTTGTGTTTGGTGCATGCAGAAATGGTTTGTGTCGTCTGTTATGAAAAGCGACGATTTTAGAGGACGATATCACACAAACTATTCATTATATTCACAATTTCGATTCATATAACAAAAATTCAACAAGTCTGCTTCTCAGTTCTACAAATTATTCTCATTTATATTTGTACTTCAATCCAGTTTACTTGTACTTCCAGTGTGGTTACATTTATTACTACAAAGAAGTATATTTTCTACTTTTTTATTTTACAACTATTGTGAAATTCAGAACGTTGAAATAGGACCTAAACAATTTAAAAATATGTCATTTGATGTAAATACACTGTTTTGGCACTTGTCATAAGCAACATCTGAAACTATTTTTCGCCCGACCGTTCTAGGATTAACATGAAGTGTCAAGTGCCATCGACAAGGGAGCTCAAATCTAATCCATATTTCTGGATTTCCGGAAGACTTTTGACACTGTACCCCACAAGCGGCTTCTAATGAAATTGCGTGCTTATGGAATATCTCCCCAATTGTGCGATTGGATCCACGATTTCCTATCAGAAAGGACACATTTCCTTGTAACTGACGATAAGTCATCGAGTAAAACAGAAGTGACATCTGGCGTTCCACAGGGAAGTGTAGTAGGTCCCCTACTCTTCCTTGTGTTTATAAACGATTTAGGAGACAATCTGAATAGCTCCCTTAGGCTGTTCGCGGATAATGCTGTCGTTTATCGGTTAGTGAAGTCAACAGAGGATCAAAAGCAGCTGAAAAGCGATTTAGACAAAATTACTACATGGTGCGAAAATTGACAATTGAGACTAAATAAAAAAAAGTGTGAAATAACACACATGGCCACTAAAAGAAATCCGCTGAACTTCAATTACGCGATAAATCAGTCAAACCTTTAGGTCCTTCTCAAATAGTGAACTGATAAAGTCACGCTATCACGTGCCGCAAGATGGAGAAGTTTTCATTGTTTATGACGTCATATCTCCAGAATTATCGGCTCTATCGCAGAATCCTTTCTTAGCTGACGCCATCTTCCTATAAACTACATTCCTGCCATATTTCAGCTTCATACGTGAAGTAGTTATCGAGATTTCTTGTTTAGTCAGTGAGTGAGTGTCCTTTCGCTTCAATATAGATAGAGAATAGTGAGCTCGGCAATGCTTCGCAATTGCTAATTATGCATTGGAATTATGTATACCTGCCACACTCGCTTCGTTAATTGCCCATCATTTGTCTCGTTATAACCCGTTTTTGCTCTTCGGCTTCTTACCGTATTAGAACCCTGAAAAACCGACATTGTCGAGTATTTTTTCTTTTTTTTTTTCAATCAGTTATCACATGAATTATAGTCTTCCCTCCCTGCCCATTTTCTCTGTTATCTGTCTGCCCACATACTTACATCACGTCTTCCTCCTCTACTTCCCTTTATCCACCTATCCATTCCTATAAAAAAATAAACTCCCTCCAACACTGGCCTCGATGGTCTAATGGGTACCGACCGGCCGCCGTCTCATCCTCCGCCCGCAGGTATCAGCGGACGACGTCAGCGTCCCGCACTCCCGGCCTTAGTGTCGGTTTTCAAGTAGCTCCTGAATTGGCCCCACAAGAGCTGTGTGCACTCCGCTTGCCAACAGCGTTCTGCAGAAACGGTCGGTTTCCCATTCAAGTGCAATGCCCGACTGTGCTTACCTTCGGTCATCAAACCGCAACAGGTCCGGGGTATCCACTGCAGCACGGCCATGATATCAATCGCTCTGTCTCTACCATTACTCCCCTACTCTCATGTACACTTCTTCCTCTCTCTGTTCATCCCCTCCCTTGACTATATATTAAAACGTACAATGCCTCTCAGAGTCATTGTTATTAATGAAACGGTGCCAAAGTCTGGCGTAAGGCATCCTCCGCCATAAATCGTACCGAATCTAATGAAGACAGTGCCGTCCCAGTTGTTTTAAAACGTCCTGGGTGTATGGTGGATGGTACAGTACTTTCCGGTCCCATCGTTCTAACAGAGCAGCCACACCTTGCGCTGTATGTGCCGTCGCATTGTCTTGCAAAATGATGGGTGGGTTGGGCAGAAACTGTGTAAGATACGTGCTATAGGAAGGTATACCCAAATTTGCGATTGGATAGGGGATTTTTTTGTCAGAGAGGACACAGTTCGTAGTAATCGATGGTAAGACATCGACTAAAACAGAGGTGATATCGGCCGTTCCACAGGGTAGTGTTATTAGTCCTCTGCTATTCCTTATTTACATAAACGATTTAGGGGAAAATCTTAGTAGCTCTCTTAGGTTGTTTGCAGATGACGCCGTCATTTACCGTCTAGTAAAATCATCTGAAGAGCAAAACCAACTGCAGAACGATCTGAATAAGATATCAGTATGGTGTAAAAATTGGCAATTGACTCTAAATAATGAGAAGTGTGAAGTCGTCCACATGAGTACGAAAAGAAATCCGTTAAACTTTGTTTACAACATAAATCAATCAAATGTGAAGGCCGTAAACTCCACAAAATACCTAGGAAGTACTATTACTTCAGACCTAAACTGGAAAGAACACGTAGATAATATCGTGGGAAAGGCCAACCAGAGACTGCGTTTTATTGGCAGGACCCTTAAAAGATGCAACATAACTTCTAAAGAAACTGCATACACTGCGCTTGTCCGTCCATTTTTGGAGTATGTGTGGGATCCTTATCAGGTGGATTTGACGGAGGACATCGAAAGAGTGCAAAGAAGGGCAGCTCGTTTCGTATTGTCACGATACAGGGGAGACAGCGTTACGGAAATGATACAGGATCTGGGATGGGAATCATTACAACAACGGCGCTTATCGCTGCGGCGTGGGCTACTTGCGAAACTCCAATCGCCAACATTCTCCTCCGAATGTTGACTCCCACTTACATAGGTAGAAATAATCATCGGAATAAAATACGAGAAATCAGAGCTCGAACAGAGAGATTCAGGTGTTCCTTCTTCCCGCGGGCTATTCGAGAATGGAATGGGGGATAAATAGTATAATTGTGGTTCGATGAACCCTCTGCCAGGCACTTAAATGTGATTTGCAGAGTATCCCATGTAGATGTAGATGTATATACATTTCATATTCAAATGTACCGCGAATTTGAGACCAGTGTCAATCTAGTCAGGCATGTGTCGATTATCTTTGATTGCAGGCTTATTTTTCGATGGCAGTACTATCGATATTGGAGACGGTGATAGTACTGTTGACGGGAAGTAGGGTTGTGATTATTGAGAGGGCAGACTTTGCTAGGCGCGCGGATAAGATTGCAGAAGCGTGGGGACCGTGGTTGTATGCAGTTGTTGTTCTGGCGGGATAGCCGAGGAGATGAAATTTTGAGACTTGAATGCTGAGCCGAGCTGTCTGTTTAAGATATGGATATGAAAAGTATAGATGACGTTGGAGAAACGATCTTCTCAAGTTTTTATGAGGTAAAGTTTTTCATGAAATACTTGGCATGTTTCTATGGCACAACTTCGCATTGTTAGGCTGAACTGATGGTAACAGTAACGCTCGGGAAAGATCTTGCTGTTAGCTTGTGGTCTCACGATTAATAGGAGGGACCCCTTTCTGTGTTAGGAAAACTATTTATTGTAAATAGGAATTTCATGGGCAGTGTTCTCGAAATATGGCATTGTTGTAACATTGTTTGTGTAAATCGAGTTAAATTTATTAACAGTAAAGAAATGGTTATCTTTGTTTAAAAATAATTTTGTAGGCAGATTAAATAACTGAGTTATATTTTTCTCTGAAAGATTTTAAAATCCAAAAAATGACATTGTTAGTAATTTTCATGAAGTTACAAAGTAAACCAGATATTTCATTTTTAATAATTAGTTCGAGTTTCTTAAACAGATTACCAGTTTATCCCTCCTCACATTTTTATCAAAAGTGCCATAGATGTTTTCTGTAGTTAGTTTTCCAGTAGTTAGTACAGCAGGAAGCAGTTTGGTGTTGCATAAATTTATGCAGTGTTGCTAAAATAAAAGAACAAAACAATCCAGGTTAATAAGTGAAAGTAATAGAAAAGTGAAAGTGAGAAAGATCAGTTTTTGTCAAGCTTACAGTTCAGTATTATTTCCATATATCAGGGTACGACAATTCATACAGTGTTCAGGTTAAAAAGTGTTTCTACTGAGTCAGATTGCATTGATAAGTATTGTGTTCGTTATATTCCGTTAAAGATTGTAACTTCAATCAGAAACAAGTTTGTAGGGCCAGAATTATTAACACAGTGATTTTTAGTGTCAGTAATTTTCAGACAGTTAACTTTGTTACGTCATTTTCATACAGAAACAATTAGCAGTTTGTGTTTCATTATAATAAACATTACGCAGTCAGATAGGTTTTGCAATACCATTACATTCACATAGAATAGAGTTAAAAAATACGCAGTCAGATTAACATAACGTTGTGCAAAGGCATTCGGGTAGAACAAGTTCAAACACTTCACTTCTATTTCATTCAAGTAGCGCCGGTCAGTTACATTTCTTAGATCATATGGTAAAACACATTACTTTCGCAGCAGACGTAAATTTTGTAAGAGAGAAGGATAAGCAAGAAACTTTCATCTGTTGCTGCTTGTTTCGCAAAGCTTCTGTCCGTGTGACTTTCATTTCATTCTCAAGGAACCACTTCGTGGCCTTCACTTCAGAACTGTTCCAGAAATTCGACAGGTGATAGACCGCTCCATTCGCACCATCAACAGACCAGGCTCTGCTAACGATATACTACTCCTTCCACATCGCTGGCAATGGGTTCTACACAATGCTATTGACTACTTTGAAGGACAGTAACAGTTACAAATATGTAAAGCTTCTGTATCGGTTGTGAATGACTAGTTGCCACTATTTAAGTTCCAACCCTCGTAGAAGACACAGAGAAGATCCAGTGGAGAGCAGCACTCTTCGTTATGAACTCATTTAGTAAACGTGACAGCGTCACAGAGATGATTAGGAAAATTCCAGTAGCAGACGCTGCAAGAGAGACGTTCTGAATCGCAGTACGGGCTTCCGTCAAAAATCCGAGTACGTAAGTATGATTTAGGTTGAACCAAAATTTGGTTCCTACTACAAATATTTCGCGAAGCAACCACATGGATAAATCAAAGAAGTTAGGGACCACACGAAGACATACGAGTAATCATCTTTACCGCGAATCATACGCGACCGGAATAGGAGGAGGTGACATTGCTACGTATACTACTCTCCGCTACACTAAGTTCATTCGTTCGAAAGTTTTTAAAGTTATGGGACCTAACTGCCGTGGTCATCGATCCATAAACTTACAAACTACTTAAACTAACTTATCCTAAGAACAATACCAACACCCATTCCCGAAGGAGGACTCGAACCTCCGACGTGGAGCGGACGCGTGCACCGTAGCTGGGCGCCTCAGTGCGCACGGCTATTCCGCCGAAGCCCACACTAAGTAAGGTCGCCTACGGAATATAGATGGAAAACCGTATGGCACGAATGGCTGGGAGAGGAAAGTTCAGCCGCCTAATTACAAAGGATTTCCGTAACATTCGTTCCCGCAGGCACCTTTCGTTCGCGATGTGTGAGAACTGTGTTCTGAATTGTCTGTGAAAGTGGAGGTGACTGTAATCGGTGCGTGTGTAGTGTACCTACATCGCGAAGGGGGGAGGGAGTTTTCTTGAGCCCGTCGGTCTGGTTCCAACGCCGCAAATTCGTGGTTCGGGGCCTGGAAACAGTCTTACGCAAATCGCTCACGCAGAAGCGAGGTAAAACCATAACACATATTAACAAAATAATAATAATAATACATATTGGAAATAAAAAAAGACAAAACATGATGAAATATGCAAGCACATAGAAAAAAAAAACACTACAAATTTACACATGTCAAACAATCAAATGTTCAAATGTTTATAGAACTTATGGGACTTAACTACGAGGTCATCAGTCCCTAAGCTTACAAACTACTTATGAATTAGCTAAGAGCCGGCCGCGGTGGCCGAGGAGACTGAGGCGCTCCAGTCACGGTCTTCACGGCCACTACGGTCGAGCGTTCGAATCCCCCCTCGGGCATGGATATTGGTGCCGTCTTTAGTATAAGCTAGTTGATAAGTAGTTTGTAAGTTTAGGGACTGATGACCCCGTAGTTAAGTCCCATAAGCTTAACAAACATTTGAACATTTGAACTAGCTAAGACTAAGGACGGCACAAATATCCATGCCCGAGGGGGAATTCAAACCCCCGACCGTAGTGGCCGTGCAGACCGTGACTGAAGCGCCTCAATCCCCTCGGCCAACGCGGCCGGCTGTCAAACAATTCTAGACAAAGAGAAACAGGTGATCAAATGTAGAAATTCATAAAATAAACACTAGAAATCCACACAAGTTAAACAATCGTAAGTTAATAAAATAATCAAAGGTAAAATTGACTTACAATGTAACCTATTCTTCCCACAATTATGCTGCAAAACAAAAAATCGAGATTAGAGTTTTAGCGTCCTATCGATGTTAGAAATTCAAGAGCCCTCGTGATACATGTAGGGCGGACAGTTCCTTGACGTGGAGCTTGCCTTTGTTCAGCTCCTTTATTTTTGTTTGTATTTCCTCACATGTGTAATCCTGCCCTCTTCTGAATGTGAGTCTGGCCTTTTCTACAGATCACGCTTCGCCCTTTACAAAATTGCCCTGCAAAACCCATCTGAAAAATATAATTTGGTTCTATTAATAAGCCAGGGTGTATATTGGCAATGAAATTTTGATGATTTAGTGCTCTGCCACGACCGTCTTCCGGTCGAATCACATATCTCCTGTTATTCAAACGGACAATCCCTAGACAAAATTATCTAGACCCCTGAGCATCAACAACACAGTGCATCTACGTGCAACTAAAAATCATATGAATTACGGCGTTGGCACCTACCAAGGCGTCTTATAAACATGCTACCTAACTGGGAGATTGCCGATATAAGATTTACAGTAAAGGTGGCAACTAAAGCACTTGCTAAACAAGGCTAGTTTCACGCACAGTGAAGAAGAGCACACACACTTAGAAAAAAAGACTATGTGAGGCGTGAGGCAGGCAGCCTTATAACTAACAGAGACACTTGAACATGTCACACTAATAATTTTTTTAATGTACAAAACGGAGCGTCAAGGTAACGTACGTTGAACAGCCGCCCAATTGGAACTGGCAAGTTCCAGTTATTCACCCCCATAGGGGCGTGTACCTTATAGTACACAAAACACGCATACAACATGAAGATGCGTTACGGCGAAATGAAATCGCACAACAAACACATACATATACGAAGGACACATATAACAAAATACACTATTAAAACAAACCATTTAAAGAAAACACTAGAAAAGACAAAATACAGCATAAATCTACAAACACAAGTGACATGGGTGGTAAGAATATCACTTAAATTTAACTAAGGCCATCAAGCTTAACGTCTCCGTCCGACGGACGGATCACCATCAACAGTGTCCCATGCCCTCACTCCATGAGACACTGAGGAGAGGTTTCGAATTTAATCCAGTGCATAGATGCAAAGAGTGGTGATCAAGAACTTTGCAGCACCATCCCTCCTGTATCCTCTGTCGTAAGTGAAAGAGAAAATTGTCAGCAACGCTTGACATATCTAGACTTTTTTTTTTTTTTTTTTTTTTTTTTTTAACTTATGGGACTTGACTACGGGGTCATCAGTCCCTAAACTTACAAACTTCTTATGAACTAGCTAATCCTAAGGACCGCACAAATATCCATGTCCGAGGGGGGATTCGAAACTCCGACCGTAGTGGCCGTGCAGACCGTGACTGGAGTGCCTCAGTTCCCTCGGCCAGCGCGGCCGGCATACCTAGACTGTTACCCATCCAAGTATTGGCCACATTCGACCGTAGTTACCTTAAATGATCTGATGGGAACCGGTGTATTCACCGCGACACGGCCGATGACAGTATAGATACAGTTGAAGGAAATTATTAATGATCTTTTAACGAGGAGGACAACTTTGCAATTGCAGTGGTCGATGAGGGGGAAGGAAACCCGTATGACTTTTTAACCTAAATAAAAAAATAAAAATGTTTGTAAAGTCTATGGGACTCAACTACGGGGCTATCAGTCCCTAAGCTTACAAACAACTTATGAACTACTTACGAACTAGGACGGCACAAATATCCATGCCCGAGGGGGGATTCGAACCCCCGACCATAGTGTCCGTGCAGACCGTGACTGAAGCGCCTCAGTCCCCTCGGCCACCACGGCCGGCTTAACCTAAATAACATGAAATAGCAGGCATGTACATCAGATGATGCAACTTGTTCCCGTTGCGGAAGCGATCGTGTAGTCTAAAAATAAACTACATTAAGTACAGTTTGTAGTGGGACGGATTATTGTCTCCGCTACATATCTCATGTCAGCTCAGTTTGTGCAGGATAACTTACTTATATTTGTGTTCTTAAATGTTGTATAGGTTGTGCGACCTGACCGATTTCGTTCTGTGCTACGGCCTTCCGTGAACCATTACGCTCACACCCGTTGTACTAGCGAAATACTTCGTTCCACACGAGAAAACGTTTCCCCGGTCGTTGCATCACATTCTCTCATGCCAATCTACATCTATACTCAGCAAGCCATCAGATGGTGTGTGGCGGAGGTTTCCTTGAGTACCACTATCGGTTCTCTCTCCTTTTCCAGTCACGTATTGTTCGCGGAAAGAAAGATTGTCGGTATACCTCTGTGTGGGGTCTAATCTCTCTGATTTTATCTTCATGATGTCTTCGTGAGATATACGTAGGAAAGAGCAATATACTGCTAGACCCTGTGTACGAAGCGCGCTGCTCTCCGTTGGATCTTTCTACTTCCTCTATCAACCCCACCTGGTACGGATCCCACAACGGTGAGCAGTATTCAAGCTGTATTCAAGTGTACTGTAACCTACTTCCTTTGTTTTCGGACTGCATTTCCTTATTATTCTTCCAATGAATCTAAGTCTGGCATCTGCTTTACCGACGATTGATTTTATATGGTCGTTCCATTTTAAATCACTCCTAATGCCTACTCCCAGATAATTTATGTAATTTACTGCTTCCAGTTGCTGATCTGCTATAGTGTAGCTAAATGATACAGGATCTTTCCTTCTATGCATTCGCTGGTCTACATTGAGATTCAATTCCCATTCCCTGCACCATGCGTCAAATCGATGAAGATCCTCCTGTATTTCAATACAATTTTCTATTGTTACTACCTCTCTATATCCGCAAAAAGCCTCCGATGTTATCTGTAAGGTAATTTACATATATATCGTGAACAGCAACGAGACCACGACACTCCCCTGTGGCACACGTGACAACACTCTTACTTCGGAAGACTTCTCTCCATTGAGAATGACATGCTACATTCTGTTAAATAGGAACTCCTCAATCCAGTCACACAATTCGTCTGATATACCATATGCTCTTACTTTGTTCATTAAACGTCTATGGGGAAGTGTATCAATGTGGTCCCTTTTATTCTCCCCCATCAAGGTGGCGCAGTGGTAACACGACTCGCATTCGGAAGGACCCCGTTTCAAACCCGCCTGCGGCCACCCTGGTCTAGGTTTTTCGTGATTTATCTGCCACTCAAAGCTAATGTCCCGATGATTCCTTTTGAACACCATGGCCGACATCGCCCCCCCTCCCCCACTGCTGCCAAAGCCATCAGAACCTGTTCTCTGTCTCTGGTGCCGTTAAACCCAATCTTATTTTCTTCTCCTTTTTTCCTTAAGCCACCGAAACGTGTCCTACAATAAATCCCCAACATTTAGTCAATATGCGGGTAATAACTCTCCGATTCACCACCCTCTCCATTAAGTACAGAAATTTACCGGAGGAGAGTAAATACTTTAGATGGTGACAGTAGAGAGTAATTGCAATAAAATGCGATATAACACGTAGCTAATTATCATTGAGTGGAACAATGCAGCATTTAGTGAGTAACACAAATAGATGGAAAGCAAAGGCAAATCGGGGAAGTTTCACTAAGAAATTTTTAAATGTTTTCAAAGCTATAGGACTAAAATGCAGTGGTAATCAATTCCTAGACATAGAAAAAAAAAAAAAAACTTAATAACTCTAAGAATAAAAGACACACCCATGTCCAACAGTGAGGACTCGAACCACTGACGGGGAGAAACTAAGCACTCCGCAGCATGGTGTCTTAGAGCGAACGGCCTCTTCCGCTCGGCACATTCACTGACTTTTCCGTCGGTTAACGATATAACATCCTCAATAAAAAGCATAATTTTGTGTTTGTTATAAAAGTACAAGTTTTTAAAGTCTGAAGGTTGCGTTGTAGGACAAAAAACGGTTAAATAAGTAAAAATAAATCTATCTTGATTCTGTTTTGAATCATCGTCCTCAGCGACTGTTGTGTGCATGATGAACAGGAATCAGTCGTAAATTTCTTTACTGTAGCAAAACTACATTTCCATCACTCTGTAGCCATTATGAAACGTAGTTTAGAAAACAAAAATTAATCTTCCACATGAGTGTTGAAAAATTTTGTATGCTGAAAACTACGATTTATGCATTCATAATGCTCACAAAATGACCGCATTATTGATTTGCAACAATTAAGACTTATGTACAAGTGATTGCTGTTCATCGTCCACAAATAAAAGTAAACTTGTAGAACAAACACAAAATTGTGCTTTAAATTCAATATGACGATGTTCTGCAAAGAACGGACGGAAGAATCAATGAAACTGTCCTCATTTTTCTTTGGTTAAATTTTTTGCCATCTGTCGTATCTAAGGGTCCGTGACAAGCTTTTAAAATCTTAGTGCTATCCAGCAGTGAAATACTTTGATGTAAAATTTAAAAGCATCACTTAACTTGGTACATAAATCCTCTGTCGGTGAGACATCAATAATAATGTATAGTTACTTAAAAATGGTATACAGCAAATTCTGGAAAAACAGAAGAATTCCGAGCTGGAGGCACAAATATTTGCAATGAGTAGATAAAATAAATGTTCACTGTTCCCTTGCTATGGTGCTCTGTGGATGGTTACGTGGAACAATCGATGGCACTGCCGAAACTGTTTACATCTCTCCGCAGGAGGCGTGGCTGTGGGTTGGGGCCGATTGCTTTGCTGCCATCTTAACGACGCTGTCATCTTGATCGACGTTTCAGAGATACGCCACCACACTAACAGCTCTGTACTCAATAAAACTGGACACATGTTATATAGCATTTTTATTGAATGGTAGGAAGCTTATGGTTTAACGTCCCGTCGACAGCATGTCATTAGAGACGGAGCAAACGCTCCATTTTTTGGGTAAGAATAGGGCAGGAAATCGGCCGTGCCCTTTCAAAGGAACCATTGCGGCATTTCCCTGGAGTGATTTAGGGAAAACCCTAGTCTGGTTGGCCGGAGTTAGATTTGAACCACCTTCCTCCCGAATGCGAGTCCAGTCAACGCCACTTAGATACAAGGCGTGTGCGCTATCTGCCAAGAGTAGTCATAGCACAAGCAGACTGTCTTATGTAGCGTTGTGCTAAGTTTCAGAATACGTGCAAGTTGCACAGTGTGTTTCAGACTGTTCTTAAAGTTATTTATGTGATTCTCAGACAAATTCGTGTGGGTATAAGATATTTATAAACTATTACTACGATATCTTATCGATATTGGTATCGGACAATTCAAATTAGGCATTTTGTCTCTCAGCAACAAAAATCTGCACGGGAAATCACATAAATAATATCAAGAACATTCTGAAACACAATGTGCAACGTGTACGTATTCCTAAACTCAGCACAACGCTACATAAGACAAACAGTTTGCTTGTGTTATGACTACTCTTGGCAGGCAGCGCACAGACCATGTATCTAGGTGGCGTTGGTCCAGTGCATTACCACTGTGCCACCTCGGTCGGAGCATTTTTATTGCAGTTCCTCTGTACTACCACCACGTAAAATATTTACTATTCTCAGGGCTGTAGTCATAATGTTGTTTTGCGACGGCAATCTAACTATTAAAACTGTATATTATGACATTATTCGGACTTGTAAACCAATATAACATAATTTCGGGGAGGAGAGGCATTGATCCCCTTTATTCTCCCGTGGTTGCGGCCTTGTCTATTTTTCGTAAACGAACGAGGTGTACAGTGTGTCTGTGAAGTTACTGTAAAAGTTTTAACGGATCACAGAAACATAACGAACCAAGATGGGAATATGAAAACTTCACAGAACGAAAGAAACATTTTACAAGTTTGTTACGCAATTTTCATTGTTGTAGGCGCGCAAATAATGAGTGCAATCACGCAGATGCAGGAGTTCAGGCAACAGGAAGTTTCAGTGTGTTCTGCTGTTGTTAAATACTTGACAAGTGTTCATAGAATATCGTCGTGTGTTCAGTGAATGAAGTCTCCGCCCATAGAAATGAAATTAGGCGGTGGAATCATCAGTTGAAAGAAACTGACAATGTTTTGGTCCAAAACAGTTCTCTTAGGCCTCCAGTTGGTGACAAAAAGAAAGAAGCTATACCGATCACCTATATAAGGAGTTTTTGAAATAATATATACTGCAGCAGTCACTATTCACTAATGTTTTTATTAGCACTACGCGTTTCGGCAACAAGCTGGCATCATCGGGTGCAGTTCACAATTACAGGTTCATTACTGTTTTGTGTTGTGGGTACCAGTGAGGTTATGGTTGTACTTTTTAACGGTTTTGTCAATAATCTTGTTATCTGGCACACACAAAACAAGAACAGAGTTATGTACACAACACATGTAGATATTTTTTGTTAGATCTGTACACTGTCAATGTATAAACATCTAACAAAAAATTTCTAGACGTGTTGTGTACATAACTGTGTTCTTGTGTTGTGTGTGTCAGATAACAAGATTATAGAAAAACACGTTAAAAGGTACAACCACAACCTCACTGGCACCCACAACACAAAACATAACAGTAATGACCCTGTAACTGTGAAATGCACCCTATGATGGCAGCTTGCTGCCAAAACGCTCCGTGCTAATAAAAATATTTGTAAGAAGTGACTGGTGCAGTACACATTATTTCAAAAAGTTTATAATACAGTCGTAGACCTATACCAATCCACATAACATGGCTAAATCAACATCTAAGGCGTCCCAAGAAATCGGTCCGTACATGTGCTCGAAAACTAAACGACTATAATCCATAATAAACTATCAAAAATCACTATTTTGCAGGTTACAGTCCGCAGTTGTAATACGCAATCCACCCATCTGATAGGCCCAAATGATTTCAATTTGGTTCAGAGATGCATCATGAGACTAACAATGATGAACAATTCCTAAAGAACAATGTTTTTTCCAACCTTTCTGAATATGCGATCCCCTTCCAAGTAAAACTATCCCTACGACTACCCCCCCCCTTTCTAACGAACGCTAACAAAACTATGTTTTCTCAAAGGAAACTAATTTATTCTTCTACATTTTGTTACAGCTTTCTTTTAAATCATTGGACGAGGTTTTTTGTGTATTTTTTGGGCGAACACATTATTTTACTTTTACATAATTCCCGACAGAAAAATACATTTTGCTTAACGAGTGTTTCGCACTTCAGGCAAGACTCAGAAGCGAATTATGCATGTCAAGAAAGGTCCCACTGCATAGACAATTTATAAAGAAGTAAATAATTTTCTTTCTCATTTTTCAAAATTACTTATCTACAATGTTCTTTTACGTACCGATTTGTTCTGAAAACAGTTTCCAGGTTTTGAGCTTATCCATCACACTGTCCTATAAAACAATCTATAATCTGTTGAATTCACAATTAATGTTACACAAGGATCTCGGTAGTATTAACATAAATTTCACATGGGCATTCGTTTTTGTATTAGCGAAACCCTCGTTATTTTATGAAGCAACTACTACCTCCTCCTGTGACGACTTACCGAGCAAAGTTTTGTGACCCCACTGGGGGTCGCGACCCACAGGTTGAAATAAGATAAAGTTTAGTGGTGAGGTCATTTTAATCGGCATACCCTCAAAATAAGGGCTACTAACATCCTCTTGCCTACAATTAGTACTAACATAACTTCTCTAAGGTAGTCCTTTGGTGTGCCTTCATGCATGATAAATTTATAGGCCCGTACTTCTTTGCGGTGCGAACTATGAGGCCGAACAACCATCTAGAAATGTTGCAACTGTATGTACTACCTCAGTTTCAAGACGAGGTGCAGTTATTATCTGCCAACAGCAAGACAATATTCCGCATTATGCCATAACTTTTCGGGAGCTTCTAAATACATTTCCCAAGCTATGGACAGTGAAGAGTCGATTTGAGACATGGTCATCACGAACCCCGCGCTTATCTACCTTAGTTATTTTGTGCTGTTGTGTGAGGCGTGTGTACTGTGTTCATATCAGTGACCTTAGCCATTTAATGGTGAGAATCAGAGATGCAATTCACTTCGTCACACCTGATGTCCTTCAACGTGTGTGGAAATAATTAGAATATCGTTTAGATGTGAGTAGAGCAACAAATGGAAGTCACATCGAACTGCACTTAACAGGCATGCAAACCAGGAGAGGCTTTTGTTTCATTTGTCGAAAGGTTTCACGTTTCTATCTTGTTCTTCTGCTTTCCTGTGACCAGCTGACTTTACCTATCCATTACAGTTACGTAACTATGTGACATAAACTTGGAGAGTTTTCCTTGAGCTAGGTGACTATTTTACATTTTTACATTGATTCGCTGTCTTTCTGTGACCGGTTAAATTGTACCATGACTTTACGGGCACTCTTTACACCATGACTCCATTATATGTTCAACGCCCTTCTGTAGCGTCTTTCGCTTCTTTCTTCAATTTCATAGCACTAACGATTGACTTCAGTAAAATGCTGCAACCCAAACAAGTACCTTCTGAAAAGATTTCACAATGAATGAATAGCCATAGTTTCGGATAAGTATCTGACAATGATCATGATTAGGTTAAACGAAATGAGTCAAAGACTCTTACAAAATCTAGGTTTCACTGAAGTCGTCTAAGAGGAATACAGCCATGTTTACTGAAATCAGAATGAAGACTCTAATAAATAATATATTGTTGATTAAAGTCGTCGACATTAATGTGAACTTCTTTATCATTTTTTTGTCATGATGCGTTTCTGGATTAATCCAATCTCTGATGACCTAATAATATACATAAGGGAAAAGTCATACACAAGATACTTTTTAGTACGCACACAATGAAACACTTTACAGGAAGTAGACACCATAGCCACTTCTCGCATCATACGCCATCGATCCTTGTTTGTCCAGTCACCTTCTTCCAAACCTTGTATCCCCATTTCCTCGTGAATATTATTTATCAAATTTTTACGTGATCTCCCTCAGTTATTTCTTTGTGGTGGAATGCTAATCCATGTTTGTAACGGTATCCTTCCCTATTCCATACGTCTCAAGTGCCCATAAAATTCCAATTTTTTATCATTAATTTGATATGTGATAGTGATTGTAGCTGTCATACTTCAACTAAATACTGCCGCGGTGGAGTGGCCAACCGTTTCAAGGCGACTAGCTGCGGAGCGTGTGTAGAGGGATAAACCAACAATGATGAGCTCCACTTTCCTACATCAGACCTGTTTGGCAGTATATGAATAAAACAATTTTTTATGTAAATACTATGAATTTGTTCATGTTTATTTACGTATAACTGTTGTAAGCTATGATGTAACACTTAAAATGTTTCTTTCTCTTTCATGCACGATCGAGTCGTCGCAATGAGCAAGGGCAGCGTCGTCACCGCCGCAGCCAACATTGCTGTATATGGGCACTATCGACATTCAACCGACGGCTACGGGGCTACGAATCCGGCTGTGCCTTCTCTATTGCCGCGCGTCGATTTTTGCAAAGAAAAAGAATAAAATGTTATTACTTCATTATTGTCTGTCTTTACGAGCTAGCCGGGCGCGGTGGCCGAGGGGACTGAGGCGCTCCAGTCACGGTCTGCACGGCCACTACGGTCGGGGGTTCGAATCCCCCCTCGGGCATGGATATTTGTGCCGTCCTTAGTTGTATTTCATAAGTTGTTTGTAAGTTTAGGGACTGATGACACCGTAGTTAAGTCCCATAGACTCTACAAACATTTGAACATTTTTACGAGCTAACGTTTTATACTAGCATTGCTTTAGCTGATACATACTGTACAGACGTCAAGAAAGGCTAATGTGTTATTTGGTAGTCATTTTGAGATTATTATAAAGTTTATTTAATATTAGTATTATTATTGGAGGAAGATGATTTTCATTTATTGGAAGTATTGAACTCCGTCAAGGAGACAATTGAATTTTTATAGTTGTAGTAAGGTAAGGGACATTAACTATTAATACGAAACTTCAAGTTTAGCAGGCAATGAACTTCGATGTGAGAGTTTAAAAATATCATTATCTGTTTAAGTTGCCTGTGATTGATTTTGAGAGTGAACATACAGTAACAGTTAAATGTTATACCTCCTTTCCCGCTCGTACAAGGACCTTATATCTTATTTTATTTAACTAAAGAGAAAATTACATTTTTTTTTAAATCGTTCTGGTGGTGCGGGAACTGCGGATCGAACAGAAAACTTCATGTCTTTAGCTGCCTAACAACCACAGTAAATTAATTCAAACATTTTTTTAAAATTTTGTTCATTTATGATTTTCTTTAAACTAGTATGGACTTGAATAATAGTTTTATCATCGCCCGTAGCGCGTCCAACCGAACGTGCTACTTCTCGCCGTAGGAGGTTCGGGTTCACCCTGGGGCATGGGTGTATTTGTTGTCCTTCGCATAACTTAGTTTAATTAGTTTGTAATCCTAGGGACTGAAGGCCAAATGATTTACAAACATTTATTTTATTATTTACACAAACTGTAATTATTTTATTCATCACTTAATGAAATAAGGTTAAGCTACAGCATTTTGCGCAAAATGAAATATTTGCAGCAAGTAGTTTACGTTGTCTATTTTCTACCTATGACCAACAGTGATGACCTATATGTTCAAATGCACGAAGGAGGAATCGAATCCCCGACGGCGAAAGCGGCGCACACCGTAGCACAGCGCCCCAGCGCGCTCGGCTAATCCGCCGCGGCACCCATACGTCATGACAGCCTTAAATATATTATTCTTTGTATGTTTAGCTAAGTCATTATTACACAGTATCGGGTGTAGAATCATGTAAGTAATATCCTGCTGATCTTCTGCTATTACTATTTGGTCATCTGCAAAGAGAATAGTATGTAAATTACTTTCTCCGAGATGTATTTCCATAGGTCTACATATTCTAATCCGATGTTCTAGAGCCGCACTCAAGTATATTTTAGATATAGTGAGTGAAAGACAGTATCCTTGCTTCACCCACTTTGTTGTTGAAAATCGGTCAGAGATACAATTTCAGATTTGTACTATGGTCTTATTGTTTCCATATGTGCTTTTAATTGCATTTATGTAGCTTTTACTTATTCCATGTTTCTGTAATAGAGTCCGCAGTTATAGTACGTACCAGAATTTAGATAGAAGTGGGACGACCTAAGAGCCCCATTCGTGCACTGCAGCTCAAACTTCGACGGTGAAACAGAATTCCTTAGAGGCACAAGATCAGACAGTATGTTCGAAAATTTAGTTTGTGAAACGTATTTGTATCTGAATTTGCGCTCATGTTGATAGCCCCTTTTACGTTTCAGGAAAGATTCTTGAGACTGTCACGCATTACCGTTTTCTTAAACAATATATATAAATTCCGTAGTTGAAAACATGAATAGGTCCGTAAGACTGAAGGAAAATGAAGCGATCATAACAGCGGCGGCTTTCACGACCAGAATCAACAAACATAAACGTTTTATGGGAATCGTGTCGCGTTATTTTGATCTATCACTAGCTTACATGCCCGTGTTTCGCAAAGGTTGTTGAAAGAGAGCCTGTGTGTATCATGGTTTTTTTAGGGTTCTGAACCTCAGTAAAAGGAGAATCCTTGTTGCATCGCTCTGCCAATAAACTCAGTTGTCCTAGCCAAGATGTCAAATGTAAGTAAAAGTCATTGTCCCAACTGCTGTATCTTCATAATGTTTTTGATACAAAAGGTGAAACGCACTAAAATAAGCAAAGAAATGTCGTTAATTATTTTAGTACAGAAAGCGAAATTAGTAACACTATGTTCAATGTTTATTGGTATTCATAGATATAAGACTGCTTAATTCTGTCACAGACATTCGTTTCGTTGTTGTACTGCCCAATACTTATTATGCAGCAGCGGTGTTTCTTAGTTCTTTGGTGCACTACTGCGCCTCTATCACTTGTTTGCTGTACTACGCAATCCATACTTCAAGCGTAACCTACATCTAAAACAATTTCCCTGAATGCACTTTTATGAAACGAAGTTGCTTAATGAAAATACGTGAAGTAGTTTAGGAGATTAGATATTTCTAATAAATGAACAGATAGTTACTGAAAATACTTAAGATTACGATGTTTCTTTTTTCCGTGATCTGATTTTTTTAAAAATCATGTCTATATGTTGCCACAATCTTAGCTTAAATTCCCCGTGAAAGGCGCATGAAAATGTGTTGGTAGTTTTTTGTTTTTTTTTCTTTTAATACGTTTGCGAAACGTGTTAGAAATAGGCATACCTTCATGAATATAATGTAGCTTACATCATACATCAGTTATAATCGACATTTAAAACATTTATTTCATGATCATTCATATCTCTAGACAATGGGCTGAGGCATGAAAAGTTGAAATATAATAAGTAATAAGTATTTCCTTAATAAAGTATAAATGTCACTGAAAGCAATTTTTTATCTTATGGTTGGCTCTCTTTCCGTTAGATGCGCTATTGTTGCTCCAAGCGTGAGATTTGAACTTCCATAGAAGTTGTACATATCCGTTAGACTGTGTTATCAGTATGTAAAAATATGGACTAAACACGGCGAGGATCGTATCAGTTTTATATTCATTGCGTTGAATCATATTTAGTAGAACATAGCAACCAAGAGAAAGTTTGTCAGAAATATAATAAATTTGGAAAGTCAAAGAATAAGTAGTATCTTGAAAGGGTATAATGAGATCGCTGTCCCGAACTTCACACGAACACTCGCAGCGCTATCTGTTAGTTCTTTGCTGCATTACGTCGTCCTTTCCAAGCATGAAATACACTCAAAACTTTAAATTACAATATCTTTTACTTTCCTGGTCTGATTTTGATAAAATAAAGCTTCTATGTTGCCACAGGATATTCTCTATTTATCTGTGATACCCCTATGAATGTTCATTTAGTACTTTTGGAAATTACTCTCTACAAATAGAGACATGCGAGTACTTTCAGAGAAATGTTTAAATTGTGATATCTTACTTTTTCTGATCCGTTTTGTGAAATGAAACTGTTCTGTAACCGCAAGATACCCCTCACGTTTCCTGTGAAAAACTCCTGAAAATACATCTGTTAGTTTTGGAGAAGAAAGAGAAAGATAAACATGACGGTTTTCGATGAAAAACGTTGAATTGTGATGTTCTTCTCTCTGTGATCCGATTTTTATGAAACTAAGTCTATTTGTTGTCCCAAGGTAAGCTGAAGTTACCTGTGAAAACCCCATGAAAATTCGTGAAGTAATTTTGGATAAGTGGTTTCTAATAGATGAACAGACAGACACAACGGTCTATGAAAACACTTCGGGATTCTATTTTGATGAAATCATGCCTAAATCCTGAACCAATCTTTGATTTCCTGTGAAAACCGCTTCAAAATTCTTCCAATAGCTTTAAAGATTGAAGCGAACAGTGACAGACCTATATTTACAGATTTATTATTATTATAAATATGTTGTACAATTGTAAACGTTTGCAGGAATATGTAGATTTGTATAAGTGCTGTATGTCAGTAAAATCTGTTGCGAATACGGTTAGTAGTAAAGAAGTAATAGATTAAAACGTAATGGTTGATGGGGCGGTTTTCCATGAATGTTACTCTTTACGTCCTCATATCTTATGAACTGTATGTCGTACTGTGATACAATTTCCAACTTACATTCAACTTTAAACCCTCTGCAAAATTTCCTGCGACTACAATTTGAAGTGTAGAAATTATAAATTGTAACGTCATACCCAATGCCATAGTTTTGCTCCATGGACAGCGGCAAAGTAGTAAGCGAGAAGCTTTTTTTCCTTTCATCATTTTGCTATGGTTGTCATCGAAAATAAGTTTAATAAAGGTTTGAAATTATGTTTAAAGTCCGTTGCAAGTCGCAAAGTACTCTCATTCTCAAATAGTGAACTCATAAAGGCTCGTCGAATTATGTGGCAGTTTCTTGCAAATCCTGAACCATATGTCACACACTCCTACAGCAGTTATTGTTTCTCCTAAGGAATATATGTACCAAATTTGGTTGAAATCGGTCCAGTGGTTTAGGAGGAAATGTGCAGCATTGTTGTTTGACGCGGCAATTTTTCGCGCATCTCATTGTTTATGACGTGATATCTCCTTACGTATGTGTCGAAGGTGATTCTTAACCCGACAGAGATTGTTGCCTGATATTAAGGAACATGTGTAACAAATTTGTTTGAAATCGGTAGGAGATTTAGAACATACATACATACATACATACATACACACACACACGGACACACACACACACAAACACACACACACTTACAGCCTATTTTATAAGATGTAAGATTAAAGCAAGAAACACTTCTGCCACGGTTAGAGAGACGTCCTTCTCGTTCCACTGATAGCCGAAAGTAGGCTACTGTCATTGTGACAAAATATTTGGTACTTTTTTAAGAGCCATTTTTACAATACGAACGTTTCTATCAGATTATGTGGCTGCCCACAAAAGATAACAACTCCACTGCAGCGAATTTCCAAAAGGATCTGCAGTGGGTCGATGAATGGTAGAGGAGATGGGAGATAACCATGACTCTAATTTTATGTCACAAAATGCTAATCAATCCACTATCGTAGTACTGCATTATTGACGACACATTGGAGAAGACCGTGTCTGCCGTGATACATCTGGGACCAACCATCCGGATTCCAGAGAAACCTTATGTAGGATGATGGAAACAGAAAATAGAAGAGGTAGTAGCATGATTGTTAAAGGATACGTAGTTCACTTACGAATGAACTAACTAGCGAAATGTTTGTTGGACTGATCCTTCAGTACTGCTCAAATCTATTTTTCGGGTAGAAGACATTCTAAGACATTGAG
Organism: Locusta migratoria; assembly: GCA_026315105.1. Classification (NCBI taxonomy): domain Eukaryota; kingdom Metazoa; phylum Arthropoda; class Insecta; order Orthoptera; family Acrididae; genus Locusta; species Locusta migratoria. The sequence continues at coordinate 171,709,784 of CM048751.1, forward strand.
AAGACCGACATACAGTAGCGTGATTCATGACGGGATTGTTTGAAGGCGATACGCATCTAATAGTGATTTAACATTGAAATTCCTGATAGTTTGTGCCAAAACTAACGATTTAGTGGCCTAGAAACAAATAATCAAGTGCCTATCTGAACTACAAGAAACAAAAATGGCAAAACATTCACCTCTTTCCATGAAATTAAGACCATACCAAGGCATCTAGAATATTAGCACCAAGAAACATAAGTGTCTTTCCAACAAATAGATACAGCAAGTGCGGGCTGCAGTGGCCGAGCGGTCTGCGGCGCGCCTGTCACAGTCTGCATGGTCGCTACGGTCGTAGGTTCGAATCCGCCCTAGGGCAAGGATGTTTGTGTCGTCCTTAGTATAAGGTAGTCCATACGTAGTTTGTAATTTTAGGGACTGATGACCCCGCAGTTAAGTCCCTTAACCTTAACAAACATTTGTACATTTGATACAGCAAGTGAAGCAGGAGAAACGGAGTATAGACGTCTGATAAATGAGGTTGACAGGAAGTGCAGAGTGGCTACGCAGGTGTGGCTAGAGCAGAAAAGCAAGACCGTAGATGAATGTATAACTAGGGGAAAGATAGATATCGCGTGCAGGAAAATAAAGGATTGGATACATTCGAAGACAAGAAAAGCAGCTGTATGAATATCGGATGGAAAACCATTATTAAGCAAAGAAGCGAAAGTTGAGAAGTGGAAGGAATACATGGCCTATCCAAAGAAAATAAACTTGATGGCAGTATCTAGAAAAATAAGACGAAGTAGAAGAAGATGAGATAGGAGATCTGATACTGCGAGATGAATTTGACAGAGCACTGAAAGATTTGAGTAGAAACAAAGCTCCTGGAGTAGATGATGTTCCGTCTGAACTACTATCATAGTTAGGAGAGCCAATCATAAACAAATTGTTCCACCTGGTATGCAAGATGTATAAGATATAACGTCACCTGCCTGTTGCATTAATGAAACGGAGGGAAAATAAAATTCTGTCTCTGACCGCGTAGCCTATACATATTGCAAATCAGAAAAAATGTTATCCGAAGCTGAAGAATTTTAATATTACTGCAAATATGCAAGAATAATCAATGATTTTGGTTAAAATTTTGAAAAGTGATATTTTTTGCAGGCAACGTTATAAAAGGTGCGATACTAATGGACTTACATACATTCATATATAAATCATTTAAATAATGTTTGTGAATTCATTTCTTAATAATATTAAAAGACACAATTAAATATCGCAACACAGACATATCCTGGTAAATATTTATTCTAATGTTACGGTAGTATTGATACTACTGAGCACAATATTCAAACATTCAATATTCAACCATTAAAAAATCTTTTGCTTCGGACTATATGATTCTCTGCACCCTTCACTACTCTGTCTCTCACAGCTACCCCTTCTACTATTGCTGTATTACTTTCTCACATTTCGGACAGTCCTTGCCTAATGCTCCTTCTAAAACTCTCAAGCACCTCAGGTTCCTTCAATCTGTCCAGATTCCATTTCCTTAATTTTCTATCATTTTGCAGTCTCTAAACTTTTAATCTACAGTTCATAACCAAAACGTTACGGGCAGAGTCTATATCTGCCCATGGGTATGTCTTAGAGTTCAAAACTTGGTTTCTATACCTTTGCCTTACCATTATAAATTCAATCTGGTAACTCCCAGTGTCTCCTGGTCTCTTCCACGTATATAACCCAACTAAGTGATGATTAAACCAAGTGTTCGTGATTATTAATTTGTGCTCTGCACAAATTCTACCAGGCGCTCTCCTCATTCATTCCTTTTCCTCAGTCCATATTCACCTACTACATTTCCTTCTGTTCCCTTTCCTACTCGCATCACAATTAAGTTTTCTTCTCCTTTATCGGTCTGAAAAATTTGTTTTAGCTCCTCATATATTTCTTTGATCTCCTCATCATCGGCAGAGATAGTTGGAATATAAAGTTGTACTACTGTGGTCGGTGTTGGCTTCGTGTCTACCTTTATTATTACAATGCGTTCACTGTGCTGTTCGTAGTAACTTACCTCCATTCCTATTTTCATAGGAATTATTATTGATACTTTTTAAAATGTTTCATCATATATATATTAACCCTTTTAATTGAATGTAGACATCGAGCTGCCCATGAATTAGGTTACATACTATGTGAAAATTTTATTAGTGATCAAATAAGTTCTCCTATACTCAATGAGTTTGAATGTTTTATGAATGTTACGATAATATAAAATTCAGTCTGCTTGCATAATTTACCTCTCTCCTTGTACTATACCTCAGGCTACATTTAGAGCCAAGCTGAAATATACAGATATGCAGGAATGTATGTGTATACAAATGGATACCCTAGTTATTAAGCTACCATTTGCAAGCCCTGAGAATATAGTATTAACATGTAGTAACATGTGTACTTTGAGCTAGCTTCTTTGTATTTCCTATCACTTATTGTAAACCTTTCTCTGTATATTTGAGCCCACAGCAATAACATGTAAATATTGGACTAAGTATCAAGCCAAATGCCATTATGTAGCCTATATATATTAAGCCAAGCATAGCAATGTGACATTCAGGACAAGTTATTTTAACTTTATCGAGCATTTCATAAAATTAATATTACATTATGACAGCCATTAGACAAACTTTAATGTAGACTTAAAGTTATCCATTTCTATATTACTTGATTAAATCCCAAGGTTATTTATAAAAAAAAAAAAAAAACCATTACAAAGTAGTTACAACTCTCGCCATATAAAATGTTAGTATCATAGTGTCTTAAACTTTATAGTATATGTAGAAATCAATTGATACCCTAAGCTCTACTTTAAACGTCTTAATGTAAATATGTAACTGCAGACTCGCTACCATCGTTAATTGTTTATATCAAGTGTCTTTGCAATCTCCCTATATAAAAAACTTATTTTCCAATTCCAAAGCACTATATGCTTCAGTAATAATAAATGTATCTATTTTATCTATTTGTGATCCGCTGCATTCATTTTAATCTGATAAGATGATGCACTTTGGTGACATGTACGTTAACCATTTGACTATGTACTTTAATTCATTTTTCATTTTGACAAGAAACTGTTTATTTTAAACGGTCTGCAAAGGTATGTTACATATTTTCATTTGTATGCAAAAATGTACTCCAGAGATTTAAACCAAAAATGTACAATTCTTGCAGTGAATATGTTATAAAGCCATGCAACATTCTGAAGATGATGATATATATCATCGAAACCGGCCATGACAAATAAATAATATATTTGCTATTTTGGTTCAATAACCTCAAATAATTTGTTGTTATTTGGATATTCAGTTCGCTATGCACAGGCATAACATGCCAAGTAACTATAAAATCTTTTTATAGATAATATTACGATTGGTTTTAAATAATTGGTTACTGCAAAAAAAATGAAGCAATCAGCATTCGTTTAATATCGATTCAGAGCAATAGTGGCATGTCATGCAAGCGGTACAGCATTATTAAGTCAATCAGGCCCGCCGCACGGTGGCACAGCGGACAGCAGAGAAAGGGCAGAACAGGTCAGAAGCGGCTCTGACATGGCAGTCAGCGCGGCAGGGCGCGCCCTACCACTGTAAGTCCACCGCCAACCACTTCACGTAGTCGCATTTACATTCTGCGTCTCTACTTGTTGTGCAGTGCAAGTAAACGCAGTGGAAGATTTCTGTGAAGTAATAAAAACACAATATGCAAAGTGAAAACGCACGGTGATTGGATTGTGTCTATGGAATTTCCTGATGAAATATTCAGGAAGCGTAAAATCGGAAATACTGTCTATAATGAGTGCAACTGCAATAATTTATTTTAAGATGAAGACATTTAAACAATGCAGTCACATCCCACAGTTGCTATTTTACTTTCATCTTTTCGGTGAAACTATGTCACATCTAGATCTACATCTACATGGATACTCTTTCTACAAATCACATGGAAGTGTATGGCAGAGGGTTCATCTAACTAGACTTATGATATTTATTTCTAGTTCCGCTCTCTAATAGCTCGCGGGAAAAAGGAACACCTAAATCTATTTGTTTCCGACCCGATTTCTTTTCTTTTATTGTGTTCTTCATGTCTCCCTGTGTAGGTGGGTGTTTACAATATATGTTCGCATTCTGAAGAAAAAGTTGGTGAAAGACATTTCGCAAATAGATGTCGCCGTGACCAATAACGCCTTTCGTTTAATGATTTACAACCCAACGCCCGCATCATTTCTGTGACACTCTGTCCCCTATATCGAAATAATACAATTCTCATGTAATAATTTGTCAGCTATTTTTTTAAATAATGAAACAATGAATTTGTACAACCGACGTCAATGATATACCCCTGTAATTCTGCGGATCACTCTTATTGCCTTTCTTGAATATTGCAGTGACCTGTGCAACTTTCAAGTCTTTAGGTACGGATCTTTCGCTTTCGCAGAGCGAAGGGTTGTATATGATAGGTATGGGGCAATTGGGTCAATATACTCCGAAATGTGCGTAATTTGTATTCAATAGGGACCGGGAGACTTATTTCTATTGATTTAAGTTAACAATTTTTCTTGACTGAGAACAAACAAGTGTTCAGTTTGAACAAAAGTCCAGACCTGTTTCTTTACACTAGGAAGGATGTAACAACCTTAGTATATGAAATATGGTCTTCTTCTCATCATTTTGGCAGTACAGAATCAGTATTTAAGTTTATTTTTGTAAAGATGTAGAAATTCATTGTTTTATTATAAATAACAATTTTGAGTTGATACGTCAGTATTTTTCTATGGTAACATAGTTTCACCGAAATTAATTGTACTTTATAAACGACAAAAGATAAAAGTAAAATATCGACTGTGGCAAGATATTGCATTGTTCCAACCTCTCCATCTTAAAAACTTCAGGAAAAGTATCCAATGTATGAGGCGCTAGTTCTGAGAGGTTCCCGCACTTACAAGGAATGAGGAAAACGACTCAACAAATGGGAGCCCATGCCTACTAAAGAAAAGTGAGTGGTGTGTTTAATGTTGCTCTACGAAGACGAAGTGAACACTACAGTATTCCATCCAAGAACAACTGCCAGCATGCGAAACTTAGATGGTCCTGGAGTAGTAAAACAACGTAAGTCACTAAACAAAAACAAATCTTCCGGGCCAGATTGTATACCAACTAGATTCCTCTCAGAGTATGCTGATGCAATAGCTCCGTACTTAGCTAAAATTTACAACCTATCACTCAGCGAGAGATCCGTACCCAAAGCCTGGAAAGTTGCACAGGTCACTCCAATATTCAAGAAAGGCAATAGGAGTGATCCCCAAAATTACAGGCCCATCTCATTGACGTCGGTTTGCATCAGGATTTAAGAACATATCCTTTCCTCAAATAGTATGAACTACCTCGAAGAGAACGACCTATTGTCCCGGAGTCAGGACAGATTCAAAAAGTATCGTTCTTGCGAAACACAGCAAGCTATTTACTCACATGAAGCGATGAGTGCTATCGATAAGGAATGTCAAGTATTTCTAGATTCACGGAAGGCTTTTGACAATGTACCACACACTTAAGGGTCTTCTAATCAGATTGCGTCCTTATGGAATATCGCCACAGTCGTGCGACTGGATTCGTGATTTCCTGTCAGAAAGGACATATTACGTTGTAATTGACTAATGACTATATGTTGTATCTGGCGTTCCCCAGAGAAGTGTTATAGGGCACCTACAGTTCCTTATTTTTGTAAACGATTTAGGAGACAATCTGAGTAGCTCTCTTTCACTGTTCGCGGATGATGCTATCAGAAGATCAAAATCAACTGCAAAATGATTTAGATAAGATATCTACATGGTGCAAAAATTGGCAATTGAACCTGAATAATGATAAGTGTAAGGTCATCCATATGACCACTAAAATAACACGTTAAACTTCTGTTACACGACAAATCGGTCAGACCTAGTGGCTGTAAATACAAGCGACTGTATGGCCTAAGAAGCCGAAAGCTGCTAATGACAAGCAAATAAATAAAATTGTGGAACAAATATATGTCTTTGTTCCTCAAAGCACCGACGGAAATTCCATCAACATAATAATTACGAACAACTTAAATAGCAAAGAACATATATAAAATATTGTAGGGAAGGCGAACCAAAGACTACGTTTTATTGGCAGAACTCTTAGAAGATGCAACAGTTCTACTAAAGCCTACACTACACTTCTGCGTCGTATTTTGGTGTACTGCTGCGCATTGTGGAATCCACACCAGGTGGCACTGACGGACGATTTAGAGAAAATTCAGAGAAGGGCAACTTGTTTTATATTATCGCTATATAGGGGAGAGAGTGTCACGGAAATGATGTACGAGTTGGGGTGAAAATTGTTAAAAGAAAGGCATTATTTGTTGCGGCGATATCATTTTCGAAAATTCCTTTCACCAACTTTCTCTTCATAATGTGAACATAATTGTTAGCACCCACTTACAAAGGGAGACATGATCATCAGAATAAAATAAGAGAAGTCAGATCGAAAACAGAAAGATTTAGGTGTTCCTCTTTCCCACGAGCTAGTACAGAATGGAACTATAGAGAAATATCATAGAAGTGGTTTGATGAACGCTCTGCCATACAATTCACTGAGATTTGCAGAGTATTGATGTAGATGTACAGAAGAAAGACAATTTTCTACTGAGTAAAGCCTGTAAGTTTCCTAAATAACTTTTCAGCACACATCAGAAAGCTTTTATATATATATTGTTTATGGTCAAGCCGATATCCGACAACTCTTTCGGATAGTTTTACGCCAAATTGCAAGAGAAGAAGAACTGACGCCAGAACATTCTATATGTAGACGCCAATTTAAAGAGATCCTGAAACTGAAGAGTCGTATATACACATAGGTTATTACTGTGTGTCTTTATAATTTTTATTACATTATTAATTTTTTGTACCTCTAAATATCTTTTACCGATTTAATGGGTAGCAAACCTAAAAGGGTTGGTAAGCGCTCTGCGGGAGACTTGCTGAGAGATATAAATGTAATGTACATCTGGTTCATTTTTTAATGTTGTCATATGTAACGCAAAATCACTCAGATTAATGCGTTACTATGAAGTAAATTTAATCTAGAAAGAGAGATAGTTGGATCATAACAAATTCAGCTCTCTCTTTAAAAGATACAAACACGCACACACGCACACACACACACACACACACACACACACACACAGAGAGAGAGAGAGAGAGAGAGAGAGGGGGGGGGAGGGAGGCAGAGTGAGAGAAAACCAAATGCTATGTGTCGAGCTCTCTTCCACGTGGCTGTCATATCCATCTGCCCATGTCGTGTTCTTGACCCACCGGGAGATGAGTCAGTGCTTACTTAACTAGACGTAATTTCCAAGGCTGCACATTCACGCTCTTCAGAGTTGAAGATTGCATCTTTGTACTAGTGTATCCATATACAAAAGGAATAAAAATATTACATACGTTAACATCAGTGTGTTGTAATAATGTACCTTATGATCACTACCAAGTTGCTACATTTGCATTACGTCTGAGTACGAAATAACTTAGTCAAGTATGTATGTTATTCTCCTACTTTCCTCAAAGGAAGTAGTGTAATGGTACTTGATGATTCAGCAGTTTATCATTCTGGAGGGGTGCCAAAAAAACAGGTCACATTTTGGTACAGTTAATTTTGAAGTGGGTAATTAAAATAATAATAATAATATTAATAATAAATACAAATTTCTGGTTTTCGTAACTTGTATTCTTTCCATGTGTGAAATGAGGTCAGTAACAAATATTAAGCCCTGTATTGCACCTCCAATAAAAATAAAACCGAAGGTATAAGCAATTTAGCACACTACACCAGACGAATTACTTAAATGTATGCCTTGTTTTACTGTAAATTGTGTATTCTTCTATATCTAGAGTCGAAACGCCAGTTGATCAATATCGTGCAATGGCAGTAAAAGGTGTGACTCATAATCTTTGTATTATTTAGTTAGTTTATTTGGCACACAAACGTAGTAATAAACCAAAACAAAGAAGTGAATCTAGCGCTGAATAACACTTGCGCTCTTTCTCTGTTCTGTCATTAAATTGGTAATGTCTATTGATTCTTTGAAATCAAAAGGAAAGATCAATACAACGAAACAAACATTTATTATACCACAAAGGCGTTGGAACATGAAACACTATTACAGAAAGATATAATGAAAATGATTTGCTGGATGACTTCGGTCCTGATTGAATAATACGAATTAAAAAGCGAAGCTTGATAGCAAAAAAATATAGACATACGATATTTTTTATATTAACACAGTCATTATCTTATAAACCTCCATTTAAATCTCAGATGAGGCAAAATTATAATGGAGAATCATTCTCCAAGTTAAAACATTTTTCATTTCAGATACGATAAGGTACTCACTGTGAGCGATACCATGTATACTTAGCAATTACCTGTCCTACATCACACCGGGGTAACCATCGATATGTTGCTAACACTGTTCGCATATGCAAAATCCTTGTTGTTACTCGCATAAGATATTTAATCAAACAAAGTATCGGTCATTCAAACAGTGACAAATCATATCTCGAATTACATTAGATTCTTTCACAAGTGTTTTATCAAATAACATTACTTTTTTATATTTATGTTTTGTTCGGAGCGTCAGATGAGATAATCACTGGATCTGTTCGGTTCGAAACATATAATGTGTCAAGTGGACACAGAGTACCGCGGTGGACTGGCAGAGCACTCTAAGGCGCCTTGCTGCGGAGCGCGCGGTTGTTCGCCGTCGGAGGTTCAAGTCCTTCCTCGGGAAAGAGAGAGAGAGTGTGTGTGTGTGTGTGTGTGTGTGTGTGTCTTCTACTTAGGTTAGTTTAAGTTAGTTTAAAGAGTTTGTAAGCTAGGGACTAATAACCACAGAAATTAAATCCCTTGGATTTTTAAACATTTGAATCACAGAATATTCTTAACAATAGTATATAAACATTCTTAAATTGTTGGCACTTGTGCCATGTTCATCGCAGCTGTTATCTGCGGAAGAAATGCGTTATAATTACTAAATAAAAACTGTATTTACGAGCCAGGCAATGCTAAACAGATTGTGATGAAAAAGTGGACAAGCACGAATAACGACTATGACGTATTTAAGGTATAGATGAAACATGTAGGTAAGAAAAGTAGTAGTAATGAATTTATAAATGCCTTTTTTTTAGCTGCATGTATTACATGCGACATATATAATGGCTCTTGCACAACTGGCAGTCGGAAATACCTGGACAGCTCAGGAACATGGAATAAATGTGATGGAATGCGTATTAAGAAAGAACACTTTTATCTTGTGTACGACAACAGTGATTTGTATGATAATTAGACCATTAAATATGTGGATTGACATGTAATATTATAGAAACTTAACTGACGGCTAATTTAGGTACTACGGGGAGATGAAACTCGACATACCATTTCCATTAATTATTACGGCAGAAGAAACCCAGACGAATGCAGTCTTTGGAGACGTGTGAAATTAGCGAAAGAAGTATTCCCGTAGCGATAAATCATAATGACTCTTCAGTTGTAAGAGGAGCCTCTGATACATTTGAGTTTTCGTAGGTTGCTCCTAGATGAGGTGATTGGAAGTCATTGCAGTTGAGAGAATGAGAATAGCAAATGCTATAATAACGAATTCAAGTTACACTGTAAAAAAGATGAGTGGCAGAGCTATAAGACCACTGCGACAAATTACTAATGTTGGGAATCATTTACCAGTCAGTGGTAGTTCCAGAAAATGTGGTTAGTTCAACACAAAGCTGTTAAAATTTCTATCATTTCCTCCGAAGTCTGTGAAACGGTACTTTTTTTCATTATTATTATTTTGTATCTTTTCGTAGTTCATATTCATTTCTATTTATCGTGTGTTGATGTTAAAATACATTGTTTTGAAACAATAATTATGTGCTTTAAGAAACATGTTTTTTTTATACTGAATAAATGAACCACTATCAGCAGTGGTAACTTCAGATGAATGTATCCACATATTTGGAGAGTTAGTACCTGTCCTCGTAAGTGAAAAGTGGCTAAATATTAAGCCATGCAATAGGGAGGAAAGTAGGAATGATATTCACAAGAATGTTACTGCTTAGATTACCCTAAGTAAAGAAGAATTAAATTTCTCAACAACGACCCCTGTGAATTAGATAAACAATATTTTGCTCTCATTCGCAGACAAAGGTGAGACTAAGCATTTAACCTCTGAGCTTTAAAGCGTTAATTCTCACAAAGAAGAATTCACAGAATTCAATAAAGTAAAATTTGAAAATCAGTTTGATGTTATTAAAATTTGTTAATGTACATCTCTAAAATGACCGTAGCTATTTAATAGATGTAAGGTATCAGGGAACAAATGAAAACACTTTGGAAAATTTTGTTTAAAACTTTTTTTTATTACACATACCATCGATGATACAATAGCATATAGGATATAAAACATGAGTAATGGCATTGGCGACGGCGACTGCTTCGGTGGTCGCCGCTTCTTCCGAAGCAAGGAGAGGGTAAAGACTACCCGCTAAAATGAGTACACAATTAAATACATACAAAACGTAGAAACGAGGAAGGAGCGATACATGGCAGTATGGGAACCTAGAAAATGGTCCGTAATGTACGAGTGTATACAAATATGCACAGTAGTTTAGTTGACACGGAGACGCTACTGCAGCAGCCTGTCGATGCGTGATTTCTTTTTACTGGGAGGGTGGCCGTACTGAAACGTACAGAAAACGGAAAGGTGAACGTGAGCTTCGTACCGAACCCAGCCTTGAAGGCGTAGGACGCCACTGGAATACACGCCACGTTTTGGCGATTTGGCGGGAAGTTCTCTGCGAGATGTTTCGCGCGAAAACGTCGGGCGTCACTCGCGCAGAATTTCCATAGTGAGACAGGCGAAACGCCGCCAGTGGTGCCTTCCCCGCGGCATGGCGATGAGGTGGGTGCGCGCGCAAGTGACCTTGAAACGCCGACGGCGTGGCTTTTGTCGATGCCGGAATGGCACCGGCGCTGTGGCACGGAGCCACGTCACGGACGCGAGGGACAACTTGTTATTAGGCGTCCCGCCGGGAGGTGCCAGTTGTTTACTGTTGTCGGCAGCAAAACGATTGGCAAAGTAGTTACGCCGCCCTAGTGGTTCAGAAGAGTGCTGTGCAGTACCTTAGATGAAATATGCTTGTTGTGAAAGGCTGGGGTTCAATTATGTTTACGAATATTGGTGAGTTGGTTGTGGGTGACAAGTGGTTCGGGGTGCTGTGTTTTGTATCATGTTAGTTCCGCAGGCGACTACAATAAGCGTCTCGATGTTTCTCCGTGCTGCTACTTTGCCCGACCGGTACTGGCTACACATGTGGAGTGTGCTATGAGTCAGAGGCGGAGTGAATTAAAAAAAAAAAAAAAAAAAAAAAAGTTTTAGAGATTTAGTTGTCACATAATACGAGAGACCCGAGGCGGGCCGTCTCCGCACCTTTATCCGCTACCACTGCAGTTACTGGGCCAGTACGAGAAGGATGAGGGCGTGTTTACATTCGCTTAGCGACGGTCAGTCGGGCAAAGGAACGGAAACGGAGAGACTTCACGTGTCAAGCGCGGGTTCGGTCCGATGTCGAGGTGTGGGTGAGTGTGTGTCTTGGGTCGTCCGGGAGGACCTTACGAACTGTTGTCCTCGGGCTGCGGCGGCTGGCTGGCGATGAACTCGAGGGCGCGCTGGATCGCTGGTGGGATGGGAGGGGGCGTGGGCAGGTGGGCGCCCTGGGGCACGAAGCCGTTCTCGTCGGCGGTGTAGGTGACCTCGATGCGCGTGCCATCAGGCGCCGTGTAAGAGTAGGAGCCCTGCGCCGCCTGGCCCTCCGTCTCGGGGTTGCCGGCGTTCTTCAGGAAGCCCTCCTCCTGGGCCTTGATCTCGTTGCCCGTCTCGTAGCTGCGAACAAAAAGTCCTCACATTAGTCTGCCGCATTTAAACTACCAAACTGCTGCTCCCACATCACAACAGAAGGAAAAGATGCGAATGAGAAGAGATTAGCTTCTCGACTTATCTCGAAGCAATAAGTGGAAAGCCTAGGTCGATTGTTTGAAACTACAATTAGCGGACTCTTATCAATAGCGGACACTTTAAAATTCCTCTGCAAAACCGTAAACGCACTGCGACGGTTCTTTCGCGTATACACCCAAGTACTCCATTGTCCGGGGTCGGAGCCATGTTAGTGGGTAGTTCTTGGGGTTGGACATGTCTGCACCTACCGGAGGTGCCGTCAGGCTGGCAGGGGCCACGAAGACGAATCTGGACCAATCCTTCCAAACTCCTGATAAGAGTAATAACATGTTCGTTGTCAATCATCCTTAGAGCACCATTGTCCGGAGGCAGAAACTAGGCAAGTGATCTTCCCTCAGGCGTGGGAGTCATCTTGAATTTTGGGGCAGGCCTCCACAGTGGTGCGCGTGGGTTTCTCCCGGCCGCCTTCTTTAATTTAGAAGTGGAATCGGCAAAACATTACTACTTATGGACAAACCTAAGTACCTGGGAGTTGCGAAGCGTAAGCCTTTCAGGGCTAATTTAGGGCGACGGTACGAAAATAAGTCTACCGGTGTTAGTTCTGGAGACGAAGGAGAGCGGGGAAGCACAGTGACCTTGCGTCTAACGAAAAATTTAACACGCGGATCGCAGTGTGCGGACGGGCATTGTCGAGCTAGAAATTCCACTGTCCACTACGATACAATTCTGGCCGAATCGGCCGGATGCCTTACAGCGGCCGTTTCAAAACTACCTAGTAAACTTCCGTTTTGACAGTGTGACCCTCGGAAACAAATTCGTGATCGATTAAGCCCTTTGCGCTCCACGTTACAATTACACGAATTCTCACACTGGTCCTGTTAGCTGGGTCGCAGTGTGCCACTGCTTCACTGCAGTTTTTTGCACAATGTAGCAAATTTCGAGTAGATTTTGTGTCATGAACTCTGAGGACGGTTATCGCAATATCTAAGAGGTATTCTATGTTCCTACAAGAGAGTTCTTCCTAGACTGGAACCACATTGGTTTTTCCGTACCTGAGCCCAGCGTTACTTGTGAGTGGAAGAACGAATATATTAGCTGGTGACGCAAGTATTCCTAGACGTCGATGAGCAAGACTATTTCAAGGTCCACCAGTGATGTGTCACAGTTAGTGCCTAGATTAGAAACTCAGCATATACTACTCAAATAAGCTATTTCGTATTCCATGGTAACCCTGCATCGATACGTTTGGATGCAAACTGTTGTACAGTACATTCATCTTATTACGCTTGCCGAGACCGCAGTACACGTTAAAACACTTGGAAAAATCTATAAATGGGTGAAGTCGGAGACATGTTCTGGATCATCTCATACGTACGAAATTAAATTAACTATGCGACAAGATGAAGTTGACGAAATCGAGAAACGGCAATACGCTCGAAGTATTAGAAAAAATATGGGTGACACAGAACATTTTCATGGACGCCACCAAGATAAAGAGATTTAAGACAATTTTTTAGCTGGTTAAATGTACGAGAACTGTCGTTTGTCCTCAGGGAGTCTATTTCATTGACTGTACATCTAGATTCCTCGTCTTCATGAAGTAACTATGAACCGTATACGTTGACACAATCGTTACAAGTGGAATGGAGCGCCTGATGTTTATGCAACCCACCTTACGTTGGAGTTGTGCGGGCAGTGTAGGAGAGCAACAGAAAGTATTACGACTTGTGGCTGGCTGATCTGTAGCGATAAATTATCACCAAATTACTTATTGCTGTGTACGTTTTCGGTACCGAAATAGTATTTATGACGTTATATATTTAGTTAATGCTTTTCCTGTATTTTTTGTCGCGTAATTACAGAGGCTGAAACTTCTCTCAAAATTCCTCTCTGCAATTCCTCTGGCATCAGCAGACTTTAGAATGTAGCGGTGTAGTACACTAACGAGAAACCATTGGTGAATATAAAAAGGTTTCGCAACTCGAAAACTTCACTGTTAATTTTATATTATCGGTCTTGGTACATTTTACTATCCAAAAGTAGCAGTATGATGGTAGTATGGATCTGAAGGTATGTTTTAAGTAAAGTGGATGGAAGAAGTTGCCTTTGAAATGAATGACAAAGTACAATCTTTTATATATTTTGAAGGGTATTTCTTGGCGTCCTTCCCTAAGTTTCCTCGACGGCAACGGTTATGTGACCTTGCTTTACCTCAATAAGTCCTAAAATACCTTATGATGTACCTGTTGATTCTACACCTTTGAAGAACTCAGTTTAATAGAATATATTGGCATATAAGGTTTCCCTAAGATTTCTAATGTTTTACACTCTCTGTGATACGCCCACTCGGAGTGAGTAAAACTGAAACATACGAATCTAGTCTCCATTAGATAACGGAAGAATGAACGAGGATTTATCAGTCACTACAAAAAACATGGGATAACAACGATGGTTTGTGTTGATGTGATACGGAGATTGGTTTGATGCAACTCTCCAATCCATACTCTGTCCTATGCGAGCCAGCAAGCCACATAAATTCATATCTGATTTTTCTTCCTTCCAATACTAGTTGACGATTTCTTCATTTAGTCAGGGTCCCAAGAAATTTATTTTCTCCCCAGTCCTGTTCAGTACCTGCTCATTAGTTAGGCGATCTACGCATCTCATCTTCAGCATTTGTCTGTAGCGCCACATTTCAAAATATTTTATACTCTTCTCGTCTGAACTACCAGCTGTCCTATGTTTCAGTACCGTACAAGACTCCACTCAACACAAATTTATTCAGAGAAAGACTGTAACTCTAATTAACATTAGATGTAAACATATTTCCTTTCTTCGGGTAAACTTTTCTTCCCACCGAAGAGTTGCACGTCCCCGCAAAGAACAGAAATCATGTCAATAATTGTAAATATACCCAGAACAGGCAATGACAATTTCAATGCGGACGCATTCAAATGCTAGAACATTACGGGAATCCAGTATAAGCCGCGATCAAGAGGAACAAATCGACAGGGGGCTAGAAGTTGAGATTTTGGATTGTAAGGGAACCGTGCTTGGATAGCCTAATTGGTTAAAGCGACAGCTGGCCCGAAGTGGGAAATGTGGGTTCGATTCACAGTCCAGCAAAAATTTTCAAATTTGACATTTAATTTATTTCATCCCCCCGTAACGGCCGAAATGTTCCAATATTTCGATTTCGCCTGGTAAATCATCCATTTGCAACTAATGAAAAGGCTGCTGCCACTTTACTGGAACGGCCCGTTTGTCTGGCCTCTCCGCAGAAACCCCTCCGCTGTGGTTGTGCTTACGGTACGGTTATCTCTTTGAGGCAAGCACACAACCCACCTCGGCAATCGCTGTGGTTCACGGGGGTAGCAGTTGTCGGTATATGACGAAACATATAGGCCTACTCATTGGAATGTAGCAACTTTACGTTTGCGGTGAAAGAAGCTCTGTTGTGCGTTACCGAGCTCATCGTGGTGTTACGAGCGAGACAACCGGAGGATAACGGAGAGTCTGTTGAGCGTGACGGAAGGTTCGCCACGCAGTCTGGCACTTGGACGGGAGAAAGTGCGGCCACTGCACAATGGGAGGCGCACACCGACTACCCGCTGCCGGCTGCCACGACGCGACCCCTGCAACCGCCGTCTGACCGCTGGCTTTCTCTGCGTCACGCCCGCTCTTCATCCATTACAGACGGCGTCCGAACGCCGATGTACTCCAGCATGCCAAACAAGGGGTCAGTAGCGTGCCGGGCACTGGGTTCAAACGCCATTAGTTACGTGCTTCATCACACATGGTGTCGATCATCTGTTGTGGTGACCGAAACGCTGTAATATATTACAGTCGAACAATTTACACATATTGCTGCGCGCGATCCGCTTTTATGTAAAATTTATGTTATTGTCAAGCTCGCTTATTCAGACTTTACACATCGCGAGCTCGCGCAGTCAGATGTGATGAGGCCTGACAATAACGGGCCAGAAAAGTGTGTACGTGGTCTTGGACGCGGAGGATACCGTGCTCACGAGTGCGGTTCCTGTAGGGAGATGCTTGTCCATTGTTGGTCGAGCTGATCTCTACGAGTTAACGAGAGTAGCTCGGGCGTCCGATCCTTGATTGTCGTGAATGCACTCGTGCTCTCCCGATAATCCATTTGTAGTCTGGGGCAACGTCCCAGAGATACATTAAATTGGTCCCAATCACCCCGTTCTGACCAAGCTTTTCGGGAGGTTTTCCTTGGTTGTATGGCGTATGGCGGAATTAGTAAGCCCCTCCCACTTATTCCCAATTGGATCCCTTCTTTGGCTCACTATCAGCTTGTCTGATAATTGGCTGAATAGAACCGCCACTCTTATGGGCCGGATCTCAAACAGCCCGCTCCACCTCTCGGAGTGAAGAATGAAAAGAATAAGTGTACGTGGTCTGCAGTCAGGGTACGATAATTTTTGGCGTTTTGGCGATCTCGGTGCCTTGCATGAGTTCCACTACACACATTCATGCCCTCGGGAATGTTTGCCAGACAATAATTGACCCGCTGCCAGCTTGTTTCCGTCCCGAAATACTGGGATCAAGGAGCTGTTTTCTGGAAGACAAAGGATTCGAAGCATCCCATCGGCATGATGAGAAAGTTATTGAGATTCGACCGTGCAACGCTCTGCCACTGCTCCAACAACCAGAGACGATGATCACCTGTCTATTTCAATCTATTTGACGATGCCCTGCTATTAACATTGGTTCGTGCATGGTTCGTCGGCAACGGGGGCCCATGGTGAGGAGTGCTCTATGCACTATGTGTCCCTGCCCAGCATAGAAGTCTCATGTTACTCCATGTCTCATGTTAAACACTGACTACATGAAGGAAAGGGGATATTAGATTAGTAACATTAAGCTAGGAATACCTTATCAGCACGACGTGCAAAGGGTAAACTGTTAGAGAAGATTTTAGACAATGAGTATGCCACTCTCAGGAACAGATGATATTATATGAGAGGATGTAATGGCTGGCCAGATCAAACTCGTCGAAAAGCAGTTAAAAATTACATGCATTGAAAGCTTTTCACGACAGGATATCGCTGTTGCTGATGAATTTTCCAGGTTGTATGGCCGTGGACCAGGAAACATTTCTTCTCGTGACGTTTCGTCCAGAGTTGCAATTGACATCTACAGAAATGCTCCTGGCGGCGCCGAGTCTTGCCGACTCGGCCAGGAGTACGTCTTTTAAGAGGTACAGCGCAGCTCTGGAAAGTTTCAAGGACCACGGCCGTACAACCAGGAAGATTCAGAAGTATACGTTACTCCAAAGTTCGTTGGCCTCATGTAGCAGCAGTGAATCCACATTTGAATTAAGAAGCAGTCTCTGTTAACGCGTTAAAATTATTAAATATTGCAATCGAAACAGACTGCTTCTCAGTTCAAACTCAAAAGTACGTTTGTCCGTACCTCCATTTGTAGGAACCATCAAAGTTGACGCCCTCGTTGACGAAGCTGATGATGGGGATTGGCGAAGTGTTCGATCCGCCAGGGGCCTGTGGCCGGGCGACCACTGCCGAAACGGCGACCATCATCAGGACTGCGATCTGCAACAATCACACATTCGACGTTACTCCCCAGTGTCACTGCACTGCATGCGCGCTCAGAATGAGTGTAACGTCTATACAGTGGCTGAAGACAGCACTCGAAGCATAATGTAGCAGTTCGTATTTTTGACACAACTTTGGTGGGTAAGAAATCTTTGATAAATATTCAATTTAAGTCCTGTGCAAGTCTCTTCATCTAAGAATATGTTCGGCAACCTACATCCCTTTGACTCTGCTTACTGTATTCGTCTATCGGTCTGCCTCTACGATTTTTACCCCACACACTTCCCTCTAATGCTAAGTTGACGATTCCTTTGTCTCACAATGTGTCCCACCAATCTATCCCTTTTCTTAGGATGAGAAACTCATTTGCTCCCCAATTCTGTTAAGCACCTCCTCATTATTTACGTGATCTAGCAATCTAATTTTCATCATTCGTCCGTAGCAGCACATTTCAAAGCCTCTATCATCTTTTTGTCTGAACTCCTTATCGTCAACGTTTCACTCCCAAACAAAGTTACACTCCAGACAAATGCTTTCATAAAGGACTTCCTAAATAATTTTCATCATTCGTCCGTAGCAGCACATTTCAAAAGCCTCTATCATCTTTTTGTCTGAACTCCTTATTGTGAACGTTTCTCTCCCAAACAAAGTTACACTCCAGACAAATGCTTTCATAAAGGACTTCCTAACTTTTAAATTAATATTGGATATCAACAAATTTAGCTTCTTCAGAAAGGTTTTTTTCCCATAGCCACTATGCATTTTATATCTTCTTCGGCCATCTACTACTTTTATTGTATCATTACCTAATCCAATTCCTTCAGCAACGGCTTACTTTTTGATGCTACATTCTATTATCCTTGTTTTACTCATCCTATACACTCTTTTCAAGACACTGTCCATTCCATTCAGTTGCTCTTCCAGATTCTTTGCAGTCTCTGACAGAATTACTAAGTCATGGGCAAACAGAAAAGTTTTTATTTATTCTCCCTGAACTTCAATTCCCTCTCCAAATTTCTCCTTGCATTCCTTCACTGCTTGCTCAATGTACAGATTAAACAACAATGGGGAAAGGCTACATACAACCCTGTATTATTCCCTTCCCAACCTGTGTGTCCCTTTCATGCCCTTCGACTCTAATAATCGCTGTCTGATTTTTGTATGAGTTGAATATAACTGTTCGCTTCTTATATTTTACCCCTGTTGCACACACACACACACACACACACACACACACACACACACACACTAGTCGGTTATGTCGAAAGAACAGACACAGTTCTTGATCTTGCAGTAGCCGTTATTTATATCAACGTGTGTATTTAAGTCAGTGACTATTGCCATTTGTATATAGAATAATAATGACTGCAGGATAATATTACGAAATCATTGTCTGGAAACATTTCCCCATCATCCCTAGAATTTTACCGAATGATGAAGGGAAACGTGTTACGAGAAGTCGCACACATGGCTACCTACGAGTCATCGCTCTTGCACAAGGGAGATCTCATTGCGCAAACACAAGAGGACGCGTATTTACGACGCGGTGTACCGCTAGGGTGCGGCCGAAGCCACACGCGGAGACAGCGTCGCGAATTGCCCGCAAGCGACTCCGGGACCGACGTGCCCCCGATGACGTCACGTGACGTGTCGGGGGCACGAGTAGCGCGCCGCGGAACGGGCGAGAGTAGTACGACTCATTTGCGTACTAATTGGCGGCACGGAGTCGGTCGAGCGTGAAACGAATGCAGCGTGTGCCACGTGACGTCGTCTGCCCGCGACTGCCGATGCGTTCATTCACGACGTCCGCCACGGGCCGCTTAAGATGCGCTCGACTGCTCTTCTCCGGCTTCCGGGAGGCGGACCAGACCACTGCCCGAAATGCCAAGCTGGGCACCGACTGTCGCGATCGTGACTCGTCGCCCCTCCCACTTTCGCCCATCTGCTGAGATCGCGTGTCTGCGATTAGTATTCCGTTTCCGGACGGACTGTTTTCGAGAGAACGAGAGCCGAGATGCAGTGCCGAATAGTGACGAGCTTAAGTCTCCATTTATTATTTGCACACTTATCGTAAAAAAGGTGTTATCCGTCGTACGACTTTTCTAAATACCGCAAGCCAATGTTATAGAAGCTGGACTTATGAGCCTCGAAGGAGTTTCCGCGATCGTCATATGAATAAAATTCTTGAATATCCTTCTCCAGATAGCTTTTATTTTTAGAATTGGTATGTTTTTTTCATATGGATGTTATACGTTGTAAATTGTACCTTAAATTCAACTTTTGTTAAATGATCTGAAGATGGGCAGCCGTGATATACAATGAAATATATGCTCCTAGAGCCAAAAACACTAGACAGACAGGGACAAATTTCTAATGTATACTAAACATATCATTTAATTTTCCGATTACCCATTTTATTTGGCCTAATGGCACATAAGTATAAATCATAGGAAAGGGTAAGCAACTAGTTACTAAAAATCTATTCTATTACTATTAATTTCGTTCATTTAACGGCCGTGCCGTGGCGGATAAACCGGGTTCCTGCCAGATCAGCCCCGTTAAGAACTGTTGGGCTTGGCTAGCACTTGGATGGATAACCGTCTGGGTCTGCCAAGCGCTGTTTGCAAGCGGGGAGCACTCAGCCCTTGTGAGGCCAATTGAGAAGCTACGTGAATGAGAAGCAGTGGCTTCGGTTCGGCAAACGAACACAACCGCGGGTAGTGCGGGGAGCTGACCACGCCCCCCTCCGTACGGAAAATGTTCAAAATGTTTGTGAAGCTTATGGGACTTAACTACGGGGTCATCAGTCCCTAAACTTACAAACTACTTATGAACTACTTACGAACTAGGACGGCACAAATATCCATGCCCGAGGGGGGATTCGAACCCCCGACCGCAGTGGCCGTGCTGACCGTGACTGGAGCGCCTCAGTCACCTCCCTCCGTACGGCATCCGGCGACA
This sequence comes from Locusta migratoria, assembly GCA_026315105.1. Lineage (NCBI taxonomy): Eukaryota > Metazoa > Arthropoda > Insecta > Orthoptera > Acrididae > Locusta > Locusta migratoria. The sequence continues at coordinate 171,730,390 of CM048751.1, forward strand.
CCTTCAGGTGGAGGATGATACGGTGGCCGGTCGGTACCCATTGGGCCCTTATATATATATATATATATATGTGTGTGTGTGTGTGTGTGTGTGTGTGTGTCTTTTGAATTCTGAAGAGTCTACAGTATTACTTCTGGAAAACTTACTTCACCCACCAAGTATAGTATTACAATACCGACTTTCACAAAAGAAGATGTACAGAACAGATTTTGCCCTGTGCCTCGACAGCATTATTAACAGAATACATAATATTTCGTGGGGAGGTCAAAACAAAGACTGTGATTCATTGGCAGAACGGGTAGAAGATGCAACAGTTCTACTAAAGGAAGTGCGTAGCATTTCTATGAATTGAGGAATACTCAACAGGTGGGGTGATGGAGGACATAGAGAATCTTCAGAGAAGGACAGATCTTTTTGTATTATCGCGACACCTGGGAGAGAATGTCATGGATGTGACGCACGTCCTGGGGTGAAAATCATTAGAAGATAGGCATTACTCATTGCCATGACATTTACGAATATTTTTTTCACAAACTTTCTCCTCCGAATATGAACATATTTTGTTTGCAAGAACCTACATCGGGAGTCATGAAAACGTTATTAAAGAACAGAACGGCAGAGAAATATTACGAAAGCGGATCATTCCAGGCACTTAAATGCGATGTGCAGATGAAAAATGTTGATACAGAAGTAGAAATTGTGCGCAACTTGCGTCTCTTAATTAGTTACTTCAAGAGATGCATTTCCTACCGAAAGAGGGGTGATATGTTTGACAACTACAATCCTGTTACGCATGGACACGACTCTCGAACAAACCAAATCCGTCCCAGCGCAGTGCAGCTGCCGGCCAAAGAAAGCGAGAGCGCAGCTTTCGCTCTCCGTCCAGGTTTGACGGTCGCGTAATTCATTGGGGCCAGCACGGCAGCCAGGAGCGCCTCTGGCGGCGCTCGCATGAATTATGCACGCCGGCCCGCGACCTTGCACTCTGCAGCCGATCGCACCAGAGACTGCGAAAGGTCCCCTCCTGCCGTCACCAGTCTTCCTTCGTGCTGATCAATCGATACTGCACTTCGACGGGTGCATTCTTAGCAGTACGGAGAATGACTTTAGCGCAGAAACTTTAACGCAAAGTCCCGTCATTGTATCACTTTGGAAACTTATCGATGTCTGAACTCATGTGCTGCTTGTTTCTTCTAGCTGTTTGGTATAGACAGCTGTATGTATAGCAGAAATTGTAATGCAAAAACCGACCGAGCTAGCGCAGTGGTAACAGACTGGACTCACTTTCGTAAGGAATGCGATTCAAACCTGCCTTTGGCCTTTCTCTTTTAGGTCCCCCGTAATTTACTTTCACAGGGAACGACCGATTTCTTTCCGTATCCCTAGCAGAAAATGAAATCGAGCTTGTCCTCCGTCTTTAATTACTATGCAGTTAACGGAAAATAAGCCTGAAATATCTATCACTTGAATCATAAAACCTTCTATTTTTGGGGACATCTTGAAAATTTCTCGAGAATTCAGCCGGGTAACGTCGTCTAAAAGCCGCGATATTTCGACAAGCTAACTTCTAGGCATCTACAGACGTTACTGGACACTGATATCGTGGCTTTTAGACGACGCAACCCGACTGAATTCCCGAAAAATTTTCAATTCCATACGCCGGGAAAACCTAAAGTCGCACCTCTTTTACATATCTTAGTAACTCCCGTCTCTCGATCGATCTTATAACCTGCTGCGTGTTCCATAGCTGAAAAATGTCAGCGCAGTTTAAGATCCGTTGAGACAGTGTTTTTCAACCTGTGGACCGCGACCCCAGAGGCGTCTCTAAGTCGTATTTGTGAAGTCGCCTTCACATAAGGCAGCTGCAGAAAATTAAAAAATTAAAAAAAATTAACCAATAATTACAAGTAATGGATGGAATACTGTTGCTATAAAGACTGTTGCCCCCATATACTTCCATATACTGCATCTGCAATAATAAAAGTTGCGTGTCAATTTTCATATATTTGGGGAAAAAAGGAGCATGTCTGAGTACTAGTGGTTCCGTAATGCAAAAACATATGCCTAAGAGAAGTGATACGTATTTTATATTAAAATAAACGTGTCCTAGTTGATCATCAATTCTCAGATGAATAGAACAAAGATTATCTTATAATAAATACACCATGGTAACAATTAATAAGCGTGAGGCGTGAAAACTGTTTCCAGGTACCAGGCGATAGCTAGTCACAAGATACAATATGTATTTTTGAGAAATTCCATTGTCTACGAACTTACTATACAGTGGGATATTACTCAACAAGCGTAATTCAAATCTGAACTTTGCCTACGCTAATAAACCTCGTCATGAATCATTTATTCATGTACTAACAGGATGTGTTCCATTCATAAAAATGGAGTGAAATATATCGTATAAAGTACAATACTGTTTTTCTTTTTCTACAAGAAACTTTTATGAAAAGAAGAAAATTAAATTCCTTGCCTTCGTTTCAAAAAAAAGTTGGGAAACAGTGCCCTAGGAAATGGCAAGCGATCGTATTCCCATCTCTCGATGGCGCCAGCCTTACATCGAGCAACGAAGAGCATCAGAGAGAGAAACGCACGCAGTGGTCGGGCGCTGAAGGCAGCACCCCGCCTGTGACTACATCTACGTAGATACTCTGCAAATCACATTCAAGTGCCTGGCAGAGGGTTCATTAACCACTTTCATAACTTTTCTCTACCGTTCCATTCTCTAATAGCGCGCGGGAAGAAAGAACACCTAAATAGTTCCGTTTCCGATCTGTTTTCTCTTATTTTATTGGGATGGTCATGTCTCCCTAAGTAGGTGGGTGCTAGCAAAATATTTTCACATTCAGAACTAAAAGTCGGTGATTGAAACTTCGCAAACAGATCACGCCGCAATGAATAACGTCTTTACTTTAATGATTTCCACCCCAATTTGTGCAGCATTTCCGTGACGCTTTCCCCCCGTAACGTGATAGAACAAAACGAGCTGTCCTTCTCTGAACCTTCTAAATGTCTTCCGTCAATCCCACCTGGCGAGAGTCCCACAAGGGGCAACAGTACTCCAGGAGAGGACGCACAAGTGAGATGTAGGCAGTCTCTTTTGTGGAGCTGGTGCATCTTCAAAGCGTTCTGCCGATGAAACGTAACCTTTGGTTCGCCTTCCCCACAATATTTTCTATGTGTTCTCTCCACTCAAAGTTGTTCGTAATTGTAACTCCTAGGTATTTGGTAGAATCTACGACCTTAAGGTTTGACTGATCTATCACGTGATTAAAGTTCAGCGGATTTCTTTTAGTGGTCACGCGTATTACTTCACACTTTCCTTTATGTAGTGTCAATTGCCAATTTTCCCACCATGCAGAAATTTTATCTAAATCGCTTTGCCGTTGCTTTTGATCCTCTGTTGAGTTCACTAACCGGTAAACGACAGCATCATCCGCGAACAGTCTAAGGGAGCTATTCAGATTGTCTCCTAAATCGTTTATAAACACGAGGAAGAGTAGGGGACCTATAACGCTTCCCTATGGAACGCCAGATATCACTTCTGTTTTACTCCATGACTTACCGTCAATTAAAACGAACTGTGTCCTTTCTGATAGAAAATCGTGAATCCAGTCGCACAATTGGGGAGATATTCCATAAGCACGCAATTTCATAAGAAGCCGCCATGCTCCGGGCTACCAGGCAGCTTCTCGCGAGGCATCGCAGTCTCCGCCGTCCCCACTCGTTAACAGCAGGCAGGCGCGGGCCGAGGCGATGCTATCACGCCTGGGCTGGGAGGCGGCTTCGCTTCCCTCGCGCCCCCTCCGCCGTCCGCCGCGTCTTGCGAGAGGAAGCCGTCTGGAGACCCTCCTCCGCCTTTCGCAACGACACTGGCGGCTACTTCGCACGCAATTAGCGACCGGCTGTTCGCCGCTACCACGCGCTCGAGCACGTGTTACCCGGCCGGCTGTTTGTTTCTTAACGACTCCCGCCGCTTTTGCGCAACTTTTCTTCCGCGGTGAAGACATCTGCGTGGATAGTTATCTGCCGGTATAGGCTACCCAATCGTATTGCGAGATCCCGTCGATTCTCACGGTGCTGCCTGTGCCACCGAAGAAGCTGTTCAGATATCCTTGACTCCTTGAGGGAAACTATTTTCGATTCTCCTTCTTGCAAAGAGATGGGGTGTGATTTTTCAGACCCCTCCTGGATTAGCTAAAAAATTGATTAGTGAACTTCTGTATCTCGAAGTGTCTCGCGCTTCAGTAGCCAGTAGCCAAGCAAAGACCTTCTTCGTAGCCATCCGGCTGCTGGTCTTCAATAATAAATTGTACTTCCAAGTACAGTGAATAACTAAATGGGCCGGCCGCGGTGGCTGAAGGGACTGAGGCGCTCCAGTCACAGTCTGCACGGCCACTACTGTCGGGGGTTCGAATCCCCCTCGGGCATGGGTATTTGTGCCGTCCTTAGTATTAGCTAATTCATAAGTAGTTTGTAAGTTTAGGGACTGATGACCCATTAGTTAAGTCCCATAAGCTCTACAAACATTTGAACTTTTTTTAAAACTAAATCGCACTGGGTCTCAGTTCGCCACTGAGTAGGACAAATACGTACTGTATCAAGCCTTATCTACTGGTACAGTTATTATATGCAGCTGTGTGGTTGTTTCATTACAAATTCGAAGCCATAGAGTTAAAAACTCATTCGCAATGACATTTTTCTTTCTGTCACTAATTGTTGTTTCACCTGTTGTTACGAATTTACGTACTGACGCCTTGATTCGGAGTTCTTGTTAAACTACAACCATCGCAGTGATTGAAGGGATAAATTAATTCGATAGAATAAGGCAATGGTAGACCACTTGCAAAAGTGTCGAACAAAGCGGAGAAGCTTGCAACTTTTTATTGTAAGTATGCTCTTCAGAGTTTCTCCGTGTTGCATTTCAGATGCACAATTGAGAGTCCTCTCATTCTCAGAAAAAGTTTCAGGTGTTTCTTTCAGAATGACGAGAAGATTATTCGTGTATTATTCCTTTATAATAGCATGCCCATCTGCTCGTTGCTGCGATTTAAATAATTTGGACACTAAGTACGACAATAAAAGTTTACCAGAAGTAGTAAATTAGACAGTGGTGTATGTTTCATTTACAAGCCGCATCTCACGAGAGACTCTTTAACTGAACTCTCTTAGTATTTAGTATCACTGTTTTCCTTTTTCAAGAATATTTTGTATGAGTTCCTATCGTTTCGTATTCTAGAACAGCAATAAAAACTATGTCATTTTTTACAGATATGAGCATATAACGGATGGGAGAAGCCTGAAAAACTATATCTTGAGTGTTATTGTTTAAGGAAATTCTGCAGTGCAAACGTTTTACGAAAGCTACGAATCTACTTGTTATAATCCCTTCGTTGCACTGTATGAACAGCAAGACAGACTGCTGCTGATTAGTTGCGCATACAAAGGAACAGCTTCCGTCAGATTTTCCATCCGGTGGTGGTGAGTCAGAAATCCAACATTCGCCTGCACGCCCCAGTAAAATGATCGTCCAGGAATTGCCGGTATTCACTCGTGAATTTCTAGCGAAATGAGCCGAAAGATTTCAGTTCATTTGTCCAGCTATTCAGAACATTTTCAGTACCCTCGCACATACGGTTTAGTGTTATACCTTAGTCTAGTTGACCACGGTAAGTTCATCGTTTCTGAATTCGGAATTACTTGCCCTTTCAGTCAACATTTATCGTATGGAGGTAGAAGGTGGTGAAAATAGACTTAGTTTAATGTAACGTTTCTAGGACAGGAAGAAAACGCTTTCCTATTCGTAGATTAAGGGACATCTCAATAAAAGTTTTTGTAAGCATTTCGGCATTCAACAGTGACCTTGCTGTGATATTAAAATTAAAACAGAAAAGAGCGTAAATTTCGTAAGCGATTTCGGTCAATAAATACCGCCTGCAATGATGATGGTCTTTCATTTTAGATGGTGTTTTTTGACCGAAACCGGGTAGGGAATCAAACAAAAATGATCAGTTTCGGCTGTTTTAATTTTAATGTTTTAACACTAAAATTGAAAGTGGAATACCGATGGAGACTTGAACACTATCCCTCTCGAATGGGAGTCGATCGTCAGGCATGCTACCACCTCTCTGTATGAAGTCTCCAGAAAAAAGCAGCGCGGACACTTTCAGGCTGTAGATGGTTCAGAAGAATTTCGGCGAAATGTTCCCGTTTTTAGGCAGATAAAAATGATACGATACGTAGCAGCGTAAGCAATACGTGGTGAACTAAAGAGGAACTTAAGACTTTAGTAGGTAAGACTGGAAAAACGTTACAGAAGCTCTGGAGATGGCGAATTTGATTTCTAAACCTCCTATGGATTAAGTAGCGACGTATCAAAATCCGAGGACGACAGTGAAACTGACGTTTCGGCCGACTCTGGGGCGGCGAAATTGCTGCTTTGTAGTATTTCTACTGATCGCGGAAGAGTAGGGAAAGGTTCACTGGAGAAAGTGAATTTGAGTTCGATATCTGTGTCTTTTAAGTAACTACTTGTTAAACACCGAGGCTAATAGCAAAATTGACGTTTCGACCGAATCCGCGACGACCAACTTCAGGACATGAAACTGTAATTTTGAAAATGTTCTAGTGCTTGAAAATAACGCGTGGAAATGCAGAAGAGTAGTCATAACTGGCACTGACCGTACAAGACTCTGATATCTATATCGGTTCTTAGTAGAGAGACCGAAGACACTGTGCAGATAGCGTCAGTTAACGTCCCTATCACCCGTCGCACATACGCACCGTCTTCATGGCTGCTGCTGCTGCTCGCTGTGCTGTGAGGACCACTGTAGGATCACCGGATGGCGACTGATGCTGCTGCTCGCGCCTCCCCGGGTATTTATACGGTCCGGGCAGCGATGCTCCGCTCCGCCCCCCACCACACCCCCCTACAGTGGAGACGACGCCAGCGCCCGGGGACAGCGGCTGAAAAACGTCCCGCCGCTGCCTCTGAGGCTGTGGAGGGAGGGAGGGAAGGACAGCGGTGCCTCTGCCATGTGTGTGCGCGCCAGTAGCCAGCCTCAGGGGTAGGGCGCGTGGGGGGAGGTCCTTTCTCTGCAGACGAGCGCATCCTTACCTCATCTGCTCGTCCTCGTCGCTCTTACGGCAATATCCATAACGGCCGCCCGTCTCACTCTCCGCATTGTAGTAGTCGCAGCAGTAATTACGGATAACGCGGCGGGTGTTCTCCAGTGGGAAGAAAGTACCGCCGCAATCTGTCTGCCGAGGGTTTGCGTCAGGTAAAAATAATAGCACTATAAATAAATGCGTGAGGAAATGTCGAAGGCAGTAGCTGAGAAATGTCACTTTCCTGTTATTGGTGACGTTAGCTCGTGGATTAGCAACGTGATGTGTGTGAGTGTGTGTGTGTGTACTTACTAGTGATGGAGTGGAAACTGGTAGGGGAGGTGGCAGGAAGGAGTCAGTGCGTGTAACCGCTGGAGCCAACGTTGCGACAATCGGCAGACTTCGGAGCGCTCACGTGTTCCGTCGCGCAGACGGCCTGGTGTACTCCGTAGCGTCAGTTTTGTGCCGGAGGGCTCCCCGTTCGGACACGAACGCTGCGGCAGCGTCGCTGACGATTGTGTGTGTCGAGAGATGAGGCTCGTCTTTGCGAGCTGAACTGTATACACTGGCATTTTAGAGTGTGGTATTTTCTACCGGTGTCCCGAAGTTCGGTTTACGAGAGTACGAATCCTGCTATCGTGCACTCTCCAGTTATCTCGAATTAACGAAACGGTTCGCCGTTCCTGTCTATGCGATTTCATCCCTGATGCGACAACTTGAAAACAACTAGTGGATATCTGGGAATAAGAAATGCAGGACGTTTTTCAGAGGAGCATACGTTTTTGTATTCTCGTCACATTGTTTCCATGTATTGTTTCTCGCAACTTTCAGTCAGTAACATAAAATAACTGGATGTTAAAATACCGTGTTCACTGCAGCAGTATTTAGTTAAATTTATACTGAGATGAGCGGTAACAGCCTTAATATACCGGGTGATCAAAAATTCGGAATGAATTTGAAAGCTTAATAAATCACGCAATAATTTAGATAAAGATGTTAAAATTGACACACATGTTTGGAATGACATGAGGTTGTATTAGAAAGAAAAAAAATGTATTGATAGACGCGTGAAAGATCTCTTGCGCGCGTCGTGTGCTCAGACGCCACATTCGTCATGCTTGGCCTCACAGGTCCCCAGTCCTCAGTCCGTGCGATTATTGGCTTTGGGGTTACCTGAAGTCGCAACTGTATTCGTGATTGATGGACATCTCTAGGCATGCTGAAAGACAACATCCGACGCCAATGCCTCACCATAACTCCGGACATTCTTTACAGTGCTGTTCACAGCATTATTCCTCGACTACAGCTATTGTTGAGGAATGATGGTGAACGTATTGAACATTTCCTGTAAAGAACATCATCTTAGTTTTGTCTTAATTTGTTATGCTAATTATTGCTTTTCTGATCGGGCGAAGCGCCATCTGTCGGACATTTTTTGACCTTCTTTTGTTCTAATAAAACCCCCTGTCATTCCTAGCATGTGTGTCAATTTTTACCTTTCTATCTACATTTTTCCGTGATTTATTAAGTTTTAAAATTTATACTGACTTTTTGATCACACGGTATTTTAGGAAATGCATATCACGAACCATATGCTGTATATTAGAATTTCGACCGGTATCGGTTCTAAGACATTTTCAAATAAGTATATTAAACAGATTGATTAAGCTGACACATTATTTGCTATACCATCCATACTGACATTCGTAATTTAATTTTCAAAATGACAAGCCAAGATCGCACACTAACATTTTATTAAATGACGACCGGTTTTGGTGCACTGTGTCACCAACATCTGGTCACATATACGAAATATTTTCGAGTCGAGGGTATAGAACGAATTCTGGAAAAATGAGATTCGACGAGTATGATGGATGTGTCGTGCTGTGCGACTTCTTGCCCATTCAATGTTGTTTTAACTCCGTTGTTCCTGTTTTGAAAACGTAGTGACACCGTTACGTTAGACCCCTCGCTCAACACTGTTTTTCCTTCGACAGGGTCGTGGGACAGGCGAGTCCATTTGCTCGGAGGTAAGGTAGGTATGTCAACAACGTGTGCTCTCAGCGACAATAGCAGATTCCACGGCATAGTTCTTCCACAGCAGTGTTGCCACTATTTAAGTTCCAACTCTCGTATGTGTATGCAACGACAGCTTACGGTTTATTGTTTAATCGCAGAACCAGTAATATCTTTTATATAGATGGATGAAAATACCAGAAGCTGTATTCAAAATCTTTATTAAATTCTATGCGACCGGTTTCGCTGTTACATTACACCATCTTCAGTCTCCTAGCCAGACAAGTTAAAAATTACAATAGTAAAAATGTTACTCAACAAATGCATTATGAATTTATGTAAAAAATAAACGCCAGGGGAGCAAAAATAAGTCACAATAAGATAAAGCTTTACCTTATTGTGCTTTTGCTCCCCTGACGATTCTTTTTTACATAACTTCATAATGCATTTGTTGAGGAAGATTGTTAATATTGTATTTTTTATCTTTTCCGGCCAGGATCCTGCATATGGTGTAATATCGAAACCGGTCGCACAGAATTAGATAAAGATTTTGAATACAGCTGCTCGTATTTTCATCCATTTATATAATCGAATCACCTGCTCCACAAACCACTCACTATGGAGAGAATTAGTAATATCTTTCTACCTCATGGCCGGCCGCGGTGGCCGAGGGGACTGAGGCGCTCCAGTCACGGTCTGCACGGCCACTACGGTCGGGCGTTCGAATCCCCCCTCGGGCATGGATATTTGTGCCGTCCTTAGTATAAGGTAGTTGATAAGTAGTTTGTAAGTTTAGGGACAGATGACCACGTAGTGAAGTTCCATAAGCTTAACAAACATTTGAACATTTTTCTACCTCAAAAGGGAATCCAAATATTGGGGATAAGAGAGCGTAAACGATAGGGTCGTGATTTCCGAGCCACTTGTGGGAATTTGGAGCGAAGGCCTGAACCGGTAGCCAAGTGGTTAAGGTGACCGCTGGCCGTAATCGGGAGATCCGGGTTCGAATCCCGGTGCTGCACAAAGTTTTAACAATCGCCGTTGAGTTATTTTAAGTTCCTTTGCTTCCTCTTTCCTTTTCGTTCCTGTAATGAAAAGTGCAATTGTTAGGCACTGGTAATTGCGAGTTGGTGAAAGCGGCTCCAAAGGTCGGATTACCAACTTTATGGAGTGGAAACAAAGTGGGGGAGGGGGCAGAAAGTTGGTTAAGACGAATAGCTGCGCGTGTTTACACGGAGTCCACTACCGGCAGTCTTCGGTGCCTTCACGTGTTACGTCAGTTCACGCTGAGGAAACGAATTTGTCCGGGTCGTGGGGTCAGTCTGGAACGGGCGGGCGTTGAGTTCGGTCGAACGGGACTGCAGCGTTACCGTCGCCTCAGTGACGAGAGAACCGACGGATTCTCTCCATGAGCATCTGCGATCCTTTCATTGTAGTCACTTCGCGAGACCGCGACTTGTAGCGGAAAAATGGTCCGTAGATTTTCTTGAGCTGAGCCTCTCGACAACTGAATCTTAGTCATTGCAGAATGATGCAATGGAGTCTGTCGTTTGGTTTCAACGGTGGAGCTGTTTCAAAATGTTTCAAATATTTGTATAGTTTATGGGACTTAACTACGGCCGGCCGCGGTGGCCGAGGTGACTGAGGCGCTCCAGTCACGGTCAGCACGGCCACTACGGTCGGGGGTTCGAATCCCCCCTCGGGCATGGATATTTGTGCCGTCCTAGTTCGTAAGTAGTTCATAAGTAGTTTGTAAGTTTAGGGACTGATGACCCCGTAGTTAAGTCCCATAAGCTTTACAAACATTTGAACTTAACTACGGGGTCATCAGTCCCTAAATTTACAATCTACTTACGAACTAGCTAATCCTAAGGACGGCACAAATATCCATGCCCGAGGGGGGATTCGAATCCCCGACCGTAGTGGCCGTGCATACCGTGTCTGGAGCGCCTCAGTCCCCTCGGCCACAGTGGCCGGTGGTGGAGCTGTAACTTTCTGCATCTTATATCGGATCTCCTGATCACATTAGCCAGCAGACTTAAGAGTCTCCTGTTGTATTCTCTGCCACCAATTAATTATATGAAAACAATGATAAACACCACCATTAGCTGTATTTTTCTACAGTCATTTACTGGCAACCAGTTTCGATAGGCCACGGCATCATTAAAATCAGGCCCTTAAAATATGGGAAACTGTATTTTCCTGCATTACAACAAAAACAACTGGTATCGAACTTTCATGGGACATAACAGTACAGAGGATCAACATGGACTCCCTGTTTATCATCTGTACTGTTAGGTACAATGAAAGTGCGACACCAGTTTTTTTTTTTTTTTTTTTTTTTTTTTTTTTTTTTTTTTTTTTTTTTTAATGCAGCAATATGCAGTTTGCTGTATTTTAAGGGCCTGAAGATGATGTCTTGGTCTATCGAATCTGGTTGCCAGCAAATGACAGTATAAAAATGCAGCTGATGGTAGTGTTTTTCATTGTTTTCATTAGAAAATATACGGCCGAGATTCCATCGTGCATACACAAAATGGACAAAATCAGTTCGTTGAATTGTTTCTAGAATGGTGTTATACGTCATCCCGGAAATTGGCACTTGTGAATTTTTACGATTGAGAGATACAAGAGCACACCGAGTGTCGTACGCTTTCGAAAAAATGTTCAAATATCTGTAATTCTATGGGACCAAACTACGTTGGTCATCAGTCCCTAGACTTAGAAACGACTTAAACTAAATGAAACTAACCTAAGAACAACACATACATCCATGCCCGAGGGAGGATTAGAGCCTCCGACGCGGGAGGCCACGCGATCCAGATCGCTCGGCTACTCCCACGCGGCACGCTTTCGGATTCTCACCTCGTCGTGTCTGTATAGGTAGGAATTACTTAACTGCCTTCTGTGTTTAGTGAAATAGGTACAAAGCTTAAAGTAACATATACTTCCGATGAAGGTTTGGTATTCTCATACAGATATTACTCGTAATATTTTCAGATCAAAACTCTTGTTTGGTAAACGGCTTTAGAAGCCCGATGCTCGTGTTTAAAATGCAGGATTTTCACAAAATTTTACCAAGGCATGTCGTGGATACAATATTTATTTGTTGGTGAGGAGTTGGCCCACGAGTGACTATGGAAGCAATTCCAAGTTTTCGAGAACTACATGAGTCTTTATAGTTTCCGACAAAATGTCATGACACTGTCGTGCTGTACGACCTCTGGAACATTCAATTCTGGACCGACTCTGTTGTTCCTGTTTCTAAGACACAGTGACACCGTTACGTTAGACCGCTCGCTCACCAGAGACTGTGTTTCCCTCGATTGTGTGCACACCGCTGACATGGGACGAGTACATATGCTTGGAGGTATGGTAGGTATGTCAATGACGTGTGCTATCAGCGACAATAGTAGATTGCATAGAGTCTCCAAGCCACTATTTAAGTTTCAACTGTCGTAGTAGGACATAAGGAGCGATTCTGTAATGGAACGACCATATATCGTTAATAGTAGGTAGCATGTAGGTTACTAAATACTCTTTCAGCCAGCGCATGGTTGTTGCTCGTCAGTGTGGGATCCGTACCAGGTAGGGTTAATAGAAGACACCGAGAAGATACAATGGAGGGCAGCAAGCTTTGTTGCAGGCTCATTTAGTAAGCGCGGTAGCATCACGGGAAATATTAGGAAACTACAGTGGCAGACGTTGCAAGAGAGGCCTTCTGTATTGTGGTCCGTTTCATGAGTCCAATAAACTGCGAAACGACTACAGAGAGAGAGAGAGAGATTAGAGCCTACGTAAAGGCTTGAAGTCGTTTCAACCGCGAATCACACGCGACTGGAATAGGACGGAGTTACAAGCAGACTTGCGCATAATAGTTCGCCATCGGGAGAGCTCACTGTAGTTCGCGGCTCTGCTCTTTTAGTTCGTCCGCTCCCAGTGACGGCTGAGCGACGTGCTCTGCGCATGCAGGTGGAAGGGGAAGTTGATGCTTGAGCCGCTAACGATATCACGCAAATCAAAAGAAACAAATGTTTTTGATATGTCGCGTTTTGCAGCTCTTTTATTTGAAATGCTGACTGGTTTCGCGGTTTGCCCATTTTCTTATATATATATAATCAGCTTTGGTGCATATATAAAAATATCTTTTCTACAAAAAAAAAAAAAAAAAAAAAAAAAAAAAAAACAGTTAGTCGATAATTTCTCGCGTTTAAGTTTAGAGTTATATCTATATCTTGGCATTATGGAATTTATTAGTCAGATATTGCAGAGTGCAGAACACATCAAAACAGAAATTTAGTAGCACTGATCTATGTAATCTAACAGGCAGGCGCTCACCTCGAAATAACTCATCAGCAGAAGGCAAACACATGATTTTTAATTCTGCTACGCGCCCTCTCGCTATTGCCCGTCGGTCTTCGGAAAAGAATCCAACAACTATGAAGCGAGATACGTTTGGCCTAATCGTCCACTGCTCGTAGTTCGTCCGCTGCTCCTCGTTCGTCCGCTCCTTCTAGTTCGTCCGCTCTTTTTTATGACAACTTTTTTATATAATAAATCAGTGTTGCTAAAGCGTGGGCAATTTGACACCAAATACTCAGGCAAATAAACCAGTTAGTTATTCGAATGGGTGATACAATGGTATTCAACTACTTTGCAAACAGAGTACTCATAGTACTTCATTTTTAAAATAGATTTATTGTGGCAGTGAACTATGAAACTACAGCTGAGCTGCATCTCAGCTCGAAGTAACGGTAACTGGCAGAAGGGAATCACGCGATTCTTCGCGCTCTCGCGTCCTCTCGCTGTTATCCGTCAGTCTTCGGAAAAGGAGCGGACGAACTAAGAGGCGAGGAATCTGCGAACTAGTTCACGTAGTTCGCCTGTGGGTGCGCTCTTCCGAACTAGTTAGTTCGCGAAATGCACAAGACTAGTTACAAGGGTAGATACAGTACCTTCTCAGTGATGGGGCTTGCGGAGTACGGATGTAGATGTAGAAACTGTGGCAATAAAGACAATGCAAAATTGCAAGAAACTGCCAATAGCGCGTTAGTGAGAACGGTTCGCAAGGTCGGATTACCAGCGGGGAATGGAAACGGGGTGTTGGAGGGGGAGGATAGGTGGTGGGATTGGAGGATGCTATTGGCTCGTGTCTCCACAGCGCCCACGTTGCGACAGCCGGTTAAGCTTCGGAGCGACCACGTGTTCAACGCTCGCTGCTCGCGCAGCAGAACGTGTGCCGTAGCGTCAGTCTGGTGCGGGAGGCCGTTGCGTTCGTATCAACTCCTCGGCAGCATAGCTGGGCGTTGTGTCGAGAGTACCACTCTTCGTGGGCATGTGCTAGCCTACCGTTTCACTGACTTCGTGGGAATATTTCTACAAAGAAACATATTACCTACAGACTTTCTTGAGATAACTCGGTGTGTCCCTTCGTCGTTTTGCGGAATGTTTCCAACGCTATCTTTTTGCAACGGTGCAGTACTAAATTCGCGTTTAAACCGTTCGGGTCTCCTCGTGATATTTGGCAGTCTCCTCTGCTGTCTTATCAAGAATTCGCTACGTGTTCTTCACCGCTGCGATTGTATCTGTCTTGTAACAACATAGAAGGATCTACATCTACATGGATACTCTGCAAATCACATTTAAGTGCCTGGCAGACGGTTCATCGAACCACCGTTATACTATTTATCTCCCATACAATTCTCGAATAGCACGCGGGAAGAAAGAACACATGACTCTCTCCGTTCGAGCTTTGATTTCACGTATTTTATTCTGATGATCATTTCTACCTACGTAAGTGGGAGTCAACAATATATTTTCGCATTCGGAGGAGAATGTTGGCGATTGGAGTCTCGTAAGTAGCGCACGCCGCAGCGATAAGCGCCGTTGTTGTAATGATTCCCATCCCCGTAATGCTGTCTCCCCTGTATCGTGACAATAAGAAACGAGCTGCCCTTCTTTGGACACTTTCGATTTCCTCCGTCAAACCCACCTGATAAGGATCCCACACTGGGCAGCAATACTCCAAAGAAAGACGGACAAGCGTAGTGTATGCAGTTTCTTTAGTAGTTCTGTTGCACTTTTTAAGGGTTCTGCCAATAAAACGGAGTCTCTGGTTCGCCTTTCCCACGACATTATCTGCGTGTTCTTTCCTGTTTATGTCTGAAGTAATAGTAATTCCTAGGTATTTTGGGGCGATATACCGTAAGCACGTAATTTGATTAAAAGCCTTTTTTGAAGTTCGGTGTCACCTACTTAACTCAGCGTTTTCGAGACGAGCGCGGTTTCCGTTTTTTTACTGCTCGCCTGTGCAGAGAAATGGCGTCCCGCCTGCAATGAAATATTTATCATCCGATTTTAAGAAAGTTATTTGGTGAAAATATATGATTATTTCTAATCTCATAGTTTGTAACACCGCTTGATAATGCAATGACTTTTTTTACCATTATTCGTCATAGTTACTGTGCGGCATCAAAGTAAGTAGACTGCCCCAAATTTTCAAGTTAGCCTCATTAGATTTTCATTCAGTAAACTTCACTTGCCCGAAAGGTTTCGAAATTTTATTTCAAATTCAGAGAACATCGATGTCTCATGTCATTCTCTAGACTCACGTTTTTACAACCGAAAGTACAGTGCTGCTACTTCTATCCACGCTTACTTGGTGGCTGCAGATCAGCCAATTTTGAGGAAACTTTTCGACAGAAAATGGTTTTCTTCCACATTTTACAAGGAGACCAGATGGGTATCTGACGTAAGAATTTCTTTATATTTATGGTATGTGAAGTTCATAAAGTAAGTAACAATGAGCCAAAGCCATTCGACGCAACTCCCCAAACTTATCCAGAAAATCGCTTTGAAATATATCAAAGTGCACGTAAATGTCAATAACAAAAACGGTTGCAGCGTCAGTGTAGTACAGGTGGCAGAGTTCTGCCTTCACAACCATAAGCTTTCATTGGATGGGAGTCAACTATTTCTTCAACGGGAGTGGTAGATGGTAGTCTGTCTGGAAACTGACTAAAATTTTACTCATCAAGCATATCTATTCTCCCCCAAAGCCAAGTCCTAGTTACGCCACTGCAGTCGGTGGTACGAATCCCACTGTGACGTATATTTTTCGTTTCACAATTCAGTTATAAAGTACATTTCGTGATCTCCAATTCCTCGTGTAGTGTCAGATTTTGTGTATATGTGTGTAGACGAGCTGAGAACCTTGTCACGTAAAACGATAGTTGGGTAGGTTAGCTCCTTGAAAAGCCTTTACTAGCTATGGAAATGACTATGCAAATACATGTCGCAGCTATTCAAAAACTGAAAAAAAAATAATCCAAGACTACCGTCGCCAACTAATAGTGAAGCCAATTCTTAGATTGAAACCATCATTATTAACAACTTTCCATAAAATATAGAAAGTTACGAATAAACAAAAATACGTGCACTTTACGTAAAAATTACCATTAGATATTAAAATAGTGTAAGTATTCGAAAATAAAGGAAAAAAAATCTTTCAAATCAGGATTCGAACCATACACCCAGGGGTAGAAGACCAGTACGTTACCACCTGAGATACACCAGGAAATCCTGTGAGTTCTCTCGAACTGCGTTGGCTGAACTACACATACCATAAATATTTAAAAATTCTAAAATCCTATATCCACGTGGTCTCTTAATCAGCAGATTTGCTCTCTAAAGGACGGAATTATTTCCGTTATCACTTACAGTGACTGTGCAGCAACAAATTAAGTAAGCTGTTATGCTAAATTTTAAAGAATTTGTTGTTATGGTCTTCGGTCGGGAGACTGGTTTCATGTAGCGCTCCACCCTACTCTATCCTGAGCAAGCCTTTTCATCTCCTCATAAGAACGGCAACCCACATCCATTTGAATCTGCTTACTATATGCTCCTCTTGGTCTCCCTATCTGATTTTTACGCGCACACACTTCCCTCTAATGCTAAATTTACGATACCTCGATGTCTAAGAATGTGTCTTGCGAAGCGATCCCTTCCTTTAGTCGAGGTATGCCAAAAGTTCCTTTTCTCACCAATTCTGTTCAGTACCTGTTTATTTGTTACGCAATCTACCCACCTAATCTTCAGCAACCTTCTGTAGCACCACATTTCAAAAGCCTCTATTCTCTTCCTGTCCGCACTGTTTATCGTCCACGATTCACTCCCGCACACGGCAACACTCCACACAAACGCCTTCAGAAAAGACTTCCTTATAGTTAAATTAATATTCGATGTTTGCAAATTTCTCTTTCTCAAAAATGCTTTCCTTCCCAATGCCATTCTGCATTTTATATCCTCTGTACTGCGACCGTAATATGTTATTTTACTACCCAAGTAACAAAACTCATCTACCAGCTTCATTGTTTCGTTAATAAACTTCAGAATCGCCTGATTTTGTAAGACCCCATTCCATTATCTTTGCTTTGCTCTTGTTAATGTTCATTTTATACGCTCTCTTCAACACACTGTCCATTCCATTCAACTGCTCTTCCAGGTCTTGTGCTGTCTCTGACAGAATTACAATGTCATCAGCATAACGCCATGTTTTTATTTCTTCACCCTGAACTTTAACAAAGAATTTAGGGAGTTAAATTTTATTTAGTTGACTGTGCATACTGTTGTCTCTCTACAGCATTATACAAAATGCAGGTAAGATGTCCAAATATTTCAAATTAAGAGCTGATCAATATCTCCTTTCATTTTAGAGATATAACGGTTGATGTTCCACACGTGACCGTTCCAATAACGTCACTGCGTATCGGGAATAATAGGGCCATAAAAATTGGTGTTTCAGAGATGGTTCCAGACATGAAGGCAGATTTTTGAAAAAAAAAAATATCTCGTAAAGAGGCAAGCACGTTGTTTGATAAATAGTCGAAACCTTTCTTTATTTACTGAGATATGGAAGGCATTTGTTCGCACTAGTGAGAGGGTTGGCGGAAGGACGAAATGCCAGCGTTTACTCGACCAGAGGAACTGGCGACAGTGAAGCGTCGCGCACCTGCCGCAGTCAAACGGTTAAAATATCCGTGTAACATGTACAAGTGCTTACCTCTTTTGTCTCGAGAGGAAACCCGTTCCTGTAGGCTGCTGCCGCTTCAGGACAATGTCGTAGCTCTTCTGAAATATGTCAGTGTGTTTAAAAAGAATAACTTGCATACCCTTTTTCCTACTGGGGTAACACATTCGTTTGCTTATTCGTTATGGCAAGTTTTGACGGTTTCTTTGGTGCACGTAATTCCATGCATTCATTTATAAATGCAGTTAGCAAATCCCACGATTCTAGGTCCCAGAACTCCTTAAATATTTTCTTTCTCTCACTTTCTGAAATTTCAGAGCACAGATATCGGCACTTATAATAATAGGACTGCATTGATTTTTCAGGGACTAGCTTTCCCTTAGCAGTAGAATACTGTTTGCCAGAATCACGCATAAGTTTTGCTTTCTTTCCCTTCCAAGTGCTCTCCCGCCGTCTTGTCTTTATACTTTCATTGCTTCCTTGAATCTCGTATTCAGAGTCGTCGTTGTCAGTGTCTTGTGGAACGTAATTTTGGTCCTTGTCTGTATCATCAACAGGGTCTGAAATAAAAATTCTGATTAAACGGTTTTATGAATCTATTAGGAACTCTTGCCTAGAAAACTTCAATTATTTTATTACAAATATAAACAAAGGAGGCACAATGTTACCGAAAGAGTGTAGCTTATGTCTTGCTGTACACAAAGAAAGTATTCTTTTTGATGCCGTAAATAATTACCTGTGTCTTCGTCGAATAAACAGTCACTGATCTCCTTTTCATTCATTGTATAAAATTGTTCCTCAGAACTCTTCTCCAGTAACCACACGAAAATCACTGATAAACAGCCCCTACAAAATGCTGCAATGTAAGTAATTTGCGAATGTAGGCAAACAACGTGGAGGCACGGGGTGTAAGTGACTTATATCCGTTTCCCTCCAAAAAGAATATTGGAGTGATTAAGTAGGTTTTAGAAAACACGTCAGATAGCATCACCTGTCAATAAATCTAAAACGAATAATGCGATGCTTGATATGGAAAATTGCCACAAAGAGAAACTTGTTCTCGGAATGGTTTGTCTGTCAATGCAAACTTGCAGGAGAGGTCGGTGGAACCAATGAGGTTAAAATAAATGCCGAGTACATATACATACGTCGTTTGAAACCTGTCCGCCATCTTGATGAGTTGTGAAATGGTATTGTTCGGTTAAAAGTATGCGTTAAGTCGACCCCTTACTGTTAATGCATTGAACTGGCAGTCAATGCGAGATGTATTTTCAAACAACATACTTTCTTGAATAAAAAGTGATAAATACTCATCTTAATATTATTGAAAGCTTAGTTTTAACACTAATTATCACTATTTCAACCGTTGTACATCACGGAACAATCGCCGGACGTTTTATTCCTGTTTTGTGACAAAACATTAGCTCTACAATACGAACACTTCCCCAAGACTTAGCAATATGGCGGAGTCAGGCTTCAATTTTTCATACGTTACTTGCAGTGGCCATTTTGAGCGGCAGCTGAATTGTATTTCACTGTCATGTTTTAAAGGAAACGCCTTTTGCTACTGCGAATGGTTTTATTTTTATAAATCACACATACGCGTTTCGCCTTTGTGTCAAGGCATCATCAGTGGGTGTCCTGGCATATTTACATATTTCTGTTTACACATAAAGGTTAGGTTTGTCCCATATGTACAAAACATTTCGTTTATGATTTAAACCAGTTCGATGTTTGCTATAAAATGGTGTACTTACAGCACTTGCTACTCCACGTCAGTCTCGGTCTGGCAACCAGGTCGAAAGATTACACTGTTTTCTGGAACACATTGCAATTTTCTTGTTCCACTGTCACCTGCTGCCATACTGTGTCCTCTGTTGTTTGTTTTGTAGTGTTGCTAACCTTAGCTTATTTGAAATTCAACTGTTTCATTGAAAGTGTGTTGAAGATATCTTTGAGTGTGTGTTTGTATGTGTGTGTGTTGTGTGCTGGGGGGGGGGGTTGTGATAATGTGTTGGGATTTGTGTCTATCATATGATCATTCACTGAAACAATGATTGACTGGTTAAATGACCAAATAAACCTAACCGATCAATCACTGTCCTCACTGATTGAGAGATTAAACTATATATATATATATATATATATATATATATATATATATACCTTCAACACACTTTCAATGAAACAGTTGAATTTCAAATAAGCTAAGGTTAGCAACACTACAAAACAAACAACAGTGGACACAGTATGGCAGCAGGTGACAGTGGAACCAGAAAACTGCAATGTGTTCCAGAAAACAGTGTAATCTTTCGACCTGGTTGCCAGAAAGAGACTGACGTGTACACCATTTTATAGCAAACAACGAACTGTTTAAAATCATAAACGAAATGCTTTGTACATATGTAACAAACCTAACCTTTATGTGTAAACAGAAACATGTAAATATTCCAGGACACCCACTGATGATGCCTTCACACAAAGGCGAAACGCGTATGGGTGATTTATAAAAAGCCGGCCGCTGTGGCCGAGGGGATAGAGGCGCTCCAGTCACGGTCTCTGCACGGCCACTACGGTCGGGAGTTCGAATCCCCCCTCGGGCATGGACATTTGTGCCGTCCTTAGGATAAGCTAGTTGATAAGTAGTTTGTAAGTTTAGGGACTGAAGACCAAGTAGATAAGTCCCATAAGCTATACAAACATTTGAATTTATAAAAATGAAGCCATTCGCAGTAGCAAAAGGCGTTTCCTTTATAACATTACAGTGAAATACAATTCAATTTTTCAGCGTAAGGCGTCTCCCCGTATACTAAGCTCCTTGGGTGGAAGAGAGGGATAGACGGAGAGGCAGGTCCGTTTTCCTGCGTCGAACGTCGCAGGCGGCCTGGCAAGAGACCAGGGCTCGCAAGGTCGGCCGACACTCTGGAAAACGGTCACACGCGTCGCTGGGGCAGCCGCCAACGACGCCTCAGGCGCGCATGCGCGGCTGCTCGCGTCTGCCACCACCGAGAGACGAGACGCCTCGCTCCCGCTGCCTGCCGCGACAACAGCATTCTCTCTCCGCGCATCTCGCGACACTGAGAATTAATGTCCGGGGCACACCCACCGAGAGCGAAGAGCCGTGCTCACAGTACGCGAGTTAGTCTAGGTGTTTAAAAATTACACTCCTACTACTGCAAGTACAGCTAGATGCGAAGACAATGTCTAGGACTGGAACCCACAGGTGATGGACAAAATAGTACGAACACAATAATCACTTAAAAGCCGACATTATCGATACAGGAGAGCGAATACTAATAATTAAAGTAGTTGGGCTCGAACAAACACATATACACCAAAATCGTATGAGAGATAATGTAAAGATCCCTTATTGCACTATTGATACTACCGCATCTACAAAACTCTGCAGTCGTCCGTTAGAGGGCTCTGCGTGTGCCATGCCGCATTGCACTTTGACCTGTCGGTTCGCCAGTAGGGACGGTGCAGTGTGCCTCCGAAGTTGCGTTTTGTGATGTTAATTGTGTGGTGAAGCGTCAGATGGGGCGGCGATTGCTAATCAGTCCTGCTAATGTATTGCGATTTGTTGAGATGAAGTTAGGAAGAACCCTTCTTCGTGAAGATGGTATTAGTGTCGAAGATGAATCATTTGCATGCTTTCTCGTATCTGTTATGGTACAGAAATATGAGCATAAGTTAGATACTGTTGTTACAAACTCATAATAATGATAATAGGGATGATAATGACGAACAACTCATTGGAAGTGGTAGTGCTACGGTAAGTCCGGGAAGAGGCGATGGAAGCAGTGGCAGTGAATACCAACAGTCTTTCGGGACGAAGGTTAAAGTTGGAACTATCATCACGGCTTTTGATGACAATTTGCTAGAGAACATGTACGATGACTATTACATAAGTTATAGATAAAATATCTACATTACGCATGGCGTCTACAATTACATCTCCAGTGCTATCTAGAGCATGGTTGCAGACCTTTGCAGAAAAACAACACCCCCCAGCACATTGAGGTGTACGTAGAGATCCTGTAACTAAACTTTCATACAGATATGCGTGTTCGAGCCCATGTACTTTCTTGTAAGTTATGAAATCAATGGTTCACAAGGAAGACAGCCCAGATCACGTATTTATGAACTCTTTATTGTAATTATTTTCGACAATCTTTCTAACACTTTTAAACATATTAAAAACCTTTTTAGAACACTTTCAAACAAGGTTATACACAGATACGTACTTAGTGGATGGTACAGTAATGAATATCAAAACAGTGTACTGTGTACAGTCTAGTACAGTGTTTTTCGTCCTTTTCGAATATGCGACACCTTTCCAAGTAAAAATTATTCAGTCGACCCCCTTCCAAATAAAAATATCCTGGCTGTCACTCTTCCCTCCTCACGAACCATAATGAACCTGAAACATCCTGACAGATTAAAATTGTGTGTCGGAATCGGGACTCGAAACTGTCACCTTTGCCTTTCGCTTCAAATGTTCAAATGTTTGTTAAGCTTAACGGACATAACTGCGGGGTCATCAGTACCTAAACTTACAAACTACTTATGAACTACCTTATACTAAAGACGACATAAAATATCCATGCTCGAGGGGGGATTCGACCCCCCGACCGTAGCGGCCGTGCAGACTGTGACTGGCGCGCCGCAGTCCCCTCGGCCACCGCGGCAGGCTTGCCTTTCGCGCGCAAGTGCTCTACCACTGAGCTATCCCGACATGACTCACAGTCCGTCCTCACAACTTTACTTCCGCCAGTACCTCGCCTCCTGCTTTCCAAACTTCACAGAAGTTCTCCTGCGAACCTTGCAAGACTAGCACTCCTGGAAGAAAGAATATGGTGGAGACATGGCTTAGTCACAGCCTGATGTTTCCAGAATGAGACTTTCACTGTGCTGCGGAGTGAACGCTGATATCAAACTTCCAGGTAGATTAAAATTGTGTTTCGCAACCGAGACTCGAACCTTTGAGCTTTGCTTTTCGCGGGAAAGTACTCTACCAATGAACTATCCCGATACAACTCACGGTCGTCTTCACAACTTCAATTCTCCCAGTACCTCGCCTCCTACGTTCCAAATTAACAGAAGTTCTCCTGCGAACCTTGCAACACCAGCACTTCTGGAAGAAAGGATATGGTGGAGACAACAAAACTAATCTTTTCCTTTTGTTTCAGCTCTCTTATAAATTATTGTTCAAAGAATTTTTTTGTGTATTTTGCCGAATGGAGCACATTATCCATTTTTTACATGATTTGCAACAGAAATATATAGTTTCCTTAAAATCTGTTTCGCATTTCAGGCAAGAATCAGAACCTAATTATGCTCATTAAGAAAGGTCCCAATTGCTACACAATTTGCAAAGCAGTACTTTTTCGAATTTTTCAGAATTACTTATTGTATCAAGTTCTTTTACCTATCGGTTGGTTCCCGGAAACGGTTTTCAGACATTACGCTTATTCATCATTATAAAACAAACTATCATTTATTCAAGTTACGCAAGGAACTTCGTAGTTTTAACTTTAAATATATTTCAATTAGGCATACGTGTTTCTATTACTGAACCCCTCGTTATTTTTTGGTGCAAGTACTTTCTCCTGTGACGGCGACACCGAGGCATGACTTTGCGACCCCTCCCCCCTCGCCCATAGAGGTCGTGATGCACACGTTGGAAAACATTGGTCTAGTACGTAATGTTCTTGAAAGTTACTAGCAGCACACAGAACCACAGATGGAAGATTAGAATGTCGCATATCAAACACTGTGGGTGATCCAAAAGGACCTTAACTTCCAATACATGGAGCCTGTCTGAAATAAAATACAGTACAAATTAGTTTAATATCTGTTTACCAATTACACATTTCGTTATCATCTCTTAACGTAGTTAAAGTACCTCTGTAATCCAAGACCATAAACATATCACAATATAAGGAAATCGTCAGCTTTCACGTATGTGAGCCAGATCAGTGTCATCTATATGTGTACACATCGAAAGTCAGGGCATAAGTAACAGCTCATACCACAAGATAAACTCAATAAACTGAATGTATTCAGCTTCAAACTTTCCGTCAGATACGATGCTGTATTATCGTACTGCTACCTTAAGTGGAACTGTGAAATTGTAGAGAGGTATGGTGAAATTTGATCATAGAAATACAAGGAACGTGTGTGTGATTTATGTACAATTGCGATGAAAGACCTATTCTACTGTACTTCTGATCTGTACAAATCGCCAGAAGATAGAACTCTTCATATACGTTGTAACAATTGACAGTATTAGTTGGGTAACAGTATTGGAATTACGTTATGTAAGAATTCTGTTATCGAAAACAATGCTATCAACAAGAACCATATTTGAGCAAAAATATCTCTGTAACGAGCTTTAGCAAAGCGTTGTTACTTGCGCGTCATGCCTACCTAAGCAGGTGATTGGTATGACGTGGAAAGTTACCAACATGTCTCTGTAGGCCAAAAATCACCGTTTTCTTGGAATCTGTGCCAGGTAAGCTCAAAGGCGGGACACCCCTACCCTAATGCATTTTTTGCTTATGATTGCTGAGTGAGTTTTAAACCCGCTACATGTTTCAAATTTTAAACACGCTACGTGTTCAGAAGTAATCCTAGACGACTTTCTACAAAACTGGTTCATGTAGAGTCTCCTTCTGTTAAAATCGCAAACAGGACATTGATTTTTTCTGCAATTATGAACGAAGTTTTCACTATAAAGTGTTTTACCATCGACTCACAAAAAGCGATTAGTATCGATGCTTTCGAAAGACAATAACGTCCTCAAGCATTCAATGCCTCTCCTTATATTTAATATCCTTAACCATTGTTACTAATACCTATAATACATTTTGTATGTAAAATCTGAGATATTTACAGTGATATCTACACAACTTTGATATAATTCTGGTTTCTGAGCATAGAACTACAGCGAACCTGTATATTTTGCACATGATTTTTTCGTTGTCCGCCGGGTTTGAATATGGCAAACGAATTTCCATTAATGGAATCTGCATAAGCAGAGGAGCCAAGATGGCTAGTTTCAAATTGCTTTATTTAGACCTGTTTCGACAATTCTGTGCTGCCACCTTCAAGTCTCTTAACATTTAGATATTTCACAGTAACAAGTCCCTTACTTTGTACATGACAAAAATTCATTGATTATCACCTGTTTTGAACTTTATGCCAATATAAGATGTAATATACTGGTGTGACAGTGGAGTCGCGTGTTTCAATTACTTGTTCTAGTAACGCTTCTAGCAGCCATATTTGAATTTGCGAAGAAAATAAATATGATCATCATTGACACATACACTGAGACAACTGAAGTAAGGCATTCGAGTTGTATAGACATTAATGGATATTTGTAATTATCAACATAAAAAAATCTCAGTACATTAACATTACCACTCGTTTTTTGTTATTAAAGTAGTGGAGGTCGAATGAATCGCAATCTTTCTAAGATTGCTAGCTAGGATATTGTTTCTATAGGTAATAATTTTACATAAGAGGTGTGTATGCACGTCTTGGGAGTTATTGAAATGTAGCCATCAGTAGAAGACGGAAATAGCTAATATTTTCATTTTCAGCTGAGCTACAGTTTTTGAGACAAAAGCTTTATAAATTTAACAGCTTCATGAGATTATACGTAATTTTAGTGTTGCATTAATGAATTATATCTCTGCTCTTACAACCACAACGTAGAGCAATTAATGACCAAGAAATTATTAAACTACAGCTCTGTCAATAATTTAAGTCGTTATTAAAATCCTTGTTTTTATCTTGTTTCCTCAAACAGACCGTTTCTGCTAGCGTATTTCTGGGCGCCTTAAGTACGAATCAGTACTCTCATGCTCTTGTGTTTCCTATAAAGCTACCAAGATATATGAAAGTTTTACGTAACTAAAATCATTATGTGATGAACTATATAAACAACCAAAATCGTACATTATCCATCCTAGGAAGTAATAACAATCATAATCATAATAATCCTTAATAACAACCATTAACCAGCATTTTCATACCTAAAATAATTAAAAACAGACATTTACATTCACATTCACACATATAACTTTAATAACACATTTGTAACAACACAGGAGGCATCCTACACGCTTTGATTAAATGTGGATAAATTATGAATGTAGCTCATACACTAGAGTAAAAATCAAATAGTCCTAGTTATTAGTAGTAGACACAGGAACATATATTTAAATATCATTGCGTATCACGACAGCGTAATGTGAGGAAATTAAATACTTTGCATGAATTAAAATCCTAGAGTGATAGCTCACGTTTGTGGGAATTGTGCTGCTGAACAATAATTGGAAGTAACATTGCAACTTCAGGCGACAGGTTGGTCATTCGAGTGTTTGAAATGTAGTCTATTACCAAGTAATCTTTATATATTTTCGACGAATGATAAATGAATTGTTAATTTTGGCTGTGGTTTGATGTATGATCATTCAGGCAGGTAGCAGTAAATAAGTTAAGCCGTTATTTCCTTCGTAATTAAAAGAACTTGAGTAGCATATTAAGGTTGCATTGTAAACAAATAATAAAAGAAACAGAATGACGAATTGTCAATCACACACACATACATAAAATACGTATCTATTCTAATGATATATATTTCTTAAGCTCACAAGATTTTCTGAAAAAATCTTAGGATGCGAAAATCCTGTTCATTTAAACTGAATTTCTGCTGTAGTAAAGGAAAAAATGCAATATCGTACGTTGAACTTGATAGAAAAAACGAAATTTACATTTATATATTTCCGAGAAGTATCGCTGCATATTTTTGCATATGGTACGTGGCACGTTTTAAAAATAAAACTGAAGTAACTCGAGTATTTCCACTGAGAATCAGAAAAATGTCCAACGCAAACCAGGAAATGTATTCTGAAGCACACTGCGAAGTCGTGAGCTGACATTTAGGCGCTAGGTCACGAAGTCATGTGCTAACGCAACACCAAACGTTGAGGCACACACACACACACACACACACACACACACACACACATACACTGAGATACACAAACTTACTCACAGTGCCTGATTTCGCAAGTATGTTTCGAAGCTCTGATGTGTATGTGATTTAAAGAGGCTATGACGACATTAGTAATACTCTGGTAATGTAATAGCAAGTGGGTGTCCAAAATTACGGCAGGGAAACGTCACTGAGAGCATGAGGTGGTATCAACTGTTGGCTGATGAGTGGTGGTGATGTTTCTGTCATCTGCGCACTTAAGTGGCCGGAGATAGAATAGGCAGTGTAGTTGTTGTATGGAACTGTAACTTATTGGCCTGACTCTCCACAGGAATTTGACACATCAAGTTTATTTTTCGCAGGATTTAAACAATCGACTGAAGTCATAAACTTACGTTCCAATTATTGTTATTTAAAGTCATTGTGAAACTGGTGTTGTGCAGCATTCTCCGTTATAATCTGTTACAGTTTTACTGCAAAACAAAAAGAGCTGTTTAATGTCTATAAATTCTGTTTGGTAGTGTTTCATATATCATAAACGATTCTGATTTTAATCAGTGTAAAACTAGCATTATTATTATTATTATTATTATTATTATTAGAATGGAATTACTGTATACGCATCAAATACAATTTCTGAGGACTATGTTACATTGTAAAATAATAATTATATACATGACATCATGCTTATTTACCACAACATCCTACCTCATTGGAAATGTTTGAATGAGTATTGATGTTAATCATGTGGAGTTTTATAATTAGTGTATCGTAACTAAATCGCCGAGATGGTGCCGAAATTTCATGTTTCATATCAATAAACAATGCTGAGAATAATAATCATAATCTATGTGGTATCGATTTTTTGACATACTGTACTTTAATTAGCAAATTATTGTTTTATATTAACTACTTTCAGTCGTGTTTCGTTCACACCTGTCTCACCAACGTATGATATATTACAAATTATTGTATTTTATTATTATATATTTTGTGTAATATATTATATGAATATGTATTTTATACATCTACCTCCTACTACGTTGGCTGGTTATTTACTTCTGCGTAACACTATCCTTGAATGTGCTCTCTAGGTATAATGTGGAAGGCGTTGATTATCTTACAAATACAGGTATTCTAATTATTCGATATATATTCTATTTACAAATTTGTATTTTATATAGATGATTAAAATACACATTTAAGCTAGATTGACGAATCTTTCAATCAAACATAAATTGGGACGGAATTTTATTTATTTTTTAGATTATTCATGACATGGATCAATAAGCGGAGACATTGTTACACTAATTATATCACTGTGTGATAATTATTTATTGTGTCACTTAATTCTCCTGCAGGTAACGTATTTACAAAAGTTACTATTATTCTTCAAAATTTATTTATAGCTTGCAGTAGACATCCAGGAAGGATAAACGTAGTGATAGGTTATATCAAAAGAGCTACATTAAAAACGATTTAAAAGACGGAAAATATTATTTACTGCGACAAGTCGACATCCTTTCGAGTTATGTAAAAAAATGCAATTATTTGATTACATTACTCTGAACATTTTGACTTTAACTGTTTATATTGTGAGGAGGCAATCCAATATTATGATAGGTTCCAAAAACGGATAAAGCAAAGATCGCTGGTATATAATTTTATTACGACGACCGGTTTTGGTGGTCTATTTTCATTATTTTTTTTTATTAAACGTTGTTTAACATGCCAGTATCCCACTGTCATACTGATATGAAAACATTAACTATTATATCATACTGTATCTACGCTCATTAAATTATTTTATACAACGACATCACAAGATGACGGCTTTGTAAAGAAAAAAAAATAGACCAGAAGATGATGGGAGAAACCATAGAGACCGGTCATCGAAATGAAACTATACACTAGCGACTTTGGCTTTATCTCCTTTGGAACCTATCGCTCCGAACATTATTCATTTATAGCAATTACACACCGCCTCTTCTGTCTCTGTTACAACAATACTCATATCGAAGTAAATATTTTATTGAAAGCTGCTTACTACATTTGCTAGCAAAGTAATTTAACATTTATGTAGTTCAATAGAGCGATCAATAGCACAGAAAATGTCACTGCTGTATCCATTTTTAAGGCTACGCATGAATATATATAACTCGTAAGT
Organism: Locusta migratoria; assembly: GCA_026315105.1. Lineage (NCBI taxonomy): Eukaryota > Metazoa > Arthropoda > Insecta > Orthoptera > Acrididae > Locusta > Locusta migratoria. The sequence goes on from CM048751.1 coordinate 171,759,727, forward strand.
CCCGCTTTGTCGATGACGTAACATATGATGATCACCTAAGTGTTATAAATGCGCAACGAACACGATGCATCGAGTCATTTATTAATTCGCCACGCCATTTACAATGCACGCCACTTAACGGCAGAGGATATAACATGACTAAAGACCCTTCACAAGTCCTGTACGCTTCATGATCGCGCAAAGCGTGATACGTGTGACATACAATGCATTATGTCTTTTCTCCGTACTTTCTTGAACCAAGCAGTGCATGAAACACGTAATGTTTACTCCATGCTGCTGGAGGAAAGTAATTTTGATCGTAGAACCGTTATGAGGTATTTTAGTAAATCGCGTGTTGTCGTGTTTCTGATATTGTTACGGTCGCTTATGCTATATCTACTAAGCTCTTATGTTTGGACGTCAAATAAAAATAAATATTTTTGAAATCATTGTTGTTTATTCTGGTGATATAACATGATTTTTTCTGCCACTCTAAATTACAATAGCTAATGCATTGACATGTATGTTCCAACGGATATTTCTGTAACACTGTTTTCTCTGTTTGTGAAGTAGTGCTACGCTTTCAGCAGAATCTCTGAAGTCTTTATGGAAAATTACTTGTTGACTTATTTCGTATATTCTTCAATGTTCGTCAGCTAGTCCTGTGATTTGCTTGATGCGGTCCACAATGACTTTCTCTCTCGCGTCAACCTGTTCGTCTCATATCTTTTGAAATAGTAACCAAAAATTAATTTGAACGTATTTCAACGCAAATAATCTAATATGGACTTTTTCCTTAACTTACCGACAAAAGTATGCCTAGTACTCTCGATGTCTCTGCTAGCCTACCTTTTACTGCATTTTACCGTTCGTTAACTGCTACTTCGCTTACACATTAAGAGAATGCGTTTACCTTCTCTGCTTACTTATGCCCATTTCCGATGTTATATTCACCACTAATCGCAATTACGCCACTCCTAATTATTTTCGTCTTTCTTGGGCTTCCTTTCAATCAGTATTCATTCTGTATTTCATGTAATTCTACTTCACTTTCCCTGGGGAAAGCGATCTCGTGCACAAATGTCATCACTGATACGCCTATCTGAACCATCCGTTCTAGATATTCCACTTTTCCGTATGCTGTTGTTATGCATATACCTTTATTGTAATTCATGAATAACACATCTTTTATCAACAGCTGATTTATTTATTTAATTTTTTCTTTTTTCTTTTTATTTATTTATTTATTTATTTATTTGTTGCAAAATTAATTAATTTCTTCATCATCCCTTCTATCGTATTTGCATTCTCACATTGCATTGTCTTCTGTGCCTTCCGTAACAACAGCGTTGCAGTTATCAATGATTACTACATTATCATCTCCCTTTACGTATAAACTGGTTATTATACTCATATATCATAGAATACAGTTCGAATCGTGGGCAGCCAACTGTTCCTATCTGCGATGAAAGGAGATAGCTTTTAGTGGGAAATCTGATTGATTGCAGATATAGCAGATTTATTGCAGACTGACTTAGGCCCTTTTCCCATTCTCAGTTACGATCATTTTAAAGGAGGACTACTATTACTTTTATGGTAAATACAATTACAAAGAATCGTAAATCCGATGTGACTACACTCAAATTTTGCACTGATGACGGCTCTACTATAATCGATATCTATCAGCAAACAACAAGAATGCTCGCGGCTGATCGCTCTTTTCTTTCATCAGATCGAAGGTAGAAGAAAAAGAGTGGTTTCCAATTCCAATTTTTTAAAAGAAATATTGCTCAATTCTTGAAGAACCACATATGGTGGAATTTCCATTTCTTCGGCTTTGTCTCTTCTTCGATAGTCTTGGCACATTCATTATGCATATTTCCAGCCTGTTTGCACAATCAAGCGAGTTTCTTCATAATGAAGTTATTATTAGATGTAATCTGAAAAATCGTCCCATGGCGGCACAGGTCTGTTGAAATCGGTCATAAGAGATCTTGGGTTTACCTGATTATTCATGTTAGTAAAGCAAATCGTCTCCAGCTACTGACGCAACCCTAGTTTCATCTAGAGGTGAAACTAAGGGCATTTTTGTAGCTGTGTAGAGCGACTTCTTTAAAACAGATTCTCCTGAAATTCTACTGCGTCAGAGATTACACTAGCAATAGGTGGAACTAGTTCATTGATGTGAACTACTTCAATCAGTCGCATTCTTTGGTGTGAAGAGTTCGCATGAAGTAGTTCGTTCATGAAGTACTGCAGACGGGTAAAAGACAATCTTCGTTCACAGCGCCTCTCTCACTCAATACTGCTTAACAATATGACCAACAGATGAAGTTGTTGTCATCCAATCATTCGCGCTGTTACAGCATCAAAAATATTTTAGAAACATCATTTTGGAAGTCAAAGAAAATATCTAAGGACGGAGATGAGGAAATTTACTCGTCATTTTTGAATGATGTTATGAACAAAACATTTTATTGGCTCATGACACTCTGTTGTTCTTACTCACTAAAAACTAGAGTGTCAACAACAATCTTGACCATTACTTTATAATTTAACCCAAAACCGAAGGAATACATTAACTAGAGCCATAAAGTCTATATGTGTATTTTAATTAATTATTTGTGAATTTTCCAGTCGTCTTCTCAGACAAGATATCTCATGACAGATTAAATCTCTTAACAGAAAAATTAGTGCAACAAATTACGTTTCTAAACGGAAATGAGTTGCCTTCTTCTTCATATAAGTGGTTTTCGCGAACGATACGCGGTACTTAGGCAAATCATCAAAGCGTCATTCAGTGTAATTATTTCAGTAATGTGAATGAGATAAACATTCCTACAAGACGTCGTCTCCTACAGCTGTGGATTCTGCAAAGGCGTGAACTTGCAGACTCACAAGGTTGGGTGTGCTATTGTGTTCACATTGTCAGTGTCTTTCTTTACATCTTACGTCAACGGCGCCGTACTGCTAGTGTTCTTCGCAACGACAGCTGAATGCTATATGGAAACCCAAGGACATAGAATGTGGCGAAGTATTGTGTTTACGACAAAATAAATAATTAATGCTGCTCGTGGTCTATGGTTGGCAGCTTGTACTGTCCGATAAATAACTTAATTAGCCTCTGCAGAATAGTCATGCGCACTAAGGCGCCAAGCTGTGGTGCGCGCAGCCTTTCGCCGTCAAGGGTTAGAGTCCTCGCCCGGACTTGGGTGTTTGTTTTCTCTTTATCATAGGTTACTTTAAGCTAGTGTAAGTAGTTTTTAAGTCTAGGGAGTAAAGACCAGGATAGTTAGATTTACAAACATTTGAACATAGCACACCATGCTGCCGTTGCTTGGCGACACAGTGCCATTGTCGCGGGAGAGGGAAAAATAGCGTGATTCAGTGAGTCAGCCGAAACAAGTGAGTTGTGAAAATTACTGTGCGTGCAGTCTTAAGTAGGCAGAGGTGCGGTGGGTGATGGGACCAATCATAAATGGTAAATGCCTTTACGATAGCTCCCATCAGCCACCGCGGCGAGTATCAACTTAGTTCGTGCCGATAGTATGAAGTGTGAGAACTGTGAAGTGTTGAAGCACCAGATATTGGAAATGAGTGGTTACTTCACACTTCATAGGTCTTAAGAACTCATTCACGAGATACCACAGCTAGTTTACACTGTGTATTCTATCCTGGACTATTTATGATATACATATTTTACTTCGATTCCCAAGGCGTGCACTGATCAAGTGGTATCCCTGATTCTCCGATAACTGGGGTTAAGAATGACATACTGATCAATCAACAAAATTCTTCTGGGTGTGAGGCAGCATTATGAACTTCCCAAAAGTGAGTGACGTTTTAGCCATTTTTGCAAGAGGCTGAAACGTCTGTCAGTTTCGCAAATATTGACAATGCAGTCTCATACCTACATTTAAAACATACTAGATTCCATACGCCCTTGAAGTTTTCAGTGGGTTCTAGTCTGTCATTTATCGTGTTGTAATCGTTAAGATATGTATGTTCCACCACGGGGTGTCTTGAGAGTGCAGTATTTTGTACCCTGGACACAAGGTAAGACTTTCCAATGAGCTTTTGTAACAGGGTGTAGGTAACATGGAATCTGATAATTTATAGGGCTGATGACTGTTGATCCAGAACATAGACAGGTTCGAGGCTTTCATGTGAATTTCGAGAAAATGTTAGATACTGTATTTATTTCTTTGTAGAAGAATGTCTTTTTCGTAGAATGTTATCGTTTTCATATAGAGATTTTTTTGGAAGATAGCCAACAGTTTGCGTTAGAATTTCTGATGTTACAATGTTCGCTGAAATAGAGGAACCGTGGTTTGAATATAAAAATCATATTTTTTCAGGGGCTGAATCGAAGATCAATGAAGGGGTGAAAGATTCTTTAAAACGATCATTAGTAAAGAGTCTTAACCAAAACATCGTGTACTCTGGTGTTATTACTCCAATTTATGGATATCGGAGTAGGGGACATTCCCATGTTGAATTGATGAATTAAATAGGTGAATACGGCTTTGTATAATAGAATGATGTCACGCTGATGGGAAACTAATTTTTATAATCTGTACCTGTTTCTCTGGATACGGGGTGTACAGTTTCCGGCACGTGGATGAGAGATCCGGAAATACTGCGTCTGCAGTTGGACTGACATTTTTCTAACATTTTCCGAATCCGAGGACGGTAACTAAACTCTGGTGGTCCTTTCAATTAACGAAGGAAATGAAAAGCACGCTCTGGCCGAGCGTACGTCAATTATTTCGTCCTCAATGCCAGCAGCGCAGCCTCGACCTTGTCCTCAGCTGGAGACCTTGCAAACCTGTTACGGCACCGCCGTTGGCCATTATCCAGTTAATACTGGCGTCGGGCGCTCTTTTTCCTGGCTACAATGACGCGGCTACTTCTAACAACATGCTCTTCTCTCTGCTACCGGGTTAGCACCTGCAGCCGACCAAGACGATGAAAACACTACAGTTCTTCCCATATATCTCTGTATGTGCATTGGTATCGCAGTCCAAATACCTCTTTATCGACGAAAGTTGAACTTAGTGTGTTTATTAACACGTCCGCTACCATATATAGAACTAGATGTAAACCCGGCTTTGCCCGGGTATTTATTTATTCTACACCCTCATTGTCCACCTCCCCTTCCCTCCTCTCTCAGCATCCATCTCTTTCTCTCCCATCTCTCTGTTCGTTTCCACCTTGCCCTCTCTCGGCAAAGTTTTTTGCAAGGTACCCTCTCTCATGTACCATTCAAACATTTATGTGTCCAGTGAACTTCCTCTTTGTTTAAAGGTCATGTGTGCAAAAATTAATCAAGATCTGAGCAAAATTATGCATTTTGTCAAAGAAATTATATATATACAGTGACATTCCTCTTGTTTTTAAGGTCAAGTGTGCAAAATGTCTTCAATATCGCAACAAAAGTATAGATTTATATGCAATAGAAACACAGGGTCACACTGAGAAACACACTTTGTTGTTCTCAAATTTTCCGATTTTATTGCATACAAACCTTGTTCCGAGAATAGATATCTGCTGAATTATGTGTCTTACAAAATCATTATTTACTAGGTTCATAGTGTGGAATACTAAGAAACTGCCTGGGAAATGGAATAAAGACGTAGTAAATTACAACCCCATACTTACAATGGCGATTTTTCATGCATTTCATTGTCTTTAACGTAATAGCACCTGAACAATATGTCGGAATACGGTATTACTTCGCAGGTACATCCAGTGGTGTATACGTAAAATGTCTTCAAAACACTTCGCGAATAGAGTTTGTAGGAAAGACATAATAAATCAAAACGTCATGAACTGTGTGTCGCACTACGATAAAATTTCGAACGTACGTTAAGTGGTATGTGTGTATATTGTGTGTTATATTTCTCGTGAATACAATTATCAGTGTACTAGTAATAAATTGTAACGTCAAACCAAATGCTGTAATTTTACTACATGAACGCCGAAAAGATAGTAAGCGACAAACATTTTTCCTCTCATCATTTTGATGGGGTTGTCAGCTAGAATAAGTTTCCGAAAGGTTTGAAATTATGTTTAAAGTGTGTTGCAAGTTGCCAAGTGCTCTCCTTCTCAAATAGTGTACTGATAAAGTCACACTATCACGTGCCACAAGACAGGGAAGTTTTAATTGCTTATGACGTGAAATCTCCGGAACTATCAGCCCTATCGCAAAATCCTTTCTTAGCTGACATCTTCTACCTATACGCTACAATCCTGCAAAATTCAGCTTCAAAGGTGAAATCGTTTTAGAGATTTCGTGTTTAGTCAGTGAGTGAGTGAGTGAGTGAATGAGTGTCCTTTCGCTTTCTTATAAGTAGAAATTAATGCAAGAAAATAGAGCATCATTTTAAAAAAAGATTAAAGTTACAATGGTGCTTTTAAATCTGTTATAGCCACAAATAGTCTGGAATGTGATACAATGTAAAAAGAGAATAAATAAAAACATTTGTGGTACTTCAAAATGTCTAAAGACCGAAATAATGATAGTTATTTTAAAAATATTTGATTCTGAAGTGGCCGACATATCCTTTTACAAAAAGTTGTATATCTTCATTTCTCCACAAAGTGAAAATCACAAGTTGACTTCAACGGTGGCTGGAAGTAGTACAGTTCTTAGCTTTCCTAGCATGACACCTACCTCAGGAAGTTTCGACATTGCCAAAATAATGTTGAAGTCACCGCTAACGACAACTCATCTCTATGAATTCATGTTTCTGCACACAACAAAAGTTTTTTAATGAGAAAGTTTGTTAAATATTCACATAATTGAAAATAAAGTTTTTACACTTCCCTTCAATCTATACTTATTAATCTTTCTGTCATTTGAAGCAGTAAGCAGGTACGTATTCAAAAATTTTGTTGATCTCTGTCTCATTTCAGACCAATTTCGCTGAAGAACAATAAGGGTAGACTAATTAATTCGTCTGAAATTAAGAACAGCGTTGTTATTTAGTTCCTATTTTAGGATTCGTATGACACCAAACTATTGTGCTGAAACCATCCATCTGAAATTACTAAAATTAACCTTACACTTACTTGTCCTATGAACAACACACACACACAGTGAGAGAAGAGAGAGAGAGAGAGAGAGAGAGAGAGAGAGAGAGAGAGAGAGAGAGAATATTGAGTCAGACCTTGCCCGAGGTAGAACTCTAACCTTCGGTGTAAGTAGCCCCACAATCCGTGACTTGATGCCTCAAACCACGCGCAATCGCCGCGACTCAGTGTGCAATTTTTCAACACGGAAGAATATACTCGAATGGGTTACTACTTATATCGTAGGTTAGTCATCTCGAGAATGCACTGTCTTCTGTTGTTTTCTGAGAAATACAATTACTTCCATGCGCAAACTCCAAAAAAAGTAAGTACACCCTATTTATTTGCACATATAGTTTCAACTCCTATTACAGTTCAAAAAAACCTATACACAGTCAATGTATCTGAGATAAACTTTCAAATACGAGTACAGTGTTAGAAAAATAAAACGAAAACCATAAAATAAAATAGCGAATATTTGTTAGTAACAGAAAAGAAAATCAATTACAATAATTGTATACAGAAAGGAAACCATAGACGAAAATTAAATCAAAACGTAGTGAAAGTAATATTTTCAGATTAAATCTCAATTTACTTAGCTTACTTGCATGTAACGAAATGAATGAAATCTATTATTAATTGCAGATGACATACTGGACGACATTTGTAACTGAACCGTAAATATCGAACAGCCACAACGGAAAGATAATGTAATTTCAGCTGTAAGTCTATAGGAAATAAGCATAGAGATGGGGGGGGGGGGGGGTAAGTAACGGACAGCGAGATTAAGGAAAAGAGTGTAGAATGTGTATCCAATACCCATGCATATTTATCAACTGTGAAGCATTGCAGAGGTCTCTAGTGTCCAATCAAATACAGTTTACGTAAGCACAGAAGTTGACCTACTCCCCGTCCTGGATTACATGACGCTCATGGGACCCAGCAGAATGTGAAATGTTGAAGAGATGCTGAAAATAGACATAATACGATGGAGAGTAGTGTGAAAGCCTCGATGACAAATAATTGATCACTAAATATAACGAGATGGGCAATAGTGGAATGCTTTGAGTGAGGATGAGAGAGAGGATGAAGAACGAATAGATAAGATGAATGGGGAAGAATGAAGTTGTAGTGCGGAGAGAAGAAGTGGTGTTGAGCAAAAGACGTACTTAGTAGTAACTTCAAATGGTCCAAAACAAAGATGAAGTCTTCTTGTGCCATTTTGAACCAACAGAATAGGATTGGGGTGGGGAAAGCTTTACAAAAGGTGTATACGCAGGAGTGATTTTAGACGAGGAGTGGCCGCACAATTGCCCCACGGGGGGCTCCTTGGTACGCGGGTCAGCTGTTTCTCGCGTAATGGTGGTGGCACACTTGCTCCACCAAGCCACTGTGCTGTCGTGAGTGGGAGCTTTGTAGGAATAAACTGCAGAGTAACTGCTAAGCAGGGATGATGGTCATCACTGAAACAACGAATTTTGGTTATACCTACTTTTTCATCTCCAGTTTAACCTCACTGTAAAAATCGCTCAAAATAACCGTTTTTATAAGCTATTATTTTTTGTAGCTATTATTTCTAGTAAGAAATGTTGAAATAAAAAGTTGAGAAATTTTAAGATTTCAAATCAAATGTTCAAATGTTTGTATAGTCTATGGGACTTAACTACGGGGTCATCAGTCCCTAAACTTACAAACTACTTATGAACTACTTACGAACTAGGACGGCACAAATATCCATGCCCGAGGGGGGATTCGAACCCCCGACCGTAGTGGCCGTGCGGACCGCGACTGGAGCGCCTTAATTCCCTCGGCCACCGCGGCCGGCTTTAAGATTTCCTCGGACTTTTAATTATACCTTTTTTCACGATGTGCAGAATCAAAATATCTGGGAAAATAACATCATAGGAATAGGAATAAAATTTACCTTCACTATTGAAGAAAATTGTGGATGCTTGCTCCTTAAATGATAGCTCATGTTTGTATAGTACCTCATGCCATATTCAGTCTTTTTACGCAAATGGAGCATTGTACCTAACTACTACCGCTCTTTGTAATGTACGACGTGTGAGGTCATCTAAATCACCACTAAAACTTGTACGATAAATCAGCCAAATATACGGGCCGTCAATTCAAGTAAATACTTAGGAATGGCAATTACGAACAATTTACATTGGAAAAAACATACAGAAAATATTATTCATATGTTTGTAAATCTATGGGACTTAACTACTCTGGTCATCAGTCCCTACTACTTAAACTAATTCTATGGACAACAAATACACCCATGCACGAGGGAGGACTCGAACTTCCAACGGCAAGCAGCGGCGCGATCCGCATCTAGGCCCCTAGGAACTCTTAGGCACTCCACCGCAGCCAGAAAATATTATAAGGGAGGTTAACCAAAGACTACGTTTCATTGGCAGAAGATGAAACAGATCTACTAAAGAAACAGCCTGCACTACACTTGTGCGTCCTATTTTGGAGTATTTCTGCGCATTGTGCGATCCACACCAGGAGGGAGTGACGATTTAGAGAAAATTCAGAGAGGGACAACTCGTTTTGTACTATCGGGATGAAGGAAGGAGTGTCACGGGAATGATACACGAGTTGGGATGGAAATCATTAAAAGAAAGGCATTACTCATTGCGGTTTTTTTTCAGGAACTTTCGCTTCCGAACGCGAACATATATTGTTAGCACCCACCTACAAAGGGGTCCATGATCATCACAACAAGAGAATTCAGATCAAAAATGGGAAGATATTGATGTTCCTATTTCCAGTGAGCTGTTAGAGGATGGAACTATAGAGAAATATCATAAAAGTGGTTCGTTTAACACTCTGCCATGCACTTCGGTCTATCTGTGTAAGTGATCATCATAAAAAAATAAGAGAAATCAGATCGAAAATGGAAAGACTTTGGTATTTCTATTTTCCGCAAGCTATTAGAGAATGGAACTATAGTGAAATATCATAAAAGTGGTTCGATTAACACTCTGCCATGCACTTCAGCAAAATAAGAGAAATCAGATCGAAAATAGAACGATTTTGGTGTTCCTTTTTCCCGCGAGGTATTATAGAATGGATCTATAGAGAAATATCATAAAATTGGTTCGATTAACACTCTGGCATGCACTTAAATCTATCTGTGTAGATGTAGTAGATTAATAAGTATACTAGACGGAGGCGAGTCTTGCACACTGCACGTGCATACGTGTTATGTAATAGACCACGTCAAAAGTCAACAGGTGCAATGATGCCTCAACAACAGCTCTACCAATTCTTCTGTCATGTGCTTGATGTTCGTTTTTGACTCATAATTGTTCAAAAATTATCACTGGTCGTACTTCTACATTCTGCAGTAACCTAATGTTTCAAAGCATCGGAAATTTTAGCAATAAACATGACCAGTTTTTCATGTTTTTAAATTAGTTTGAAACAGAAAAGATTTTGAACCACTACCACAGTAAGTAATTATATCTGTTCTTTTACCCGGTAATTGGCAATAACAAAAAGCCATAATAAAATAAAAGTTACAACGGATACCAGATCACTTATTCTCTTTAAGTGAGAAGGCATGGGAATTCAACGCAGATGTCCACATATTATTCGTAGATTTTAAAAAGGCCTATGATAGCATACACAGACAGACTAAATATAATGCAGGAATTTGAAATGCCCTCAAAATTAGTCAAAATGTGTATAGACGAAACTGCATGTCGCATAAAGACATCGGTAAGAGAAACTGGAAAATTTTAGGTGTGCACTGGACTGAGACAAGGGGATGCCATTTCACCTATTTGAATTAACCTTGTCCTCGAGAAGATCGATAGAGAATTTACCAAGACCTAATCCACAAGGGATCCAACTACAGGACAGTAACATTACTAGACTTGTCTATGCAGATTACGTAGCATTAATAAGCAGTTCCAAAACAGAGTTAGAATGATGCGAAATTATTACAAAATTGCCGAGAAAACAGGATTACATGTTAATCAAGAAAAGACAGAATACCTGGTGATAAGTAAGAAAAGGAGAAAAGAGGAACTTTTCACTGTAGATGGATTTACTTTTAAGACTGTTGAGCCTTTCAAGTACTTAGGGGGTCTTTTCAGTAAAAACAATAGAACAGATATTGAATTAGATGCCCGTTTATCATCATCGAACAAGACGCTTTTAAGTTTCTACAAAATTCTAAGGAAATTATCACTTAGCAGCAACTTCAGAATCCACTTATATTAATCAACCATTACACCGGTGTCGATATATGCATGTGAAATATTAACATTTAGAAAGAAAGATGAAGAAAAAACTGTAAACATTTGAAAGTAAAGTACTACGGAAAATTTTCGGACCAGTATACGATGAAAATAACATGCAGTGGGGAATAAAAAAAATGAATAATTAAGAGATTTTTACATACATCGTAACATCAAAAGAGAAAGTTGAACGGGGCAGGTCATATAGCCTGAATGACAGAAAGTAGATTACCGAGAATGGCATTCAGCATAACAGTAGCTGGATCGAGAGGAAGAGGCAGACCCAGAAGCAGGTGGCGAGAGAACATTCGAGAAGACACGGCCAGGGTAAACAGCGACATCGACTGGAAACACAGCGCACTCGACAGAAAGCTGTGGAAGAGGCTCATAGAGCAGGCGTATGGTCGATAAGGCTCTTGCCACATATAAAGTAAACAAAGGATACCAAACAAATATCGAAAATAAAACCGTTATTATGAACTACAATATTTGTACCTTTTTAACCGATTGGTCTTTCCCATCCCTGCCACTCAGATGGTACAACCATCGTGCACGAAACAAGAGACCGCCTTGTTACTGACTGCCGGCAAAAAATTATCTAAATTACAGTAGTAGTAATATTGTTCTATTCATGGTATATATATATATATATATATATATATATATATATATATATATATATATATCGTATGGTATAATGTCAGCTACATATACTACTTTAGTAAGATATACTAGTGTCTAATTAATAAGATAAAACATATCTTTGTCACAGAGCCAAGTCCAACTCCTTTAACCACTGGACAGCTTCTTGACTGACTGACTATATGGAGTTCGGTCATCCCTCCTGAGAATGATCTTAATGGGCAATTAGTAATTATGTGGGTCATCGTTTGTATGTCTGCTCCACAGTCACATGACTGGTCGTCTGTCTGTCCCCATTTGAATTTCCAATAGTTACAGCGACCAACACCAGTTCGGAAACGGTTGATCAAAGACCATTCTCTCCTGGGAAGGTCCATTCCTTGGAGCTGCTTAGAGGGATCGTCTATCCAGGTGCTGTTTTTTCCATTAAACGAATCCCAAATTCTTGCCCAGTTTGATTTAAGCGAGAAGCCACTCTCATGTAGTTGCACATCTGTTTTAAAAGGTGGTTTACGTGATTTCAGCCGGCTTACCGGTGGTGGAAGGTCTTGCAGGATAGGAAGCTCAGGAGTGGACAAGATCTTATAATACTCTCTCATTAAGGCTTCCTTCCGTCTTAGATCTGGGGGAACAATGTTGCATAATATTGGTAGCCATTGAAGTGGTGTAGCCATCAGAGTGCCACTGATCAATCTCATTGCTCTATTTAATTGTACATCAATGTCTCTCACATGAGCACTGTTGAGCCAGACAGGAGAACAGTATTCAGCTGCAGAGTAAACTAGGGACAAAGCTGTTGTACGCAAAACCTTAGCACTGGCTCCCCAAGATGATCCTGCTAAGTGCTGTAATATGTTATTCCTAGTTTTAACTTTGTCTGCTGTTTTATGAAGGTGGTACTTAAAAGTAAGAGATCTATCCAAAATGACTCCCAGGTATTTTGGATGTTCATTATGTTCAAGTTGAACACCATCAAATGAGATATTAAGTTTATAGTCGGCCATCCTATTATTGAGATGGAAACAAGCTACTTCCGTTTTATTTGGGTTTGGCTTTAGTTTCCACATTGCGAAGTAATTTCTGAGGAGAGTTACGTCAGATGTTAAAGTAGTTTCCGTCACATGGATGTCTCTGTGTTGTGACGCTATGGCAATATCATCGGCATAAATGAATTTTCTAGATTGCGTAGCTGGAATATCAGCGGTGTAAACATTAAAAGGAATGGGAGCAAGAACCGAACTCTGGGGGAGGCCATCGTGAAGCTATCTAAACCCACTTTCTGTGTTGCCGAGATAGATCTTGATCAGACGGCCACTTAGCATTGAGTTCACAAGTCGCAATAAAATAGGGCAAGGAATGAGATTGTAAAGCTTCACTAGGAGGCCCTTCTTCCACATGGTATCATAAGCTGCCGAGAGATCCAGAAAAGCAACGGAAGTGGTACACTTCTTTTCGAAACCAGTCTCAATGAAAGATGTCAGTGCTAGGACCTGGTCACAGCAATTACGGCCTTGTTTGAAACCAGCTTGTTCAACAGGGATACTAGCAGCGAGAATGGGAACAATACGATTGTAGATGAGTCTCTCGAGCAGCTTTAACATACACTGAGAAGTGCAATTGGGCGGTAGCTATCTGCACGTTCGGCTGGTTTACCAGGCTTCAAAACAGCTATTACTTTAGATATCTTAAAAGCTTTTGGTAGAGAGCTGTCTTTAAGAATGTTATTGAATAACTTTAGAAGCACAATCGGGTCTTGAGTCCAGCATGTTTAATAAATTCTGGGAAAATATCATCTATACCGGCAGCTTTCCCAGTCTTCACATCAGAGATAGCCACATGCAGTTCGTCTAAGCAAAAAGGTTTTGATACTTCCAGGGGAGCCTGCTGGCATTTCTTAATTTCATTTAGTTTATAGGATATTAATCTGTCAGACTGTTGCCGTTTTGACTTGGATAGTGTTACGATTCGTTTGGCTATGTCGGAAGGATCAGGGTGTGTGGGAGGCAGCTTTTTCTCGGATACACTGGTAGACAATTTCCTCAAAAGTGACCAAGCCTTTCTGCTGCTGTGAGTGAAATCTAAACTCTGAACTTTTTTCACCCATTTCTCTCTTCTGGCATTATCAAGGGAGCTCAGTAGGATGTCGGCAGTGTTTGACTCTTCAGTGCTGATAAATTCATTATACAGGTCTTCACACTCTTGGCTCCATCCCGGAATATATGTCTTTCTGTAGCCTCGAGGTATACAGGCTTTAGCTATAGCTTTAAGGAGTCCAGCGAATCTATCATAATTTTCTATTGTAGAAGAAATGAATCTAATGTTGTCCTCTAATTTGGAAGTAAATGCCTCCCAGTCTGCTTTATTAAAATTCCACCTGGGTCTCGGAAAAGATCTTATTAGGGGAATCTTAATCCCAACTGATGTCAGCACTGGCCTGTGCTGCGACCGTGGGAATGTGCCAAGTACCTTTCTCGTAACTGATAGAGATCTTAATGTCTGATCACAGGAACAAAAACACAGATCAGGTGAATATCCACGCTTCCAGCGGGCTGAGAAAAATGTGCTGGAGTCTTTTGCGTCAAAAACCAAGGAAAGGTTATTATTTTCAGCCCATTCAGCTAAGGCTATTCCATTTTCATTATCAGACGAGTAACCACAATGGCTACTGTGGCTGTTGAAATCGCCGACATATAGGGAAGGGTGTTCGAAAACTGGGAGAACCGTATCTTGCCACTGGATGTTGGGAGCCTTGTAGACATTAACTGTGGTAGTTCCAGACACTTTCACTGCCAAAACAAATATGTCATCGTCACAGCTTTCATGAATTATAGATACATCATCCAAGTCCTGTTTAGCATATGTAGCCACGCCATATGTTCTATGGCCTATCTCTCCCACAAGTCTGTAGCCATGGATATTGCCTCTTGAACAACTTTTAAGATCTTCTGCATGGGTTTCTTGTAGAGCAAGGACGTCAATATTGTTACTCAGAAGATTTTTACTGAGGAAGTCACATTTTGACCTACTTATCCCCTCAATATTCAAATGGCACACGTTTAGGACTGGACCTATTGCTCTGTTCAGATCGTTTTGTTGACAATTTTGGTGGCCCTGACAAGAGCCATTCTGGATTGTCTTCGTAGTTGACATAGCTGGGAGATCACCGTGGTGACAGGACCAGCTACCAAAGATTGTTGTCCGTTTAGAACCACCCAGGGGGCACGTGGAGCTTTGAGGATTGCTTCCGGACGCGAACAACTTCGCCCCCCCCCCCCCATACAACCTATACAAAAACCAGACAGCTGTTATTAGAGTCGAAGGGCAAGAAAGAGACGCAGAGGTTGGGGAGTAAGACAGGGTTGTAGCCAATGCTCACCAATGTTATTCAATATGTACATTGAGCAAGCAGCGAAGTAATGGAAGGAGAAATTTGGAGAGGGAATTAAAGTGCAGGGAGGAGAAATAAAAACATTGCGGTTTGCCGATGACGTAGTAATTCTGTCAGAGTCCGCAAAAGATCTGGAAGAGCAATTGAATGGGATGGACAGTGTCTTGAAAGGAAGATATAAGATGAACATTAAGAAAAGTAAAACGAGGGTAATGGAATGTAATGTCAGAAAATCAGGCGATGCTGAAGGAATTAGATTAGGTAATGAGACAATAAAAGTCGTAGATGAATTTTGTTATTTGGGTAGCTAGATACTTCTGATGGCCGAAGTAAAGAAGATATAAAATGCATAATAGCTATGGGGAGAAAAGCGTTTCTAAGTAAGCGAAACTTTTTAACATCCAATATTAATTTAAATCTTAGGAAGTCCTTTCTGAAAGAATTTGTCTTGAGTGTAGCATTGTATGTCAGTGAAACGTGGACGGTAAGGAATTCAGACAAAAAGATTATAGAAGCTTTTGAAATGTGGTGCTACAGACGAATGATGAAGATTAGATGGGTAGATCACGTGACAAATGAGGAGGTGCTTAACCGAATTGGGGAGAAAAGGAGTTTCTGGCATAGCCTGACTAAGAGGAGGAAACATTTTGAGACATCAAGGAATTGTCAACTTAGCATTAGAAGGAAGTGTGTGGGGTAAAAATCGAAGAGGGAGATCGAGGGACGAATACAGTAAGCAGATCGAAAAGGATGTTAAATGTGACCCTCTTATTTTTAAGGTATTCCATTGACGGTCAGTACGAAGTATGTACTTTGAAATAACATCCTTGGTTATTCGGAATTTTACGCTTTCTTTGACTGTCAAAGATGACATCTCTGAAATTAGCTGTCATCTAGCCTAATTAAATGGATAAAATTTTGCAAAAAAAAAAAAAAAAAAATCTGATGTTTAAAATCTGTGTGTTCATTGAGAATTTCATTAACTAAAGCGCCCATGTATATGTATATTTCTAATTTTTCGAGAATGTGCATTTCTGTGTCTTTTGGAATTTTGTGTAATATTTATAGTCTATGTTTGTGGAGAGTTTTTCAGTTTTCAAAAAAATGTTCAAATGTTTGTAAAGTCTATGGGACTTAACTACGGGGTCATCAGTCCCTAAACTTACAAACTACTTATGAACTACTTACGATCTAGGACAGCACAAATATCCATACCCGAGGGGAGATTCGAACCCCCGACCGTAGTGGCCGTGCAGACCGTGACTGGAGCGCCTTAGTCTCCTCGGCCACCGCGGCCGGCTTTCATTTTTCAAATGCTGGTAGAAAGTGGGAGGATTTTCTTCTGTTGTTATTGTCTGCCCTCTTGTTCTAAAATTCCTGACCCAAATAAAATTTTGTTATAGTTTTCGCCTGTAATTTTATAAATTACTAGCTGAAAACCCGGCTTTACCCGGGTATTTATTTATTTATTTATTCCTGCTTTGAGTTAGTACTCTCACTGTCCATCTCCTTTTTCCTAAAAACATGTTATATTTATCGAAGAATAAATAAGAAATAAGGCTGTATCGCATAATGTACAAAATTATAAGTATCCAAACAAAGAAAGATAGTAATCAAAACACAAATGACATATAACATGCGTACGATCCCATATTTATTGAGTTATATGTCGTACAATTGTATAATTTTGCAGGTATGTATTCATTTGTATGAGTGCTGTATGTATGTATTAAAAGAAATTTCTTTTTTACTGCTTTACTTACTTATCCTTATATTTCCTTATTCGTATGCTTATCCTTACAGAGAAAGTGCTTACAGTGAAAGTGCTGTAGCACACATAGACCAAAGATATGGTCTGTGGCATCACGTTTCGCCGTATGTAACCTCCTTGCTATAGAGTCGCAAACGTCATCGCTGGCCTTCAGTCCGATTTTTTTTTAATAATTTGTCGTCTTTCAACCACCATATCTTCCACCCCCTTATAGCTATAGCCATGAAACTGCTATGGAGTACAACGGGAGACTTCTGGCAACAATTACACACAGACCATTCGTTTGCGTTCTGTAGTTTTCGCTGCAGAGCGAAATATTGACACACACACACACACACACACACACACACACACACACACACACACGTAAAATTTTATATACACCGATAACTTTCCATCCTAATTTATTCCACCCATTTATCATTATCAACCCTCAAGCAACAATGCAACCAAGAAAACCATTTTCAAAGAGTAAATATAATTTTCAAAGAGTAATTATTGTTCCACATTTCGCGTTATATTCTTCAAATTACTAAATATCTTTCAGATCGCTATAAAATCGTGCCTAAAACCTTCCTCGGGTATAAATTAGTAACTGTACCAATATTTAAGTTTCTGCGTGTTGTTGTTTGGACGTGATAAGCGTACACGTAACAGACATTCACATTAATATACATAGGTAAATAGGTATCCGATCGCCATAAAACCGTGACTAAAACCTTCCTCAGATGTAAATTAGTAACTGTACAAATATTTAAGTCTCTGCGTCTTGTCGTTCGGACGTGATAAGCGAACACCGAACAGACAGTCACATTAATATATAGAGATAAATGGCTATTCGATCAACATAAAACCGTGCCTAAAGCCTTCCACGGGTAGACATTAGTAACTGTACAAAATTCTGTCTCATTATGTTTTGTGGTTCAGACGTGATAAACGTACACCGAAAAGACATTCACATTTATAGATATAGATGAATGGTAAAAGTCGTTTCATTTGTGTTTGAATATTGCATTTATGTTATTTGGTATATTACCTATGGAAGTTGTAGTGCACCATAAGCCGCAAGAAACAGAATCGCATCGCAGTGCAACACGAGTTGTCGCTCCATAGCGACTGCTTGCAAGCATTGTCGAGGGAGGCCGAGCCTCACTTGGCCCTTCGTTGCCGGCGCTGGTCTGGAGTATGAGGAAGACGAGATGTAGAACCGGCGAGGTTTCTCCTCTCTTCTGGGCGGCAGGAAGCGCTACAGATGCAGTGATGGACGCCTCAGCCCCGCCCTGCGCCGCAGCCCCTTAATTGTCGTTACGAAAACGAGGAAGCGGCGCGCTCTGGCCGGCGTATTGTCCCCGCGGCGTGGCGTTGCGACATTGGCAGACACTGTGCGTTCCAGGCGGCAGCCAGAGGCTATCGCACCGCGTAGTTATCAGGAGCGGTGAACAGTGGTATGGATCACACAAAAGTTGGTCAAAAATGGAAAAAAATCTCTATATTTGAACGAAAATTGGTATCGTAAACGTGGAGGCTAACTTGAGCCCAAAACAGAAAAATGTTGTTTGGTTTTCTCAACATCGGTATAGTGATGTACTTTACTGCTTCGCTGGTAGGCGGCAGCACTAAGCAGACCATAGCGTAAATCTAGAGGGTTTGGGAAGTCGCCACTACCTGCACACGTGTTTGTTGTTTATTTCACTGTGCGAACTTTCGTCTGTGTATATATCAGAAATAGCCTAAAACAGAACTGCATATATTTCATGTTTAGTTAATCATCAAAGCCAATTGAGGACTGTTGATGTACTGAATAACTCATTAATCGTAAAATATGTGGTTAAGTACGGATGGTACACATTAGCTGCAAATACGTTACTTGAGACCATGGGCCATTGACCACTGGAAGTAGTCAGACGCAGGTCAAAGAATCGGTGTACTTTAAAAGGATCAGTTCTCATTACTAGTCTGAACTGTTTTGGAAGAAATTGGTCCAGACATGAAAAGAAACATTAAGACAGGTTTCAAGAAAGCTGGATTAGTGCCTCTAGATGAAAATCATATCATACGCAGTTTGACAAGTCAAGACAAACACTAGGGAAATGGAGACTTGTCTATGATTGGGGATACATTTTTTCAACGACTTAAAGAGAAGAGTGGCGAGTTTGTTACACCTCACTTCAAGTGCCACCTGGTCAGAAAGTAAGTGTGTCTGATTTCTTCTCTATCAATAATACCGGTTTGAGATCAGGAGGTGAGAGCGACATCAGCCTCCACATATAGGAACATATACCACACTTGTCTATGACTTTTGTCGAACCAAAGCCAAATCAACAGCATCACCGGCGCCAGAAACGAAAGATAACCTAGACGTAGGCAAGACTGTTCTGGTAAAATGGAACGAGAAGGTATACCCAGGAGGCATCCTCGCTATAGAAGCAGAAGGTGATACAGTCGACTGCATGGAGCCTACACAAAAACCTGGAGGTGGCCCAAAAATAAGGATACCTTGTTGTACAAATTTGAATATGACAATAGAACCCATAATATTAATAACAAGAGGTTTATATTCTTTAACTGAACTCTAAACATTGTTACATCTATACATCCTATTTCTTGTACAATATCTAAAAAGTGTTGTTTAAAATTAGTATTTGTCCTTAAAATAAACGTTTGGACATTCACTGGATATTCAGAAATGATGTTATTCAAGTAACCATCAACCTACATGGACCCAAAGTGCCTTCAAATGGTAGTATATATGGGAATTACAGTCTGGGTTCAAGTAACCCAACCGTAAGGTTAACTTGAGCCAAATAAAGTAGAGAAATAAAAATATTTATTTCATCACAAACAATGAGTACTGTAGGTTAAAGTATCCATATAAGGTAAGTATGTCGGTGAAAAAAAATCTGTTGTGCTCATTTCTAAATATAATGTTAGTAGTTTCGAAATCTGGGCTCACGTAGCTCGCGTTTGCGGTATATAAGGGTTATTGAGGGCACTGATTACAAATTTTATATTAAATTTAAAAATAGCAGATCCAAACAAGGCTGGCGTCTTCATTCATAATTCTTATTTATTATTATTATTTATGTTTGCCGTACGCGTTTCGCTTCTTTAGTTGTAAGCATCATCAGTGCCATGTACTACAAATAGTTTTAGTGTTTCATAGTATGACAGTTATCAATTTTGTTACAATTTCTTAAATTCTGACCTACTGTCACAGTACAGATGATATAAAATGCAGAATGGCAATGGGAAGCAAAGCATTTTTGAAAAAGAGAAATTTGCTAACATCGAATATTAATTTAAGTATAAGGAAGTCTTTTCTGAAATTTATGTGGAGCGTTGCCTTGTACGGGAATGAAACATGGATGGTAAACAGTGCGGACAGGAAGAGAATAGAGGCTTTTGAAATGTGGTGCTACAGAAAAATGCTCAAGATTAGGTGGGTAGATCGCATAACTAATGAAGAGGTACTGAACAGAAATGCTGAGAAATGGAATTTTTGGCAAACCTTGACTAAAAGAAGAGATCGCTTGGTAGGACACATTCTTAGACATCGAGGAATCGTAAATTTAGCATTGGAGGGAAGTGAGTGGAGTAAAAATCGCAGTGGGAGACCAAGAAACGCATATAGTAAGCAGATTCAAATGGATGTGGGTTGCTGTTCTTAAGAGGAGATGAAAAGGCTTGCTCAGGATAGAGAAGGGTGGAGAGCTGCATCAAACCAGTCTCCGGATTGAAGACCACAACAACGACCTACTAGGTCAGAACAATTTCGCTAGCAAAGCTTGTGCTGTACACTTTGCTTTTGAGGTGACCCGAGAAACACAAATCCAAAGGATCAAAATTAGCTGATTTTGGATGCCAAAGTTCATGTCCGCCTCGACCTATCCATCGTTGGCCGTATCTACGCGTTAGTTGCCCTCTCACAGCAGCAGCAAAATACGCCGGAGCGCCATCAAGCATGTACCACATACTCTGACTTAGCTGAAGGGGAAAATCTTAATAAAATCCTGGAAGATAGTGAAATGTAAATTTCAAATTAATGTCAACTAGTTAGGAATATGTTTACAATGACGTGAGTGGTGGCTTGGAACCACAGATTCGTAATTATCCTGCAGACGTCTCGATTGCGGTCCCATGTTTTCTGGGACAGTTTTGTGTTTCTATTATCGTGTACTTTTAGCCGCGTAAGTTCGCGCCATCCTTTTTCAAACGCCCAGTATATGTCAATATTCTTCATACCTTAGTACCCTCCATGAAACAAAAATGAAATATTATAACTCAGTAAAATATTATGCGCAATTTAAGTAATAGTTTATCGACTCCGTATCACGACTTTAAAGCTATGCCGAGAAACGAAACGTTGAACTAACGTAGTACACTATATCAGGTATCATAGACATTTCAGTTTCCTTTCAGAGTAACATGCAACAAAGCTTCTACTACAATATCCTATGGTAGCCAGTCTTTTAGATGACTATCGAATTTTTCAATTTTTGGCCACCTTTTCCCATCCAGACCGTGTAAATTGGTTGTCCAATTTTTTTCGAAAACAAACAGAAGAAAAAAAATATACATTAAAGCTTAGAAACCTAACATACAGAACACCTTGAAAGACTAGTGGTCAAAGAGGTAGAGAGTTCGTATTGACAGGACAGGTACATTAGCATGCAAAAACTGACCAACATTTCAACCGTATCGGCCAGGTGTGGCCAGAAATACTATGGCCAGCAGTTGTTTGAAGCGAGTTAGGTCAGCAGTCAAGACATTTATCAATTCTGAGCTCATTTAGTATAACAAGTTTGGTCATTTCTAACATAGCTCATGATCTTTCTTGTGAAAAGTTCTGTCATTCTATTGGTTTTCACTATCACGTCATTGATTGCAAATTATCCTGCCGAAATTTAACAATTTCTTGGGGGAAAATTTTGTTTTTGAGAAATGTATGAAACTCTTTTCTAACTGTAAATACCTTTGGAATACTTTTAGAGGTTCTAATAGTAACACTCTTAAAACTATTCGTTAACACTTGATTTAATATCTACCAAGCAATTGTTTCATAAAAAGGTGAAGTTTGCAAAGATTTCTGATTGCGCTGGATCCTGATTATTGTTTATTAATTAATCAAAATCTATAAAATCTGACAATTTAATTAGTTAATAAATATAAATATTTTAGCAAATGGTGTTCTACCGAAAATGCGCTGGGATGGTCGTTTCTGTGTAACTGTGACTCTTCCCTTTTGTAAATGCCCGCGGAATTGTACCGTTACGGTATGCTCGTACTATAAAGGTGAAATAAGCTTCAAGGGTCGGTGCTGGCTGGCGTCTTCTTCAGTCTGTTTACTCAAGCGTATTGGTGCCTATAACGACATGACTGGCTGATTTTAGTGGTAATTATTACGGAAATGTCACAACGTATATAATTTTTATATAAGACTTATGTATCAGTACAACCAGCCCAGTAAACTCCTCACAAACGTTTCGGACATTTCTGACAACTATATAATAGGAAGAATATTTAGTAATGCGTCATGTAGAGCCTCCAGAAGATAGAAGAAGTATGCCTCGAAGATGTTAGACAGTTTGTAATTTTTTTTCTAATCTGGGACTATGACCGGAATTTTTCAGTTTTCGTAAATCTTATTCCGTTAGCAAGATACGGCCGAAAAATCACGATATTTTACTAGAGAAAGAGCGTATTGTGCTGAAAGATGGCGTTCGGAATGTTCTGAAACTTACCATGCGATTTGAAAAAAGGTAATCGGAGAAAAAAATTGATTTCTGCATATCTTAAAGATTGAAATCTTCGGTCTATGAAGGGTTGATATTTGTTTACGTTTACTTTACACTTAATATGCAGCGTCCGGTTTAGTGAACTATTGCAACATATTTTAAACAGTTTGCCGAGGTAAAAACACATTGCGTAGACTTCTCGTATGGTTGAATTGGGGTTACACGTAGCTGCGTATGAAATGTAGATGTCGTTGTTGTTATGGACTTCAGTCCGGAGATTGCTTTGATGCAGCTCTTCACGCTACTCTATCCTGAGTGAGCCTCTTCATCTCCTCATAAGAACGGCAACCCACATCCATTTGAATCTGCTTACTATATGCGTCTCTTTGTCTCCCTCTGCGATTTTTACCCCACACACTTCCCTCCAATGCTAAATTTACGATTCCCCGATGTCTAAGAATGTGTCCTACCAAGCGATCCCTTCTTTTAGTCAAGGTATGCCAAAAATTCCTTTTCTCACCCATTCTGTCCAGTACCTCTTCATTAGTTATGCGATCTACCCACCTAACCTTTGCATTCTTCTGTAGCACCACATTTCAAAAGCCTCTATTCTCTTCCTGTCCGCTCTGTTTATCGTCCATGTTTCACTCCCGTACAAGGCAACACTCCACACAAATGCCTTCAGAAATGACTTCCTTACACATAAATTAATATTCGATGTTAGCAAATTTCTCTTTTTCAAAAATGCTTTTCTTCCCATTGCCATTCTGCATCTTATATCCTCTGTACTACGACCGTCAATTGTTATTTTACTACCCAAGTAACAAAACTCATCTACAACCTTCACTGTTTGATTACCTAATCTAATTCCTTCAGCATCGCCTGATTTTCTAACATTGCATTCCATTATCTTTGTTTTGCTCTTGTTAATGCTCATTATATACGCTCTCTTCAACACGTTGTGTTCAAATGTTTGTACAGTCTATGGGACTTAACTACGGGTTCATCAGTCCCTAAACTTACAAACTTCTTATGTACTAACTAAGACTAAGGATGGCACAAATATCCATGCCCGAGGGGGGATTCGAACCCCCGACCGTAGTGGGCAGGCAGACCGTGACTGAAGCGCCTCAGTCCCCTCGGCCACCGCGGCCGGCAACACATTGTGTTTCCATTCAACTGCTCTTCCAGGTCCTTTTGCTGTCTCTGACAGAATTACAATGTCATCAGCAAAACACTATGTTTTTATTTCTTCCCCCTGAACTTTAATCCCTATTCCAAATTTTTCCTTGCTTTCCTTCACCGCCTGCTCGATGTACAAATTGAATAACATCGGAGAAAGGCTGCAACCCTGTCTTACTACCTTCCCAACTACTGCTTACCTTTCATGCCCTTAGAGTCTAATAACTGCGGTCTGACTTTTGTACAAGTTGTAAATAACTCTCCTTTCCCTGTATATTCCCCTGTTGACTTCAGAATTTGAAAGAGTGTATTCCAGTCAACTTTGTCAAAAGCTTTTTCTATATCTACAAAAGCTAAAAACGTAGTTTTGCCTTTCCTTAATCTATCTTCTTAGATAAGTCGTTCCTCCTGAATCCAAACTGATCTTCCCCGAGGTCAGCTTCTACCAGCTTTTCCATTCTCCTGTAGATAATTCGTGTTAATATTTTGCAACCATGACTTATCAAACTGATAGTTCTGTAATTTTCACATCTGTCTGCGCCTGATTTCTTTGGAATGGAGATTATTACATTTTTCTTAAAGTCTGAGGGTATTTCGCGTGTCTCATACATCTTACACACCAGGTGAAATAGTTTCGACATGGCTGGTTCTCCCAGAGACTTTAGTAGCTCTGAGGGAATGTCATCTAGTCCCATAGCCTTGTTCCGACCTAAGTCATTCAGAGATCTGTCAAATTCATCTCTCAGTATAGTATCTCCTATTTCGTCTTGATCTACTTCCTCTTCCTTTCCTACAACATTGTCTCTAAGTTCATTTCCTTTGTAGAGCTCCTCTATGTACTTTTTCCACCTTTTTGCTTTTCCTTCTTTGCTGAGAACTGGTTTTCCATCTGAGTTCTTGATATTTGCAGAGCTGTTTTTCTTGTCCCGAAACGTCTCTTTTATTTTCCTGTAGACAGTGTCTACTTTTCCCCTTCTTATGCATTCTTCTAGAGATTTGCACTTCCTGTAAATCTCATTTCTTAGTCGTCTGTACTCCATTTTGCCTGTTTCTTTTACTGCATTTTTATGTTTTCTCCTTTCATCATTTAACTTCAGTATTTCCTGTGGTATCCAAGGATTTTTTGTAGGCCTTGCCTTTCTACCTATTTTGTCCTTTGCTGTCTTCACTATTTCATCTCTCAATGCTACCCACTCCTCGTCTACTGTTTTATTTAGCCCCGTTTCTGTCAATTGTTGCCTAAAGCTCCCTCTGAAATTCCTAAGAACTTCAGGTTTCCTCAATTTATCCAAGTCCCACTTCCTTATTTTCCTACCTTTCTGGAGTTTTTTTCAGTTTCAGCCTACAGTTCATGACCAATAAGTTATGGTCAGAGTCTATATCTGCCCCTGGGTATGTCTTACAGTTTAAAACTTGGTTCCGAAATCTATGTCTGATACCTCCCGGTGTCTCCTGGTCTCTTCCACTTATACAGCCTTGTCTTGTGATTCTTAAACCAGGTGTTTGTTATGATTAAACTATGTTCCGTGCAAAATTCTACCAGGCAACTTCCTCTTTCATTCCTTCTGACCAGTCCATATTCGCCTACTATTTTTCCTTCTCTTCCTTATCCTACTACCGAATTCCAGTATCCCATCACAATTACGTTTTCATCTCCCTTAATTGTCTGAATAATGTCCTTTAACTCCTCATACATTTCTTCAATCTCCTCATCATTAGCAGAGCTAGTTGGCATATAAACCTGTACTACTGCTGTCGGTGTTGGCTTCGTATCTATCTTGACAATGACAATGCGATCACTGTGCTGCTCATAGTAGTTTACCCGAATTCCTATTTTCGTATTCATTATCAGTCCTACTCCTGTGATACCCCAACAGATTTTGTATTCATAATCCTGTACTCACCTGACCAGAAATCCTGTTCATCCTGCCACCGAACTTCACTAATCTTTACTATATCTAACTTCAACCTATCCATTTCCCTTTTAATATTTTCTAATTTTCCTACCCGATTAAGGGATCTAACATTCCACGCTCCGACCCGTAGAATGCCAGTACTGTCTTTCCCGATGACAACATCCTCTTAAGTAGTCCCCGCCCGGAGATCCGAATGGGGGACTATTTTACCTCCGGAATATTTTACCCGAGAGGATGCCATCATCATATTTTCATACAGTAGAGCTGCATGTCCTCGGGAAAAGTAATGGCTGTAGATTCCCCTTGCTTTCAGCCGTTCGCAGTAGCTGTGTGGCAAAGTCACATTAGCTGATGTTTCAAGGCCAGCTCAGTCAATCATCCAGACTGTTGCCCCTGTAACTACTGAAAAGGCTGCTGCCCCTCTTCAGGAACCACACGTTTGTCTGTCCTCTCCACAGATACCCCTCCAATAATTTTTGGTATCAAAAGATCCAATTGCGTGCATTGGCAAATATACACTTCTATTCATCGCAAATCGTCGAAATTTATACGATGCGTTCTAATATTATGATTCCGGTTAGCTTTGAAAGTTTTTTCGATAATACAATCCATTACCGAGATCTGTAGATTCCACGCTACCGCATATATTCCAGACAAATATGCAGTGTTATTAATCCCTTTATATTTCATCAACATTCACGTCTTTCAGGCCACTGGACGTGCAAAATTCGTCATCGTAGTGGTTGGATCAACGTGAACGACTTGAATTATCCTGAAATAAGCAACATAATATAAAACTAATTTCTCAGCTGGACTCGAAAATATTTACATGCTTCTTATGGAACGATATTAATGTTCTTTGAAATAGTGAAGCGCGTTTAGCAATCATCTCAATGTGAAGCTCTTTTTAGAAAGTAAACAACTACATAGTTTGGTCTGACGTTTGTACGAATGTATCAAGGTATAATAAATAATGTCCACATTTTACTCACCATTTATTTCATGTTATATAAGCAGTTCACTCTGATGTAACAGGAAAAAGGCGGGAACCAGCTGAGAAATGCTCCTGCCGGAGCAAAGAAAGGCGAATATGTTTTCTGACACAAAAGTGTGAAACCAGCTGCCTCAATCGTCATTCCGACTTCCTCACCAAAAATTTTGGCATGCGAACATATTCGCGCTTTTTTCGGCTGAATGTAAGTAGGAAAGATACAGTGCAACAGGCTGAGAAAGTGTCAGTTCAAGACAAAGGAATATGGATGAAAACAGCAGTGTGAAGCGAAACGAGATGTCGGAAGTCAGGAACAGTAGCAACAAAAAACTAATAGAGATGCAGATAGTAGCAACTGGAACAAAAGAAAAAACAGTGGGAAACTGAGACGAATGGAGACCATACATAAAGCATGAGCGTGCGGCTCTCCAATACTATAGCACGAAACAATTTGTCCAATTTTTCCCATTCCCAGGACCCGCGTGCTAATGTTTTCCGGTCTACAGATCAAATCCCAAATCCATATGTCCCCACGGACATATGTGTAAAGGAGACAATCGTGATTGAAGACAATGAAAGCCGACTCTAAGTGAGAAAGAAAGGATACTGGCAACAGGACAGGTAGTGAATGGGACAACGTCAATGTGGCAGAAAGACGATGAAAGTGGCAGAAACCGACAGCGGTGAGGAATCGCGAGGAAAAGGGATGAAGACATGGAAAGTTTGACACAGACAGAAAGCGGCAGTGGGAGAGACAGCAAACAAACGGACAGACATATATAGACACTGACAGTGAGACGACATTGCTGGCTATGACCGCTTAACTGGGCAAAAGTATTTATAAAGTTATGCGCTAAAAGTGCGCGAATATGTTCGCATGCCAAAATGTTTGGTGAGGAAGTCGGAATGAGGATTGAGGCAACTGGTTCTACACTTTTGTGTTAGAGAACATATTCGCCTTTTCTGTGCTCCGGCAGGAGCATTTTTCAGCTGGTATATACATGCAAAACCGAAAGCCACTCTAGGTTGTCAGCAGCAACAACTGTTATAAGTAACATGCGTCAAACCCTGTCGGACAAAAATACGGGCCGGCCGCGGTGGCCGAGGGGACTGAGGCGCTCCAGTCACGGTCTGCACGGCCACTACGGTCGGGGGTTCGAATCCTCCCTCGGGCATGGGTATTTTTGCCGTCCTTAATTGTAGGTAGTTCATAAGTAGTTTGTAAGATTAGGGACTGTTGACCCCGTAGTTAAGTCCCTTAAGCTTAACAAACAACAACAAACAAATATACGGGGTGGTTATTATCCTTTTCGTAAGGTGCAGTACGACAGTGTAGCTATAATACATCAAGTAGCCAAGAAACAGGGTAGACCAGGTGCAAGCTTGAAAGGTGACTGTTATCATGAAATTCAAATCGAAAAGAATTTAAATTGCCAAATTACCCCCACTTGACAGGTATTAATAGGAAGAGGGGCGGAAAGAAATCTGCCTAAAAAAACGTCGGCGGTCAGGACATGTAACTACTCGCGAACGGCTACATGAGCAGATAAATACCCTTGTTACACTTAAGGAAACATTCAACAATAAAACGGTCGCAAGTTCCACGAAGCGTCGCAAAGTACTACGAAAACAATGCCAAGACGCAACTCACACTAAGATGATAATCCATATGGAAATGAGCCACAAGACGTATAGGGCAACTTAACTTTTCCGCAGCGGCGAAAGTACCGGTGTCCCGGGTTATATAAACAGTCGGTTTGTCAACATTGCATGACCCATAGTGCCGCCGTGCTGCCGAAAGGAACGACCAAGACTCCTCCACGGTATTAACAAAATGTTCAACTGTTCGTTAAGTTTATGGGACTTAACTGCCTGGTCATCAGTCCCTAAACTTACAAACTACTTATGAACTAGCTTATGCAAATGATAAAGGAAGGGGAGGAAGAAGGAAAGGAAAGAAAGGATTGACAGTGGCCGCATTTGGGCATTGATATTAAGCAGTGGCGACAACTGAAAATGTGAGCCGGACCCTGAATCGAACCCGGGTCTCCCGCTTCGGGCCAGCGGTCGCCTTAACCACTTGGCCACCCGTGCTGCCCTCCGGTCCGTCTCAAATTCCCACATGTCGCACTCTGTGTTCGTAGCGCCCCTATCGTCCATGCCCTCGTACACTCGCCATTACGGATTCTCGTGCGATGTCGGACGTATGACCGCATCTGCGGTGAATTAACTGAAGCTAACACCGTCGTCGCGTTGTATTGGTGTGGTGTCTGTTCTTTCGGACGTCCGAAAGAACAGACACCAGACCAATACAATAAGAACTAGCTTATACTAAAGACGGCACGAACATCCATGCCAAAGGGGGGCATTCGAACCCCTGATGGAGAACGGCCTCGCGCATCGCAGCATAGCGGCTTAATGCGCTCGGCCGCCGGTATTAACAACGACCCACGTTTATTGAGGTGCGGAATGTGATTCACATTGAAATCATAGTGCCGGAGGACATCAGTCAGCACAACGGATCCGTCACCGGCTCCTCACTCAAGAGCACGGCTCAGAC
This sequence comes from Locusta migratoria, assembly GCA_026315105.1. Taxonomy (NCBI): domain Eukaryota; kingdom Metazoa; phylum Arthropoda; class Insecta; order Orthoptera; family Acrididae; genus Locusta; species Locusta migratoria. Next base: position 171,789,221 of record CM048751.1, read on the forward strand.
TGTCGGACTACACCCTTGTTACGCCAGGAGTCCTCACTTATCGGCGGCATACGGAAGAGGCTTCACTTCGATAACAAGTAATGAAAATAATCAATAACACCACCGATAGCTGTATTTTCATATTGTCATTTACTGGCAACCAATTTCGATAGAGCACGCCATCATCAGGGCCTAAAAATAGAGCCAACTGCATTTTGCTGCTTTAAAAAACAACAAAAACAAATGGTGTCGCACAATAATGGAACTTAACAGTAAGGAGGACCAACAGGGCACACAAACTGTCACGTAACCTAACACTATAGTCGGGCCGAAACACAATGCTCCAACTACTGGGCTGGGAGACCGGCCCATTTGGAGAAACGGAATGCAAACATGTTGCCAAATGGTTACTTCGCTGCTGGGCAGTATAGTTAACGGTCGCTGTTGTGTGACAGAACTGTTTGCGCAGAGCAAACTTCGCGTTTGACTTACTCCAATGGTCAGCTACCGCAGCCGCCGCTCAAGCTGATTGGCGCAAGCACCAGGGATCATCGTATTCCGGCTCGACTATAAAGAGGATCAACTTGGCACTCCCTCATGATCATTCTTAATGTTAGGTTCCATGGTTGTGCGACACCAGTTGTTTTTGTTGTTTTTTAATGCAGCAAAATGGAATTTGCCCCGTTTTAAGGGCCTGATGATGATTGTGTGATCTATCAAGAATGGTGCCAGTAAATGACAATATCAAAATACATGAGACGGTGGTGTTATTCATTGTTTTCATTACTATATATACGGCTGAGGCCCCAACATTTATACATGAAATGGACAAAATCAACCTCGATAACAAGTGTCCACTGATCCCAACAAGTGCGCCATCGGTGATAGCAGACAGAAACTCAATCGACAGTACAAGCCATAAAACGTAATTGCACAAAGAACAACGACAGAACACATTGTGAAATAGAACGTCGCGAGAACAAGACAGTGATTCGTGGCAGAGAAAGCGATAGGAGTGATATGATAATGACCATTCGATATGAAATGAGAAAGAAGGAATTTAAAGAAAGAAAAATGGAACAACAACAAACCCCAGTACAAGGTGGTCCCGAGCTTTAGCAAAGAGGCAACAACGAGAAGAAAGATGCACGAAACTCGAAGAATGTGCCACCACAGCTCAACCTCACCACCACAAGCTTCATCTATGTGAGGGAGGATATAAGACTACTCAATCCTATATGTTAAAAACCACTGTAGGTAGTACAACGAGCCGAAACGGCGCAATATGAGCCCAAAAGAGATTTAAAACATAAAAAATTTCCCAATCGGAATTTTAAAAACACAAAGTGGAGTTTTGCTGCGCTTTGTGGGATCCCCATCAACTTTGGCAGACGGATGAAAGTTCAGGGGAGGGAGTGTCACGGAATTGGTATGGATATCATTAAAAGAAAGACATTCGGTGAGGTGAGATTTATTTGCGAAATTAGTTTCATCAACTTTCTCTTCCGCAATATAACATACTTTGTTTTGCACTTGAATGTGATTTGCAGAGATGTGAAGTGTTCTGCGGGTATTTACTAATTATTAAAATAGTAGTAAAATACTACAAAAATAATTGATTTAGTTAACTATAGGTTTCAGCCAATTTGTTGTGCATTTTGTCCCAATTCGGACTGGATGGACTCCACGGAATGGATTTTGGTTGTCCTGTTAGTAACGTGACTCCTTAGGTTAGGATTTTTATTCTTGAACGGTTTAAATATAACTTCTGAATGTAGTTTCTTGCTAAAGAAAGAATATCGAACTAGACTTCCTGCAGGAGGAAAAGGGTGGGAAAAGGATTGGCTTTGCAGTGAATACGAAAATACAATTTATTTAGGAAACAGCAACGGTCAAGTAATCTGTGACGTCGAGTTTTCAACTTTTCATTCCACGTCCCAATTTTTTTCTACATCGAATGACCTCCATATCGACAAGAACTAGATTCCAATCTTCACTGTGAAATTTGTACTTTAGTCTCGGACACAATATCTAGCCGCGCGGATCACGTGGCCTTCCGCGTCGGGGGTTCGAATCCTCCCTCGGGCATGGATGTGTGTGTTGTCCTTAGCTTACTTTAACTTAGGTTAAGTAGTTTGTAAGCTACGGACTAATAACCACGTAGTTGAGTCCGATAGATTTATAAACATTATATATACACTAATCTATAGTTTATCCCAAATACTGTGCAAAAAAGAGAATCATCGTAATAATTGCCTTTCCACACACGTTTTCTAAACGAAGACTTGAATAAATAATCAGTTACTTAAATGCGAGTGATTGTAAAAAAAAACAGCAGGGAATGGATGTGAATACCGATTAGATGTTTACTGCAGGAGGAAGACACGATGTGGGCTGTAGAAAAAAATTTACTACCTACTACGTCAGTCTGGAGAACGGACCGTTCCTTACGTCACGTCCGTAAAAGCTTACCGTCTCACGTGTTGTTCTCTGCACGTGTCACAGCGGTGCTTCCTGGAATCTGCTGTAGTTGCAGTGAATCTTTACGATGAAATTACGGAAAGCTGTTTCTTTTTTAAAAACAGCAACTTCTTTACTATCTATGTCAGACATTTAACACCCAAAGATACATAAAATATTGGTTTTTATTACGTCTAGTTTTGGGATGGCATGAGCCCATTCTGAAGTCCTACAAGTAAGTGTCATCTTTAATATATAAACGGAATATCTTCAAAGTTACACAAACAAAAAGTATTACTTTCAGTTTTACTCATATAATATCAGGTATCAACGAGTTGACTGCTTTTAAAGTTATCTACATTTCCAGCTTTTGTGGATTTGGAGAAGGCCTTTGCCAATGTTGATTGGAATACATTCTTTCAAGTTCTGAAGCAAGCAATAGTAAAATATAGGGAGCGTAAGGTTATTTACGACTAGTACAAAAACCAGACAGCGGTTGTGAGTTGAAGGGCATGAACAGGGTGCAGTGGTTGGGAAGGGAGTAAGACAGGGTTGTAGCCTTTCCCCAATATTATTGAATTTGTAAATTGAGCAAGCTATAAAGGAAAGCAAGGAGAAACTCGGTGAAGGATTTAAAGTTCAGGATGAAGAAATAAAATCATTGCGTTTTGCCGATGACATTGTAATTCTGTCAGAGACAGCAAAAGACTTGGAAGAGCAGTTGAACGGAATGGACAGTGTGCTTAAAGGTAGATGAACATTGACAAAACAAGGGTAATGGAGTGCAGTCTATGAAAATCAGGTGACATTGAAGGAATTAGATTAGGTAACGAATCAATAAAGGAGGTAGATGAGTTTTGTTACTTGGGCAGTAAAATAACAAATGATGGTCGCAGTACAGAGGATATAAAATGCAGAATGGCAATGGGTAGAAAAACGTCTGTTGCCCTTCATCCATGGCTCGCAAGATGCCATGTGGGAAAAGGGCAAGCTGAGTTTTACACGAATGATGTTCCCTAAACTCGTGCAGATTCATAGAAAAATATTTATCCTTCTCAATTAACGACGATACCATCCCATACACCACTGCAAATAAATAGAAAAGGAAATACTGTAACTCATGTGAACATAGAATCACCTAGAGAATGCTTCAATCATATCAATATCGTTCGTTATGCTACTGTGACTAAATAAAACGAAAGTTATAAAAAATATAGTTTCATAGATACTCATTATTTTAAACCCATAAAATAGATTACATTTTTTTTCTCGTTTGTTTTCTCCACAAACATACAGATCAGTTTGTTCAGAATTCGTTTCTATGGTGTTTTGATTTCCATTGCTAATATTATAATCGATCTTACATAAAATTAACCTTTTAACATGAACATATCTATAATGTATTTCCACGAAAAGCTGTTACTTTAGTGTCGCATTTTTACCATAGCCGGCACGTAAGGCGAAAATTGGTACCACTTCAATTTTCGACGCTTATTTGGCAGCCGGAAGTTACAAAGCGCCATCAGAGCAATAGATATTAAAACATTTGCTTCCTTTTGACTCTCTTAATGGCTACGTATACTCATTATTTTCGTTTTGCACGCATATATGGCAAAGCGCATTTGAATTGTGGAAGTTTCATTTGCCTTCTTGTTTATTATAATCGAAAATCGATACGTCATTTTTCATGTTGATGTATTTATATAATGATTTCAGTAAATTTCACTTGCGACAGCGGTTGATGTTGCCAATGTCACTTGACTGCTTTCTGAAAACTAAGTGACATACAATGAGGCTATTAATCTTTCGTGTTTACCACGAAGTATTACATTAGCGCCGAATGCCGCAGCTGTTGTAAATAAAATTAAAACAATTCCAAGTAATTCTACGATGGTAGGCGTCCATGTTTTGTCGGCAGGGATTTAGAAGCACATTCGATGTATATCGTTAGAGGCCAGGGTGCTTCGATTGCAAGCAATGTTGGGGAAAATCTGGTTCCCGGGCGTTGCTGGGACCGGTGTGTTCATTGTGCGTCGATTCGTTGAGTGGCACGGTCGGACTTTTTTTAAATCTTTTCATTCTCCACTCCGAGGAGTGGAACGGGCTGTTTGAGATCCGGTCCATAAAGAGTCGCGTTTCTATTCAGCCAATTATCAGACAATTATCCCAATTGGGAATAAGTGGGAGGGGCTTACCAGTTCCGGCATACGCCTTGCAACCAAGGAAAGCCTCCCGAAAACCTTGGTTGGAACCAATTTAATTTATCTCTGGGACATTGCCCCAGACTACAAATTGATTATCGGGAGAGCAAGAGTGCACTCACGACAATCTAGGATCGGTCGCCCGAGTTACTCTTGTAGAGATAAGCTACCCTAGAGGAGCCGCGCCCATGAGTATTTCCCTAAGGGGTGAAATAGGGGATGAAAGTCTTAGAAAATACGATGTTAAACACTCAATTTCTATGCTGACGTACATGGATTCTTGGGACGTATGGATTCTTGGTTAGAATTTTTTAAAAAAAGGCGTCTTTCAGATTTTTCTGAAAATGAGCCATATTAAAAAAGTACTTGCATATCCCCCTCCCCTCCCCTGCCTGCCCTTCCTGTATCTCGTCTTAGAAATCTAACTTAGAACCATGTCTAGTCTTTTGTTCAAGAAACTAATATCTCCGAAAGTTCTTGACGAGATGCTTTGAAATATTTATACAACATACTTCTGGAATACGCGCATATTTTTACATACCTATTTTTAAATATATATTATACGAATTTATATAAATTGTACAATGTGGAATAGTTGTTCCCAAAATTCGCGAAAGTGTGTAATGCATTGAATCAATAGGTATCTAAGGAGCTTCCTGTGTTACAGTGCAACGTTGTGACAAATATTCAGCTCAATCGGTGAAGAACTTTTCGAGATTTTCAAACACACACAAACCAGCACAATATGTTTATATAGAGAGATAATGGCGCTCCTATTTCGCTCCCCTGGGACACGCCTGACGATATACTCCTCTCTGATGAGCACTTGCCGTCGAGAGCAACGTTCTATTACTTAGGAAGTCTTCCAGCCAGTCACAAATCCGTGAATCTGTTCCATATGCTCGTATCTTCTTTAGCAGTCTGCAGTGCGACACCGAGTGAAATACAGTTTTGAAATCGAGAAAAGCACAATCTGCCTGTTGTCCCATCTTGCCGCTGCCGTAACTAAAATTATACCTAGTTTTTGTTTTTTACTGTCAGCCACTTTAAGCAGATAAGGGACTTTTTGGGTTCACGGGTGGGACTTATGAACTTAGAGCTTCTATACCCATTAGATTTCTATCTGATTATACTGAAGCGATAGCTCCTTACTTAATAGCCATATACAACCGCTCTCTCAAAAAAGGATCTATACCAAAAGATTGGAAAATTGCACAGGTCACACTTATATTCAAGAAAGGCAGTAGTAGAATTAACCCACTGAACTACAGGCCTATTTCAATGACGTCAATTAGTAGCAGGGTTTTGGAACATGCCCTGTATTCTAATATGAATGATCTATTGACCCAAGGTCAAAAAGGATTCAGAAAATATCGTTCATGCGAAACACAACTAGCTCTTTATTCACACGAAGTGATGGGCGCTATAGACAAGGGTTCGCAAATAGATTCCGTATTTCTTGAGTTCCAGAAAGCTTTTGACAACGTACCTCACAAACGGCTTTTAATCAAATTGCCAGGTTATGGTATACCACCCAAATTTGCGACTGGATAGGGGATTTCCTGTCACAGAGGACACAGTTCGTAGTAATCGATGGTAAGGCATCGACTAAAACAGAAGTGATATCGTGCGTTCCACAAGGTAGTGTTCCTTATTTACATAAACGATTTAGGGGAATATCTAAGTAGCTCTCTTAGGTTGTTTGCAGATGACACAGTTATTTATCGTCTAGTAAATCACCTGAAGATCAAACCCAACTGAAGAACGATCTGAATAAGATATCAGTATGGTGTAAAAATTGACAATTGACTCTAAATAATGAGAAGTGTGAAGTCGTCCACATGAGTACGAAAAGAAATCCGTTAAAATTTGTTTACAAGATAAATCAATCAAAAGTGAAGGCCGTAAACTCCACAAAATACCTAGGAATTACTATTACTTCAGATTTAAACTGGAAAGAACACGTAGATAATATCGTGGGAATGGCGACCCAGTGACTGCGTTTTATTGGCAGAACCCTTAAAAGATGCAACAGAACTACGAAAGAAACTGCATACACTACGCTTGTCCGTCCATTTTTGGAGTATTGTTGCACAGTGTGGGATCCTTATCAGGTGGGTTAGACGGAGGACATCGAAAGCGTCCAAAGAAGGGCAGCTCGTTTTGTATTGTCACGATACAGGGGAGACAGCATTTCGGAAATGATACAGGATCTGGGATGGGAATCATTACAACAAGGGAGCTTATCGCTGCGGCGTGGGCTACTTACGAAACTCCAATCGCCAACATTCTCCTCCGAATGCGAAAATATATTGTTGACTCCCACTAACATAGGTAGAAATGACCAGCAAAATAAAATACGCGAAATCAGAGCTCGGACGGAGAGATTCGTGTGTTCTTTCTTCCCGCGCGCTATTCGAGAATGGAATGGGAGATAAATAGTATAATGGTGGTTCGATGAAACCTCTGCCAGGCACCTAAATGTGATTTGCAGAGTATGCCATGCAGATGTAGATCCTTTAATGTTGTTACAAGACCGATGCAATCGCAACTGTGAAGAACACGTAGTGAATTCTTGATAAGACAGCAGAGGAGACTGCTTCCAAATATCACCTGGAGACACGAACGATTTAAACGCGAATTTAGTACTGCACCATTGCGAAAAGGTAACGTTGGAAATATTCCGCAAAATGACGAAGGAACACACCGAGTTGTATCTCAAGAAAGTTTGCAGGTAATATCTTTCTTTGCAGAAATGTTCCGCGAAGTAAGTGCAACGGCCACAAAGAGTGGCCTTCGGTACTCTCGACACAACGTCCAGCTACGCTGCCGAGGAGTAGGTTGATATGACCATCAGAATAAAATACAAGAAATCAGAGCTCGAACGGAGAGATTCAGGTCGTCTTCCTTCCAGCGCGCTATTCGAGAATGGAATGGGAGATAAATAGTGTAATGGTGGTTCGATGAAGCCTCTGCCAGGCACTTCAATGTAATATGCAGAGTATCCCATGTAGATGTAGAGGTTGGCACCACTGCCTGGCACCGCATACGCTTAGGTCCATTACTTCGAGACCGTCGGCGTTTTACAACACAGCAGCGGTAGTTAAGACGAAATCCCCAGGAATCGCCGGGTAATCTCTCTGGTCTGAGCGCGGGACGTGCCTGCAGCAGAAGGAATGCCCCGCACACGGAGGTGAAAGACCGGCCCGGTGACGAGCCAACGCAGCATCGGTGGCGCCCCGCGGCGCCGCGGTTACGCAACTGCGGGGCGCGCCTTTCTCCGCCGACAAGTAGAGAAACAAATGCCTGCCGGCGCGGCGCGGCGGCACGTCTCTGTGGCGAGGGCGGCACACGTGCGAGCCACGTTGACTGATGGCCTCAGGCGCACGGGATTACACCCGGCCTCCGCGGCAATGGCTCCACCAGCTATCCCCCAGAGCTGCCGACGGTCGTAATTAAGGGAACAATTTGTACGTCACAGGCCTCCGCCAGGGACTTACACTACACGGTCACGTAGCGCAGGAGTCACCCTTTTACCGGTCTCTGTAGAAGTAACGGGCTGCTCATTAAAGCTCCCCGCTTCTGCGCTACGAATTGTTCGGAGAAAGGTCACGCGGCGCTTCGTTTCACCATAGTGCCGTCAGAAAGTGATGTATAAGCGATAAATTGAGTCGCAGAGAGCGGTGTGCACACTCGCAATATTTGCCTTGTGACATTTGAAGGCGAGATCCTTACTGAAAGTCGTCACGCATTGTTAAAACTTGCATTTCCAAGAATGTAACAAAAACTTGATGTACAATCGTAGTCTACAAAGTGGATGTTGCAACATTTATGACTTCACTAGCGTTTATCACGTCACCACTTCCACAACGGCTGACATCAGTGTGAAAGCATGCTGACTTTTATTTACTTAAATTTTTTTTGAATCATCACTCTTCGTCACGCAACGAAGGGCACACACGGTTTCGGCAACTTTAATGAGAACAAGAAGGGTCAGTTAATCGCTCATACAGAGGACGACATGCGGGTGGTCTTACTGAAAGAAATCGGGAATGAATGTTTGAAAGCGCTGGCGCAATTCAGCTATAAAATCTATCAAAATGGAGAACGGCCCAAGGACTTTCTGGATGCCAAACTGGCTGGTCTCGAGAAAAAACAGCTAGTGCAGAACTGTTGTTGTTACAGATCAATTAGTCTTATTTCACATGTGGCGAAAATCTTTAGAAGATTACTAACCAGACGGCTTGATCAAAAAATTAAAGAAGCAAAGGGAGATGACCAGTTTGTATTTAGGAAAGGTCAAGCAACTAGAAACGCTATCCGTATGTTGAGGATGTTGTGCGAGAGAGTTTTGGTTTGATTTATAGATTGGCAGAAGGCCTGCGACAGAGTCGAAGAAATAGAAGTGATTCACATCTGCTTAAGGATGTTCATCAACTGGAGAGACCAGAGACTAATTCTGAACTTGTACCAGGACAAAGACTGATGTGGGGAGTGAACTACGCAGTGTGGATATAGGAAAAGGAGTCACAAGAATAATGTCTATCGCCAAGCCTCTTTGTATGATGAATGACTTGCGAGACAAGCGCTGAAATGGTACGGAAAATTCAGCATAGGAGGACACCTCACCAGCAAAACCATCTATGCAGATGACCTGGTAGTACTCGACAAAACGCAACTGTAATATATGATGAACGGGCTGGTGGAAAATAGATCTTGTTTTTGTCATGGGTCCTCTGTATGGCAGTTCTGGAGAAACCTTCTGCACGATTGTCGACGACAGAAGTTCCTGTCGTAGCTTCATCAGTATCATTACCTTCCTTAGAGTCCTTGGACAAGAAGAGATTGTCGCCTACCTCCTCTTCAGGATCGTAGTAAGGCTTCATGCGCAGGACGAAAACAACGTCTCTTCGTTTTTGTCGTTTCGACGACGGCTCATAATCCTCAACTTCGTATGTGACGTCTGTCAGGCGGCGCATGTCACGATAAGGACCGAAGTATCGCTTCAATACCTTTTCAGATAGTCCAACTTTCCGCACAGGGGAAAAAATCCATACATTTCCTGGGCTGTACACAACAGGTCGGTGCTTGTCGTTATACCGCTGACGGTCCTTCTCCTGGGCGTCCAGTGTCCGTATGCGAGCCAGCTGTCTTGCCTCTTCGACCCTGGTGATGAGCTGTTTAACATAGTCATCCTGAGTGTCGTCCGGTTGGAAAGGGAACAGCGTATCCATTGTCAGCTTCACGGCCATGGAGCAGGAAAAACAGCGTGAAGCCTGTTGTGTCTTGTCTTGCGGTATTGCAAGCAAAAGTCACGACTGGCAGTATTGTATCCCATCCTTCTGCTCAACATCGACGTATATCGACAGCATATCTGCTAACGTCTTCTTAAAACGTTCCGTAAGACCATTTGTCTGAGGATGGTATGCAGTTGTCATTCTGTGGACAATGTCGCAGCGTGACATTACCTGTGATACTAGTTTTGCCTGGAATACTTTTCCACGATCAGATATCATCACACGTAGTGCTCCACGCTTCAAAACAATGTCTTATTAATGGAATTTTGCGATCTCTGGAGCTTCTGCAGCGTAGCATGTGAGGTAGTCAGTGCAGACTATTATCCATCGGTTACCGGTTGTCGACTTCGGGAACCTGCCTAAAAGATCGATCCCAACTCAGTGGAATGGAACTGCTGCCGGCGGAATCGGTACGAGATGTCCTGGAGGTAATTGCGGCACATGCTTTCATCGCTGGCACTCTTCGCAGTGAATCGCATAGTGCTTTACAGATAGGTAGAGACCTTTCCAGTAATACCTGCGTCTGATTCTGTCTAGGGTTTTCACGAATCCCAGATGACTGGATATTGGAGCATCGTGGAAATACTTGAGAACATCTGGCTGGAGATGAGCTGGAATGACCAGTAGCCATTTGGGGCCCATTGGATCGTAGTTGCTCGTATAAAATGTCCCGTTTATAAGCTGGAACTCTGCATTGGTCAGTTCTCCTTTTTTATAGTGCTGGATCTTCCTTCTGTTCAGCTGTAACGTCACGTAATTCAGTGAGGGCTGAAATTTCTTTCATGCTGTTGTGTTCCACTAATGGATTCCTCGAAAGGCAGTTAGCATCCTTGTGTTTGCGCCCATTCTTCAATACCACTGTGACGTCGTACTCTAGGAGTCTTAGTGCCCATCATGCTAGTCGACCTGATGGATCCTTCAAGCTAGTCAGCCAACACAAAGGATAGTGGTCTGTTACGACAGTGAATGGTTTGCCGAAAAGCTCTTTCTTGGTCTTATCCCAGTAAAACTTGTCGTATCCCTGTAGACGTTCTTACTATGGACGTGCCATGTTACAAAATCCTTTTATGAAAAGTCGGTAGTACGAGCACAGCCCGAGAAATCTTCTCCCATCACGAATGTGCTGAGGAGTTGAAAATCGTGTGACTGCCCTTACTTTATCTGGATCAGGATCTACACCATCTCCGTTCACTAGGTGCCCGAGGACGACGAAGAGGCAATTCTTTTGATTTCGGCAGTCTGAACATACTTCGACACAGTTTACAGGCGACTCAATTGTTCTTCAAATGTTTTCGAGAAAACTACAATGCCTTATAAATAGCAAAGACACGTGGTACATTTAAAGTGACGAAGCAAGTTGTCCATCATGCGTTCGAATGTGGCCAGAGCATTACATAATCCAAATGGCATTACTTTGAATTCATAGAGGCCGTCAGGTGTAATAAAAGCCGTCTTTTCCCTGTCAGCTTCGTCAACCTCGATTTGCCAGTAACCTGTCTGCATGTCCATAATTGAGAAGTATGTAGCTCCTTTCAAGCAATTAAGGCGTCGTCAATGGGTGGCAGTGGGTAGATATCTTTCGTTGTGATTTTGTTCAGCCGCCGATAGTCGACACAGAATCGCCACGTGCCATCCTTATTCTCTACAAGGACTACCGGAGACGACCAAGGAATCTCTGAAGGTTGAATAATGTCATCTCGCAACATCTTCTCCACTTCCTGCCGAATTATCCGTCTTTCATCTGGCGACACTCTATACGAACGCTGGGTTATTGGTGGATGATCCCCAGTATTGATACGGTGCCTTATCGTGGGCCGTTTCTTCTTTCTCCCAGCTGATGTGTGAATGCACCCGAAAATTGACGTTGTATAACTAACACCTACTGGCGTTGTTCCTTGGTCAGTACGGACCCTGTTGGCAGTCCCACGGTTGTTTCCTCCAGAGTGTTGTCAGTACTAACAGCAAAACATAGGTCTTCATTGATGACGTTGAGCTCACTGTCCTGGATTAGTTCATCTGTCCCGATACACATTCCTTTGGTGATAAGTTGTGACTGCTCGTGACAATTAGTTATCCAAATCTCTCCTCGATCACCAGTAATGCTTATGATAGCCGTTGTATGTAAATTTCTTTTGTGAGCCTGATATACATTTTACTATCGACAAGCACTTGACAGTTTAACTCGTCATCTGTGTTTGTGACTGGAACTCTTCTCATTGTCAACGGCGGGATCGTCACATTGTTAGCGGTAAATAACTTCCCAGAAATTTCTGTCTTACGTGTTTTCGTTGGAATGACTCCTCAATTTGCAGCTCAGATCATCCATAGTCAATTATAGCTTAGGATGCTTGCAGGAAGTCCCATCCGAGGATGACATTATGACTACATTCTGTTAAAACGACAAATTCAAACGGCTGGGCTCTGTTGTTGATGGTTATTCTTGCGATACAAGTTTCTGCTGGCTGCACGTACTTTCCATTCGCGACCTTCAGCACAGTTGCCCTGTATCACAGAACATTGTCTTCTTTAGTGCGCGGCGGTAATTATCCGGCAATACATAGAAAGAAGTGCCGGGACAGGTTGGCAGTCGATGAGATTTCCATGGAGGATTTACATCTGTGGCGGCCTCACATCCTTAGATGGTCGCCTCGCTTAGTTTCCCTGGGCGCGGTGGCTAGGGGAGCGGCTGGTACCTCTGTAAGGCGACAGTGAACGGCAGCGGCGCGTCGGGGCGCGACCTGGTCCAGGGTACGGCGATGGGCTTCTTGCCATAGGTCCACTGAAATCATCAGCAGGTGGCTGCCTGGGATAGAACTGCTCTGATGTCTGACGTCTTGCGGCAAAATAATCGTCGAATATCGCCTTCTCTCTTTCTGCTGTAGCGTACATGTCCATGGCTCCCACAGTGGTAACATACTGGTGTGTTGTCTTCTGTCCTCCAGACGTCTGTACTTCTGTGGGGCGTCATAGTTGCCTGCGGAGTTGGTTGTGGCCGCGTCGGCCGGTTCATAGGCGACCGTTTGGCAGCTGCAGCGCAAGTCATAGCAGGACGACGCCATTCTTCACGTCGGATGCGATTGGCGGGGCAGACAGAAGTTAATGTCTGAAATACCTCTTCCTCGGCGGCGTCGGCTCCATCGTGACTTACAGGGCAAACATCCATGGCCATAATCTGATGTTCGCTCGGTCTAATAGTCCCGGCTGCCATAAACTGTTGTAATTCTTCTCTCACAATTTGTCGTATGAGAGAAGCGAAGTCGTGCTGCCGGCCATAGGGACTTGATTGGGGAGTCTGTCATACTTCTTTCGTCCAACCCTCCTTTGTTGCATCTCTTCAATACGCTGGCACCTCTTGATTTCTGTCAAAGCGACGTCTTTTATCAAAAGAGCTTGGTACATGTCTTCTGCAATACCCTTCATCAGGTGCATGATTTTGTCAAAAAAATGTTCAAATGTTTGTAGAGTTTATGGGACTTAATTACGGGGTCATCAGTCCCTAAACTTACAAACTACTTATGAACTAGCTACAACTAAAGACGGCACAAATATCCATGCCCGAGGGGGGATTCGAACCCCCGACCGTAGTGGCCGTGCTTACCGTGACTGAAGCGCCGCAGTCCCCTCGGCTACCGCGGCCGGCGTGATTTTGTCGGTCTCAGTCATGTTCGGAATGACTATGTTACACAGGGCCAAAACGTTCTATATGTACGACTGTGTCGGCTCACCATGTCGTTGGGCCCGGTTCTTCAGTTGTTCTTCCGCCGAGCGGATTTGCCGCTGGCGGTCTTCAAACGTCTTCTTAAGTTCCGTCTGTAACGTTTCCCAGGCATTCAGCTTGTCTTCGTTGTTTTCAAACCATTACTGGGCTGTTCCGTCATGGAAGAAGTAAACTTTGGCCAAGCACATTGTATAATTACATCTGTTATACTCGGTCGAACCCTTTAGTCATTTGTAGGGGTCCTGTCCAGCGTCTCCAGAGAACACCGACGGGTGTCTGATGTGCAGCTGGCTTACCGCTAATTTCATGTCCATGGTTCTTCTGATGATACGGACTTTCGGAAGGATGTACTCCGTATATCCCTTGTATTCCGGTTCTAGTCCGTGTAAGCGACGGCTATATGTTGCCTAATCGGAGCCACGGTGATGCAGCTGTTGCATACGAGACCCGGCGCCTGTACCAAACAATGTAGCGTTAAAATGGAAGCAGGCTTGACTTTTAAGGCAGAGTTGTAGACTGAACACAGAACTTATACTGAAAGTAGGTTTATAGCGAACTGAAACATACACGCAGCACTGACTGCCTCTCGGGCATAGTTCTCTGCTATTTATACACAGAATGTACCATAAATTGGAAGAATCGTTGACATAAGAAACAAGTAGAAATTACAAGTCATTCTGGAAATTTTAATTGCAAAGAAATAATTTTTTGCCGATTGATGAGATTGAACCGGCGACCTTTCAGCACAGCAATCCGCGACGCTATCCTTTGCGCCATGCCGGCAGTCGGTTATCGTGGGGTCTCGCGGTAATATGTTATCTACAACGAGACATCAAAACTGATGAAGTTATCAAAATGAATAGACAATTGGAGAATGTGAAGCAGTTCAAGTTCATGCGAAGCTTTCTGACAAAGTTATAAAAAACGGGAGACATCATTGAATATAACCGTCTAAAATTGAGAACTGGAGGATCTGATGCAGTTCAAGTACTTGTGAAGCTTTCTGACATATGATGCCCAAAGCGCAAATTTAATTCGCTCAAGAATTGACATGGCCAAAACCGCTTTCAACCAGCAATATGAGTTTGGTATTAACGTTGAAACTGGTAAAGTGCAACATTTGGAGAATTGTAATCTATGGTGCTGGAGGAGAATACAGAAGATCAGTTGAACATATGGTGTAACAAATAACAACGTGCTGAGAAGAGTAGAACAGAAGGAAAGTATACGGAGTGAAAAAGAAGTGGCTCGGACAATAACACGAGGGGCTCATACACGACGTCATCAAAGGGAAGATAAATGAACTTGCAGGAAGAGGAAGAAGGAGAATTCAAAACCTGGGTGACCTGAAAGGGGCTACAGCAGACTACAAGAAGAAGCTGAAAACAGGAAACATTGGCATAATAAATTCTACGTGCGAGTACACGATTCTGCCCCTACGGAGGATACTGTGTGACACTAATACTACTACTAATAATAATAATCATTACATAATACGCTAACAAGAAACTGAGAGAACAGATTTTTAATATTAATCATACAAGAAGGCCAATGATGCATGCAATATTCGAAATGTGGCTTGTGATAGATGTTGCGAATATAAAAGTTATGTGTGCATGCAGCCATTATGAGTGGTAAAAAGAAAAAGAAATTTTAGTGTGATACTCCAAATTCTCCATCAGTTTTCCTGTTGTAGGTGGAATATTTTTACAGGTAAAATTAGCTGAGTCAGTTAGCGCTTGCAGTTCCAATCTTAATGTCCCAGGTTTGATTCTCCCCGCACCCCATTTTTGTAGCTCTCCGTAATGTTCATTTCTTAACCATTAAATATAGATTTTAGATATAATTAAACTACTCAGTTTATGAAAGCCGTATTAATATATTCATATTCATTACAATAATTTAAATCAATGCATTTTTTTTAAATAATACATTTCAAGTGTCTCCGTTTAGTTTCCATAAGAACATAGTTTTATTGAAAAATGAATCAAAACTGTTCAAATGTTTGTAAATCTATCGGACTCAACTGCGTGGTCATTAGTGCATAGCTGACAAACTACTTAAACTAAGGTAAGCTAACCTAAGGACAACACAAATACCCATGCCCGAGGGAGGACTCGAACCCCCGACGGCGAAAGGCCACGCGCACCGTAGATAGGCGCCCTGGTTTTCTGGGCTAATCCGCCACGGCTGAAAAATGGTAACCCTACAAGTAGTTTCTAATAGTGAAGTGAGTGTTGGAAACATCGCAAGTACAAATTTGAATGAAGACTAAATACTTCAGCGCACGTGCTGGGGTATTGTGTACTCCATAGGCCATGAGGGAATTTCCTAGTGCTGCAGCATAGCAATGTTACTGCAAAATATTAAATTTACCTGGTTCATAAGGGAATGGTAATTTACGATAGAAGGTGGTTGTATTGAGTGAAAGTAAAATAAATAAATAAAAATGTAATCTATCGGTGTGTCCGCTGAAGCATTAAAAAAAAAAAAAAAAAAAAAAAAAAAAAAAAGGATCACCAGTGCTCTGCATTATGCATTTTCAATTTATAAAGAAAATGGAATGATCAGCGACAATCCTGCACATATGTGCCCTGTACCAGTAGCTATGTGTGAAACTACTGGAGAGCAAGTTATTAAAATTATAGACAGTGATGATGTAATACAGTACCTGACAAAAATAGGCGTGATTCCCCGTGTACATAGGACTTATTCGGGCACTATTTTACCTTTCCAGAAATCACCAGCACGTGAATCTAAGTGGACAACAAAACGATAAACGAATCCACATGAGATTTCATCAATAATTTTCCTCCGCGCACACATTAGAATCTCAAATCGACAAAGCGAACATCGTTCCACTCCCCCCCCCCCCCCCCTATATTGAAATAAGCCAACTTGGTACACAAGAGATACCCACATGAATGAGCGTAATCCGCAAAGAACAGAACTCGTCCTAATTCCGTGAAATTGCTCCCAAAATTTTAAAATGGACTTCTCATAACATTGTGCATTTAACTAACCATTTCCCTGCTAATCTGTTCCAAAATTGTCACAAAACACACACTTCCAAATACATTACCCTCAGAGACCAACATACTCACTTCCATTCTTAGCCAGCCCAGGAAACATTCTGCCAAAATATGGCTGCCATCTAGTCTAACCGCCATTCCCATTCAACGTGGCCGAAGCCGCCCTGCAATTGGCCAGTCGTGGGGAATCGCAAATCACAGACACCCGTCGACCACGTCCCCCCAGTAGACCTCTCTGTCCAATACAGAAATATAGTTAGATAATCTTGTATGCGCATCTCTGACTTCCCAGCTGCAGTCTCAAACACACAATGACACACTGACACACACTCACACTTGGTAGGATGGGGAGATGGGTGCTGTGGAACAAAGCTCCTTATGTGAGCGGGGCTCACTTGTTATGCCTGTAATTACAATAGCAATAATAATCATCATACATTCTATGAAGATCAGCATCTCCGAAACGAAAGATTTAAACAGATTGAGTATCAAATAGAAGGAACAAAGTTAGAACAGGTAGACAGTTTCAAGTACCTGGGATGTATTTTCTCACAGGATGGCAACATAGTGAGAGAACTGGAATCGAGGTGCAGCAAAGCTAATGCAGTGAGTGCTCAGCTAAGATCTACTCTCTTCTGCAAAAAGTAAGTAAGTACCAAGACTAAGTTAGCAGTGCACCGCTCTATCTTTCGACCAACTTTGATGTATGGGAGTGAAAGTTGGGTGGATACAGGTTACCTTATTCATAAGGTAGAGGTTACAGATATGAAAGTAGCAAGTATGATTGCAGGTACTAATAGATGAGAGCAATGGCAGGAGGGTATCCAAAATGAGGAAATCAAAGAAAAACTGTGAATGAACACCATAGATGAAGCAGTTAGAGCGAACAGACTGAGATGGTGGGGTTATGTTACACGTATGGGAGAAGCAAGGTTACCTAAGAGACTCATGAGCTCGGCAGCGGAGAGTAAGAGAAGTCGAGGTAGACCAAGAAGAAATACTTAGATTCGGTGCAGAATGATTTTGAAATAAAAGGCATAACATCAGACGAGGCATCAATGTTAGCATTGAATAGGGGATCATGGAGGAATTTTATTAGAGTCACTATGCTCCAGACTGAACGCTGAAAGGCATAATCAGTCATCTAATGATGATGATGATGATGATGGTGATACATTCTTGTCTCCACTGCTCCTAGCACTAGCCCTGAAATGTATGATTAAGGCGGCACTATAGGTCAAACACAAAAATGAAATTAGAAAGTAAGGTGCACACAACACTGTGGCTTTCATGAAACACAAATTCAAGTAAGTCAAAAGGAATGATACTACAGTATTGTTTCAAGATTTCTCAAAGTTTGAAAAAAGCAAGGTGGCCATTAAAACAGTTAACCAAAATATTCTTTTTAGTAACACGGCGAATACGACTAGAAAACAGCTAAAATACTTTAAGGGAGTGAAGGTGCCAACTTAACATAGCCGTATTGAAGACGGAAAACTGGCGCAGCTCCTCGACAGCACAAGGCAAGCGGTCGGTACAGCAAGGAGCCGAGCACAGACTCGCCACGTGAAGTACTTCCCATTACACTGCACACTCATAGGTATAGTCCTTTCTGCCATTGTTAGAGTAAGTCGATGTTTCCTCCATTTTCATCGAAGCACAATTAAAGGTCTTTTTGGAATAAGAAAATGCGCCTTCTTAGCACTGGTCACGTTTTACTACACCATGAAAATCCTTGAGTATACAGAGTTGCGATAAACACTGATCACCTGGGGTACTGCATTTTGTCCACAGTCAAACCTTAATGGTGTGAAGGGACTTCTGAAACCCACGTTAAGAAAAAGAGTGCGTAAATACACTACAGCCCATAAAGATTGCTACACCAAGAAGAAATGCAGTTGCTAAACGAGTATTTATTGGACAAATGCCGGCCGCGGTGGCCGAGGGGACTGAGACGCTTCAGTCACGGTCTGCACAGCCCCTACGGTCAGGGGTTCGAATCCCCCCTCGGGCATGGATATTTGTGACGTCCTAGTTCGTAAGTAGTTCATAAGTAGTTTGTAAGTTTAGGGACTGATGACCCCGTAGTTAAGTTCCCTAAGCTTAAGAAACATTTGAACATTTTTTATTGGACAAATATACTAGAACTGACATGTGATTACATTTTCACGCAATTTGAGTGCTTAGATCCTGAGAAATAAGTACCCAGAACAACCACCTATGGCTGTAATAACGACCTTGATACGCCTAGGCATTGAATCACACGGAGCTTGGATGGCGCGTAACGGTACACACGTCCATACAGCTTCAACACTATACTACAGTTCATCAAGAGAAGTGACTGGCTTATTGTGGCGAGCCAGTTGCTCGGCCATGCTCGTGGACTATGATTGCTGAGATTCAAACTACTCTGTAGCCAGAGAAAATACCTCTGTATATGTGCTGTAATATTTTAGATATGTCAAGGGTCGTAGCAGTCTATCTTTCATGCAGTGAGAAAATACACTTCTGGCCATTAAAATTGCTACACCACGAAGATGACGTGCTACAGAAGCGAAATTTAACCGACAGGAAGAAGATGCTGTGATGATTAGCTTTTCAGAGTATTCACAGAAGGTTGGCGCCGGTGGTGACATCTACAACGTGCTGACATGAGGAAAGTTTCCAACCGATTTCTCATACACAAACAGCAGTTCACCGGCGTTGCCTGGTGAAACGTTGTTTTGATGCCTCATGTAAGGAGGAGAAATGCGTACCATTACGTTTCCGAATTTGATAAGAGCGATTGCGGTTTATCGTATCGCTACACTGCTTCTCGCGTTGGTCGCGAACCAATGACTGTTAGCAGAATATGGAATTGGTGTGTTCAGGACGGCAATACGGAACGCTGTGCTGAATACCAACGGCCTCGTATCACTAGCAGTGGAGATGACCGGCACCTTTCCGCATGGCTGTAACGGATCGTGCAGCCACGTCTCGATCCCTGAGTCAACAGATGGGGACGTTTCCAAGACGACAACCATTTGCACGAACATTTCGACGAATTTTGCAGCAGCATGGACTATCAGCTCGGAGACCATGGCTGCGCTTACCGTTGACACTGCATCACAGACAGGAGCGCATGCGATACTGTACGCAACGACGAAATTGGGTGCTCGAATGGCAAAACGTCATTTTTTTCGAATGAATCCAGGTTCTGTTTACAGCGTCATGATGGTCGCATCCTTGCTTGGCGACATCGCGGTGAAGGCACATTCGAATCGTGTATTCGACATCGCCATACTGGCGTATCACCCGGCGTGATGGTATGGGGTACCATTGGTTACACGTCTCGGTCACCTCTTGTTTGCATCGACGGCGCTTTGAACAGGGCCGATACATTTCAGATGTGTTGTGACCTGTGGTTCTACCCTTTATTCGATCCCTGCGAAACCTCTACATTGCAGCAGGATACTGCACGACCGCATATTGCAGGTCCTGTACGGGCCTTTGTGGATACCGAAAATGTTCCACTGCTGCCCTGGCCAGCACATTCTCCAGATCCCTCACCAGCTGTAAACGTCTCGTCATTGGTGGCCGAACAATTGGCTCGTCACAATACGCCAACCACTACTCTTGATGAACTGTGGTATCGTGTTGAAGCTGCATGTGCATTCGTACCTGAACACGCACCCAAGCTCTGTTTGACTCAATGCCCAGGCGTATCAAGGCCGTTATTACGTCCAGAGGTAGGTGTTTTGGTTACTGATTTCTCAGGATCCCTGCACCCAAATTGTGTGAAAATGTAATCACATGTCAGTTCTAGTCCAATGAATACTCGTTTATCAGCTGCGTTTCTTCTTGGTGTAGCAATTTTAATGGCCAGTAGTGTATTTTTAATGAATGTGTAGTTACCCCGACCCCCCCCCCTCCGTAATTTCGCCCGACTCCCACTGCTAAAGGTAATCTCTATACATAAAAATGTTCCGTATGTTTTTGTATAGATGCTTATCTCCGAGCGTTCTAGACGGATTGCTTTGAAAATTTGACAACTCGTTGCACTGTAAAACAGAAAGGTTTCTAGGTACATATTTCATGAATATATAGTACAAAACCTATAGGTATATTACTTTTGCAAGTTTTCGTACCAACGATTGCCATTTATAAAACTTATACAAACTCATGTATGACAAATAATGAAAAATTATGCGGATGAAACATGCGCATATTCCAGTAGAACTTTGGCTTAAAATTTGAAAACTGTCTGTGAAGCACTTTCAAAGGTATAAGATTATGAACATAACCATAAACGTGGCCCTAGGTTCTAAGAGGAGACAGAGGAGGCGGAGGAAATTAATACAGAGAGTGGGGGGAAGGGGACGAACAGGAAGGGAGTGAAGCTGAGATAGATATTAACACGCGATTACTCGTTAAAAGGGGAAAGGTTCATTGCGATAACCGTTTCAAAAACGTTTCTCTACTTTTATTTCTATGTCATCTCTGTAATGTATGGCCTAAAATGCATCTAACAGTAAGCTACCCGCTATAGAACTTTTTGAATAAATTAAGTACACATACTTGACAAAGAGTGTCATTTTAACTGTTATGAATCAAGAAAAGGTTAATGTTTTATTAGAAAGTTAAGATGCAGTACTAGCTCTTGTCAAATAATCATATCATTAAACCGTGCGCTTTCTTCAAATGGGGTGAGAAGGGTTATGAAACTAGAAACTCACGCAGGATGAAAATTAGACACTTTAAATTTGCAAAAGCAATAGGAAACATGTAAGGACAAACTAAGTTAATAAAACGTGTGGGGTGGTCCTATATACCGTCAACAGTTTTACAGCCTGAAAATTGGAAAAGTTATTTCCCTCTTTCTCCCTGTCCGGCACGACTGGAACCATCCCCGCGGCTCAGTGTAAATAAATATTGCATCAAATCAAGAGTGGGTACCTTACCCATTCTCTTTTTATGAGTGGGTGCAGCTACCGCGGTACCCACTTCAGACGCCAGGCCTGGACGTGTCACTGTAATAACTGTAGAGTGATCAAGCATGTTTTCGTTTAATCGCGCATCTGCGGCTTATAGATGACGTAGGGATATATGTAGGCCAAGGATCAGTTTTGTTTCAGTATTTTTCCAACGTGCGTCTGGTAGCTGCTGATCATAAACTATCACGATATTAAAGGAGCGAGATTGAATTAAAATTTGTACTGTGGCCTGAATTCGAACCCGGTACCGCCTACTTACTAACTATGCGCTTTAGACCACTTAGATAACATAGCGTTGCAGCCAATGCAATTACACGGACTGCCTTAAAGAAAGTCTCCCTCAACACCACATACTTTAATTCTACCTCATGTTCCCTGTGAAATGCCTATCAAGTAAGTAGGAGGTCCCGTGTTCGAATCCCGGCCACAGCACAAATTTTAATACAGTACCTCTCCTTATGTTTAATACGAGACAATGTTGTCTCAAGGAATTATATTATTTGTTGATATTACGACATTATTACTAGCGGCGTCCAAATAAGATATTCCAGCGATTTTTTTTCTTTTGTTGCAGATAGACAAGCGATGCCTGACATCCATCGGAGAATGAAGAATGGCTATGGGGCAGCAGACAGCATGTATGAATCAACAGTTGTGGAACGGTGCGGCATGGGGTGGCTGGTCTCGTTTCAACATAGGACACTGGTAGAGCTGGGAGAAGCTTTGTCAACTCAGATGCAAGCCTCTCTTCTAGCACGGTCTGAAGTCCAAGCGAATCTAGCGCACTCGGTCCCTTAAAATTCCTTGGTGTGTCACAGGCAGTTACGGAGTTTTTATACCGGAGGGACAAGGTGTATTGCTGGAAGGGCACAGGGTGACACTTATTAAACTGTATGAAACAAATAGTAAATTAGCAACAAACTACCACGCGCACACTCTTTAGTAAGTATCTAAACATCACTACAGTTACTCGGATTTAGTTTATTGCATGTTCGATATGCCTGCCTTCAGTGGTGATAATGAAGTGCTGACGAATAGCGAAATTCTCCATAACTCACTGAAGCGTCGGAACATCGATGCTGTCGATGACCTCCTGAATGGCTGATTTCAGCTCAGCAACGGTTTCAGGGTTATATCTCAGGGAAACAATATTATTACATTAAATGGAACAAAAATCTTATAAATCTGGAAAACATTAATTACACAGTAATATTAAGGTCATGGGACCAATCCCTGGTATTGTCCATTAACTTATGGAGCGACATTAGTGAACAGTCTCTGAAACCACGAATGTTGCAGACAGGAAGGTGGTCCATTGTTTGAACGTCGCCACAGTCACAGCACAAATTGTCTGTATAGCCCCCTTTGGCTGTTTGCCGCCTATACCGACCAACTCCTGTGTTAAAACTGTTCAGTGCCGACAAGTGTTTCCTTTTCCTTTCGAGCTCGAAGCCTTCAACCCTTTTGGTTAGGTCGTGGATTAGGTGGTGATTCTTCACGACGCTTTTCTCAGTGCTCCATACACCAGTGTTCTGCTCCAGACGAGAGGTTTTCTGGAGTCTCATGGGGCCTCCCATGTCGGCATGTACTGGTAGCCTTGGGTTTGCTTTAATTTTGTCCTCTATATCCCGGGTTGCTTTCTCTCTGCGTGTGGACGTGGGAGCAATTTTTACCAGCAGTGGAAGCCACTTTTCTGTCTGTAACAATAAATTTAAAGAATTTAACCTGAAAGTCAGCAAGACCAAGACGGTTGAGATGACCATAAACAGAGAGGGAACAAGTTCAAACATCTACTTGAAGGGAACAAAAATTACATCAGTTTCCCACTTTCAGTACGTTGGCAACACCATCCGGCAAGAAATCCTTAACAGAACACATAAAGCATCAATTTTCTACATGCATGTTCGGAATCTACTCTGGGACAAAAAAGTACTCCAGGCAACAAAGTTAACTTTGTATAACACTTACTTTACTCCAATCCTTATATATGGCATGGAAACTTGTACATTGTTAAAAAAGGATTACAGCAGAATCCAAGCAACAGAAATGAGGTTTATCAGGACTATGAATCAAAGTACCTGGAGAGACAAAATCAGAAATGAGGTACACAGAGAAACAGCTGGGATCAGGAACCCTATAGCCAACATCTTGGGGAAACGAAGACTGCAGTGGTATGGCCATGTAATGGGAATGGATAGCACAAGAGCAGCTAAAAAATACTTCAGAGTGGAAGTGGGAGGAAGAAGACCAAGAGGAAGGCCAAGGAGACGATGTCCAAGACCAAATGTTATATCAAGATCGATGAGAGATGGAGACCCGGGAAACTGCAGATGGGAAATAGTGCTGATGATGGAAGCCACTTAACGGGCGTTGGCTCGAGTGTGCCGGTGACGGTTCTTAGTGTGGCATTTAGTTGACCGTATTTTTTTTTTTTTTTTTTTTTTTTTATGTGCGGCCTACTGTCCCAGACTGGGGCACAATATTCTGCAGCACTATACACCAGAGTGGCAGCATCACAACCCCAAGTGGTGCCTGCCAGTCTGTTCAGCAGATTATTTCTCGTCTTTAGCCTTTGGCGAGACTCAGTTAGGTGTTGTCTCTAAGTCAAGTCATTCTGCGATCTAACTAAATTCCGAGATATTTAGGAAAATTGTCGTGGCTGACAGCTTTCTCATGTATAACCAGGCAAAGTTCCCTTCTCGCTTTCTTGTTGTTCAGATGCATAACTGTGCTTTACTGTCATTAATTGATTTTAGTTGATTTCATTAGTTGATTTTTAGATACCAAATGTCACAGTATTGTTGCAGTGTAGCTAGATCTTCATTTAGTTTTGATTTCAGGTTTCCAAATGAGTTATTTTGCACTGCTATAGCTAAATCATATGCATAGGAAAATTTACGTGAGTATAGATCACTCAGACCCTCTATGTAGATGTTGAACAGCCAGGGAGCTGAGACGGATACTTCCTGGAGACCATGTTTTACGGTGTGGCACTTGCTTGTTTCACCATTTAGCATGACCCTGAACTTCTTTCCGCTCAGCATGTTCTCCATGAGCTTCAACGTTGTTTTGCATTTGACTATCCTTGCCAGTTTTAACATGAGACCATTTAGCTACGATGATGTCAGGTCTGAAAATCTCGTTCAATGTGTATGTGAGTGCTAGCCTATGGTCGTAGCAGCTTTTTCCTCGTCTAAATCCTGATTGCTCCACTGGTAGTTGTTTCTCCAGTACTGGTTTAAGTCTTTCCAACAGTATTCTTTCTCATCGTTTGTAGGTTATGCACAGTAATGAGATTGGCAAACGTTCCCTGCGTCAGCTCCACTCTTTCCTGTTCAATCACGGCAATAATTTTAGCTGTTTACCATTCTTTTGTGGATTTCACGAGTTTACATTATTCTTCTGAACAATTCGCATAACCTTTTGAGCGCTCTTGGTCCAAGGCTTTTCAAAAATTCAGGGATGGTGTTATCTGGACCAGCTGTCTTCACTTCCTGTGTGTGTGTCGGAGTGCCATCTTCGCCTCTTCTGCTTGGACTGCTGAGTCATTTATAGTAGACTTTTTTTGAAATGACCTTAAAATTTCTAAAAAAGTTCGCGGATACTGAGAGACCGTTAAACGTTGTAGGATCGCAGGAAAATACGGATTTGTGCTAACCCGTTTTTAGTTCGTTGTCACTGAGTCTCCAATATCTTCTCGTTCCTCTGCATTTTCCTCTTTGCCGCCCTTAAGGAAATTTGCTTGTCTATTCATCTCCCGTTTTAATTTTTACTTCTCGTTGACACACATTATTTCTTATACTTCTTTCTCATTTATTGTTTATCGTGTTATACTGAAGGTAAAGGGCTTATTTGTAAAGAACTCAGTATATGCTTTGCTCTTCTCACTGACGTGTCATAGGTTAACTGGACCACATCTCGGCACACTCTGTTGGGTTATACTCTCAGAATAGCTTAATTACAAATAGCGGTCAGGCGGCAAGGTGCACTCAACAAAACATCATGGCTGCATATTTCCAATTTCCGGTCACTTGGTCGACAACGTACATCCTTTTGTAAACATAGGCGATCGCATAAAGAAACTAGGGAAACCAAAAGTCATAAAATCGCAACTTCAAGTTTCCAAATCACGTGATGGATGACGTAACTATAGTCTTTCGGTGGCTGGATTTTTTCCTGACCCCGAGACCATAGACTCTAACATGTCAAAAATCGCTATTTTCGAACCCACTTCAGCGTCTGACTGGCTTCCATTTTATATAATTCAACTTATTAAGATCTATATTGCGTACTCAGTGTTTCCTTGTAACATGTATACATAATAAAAACGTCATTATGACATACAGGGTGAAAATGATTGAACTATACTGCCGCAAGACCAAAAGTTATCCGACTGCCGGTCTGGAGCAATGTCTAGCGTCACGGATTTCGGCGCTGAAGGTCGCCTGTTCAATCCCATCCTGCGGCAAAAACTTAATTCTTTGTATTCACCATTTCTAGAATGTTCTACAGTGCTGAGCTGGAAACAACCATTTAGGAGGTAATCAAGAGCATCGATGTTCCGACACTTCAGCGGGTAATGCAGGATTCGTCTGAGCAACGTCATACCCACGAAAGGCAGACATGTCGAACTTGTCACAGCCTAAATCCGAATAACTGTAGTGACGTTTATATGTTAAATAAAATATATGCACGCCTTGATGGTAACGAACGTATTTACTCGCCTATAGTATCAGTTCTTTTATTTCTGAAATTGGGGAGGGTACTATAGATGGAAACTTAGTAAATTTAATAGTGCATTCGGGATGGGCTAAATTTCTTAATCATTTTATGTTTAATTAAACGTTTTTGTGTAATAATTACCCAACTAGTACGTTGTTCAATATGTCACAGTTTCCATCGCACTGTGTTATGCACTTATTACTTTGTAGTTCGTAACTAGCAGCTGGCACGTGCTGTTACACGTGAAATACAAACACTTCAGATTCACAAGCTGTCTCACAGACACCAATATTCGTTGTAAACTCGACAGCTCTGAAGTTAAACGATGCCATAAACCTAATTCTCCGGTCACCGGTACTCATTTTCGTAAGTTGTTGGTAGTATAAATCTGAATTCACACTAACTGCGGGAAAATGCAAGCATAGCGATTCTGAATAGAGAGGGACCAGCTGCCGTTATCATTGTCCCTGGAGCCAGCGGCAGGCAATGTTTCCGAATTTAGTGTGAATTAGTAGTTCCGAATTTCACGTAACTAATACTCTTGAATTTTAAAGATTTTTTTTTTAATTTTTACTTTCGTTTCATGAACTTAAAAATTAAGGGGTGGGGTATCATAAGCGGTGGAGTACTATAGCCGATCCGGCCGCAGTGGCCGAGCGGTCTGCGGCGCGAGTCACAGTCTGCATGACCGCTACGGTTGGGGGTTCGAATCCCCCTCGGGCATGGATATTTGTGTCGTCTTTAGTATAAGCTAGTTTATAATAGTTTGTAAGTTTAGGGACTGATGACCCTGCAGTTAAGTCCCTTAAGCTTAGCAAAAATTTGATCATTTGAACTATAGCCGGTAATTTATGTTTTGTTCAAAAATATTTCAAATGTTCAAATGTTTGTATAGTTTATGGGACTTAACTACGGGGTCATCAGTCCCTAAACTTACAAACTACTTATGAACTACTTACGAACTAGGACGGCACAAATATCCATGCCCGAGGGGGGATTCGAACCCCCGACCGTAGTGCCCGTGCAGACCGTGACTGGAGCGCCTCAGTCTCCTCGGCCACCGCGGCCGGCATGTTTTGTTCCTGAGAGGAAACAAGATTTGTCTACCCCAGAGGGTCACGTAGACGATTTTTGGCAACTCTGTTTGGACGCAAGTTGCTTGTGGATTTCACAACAGTTTACAGAGGCTTAAATGCCAGAAAGACGTGTGGCGCAAACTGATCACCTTCATTTTGGGCCTGCCAGGCGAGAGACGACGGTCGGCTGGTTTCGTGGCCGCCTTGCTAATGCTGTTGTGTCTCGGCTTTTCCCAACACCTGCCACGGTCCAGGCCTGGCGGCGATAATTGCCAGAGCCTGGTGGCTGTCGCTGTCGCTGTGGCCGCCGCCTGCTCGCTCAGGCGTGAGGCTGCGCCCTGCTGGAGACGCAACACACGTGGGTCCTCCACCGCCACAGTCAGCTGCCGATTACCAAACAGCCGTCTGGCAGCTGTGTAGGTGGGAGGGGATGCCGCAGACACCTTGCCAGGCACTCTAGTCCTGCGAGATGCGTAAACAGACGGCTTGAAGACTACGATTTCGGGGCCGTGTTCAGTTCGGACCATTGCAATATTAACTCAGGAAACTAACGGAAATAAAAATTCGTACACCCTGTAAGATTTCTACAAGGATTCGAGATGTGGAGCAGTGTTTTTGGAGAGTGACCGACACAGGAAAACAGGATGCACGTGTGTGCAGTAACGGAGGTGACCAGCCAGTGCGCCAGCAGAAACTAGAAAACACTAGAGTAAATTAGAACGAGATATATATTTCATAGAGAGATTACAATACTTATCTTTCATAAGTTTCATGACTGCAGAACGCTGATACATTAACTAGTGCCTATCCGATAGCCAAGTCTTAACTGGTGCCTATCTGATTCGCAGTCGTGGCCACGAGCGCAGTTGCAGCAGAGGGCGCTCGTGGCTGACGTCGTAAGAACGCCGAACCGTGCGTGCATGGCGGCGCGCGGCGAAAGTTCGTGGCGCGCACTTCATACCTGTGCGACACCACACCGTCAATAATGGAGGATAGATAACATATCGTATAGACGCTCGCTGAGCTGCTGACAGGCACGAAAGTAATTTATCACATTCACATAAATTTTCGGTCATGGCTTTCGTCAAAAAAACAGACACATTTATTCACACAATCACTCAGACAACTATACACACACAACTATCATGTCCGGTCACTGCAGCGCCACAAGCATCTAGACTGTGAGTGACGGAGTGGAGGGGGGAGGATGCCGGGTAAAGGTGGCGATGGAAAATTCCGCATTGCTTGATGGATTGCAAAGGCCCTGATAGGCGGACATTTGTATTGCAGCAATGAATACAGTGAAGGGAAGGGGCGTGAACTGATAAAAGGTAGGTGTAGCGGAGTGTGGGGAGGGAGTGCGGGGATTTGTAACGCTGAAAATGATAAGGAAGGAATAGGGAGAAAAAAGGAAAAAGCAGGAAAAAGATAAAAAAATTGAAAAATAATTAATTAAGGTGATATTGTAAGAGTAAGAAACACAGTTCCAAGGAAGGCATGAGATACAGGATAATGAGTGTGGAAGGCAGAGTGGGAGAAATATTAGGCATACTGCGTCGGGATGGCAAGTTAGATTGAGACCAGGATGGTTGTACTACAGGGTTGCACTACAGAAGAGCTGGTGGTGGAGAGGAGAATGTAGATGGCTCGGGTAGTGAAGCAGCCATTGAAATCCAGAGCCATCAGGATCTTACCCTCCACCACCAGCCTTCTGAACTGCACAGAGGGGAGATGACCCTTCAACGCATTCTATGGTCCCAGAATCATCCTGGCCTCAACATAACTTTCCATCCCTGCACCCTGTGCCTAACATTTTACTCCTCCCTCTTCCTTTACCACTCATTATGCTGTATCTCATGCATTCATTGCAACTGTGTGTCGCCACTTGCAACATCCCCGAAAATAATTATTTATTTAATTTATTTTTCCCTCTGTTTCCTGATTTTTCCTTTTTTTCAATTTTTATTTTTATTCTTTCATTGTTACTTTTATCATTTCAAATCCCCCCACTCCTCTACAACTCTCTTATCCTTTTTCGCCCCTTCCCTTCACTGTATTCATTGCTGCAATAAAAATTTCCACATACCAGTGCCTTTACAATTCATCATGCAAAACCTTGAACCGTTATTCTTTCCCCTCCATTCCCCGTTTCTCTCACAGTGTAGATGTTTGTGGGCCTGGAATGGACGGACTTCGTGATTTTATGTCTATGGTTGTCTGAGTGACTGCGTGATTGTATGTGTTTCTTTTTCTGACCAGGGCATGACCCAAAATTTGTTTGAATGTGATTATCTATTTTCGTGCCTGACAGCTGCTCAGCAAGCCTCATTAAATGATTACATATCAAATGCTTGTTAAGCTTATGGGACTTAACTAAGGAGTCTTCAGTCCCTAAACTTACAAACTACTTATCAACTAACTTACACTAAAGACAGCACAAACATCCATACTCGATGGATGATTCGAATCCCCGACGGGGAACGGCCTCGCGTATTGGAGTGTACCTCAATGCGCTCGACCACTCCGCCGCGGCCTAGTTGAAATGGAACAGTCTCATATGATGCCTGTAGACACATTCAAGGAAATTTTGAATGAAGAATTTATAGCGTGATTTGTAAAGAAACAGTGAAATATGCTGCTCAGGAAGGGTATTTAAAATCTCAACTTTCAGTTGATGAGTTATACAAATATTTTGGAATCCTCATTTTTCTGGCTACAATCCAGTCCATTTTAGAAGAATGTATTGAGAGACAAGAGCAATAGTTACAATTATCTTCTAAGTAATTTACTCAGTAGAAACAGGTTTGAACAAATCCATCGATTTCAACGATAATAAAAATACGGATTCAAGTAAAAAATAACTCACAAAATTGATCCAGCTTTGAAACACCTCAATATCATTTTTCTACAACTTGTTATGCCACTAGGACGTTCATTCTCTTTAGATGAAGTTATGGAACCTTACTACGAAGATAACAGGATGGAACAATTCTTAAGGAGGAAACGTAATCGTTATGGTTGCAAGTTATGGTGTCATGCGAAATCTTAGGACTATGTTATGAAGTTCAGCCCATATGCTGGTGCCAGTAACAAAGAAGAAGGAAAAACACTGGGAACTTCAATTACAAAAAAAAAATCAGTGTTGGTTTTCTTGTTCCTAATTTTGTTGTTTTTGTTGACAACTGTCTATCACTCTTGTAATCACTACGCAAACATCAGTTACACGGCATTGACACTATACGGGAAGACAAAATTGATAAGGCACCACTGAAAGACTTGAGAAGTAAACCTCGTGGATCTTATCATATGTTCGAGACGAACACTTTACGCTGCTGAGGTGGCATGACAACAGCCAAGTTACATTAGCAACAAATCTACAAATAGGTAGTTACCTTACCAAGGGGGCCCGAAAGAGATGGAGTAAAGCAGAACGGAAGCATGTAACTCTGCCTTAGTACAACTCTACGACAAAGAGATGGGTGTTGTTGATCTTTTCGAGAAATTGCGAGGTCTGTTTAGAACCAAGATCCGCTCCATGAAATGGTACTGGCCTCTTGTTAGATTCTGTCTTGATGGATGCTATACAGAAAGGTGAATAACATAAGTCTGTTGGAGTACCCACAAAATGTTGCACCATCTCTACTGACGTCCCCTGCAGTGGGTAAACCTCGAGGGCCCATGCCAAGGCCGACCGCGGTGGCCGAGGGGACTGAGTCGCTCCAGTCACGGTCTGCACGACCGCTACGGTCGGGGGTTCGAATTCCCCCTCGGGCATGGATATTTGTGCCGTCCTAGTTCGTAAGTAGTTCATAAGTAGTTTGTTAGTTTAGGGACTGATGACCCCGTAGTTAAGTCCCATAAGCTATACAAACATTTGAACATCTTGAATTTTGAACCCATGCCAAGATCCAGGAAAGGTGTACCAAATGATATCCGCAGAGACAACGTTCGGCACTTCATGGACAAAATTCTAACTCATAGAAGCTGTAAAAATTGTGGTAATTGCACAAAATTTAGGTGTATAAAATGTAACGTTGGTATTCACACAGATTCTTGTTTCTTGCAAGATCACTGATAAACATTGTACAAAATATCGCTCATATAATGCCATGTTGCAATTGATTCAGATTGTTTTTATTTTCCCAACACCATTAACGACATTTGTGTATTGCAAAGTAGTAATTTATCGCTTTTTATTAATAAAATTAGATTTTATTGGCACATAATAATGATATTGCCCTATTGAATTGTAAATGTTATTGCCTACCGCGTGTTTTATCCTGCGTGAATTAAAACAATGTAAAAATTTTAGTCATTGATCCTTGCTACTACCCATAAAATTGACTTAATTTCACTAAAATAAAAAAAAAATTAAAAAAAAATTGTTTTGGGCATTAACAGGTTAATAGGCCTACGTGGTGCATGATGTGACAGGATTATATTCATTGCAGTATATATGATCTCACGTTTATTGAATCATTTGTGTAAGTGCTCTATGTCGACAGTATCAGTTGCGAGCAGAGGAAGATGCAACGAATTTATAGATCAAAACCTGATGTCACGAACTACGTGTGGTACTGTGACACAATTTAGAAAGCACATTCAGCTGTATATGTGTATGCTACCTGTAAAATATTTTTCGACAACAATTTCTAGTGTAGAAATTATAAACTGTAACGTGATACTGAATTCCTTAGTTTTGCTCCACGAACAATGGAAAAGTGAGAAACTTTTGTCCTTTCATTATTTTGATGTGGTTGTCAGCAAGCAAAAGTTTAATAAAGGTTTGAAATTATGTTTTCAGTTTGTTGCAAGTCGCTAAGTACTGTCTTTCTCATATAGTATTACTCTCTGCACCGTTATGTTCTCCAAGCTGCATCGGCCCAATATCACAGAGTTTGTTTGACATATTGTTTGTTGCGTGGACGCCTACCAGTTCACAAGCTGGTGGCCAGATTCCCTGACGTCATCTGGCGACGGGTGTGGGCCAATATCTCCCACCCACTGCTGCCCTTGGAAGTCCGCGGCCTATGGTATAGGTTGGTCTACAATGTGCTACCCACAAATCAAAGAATGGCCAACATTTACCTTGTTGCCTCGAGAAATTGTGTCCAGTGTCTCGTTTTGGACACAAGAAAGCATCGTTTTGAATGACGCTGGGTATCTGCCGCCTTGAATATCACCCGAGGAATGCTGGCGCTTGTCTACGGGATCACCCATCGTGAACGGAGACCTGGTTCACTGTTCCCGCAATGGCCCCTTCTCCACGCATTAGATACAATTCGACTATATGACTGATTGGCCACAGGACCTATGCCATCATAGAGCTTCGGTTGTCGGACGGCGTGGAGTTCGTGTCCTATCTCTGGAACTCCCACCAAAAGCTACGAAAACACCAACGATTCCAAAAACATTTTGGGAATGTATTGTTAGCGGCACTCGTTCACGAATATCAGAAGGCATTTGGAAGTAATGTGATATGAAATTTTCCGGTATGCACTTTCTTTCATTCGTTCATATTTTTTTCTGTAATTCCTCTATGTGGATGATGCATTATGGTCGGAACTCTTGCCGTTCTTAGGATTTTCTGTTACTCAATACAGTAGCAGTCGTTTTAATTTTCATCTGCCCCCTCCCCCGGGGTAGAAGACGTGGACCTTGGTATTTTTCTTTCTAATTTGATGTTTATATTTGATTGCCCGGTCTTATGTATTTGGGGGAAATTTTCTCTTTGTTTCGTATGAACTACCTTCCTGAATTGAAGACTGCTCTCATTGTCGTCGTACTCTCACGCGTTCATCCTATTCCAAGGATTTTTATTTTCCTAGTATTATTTTCCTTCCGTCTAATTTTGTTCACTTGCACATATATTTTATTTCGGTTACTGTTACGTTTTGACACAATAGTCTTTACTTTTGTTTGACATATGACAGAGCGATTACTCTGCATTTCCGTTTCGTTACCTTGTTTTGGCGCGAGAAAGGCTGGGTTGAAGGGGAGGTTGTTGTGGTCTTCAGTCCGAAGACTGATTTGATGCAGCTCTCCACCCAACTCTATTCTGAGCAAGCCTCTTCGTCTCCTCATAAGAACGGCAACCTACATACATTTGAATTTACTTACTATATTCATCTCTTAGTCTCCCTCTCCGATTTTTACCCCACACACTTCCCTCCGACGCTAAATTTAGAATTTGTCCTTGGTTGCCGTAAAGTTGTTGCCTCCAACCTACATCTGTCTGAATCTGCTTGCTGTATCCATCTCTTGGTCTTCCTATGCGATTTTACCCCACACACTTCCCTCCAACGCCACAATTCCTTGATGTTTAAGAATGTTACCTACCAATCGATCCCTTCTTTTAGTCAAGGAATGCCAGAAATTCCTTTTCTCCCCAATTCTGTTCAGTACCTCATCATTAGTTACGCGATCCACGCACCTAATCTTCAGCATTCTTCTGTAACGCCACATTTCAAAAAGCCTCTGTCATCTTCCTGTCGACACTGTTTATCGTCCATGTCTCACTCCCATACAAGGCAACACCCCACACGCCTTCAGAAAGGACTTCCTTACGCTTAAATTAATATTTGATGTTATCATATTTCTCTTTTTCAAAAACACTTTACTTCCCGTTTCCATTCTGCATTTTTTTATCCTCTGTACTGTGACCATCAGATGTTATTTTACTGCCCAAGTAACAAAACTCATTTACCACCGTTATTGATTCGTTGTCTGATCTAATTCCTTCATAATCGCCTCATTTTCTAAGACTGCCTACCATTACCCTTGTTTTGCTCTTCTTAATGTTCATCTTATATGCTCATTTCAACACACTGTCCAATCCGTTCAATTGCTCCTCCAGGTCCTTTGCTGTTTCTGACGGACTTACAATATCATAAGCAAAACGCAAGGTTTACTTTATCGTGAAATTTAATTCCTTCTACAAATTTCTCCTGGCTTCCCTTTATAGCTTGCTCAATGTACAAATTGAATAACATTGGGGAAAGGCTACAACCCTGTCTTACAACCTTCCTATTCTTTGCATCCCTTTCATGCCCTTCAACTCTGATAACTGCTGTCTGGTTTTTGTCCAAGTTGTAAATAACCTTCCATTCTCTATACTTTACTCCTGCTGACATCAGAATTTGAAAGAAAGTATTCCAATTACCATTGTCAAAAGCTGTCTCCAAATCTCCAAAGCTAGAAATGTTGGTTTGCCTTTTTTTAATCTATCTTCTAGGATAAGCCGTAAAGTGAGGATTGCCTCCCGTGTTCCTACATTTCAATGATAAAAGAATCCGCTGCAGCTCTTTACTTTTTTTTAAATGTAAACAGCTGCAGCGGCCCCTTCTATCGATGATGCATCATCTCAGCTATGGATGTCCGTCTACAAAGGTTTTATGTTCCTACATTTCTCCTGAATCCAAACTGATCTTCCCCGAGGTCGGCTTGTACCACTTTTTCCATCCTTCTGTAAGTAATTCGTGTTAATATTTTGCAACCATGATTTATTGAACTGATGGATCTGTAACTATCACATGTGTCAGCACCTTCTTTCTTTGAAATGGGGATTATTACAGTCTCCGTAAAATCTGAGGGTATTTCCCCTATACATTACACCTTAGGAACCAGCTGAAATAGGTTTCTCATGGCTGGCTCTCTTAAAGACCAGTAGTTCTGAGGGAATGTCGTCCACTCCAAGTGCCTTACTTCGACTTAGGTCTTTAAGTGCTCTGTAAAATTCTTCTCTCAGTATAGTATCTCCTGTTTCCTCTTCATCTTCATCTTCCTACAATATTGTCTCTAAGTTCATTTCCTTTATATAGCCCCTTTAGATACTCCTTCATCCTTTAAGCTTTCCCTTCTTTGCTGAAAACTGGTTTTCCATCTGAGTTCTTTATGTTCATACAGCTGCTTTATTTCCTGTGGGCGGTATCTATTTTTCCCCTACTTATACGTTCTAATAAAGACTTGCATTTCCTTTTAGCCACTCCTGCTTAGCTATTATACACTTACTGTCAATCTCATTTCTTAGTCGTCTGGACTCCCATTTCCCTGTTTCTTTTACTACATTTTTATACTTTCTCCTTTCATCAAATAAATTTAGTATTTCCTGTGATATCCAAGGATTTTTTGTTGGTCTTGCCATTCTACCTATTTTGTCCTCTGCAGTCTTCACTATTTCATTTCTCAGTACTACAAAAATGGCGGTTCCTTGCGAAAAAAATGACTGTACCACAGTTCAGAAGTAATAAAGAATGAAATGCGAAGAATTTTGCTGCATCATGTGACGTCTAGTTCTAAACCACTGTACCGATTTCAACCAAATTTGGTACACATATTGCTTCCATGAGGTAACAACTGGCGTAGTTGTAAGAACTGCTTACGGCGTATTGTTCAGGATATATAACGTCATAAACAATTATATGGTTGAAAACCTGTAGCATCATGTGACATACGAGTAAGGACACTATATTCATCCCAAAATCTTCATTATATTTTTGACACAACCTTCAAAACATGAGGAAGGTCACTGTCACATACAATGTTGGATGGTGCATGACAGAGGATAATTTACGTATGGACTTCGTCAGATTCTACAGTTGTATTCCGATCCTTATGAAATATTTAAATATGGTTGAACAATTCAGTTTATCAATGCAGTATTAATGTATTCAGATTACCTACAATCATTTCAATTAATCAAAGCGACTAAACAGTTAATTTTCAGATTTCGGCGAAGTTACGAATGAACAATATTTCTGAAAATTCTAGCAGCTCTCTCTGGAAGTTACGTTATATTTTTCAGGGTGATAATCATCAAAGAAACAGTAAAAACATAAATATTGTACACACCATGTGAATTTTATGTAAGCAGTTTAAAGTAAGAATTCTTTTTAAATTTATGCATCAGTGGAAAGCATACTTCATACAGATTTTTAAATGACGTTTTTTTTTGCTGTTGATGCATACCAAGCGTACCGAATCATTGGGGTGATAACCACTTGCAGAAGGAATTTGTTGTTACAAACGTTTGGTTTTAATGCGAATTTGAAAATAAATCTAATACATAAAAATTAATGTTTGTTTGATTTTCTTTTTGTTCGTATTTTATGCACGACCATACTATACATCCGATTACGATAAAACTTCTTCAAGTCATTTGCTTACACTCACGCGAAGGTTATAGGTATACTAAAATTGACTTCGTATGGTTCACGATGGAGGGTGCTTTGCAATTAGTTAATTCGTTTCTTACGCCTTCGAGCTGAAATAGGTAGACGAATGTGAATGAAAATTGGAACACAGGTAGCTTATTTTCTAATTAATAGATGAGCTACCTTTCGTAAAGCACCGTACGGTGCGTGGCGAAGTGTACCTTACAATGTACCAATATGTTTGCTATTCCATCATGCTGAAAGGGATAGACAGATTGGAATGAAATTAGGAATGCAGATAGCTCATACCCTGAATTAACGCATGTGCTACCTTTAGGAAGCCACCGTACTGTGCATGGCTGACGGTACCTTACAGTAGGTTAACACGTCTGTTTCTTCACGATGAAACGGCTGGACGGAATTGAGGACATCAATGTATGTTTTCATGAAGTTAAGTGATATAAATCCAGCAAGGCGGAGGGTACTTTGCGACTTTGACTCTTTTTGACCAGTCACCATGAAACCTGACGCACTGTTGTATGTTTTCGTATACAGGAGGAAGAGGAGTAGGTGGAGGACAAGTACAGAAAGAAAAGGGAAGAGATGGACAGAGAGGGGAAAGAAGGAGAATGACAGAGGGGAGATAGACTGATGAGAGAGATGAGCATGGAAGGGGAGCAGGAATTGGACAGAAGAAGGGACAGCAGGAGAAGGGGGAGGGGCAGGTGAACAAAGAGAAACGAAAGGACATGGACTAATGGAAGATTGGAAACTTCGTTTATAATTGTTCGATTATCCGTATTTTATTTCTACCGTTCGAGATTAAATAAGCTAACACTTTCAAATTTAGAATGTTATTTGCACCATTATTTCTTCTGTGGCAGCAACGCGCCGAGTACCAGCTAGTTGAATATAAATCATTTTCAGTTACATGTGGGCGACTCCATCCGGAATCTGGTGCAGAGCGACCACATTAAAATTGGAAGAATCAGCTTTGGCAGCATTGAAATCTTTATATTTTATATACAATACAGATCGATTTCAGTCAGTGCGGACCATCCTCACTGCTGTAAAAATGTCAAAAGAACACAAAATCAGCTTCTAGAAGTCATACAAAAATTGAAAAACGTAGTTGACAATATTCGGACTTGTAGGCTATCACAATATGAAGAGAAGAAATACAACATAGTGTCATACCATGAATCCAAGCCCTGTGAGCCCACAAAACTTGCACTTTGCATATTTACATATTTTACGTACTTTTAGACGACAAAATATAAAATTTAACCTGAGATACAGGATGTGGTCAGCAAGGAAATAAACTTTTTTATGTACATGGTAGCGTATAAAACAAAGTCTAAAATGCAATCTATTTTAAAATTTGAAAGATTTACAATTTATAGTGCTGCCCTCTACAACAGTATGCAAAGAGTGTCAATAGGTAAAGAGTATATATATATATATATATATATATATATATATATATATATATATATATATATATATATATATATATATATCTCAGGAAAACATAATTAGTAGAAATGATTTGTAAAAGGAGTTATTTTCATTACATTAAGAAAAACACAATACAGGAACACAGGCCAAATGCGCCCTCTGTCAAACCAATCAATAACTTAATGCAAGAGTTGTCGAAGCTCTCTAAGCAAATACGGCATTTGAAATATATCTTCAGTACAGAAAAACAAATCCAATAGTAAGTAAATCGTTAATCAAAACATTCTACTTCAGTCAGCTTGTTTTTCTTTGTGAAAGACATTTTTTCAAATGGTGCTTTTTCTTGATTATGACAACTCTCATATTAAGTTATTATTCTGTTTAAAGATTCACATGGAGGTTTCCTGACGGAAGTAGCATGTTTTATTTACTATATACGTACTATTGTATTTGTTTTTCTGTATTTAAGATACATTTAAAATGTCGTATTTGCTTAGACAGCTATGGCAACTCTTGCATTAAGTTACTGATTTGTTTGACAGAGGGCACACGTGGCCTGTTTCCTGTATTCCGTTTTTCTTAATGTAATGAAAAAACTCCTTTTACAAATCATTTCTACTAATTATGCATTTCTGTTGTTGTATATATTTTTTTGTAATTTTTACTATTTATCTTGTGACACTCTTTTCATAATATTGTAGAGGGCAACACTATAAACTGTAAATCTTTCAAATTTTAGTATAGATTGCATTTTAGACTTTGTTTTACACGCTACCATGTATAAAAAAAGTTTATTTCCTTGCTGACCACATTCTGTATCTCAGGTTAAATTTTATATTTTGTCGTCTAAAAAGTATGACCTATTGCAACTAAAATATTGAATAGAGGGCGCAGGGTGCTATCCGCACACACGCAGCTAGGTTCGTTAGCTAAGAAATCAGTTTATGTTTGATTTTCTACTGATGTACTGCCTGTTTGATGTAAATATGCAAAGTGCAAGTTTTCTGTGGGCCCACAGGGCTTGGATACATGGTATGACACTGTGTTGTATATCTTCTTTCCATATTGTGTATTGTCAATTACGTTTTTCAATTTTTGTATGACTTCTAGAAGCTGATTTTGTGTTCTTTTGCTATTTTCACAGCACTGAGGATGGTAAGACACTGACTGAAATCGATCTGTATTGTATATAAAAGATAAAGGTTTCAATGCAGTCAAAGCTGGTTCCTCCAATTTTAATCATTTTCAGTTGTCTGACGTGAGAGTTATGTATGATTTCTTTTCATAGATCGAAAACAGTTCCTTACAAGTTTTTTAACATGTAGCTTTTTTATTTATTTTATTTTTTTATTTTTATTTTTTTTATTTTCTTTTAACCTCCTGCGAAATTTTTCTCTTACATTTTCGCCTCACTTCAAGAAGCGCTGACGTGTTGCACAGTTCAATGGCAGAGAGAAAGGCTTTATTTTTTTTCAACCCTGAACTTTAAATAAATTATCATGTTACGTAATATCTTACAAGACGTAACAAATTTAATCCTTTGAAAGAAATTTTGGTTCGCAGTGAAATTGAAAATGGAAACACAGACGTAAAGGCAAATACAGTATACATCTCAAACAACAGATGTCACTGCTAGCGGTATCCCCTGGCAAAGGCATGTAAATGCCACGGAGTTTCCGCTATCATTTTTATAAGCTATTTGCTAGTACGCGCCGATACATCTATCTACATCTACATACATACTCCGCAATTCACCGTAAGGTGCGTGGCGGAGGGTACACCGTACCACTACTAGGCATTTCCTTTCCTATTCCACTCCCAAATTGAACGAGGAAAAAAAGAATGCCTATATGCCTCCGTACGAGCCCTAATTTCTCTTATCTTGTCTTTGTGATCTTTACGCGAAATGTAAGTAGGCGGCAGCAAGATCGTACTACACTCAGCTTCAAATTCCGGCCCTCTAAATTTACTTAACAGATATTCACGAAAAGAACGTCGTCTTTCTTCCAGCGATCCCCAATTGAGTTGCCGGAGCATTTCCGAGACACTCGCGCATTGGTCGAGCCTACCGGTAACAAATCTAGCTGCTCGCCTCTGAACCGCCTCTATGTCTTCCTTCAAACCGATCTGCTGCGGGTCCCAAATACTTGAGCAATACTCAAGACGTGGTCGTACAAGCGTTTTATACGCGGTCTCCTTTACAGGTGAAGTACATCTTCCCAAAATTCTCCCAATAAACCGAAGTCGGTTGTCTGCCTTACTCACAACTGTCCTTACATGCTCGTTCCATTTCATATCGCTCTGCAATGTTACGCCTAGATATTTGAACGACGCGACCGCATCAAGAAGCTCACTACTAATGCTGTATTCGAACATTATAGGATTGTTTTTTCTACTCATGCGCATCACCTTACATTTTTCTACATTGAGAGCTAGCTGCCATTCTTCGCACCAACTAGAAATTTTGTCTAAGTCAACCTGTATGCTATTACAGTCAGTTACAGACGACACCCTCCCATACACCACAGCATCATCAGCAAACAGCCGCAAATTACAACTTACTCTGTCCATCAGATCATTTATATAGATAGAAAATAATAGCGGTCCTATCACACTCCCCTGGGGCACGCCTGACGATACACTCGTCTCTGATGAACACTCGCCGTCGAGAACAATGTACTGCGTTCTATTACTTAGGAAGTCTTCCAGTCAGTCACAAATCTGTGAACCTATTCCATAAGCTCGTATCTTCGTTAGCAGTCTGCAGTGTGGCACCGTGTCGAACGCCTTTTTGAAGTCGAGAAAAACACAATCCGCCTGTTGCCCTTCGTCCATGGCTCGCAAGATGTCATGTGAGAAAAGGGCAAGCTGAGTTTCGCATGAACGATGTTTCCTAAACCCGTGCTGATTCATGGAAAGAAACTTTTCCGTTTCAAGGAAATTTACTATATTCGAACTGAGAATATGCTCCAAAATTCTACATGAAACCGATGTCAACGATATTGGCCTGTAATTGTATGGGTCAGTTCTCTTTCCTTTCTTATACACTGGAGTCACCTGCGCTTTTTTCCAATCACTAGGAACTTTGCGCTGAATTAAAGATTCGCTATAAATGCAAGCTAAGTAGGGGGCCAATGCCGCAGAATAGTCTTTGTAAAACCGAACTGGTATTCCATCCGGACCAGCAGACTTTTTCGTATTTAGCTCTCTCAGCTGCTTCTCTACACCGGAAATACCTATTGCTATGTCCCCCATTTCGGAATTAGTACGTTGATCAAATGATGGTATATTTGTGCGGTCCTCCTGCGTGAAAGATTTCTTAAAGGTTAAATTTAGAACTTCAGCTTTCCGTTTGCTTTCTTCTATTACTGCCCCGGAATGATCAACTAGTGACTGGACAGTGGGCTTTGACCCGCTTATCGATTTTCCATAGGACCAGAATTTTTTCGGGTTCTCGGAAAGATCTTTTGCTAAGGTATGGCTGTGATAATTATTGTATGCTTCACGCATCGATCTTTTTATAGACGCACGAATCTCTACTAACTTTTGCCTGTCATCATTTGCGTGTTCTTTTTTGAATCGAGAGTGCAACAGCCTTTGCTTTCTCAGCAGCTTTCTAACATTATTATTATACCACGGTGGATCTTTTCCATCCTTAATCGTCTTTACTGGCACATATTTCTCTAACCCTTCATTAACAATGCATTTAAATTTAGTCCAAAATCCTCTACATCCATAGTCCCAGAATTAAACGATGCCCATTCATTTTCTAAGTGCGATCGTAACATTAGCTTGTCGGCTTTTCCCAACAAAAACACGCTCCTAGCCTTCTTGACTGGTTTATGAACTTTGGTCACCATCGACGCTATGACGATATCATGATCACTAATTCCTGTCTCTACACAGACATCGTTAATGAGGTCAGGCCTGTTTGTGGCTATAAGGTCTAGAATATTTCCATTGCGCGTGGGTTGCCGGTTTAACTGCTCAACACAGTTTTCGGAGAATGTGTCCAAAAGTAGCTCGCAAGACTGCTTGTCTGTACCGCCTGAAATGTAACTAGCGAGGTCCCAATCTATACTCTTAAGGTTGAAGTCACCTCCGACTAATATTGCATGGCCCGGATACCTATGCACTACCTGGTGTAGACTTTCCTTGAATGATTCTAAAACTGCTACAGCAGCACTGGGGGGCCGGTAAAAACACCCAACTATTAACTTTACTTCTTTTAGACCTGTTATGCGTGCCCAGATAACTACACAGTTACTTTCAACCTCGATCTCAGTAGAAACAATATCTTTGTCCACGGCGATGAACACTCCTCCTCCAGTTGTATCAGATCTATCTTTCCGATATACATTCCACGCTTCGCTAAATATTTCTGAACTTGCCACATCATCATTTAGCCAGCTTTCGGTGCCTAA
This sequence comes from Locusta migratoria, assembly GCA_026315105.1. Classification (NCBI taxonomy): domain Eukaryota; kingdom Metazoa; phylum Arthropoda; class Insecta; order Orthoptera; family Acrididae; genus Locusta; species Locusta migratoria. The sequence goes on from CM048751.1 coordinate 171,831,713, forward strand.
AACTATCTGAGCGCAATAACTTCCGTGCAGCGCTGCAAATTCGGGAACTTTGTTTCTAATACTCTGTAAGTTCGCGGCTAATATTTTTATGTTCGAATTTTTGTTCCGAACGTGGCCTGAATTCGCTGTTTGAATGCTGACCATCGAGAATGGAAAGATGTTTCAGAGTTCTTGGCGTATCCTATCCTTTCAACGTAATAGGTGTGAGTGAAATGTTAATCATTACTTCAGAACATACGAATGGACATCTCCACTCTTTTTATTGTGATCATGAGTCTATATGAATACATCAGATGATGGCAGCGAAGGGGCATAAATTAAAACAGGGTTGAGGAACCGTTTTCAGCTCTCCTGACATTTCAGATAACTGATATCGCAATTTGCCCAGGTCGGTTGCCTGAGTATAATCTTAGGACATTCCGATGACTCAAAGTGTTCCGGATCTGACCTGGTTGTCCAGCTTGGACATGTCCATTTAATTGTAAGGTGCTTTAGTGTACTTGTGAATGCATACGATAAAAACCTTCAGTAATTTCTGTCATCGACTTTTTGACTCCATAATTCGAAAGATTATGAATAAAGTGACTCCATTTCGGAAGCTGATAACAGGCGACATCATACAAGAAATAAGAAATTTTACCGATATTAATATTCAGATAATTCTGTTCACGGTAAATAGCTGAATGTCACAAAGACCTTTACATTATCTAAGTGGAGCTAATGAGTTGTTACAAGGAGTTGATCTCATCTGTTAACAGTTCAGCGAATCTTGTTGCGAATACAATGTTTTTCCGCATCCCGAAAATGTAAATTCTGCAACAGGAATTGTTACCGTACTTCTTTCATAATTCATCCGTGTAGGATGTTCGATCTACGACCTGACTTTCTCTCACGAGCAGAATCCATTGCGACGAGCTTATTAACATAAACGCACTGATGCTCCCTGTTACTATACCGGAAAGGTATAGTCATCTGACTTACGTCAGACATAGGCGTATTAATCTGTCTGAGTGTACTACCAATGTACCTCATAACATTAATATGTATTCTCGATCACAATACCAAATTATGCAGCGCAGTTTCTTTCCGGGTATGCATTGCTTCGATGGTTACAGTATCTAACAGGACGTACCGTCATTTAACACTCGATGAAACGAAAAGAAAAAGTGTTAAGCGTACTTGAAAGGATGTATTGTCAACGATGCCGAAGATTAATTGACTAAACGCGAAGCAGTTAATGTAATTGCACTGAACATTCAACTATGTATACAGGGTGTACTATTTTCATCTGTACCACCCGATAAGTCTGCAGCGGCACAATTCTGCAAAACAGTCTCTAATAAAAGCGGTATGGTTTGAATGAGTCATGGAATTGTTATTTGGAAATGATCTTGAAATTTGTTCTCAATGTCAAACCTAGGTCAATTTCCTTTTTTCCGAATCGTGAGACCCTTTTGTTTTTATTTCATATTCGTATTCCACGTGAAACAATATCCGTTTTGTGTTCGGAACATATTTTTTGAGAACTTATGGTTTATCGCATTTCTTGAGTTTCGCAGGTTAATAGTATATTGTGAAGGAAGCGAGATCGGGATTTGTTTCCCTATCCTATGCCCAAGGCGGATAATAGAAACATCATGACAATACAATAATGAAAATGTCAGTTGCGTTAGTAGTAACAGATATTCTGATAAGGACGATGATTGAAATCTGTGATGGTGATGATCAAACCAATGATGCTTCTTCAGGTTCCTTAGATTTTCAATTTGTGTACGTTTAAATCTAGATAACTACAGTGTATATTTTTGTGTAAATTTAAAAAAAAAAAAAAAAAAAAAACTTTAAAACAACACAACGTTGTTCGACGAAATTACAGAAAACCTGATTTAGTAAACGTTATTCTTACACAGAAGAGGAAACAGAAGGAAGACCTGGTAAAATTGAGGACTTGCCGGCCAACGCAACTCCTCCTGAGCTTCCTCCCGGGGAAAAAAGGTTACAAGAGAGCACATCTGGAATTCTCTGAAGACGAAGACGACATTGAGAGCACACGTCTTACGTTGATTCTTATATGGCGCTGCATGGGGCTACACAGTTGTGATAACAATCATCATGTAAGTTCAAATGCAATGACAATATTCGCCATTAGCAGAGAGAAGTAATATTTACAGATTATTGGAAACTAGATAGCTAGGAACGTACAGCCTGCGTTGAGGAAGAAAACTGTTACACACAATGACGTAACATGTATTAATAGACTGAAAATTTTTAGAGCGTGCCAGCCTTTTTTTTTTTTTTTTTTTTTTTTTTTTTTTTTTTGTGGAAACGCTTGATATATGTAACCAAAGGATAAGGAAAATTATAATTAACAAAAATCAAACCCATCTGGCAGTTCGCCACGCGACAAACGGGGAGGGAAGGAGCCCTCAAATGAAATTCTAGCAAAGAGAATCGTAACAATCAAGGAACATATAAGAAAGTTCCCCAGGTACTCAAGTCATTGTAGTAGAGCACTAACTCCAAACCGAAAGTACTTGCATTCAAACGTAAGTGTGGCAGAGATGGATATGAAGTTAAACCTGAAAGTGAAAGTTTTTAGATATATATATAAGAAAGAATTTAACCTAAGCTTTCTCAGGCCTAACTCGAGACAAATTGCCAACAAAAACTGTACATGGTAAGCGTGACGAAAGAATGCAACTGAAAATGAGAAAACAACGAACAGGAAAAATGCCAAAACAAACTGCCAGTCTTGTATGGGAGTGAAACATGTACGATAAACAGTGCGGACAGGAAGAGGATAGAGGCTTTTGAAATGTGGTGTTACAGAAGAATTCTGAAGATTAGATGGGTAGATCGTGTAACTAATGAGGAAGTACTGAACAGAATTGAGGAGAAAAGGAATTTCTGGCATACCTTGACTAAAAGAAGGGATCGATTAATAGGACACATTCTTAGACATCAAGGAATTGTGAAATTAGCGCTGGAGGGAAGTGTGTGGGGTAAAAATCGCAGAGGTAGACCAAGAGATGAATACAGTAACCAAATTCAAATAGATTTAGGTTGCCGTTCTTATGAGGAGATGAAGAGCCTTGCTCAGGATAGATAAGGTTGGAGAGCTGCATCAAACCAGTCTCCGGACAGAAGACAACAAGAACAATCAATTTCTTTGAAGCCAAATCTAAAATACAGAATATACCTGATAGAACTTCTGCAATTTTTGCCACCGATACATCACCGATTTTTTTTAACTTTATCCCGTGAAACAAGGACTGGTGAACCATATTTTCTTAGTAGTCACGTGGAGGAAGATGATGATATTGCTACTGACTTGGGTAACAGAGTTTATGAGATAGATGATGATTTTGGTACGTGTTGATGAGTGTTAAACTCGAAATGTTTTATATTTTTAATCAACCAGTACACTGTATCCTGATAAAACAATAAATTTCTGTTCCGTTGATTATGAAATCTGCGTATTATCGTTTTATTCAGTTCTGTTCCAAGAGGTGAAGGGGTCTAAGCGCGGATATCCATTCCTTATATCTATCAATATAAGCCGGATGTTCTACTTATTTACTATCATTGGTAATAAGAAGGTAAAGAATCGAGTATTAATCTGAAATATTCCAAACTGTGAAATTATCATTTTCCCTCTTAGGAAAAGTATTAAACTTCGAGTTTTTTCAAAACTTTGATTTTGATATCTAGACACCTTGACCTCTGGAGCCTTTAATTACTATTTGTTACACATTAAAAGCAGCCAAGATCGGTGATTTCTTTTCACTTAGATTACCATTTTCGGCAGGCTCTACTAGCATAAGTGGATTTGTCTTATCGTACTGTTCTCAGTTGATGGGAAACTCTATAATAATGAAGTTTCTCGCTATTTTTTATTCAGTTTCATATGTACTGATAGTAATAGGGTAATATATATCCGATTATGGCAGAATAACCTGCTAAAGCCGATAATCGTAATAACAACGAGAAGTGGCAATATTGGCTGCTGTTTTGTGTAATCACCCCCATATCAATATCGTTTATTAACGTTATTGGTCAGTTTCGATTTTGTGATATTGGCAAGAAATGAACACGAATGATCAAAGCATAGCAGGAGATTATTATTCGGAAATGGCCAATAGAGGGAAATATACAGGGGATGGACACAGTATGGAAATGTAAAAAACGCAACACTTTACGTTTTACACGGATCTTCAGCATTCAGAACACTTACTTTTGTGTCCCAACTTCATCGCCGCTTTTGTGTCCCAGCCTCGTCGTAGGTGTCGGTGGCCGAGTGGAACGAGACCGACACAGTAACAAAAATAGCACGCTGGTGCAGGTACGGAGGGGAGCAGCCAGAAACTATAAACACTAGAGTAAATTAGAAAGAGATATATATTGCACAGAATGTAACAATACTTAACTTTTACATAGTACTGCAGAATGTTGATACATAGTTGTTAGAGGCCTGCCTAGTGCCTGTACGATAGCAAAGTCTTCAATGGTGCCTATCTGATTACGAAGGTCCTAACTCGTTGCTATCTCAGTCCGAAGTCACTGGTGTCTTTCCGTAGTGGCCACGAGCGGGGTTGCAGCAGAGGGCGCTCGTGGCTGTCGTCGTGAGAACGCCGCGCCGTGCGTGCATGGCGGCGCGCGGCGAAAGTAGGTGGCGCGCACTTTGTACTTGTGCGACACCACACTTACTATCATTTCGTATTGGATAAATATACCTCCTAATTGGTTTCCAAGGAAATCGTACTGTATTCATCCGGAAAAATAATGACAAATCCAGTTAGCGATGTTCGAAGTTGACAACGATCACGCACCCCTCTCAGGGTTCATAAATCTGGTGATTGTGGTGACCATAAAGATGTTTATATAACATGGACTGGCCGATGTAAGGAATTCCAAACTGCATCAGGATCCTCTCCAAATATTATGACAGGCGGGAGGTGAGAAAACTTTGATATCATGGTCGATCGGCTGTCCATAAGCCACATATCATGCATGTCAATGCCAAATGATGCCACCCTTGGTATATGGAGCGTAAACATTGATCGATTTAACAATGGACAAACTTGGCTCATCACGGTACACAATGTGGTGATCCAACGGCAGGGTGTGGGGATGCCCGGTGAATGCCAGCGCGTGTAGTGCCAACAGTAAAATGAAATGATTTCCAATCCATGGTGTACAACAGCAATCAGTTAGAATAAATATTCCTTCAAACCATCTTGATTGCAAATTTTTTTTATTAGTTAACGACGCGTTTCGCCCTTTAGCAGGGAATCTTCAGATAATCTGCGTGACAGAATTTACACAAAATTACAAGGCGGAATTACAAACGGTTATAATGGTACATTGGCTTATTTTGTGTTAAGAAGACAGTATAAATGGTAAAAAAAGCTTACAATGCGCTCTCCGTGGTGTGACACCGTAAGTTGTTATTGCGGTGTTTCTATTTTCGTAGAATGTTTTTTGGATTTCCTTGTGGCCCTACAAATGTTCGGGTAACAACGAATTTTTGCAGGATTAATACAATACGATTTCCTTGGAAACCAATCAGGAGGTATATTTATCCAATACGAAATGAAAGGAAGCGTTTCGAATGCTGAATATCCGTGTACAACGTAAAGTATTGCGTTTTTTACATTTCCATATTCTGTCCATCCACTGTATATTTCCCTCTTTTGGCAATTTTTGAATAATAATCTCCTGCTATGCTTTGATAATTCATGTTCATTTTTGCCAATATCACAAAATCTAAACTGACGAATAATGTTAATAAAGGATATTGATATGAGGGGGGAGGGGTGACCTGATCTACAGACTTATTACACAAAACTGCAGCCAAGATCGACACTTCTTGTTGTTATTACGATTACGGTTTCGTTGTTACCCGAACATATGTAGAGCCACAAGGAAATCCAAATAACATTCCAGGAAAATAGAAACACCGCAATAACAACTTACAGTGTCACACCACGGAGAGCGCATTGTAAGCTTTGTTCACCATTTATACTGTCTTCTTAACACAAAATAAGCCCATCTACCATTATAACCGTTTGTAATTCCGCCTTGTAATTTTGTGAAAATTCTGTCACGCGGATAATCTGAAGATGCCCTGCTAAAGGGCGAAACGCGTCATTAACTAATAAAAAATTTGCAATCAAGACGGTTTGAAGGAACAGTAAAATTAAGTGGGGTGGTGTTATGGTGTGGTCGTGTTTTTCATGGAGGTGCTTGCACCCCTAGTAGTTTTGCGTCGCACTATCACAGCACAGGCCTACAATGATACTTTAAGCCCCTTCTTGCTTCCCACTGTTGAGCGACTGCTATTTTCTAACATGATCGAGTACCTGTTCATAATGAGCGGCCTGTGGCGGAGTGGTTACACGATGATAACATCCCTGTAATGATCTGCCCTGCACAGAGTCTTGACGTGAATCCTATAGAGCACCTTATGGATGTGATGGAACGCCAACTTCTTTCCTAGCCTTACCGACCTGCTTCGATTTCTCTGCTCAGTGTGACACTCCGTTTAGAACGAGCTTCCATTCCCCAAGAAACTTTCTAGTGGTCATCAAGGCTGTGGGTCTACACCATTTTTAATTGCAGCACTGCCGATGGAGGGCGCCACGAACTTGTAATTCATCATCAGCCAGGTTTCCGGATACTTGTGATCACATAGCGTAGACAAACGAAATACCCCGAGTTATGAAAATTAAACTAAAAGTACACAATCCAAGCAGGTGCTGATGTGTAGAAGTGAATATTGAAGAACTATACCTTTACAGCATTACGACCGCACCAACACAGGAGGTCACTGACAACGTAGATAACCATCGCCGCAAGCTGCCCATGGCAGAGTATGCTCCTCAAGACGACGATCAAACTCCAGCCGAGCACTGTAGACTCAACCAGGAAGACTGAAGGGTGCGGCCGTTCTTGGAGGTGACGTTGCCTATGAACAAACTCCTCCGCCGTCAGTAATCGCCAAAATGGTAGGACACTACATCAACAGCCTCGTGGACGGCCGATCCGCACAAGGTCTTGTCGACTTGGGAGCGTCATATTCGGTCATTTCGGAGAGGTACCGTCGCCACTCACAGAAGATCACTTTTTCTAAAACGAAAACATCCAGCTAAGGGTGTGGGGGGGAGGGGGGGGGGTAATTCGAAGCTTGCTGGAATATGCATTCCTCATGTCTGTATAAATGACCAAACGCATCTCCCATCCTAGAAGAATGTAATCATTACTACATTCTCGGTTGGACTTCCTAAACGACTCTCTTGCTATTGTAGCACATTCTTTCATACTCACTGCTGTGAAAGTTGTTACCAACTGACAGTTGCAACGACACTAGAGCTCCTAGTGGTTGGCAAGCCGCCGAAAGAGTGATGTTTGTATATAATTATATGTATACGTAATTAAGGAAATAGTTAATATAATTTTTGTGTTAGAAGCATTAATAACATATCAAGAGTCATACATAATACGGAAATTTATGTGAAAACAGTCCAACTTAACTGATTCAGTGGTATAGCTTAGAACTTCGTCAGGAACCAATACTTACGAATATGTGTATATTTGCAGATTATTCCGCTGAAAGTAAGTAAAATATAAACATAATAGAAACATAAATTTCTATTATGGTCTGTTCTTACTATGACAAAGGATATTTTGACACCTATCATTGTGGTATGGGGTCTAATGATTCTCACGTTTTTTAGGCTTCACTCGTCTTTATTATAAGCGCATATTTCTTTGAGTATGATTACTTTAGCTTAAGAAGGCAGTGTCTTGAAGATCCTTGCCCTTTGGGGTTCAGCTGTAGCAACAATGTGGAATTGGGTTTTTCTTTGTTGAATACAGTTTGATTCCTTTTTCAGTTTTCTTGCCACGTCTGTTATATTTTTCTTTAAGCTACAGTTGTGATGGCTGATTTGGTACGTTAAATACTGTAGTTATTGAATTCTATATTCGTTTCCTACGTTCCACCCTCACATATTTCACTGCAATTGAAGTGATAAAAACGTTTTCTTGAGAAGGAAAAAGACATCTTTTGGACAAGGGGAGGTATTCTGGTGTTTTCTAGCCTTTTTCTAATAGTAAATTAAATTATTCAGTAAAAGCCTGTAGGTTACAAGTTTACAGTAAATAAACTGTGCTGCTGTGTACCGTTTCCTACCTTGTCAGGGATCTTAGCAAACCTATGAAAGACAAAATTTAGGCTATTTTTAAGTTATTACCTATTTTATAATACTACATACGTACCCTAATGTAAAAAATGTGTTAAAATCAATATACACGATACTATTCGCACTCATCCACTATCGTATTCATAAAAGTAGCTTGCCGGCCACTTGGAGCGCTGCAGTCGTACTGCATAACAAAAATCAGCGGGAGTGTCTTGACTGTATACATTAGAATGTGATTGTAGTTTGTGGACGCTCGGAGATTACGTGAGACGAGATGACCGTGGAGACGAAGACAGGCATCCTAGTGTATGGAAGTTGTGTGATGGGTCAATTGCCTTGTCCTGCGGTTAGTGGTTAAAACGTATCTGTCATGTGTCATGCAACACATCAGCCCATGGACCTTAAAGTAGAAGGTAATTGGGCTTACGAATAGAGAAAGATGTATTCGTTCCAGCCTCTGTTGTCTCATTCCACAATGAAATTAGGGATAATTAATTGCCGTACTGAACCACACTGTCTTTCACCCGAACAATTTCCATCAGTTTTGTTTTAAAGGTTTTTAAGGTATTCATGCACAGATTGGTCATCAAGTATCAGAATTTACACAATTCTCCCCTTCCTTTTTCTATACTCAAACGTGGTTTCCTTCTGTATATTACTTATGGGGAGCTGCGGTGAAGTAGCCGAGCGGTCTAAGGCGCCTTGCTGCGGAGCGCGCGGTTGCTCGCCGTCGGAGGTTCGAGTCCTCCCTGGGGCAGCAATGTGTGTGTTTGTCCTTAGGTTAGTTTACCTTAGTTTAAGTAGTTTGTAAGCTACGGACTGATGACCACGCGGTTTGATCCGATAGGTTTACAAACATTTGAACATTTGAACTTATGGGGATGTTCTTGCTGTGAACTATAGTCAGTCTGTCAAGCCGTTCTATCGGAACGGTTTCCTTCATTTTTACTTTAAACGAAAGGTATTCATTCGCAGATTTGTCATCAAATATCAGAATTAACTTAAGTCACTCCGTCATTTTTATTCAAACGATGTACCCTTCTGTCCTCGCACTGAATATTTTAATCAGTTTCCTTTACGATATCTTCGGTTCTAATTCAGGTACAGTTCTTTATTACCTCTGTGGACACTTTTCGAATTTTTCAAACTGCAGAAAAATATGAGAGCTAAGACGAAGAAAGCGATTTTGAAGACTTCCTCTTAAAAACCGGAAATTGTGAATACGCTTCTAATGATGAAAAATTGATCGACTGTCCTTCTTCAATAATTTCAAAGACTAACATAGTCACTGAAAGATATGGCAAAAGTCTATCTTCATCTTCCTAAGTTTGAAACTTTCCACGAGTGCAACTCTTGCTCCAAAAAATTAACACTGTGTTGAACATATCAGGGTACTTTTAGGTCTTCTTCCTGGAAGTTCAAGAACTTACAGGAGTGTTAATACATTGATAACGGATGATGATAGTGAACTTCGGCAGTTTCCCAAATAATTTCTGAAGAGCCTTCAGATGAGCGGTCTACATTTCATGTGCTGACTTTGAGAGAATGAGCTACTGCAATTCTCCCCAGGAATTTGAATGCAGCTAAGGGACTACTGAATGGGGCGAGGCTAATAGTTATAGAAATGTACAACAATAACATGGATTCAGAAGTTGTAACTGGTGTGAATATTGGGGAGCGAATAATGGTACCTCGCATATATTTGTCACCAACTGACATTACAATGTGATTCTTGAGTTTCTCTCGGCGTATTTGATAATGAAAGTATCCACGGGTGTACTGACGGTCTACAGTTTCAAACGGGCACTGTAGACCGGCAGTACACCCGTGGATATTTTGATGACATTACAATGTCCATGTCTTGTAAATGTCGGCTATTTCCTATTAGAATAGCGTTGTGTATTACAATAAACAAAGCTCAGAGACAGAGACGTGATCAAGTTGGAATCTATTTACCTGAATTTGTTTTTAGTCACGAGCAACTGTATGTTGCCTTATTCGAAACCACAACATTCACAAATGTTAAAGTAAAAATAAAACGCAAGGGCCAACACACAGCTAATATTGTGTGGAAGGAAGCGTTGTGAACTTAATTTGAGAAACTTTAAAATTTTTTGTAATTACAATTGTTTTTAAACAAGCGTTATGAAATGAATTTAAGATAACACATGGTTATATAACATTCTGTTCACTGTTACGGTCAATAATAAAATATTTTAAATGATAAATATTTAATTTCACTTATTTCTATATATTATGACTGCTCACTAATGGAACAAAGTATTTGCACAGGTCACCTGGTAGTATACAATAAAACAAACCACAAACGAAAGAAGCAAATGTGGTGCAATATCGCAGCCAGAAAATGACTAAATAAGTACGAGGTTACCCATGACAGTTGTGGAAAGCGGAAGAGGACATGGTGTTTTCACGTTGCCACTAGAAATGTGAGTTTCTTGAATCACCCTGAGTACAATATGAGTCAGATAGGTTTCTTATTTAAACTGTGTTTACAATATAAATTTTCAGATTACAAAACTTCCCTAAGAAAATAGAATTTTTATTTTATTTTATTTTATTTATTTATTTTTTCTTTTTTTTTTTTTTTTTTCTTTTTTTGCGTAAAGGTCCTGTACTGTACTGCGAACGGCTGAAAGCAAGGGGAAACTACAGTCATTACTTTTCCAGAGGACATGCAGCTCTGCAGCTCTACTGTTTGAATATATGATGACGTTTCTTGGGTAAATAATCCGGAGGTAGAATAGTCCTCCATTCGGATATCTGGACGGCGAGTACTCAGGAGGATGCCGTCATCAAGAAAAACAAAACAGGCATTTTACGAGTTGGATCGTGGAATTTTCCAACACTTAATCTCGTAATTAAGTTAGAAAATTTAAAAAGAGAAATGGATAAGTTAGATATGATAGGGATTAGTGAAGTCGATGGCAGGATGAACAGGATTTCTGGTCAGGTGAGTAGAGGGTTAGGTCCGATAATGAATAAAAAGTAGCAATGCGGGTAAGTTACTATAAACAGAATAGTGAACGAATTATCGCAGCAAAGATAGACCCAAAACCAACACCGACCACCCACAGTGGTTCACGTTTATATGCCAACTAGCACGACCGATGATGTATCGAAGAAATGTATGAGAAGTTAGAAGAAATCATTCAGATAGTTGAGGGAAATAAAAACTTGCTTGTGAGTGGAGACTGGAACTTGGTAGTAGGAATGGCAAGAGAAGGAAATGTAGTAGGTGAATATGGACTGGGAAAAACTGAATGAAAGAGGAGATCGCCTGGTTGAATTTTGCACAGAGTACAACTTGGTTTAATCATCATGAAAGAAGGGTGTATACGTGGAAGAGACCAGGAGATACTGGAAGGTACCACATTCACTTTATAATGGTAAGGAATTGATTTAGAAACCAGGTTTTACAGGCATTTTACAGTCGTCTGGCGACCCACCTGAATTAACCCCACGACCAGTGGTTTGCAACCCACCGTTTGGAAATCATTGTTCCAGGTGTTTCTGTTAGATCATACATACTATGTAAACCTCCGTCCAAAGTAAGTCTATTCCGTGCTCTTGTTTGTGCGTGACAAGTGCTTAACAAATAATTGCTGAGCCTAAACCTGTGTTTGATAACCAGCTGCATCCGATGACACTATTGTGTGCCGATATATATTCCTTGTGGCGGGGTCCACAACAATAACATAACCTTGTCTGCCATAGTGGCCGCCATAATGCATACAACATAAATGGTAGGTAAATAGAGGTACCTGACAGAGAGCATCCCAGGGTATCCCTGAGAGCTACAACACTGAGAGTCTCTTCTCGGCTTTTGGTAATATATGCAGTTTTTCTTGAAGGTCGTACTTTATTTACGATAATACAATGTACAATATCCATTAAACTAAACATTTTCAGGAACACCAGAACCAGTCAAGTTAATTCGACAGCTTGCGAGATGCCACATTACTTTCGTCGTAGGAGGTGCTTTTCCAGTACTGTATATGGGGCGGTTGAAAGCATCACGTTCATTAGTGATGATTCTACTAATACGAATACTCTGAGGACTAAAGGAATAGGATCAGAGGCTATATTTGACCTTTCTTCCATTTTTGTTGGAGTTACTTTGAATTTTAGTATTGAGAAGAATGACATTCTTTGAATAGCATTGGAGCGCTTGAGAGCTTAACGGACACGACTTTATTACTTAAATGACTTTTAATATTGGTGAAGTTGATAATAAAGATATTGGAATTATTGTAATATGACTTTTATTGTAAAGAATCGTAGTAGCCATGAGGTTGATAAAAATAAGGTTGTTTTTGATTGGATTAATGTTCAAATGTTTGTTAAGCTTATGTTCAAAAAATGTTCAAATGTTTGTACAGCTTATGGGACTTAACTACGGGGCCATCAGTCCCTAAACTTACAAACTACTTATGAACTACTTACGAACTAGGACGGCACAAATATCCATGCCCGAGGGGGGATTCGAACCCCCGACCGTAGTGGCCGTGCAGACAGTGACTGGAGCGCCTCAGTCCCTTCGGCCACCGCGGCCGGCTTGGATTAATGGTTCTTGCCTTTGTGAAAACGTTACTTTTAATGGAGATTATACATTGTATTATCATAAATAAAGTGTAATCCTGAAAGAAACCTATACATCGATCTTGTGAGAAGCCAAAAAGCGATTTTTTGGTGTTGTAGCTTTCATGTGCACCCTGGGATGCTCTCTGTGTGAGGCACCTCTGAGAATCTTTGTCAGCTGCTAGGAGTTCCTAGACAACAGAACGTAGCATGTCATTCTCGATGGAAAGAAGATTTCTAAAGTAAGAGTGATGTTAGGTGTGCCACAGGGGAGAGTCGTGGGACCATTGCTATACACAATATATAAAAATGACCTTCTGCATAACATCAGAAGTTCACTGACGCTTTTTGCGGCTGATGATTTGCTATATAGAGAGGTTGTAACAATGGAAAATTTTATTGAAATGCAGGAGGATCTGCAACGAATTTACGCATGGTGCAGGGAATGGCAATTGAGTATCAATGTAGACTAGTGTAATGTGCTCGAATACATAGAAAAAAAGATCCTTTATCACACAGATACACTATAGCAGGTCAGCAGCTGGATGCAGTTCATTCCATAAATTATCTGTGGGTAGGCATTAGAGGTGGTTAAAAATCGAAATAGAACGACCATATAAATGTAATCGTCGGTAAAACAAATGCCAGACTGAGATTCACTGGACGAGTCCTAAGGAAATGAAGTCCGAAAACAAAGGAAGTAGGTTGCAGTACACTTGTTCGGCCACAGCTTGAATACTGTTCACAAGTATGGGATCCGTACCATGTGGGATTGATGGAGTAGGAGGAAAGGACCCAACGGAGAGCAGAGCGCTTCGTTACAGTACTCGTGGAAGCGTTACGGAGATGATCGATAAACTCCAGTAGAAGACTCAGGAGAGACGCTCTGTCGCTCGGTACGGGCTATTGTCGAAGTTTCGAGAACATACCGAGGAGTCAAGCAGTATATTGCTCCCTCCTACATATATCTCACGAAGAGACCATGAGGATAAAATCAGAGACATTAGAGTTCACACAGATGCATACCGACAATCTTTCTTTCCACGAACAATAGGAGACAGGAATAGTAGGGAGAACCGTTTGTGGTACTCAAGGTACCCTCCGCCACACACCGTCAGGTGACTTGCGGAGTATGGCTGTCGATGAGGTAGAAATGTGGAACATCTGCGGCACTAAGACGTTTGGAGAGCAATATGGCGGACTACTTCTATAGCCGATTACCTTTAGCAGTTGTTGTTGTTATGGTCTTCAGTCCGGAGACTGGTTTGATGCAGCTCTCTACCCTACTCTATCCTGAGCAAGTCTTTTCATCTCCTCATAAGAACGGCAACCCACATCCATTTGAATCTGCTTACTATACGCGTCTCTTGGTCTCCCTCTGCGATTTTTACCCCACACACTTCTCTCCAATGCTAAATTTACGATTCCTCGATGTCTAAGAATGTGCCCTACCAAGCGATCCCTCCTTTTAGTCAGGGTATGCCAAAAATTCCTTTTCTCACCAATTCTGTTCAGTACTTCTTCATTAGTTATGCGATCTACCCACCTAATCTTCAGCATTCTTCTGTAGAACCACATTTCAAAAGCCTCTATTCTCTTCCTGTCCGCACTGCTTATCGTCCATGTTTCACTCCCGTACAAGGCAACACTCCACACAAGTGCCTTCAGAAAAGACTTCCTTACAGTTAAGTTAATATTCGATGTTAGCAAATTTATCTTTTTCAAAAATGCTTTTCTTCCCATTGCCATTCTGCATTTTATATCCTCTGTACTGCGACCATCGCATGTTATTTTACTACCCAAGTAACAAAACTCATATACCACCTTCATTGTTTCGTTATCTAATCTAAATCCTTCAACGTCGCCTGATTTTTTAAGACCGCATTCCATTATTTTTCTTTTGCTCTTGTTAATGTTCATTTTATACGCTCTCTTCAACACACTGTCCATTCCGTTCAACTGCACTTCCAGGTCCTTTGCTGTCTCTGACAGAATTACAATGTCATTGGCAAAACGCAATGTTTTTATTTCTTCCCCCTGAATTTTAATCCCTATTCCAAATTTTTCCTTGCTTTCCTTCACCGCCTGCTCGATGTACAAATTGAACAACATCGGAGAAAGGCTACAACCCTGTCTTACTCCCTTCCCAACTGATGCTTCCCTTTCATGCCCCTCGAGTCTAATAACTGCGGTCTGGCTTTTGTACCCCTGATGACTTCAAAATTTGAAAGAGTGTAGTCCAGTCAACATTGTCAAATGCTTTCTCCAAATCCACAAAAGCTAAAAATGTTGGTTTGCCTTTCCTTAATCTATCTTCTAGGATAAGCCGTAACGTGAGTATTGCCTCCCGTGTTCCTACATTTCTCTTGAACCCAAACTGATCTTCCGCGAGGTCAGCTTCTACCAGCAGTAGCAGTAATGACAGTAAATAATGGGTGGAAACGTCAGTGAAAATGGAAGTTTGAATCAGGAGTGAAGCAGTGTCCAGATAGCGTACTGAGTGAGCAGCTCCGTCTCCATAAGTTAGAAAAACGTTGAGTCAGGACGGGGGTCAAGTAGGATGATGAACAGCGTTGCAAATCGCCGGCGCTGCGACCTGCGCTTAAGTCGTTTTAAAACTCGCTGGCGCCGTCTGGAAATCGATAATTCACGCCTCGTGCCACTTCTTCCGCGTTGGACAACGAGCGGTCGCGTCTCGACTTTCTAACGCAGACACGAGTCGTGAGTCTCCAGTTGGCATCGGTGTGGGAATTCAATTGGCTGAAGGGCGCTGAGCGCAGCAGACAGCGTGGTGCCCCTGCCATCAGCGTTAACGAGCTGCTTTCTTGCGGAGCAGCTAGCAGTCTTTTCGACACCTGTCCACGCGTCATGTCCTGCTCAACGTCGTAACACTGCAGAGGATGACTTACACAACCACTTGACGTTTGAAAGTGATACTCTTTGAATACTAGTGATAAATGGCAGACAGCTAAGTTATTTATCTTTTAGCCTATTTATTTTGTTTCTAGCAACTTGCTATTCTGTTCATGCAGTGGTTGTTGTAGTGTTACATGTGATTCATCAAAAGAAAGGTGCTAAAATGAACAATTAATAAACTGCCACGATTTGCATTTTGTGTATAAAATAACTTATTTATTAATTCCTGCCTTGAGTTAGTACTCCTAGCACTTCTCTCTTTTTCCATCTCCTCTCTTCTAAAAAAAACATGTTACATTTACTGGAGAATATATAAGACATAAGGCTGTCTTGCATAATGTAAAAAATTATAAGTGCAGTATTCAAACAAAGTAGGATAGTAATCAAAATACAAGTGACATTTAAGATTCGTACGGTATCATATTTATTGAGTTATATGTTCACAAGTGTCTAATTTTGCAAGGATATATTCATCTGTGTAAGTGTGTATGTCTATAAAATCTGTTGCGAATACAATTAGTAGTAAAGAAGTAATAGATTAAAACTTTGTGCGTGATGGGACGGATTTCTATGAACGTTACTGTTTATCTGCTCATATATCATGAACTACTTGTCGTACTGTGATTCAGTTTCAAAAGTGCGTTCAGTTATATGTGTGTATATTGCCTGTAAAATTTTCTGTGGCTACATCGTGTAGTGTTCAAATTATAAATAGTAATGTTATGCCGTAGTTTCAGTCCATGAACAGTGGAAAAGTAGTAAGCGAGAAACTCTTTTCCTTTCATCATTTTACCATGCTTCAAATTATATATATATATATATATATATATATATATATATATATATATATATATACATACAATTGTAATATTCGATCTCGAAAAGTTTGTTACAAGTCGCTCAGTAATGTCATTCTTATGCAATGTCTGAATAAAATCTCGTCGCATTACGTAGGGGTTTATTGCAACTCCTCTTACCCCAACAGCGTTATTACCTCACGGTAAGGAATATGTGTACTAAATTTGGTACAAATCGGTCCTGTGGCTTTTGAGGAAGTGAGTAACATTGTTTTTTGATGCAGGAGTTTTTGACGCATCTCGTTGTTAAATACCGTCATATCTCGTGAACTATGTGTTGTACGTGATCCTTACACTTATGGCAACCGTCCTCATGGATTGAAGTTTACGTGTGAAAAATTTCATAAAGGTTGGAACAAAACTGTAGATTTGCATGTAATACTAAAAAACACACACACAAACACACTGAAACTCTGTTTTATTTATAAACTAGCTGAAATCCTGGCGTGTCCGGACTATTTGTTTATCCAGGCCTTGAGACAGTACTTCTCCTATCTTATGTACATATTTGTTTTAAGTGCACTATCCAAACAAAGAAAGATAGTAGTCAAAATACAAATGACACATCAAATTCTTGTCATATGATATTTATTGAATTATATGTATACAATTGTTTAATTATTTAGATATATATTCATTTGTATGTCTTTAAAATCTCGTAGGAATAATACTGGAAGTAAGAATAGATTAAAACTTGGTGCGTGATGCAGCTGTTTTCCATGAACGTCACTGTTTATGTGCTCATATATCATGAACTACGTGTCGTACTGTGATACAATTTAGAAGGTACATTCAACTATATGTGTGCATACTGTCTGCAAAATTTTCTGCGGCTACATTTTTAAGTGTAGACTTTATAAATTGTAACGTCATAACGAATGGTGTAGTTTTAGTCCATGAACAGTGGAAAACTAGTAAGCGAGAAACTTTTTTCCTTTCATATTTTTGCTATGTTTGTCAGCGAGAAATAGTTCAATAAAGGGTTGAAATTATGTTTAAAGTTTGTTGGAAGTCTCTGAGTAGTCTCGTTTTAATATACTGTATTCATAAAGTCTCGTTTCAGTATGTGGGAGTTTCTTGCAACTCCTGTTGTTTATGAAGTTATATCTCTTGAACCATGTGTCGTATGTAGTTCTTACCATTACAGAATTGGCACATCACGGAAAGGAATATGTGTACCAAATGTCTTCAAATGTTTGTAGAGCTTATGGGACTTAACTACGGGATCATCAGTCCCTAAACTTACAAACTACTGATGAACTACTTAATACTAAGGACGGCACAAATATCCATGCCCGAGAGGGGATTCGAACCCCCGACCGTAGTGGTCATGCAGACCGTGATTGGCGCGCCTCAGTCAGCTCGGCCACCGCGGCCGGCTATGTGTACCAATTTTGGTTCAAATCTGACAGTGATTTAGCAGGAAATTTGCAACACTGTCGCGTAAGGCAGCAGTTTTTCACGCATCTCATTCTTTATGACGTTATACCTCGTGAAGTGTATGTTTTACGTCATCCTTAAACTTACGGCGACCGACCTCATGGATTGAAGCTTACGTGTGCAAAATTTCATAAAGATTGGAAGGAAACTGTGGATTTGTGTACAGTACGTAAACACTAAGAAAGACGCTAGAAGCAATTTTTAAATGCAAATGCAAAAAGTTTGAATCTATCTCAGATTAATAATCAAATGACGATGGTTTGGTATGTTCTTTACGAAGCGCTTGCTGCAGTCGGCAGATCCGTTCTTTCTCTAATAGGTTGTCGTAGCATTCTGACACATTGTTCTTTTGCTCTGATTTTGTATGAGGATTCTAGATGCATCATATTGTAAAATGTAAGTATTGATGGTGAAATTTGTTTACTAATAATAAGGATGGTTTTCTTTTAACGTTGTAATTGGATTTATTCAAATAATTAAAAGAAATTTTTCTTCCCCATCACAAATATGTTTTCATTTTACACGAATGAACTATTATAGTTTCCGCCACTATAAAGTGTAAGTATAGTATAATTGCTACTCTGAAATGTGGCGTACGAGAGGAATTTTGTTGCTCTAAGTATTCAAGTAAATCGTTACCTATATCTAGTTTACTGTTAATTAAAACATTATATTTTGGGTAACTGTAAAAATCAGAATCCAGGTATTATTGTTGTAAAACACAGTATGGATAGCAGAACATAAATATCACTAAGAAAGACTACTGGTCCTAGTTTGATAATGTTGTTTAAATAATTCAGAATCCAAGTATTTTCCCGTAGTGCATCGATTGGGTTGGCGTCACAATAAAATGAGAAGTGTCAAAATATGAAGCTTCGCAGGATTATCTGATACCAGCTATTCCTTAATTAACCTATTGCGACGCATTGGGTCTTTCTTAGTAAAGAGGAAGACAAATTCCAAAGGAGAAACTAAAAGCCACACGATGAAAGGTAAGTATATCGGTAAAATAACCGATTTGGAAGGCGATGGATAATTTTAAGGAACTTTATTTAGTGGCCAGAAGTATTTTGTGTAAAATACAGCCGCGGTAAAATAGCCGTGCACACTAAGACGCCCAGCTGCGGTGCGCGCAGCCGTTCGCCGTCGGGGGTTCGAGTCCTGTCTCCGGCATGGGTGTTTGCGTTATCTTAGCTTAAGTTACTTTAAGTTAGTGTAAGCAGTTTGTAATCTTGGGAACCTATCAACGTAGATAAGTCCCTTAGATTTTTCAAACATTTTGAACATGTTTTGTAAAAAAAACACATAATCTATTGCATAGAATTCTTAGTTAATGATTTACCTCAAGCAATCGATTCAGAATATTTCGAATGGTTACAGCCGACGTTCGATTTTGGGAAAGATCGGCGATTAAATTGAAATGCATTACAAAAGTATGGTCCGGTGTAGTGGCTACATAGCTTTCTAAGCTTTGTTGGTGATCTTGCCAACCAAGATGTGGAAGTGTTGGAGTAGATGATAAACACGGAAGCCTCTGTCACATCTTCAGTAAAGTATCCGTTTATTGTCCATGTTTCTTATTTGGTTTCTCAATTTTTAAGCGACCTTCGGTTCCTGAAGTAAGTGTTTGTGTTTTTTTTTTTTAGATATTTTTCTATGATGACATTCTGCTGTCCAAACAAAAATTTTCACACTATATATATCACAGCCTATTTATGATACGGGACTAGCTGGGTATGCATTTATTCTGGTCTTAAGTCATCTCTCCCTTTTCTCTCACTGTACATCTTCTCATTCCTTCTCTCTCCGTACAACTCGTCATCTACCCTCTCTCTGTTTATATCTTTCTACCTTCACTCAACCACCTTTCCTCTTTCTGTGCTAATCACCTACTCCTCCCTCTGACGAACTCCTCCTCCACATTCTTATTCTACTGCCTTCTCCATATATGAACTTCGTTAACTTTCATGGTGATGAATGAAGTGGTGAAGGCATCCTCCTCCAGGAATCGTATGTAATCTCAGGTAACGGTGATTATCCTCTTGATTTGAAGCTTAAGAGTCCAAAATTTCATGTAGATCAGAATAAAACCGTAGATTTTGTCGTATTTCGTAGATACAGACTCTCGGCCATACACCACATAAAATTTGACGTAGACAGTGACTTTCCTCTTGTTTTGAAGAGTGAATGTGCTAAATTTCCTCGCAATCGGAAGAACGGTACGGCAGATCATAATGGAGCAGTTTCACAGGAGTCTCAGCGTTCAAGACGACTTGTGTCCTATAATACATTTCCTACAATGGAATAATTTTGTAGATGCATTGATTGACATAAATGGAAACTATTCAAAACATGTCGCGATTCCATTTAGTAGTCAAGTAGTAATAAGACTAAAAGTCAATATAAAACGAACAATTTGCAACGTTGGTTGTTTTGAGATTGTTAAAATATATTAAAAGGTCATTCATAATAAGCAGCTTTTCCATCTCTCAAGAGAGGGTACCCATAAGCTGTCGCTGACGAGATCAGTTTATTCGTATTACAGATCATAAGAAAGGACGCTGAGAACAATTTGAAATGCTATGCACCGTTGGAAGGGGCAGGAGAGGAGGGGCGGATGGGGCGCAAAGGAAGGAGGCGATGCAGAACCAGTCTCCTACTTGTATATCAGACGTGAATGGAATGAGTTGTATGCTTAGACTACTACAAAATGAATCCAGTTGTGAACGTCATGTTGTTAGTGGATGATTTCGGTATTTCGAGGAAAGAGCAACGAAGGTAGATGGTACAGTTCTCGAACAGATTAGAAAACGGCTAAAGGAGAACTTTGGCAGAAGAAGAAGTCGCCGATGAAGAAGATATTGGAAGTTATTTTGGGGATGATCCAGCGATACACCTAGAAACTTAACAGGTTCCACAAGAAAATGATCTAGCATTACGTGTAAATGACGCGGGCAGCAGTTCTTATGATTTAGCACTACCAAACGAAGTACAAAATGTCCTGAATGTTACTTGGCCCGTCCTGGGAAAATATGGACGAAGCAGCCAAAAGGAAAAAATCCGCCACGATAATGCCCTCTCTAGTGACGTGCACTACGATAATGATACAAAATGGCAGTGACTACGGTAATGGCAGCATGGACTGCTGCACCCCGGCAACTCATCCAGAACTACTTTCGTACAACTAGGAGGTGTTGTGAGGTCCCTATGGTCTCGACATAGTCGGTTTTCTGTAACATTTAGTTTTGCGAACTGGCTAAGATGTATATTGTAAGTGGCGCAGTAATCTTAGGAACTGATATTGTAGAGTAGCGCGCTGGCTGCAAGACGGCAGTCAGTTGCGAGTCAATTGCGAACTGTGTTGAGAGGGAGCTGCTAGGAGTTGCCTGTTGTGTGAGGTAGCGCGAGGACGCTGTTGGAGAAGGCAGTTGTTAAGTATATGTTGCAGCACGCCATTATTGTAACGCGTGATGTTAATTTAATTTTCTGTAATATTTTTTCTACTTCATATTTTTTTAAGAATACATAATTTCCAATTTTAAAAAAATGCAAGGTATCCCGAATAAATTAAATAAATATAATTTTAATAGAAATTTGCAAGGTATCTCGAACAGATTAATGTTTAATGGAAATTGATCAGCACTACGTAGTGCAAAAATGAACTTTTAAAACTCGAACAATGCGGTGACTTAGAAAACATTAGTATGCGCAACGGACACGCCCGGAAAATGGGGAAACTCAAACACTAGAATTTATGGCCCTGTCGATAGTACTCTCAAAGGGTACAGCTAAACTGATTAACTTGAATAATGAAAGGGGGAAACAATCTGACTGCGACACAGATAAATAAAATTTGACTTACCTCGTATCTTCTTATTACAAAACTGGAAACAGGAAACAGCAAGCACCTCGCTTCATGCAGTATTTCAGTATTAAAAATTTTCAGAAATGATAGGTGGGTAGTAATTAAGTTCAACAACAATCATAAATAAAGAAAATGAAAGGAAGGGGAAACTAACTACCAAAATTAGAAAGCAGAACCCAAATTGAATATTAGAAATTATGTACTCTTAAAAATATGAAGTAGATAAATATTAAAAAAAATTAACATCATTAATTACAATAATGGCGTACTGCAACATATACCTAACAACTGCCAACAGCGTCTTCGCGTTACCTCCCAACACAGCTCGCAATGACTCGCAACTGCCTAACCTCTCGCAGCCAGAGACCTTACTCTACAATCGAACTTTCAAAGATTACTGCGCTACTTACAATATACATCTATGACCAGTTCACAAAAATAAATGTTACAGAACACCGACTAGGTCGGAACCATAGGGACCTTACAGTGTGTTGCAGTGATTATAACTACGAATGGTGGCAACTCTCAATATTGTTGTCATCATCTTTTACCATTTCAAATGAGACTGTATTTTCAGTCTTGTGATCTTTTTACGAGTCATCTCCCAAATAAATTTGTCTGTGATACTTCCATCCTTGGTGTTGGATTTTGAATTACTAACAGAACATATTCTTGCCTAAGATACCGTAACCCGATCCTCTTGCCAACTACTTTTGTCTTCCAACATGTAACTGGTATAGTGTGTTCCATTGCATGTCTGAAGCATTCTCTCAATTCAATTCGAATGAACAGGGAAGGAAGGCGACGTGCGTCGATGGCAGTATTTGCTAGTCTGGGAGAGTTGCTGCGAGGTAAAACGTTGCTCTTCCTTCGGGGCTGCGTTCCGAAAAGTGTGACAGTCTCTGTTGCGTTAGTTTTCCCCGGTACAACACGGCGAAGGAAAACCGAGGTTATCGCGAGAAGAGGCGAGTCGGGGGTCACGCACCTCCGCGAAACGTTGCGGAGACGTCTCCCGGTTTCGTCGTAAAGGGCCTGCGTTGTGTGGGAAATGACGGCATTCTGATGGCAAGATCTGCATAGCTGTAAGCCGTGGTCTGGCGCAACGAAAACCATTTGTATCTGCGCGGCCCAAGAACCCGTCTACAAGGCAACGCAAACGGTTTTCTGCGAATCTACTTTCCGGGTGTTGCTTATATGAGATTACAACTGCCAGAGCACGTATGAACTAATCTACTTTGTCATGTTTCGTGGTAAATGAATAGGAGAAAGAGCACACTTCGTAGGCATGATCCCTATCTCTCCCTCTCTTTCCAAGCATTAATTCCGACTTGCGATTTCTGCTGGGTTTCTACATCTCCTCCATTTCTTTCAGTCGCTGACATTTTCTGCTATTCTGCCAAAAACGTGCATGTCTGCCTTAATGTTTCAGTCCATCTCCTTGTCCATCTTCCTTGTGGGCTTGTTTCTCCTGGGTTGAAGTGTAACGCTGGTTTTGCAACTGAGTTGTCCTGCTTTCTCATGACGTGACCGTACTAGCGGGTACGAGATTCGCTTACTTCTCTATGATTGGAGCAACACCAAACCTTTGCCGGACTTGTGTATTTTTTATGTAATAGTATCGGGTAGACTCCATGAACTTCTACACCTACATCTACATAGATACTTTGCAAATTATTTTTAAGTGAGTGGCGCACGGTTCATTAACCACTTTCATAACCATTCTCTAATAGCGCGCAGGAAGAAAGAACACCTAAATCATACCGTTTTCGACCCGTTTCTTTTATTTTATTGGAATAGTCATGTCGTCCTATGTAGGAGGGTGATAGCAAAATATTTTGACATTTAGAAGGAAAAGTAGGTGATTGAAATTTCGCAAATAGAACTCGCCGCAGCGAATAACGTCCTTCATTTAATGATTTCCACCTCAAATCGTGCAACATTTCCCTGACGCTCCCCCCCCCCTCTTCCCTGTAACGTGATAAAACAAAACGAGCTGCCCTTCTCTGAACCTTCTCAATATCTTCCGTCAGTCCCA
This sequence comes from Locusta migratoria, assembly GCA_026315105.1. Taxonomy (NCBI): domain Eukaryota; kingdom Metazoa; phylum Arthropoda; class Insecta; order Orthoptera; family Acrididae; genus Locusta; species Locusta migratoria. The sequence goes on from CM048751.1 coordinate 171,855,629, forward strand.
CCTGGTGAGGGTCCCACACTGGGCAACAGTACTCCAGGAGAGGACGCACAAGTGCGATGTAGGCAGTCTCTTTGCTGGAGCTGTTGCACCTTCGAAGCGTTCTGCCAATGAAACGTAACCTTTGGTTCACCTTCCCCGCAATATTTTCTACGTGTTGCCGCCAGTCTAAGTTGTTCCTAATTGTAACTCCTAGGTATTTTGTAGAATTTATGACCTTAAGATTTGACTTATTTATCGTGTAATTGAAGTTCGGAGGATTTCTTTTAGTCGTCATGTGAATTACATCACACTTTTCTTTATTTAGTGTCAATTTCCAATTTTCGCACCATGTAGAAATTTTGTCTAAATCGCTTTGCAGTTGCTTTTGACCTTCTGTTGACTTCACTAACCGATGAACAACAGCATCATCCGCGAACAGTCTAAGGGAGCTATTCACATTGTCTCCTACATCGTTTATAAGCACAAGGAAGAGTAGGGGACCTATAACGCTTCCCTGTGGAACGCCAAATATCACTTCTGCTTTACTTGATGACTTACCGTCAATTACTACGAACTGCGTCCTTTCAGATAGGAAATCGTGAATCCAACTGCACAATTGGGGTGATATTCCATAAGCACGCAATTTCATTAAAAGCCGCTTGTGAGGAACAGTGTCAAAAGCCTTCAGGAAATCCAGAAATATGGAATCGATTTGATTCCTTGTCAGTGGCACTTATCACTTCATGTGAATAAAGGGAAAGCTGTGTTTCGCAAGACCGATACTTTTTGAATCCGTGTAGACTATTGGTTAATAGGTCGTTCTCTTCAAGGTAGTTCGTAATTTCGATCAAATTATATGTTGCAGAATCCTACTGCAAATCGACGTCAATGAGATGGACCTGTAATTTTGTGGGTCACTCCTATTGCCTTTCTTGAATATTGGATTAACTTGGGCAACTTTCCAGTCTTTGGGTACGGATCTTTCGCTGAGTGATCAGTTGTGTATGATAGCTAAGTTTGTACCTATTGCATCAGCATACCCTGAGAGGAATATAGTTTGTATGCAATCTGGCCCGGAAGATTTGATTTTTTTTTAGTGACTTATATACACGACTAGTGTCTGAGGTAGTGCTGGATGAAATCGACACCTTAACTCCTGCAGGGCTGTTCATAAATCCGTAAAAGGGAGCGGTAAACAGCACTTTGCAAAGCATCCCAGATGTGCTCAATAATGTTCATGTGTGGGAGGTGTTTTAACTCAGAAGAGCAATTCTACCATATCACTCCAAATGCACATGCGACACACCATTACAGAGCCTCCACAAGCACCAACAGACGCCCGCTAATATTCAGCGCCCATGGATTGAAGAGGTTGTCGCCATATCCCTACAGGTCCATGCGCTCGATAGAACTGAAAACGAGACTCGTCACGCCAAGAAACATGTTTCCTGCCATGAATAATCCAATTTCGTTGTTGACGGTCCCAGCCAGCGCGTAAAGCTTTCTGTCTTGAAGTCAACAATGACACACTAGTGGACTTTCGGCTCCGAGTGCCGATATCGATGGTGTTTGCTTGAGTGGTTCGCAAACTGACCGTTTTGATGGCAAAGCAATGAAATCCCTTTGCAAAATTGCGGTAGGCTTGCCGTTCTGTCAAATTGAAAGATTCTCATCAGTCGTCGTAGATCCCTTTCTTGTAGGACCTTTTCCAAACCGTGGCGGTCAGATATTTGATGTTTTACCGGATTCCTGATGTCCAAGGAGCAATCCTTAACTGTCGTACGGGAAAATCGCCACTCTACGCTACCTCGGAGATTATGTCCTATCTCTCGTGCGCCGACAATGTAGGTTTATCTCTCTTCTATGACTATGGCCCATTATAACTTTAGCAGCAGTAACCAATCTAACGCCTGCACCAAACACCTGTTGTCTTCTTTGGTTCTTGAATGTATAATGAACTCTTTTAATTTCGCCGTTTCAGAAGTGACATTTTCAGTTTCTGGTATTACTCTACCATAAAACAGGTGCGCATTGTCTTTACATTTTGACTATTTCTGGTATCTGTTACTGATACTGCCTTGTTCAGTTGCAAAAGTGAGTAATTTGATGATAGTAACAATCTTTACAGCCTTGTGGCATTTTACCGTGAAGTCATCGAAGTTATCTGCAGGTCTTATGTAACATATCTCTGTTCCCTGATTCTCTACCTTATCATTTAACACTTTTGAGTAATTTCTAGCTTACATAGATTGTTGCCCGGTGTATCATGGTCACAAACTTTTGCTTTTAGTTACTGAGACATCTTCCAACGCAGATCAATCCAGTGATCTCTCTGCACCTGGGCCAAGCTACATTCACCCCAATAGAGAATATAGAGAGTTCTGTCACAGCCTGAGTTGTCGACGGACCCCTGCAACTAAAAATGCATTGGTCTACTTCGTGTCTTCTTCGCCAATACGTAACCTCAGGTTTGGGAGCTACATTCTACGTATTGAGTCTTCTTGACATTGAGATGAAGTCCATTTTCAGCCAGTCTGTCCTTCAACGTTTGAAACTGTTGCTGGAGTTCTGGGCGGATTTGTTCGCCAAGTACCACGTCATCGGTATAAAGAAGAGTCTAGGGATGAGAACCCTGTATGTCAGCTGTTATCGTATCAGTGCAGAGGATGAATAGCAGTGGTGAAAGGGCAGAAAGTTGATGATCACCCACAGTGATACCGCAGGCAGATAAATTCCAACAGGACGCCGGGCAACAGTAGTGAAATTACGATACAGAAGTAGCACAAAGCTTACTGTTCAGAGATACTCTTCAGGGACGCCATGATAACTAAGAGCTTGCTAAGTAAGAGCGTATACGATACGGTCGAAAGCATTTTCAGGTTTTAGAAATGCCATGTGTATAGTTTCTCTCCTCTGCTTTTCGATCAAAAGGAGTGTGCTGTGGACAGCATCGATGCTACTGCCTCCCTTAAAAATTTCACACTGGTTTGGTGTTATAGAGGCAGTACCGGGTGATCAGAAAGTCAGTATAAATTTAAAACTTGATAAATCACGGAATAATGTAGATAGGTAAAAATTGACACACATGCTTGGAATGACATGGGGTTTTATTAGAACTAAAAAAAAGTTCAAAAAATTTCCGACATACGGCGGTGGACAGCAGAACGCCAGTGAGAGGCACGCCCATATGTTACAGAAACGCATCATCCCCAGCCTAGCTGATAAACACCTGCTGGAACGTACGATTTTTATGCTCCACGTTTATGCTAGAAGCGTGAAAGATCTCTGGCGCGCGTCGTTAGGTGATGATCGTGTGCTCAGCCGCCACTTTCGTCATACTTGGCCTCCCAGGTCCCCAGACCTCAGTCCGTGGGATTATTGGCTTTGGGGTTACCTGAAGTCGCAAATGTATCGTGATCGACCGACATCTCTGGGGATGCTGAAAGACAAAAACTGACGCCAATGCTTCACCATAACTCCGGACACGCTTTACAGTGTTGTTCACAACATTATTCCTCGACTACAGCTATTGTTGAGGAATGACGGTGAACATATTGAGCATTTTCTGTAAAGAACATCGTCTTTGCTTTGTCTTAATTTGTTATGCTAATTATTGCTTTTCTGATCAGATGAAGCGCCATCTGTCAGACATTTATTTTAACTTTTTTTAATCTAATAAAATCCCTTGTCATTCCAAGCAGGTGTGTCAATTTTTATCTCTCTGTCTACATTATTCCGTGATTTATTAAGTTTTCAAATTTATACTGACGTTTTGATCACCCGGTATTTCACAGTCTGCTATCAAGTATTCGTTCAAACATTTTTAAATTGTGACAGAGGAGTCGAACAGGGCGACAAGTCAAGTATTATTTACGTCTCTTTTTCCCTTACACATTGGATGTGTTATGCTAGTTCTCCATGCGTGTGGAAGTAGTTTTTCGGTGATGATTCGGTTGAAGAGTGAAGCAAGGAATTCTGAATCAGGCTGTCCGAACATTTACCAGATTCCCGCTGGTCGGGCATTTGCGTCAGCTGCTTTTCCATTTTTCATCTTGCTGATGGCAATCATTACTTTCTCAGATGTAACTGACGGAACGGGTCCTAAGGTAGAATCAGCAGTAGTGCGTAAGTTCTTTGTTACTGATATTATGAAAGTAGTCTCTCCAAAGCTGCATAATAGATTGTTTATCTAGTAGCAGTTTGGCGTCGACTCGCTTCATGTGCATGACGTGTCCAATGTATTGAGTTGAACGATGACGGGACTCAGTAAGTCGGTATATTGGTCAATTATTATTCATTTGATTGTATTCCATCTATTACGCTCTCTAGCGCACCAATGTGTGGCGAATGAAAATCTGTGCCCGGCCGGGATTCGAATCCGGGATCTCCTGCTAACTAGGCAGACGCGTTGACCATTCCGCCACCGAGGACACAGTGTCCAACCCCACTGCAGAGGACTCTTCTCTGCACGTCTTCCGCCACACCCAAATCTCCATTCGCCACACTGTCTCTTTCCTATTACCACATCCTCTTAATTCTGTAATGTTCGCTGCCACAATACTGTATTCCCCCATCAGGAAGAACGGACCATGAGGTATCGAGACACAATAATTGTCGTCAGGAGCCCAGACTCGTATACAATTATATATTTTTGACGACGTTACAGCGTTCATTTTTAATGAAATAGATCGCAATTTGCGATCACTTATGGCTTCACTGTACTAGGTTTAGATGTAATACCAATGTTGCGGCAGGGAATAGTCCTCTGCAGTCGGGTTGGTCACTGTGTCCTCGGTGCGTAAGGTACGTTGTACGTATCCATATTTGTAAGTATGTAATATACACAAACCAGAAGACTGTAAGATACCCAATAGTCCTTAGGGTACAGTGGGGCTATAAGAATAATTTAAACTTACATTAAAAAAATTCGGAAAATTATTAACGTAATTTTTGTTTTAGGCATGTACTATGACTTCATTGGGCATAATTGTCCTGTCGATGAAAGGTGATTGTACACCTTTGTGAAACATTTATGTTATAATGTTATTCAGTTTATCGTCCCGATAACACAAAATTGCATTTCGGTGGGGTTATTGGGATACTGTCCAGGGCATTTTGAATAAGGTAAATTATGGGCAGATACACAACTAAATTACATGGAATGTTACCTGAAAATACGGTAAATTCCATTTAACCCGCATTACCTCTAATTTCAATAATAATTACAACAGTAATTTCCCATTAACATAATATAGCCGTTATGACATGTTTCTGTTCTCGCAAATTATCTGCAGTGCCCACAGAAAAATTTCCCGTGCTGGAATGCACATTTCCATTCAATCGCATCATTTTCAGAACCATTTGAAGGCACAACGTCGACGACACCTTTTGGCAAAAGATTACTGTTATCCATAACTTCACATTTTTCTTTTTAAGAACTTCGCTACTAACTCGTCAATGGCACTCCATAAGTTTTACGGGCATCTAATAGTGACATGACTTTCATCACTGCTTCAACTGCCTCCTTCATCGTCCACTCATACCATTCCAGTCTGCCTCCTTTCCGTTTATAGGTCCTCACCATCTGTAGAAAATGAAGGAATAATTTATTACAATAGTGTTACACAACAGAAAATCTTTTGTAAATACACATTACCCCATATTCAATTTGTTTTCAACCCCTAATCATAAAACCCCGTTATTAGTTATTCAAATAGCCACAAAGTACACATAAACGCTATTGTGAAGTGGTTCCCCAATGTACTAACACCTGGCAACACAAGTCACCAATGTGGCGTAGCGAGGACCCAGTATCATGCCTCAGCTTATTTCATGACTTTCATTTCCTAGGAAATCACCAGCGAATACCACGTCAATTTACCAGTTGTGAGCCACTCACCTTATACATTCTAAATAAATCTCGCCTAAATATCTGCAGTCAGAAAGGGAAAGGCACGTTCACTGGATAGAGAAAACCTCCGACAACAAAACTCATAGAATGACGTCTCCTCTTTGTTGTTGTTGCTGCGCTTTCGCAAAAGCTTACAATTATTTCGTATACCTCCTCTATTCAATTAGCCCGGCCCTACACTATGCCCACACCTGCCCCAGATAACAGAAGCGACTTGTCTCGGCAGGGACGTAGTGAAGTCTTAAAGAAGTCGCTGGAGTGATAACACATATGCGCACATGAGTCACGTGATTCCAGTGTGGCAAGAGGTGAGCTCTGACGCTATGTTCAATCACATCCCAGATCGGTGTGTTCCTCGAACCACCCCATCACGTTTCGTGATTTTTTTGCGGTGGATTATCTTGTTCGAAAATATCACTGCGATTGCAAAATATGAAGGTTACGAAGATTGTGTTTATAAGCAGTTTAAGATTCCTCTTTACTGTCATAGTGTACAAGACGAGCTGCAGGGGACCCACAGCATAAGAGAGCCGCTTCCAGCTGGTCTCCGTCTCGAAGTACAGGAGACGACGGATCCGCACGCGCATGGTGAAGAAGGTATCGGAATTCATCGGACCATGATAAACTGTATACTGCGCCAACGTCTAGTGGCGATGGTCACGCACCCACTTCGTACGCAGTGGCCGATGTGCCGTGGGACGCAGGCGTGTAGCATTTCAACTAACAGTATTACATTAATTACGGGAAAGTCGATTGATATCAGTTTGACAGTGGCCTAGTGATTGATTCCAAAGAGATTCCCTTCTATAGCACGTCAAAATTTAAGTTTTTCATAATAGTGGGTCACCTTTTGAGATGACCGTAATCTAACTTCAAATTCCTACATCCGTATCACTCACAGACATAAAAAAATAAAAAAAAAAAAAAAAAATAAAAAAAAAAGAAAGTAAAAAATAAAATAAAAAAAAATAAAAAAATTTAAAAAAATCCACTTAAATTTCTCACAATAATACTTATAGGCCCTTGTACAAAGCATTAATTCTCGATCTAAACCTAATGAATTGTCCCAAAGTCATTTACATCCCATAGAAACCTGGACATCAACTTCCGTTAAAATTTATTTGACTGTTTCATCGAATGTCAAAACACGTAATCGGTCATTCTCCTCGTTATGTATTAGATACGCTCAGAGGTAGGAAACATGACCTCTAGCTTCATCCAATGTCTGTTTTAGAATTAGCTGATATCAGCTGCCTTCATTCTAACTTCGCCGGCCGAGGTGGCCGAGGGGACTGAGGCGCTCCAGTCACGGTCTGCACGGCCACTACGGTCGTGGGTTCGAATCCCCGTTTGAGCATGGATATTTGTGCCGTCCTTAGGATTAGCTAGTTCGTAAGTAGTTTGTAAGTTTAGGGACTGATGATCCCGTAGTTAAGTCCCATAAGCTATACAAACATTTGAAAATTTGATCATTCTAACCTCCTTGCATACACTTCAATTAATTATTTAATGCTTGTTTGTTAGTTACGTAATTTCAGTCAGATCTCTCCGAGGAAAACTGATCTTCTCTATTTCACAAGACCAACTGTTAGACCATACGTCTCAAGACAAGGCAGTAACGAACTAACTCATTAAACATTATACAATAATGTATATTCATTTCTTTATTTCTTTAGTAGCTCCGTGGAAAGATAAGCGATGCAATCAGGAAGGCGTAGCATTCTTCGTCGGGTCGTAGCCTTCGGCAGGGAATGATTCTTGGCCAGCTAAGTTTAGTTCAGGCTTCGGCTGCGAAGACGCTGCTCTGCTGAATTGCAGCATCTCGATCGTACGTGAAAAAAAAAAAAAAAAAAAAAAAAAAAAAAAAAAAAAAAAAATATATATATATATATATATATATATATATATATATATATATATATATAAGTACCGGAATCTCATGATAAAATATTTATACAGGATGTCCCAGCTATCTAGCCCACCCAAAATATCTCTGAAACAATAACAGCTATTGGAAAGCGACTTTCACCGGTATCAATGTACGGCTGGGGCCCATGAATGTACACATTTGGAAACATGAACCAACAACACCAGAGGACATGAAGCAACGCATTATTGATGCTTGTACAGCAATCAAAGAGGAAACAGTAGCACGAAGTAGGGCATCCTTCATCCGAAGAGTGAGCCTATGTTTGCAAGCAATGGTTATCACTTTGAGCATGATATGTGAACGCTATCTTTAGTATATACTGGTGGTATCGCAGTGCAAGTTTCTACAAAGGGCCATTTCACCCAGTGATGTTCAGAAACATTTGTTTGAAACAATTTGTCATGTAACGCATTAGATAAATATAACATTGATAATTATGTGATAATAAAACTAATTGGTTAAACATTCATCTTCTATGTCTTACCTGAACTTCGCAAATCAAAACATTTTTACCTAAAAACGGTAAAACCTTCACTTGCTCGTTTCACTAAAACCATCAACATGAATTTTACTATTATGAGTGAATGATTCACTGGAACTTGCGCTAGATCTACAGTAAAGTTTTAACGTTGAACGGCATTACCTTTTTAGTAACGGATTAACGATAAGCGAAGTTAGCTTTGTGACTAACGTTGCGGTACACAGATATGTTACAGAAACGCATCACCCCTAGCCTATGGGATAAATACCTGCTGGAATGTACGACTTTAATGCAGGATGGCAGCAGACCGTATTATTCGTTTCGGACCTCTTGGTAAGTATGGAAGTGAGATTACGCATGTCAATCACACCGCGATTACGGGCAGCATGGGGTTCACGCCTGAGTCTCAGGACGTGCGCTAGCAGCGAATTTCGGGTTTTTCAAGCGTCAACTTCGCGTCGCAATATCTCAGGATGTAATAGGAATATTGCGATGCAATCAACGCCATTGTTTATGTGATTTGTCATGCTATGGATTTCTGAAGAAAAAATATAGAGTGTCCATTTAAAAAAAAACATAAGTTTATGTTAAAAAACACATTTTCTTTCGTTTTACAATGTTTCCAAATATGTACATTCACGGGCCTCAGACGTACATTTATACTGGTGAAAGTCGTAGCTGTTATTGTTCAAGAGATATTTTGGGTGGACAAGATAGCTGGGACTCCCAGTACACATAAAGTTAATATGTACCTTACAGACATGCAGCAAAACAGAGTTTCTGTAGACCAGTAGGAGCTGTTTAATCCTTCGTCCAACTACACTTAGTGTTAACATTGCCACAAGCATGGGTCGTCTTTTACGGAGGCCCATCATTAGGAGTGTTCGTTTGTCTGTGTATTCAGACACATTTGCAATCTTCCCAGCTTCAAAGTCTCATATTAGTTCCGTCACAGTTCGCCGCCGCCTTTCTAATTATACCAGTCCGCCCCCTTTACGACATCCAACATCTGTAATTACGGCTGTTATCCCGGCTTTTCATTCCACCTTTATTTGTCTCGGGACGTACATTGTATACTGGCTGCAGGGCTGCCTTTGGAGTGTGTTTACAGCTAATCTTCCTATATTTAACAGTCAACTTTCGAGGCTTGCTGGAAAACTACCTTCCGCTACAGTGGTCAATAACTTTTTTAAAACTTCAATTTATATCTGGAAACGTATTTATAAAATTGCTCTGCAGAACAATGCTCAAGTCAAAACACTTGTTATATTATGCAAAGTATACCTACGTTATGAAGACATGCGACATATGCGAGGATTGGAACTTAAATAGTGGCAATTATTTATTCTCAACCGATATAAAAGCGTTACATGTTTGCACCTTTTACTGTCCTTCAAAGTAGTCACCTGCGTTGTCTATAACCCGTTGCCAGCGATGTGGAAGGCGTAGTGCACCGTTAGCAGAGCCTGTTCTGTTGATTGTTCGAATTAAGCGATTTACTGCCTATCGAATCTCTGGAATAGTTCTGAAGCGAATTCCACAAAAAGTTTCCTTCATCTTCGGAATGCAATCAAAGTCACATGGACTTAGGTCCGGGGAGTATGTTGAATGTTACAGTCCCGTCGACTGAACAGAGCAGCCTCAGCTTGAGCTGTATGCACCCGTGCACTGTCGTGCAAAATGATGGGTGGATTCCCCGCACGCCTCTTGAAGACATTGATGACACTGTCATGACCTCTGTCACATTCATTCTTGATCCAACTCCATTGTTCCTTATTCTAAAACATAGTGACACGTTTACGTTAGACTGCCCGCTCACAACTGAATGTTTTTCCCTCGACAGTGCGCAAGTCGGTGACGTGGGACGGGCGAGTCCATTTGCTCGGCGGTAATGTAGGTATGTCAACAACGTTTGCTATCAGCTACAACGGTAGTTTCTTCACAGCAGTGTTACCACTATTTAAGTTACAACCCTCGTAAATAGTAACAAGTATGCCTGTCCACTGCTATGGAGTGTTGTCTATTGTTCTGATTTTTTTCGATCATTGTCATTCTAAAATTGATGTTGAAAATATACGAGAGAGATAACTTTGTTCGTATACATATTTGAAATTGTTTTCCGTTGAAAAACGACTTCATTCAAAGTAATTAGTGGTTCAATGCGATTCTTAAACATCATGTGGGTCAATGTGAGCTCAAGTACGAACGTGATTAGTTCCAAAGTATTATAAAATAAATGAGAGATTTTAAAACGTGTATAAATTTTCAAAAAGGGGCAATATTTTCAGTGTCGTTTGGTGGATTTTAAATTATAGTGACTTTAAGTTTTCCGGATTAGACTTTTGAACTAGTAAGTATATTATTGTGTAATTTCGACTATTGCTGGTCGATAGCTGTTGTCTTAAAGTCGTTGGTTGCCTTAGATTTAAGAACAACATTCCTTCATGACTGTGAAAGTAATTTCGTTTAAAGTGAACTATATAGAAATTTATTAAGAACACAATGTGAACTATAGCTGTTACGATGAAACCAAAAAAATATGTATTACGGAAATACGTACCTTGAAACGGATCTTTAAAGCGTTCATTATAGTAGTTGATACTTCGTGGAGTCAATATCATATACAGCGTTTTAATACTCTTTACGTAGTAGAAAGTGGAAAAACTGAAATAATTAAAAAAATTATTGAATCCACGCGTATTGTCATAGTTGCTCTCTGCCAGTTTAAATTTACGCGCTACGACAAATAAAGTCAGAAACTGCTTTTACTGGCACTCTACTAGCAAGTGAAATGAACTTTTCAAACACAAGCATACGAACAGTTTAGTAATATAATATTCATCTGGCCTTTGACAGAAAGCAGTATATACACTGGACAAAACAATTAGGGGATATCAAGTATCGTCGTCAGTAAAATGAATTAAAGTGATTCGACGGCTTTCTGTCGGTTCTGTCGAGTGCAGAATGCAGCAGCCGAGGTAGTGGTAATAACAGAAAGTTGCCGCGGGGGAGGGGGAGGGGGGAGGGGGAGTTGTTTTGACTTTTGTTTAATCTACCACAAGACTGAAACAAGGAGGTTATCGCACAGAGAGTCCGAGGAGGGTTGGAAGCTGGAGAGACATTAAGAAAGAATGTTATTGTTACCATTATACAGTGATAAGGGAATAACGTGAATAGACTCAAAGTTAATTAACAGGTGACCCTAATGGTTGCAGTTCAGCTACAGACGCAACTACATTACTGAAATATGTTGATTCTGAAGAATTGTCATCAGCAGATTGAACTAAAATGGTTCGACTTCTTTCTGTCGGTACTTCAGAGTGGAGGCAACAACTTTACGGCAACCGAAAAAATGGTAGTAACAAAATGTTGTTACAGAGGGGTTGTTGTTGAATTGCGTTTACTCCACAATAGGAGTTACATAAGCATTTGTGTTCAGACAGTACAGTGAGCAATTAGTGCAATACTACAACAACGTGACTTACCAGAAGCGGTGGCATGGAGAGAGATGGAAAGGTTGGAAACAGGAGATACGTAGAGGGAGGTTACTGCAGGTATTTGAGTGTCCCAAAATGTAATTTCTATGTCCTAGACGCGATTTCAGACAACTGGAACTGTTAAAAGAAGGCAAGCCTAATGTCGTTCGCAGGTAACATCAGCAAGAAATTACCGTTCGGTTAAGAGTCTGTCGAGACAGGAGACTGAATGCAAATCAGTTGCAACGCGCCTGCAGGCAACAACAGGGCAATCAGTACCAAGAAAAAAAGTCCGAAATCGCCGTCGTGAATGTGGTCTCTAAGCACTGTGACATGTGGTGTGTGTCCCATTAATACGACGACGCCGTTTATCCCTCAGAAACTTGTAACGAATAGGTTATGTGCAGGAAACATAACGACATTATGGTGGTGGAAGAATGATGTGGGCAGGAATCAGTAATGCCGGATCTACGGACTTCTATGTCGTTCAGAATGGCGCTTTGACTGCTCTTAGGTACAGAGACAAGATCATTCGACTTTTGTTGTGTCCTACTCTGTTTCCATCCGACATGGGTTCTTCTGACGGACGGCAGTGGGGGACAACTTAAATCTGAGGTAATTGAACGAATCGAGTGGGACATAAACTCCATTGAGCATGTCTGGGATGCTCTTAGCAGACGCATTGCAACCAGACCAACAACTCCCCAAACGGTTGCAGAGCTCGATATTACATTCACTGAAGAATGCCCAAATGTCCCTCACGAACTGATTGAAAACCCCATACTGCCAATAGTACTGTGCAACTGTACTGGCTATCCGAGATGATAATATTTGAGGGCAACAAGAATGATTTTTTCACTATTCTACTGACTCGTTATTAGTAAAGATCAATGTAAATCTGAAGTAAAGAGTCGAGACAGCAAAATATCGTACTGTATCTCACGCAATTTACAGATGTAACCAATACCTTAATAAAATATTGGCAACACTGCTGTGAAGACACTATGCATTGGAATCTTTCTAATTGTCGCTGATACGATGCGTTGATGACATACCTACAGGCGTACGCAAAACTGGAGGAAATACAGTGATTTGTGAGCGTGCGGTCTAAAGTAGCGGTGATTTCGAAACAGGAACAATGGAGTTGTATCACGACTGAATGTTCCAGAAGTAGTACAGCACGACTGTGTCAACAAGGTGTTCAAGAGGCGTGCGGGGAATCGTCATTGCCGTACAGAACAGTGGCACGTTGGGCAAAAGCCTTCAACGAAGGTCGGTAAACTGTGGCAGACATGCATCGGGCAAGTCGCCCTAACCTCTCGGAGAAAGAAGTGCATACTGTTGTCGAGTTAGTGGACAATGATCGATGCCAGACGATTAGTGAGCTCTCCTACAAAACTGCATTTATCGCACAGACTATGCTACACATCCTGGAGGAGCGCCTAGCATGCGAAAAATTTCATGACGACGTGTTTTGCATGAAATTACGGAAATGAGGAATGGATGCGTTGTATCTCAGACGCACTTGTAGCGCTGTGAGTGCGAGGGACAGGCTCTCTTACGCCGTATCGTAAGACTGGATGAGACGTGGACGCATTGTATGAGCTAAAATGCCAATTAAACGAATGGCGTCATTATGGGTCGCCGCGAAATCGAAAGTGCGACAGAGACCCAGTATGGTGAAACGTATGGTGATTATCATGTACGACAGTGATGATGTTATGCTAACTCATTACGTTCCTCCACGGCAGACCGTCAATGCATAGTATTACTGCGAACAGCTTGGCGGAACAAGCGGCAACACTTTCTGTGCAACCCTCCCCCCCACCCCATTATTTTGCACGACAATGCGCGGCCATATACAGCTCAAGATTTGGCTGCTCTGTTCGGTCGATTGGACTGGAAAGTACTGCATCACCCGCCATACTCCGCGGATTTAATTCCTTGTGACTTTGATTTGATTCCGAAGATGAAGAATCCACTTCGTAGCATTCGTTCAGATCTGTTCCAGAGATTCTACAGGCAGTAGACCGCTCCATTCGTACCATCAACAGAACATGTTCTTCTACCCCTTCGACGTCGGTGGCAACAGGTTCTACACAACGCTGGTGCTTCTCTGAAGTTCAACAAAAGGCGCCCAACTTTCGTACATTACCATATTGTGTGATAACTCATCTGTGCCCCAAACTGTTTGACCAGTGCAGCAATACTTGAAAGACGGCTGTCTGCCGTCTTCCCTATGTTTTTAACTTTGTAATTTATCTAAGTTCACTAGATTGGCCTTTTTGCTAAACGAGAACCCCTTTCGTTCGGAGGCATGAGGAATAGCATTTCATTTCATGTTTTTAATGCTAGTTTTTGTAATATTGTGTCAATATTGCTCGGATTCTATTATGCTAATATTTATAATTGTATCTATGAATGTGGCAATATGAACGGTTTCTCCATGACGCCACTGTCTCTGTGAGAATGGGTACTTTCTTTGTTTTGTATGTTCATGTATGAGAATCTTCTAGCATGGCGGTCTGAGTGTATGTAAGAGTATTTTCGTCGTCGGCTGCTGCCTGCGCGCTTTGCATATCTGGCTTCGTGTCGATCGGTAGTCGTTACCAACTTCTGCTTTTGATGCTACCAAATAGGTTACAAGTTGGGTTGGCAATGTCCAGTAGCGAGCCTCGGCAGAACGCGCGTGTTTAAGCTCTCCCCACCACCGCGGTTTTTCCTGGGCTTTTTACCGATTTCCGGTGGATTTCCGGTGGTGGCGGGGACTGGCTGGCCGATCTCATTCAGTGGCTGCGCTTCGACCTGGTAAGACGTTCTGATTTTTTTCCTCCCTTGCGATGGTAGCGATTCTTTGTTTGATGTTAAAATTAGACTTCAGAACTTAGGTTCATTTTTCGGAATAAGTTTCTCCGATCATGTACGGAAGTGTAATAAATTAATTTCGGTTTTGCATACGTAAACGCGGTGAGTATGTAACTAATTCGGTTTGATGATGGCTGGGAATCGGTAACATTTGTGCGACTAGCTGGTGGTGTACGAACTAGGTTTAATTTCTTTCTAGCCTTGTGGGATGCAAGTAATGTGCGGGAATAATTTTATTCTGTACAGTGCATGTGAAATATTCCTTTCCGTTTTCTCCTTCCGTGAGTGATATGTATTCCACGTGGTGTGTTCTTAGAACAAAACCTTCAGCTACCCCTGTGTCTGTTTCTATGCCCTGCAGGCAAGAAATTATGCATGTAACTTTCTGATTTCCATTAGCACCTCGCGATCTTCTCTCCGTCTATTTTAAATTGTTGTTTCGTTTCCAAACTTGTACTTTGCATTCAGACTCCGACAGTAAATTCTCTTCTAGTCTTGTACAACCCCCTTTATTAGTTTGCTTATGAAATACTACTTATTTCTAATGGCTGCATGCCGTAGCTCTTTTACTTTATTTTTCAGAAATTGAAATTTGTACTTTTCACTCGTTTTCGAAACCACGTGGGTCCGAACTCCGACTTCAAGGGTTTATAGCTAGTCACTTAAGTTCTCGCCACTGCTCACAAACCAGCGCCTTACTATTGTGTATTATTACTTCGTGATCTATGATTCCGTTGGTTTTTGTTGAAATGAATGCGATCTTTAAGAACTTGGTCTTCATTGGGGTGCGAATATGTAATGTAGCAGAAACGTGCCGTGCGTCTCAGTAATTCGGCATGCTCACGGTTTGATTTGAATGGAAATTAATCTTGCTATTATCGCGTACCATCTCAAGTAAAGAAATACAAGTGGGACATACGAAGTTTATTTTTTCTTGTGTTGTGTGGTACATCCTGGTACGCTGAATTTCGCATACGATAGCGGCGCCTGCTTCTGCCTCGTATCAGCACGCTGAGTTGGGTGAGTTTCGCTTTGCTTCGCTTGTGAGTGGCTGAATACTTGTTGATTGTAAATACCTCCCCCGAAGATGTTCACTTCAGATTACCTTAGCACAACTTTCAATGTGGGATGCATTTTTATTGTTTAACAAAATTGGTGCCCCCATTTGCTTATGTTTGAACTGAATAAATAATTTATTGTCAGTAAAGTTTTATTCCATCTTATGAATATTAGTTTATGAATACCCGCCCTTTTTTATTTAACCCTGGAATTCTAATAGGGGTACGCCTGTACCCCTGTGCTTCTATTAAATGTTTCTTTCTGGGCATTCTTTCTTTTTTTCTTAAGTGTGATTTAAATGTTAATGTATTACTTTGAAATAAAATTTATTTTTAATCATTTTAAAAATCCGTTTTTATTTAGGGTACACCTGTACCCCAGTGTAGGAGACCCGTCTATGAAAATAAGTGTAGCAATCCAGGGTTAATGTTGATTTTCACCATTGCTGAGAACCAATTCAGATGTATATTATCATATTTTTAATTCCGTTGCGTCATAAATGTTCTCACAGCCACCTTCATGAAATTGTTTAGTTCGGGGCGGCTTGTATATTAATGGTTGCGTGTAATTCTTGTGATCTACGACGTATGTCGGCCACCGTCCCTTTGTCTTCCTGCTGCTAAAGCAGAGTTTGAGTAAGTTCTAAATTCTGGGCCAGGGAAGAAGATTCTGTTGCAGGAAGTAGTCAGTAGTTCACACGAATATTTAAGCTGGTTTTACGGCCAGAGTTATACGTCTAAAGTAAGCCGTTAAACTGGCTCCTTTCAGCTACAATTAACGGTGGTCTTTCATGACAAAGTGCAAACGGAAATTGTAAAACTCTCTCTCTCCTTCACGAAGATCCGAACGCCACAAAGCCAGAATCACAACCGTGGTATCGCGAAGTATTAAGGCATTGCTCAGCACGTCTTACCTACTCTCGCAACTTGAAGGATACCGTGCGGAGCACCGAATTTTTACCACGTAAGACTCGTGCCACCAAATATTGTACGTGACCTCGCAATTCGCCATTATTTTCCCGTAGCTGCCTGGAAGGATAGGCCGGCAGAGTGCGTGGGCATTTCATAATAAGGATGACACTGAGCGTAGGCGCCGGGAGAAAGTGACGTGTGGCTCGCTTTAACGCCACTGGAAAGCGCGCGGCGCAGCGCAGCTCCACCACGGATTACCTCACCCGGGGTCCCGCGTGCAATACCCGCACTTGTGTGTCACCGCGCAATGGACCCAGCCTCTGGCTTCCCTAGAACCCCAGGAGGAGTGGGCGATTCCTAATTAGTATGACGAAACTGCGGTTTGTACCTCTCAGTTCTCAGGCTGGTTTCGCAATAAAATAGTGAAGGGTACCCGTTGAGATCCCTTACTTAATATTCAAAATAATGAATGGGAAGGTATATACGATACTAGCTTAAACCCACGGCTCCGCTCGCGTGTTGGTTGATTATGACAGATAATGCGCGAAACGTCAAATCGATTTTTTTAAACAGATGTCGCAGCGGAAGTCGAAAGTGCGTCAGAGGCCAGTATGGTGAAACTTGTGGTGATTTTCGCGTACGACAGTGATGGTGTTATGATAACGCATTACGTTCCTACACGGCAGACTATCAATGCACAGTATTACTGCGACTAGCTTTGCGAAAGAAGCGGCAACACTTTCTGTGCAACCCACCCATAATTTTGCACGGCATTCAGCGGCCATATACAGCGCAAGATTTGGTTGCTCTTTTCTGTCGATGGATGGGACTGAGAAGTACTGCACCACCCACAATACTCCGCGGACTTAATTCATTGTGACTTTGATTTGATTCCGAAGATGAAGGAACCACTTCGTGGCATTCGTTCAGAACTGTTCCTGAGATTCGACAGGCAGTAGACCGCTCTATTCACACCATCAACTTAACGGGCTCTACTAATCCTTCGACAATGCTGGCACGGGTTGTACACAACGTTGGTGACTACTTCGAATTGCAAGAAAAGGCGTCCAACCTTCGTACATTACCATATAGTGTGTGATATCTCATCTGGGCCCCTAACTATTTGACCAGAGTAGTAATACTGTAATACTGTATTAATATTGCTGGGATTTTATTATGCTAATATTTATCATTGTGTCTATGAATGTGGCAATATGAACGGTTTCTCCATGACGCCACTGTCCCCGCGAGAGTGAGAATGGGTACATGCTTTATTCTGTATGTGCCTGTATAAGTATCTTCTAGCATGGCGGTCTGAGTGTATGTATGAGAATTTTCGTCGTCGGCTGCTAGCTGCGCGCTTTGCATCTCTGGCTTCGTGTCGTTCGGTAGTCGTTATCAATTTCTGCTTTTGATGCTACCAAAGATGTTAATCCACCCTTTGGTTACAAGTTGGTCATGGCAATGCCCAGCAGCGAGAATTTTTTTTTTTTACTGCGTTATTTATTATTCTTATATTTCCTTATCCTTACAGAATATGAGCTGAAGACATTGTAGCACGCATAGACCAAAGATATGTTCTGTGGCATCACGTTTCGCTGTATGTAACCTCCTTGCTATAGAGTCGCAAACGTCATCGCTGGCCTCAGTCCGAATTGTTTTATAATTAGACGAATTTCGACCACCATATTTTCCACCCCCTTATAGCTATCGACATGGAACTGCTATGGTGTACAACGGGAGACTTCGGACAACAATTACACACAGATCATTCGTTTGCGTTCTGTAGTTTACGCTGCAGAGCGAAATATTAACACACACACACACACACACACACACGTAGAATTTTATATACACCGATAACTTTCCATCCCAATATACTCCATCCTTTTATCATTATCAACCCTCAAGCAACAATGCAACCAATAAAACTTTTTCAAAGAGTAAATATAATTTTCAAAGAGTAATTATTGTTCCGCGTTTCGCGTTATATTCTTCAAATTACTAAATATCTATCAGATCGATATAAAACCGTGCTCTAAATCTTCCTCAGGTATAAATTAGTAACTGTACAAATATTCAAGTCTCTGCGTCTTGTCGTTCGGACGTGGTAAGCGTACACCGAACAGACGTTCACATTAATATACATATAGATAAATAGCTATCCGATCGCCATTAAACCGTACCTAAAGCCTTTCCCGGGTAGACATTAGTAACTGTAAAAGTTTTTAGATCTTTGTCTAGTGGTTCAGACGTGATAAACGTACACCGAACAGACATTCACATTAATAGATATAGATTTCCTTATTCGTATGCTTATCCTTACAGAGAAAGAGCTGAAGACATTGTAGCACGCACAGACCAAAGATATGGTCTGTGGCACCCATAGAGTAGAAATATCTCTGGAGTGAGCATAGCATTCTGCGCATGTTCTCAACATTAAGCTGGAATTGTCACGTGATCTAGGGACGACGTAGTTTATTAATTCACACTAAACGTCACGTCAAGTCACGTCATGTTAGGGTTTATCGGTAGCAAAGTTTTTATAACATCGACGTCTGGTAACATAGAAATATAATTTATTTTCTTCGGTTTCTGTACTGTCATTATAGTTGATTTTTTGCTTTTGTTGTTTCCTAATTTTCAGTTTATGACTGTGATTTGTTTCCGTGGTAATCTGCAAATGTACCATTACGAACTGAATTTATTTCCATTGAGTGTTGTTCCAGAAGCGATATCGGGATGTCAGATATTTTAAAATGAAAACTTACTGAGGTGAAAAAGCTGAGTTTGGTTTATGAGTTTGAGTATTGGTCAATGGTTTCGCTACACAATTCATGTCGATAATCTGAAACAATGGTTTTTTTTTCAGCCCGTTGACGACAAAGTCTGACACACTTTACCAAATGTGTAACAGTAGTCCATTCATAAAATTGAATTTTTTTCAGTACTGCCATTCACAGGTACATTTTGAACTCGATGATTCCTATGTAGCACTTTTTTTCATTTACATATTAGCAAATTTAAATTCATAATCAATGCCTTATCAATAGCGATCGAACACTGAAAAATATGGAATGGCTTTAACAAAAGAACAGACTTTTCATCATTTCAAATCGATTAAAGACTCTATCAGTGCACTGTTCAAATTTTCAATTTGCACACTTTACTGGGACAAGAACTTATCACTTTCATTATACTGACACAGTTTACCTGAACATAAAAATTCTTTCACTTATGGCCTCAGTCACGTAGTGTGCTATTGTTGGCAACAAAATGTTAGAATTTGTTGATCATAGAGCAGGACAATCAACAATTATTTATTTCACGGCCAACACGAAAAATTATTCCCCCTTATTCTATGTGATTGAGTTTTCAAAGACAAACAGTTGTTGCCAACATCAGCACACTGTCACTACGCCGCCAATGTTGTACGTAAAATTTTACCCAGAATAACCAGTTAGCATAAATAGTATATTCGCCAATGACTGCCAGTTGCTACATGCGTGTGTGAGTCATCTTGAAGTAGTATATTTGGTGATTCATCGTAGAATTCGCAGAAACAGGAGAAATCGTAACTGGTAAAGGTTTGAAAGGATAAGATTTGTGTTGTGATAATCAATTAAAAATGTTTATTATTATGTTTTTTCTAAGTACTGTGCTACTGTTATGTTTTGTCCACTTTGCAGTTGTCTATGCTTTGACATAATAGTTCTTTGCAAAGAGTAAACGCACATACAGACTTTTTGTAGATTTACTGCTCTTTGTCTCTTGCCTAATGGTTGTGTGCCTCTTGAGTTAAAGATAACTGTACCAGTTTTTCTTGTTAATAAAACTTGTCATTATCCTTTTGTGAGAATCAGTGGTATTATATTTAGCCTTTCAACAGGTTATGGGCCCAGTAATCACTGAGTGACAAGTTTTGAACTGACAAAAGTAAAACTGAATAGTGGGTGCATTATTGTAGTATTAAACTTGTGTGAGCAAAAGTTTTAAGGTTATTTCTGCTGTGTTAAAATGATGGAAAACGAAATTTCTAGAATTACAAAATTCAAAGGCATTGAAAATTGGTCTGCCTGGAAATTTCAAGTTCGTGTTACTTTAAGTGCTATGGGAGCTTGGGACATTGTCACAGGTGAAGTAATTAAACCAGAATGTAATGACAACATGAATACTGAAGCAAGGCTGAAGTATGAAAAAGATCTTGTAAGATGGACTAAGTTGGACAATGCAGCTCAGAAAGTTATTGGAACATCAATTGAAGACAAGCCATTGCTACATATCATTAACTGTGAATCTTCAGCCGCTATGTGGATCAAATTACTTTCAGTTTATGAACAGAAAAACAGTGTAAGCATACATTTACTCCAGCAGCAATGGTATAACCTAAAAAAGGATATTTCAAATGATATGGCTTCATATATTTCACAATTAGAAGACCTGGTACATCGGTTAAGGAATCAAGGTGAAAATATTTCAGATTCTATGGTGATCACAAAACTGTTAATGACACTACCAAGAAGTTATAACCATTTTCTGAGTGAATGGGAATCAACACATCCGGATCAACAGACATTAGCAAATTTGACATCAAGATTATTGATGGAGGAAAAACGCCTTAGTCTTCAGGAAGACATGAAGGGGGAAGCATTTGCAGCAGGTACACAAGGAAGAAGTAATCATTTTAAGAATAATTCCTATCCTGCAAATAAAAATTCAAGAAAACAAGGTAAGTGCTTCAAATGTAATAAACCTGGTCATTGGGCTAAAGATTGCAAAACCATTTGTTTCAAGTGTAATAAACCCGGTCATTGTGCAAAAGAATGCAGAAGTACTGTATCAAAGCATCAAGGTCAGAATCAGTCTGAACTAAGAGGGGATGCTTTGATAAGCAAAATTTTAGCAGCCAATCATGTAAATAAAAATGCATGGTTTTTAGATTCTGGTGCTACTGATCACATGTGTAATGAAATTGAATGGTTTGTAAATTACAGTCCATTTGAGAGTGAAGTCCAAATTTGTATTGGTGATGGTAGTTATATTACTTCACATGGGAAAGGTGACATAAACATTCTAGCCTTTGATGGTAAAAGGTGGAATGAAAAGTATTTGCCAAATGTTTTATATGTGCCAGATATTCGGTTTAATTTATTTTCACTTGGAGCAGCATTAGACAAGGGCATACAATTTAAATCTGACAAGGCAACATGCAGACTTTTCAAGGGAGAGAATGTTGTTGCAGTGGGAGTTCGTGAAGAAAGGTTGTATAGGATGAAATTTAAGATTTCACTTAGTGAAAATGACAGTGTTCAAGCAAATGTGCCTACCAAGGAAGATCTTAAAATTTGGCACAAAAGACTTGCTCATCAAAATTTTCCCCATGTGAAAAAGTTTCTGAAAGATAGGCAGATTCAATTTAAGGAAGAAGATAAAAGTTTGTGTGAAGATTGTGTCGTTGGGAAAATTCATAAATTACCTTTCCACAAAAGTGATTCAAAGTCAAAAAGGGCAGGTGAACTGATTCACTGTGATTTGTGTGGCCCTATGCAAGTTGATTCTATTGGTGGTTCAAGGTACTTTCTTTTGTTAAAAGATGATTATTCACATTGGAGAACTGTGTATTTTCTAAGACATAAATTGGAAGTTGCGGTACACTTGGAATCTTTCATAAAAACTACTGAAAAACAAATTGAAAATGGCATTAAAGTGATCAGAACTGATAATGGACTAGAATTCATTAACCATGAAGTGCGAAAAATAATGCAGAATTATGGGATAACACATCAAAAATCAGTAACTTATTGTCCTCAACAGAATGGTGCAGCCGAACGTGAGAACAGAACTTTGGTGGAGACTGCAAGAACAATGATTCATGCAAGTGGGCTGCCAATACGACTGTGGGCTGAAGCCATTAATACAGCACCTTATATTTTGAATAGAACAGGTACAAGCAGTGTCAATGGCAAATCACCTCACAAAATGTGGAATGGATTGGATTATGATGTGACCAAACTCAGGATATTTGTAGAGATGGTTTATACACACATTCCAAAGGAGAGACGGCAGAAATGGGATTCCAAAGGTGAAAATGGTTTTCTAGTTGGCTACGATACAGAAGTAAAGGGGTATCGTGTTTGGTTTTCTCACAAAGATCAAGTTAAAATATATCGTGACATTGTTTTCATGGGCAAATTATATAAGGACTGTCAATCAGAGAAAACTTTCAATACTGAATGTGTACCTTTCCTAATATCTGAGACAACTGATGATAAGCAGACTACTCAAGAGGAAACCCTGAATCCCTGAATCAAACAGGAGAAGAAATTAGAATATTTGAAGAAGAATCAAATACTGAAGCCAACTGTAGATCTTCTATGCAAAATGACAATCAAGAGGTCATCAAATCTGAGAATAAAATTAGAAGCAGCCTACGAGACAGGTCAAAAATCAAAAAGCCTGTCAGATACGCCAACTATACTACTGTAAATTCTACCTACATAACGAAGTGCTATGAACCCATCTCATATCAAGATGCAATGGACTGTGACAATGCAGAAAATTGGAAACAGGCTATGCAAGAAGAAATGTATTCTCTTAATCTTCATGAAACTTGGATCTTGACTGAGCCCCCAAAAAACCAAGAAATACTTGACAATAGGTGGGTGTTCAAAGTGAAGAGGAGAACTGATGGAACTGTGGATAGATTTAAAGCTCGACTTGTTGCTAGAGGATATCGACAGAAATTAGGGATGAACTATACTGAAACCTTCAGTCCAGTGGTTAGATTTGATTCCATAAGAATAATCTTGTCTATTGCAGCATCCAAAGCAATGCATATGAGGCAGTTTGATGTGAACACTGCATTTTTATACAGTGAAATAGATACTGAAATATATATGAAACAGCCAGAAGGGTTTGAGGATGGTACCAAAAAGGTATGCAAGCTGAAGAAAAGTATCTATGGACTTAAACAAGCTTCTAGACTATGGAATAAAAGTTTCACCAGTGTGTTGAACAAATTTGGACTGAAAGAAACAAGTGCAGACCCCTGTGTTTTTGTCAGTAATAAGGGTGAATTCTTGACCATTCTAGCCATTCACGTTGATGACGGACTAATCGTATCAGAATCTATGGAAGTAATTAATTTACTAATGAGTGATTTGGAACATGAATTTGAGATAACAACCAGCAGTGTTAATCATTATCTCGGTTTGCAGATAGAGCAGTTCAAGGATGGCTCCATCTTCTTAAACCAAGAGGCATATGCAAGAGCTGTACTGGAACGGTACAACATGGAAAATACCAATGCTGTAGCTATTCCTGCTGATCGTGGACAAATGTACTCTGAGATGGGGAATGACTCAAAAAATATCAATGCTCAATACTGTCAGGCTGTTGGAAGTTTACTATATTTGTCTGTGGCAACCAGACCTGACATCACTTTTTCAGTACATAATGCTAGTCAGCATCTTGAAAATCCAGAAAAGATGCACTGGAATGCTGTGAAGAGAATCTCCAAGTACCTAAAGGGAACAATTTCTTATGGCTTGTATTATCCAAGGAATGAGGATATTCGTTTGGCTGTTTTTTGTGACTCAAATTATGCAGGAGATGTTCTTACTCGAAGATCGACCACAGGTTTTGTTGTTAAGTTTGGTGAAGCTACTATAGCTTGGAGCTCTCAGAGGCAAAAAGTGGTGGCTTTATCAACAACTGAAGCAGAATATTTAGCTTCTTGTCAGGCTGTAAAAGAAATTGTATGGATACAGTCAATTTTACAAAATATTATTAACCAGAAAGAAATTACTTTCACCTTGTATATGGACTGTTAAAGTGCCATCCGGTTGATCAAGAACCCTGAGTATCACAAACGAACAAAACACATAGATGTGAAGTATCATTTCATACGAGAAAAATTTAAGTTGGGAATCTTCAACCTTGAACATGTAAGCTCTACAGATCAGCAAGCAGATATTCCTACCAAACCACTCACTTTGAAAAGATAAGACAGCTCCTTTATGTTGGTGATGCTAAAGTTCTTGCTGACAGAAGACTACAGAAGTGTTAAACATTTGTTAATTGAAGTGGGAGTGTTGTGATAATCAATTAAAAATGTTTATCATTATTATGTTTTTTTAAGTACTGTGCTACTGTTATGTTTTGTCCACTTTGCAGTTGTCTATGCTTTGACATAATAGTTCTTTGCAAAGAGTAAACGCACATATAGACTTTTTGTAGATTTACTGCTCTTTGTCTCTTGCCTAATGGTTGTGTGCCTATTGAGTTAAAGATAACTGTACCAGTTTTTCTTGTTAATAAAATTTGTCATTATCCTGTCACTACGCTGCCAATGTTGTACGTAAAATTTTACCCAGAATAACCAGTTAGCATAAATTGTATATTCGCCAATGACTGCCAGTTGCTACATGCGTGTGTGAGTCATCTTGAAGTAGTATATTTGGTGATTCATCGTAGAATTCACAGAAACAGGAGAAATCGTAACTGGTAAAGGTTTGTAAAGATAAGATTTGAATTTGCAAACTTCTGTTTTAAATCGTGACAAATCACAACTAAATGTTACAGCTAACAAAAAGTAGCATTCACAGGCATTACTGTTATCGGACAGTCACTGTTTAGATCACCCCCATTACAGACAAACGTACGTCGTTCCTAGATCACGCGATCATAACGGCAATAGATGTTGACAACACAAGATATGTTCTGCGCATCTAAATGCTCACTCCAGAGATATTTCTACTCTCTACTCACAACAGAAACACCCATGCCCGAGGCGCGAAACGAACCCCCGACGGCAAACAGCAGCGCGCGCCGCAGCATGGCACCTCAATACGCACGGCCATTCTGCCGCTGCTACAAGTATTATTACAACATTTCATTATGATAGTACTTAAGCTATATCTATGAAAATATATATTAAGAGGGAGAAACAACTTGTGAAGACCAACCAGCCTACGCATGCGAAGCAGCGGGCGTTAAGCTAGTTTTAAATAAAGTTCACATTTTTGACATGTGTATTCTTTTAAAGGTCGATTTACTTCTTTTTCGCACATAAGGTAGTTCTAGACCTGTTACCCTCTAATTAACGAGACTACTGTGGAGATGCCACAAACTGCGCAGACCTGCGGATATTCTGGTAAGGTAGTAGTCCTTATGTGCACAACAAAGATGCCAAATAGATACTGCGAATTGAGAGAGTCTCAACGTGACTACCACAATACAAAATACGCAGAAAGTAATAATTTGTTTGCTGCCATTCGTAGCCTTTACAACATTTTTTTCTTGAGAGCGCTAGCTTTTATTGGCATCTTCACCTCCGTTTCAGCTGATGAGAAACAACTTTTTGGCATTCCTAAACACATAGTCATATCATTTACAGTCAGTACATCAGCTACAATCAGTGCTGCCAAAAGTATTTCGAAAAATTACGTCAAAGTCCCGGCTAGCAGTATGCTTGTAGTCAGTGCAAATTTTCGCGTACCACATGATCAGTTCCCTAAATCTATATTAGTTATTAAAAAGGCACCCCGCGTTGAAGGAAACATACGAATAAAACTGTTCAGCATAACGAAATAATAAGCCGTTCCACTACGTACAACAGTAAATTAGTTCAGTTGTTACTAACACAGTATAAGAATATCATTATAAGATGCGAGTGCGTTATACCGTACCTGACAACCAAATACCCATAATTTTTACGCGCGACAAGAGACTCACAGCAGTTAAACGACGCGCCGTCAACCGAGGTACAGCGATATTGTTGACTGAATCGCTGCCGAACGCAATCCGACTTGATCACTAACAAGGGGAGGCCACGACGTTTGGAACGCGGATTTACTGCAGACTTCGTACACTCGTAGTACTCCATGGGGAGAACAAAATGTGTAAGTAGTAGCCCGTACTTCTCAAGCGTTATTGAGAAAATCGCAAGATAATTTCGGTCGGTCGTCAGATATATATGGACCATATGTATCTGTGCGTAGCCGCTTTTGTCACCAAGCGGCGGTAGCCGAGTGGTTACAATCCGAGCACCGTACTTGTTGGTCACCGGATCGAGTTCCTTTCCCCTCTTTTTTTTCTTTCTTTTTTTTCCAACACAGTCGTATTCGTTACTATTTTTATTACAATTGATATAACGAGAAAAATACGTCTAATCAGATGGACTTTTATTAAATTTACGATGTTATTTGGCAGTCTACAATGTTTATTATCGCAAATAACATTCATAACTACCGACTAGTAAACGACCATACGCATAAAGTGATACTGACGTGAAAATGTGAAGAAAGAAAATTTCTTATTTATAACACATTCTTGGGTGGGGGTGGGGGGGCTGTGATAAAACGAATCTTGGTTTGTACGACGAAATTTTCACCGATGAGTAGGACGCCAGTTTGCCAACCGTGCGATGTTTATTTCTACAGGCAAGTTAAATATTTTATTTGGCGTCTTCTAAATTGTTCTTATTTAATCGAAAGAGAAAGAGAAACTGCTTGTCGTGATGCATAGTCTGCATCCAAATTATCGGATGAAAGAGAGGTTTTTAAAAATCTTAGCGAGGTTTGTTTTTCCATGGAAAACCTCAAAAGACTTTGCTTATGCGGAAACATGGCATTTATTCAATGTAGCTGGTGCCATAGTTTCGGGCTCCTTCCAGGAATAAGGGATAAGGGCATTCATTCAATTCCCTCGGCTTCAAGCATGTTGTCCACCAGAGCAGGTCTGTAGGGACTACCGTTATTGTCCGCCAGAAGGAACCCATCTACTATGGTACCAGCGTAGAGCACAACAAAAGGCGAAAGAGATCGTCTCCATACTTCTGAGCAGTCAAAGCCATCTGAACTACATAGACGTCCGCCAATACTTTCTCCTGTTCACATCATTCGTCCACCAAAATGATACGATGATGTTACCTGCAGATAAGTAGGATTGCTCATAATTACACATTCATTCCAAATGAGAAAACGATGATTGTCCGACTGAAAAAAAAAATCGACTTATCTGTGTTTCTGTTGGGGCATGTCTGGAGGCATGGGTTGCAGCTGAGTTGTATTCATCCTCCTGTATCGACGGGCTGTTACTCAGAGATGAGTCATATCTTGATGATGGTACCGTGGACAACCTCCGGCTTTCTTTCTTTTACCGGTTTCTTTTGTCTGAAATCGTGTGTAGGTCCTGGAAAATTACACTTTGGGGCACTCCAATAGTTGCAGTCACCTCCATGTCTATGCTTCCTATGGATACCCATGCAACAAATTCTGTACGACACGTTGTTGTTGCATTGGACTTCCTGCTCACTATACTGTCTGAATCCAAATGCGTGTATAATTCCTTTGGTAAACACAACCACTTTATGTTATTAGCATTATCTAGGTTGTTCTTTCCACTCTTCTGTAGTACCGACATAAAGACGTCGAACAAATAATTTATTCTGCCGATGACAGTACCTCAGAACCTAGATATCTCAGGTGATTCCCTAACTAGTTTGACCAGTGTAGTGCGTCCTTAGCTGAACTGCAAAAATTAAGGTCACAGTAAGGTCAATTTGTGTATATTCACGTTATTTGGTTGTGATTTGAAAATTATAGTGCAAGTATACTGCTAACAATAACCTTCATAATGTAGGTGTATACGTAACAACTATACATGAGAAGTTGGAGGGAATTTGGGACAAATCACATGCACCAATACCTAGCCTAGGATAATAGTGTGGAATTCTACTATTACTGTCGCAGTATTAGATACTGTTGTTATCCATATAGCAATGCAAACTAAATACCCGCGATTCACTCTAGATGTACTGTGGATTCTGCCACATATGAGTCGTGGTAGTATTCCAATTGCGAATACATACTGGCGGTTACGTGATGCTTTGGATTTCGTATCGGAAGTTCTTACATTTTGTTTAAGGCGAAACAAGCAGATTTATCGAGCCCGATAAGTATTATGAACACCATGCCATGTAAAGTATCTTGTTGAAGTTGGAACCACTGAGATGCAACATGAGTCCTCGACTGACGTACGAAGTCTTGGACATCAACATATCGGTGAAATGGGTGACCTCTTAGACTTCCAAAGATGCCAAGTCGATGGTGCTCAGTTAGTGGGAGCATCTGCGACGAAAAATGGCTGCTCTGTTTAACATTGCACTACTGTGTTCTCTCTAATTACAACATAAGCAAAATAAGGTAAAACATCATTGGGGAAGAGTAACAGTGCGTCAAACGCGAAGTTATCTGACAGTGCCCGATGACCATTTAGAACGACTGTGGCCAGACAATATAAAAGTAAAACAAAACTCAATAATTGAGTAATGATATTTTGTTACAAACAGTACGGGTGGAAACTAATCTTCATGGAAGGACTGCAGTTAGTACACTCTTAATAAATGTATGGAACTCAAAGCTGCACGAAGTTAGTGTTGCCACGATCATAAAACGTGGACACTTGATTAGTAAGTGATATGGTCGGATGAATAATCTTTTACATTGCTTCCTATAAACAACCCCAAAAGAAGATTACTATACACCATGCCTGTTTCCTACAGTTAAGGATAGA
Source organism: Locusta migratoria (assembly GCA_026315105.1). Taxonomy (NCBI): domain Eukaryota; kingdom Metazoa; phylum Arthropoda; class Insecta; order Orthoptera; family Acrididae; genus Locusta; species Locusta migratoria. Next base: position 171,884,817 of record CM048751.1, read on the forward strand.
GGACGTTCCATCATGATTTGGGCGACTATGTCGTGGTATCCAAGTATCATTGCCCTGACTGGTCAGAACTGTAAATCAATAACTCACCATCCTCGACAACAAACTTTTTGTTATGATTACCATATTGTTAACAAACATTGCCGTATTCCAAAGTCATAATGAGCCCACACAAAGAGCCAAAATGGTTCAAGCGTTCTTTGTATAGCATCAGAAAACTTCTCAAAGATCTCCCCCGGACAGCAAAATCACTATAATTGTACGATTATGGGGAGTTTTAGAGAAGAAAGTGGGCAAAGTTCATAGCTCTAACATCGATGAAATTATTTTTGGATGTTGTGCTATAACAATGAAAAATATAACGGCACTTTATGAACTCGTAGAGTTGGAGCAGTTGTCAAAGGCAGTATGGGTCAACTCCATACTAATAAACATCATGTCTGTAGTAGGAGTTCATATTATCTTTTCCACTCCATTTATATAGGTAACGAGAAAGGAACGGAAAATTTTTCTAGTTCAACAGCCTTTCGACCATAGTAACACGTATGAGAATAATTATTATTTAACGAATAGCTGATACACAGGAAAAAAATATATACATACATACAGAAAGGCAACCATGAATTTCGCAAGGTAATATAAGTTTTATAACTCCATGACCAGTCCTTGAATCCACCGCACAGCTTCTGTGGTTGCCAAGAGGAAATCTTCATCTCTTCCACCATATTCTCGAAGCATACACTCTCGGACAATGTGATGTATCGTCTGGCGTGGAACTCCGCAGTGACAATCTGAATTAGACAACTTGTTGTATTTATGAAGTGCATCGTTATACCTGCCATGGCCCGTTCTAATTATATTCAGTGCTGCCCAGGTCTTAAGTGGTAGTTGATATCCAGTTGGTAGTTTAGCGCCTGAGAATATGTTACGCAGATGCACATCTGTTATCGCTTGCCATCGACACGTCCGTTCTTCGAGATGTTTAAAATCCCTAATAACCATGTCCGCATAAAATAAGAGGGAACGATTTATGTGTTGTATGTAACGGCAGGGAAAGGTTATGAAAGTGGTTAATGAACCCTCTGCCAGGTACTTAAATGCGATTTGCAGAGAATCTATGTAAATGTGATCATCACGTAGACTTGGATAACGTGAGCGTAGTATGTGAATATTTAGAATTGGTAGGTCCCTATGTAAAGGTAAATTCAGGTTCTTGGAGACTCTTTCGATCTCCCTATTATGAGATCTTCGGAAATCAGATGACCTTCTACCTTTTAAAAGCGGATGACAGTAAACAGGAGTAGATGTTTTGATAAAAATTTTCTAGGGCTTTCAGTCGCGTCATGTGGATTTCTATCCACGACGTTTCGGCCGAGATCTCCTCGGGCATTCTCAAGTGGTTGTTGAATGCCTGCTGCTGTCGTCCTTATATAACTTCACTGCTTGCTGTGACGTCACTGGCGCTCCGCGACATGACCTTAAAAGGCTAAGTTTAGGTCGCGTGCCTGCCGCCCCTGCTTCAACCTTCCGATCGCCGCGTTCCAACGTCGCGAAACAATGCATTCATATAGGAGTAGATCTGATTGCGCCAGATATTATGCACATGTTACTATTCAGTTGGGTGTCAACAAGCTTTGTATGGTGGCTGTTCATCGGCAGAGGTGCACATAACACAGCACTTAAATACACCAAACTTAAGGATGAACGCAAGGTGGTTATTGAAGATCTCCAGGTAGTTCCCCATTATTTATGCAGTATATTTTTACGAGTTTTCAGTTTCTCCGCTAGGTTTAAAAAACTATTGTTTGAAGGTATTGTTCCGTCCAGAATGACACCTAGATATTTTTTGGTATCAATGTGGCGAAGAACACTTCCTCTAAAAGTTACATTCAGTTTTACGTTCGCTAAATGATTGTTTAAGTGGAAGCAAGACATCAGTGTCTTGACCAAAACGTTGGCGTAGCAGAATTTCCAAGACAGTGTCAGAAAGGTCGGAAGGATTTCAGTTAAAGAGTAATGGCGAAAGAACTGATCCTTGGGGGAATTCGTTGGTAAGCTTTCTCTCCTTGCTTATATTATTTCCAATGATTATTTCCGAACATGTAGTTGACAAGACGTGCCATCGTCCTGTAGGGTATGATTCCAAGAAATTGGTTGATCACGCCTTCCCCCCATAGAGTGTCGAGCCGGCTGCGATGGCCGAGGGGACTGAGGCGCTCCAGTCACGGTCTACACGGCCACTACGGTCAGGGGTTCGAATCCCACCTCGGGCATGGATATTTGTGCCGTCCTTAGTCTTAGCTAGTTCATAAGTACTTTGTAAGCTTAGGGACTGATGACCCCGTAGTTAAGTACCATAAGTTCTATAAACATTTGAACATTCAGTGTCGAAGGCAGCTGTAAGATCGACAAATGTGACAGATGTTTTAGGTTCATTTGATATCCTGCCTCTATGAACGATGCAAGAGACAAAATCGCAGCAGATGCGCCGTGGTCTGAAGTCTGTTTGGTCTATTGGAAAATGCTCTAGGAGAACACTACTTTTAAAGAGCTTGTAACAGCAGCTAAGAAGAGCTATCGGACTATAGCTTTCGACATTGTCGCTAGGTTTACCATGTTATCCAAGCTGGATAAAATTTCATTTGCCTTGTCGGTGCACCCACATTCCTGGAAGTGTACATGATTGTTTCACTTTCATCGTTCCATCCTGGAGTATATTGTTTTCGGTATCCTCTTTTTAGCTGTTTCTGTGACTGCTCCAATGAAGCGCTGATAGTTCTCATGTGCCGGAGGGATCCAACGAATAGACTTATCAAGTTCCTCAGGAAACTTCGCCGAATAAGCTTTATGGAAATTCCATCGAGCGTGAAGAGTTGATCGGATTTTAGAGAATTTAATGACAATTTGTATAATTACAGGCCTGTGTTAGCCGTGAGGAAAGACGTCTATGCTTTCTCTTACGGTGTTCATCGGAAATCCACTTTCATTGCAGATAATAAAACGTATGTTGGAATTTGAATCTATGCCCCAAGCAGCTGACGTAAAAGTACCTTGACCTTTGGCACTGACAGGTAGTTGAAGATTGTTCTCTTCATCCTATTCTACAAGATCTTCATCATTTTCGGAATACTTCCAAAGTTCATGGTGGCTATTGAAGTTGCCTACACAGATTGCAGGATGTTGTGTAGTCTGAATGACAATGTGAGGCAAGGATGTTTTAGTTGTATAGTAAAGATTATTGACAGCAATGGCAAACAATTTTATTGTAGTTGTATGTATGTCTGCCTCCACATATTCATAAATCAGTAATGTCTCACAAAAATAATTTACTTATTCGTGTCAGAGACATCATAAAATACCTACATATTAATTTAAACGGAAGAACTATGCAGATGTAAATAGAGGTTTCTACACAATCTTAGCCCAGAAGAGGGCTACGTCAATAGCGATTGGTTGTGCTGACATTTAACTCCTCAAAGGTACAGTATGAGGGACTGAGCGGGCAGTTAAACATATGGATAGTTGTTTGAATGGCTCCACAGTCACAGAGGGTGGCATCATTTTGATAGCCCCATTTGCTTAGGTTTACTTTAGACCTTGCTATACTACTGCGGAATCGGGTCAATGACTTCCACGTTGTCCAGCTTTCTTTGTGCCCAGCAGCTAAGGCTTCGGAGGGTTCCATCCACGAGTGTCTTTCCGCATCCTTCCAGTGTTCTACCGTTGTTCTGTAGTCACTCTCCTTCTCTGTTGATGTGAGAAAAATAATGGACATTCACAATAAGGAAAGAGATTTATGACGGTCAGAGGCAACAAAGATTGCAGGTAGTACTCAGACATGTTTTGATTAGAGTTGCGCTTGTCACATGTCGATTAATTGAGGGAGACATAAACCAATAAATGAAAGGGGTTATGAACCAAGTAAAAAGAAATAATCTAATAAAGGAAGCTCTTTTCGCTGAAGTCATTAAATTCGCTATAGAAACTGTTTTTGGAGAAATATGTGAAAGAAAATTGTTCGTGTCGTTTTAGAAGAATCACACTCAATGTTTTCTTTATTCACCTTAGGGAGTACACATAAATATAAAAGAACGCTTAGACATGAAATTGGACAATAATCCTCCTGATTGAAAGTTCATTATTCAACCAGCTTTCTCCATCAGGTATAGAAACGTAGCTAGTAAAGTAGCACAATGTACGTACACGTTTGTACAACGAACGATACTGCAATTGTTAATTACCTGAGAGAAAAAAAGTTTGTTTTGGAACTATACTGGTGTCTACGTTAGTTTTCTTACTACATGTACCTGAAAAGCTCTGCTTGGAAGCGAATTGCTTTAAGAGTGCTTCCATTACTCATGTGTAAACGTATGCTTCATTCAAAGGGTAAAAATCGATAAAAAAAGATCTTATTGAAGACATTTGGGTGCACAACTTAGTTTATTATTACGTCCCATAAGATAAGCAATACATTTAGTCTGAAAATGTGTAGTTTGGTATTTCGACTGTTACTGAACTCTCGTGTATGTTTCTGAAGCCACCAGGTACTTTGACATTTCTCTCCAGTTCGCTCCTTTTTCAGTCCGGGTCAGTGATGTGGAAATGCATTCACCTTGTCGCTGTACCCGGCCGAGCGTCGTTAACGTATATGTGAGAGCGGTTCCTTGTACAGTCTGCTCTTCATCACCGTAACGGCTGGAGCGAAGAATGACGACAGGATGCGCAATCCCTCTGCTGCTAAGACGTAGTCGCGCGGTATATAAGATGTACTGAGTCCTTGACACCTTGTATAGACGTGTCACTTTTGTGGGACGATAAAAGTTTCCTCATTTTAAGAAACAGACCACATGAAATGGCGAGATTCTGGCGGTTTTCTCAACAGCAAGATATAAAATTACCAAATATTATGTACAGATGTGTATCTGATGTTCTGGAGTTCTCCAAGGATTAGTTTCGCATTGGTAACTGTTAGTTGGTGTTCAACTTAAATTTTATATGCTGGAACGTGTTTGGATGATCACTGTAGCAGTACTGTGTATTTTATTCATGTATTTATTACTGTTAGATAACCCGCGTGAATACTTCAAAGTAAGGAGAAATAAGTAAATATACATATTTATCAAATTACAGTAATTTATTGTAGATGTTAACGGTATATACAATATTTTTTACAATACTTCCTTCCAGAGGGTGTTAGCTGAGTGTTATGCATTGGGATAAGACAATATACAGTTTCGTCCATGACTACAATCTCGGTCACGCAACTACATTTCATATCGACACTGCGCTTTGTTGATCGTAATATGAAACGCTATTCTAATTGGAAATATAAAATTTGAAAGAGAAGGGCATTTTAATGTCAGACGGTGACAAAAATATATGCAATGTAACAGTATTCGCTCCCAAAGTAATCACACCAGTTGGAGTTTCTAAATCTATGATATTGTTATACATTTTCCCATTCAATAATCCTTCAGATGCATTGAAAACATCCTGAGGAGCATTACAGTAAGACCTTCTTTCAAAATCAACACATGGGGAGGTACCCCGCTCATCTCTCCGCTGTTCAAAAATTATGTGGGAAATTACAAAAGTTCACTTTTTGCTTCCGTTGTCCATGTATTCACACTCGTGTACGATTTCCAATTTGCTGGAAGTAGATCTGAAACTGTTCTGTGAATTTCAACACAATTTCCCTTTTTTGGTGCAAGAATTGCAGTTGTTGAGAAATTCAAACTGTCATGATAGGATGAAGATAAATATTTGAATAATTTCAATGACGAATTCTGTGTCTGAAGTTACTGTAGAAGGCAAGTCTATCAAGTTCTTATCATTAGAATGGTATTCACCATATCCAGTTTTTATAAGAATACAAAGCGACATTCATCCGCTTGCATATTTTTCTTTATTCAGCTTGAAAATTTCGTAAAATGGCGACAGAGGTAGATTACAATCAATATTTTAAGGATTGTAATTGTTTTTTTTTTTACGTTTTATTTAAAAATTCATCTACATTGTAGAAGGAGTTGCTATTCAGAAATTCATTTAATTTCTTTTTAAATACTAGTTGGCTTTCTGTCAGACCTTCGATGCTACTTGTAAGTGACCGAAGACTTTTGTGGCAGCATAATTCACTCATTTCTGTGCCAAAGTTAGATTATTTAACCTTGAATAGTGAATAGCAGCATTACTCCTAGTGTTGTAGCTATGCACACTGCTATTAGTTTTGAATTGGGTTGGACTGTTAATAACAAATTTCATGAGTGAATATATATATTGTGAAGCTACAGTGAAGATCCCTAGATTCCTAAATAAATGTCTGCAGGATGCTCTTGGGTGGGCTCCAGCAATTATTCTGATTATACGCATTTGTGCAATAAATACTTTTGTACTCAGTGTTGAATTGTCCCAGAATATGATCCCAATTTAATCGAATTTTATACTGTAGCAGGTCTTGATGCATGAGGATTGAGAGGTAATAGTTGTTGGAAATCCCCTCTTAATCAGACCCGAGGATATGATATCTGGAAGGCTAAAAAGCTGGGATAATTGGTCTTGTTGAATATCCACTCATGGCTTTCTTCAGAATCAATCACTGCAAGTGTATAAAAGCTCAAATGAAGGAGCTTGATTCTTCGAGCGTTCTTAGACCAAAAAGAACTGCATACCGTAATGAGAACAGAAGATATCGTTAAGCAAACTGATTAAAATATCCACAGCAAGGATAAAAGGACATCGCGTTTACATATACATAAAGGATGGTGCCAGTTAACTAAATTATGATACTTGTTGACAAATATGTAGATGTACATCTTTCGTTGAAAACAGAAATGAAGGAAATTGGTGGGTGAAAACGAACCTACTGACTTTAGTGCACAGGAGAATCCCTTAACAAATCCACGTAAGTAAATCGCATTTGGGTATAAATTAAGGGTTAGCTGAAATCTGATTGTTGATTACAAATATATAAACATATATTTTTTAGTTTAAAATAAAAATGAGGTAAATCGACCGGATACAACGGTCAGGCCGACTGACTTTTAGTTTTCATAATAATTTTTTTTTATATATTTGCTTATTATTATCAGCAGATAATCGTTAGCGTGCAGTCACGTTTTACTTTTTGGTTATTGGCTGGATGACTGTGTTCCTCCGAAAAAAATAGGATGAAAAATAACATACACACTTTTTTGACGTTATTAGTTTGGACCCTCTTGTATTCCGGAACTTTCAGCAATTTCACTGATTAATTCTCTACAATTTTCACGAATTTTTCTTCAGAAATTTAGAGACTGGTATTTCATATACACATCTGCAGGTTAATTTTATCGTAGCAGACATAAATAAACTGATATTTCACGTTTTTATTTTGTGACAGACTATGTATCTATATTATCTCAAAAGATTATAACAGTATTGTCAAAAGTAGCTACAGTTTCCTCTATACAATTAGGCAGAAATTATTAATATTATTTTTTATACTTTATCACTGTGTGACGGATGAAGGAGAAGAAAAGGAGGATGAAGAAGAAAGCGTCAAATTCACTGTCGACGGACACTTGCGTAACACCTCTGTATGCTGGTATCCATAGAACTATTGACACCTTTCAAAACTAATATACATTCATCTTAAATCAGATAATCGTGAACGATAATCTTCCTTATTAACATGAGTAACCACTTGGTACTGACGTAATGTATCTGTAAGTGGCGTTACCGTCGGAGATATCACAGTGGTTTAATACTCTAGCTTCGCATGCGTTTCAAATCCTGTCACTCCCTCAAGATTTAGGTTTTCCGCGATTTTCGTTATTGACTCGGACATTTGGATGATTCCTTTTAAAAGGCGATGGTCGATTTCATTCCCCATTTTCTTTAGTATCCCGACCTCCCTCTCACTAATGGCAGATAGGTCAACAGGACAATACTCTTTATTGTCCCTCATCGTTTTCTAGCGAGACAGTTTTCTTGATTTGGCAATGCGCTCTTTTCTTTTAGTCGCTTGACGCGTTTCGCCACCAGTTCTTCACCTTTCATTTCAGTGTGTGAGCCTTGAACATGTACCTCAAGCCATGAAGTACTTGCCGTATGTATTCCAGTCTGTGTCTTGCGATACGTTTTTCACTATCCCTCTGGAGTACCTTAGGACGTGTCATTAACATATGTTTATTTATTTCGTGTATGGCCTCATCAAGAAAATAACATTACAATTATATGTAAGGTATACCAAACTACAAACTAATATCCAGTCCATGAATAAAGGCCGGCCGCGGTGGCCGAGGGGACTGAGGCGCTGCAGTCACGGTCTGCACGGCGACTACGGTCGGGGGTTCGAATACCCGCTCGGGCATAGATATTTGTGCCGTCCTTAGTCTTAGCTAGTTCATAAATAGTTTGTAAGCTTAGGGACTGATGACCCCGTAGTTAAGTCCCATAAGCTCTACAAACATTTGAACATTTCTTATGCGGTTATGAACCGAACAGTCCTGTGGTAGTTCGAAACAAGGTGTATTAGTTGCAATGCATGGAATCTTCTGTTGTTCTCGTATTGTATTTATCTGCCATGTTGGTCTGCAGCAGTCATCAGCTTTAAAGTTGTTGCCAAGTAATGCTCTTGCCGAAGGCGAAGGCTTCCTTCGCTGATGCTTGTGATATCTTCATGTACAGGGAGCTGCGGATTTTTCTGTAGCTTTTTGTACTAACTGGCCAGTGCTTATTTTCTCAGCAGAGATGATGGTGATATCTGGCTAAGTATGAGTAGCCAGAAAGTCGGCATGTGCATGTCTGTGCCAGTTATAAGACGACAAGTTTGTGTGTGCGCTGTTCAACCAAGCTGGTGAGCTATATTCTGCAAATAGGTAAACCAGTTCTAAGGCTGCAATGCGGAGTGCTTATGCAGAGGATGCCCAAGATGTGCCAGAGAGTTTGTGGAGGATATTGATCCGGTTTTTGATTTTGGCAGTAGTATTTTACTCATCGTCTCCAGTTTTTTATTTTATTTTTTATTTTTTGGAGGAGCAGAATGACATTACCTTGTGAACATACTTGGAACATTTAGTTTTGTAGCCTCCATCAGCTCTGCTGCATCTGGTGCAACGTTCGTTCCATGATGTTAATACACTTTGGTAAAATTCTGTGGCTTTTAACACCATCGGTTGATACAGGTCTTCCTATCACATGTTTTACGGCGCAGGTGAGCCTTCCGACGATCAAAGAGGTAAAAATCTGACGGAGCCAAGTCCGTAATAGAAGAACATTTTTCCAACCCATTTCCCTGATTTTGTCCTGCATCATAAGGGCTGTATGGAGTGAGGCATTATCGTGGTGTAGTCTGATGAGCTGGTCATGTAACTGTGGTCGGTGGGTCTTGATAGAACGTCTCAGCTTGTCCAATGACAAACAGTAAATGCCACGGTTAATGGTGATGTCAGGTACCAAGAACTCAAAATACGCTAATCGCAGAAGAAGGAGGCCATCACCTTTCGCCCTGCAGTTCGTCAAAATCTTGCTTTCTTCTTCCGAGGGAAACCTTGATGGCACCGCTCTATGAATTGGATTTGCTCTCAAGTTCGGACAAAGACAACCATGTTTCATCCTGGGCAATGACGCCGTCAAAACACTGTTTCTACTCTTCAATAAAGGTCCTCAAACTCCCTCACACACATTCTTCCTCATCGTTTTCATTTCTCTTATCAATAAACAAGGCACTCAACGTGCACAGATTTTTCTGTACCCTAGTGACAGTACCTGTGATGCCACACTACCCAACGACTAACGAGTCATTTCCGCAAGCTGTCGTGTCGTCACACTTCTGTCAATTTGGATGATTTGATCAATGGTCTCCATATTCACATCACTCACTGCCGTCGATGTCTTACCGCATCGTGGATTGTCCAGCTGAGAGGAATCACCTTCTTTAAACCTCTGCAACAACCGCTGAATACTGCTGCGATTCACTATGTCCTCCCCACAAACAGGGATCATCTCCCAATGAATCTATGTGGCAGAGTCATCGCCGGTCTTCAACAGGAACTCCATCACCAACCTGACATATAAATATTTCATGGCCGATTGTGGCTCACCTGAAAATAAAAGAAAATACTTTTATACACAACTTATAGCTAAATGTTTCTAGTATATTCACAAAAAAGTTAATCTCTACCTGTAAGAAAAAATGGGGACGACTGTGCAAAACTTTTTGAACACCGTTTGTATATTCTTTAAACAATTATTTTTGTGCTGTAGCCATACAGTAAATAAATAAACATATTCGTCTGGTCGTTTCTTCGCCCATTCTACGGAGAATTTTCAACATATGTCTGTATCTACGCAAGTCGACTACTTCTGTTCCGGTTTTCCCACTACGCATGTTCCATTCCCACATTTTCATTCTCAGAAACTTGTTTCTCGTAACAGGGCCAACATTTGATACCAGCCAACTCCTCTTGGCCATGAGCCAGTTCAAATGTTCAAATGTTTGTAGAGCTTATGGGACTTAACAACGGGGTCATCAGTCCCTACACTTGCAAACTATTTATGAACTAGCTAATACTAAGGACAGCACAAATATCCATGCCCGAGGGAAGGATTCGTACCCCCGGCCGTAGTGGCCGTGCAGAACGTGACTGGCGCGTCGCAGACCGCTCGGCCACCGTGGCCGGCGCCATGAGCCTGTGGCAGCCTACTTACTACGCGGTCCTTGCTTCGTCTGTCTTAGGTAATTTTTACTTCCCGAGTAGCAAGATTATTTAACTTACTCTGCATTGTGATTACGAACTATCACTGTAAGTTGCTCGCTACTTTCATTTCTACTACCTCCCATTACCTCTGTGGTTTTGGCCCATATTCTGAACTCAGTAGACCAGGGATGCCAACCATATTGTTCCGCGGGCCAACCTTTCTCGAAGCCAACGAGAAAGACAGGCCGTGACGCGTACGTCACTACAGATCATAAGAGAATGCTTGCACCAACCCGATCGCTACCTGACGGGCTGGCCGCTGGGGCAGGGCCAATTGTATCATAGCTGCGAGCCTGTTACGTAGCAATCGCGTTGTGTGAAGCCAAAACTACCTAGATAGAAGGCCGCGGCGCTCTCGTATGACATCACGCAGAATAGGCCGCTATCGCGTAACTGACTAGCCGGCCGCTATGGCGTAGTGAGCCGTGCTCCAGCTGCCACGCAGTCACCTACGCGATCCAAGGCTACTTGCGTGACGTCACACGAGAGCGCCGCGGCCATCTATCTGGGTGGTGTTCATCAAGCCCTCTCGGATGACGTGTCGTGACGTATGCACCAGGGCTAGGGCACCTGGATGTAGACGGTCATGCGTATCCGCAATTTTTGTTCCTTCGCTTCGACGCGCGATTGTAGAATAGGAGAGTCAATACGCTTTCAGCATGGTGGGCTGTGCAGCTCCGAATTGTTCTAATCGTTCAGGAAATGGTTTTGGTTTTCTTTATCGTTTCCAATGAATCCTGAAGGGCGTAAAATATGGTTAGTAAATTTTCGTCGTGACAAATGGTGTTCAAAACTATGCGAGGTGGGTTGACTTATTTGTAGTTATGCACAATTTCTACACGTTGTAAACGACAGGTTTCGAAACTTTTTTTTATTTATTTTTTTTTATTTTTTTTTCAGCGACGGATTCGACGGTACGCACCAATACAGTAACAACAATTAGAGCAATAACAATACTAATTACTTTTAAATGACGCGTACTGTTTTTTACTAGTTATAATGACTCATATGCCTCGTATGCTCGCTACTGCGATGTTAATTTTAGTTACAGCTACTGCGATGTTAATTTTAATTACAGCGTCAACGGCGTAATTTGCTAATGTTGGCAAGAGAATGTTCGCTTTAGCAGGATAATTAATTTACTGACCAGAAAAGTGTCCATACAAGAAGATGGTAAACATGAAAAATTATTTTCGCTCATTCTACCTGTTCGAGTTTCCAAAGAGGATTCAAAGGTCGTTGCCAACATCTGTACACTACGCCGCCGAGGCCTTAAGTAAAATTGACCAATGAGAAAGTAAGTTGTTAAATGAGAAATTAAAATATCTCGTGTATATAAATCTTTTACTGTATCCTAGTTTATCATGGTAATATATTTTGTGCGTTGAAAAAGTATTTTATGTGAATTCTAAAAAATACGTCGTAAAAAGCAGCAACCTGAGAGTGTAGGCCTATTCTGGAGGAAATTTATGGCATTCGAAAACGGAGATTTCTTGCATGTTAGCACAGCTTTGGTAGTGCATGTGGTATCCCATATAAGTGAGCTGTCGAATGCGAAAGAGTTGCTCACAATACACACTCAGGTGGACAAATACCAGAAAACATATTTAACGATTTGTCAAACCATATTACAATAACTTATTACGACGAGATTAATTTTTGATACAAATATATATTTTCTTTCTGGTATGTGTATTAGACATGAAGCGGCGTTTGAAAACAATAACAGCAGGAAAACTCCGCCTTTCACATGCTCACGCTATCACCGCCTGGAACCAAAATGGCGGCGGGAGCTGCCGCGATAGCAGAAGTTGATGCGCATCCCCGTTTATACCCAGGTGCCCTAACCAGGGCCTGTACTCTTCGTTGGCCTCGAAATTTCTCGGCTGACGTCACACTTGTCCCACCAGACCGCTATGCTTTCTCAGCTGGAACGTAGCAGCAATAAACTGCAGAGTCCCCACTTACATGGCAGAACTGTAGCGCATGGAATGCGTGACTTCCTTGCATACTTCTAGCTTTCGTATTGTGTCGTAACAGGAAACTTGAAACTTGAAGATGTACATCATAAATAGAGGTATTACACCAATGCTGCCTGTTGTTACGAGAAATGACATAGTTACGTTTGTTTTTCAACTGCGATCCATGTTGTTCCAAATAAAATTCCTACAATGCAACTGAGATATACAAATAGGGCCAAATGCAAAATGGAATGTCTATATAATTATGTTAGGGATAAAATGAAATATCACACCTGCAAGTGAAAGCAAAAAATACTACCTACCATTCTCTACCGACAGTATCAACAGTCCTCAGCAAAAGATATCAGAAAAGAAATAATTATGTTTGCTTCGCTAACGGATAAAGTAATGTAATACCTGATACAACCAGTCATCTCATTGAGAGATGGAGGCAGTTTATCAGACTGTCATCACTCAGGCTGCCTCGTAATCGTCATTACTGAAAAAATACATAAATTTAGCCAAATATCCTTATATTTTTACCTATCTTATTATGAAGATACTTTTCTTGAGCAAGTCTTTTGTATGTTTGTATGTTTAACGTAATTTAATTTGTGGAACTACACCGCTAATGTAAAAGTTCCATCTACAGATTCACAGGAACGCTTTCAAGATATATAGCAAATGGTCTTGCAAACGTCTCAGACAGAGTTTCCTGAAAACGATTTCAAAACGGTAGTTGTATGTAGTTCCATATTGTCATGGAGTATCGCAGAGCGGTTGGTAGTGGTTTGAAAATAGTTCCTGTTTTACTCCAAAACTGAAATAAATGTTAAAAATGTTTATTTCATTCAATAACAGAGAACTTAGAGAAATGTGCACTGGCGATTTATAAAATATCGCAACATAATTCACAAGAAAAAGTCGCATCGTAATGCAACATGAAAGGACGCGCCGAAGCGAATACTTCCGATAAGTGCCGTGCAAGGTGGAGACATTATGAGGCTCGTTTGAACCGCCGTGGCCTGTCGTGCAGTAGACTATTCATCCCACTCAATACATTCATTAATTCTCTTTTATTTTCATTGATGATAACAATGTCAATATATCCAAGAAGTGTTGCAACTTGACCTACCACCATTCTCGCCGGATCACAATCCTCGAGACCTCTTCCTACTCCCTCGAAAGGGAAGAAATTTGATAATTTCCTGACATACAACTGAACGTGACAAGCCTTTTGAACATGATACTGAAAGAAGACATGGATGGTTATTAGAGGTGACTATTTGGAAGGAAGGAATGGTAATTGTAGTTCACAGTTCATGAGCGTTAATTTTACAGGACTACAGCTCGAACCTTGTTGTTAGAGGTTGTATGAACAAAAGGGACGAAAAACTGCATACTTTCAAAACTTAGCAGGTTAAGGCACACAATGATTCAGTAACCATTATCACTCATTTTCGTCACTTCTCGTTATATAATGCAACGCACCGATGTGTATACGACACGTTCCAGAGTAGACAGCTGAAGGTAGTCGAGCCACGTGGGAGAACGCCTACTACAGGATGACATCCGGTCCTGTCGCGGCCTTGGATGCCGCCGTTCTACCTGCGTCGCCCTCGCACTCTCGTCCCGGAAATTTATATCATACGAGCACCTTTACTACGCACGATTCATGCCACCTGTTGTAGTAAAACTAGTAGTTTACAGCAAATTGTTAGCACCTCTACTTCTCTGTAAAATGTAATCTAGGAAGACTTGTTGGAAACAGCTGGTAGTATAAAAACCCAGTTTCGTGGAACTTAGTGATACATTAAAAAAATAAGGCTAGAATGAAAGGAGTGAATATGAAACATGCGACAGGATAACAGCGCAGTTGTGAATACAGTCAGCTTTGTAGTAAACAGGTATATCGGACATGTCCGAAAGAATAAACACAACACTGGTCAAAATAGTTATAGTGTTTGTTGAGAATTCGAGGTTCTGAAGTATTGTCATCGGCACTCAAATGTTTGGACGTCTTTCTGTCGGTTGTACGGAGTGGAGACGACTACATTACGGCAATCGAGATAGTGGTAATAACAGAAAGTTGCTACACGGGGTGGGGATTGGTGTACACATGTGTTTAATCTACCAAACGAATTACACAAGCAGTTGGGTTCAGATTGTGTAGAGTGCAGGTAGTGCAGTGCAACAACAACGTGACTTATCCGAAGCTGTGGCACGGAGAGCCATAGGGAACTTCTAAGCGGGAGGGACAAAGAGAGATGTGGTTGCAGGTATTGAAGGGTCTAAAAGTGTAATTTCCAGGACCTGAACTCCATTTCGGAAAATAGCAACCGTTAAAAGAAGGAAAGGACACGGTCGTCCACGGTAATGTCAGCGAGAGATCACCGCGATCTCCGGTCAACAGCCCGTCGAGACAGGAGGCTGAATGCAACTCTTCTGCAATGCACCACCCAGGCAGCAACAGTACTAAGTGGTTCAATTCAAACAATCCGTAATAGCCTTTGGGAATGTGTCCTCTACCCACGAAAGTCTGTGGTGTAGATCCTACTAAAACCACGACACCGTTTAGCCTGCAGAAACTGGACGGAGGAACATCACAGATGAATCAAGCGTTTGTGTTCAGTTCAGAAGAGGTGGAACTGGGAACAATCCTGCTTATGTACCGGAACATCACCACATAGTGGTGGACGAATTGTGCGGTATTGGCGAACGTACGGACCTGTATGTCATTCTGAATGGCACTTTGACTGCTCATAGGTGTTGAGACGAGTTCGTTCGACATTTTTTGTGCCTTCCGCTGGTCCCATATGTAAGATTACCGCCCAATAGAAATATTAGTAATTAATAGCATTTGATAATTAAACAGTATGAAGTTCACTGCAAACATTGACCATGCCAATGCACTAATTGTTACACAATTTTAATCTTATTAATTATGATAGCAATGTATGTACACAGTTGGGTGACAACATTTATAGTTAGGCCATAGGTAGAAATTCTCCACGTTGAGATTTGCTGTGTGCTTGTAGCTGACGGGAGGCCAGCGAGCAGGCCGACGTTGGTGGCTTGTTCCAGCTTTGGATTTTCCAGTTCGTTTCCGATGAGGGGAGATAGGGACAATGGCGAGTGCCAGGCACAGTGCAGCGCACAGCGTGAAATAAATTATTCTAATACTACTGACATTTGAAGTAATACGATGCAGTTAGTAACCTTTAAGGCCCTCATTACAAAATAGCCTGTTGACAAATAAACAATACATTAGCTGATACAGTCACATCAGACGTAATATGTTTAATTGACAATGAAAGGTAATAAATTACCAATGAATACAAGACAGTTACACAACTAGCATGGCAATGTTTGTTTATAAAAATAATATATTAATTAATCTTGTGTATTTTACCTTGAAATATTCAGTTAAATCACTTATCTGTGATATAAGAAATTGCACGATTATAATAAATAGTACAAAGGATGTTTATACTAATATAAAAACGTAAGAAAATATTTGTTTAATGTGTAGTGCAATTATTTTGATTTTAAGTAAAGTTTTAGAAATGTATTGGCTAAGCGCTGTACGTTGGCAAATCGGTTAGAACAGCTCACATGGGGAAGTTGATGACGTAGGGGAAAAAACCCCGGCAGTTGAGCTATTGGCGCGCGCGCGCGCGCGAGGGCAGGAATGAGGAGTCGGGAGCACGTGGGGTAGCTGGCCGGGCGGCGTCGCTCGGCATCAGTCGGCATGTGGACCTCGAGGTGGAGGTTATAGATTTGTGTGTGGCAATCGCCACGTGTGGTTGCTCGTCGTAGACTGCACCAAGTTGAATCGAGTGCTACTGTGTGTTGTGAATATTTAGCCGGTGAAACAAGGTGTGCATCGCATTGATTTAAAGTGACTGTGATTTGTTAATGTAACACGTGCCGTCGCATAGGCATGAACATAAACGGTGTTTGAGACAGCCACATGGTGTGAAAACAATTTGTGACAAATATTCACTTTGTCTGGGGGCTCACGAGCTATAACTTTATTTGATAAATGTGTCGACGTACAGACGTATCAGCCACAGAGTTTTAATATGGTCTAATAAACAACATAAAGTGAACTTTCACGTGTTTTCAGTATTAGTAGTTAGTACACCCTTTTCTCTCATGAATTTACTTTATTATGAATTTGTTTTGTTAATCATATGCAGGGGAGGAAAGCTGCAAACGTGTTATATCATCCCCTAGAAAACGAGTCAAACAGTAGCAATCACAATTCCAATGTATTTGCATGTTTAGGAATTTAGTTCGCAGTTGGTGGTTGTGAGATTTAAAAATTAAACTTTCCCTCTTTTAAACTCTCACCCCGATCTTCACTCTCGCACATAGGAGATGGCTTTCTTCTGGTGGACGATAACGCTCGTCCTCACAGAGCTACACTGTTGAACAGCACGTTCGAAGTTGAGAGGATTGAACGAATGAAGTGGCTGAATTATTCACCGGACTTACACCCGACTGAGCAGGTCTGGAATGCATTTGTCAGACGCAATGCAGCCAGACCAGCCCCTTCAACGATGATTTGCCGATCTGGATATTCCACTCATGGAAAAATAACCAAATATCCTTCAAACGCTGATTTACAGCCTCACAAAATTTGCACATGGTGCGAAAATTGGAAATTGACACTAAATAAAGAAAAGTGTGAAGTAATACACATGACCACTAACAAAAATCCGCTGAACTTAAATTACGCGATAAGTCAGTCAAACCTTAAGATCGTAAATTCTGCTAAATACCTAGGAGTTACAATTACGAACAACTTAGATTGGAGAGAACACATAGAAAATATTGTGGGGAAGGCGAACCAAAGATTACGTTTCATTGGCAGAACGCTTCGAGGATGCACCAGTTCCACCAGACAGACTGCCTACATCACACTTGTGCGTCCTCTCCATTGCCCATTGTGGGATCCTCACCAGGTGGGACTGACGGAAGAATTTAGAAGGTTCAGGGAAGGGCAACTCGTTTTGTTTTATCACATTACGGGGGGGGGGGGGGGGGAAGCGTCAAGGAAATGTTGCACGAATTGGGGTGGAAATCATTAAAACAAAGACGTTATTCATTGCGGCGTGATCTGTTTGCAAAGTTTTATTCACCGACTTTTACTTCTGAATGTGAAAATATTTTGCTAGCAACCACCTACTTAGGGAGACATGACAATCCCAATAAAATAAGGGAAATCATATCGAAAACGGAACGATTTAGGTGTTCTTTCTTCCCGCGCGCTATTAGAGAATGGATCGGTAGAGAAAAGTTATGAAAGTGGTTAATGAATCCTCTGTCAGGCACTTAAATGTGATTTGCAGAGTATCTACGTAGATGTAGATACTCTTCGTGCCTCGCAGGTGAGCAGCCATCGGAGGTGATCACACACTACATTAGAGGGTAACGAGAATGGTTAAAAATACAACAAAGGAAAGAAATTCAATATTTACTTTCTAATTCACATAAAACGACTAGAAATTTAACTGTAATTATTTTATGTTATCTCTTTTCAAATATATTGTTCCTACAGTAAATCAATCGTGCAAATACAAAATACAAAGCGCCAATCAGTTCCCTGTTGATGACATGTAACACAATAGCTTCTGAAATATGCTGTACTTAACGTGGAAAATTATTGCACTGCACATGAACTTTCTTCGTGGAGTTATCGTTTTTCCCTTCCGCACAAATGGCAATGGAATTTCTTATTTCTCTCCGACTGTCATGATTTGTCGATGATGGGAACTTCCACTTCAGAAATTCCGAAAAATCGGTGGGCAGTGATGTGATTCTTGATTTTCCTTTCCAGTCTTTGTTCATCAGTGACCGCTGACGTTTTGATCCTAGTTACAAATGCTGTCGTGAAAAGATTATTTTACAAGCTTACAAAAGCAAAACTGGCAGACACTCTAAAAATTGTCAGAAAGAACCTAATATGAATTACTAACTACCCTCTTCTTTGAGAAATAACGTAATATTGAGGGCTCTGAGTTGTGGTTGGAAAGGAGGAGGGGAGAGGGGAGGGTGGAGAACAACAGCTTAACAAATACCCAAAGCTGCAAAGCCGCAACTCTCTGCACTATGTTGCACCTATGCGAAATGTCCCCGCTCGAAGATTGTTCTATACCTGCCAGAAGTCATTGCAAAAGCATTTTAGTGTTGTCCTTTCTCCGATATCTCAACTTGTTCTTTTCTGTTTTTCGGTGTTTGTCGCTAAGAATATAATTTTCCAAATCGGAATAAAAGTCGCACTGCGTCTGCGGTGGACTGAGGCAACTACTTCACGATCGGTGGCGCAGCCGCGATCGTCACACGTGTACGACATTTTGAAGCAACGGCGAGAGGAGATTCTCCTCTGACATTCACTTTCGCGAAACTGTGTACGTGATCGGTGATGGGTCACGAGCTGGAAACCAGAAAGAAAAGAAAGGCAAAGTGACAGGTCATAAAATATTTTCCCCTCACTCTTAAGTTCACAGTAACTAGGAAAGAAAAATGCCTTTACTTGTGTAAATTTAAAATATAAAGTCTTTTATTTCACCATTTTGATAGAATTTGGACGGTTGTCATTCTTTGGAGTAATTGTGACTCGTAACTGCCTTCTTTTCCGAACAGACTTCAATTTCCTTTTCTGCAGGGATAATCTTTGTTCATTCATTCTTTCCAGATGTCCGTTCAAATTTCTGACCGTTTCGTTATCTTGTGGTTTCCTGGGGGTATTAAAAACATTCTCTAATTTTGAGTCCCTTTTACTGCGGTTATCTATCTGATATCAGATGCGTGTACGACACTGCCCCCCCTCCTTTTTTTTTTTTTTTCACTTCCATCACACCTCAATGCGACGTTAGAGACTCAAACTTTTGAAACTCATAATTATTCGACACATTTTATCTCTATACAGGACATTTTCCTACGATTCAAAGTCTGCATGCCATATATAAATAAAATAAATTAGTGAGGATACCTTGTAATAGTAACTGAGACGCTTTCTGGATAGTGTCAAGTAACGATTATAGGCATTGTTATCTTAGCAATTAGACCTAAATTACAGATGCGTATCGATGAAGACACTATAAAACGCATATTCGGTATTCCGAATATCCTTTTTTTCGTCGTAATTTATAATTTCTCTCTATCAGCAATACTGAATGCCTTAATAAAAATAATAAATGTTAAATTGCTTTCCTTGGTATAATTTCAATTGATTATTAATTTAATTATAAATCATCACTTTTTGTCAGCCTGTTTCTCGTTATTCGCCTAATGAACTATTAAGTATAATAGTGAACGTCTTATTTCTGGGCTCATATAAAGTAAGATGATTTCTATGATATATCGATTTAGGTGATTCCTGTATAGGTCGGGTTTACTAGCTAATTTTCAGTGTGTGAAGGTGACAGAAGAATAACATTGAATTTTCTATAAATACTAAGGTTTAAAGTAGTATTTAAAATAAAACATTCTTCACTTACTTGAATGATCCTGAATTTTCTCGTAGAATGTTCTTTCACATACGTCTCACCGTACTAAATTAAGAAAATAGTGCGATAATTATTTTTGAAATCAGCATTAAGGTTACATCTTAGGACTGTCTGTAATAAGTACTATAGCAAACTTGGAGCTTTCGTGCACATTATATTCTCAACAGAAAGATATCTTTGCAAGTAGGTCAACTTTTTGTAGCATGGCAATTAATGTGATATTATAAAAAAGATGCCATAAAGCAGAAAACGGCAGTACTTGCGCCGTATGAAATAAAGAGAGGAGAGAGTATTGTCATTCCTTTTATGGAAGCCCTGTAGTTACACGATACTCATACCAGCAAATTGCTACCATAACTCTAAAGAATGCAGAATCCTCAAATTTAATTTCTCCTGCACTGGAACGCCATATGACATAATGTCTTCCGGCACAGCGTAAGCACTAGGCTTATAAAACTTTCCTAGTCTGGTTCTTCTAAGCTTATAAACCAAAAGGAAGGCATATAAAGGACGTTGTGCTAGAATAAAAGTTGTATTACTGTAAATAAAAGTTCTAAGAGCTTAATTATTTCAGTAACTATTGTCTGAGTACGTATTACATAAAATTCATATTGATCCTTGTCATACAACATCTATGCATACTAAGATCTCAAACTGTGTCTTCGGTAGCTTCCGTGGAAGTTCTGCTGAAACGTTGTTATAAATTTGAGTTGGAAAATTTAAGGTGGAAAATAAACAAAAGAAAAGTAAAGAAAAGAAAAACTCCTGTTCGTCTATTGTAATTGCGTCTTTATATCGAAAAAAAACAGTAATTAAGAAAGTAAAAGAACACAGATTTCTTACCGTAACAAATATTATTGTTAGTCAAGAGCAAATGTAGACATTTTTAGTTGACAGTCGGTTTTACTAACTTCTCATGTCGAAGAATGGAACAAATTTATTAGAAGTTCGATATATTTATACTCAGATTTGACGTCTGCCTGTCCTAATTAACTACGGTAACAATCACAGTTCTGACACCGACACACACACACACACACACACACACACACCATTCCACAAAATATACAATTAGATATTTCACATACACGGCTGCAATAGGCTATTGTTCTACGGTAAAAAAAATGTTGTTCGAATTCAAATAATTGCGACATAAAGACACGGAGGAGGTGGGCGACCTCAATGAATAAGGAACGTATAGGTCGCTGTAATGATAAAACTCATTAGTTGGCTACAAAATGACTATAATACGCGTGTCCGTCTGGGTCATCATCAGAATCCCGTCGTTGAAAATGATTAGTGCACATTAGTTACATGTTGGTCAGGTAACATAAGAGAGCAGAGGTGATGTATAGTAAGTCATAGTAACGTTACATCTTCCTGAGAATCAGGAATAGGAACAGAAACGGCGGGAGAAATGACGCTACAAGAGTATTGTATTGTTTCTTTTTTTTTATGAGCCAGACTCAGCGTCCACCTGTTAATTGTTCTTAGAACAACATTATGATAATGTCCTTCACAATCGTTTTAGTTTTCAGACCACAGAAAAATTTGTTACTTATGTTCCATCGGTAAGCAAGGACACTGCACATCGTATTTAAAAGAGCTAACTGTTCACGAACTAATGACGTCGTCATAGTGTCAGAAGAAACCATAGAAGCCGCAGCGGTGGCACAATACCTGTAAGCGACCACAGACCGGTATCTGCCTCACTGCCGTGGCCTATGGATGTCCAGGGCCGCGGCCCAGGACTGGTAAGTTTTCTCATGCGCTGAAACACATCTAGGAGCAGATCTGACCTTTTCGGGAACGAAAGTGAGATGTACGATCACTGATGGAAAGCAGTGTGTGACAGTTTGGTGGATTAGAGAAGCGTGCGCGAGTAGCGCAAAGATTAAAACGATTTAATATGATATTAGAACATACATTGTCCTCAATTATTATGAACTACCGCGAAGACAATGACCTATAGATTCACAGTCAAATGGGTTCAAAAGGTATCGTTCTTGTGAAACACAGCTAGCTACTTCCTCACATGATATCGTAAGTGCTACTGCCAAGGTATGTCAGATCGATTCCATTTTTGTAGATTTCCGAAAGGCTTTTGACACTAAAACTCACTATAGTCTCCTAATCAAATTGCGTGCGTATGGTATATCGCAACAGTTGTGCAATTATATTCGTGATTTCCTGTCATAAAGAACAAAGTACGTTGAAATTAACGGAAAGTCATCGAGTAAACCGGGAGTGACTTCTGGCGTTCCCTACGGAAGTGTTGTAGGGCCCCTACCGTTCCATATCTTTACAAACGATCTGGAGGCAATGTGAGCACCTCTTGGACTATTTGTGGAAGACGCCGTATGTGTCGGTTAGTAAAGTCACCAGAGGATAACTACTAAGTGCAAAATGATTGAGATATGATATGTGCAAATATGTGCATTTGGCCCTGAATAATAAGAAGTGTGTAGTCATCCATGTCACCAATGAAAGAGCCTGTTAAATTTCATTTACATGATAAATCAATCAAAGTTATAGTTAGTAAATTCAACTAAATACCTAGGAGTAAGAACTACAAACAACTTAAATTGGAAAGAACACATAGAAAATATTGTAGGAAAGTTGGCAGAACACTTAGAAGATGGAACAGTTATGCTAGAGAAACTGCGTACACTACAATCGTGAGTTCTATTTTGGAGCATTCTTGCACATTGTGGAATCCCCACCAGGTGGGACTGACAAAAGTTTTAGGTGAAATACAGAGATGGACAGCTCGTTTTGTATTATCGCGGTATAGGGCGGAGAGTGTCACGGAAATAATGCACGAGTTGCGGCGGAAAGCGTTAAAAGAAAGGCGTTATTCGTTGCGGCCAGATTTTTATTTTGCGAAATTTCTTTCGCTAACTAGGTCTTCAGAATGCGAACATTTATTGTTACCAACCACCTACATGGGGAGACGCGATCATCATAATAAGAGAAATCAGATCTAAAACGGAAAGATGTAGCTGTTCCTCTTTCACAGTCGATATTAGAGAATGTAACGGTAGAGAAATAGCGAAAAAGCGGTTTGATGAACCTTCTGCCATGCAATTTGAAAGTAGCCTGTTATTAAAATTAGCAAGATCTCGGGCAGTTGAGATCCGCAAATGAAAGTTAAAACTCTCACTGCTGCTCTAAATTACTCCTTAAGGGAGCAGCCAACGTTTTAACAAACACAATACCGACGTTAAGAAATAAATGAATAGATAATTAAACATGGGACATGGCGCATGAAATCATAAAGCAGAGGTCTGACACTTTAAAATCATAATCTATTCAGTAAAATAACAAGCAAATAGATGTGGGGAGACCAACTTAAGCACACACCTAGTACAAAAGTGAATTAAATCATATAATTACTGCCCGTATTAAAATTGTTTCTGCCCTTTATGAAGGTAACATGGGAGGAAATTTTCAAACTCACAATGGGTAGCTGAAAGCACATTCATTCATTCACAGGCACGCGCGGTACATGCTCAGCGGTACATTACTCTCCGGGAACACTTGAAAGCAGCGGCGAAACGAAGCGTCGACGGCTTCTTGATGAGATGGCAGGTATCTGGATCACAAATTTTTAAATATACCGCTATTCTTAAGAACCACGTTGTGTGTGACCAAGGTGAATAACATAGAGTTAACAAAGGAAATTAATTCAGAATAAGCCAATAGAGCACTCACGAGAATTCGTATAGAAGAATGCTAGTATTAATAAAACCATGGCTGAAGAAAGAAGTAACTACCGTTACGAAAGCCCGTGGTGCAATCGGTCATACAAGACAGGAAAGACATAATCAAAAAAGAGAATCTAAGAAATATTTTGCATACTCGTGGATAGAGACGCAAAATGAAGATGTTAGTTACAATCAGCAAGGAAATTCAAACACACTAAATTTACACAAATGGTGAAGGCCACACATGTATTCTAACTTGAGCAGAGCTGGACACACAATCATGACTGGAATGGAAACGCAAATAATAAATTTACACAGAATTTACTCGAATTCTGTAAATTAAGAAACACTTCGCCTCGCATAGCAAAAGAATTACTCAAGAGCATTATCACTGAAGAACCAAGACCGCCTGATCAGAAATAAATCAAAGTCCTAACAGCATGCCTTCCCCTCAGCATGATTCGGTGGAGTACTTACGTTCACTGTCGTCGGAGCCAGAATGAAGTGTGAAGAGTGCAGCTCTAAGGCCACGGAAAAAACCTCCCCCTGCCACACACCGGATGTAGAGCGCGTTCGTTAAAAGCGACGCAGAGCTCGTTCAGAGACTAATGTTTACCAACCCTTGCTAACTGGCCAAGGTTACTATAACATTATGAAGAGATATTCTAAAAACAGTTTCGTAAAAAAATGGAATTCACGGGAAATTATATATTATCAGACACTACTTTTCATGATGAAGAAAAGAAATATTTTAAACATAAACTGTCATACATCAGATATCAAGAAAAGATTGGTTTTCTTCTCATAGAGTTGAAAGTAGCTTCTTAAAAATAAATCATAATTGACTGCAAAATACCATTGAAATTCCTTGTAACAAAAGTTGAGTTGATCGACTAACGTAACCGTTTGTACAGCTAAGCGAACGCAGAAAAAGGCGTAAGACACAGCCCTTTGAGAATATTTTGAAGTCACAGAAGTAACGTATCCCAGTCAAAGGATGCTCCGTGAATGTGGAAATGTTGATGGCCCCAACGTGGTGAAAGATATTACTTCATCCCCTACACAATCATTAGACGGAATTCGTAAAAGAGGCTTACAAGAAAGAACACGAATTTCACTTATCCAAGCCTTATCTATCTTTGTGCAAGCCTCGGTGACAAGAAAGTAATACCAAATAATACGAACAAGTGCTAAAAAGGTCTATCCCAGTTACAGTGTCGTTCAAGAAGCTAAAAATTAGTGCTACCCTGTGACTGAATGCTATTATGTGACTCCCACATGCACGGAGATTCAACTGCAGACTTGCTTAATCACAGACGTGAGCATTTAACGTCATATCTAGGAGAGATTTTACGCAATTTTCCATATGATGACATATTAATTGTAACGTATTTATAAATGGGGTTGTGATGATTCACAACAAGTTCAGTTTAAACAAAAATTTGAACATAGCCATGATTCTGATGCGTACATATTTTCCATCTTTAGTGCCTCTTCAACTTATTACTCGCAAGAACAAACAACTCATTCTTTGAAAAAATCCCACACCATCACCACATCGCTACTGTAGTCCAATAAGAATTAGATTTATTCATGAAACAAGTGATGTTACTAATGAATAAACAGGTTACATCAATTACCAAAAACAAGGATTTCAAGAACACAGAGTGATTTATCCATAAAACATACATTTCTGATGACCATGATAGATGCTAACGTCTGCAATGCAGCAACCGACACAACATTGACATTGAGATGCTACATTTGCAAGGCTATCTCAACATTCAATAATTTGTCAAAAATCAAAGAGGTAAACACAGAATCTCTTCCGTTCGGTCTTTCTGTACTCCATGCCCGAATTAGATTTTTTGAATTTTTGTTGCATTTGTCATATAAAATAAACGTCAAGAAATGGCAAATTCAAAAGACGAAAGGAGAATCAAGAGAGGAAAAAAGTCATACAAGAGAAACTGAGAAATCGACGGAGATTAATAGTAGATTTTCCCAAGCCAAGGTATGGAAACAGCAATGATGGAAACACCAGTAGAAGGGTTTTTGCAGATAGAAATAGCAGGTGTCGATATGCAACTCATCTATCGATTCAAGGTAATTATAGAAGCTATTTCCAGCGGATTTAAGGTAGGCATATTTTCTGTTTATACTGCTTAAACTAGGAGAATGTATGTTGAACTGTATCCTATGTCTCCAACTGTATCCTATGTCTCCAACCGTTCACAAGATTTTTGTGCATGGCAACTGTCATCGAACATGCCCACTTACCCATAGGCAGTTTAACAGAAGAAGCAGCCGAGGTCCGCAAGAAGCACATACGTTTGTACAGACAAAGTTTTGCCTGGAAATTCTGACGGAAAGCATGCAATTTGGATACACTAAACAGGCTACTACTGGGTCAGAGACAGACGCCAAGGAAATCAGCAAACGTTTCTTAACAGAGATATTCTATTTACAACTGCGAGATGAAGAAGGAGTTAGACAGCTCCATCAAGCTGAAAATGAAGGTGAAGAGGAGGTCTCTAGTGAAACACTCAGATGAATAAGGCTTAGACGCATCATCTGCATAATTAATAGACATGTAATTGTAATTATGATGTCTGCCGAATTCTGTAGTTAGTTTTGACTTTGCAGCAACTGCAGCTTTGGCAATAGTTTTGAGAGCAATATCACATACGCAGTTTACTTGTGCACGGAGACTGTAAACTATCAAATGAGCTATGAGAGGAATCATTGTTCAATTGAGACCTAAGTTCCAATCAGTAGCTTACACACGAGATTTTTATCTGTTTGCACTCAAAGAAAAAAGTATCAGAGTAAGAACTTTTATTACACATTTGATCTTTGTTTTAAGTCACATGGGACACGATATCTATAGAAGTCGCTCAGTTACAGTTCAAGCAAAGTCAATAGCGATAATGTTATTGATTTCACTTAAGAGAAACATATTTTATTGGCAACCTTCACACTGGTTACAATCTTTGTAAAACAAAGCTAATTAAACTTCGCTGTGATATCTCCGGTCCGGTCCGGTCCTATTAGAGAAACCAATAATTCCTCTGATATTATTATTCTAATGGTGTTCAGGATTTTTTTTTCTTTTTGTCGTAGGACCCCACGATTATAGTATTGTGTACAGAAACTGCTAGGCGGTAGGCTACGGTCATTCTTCCGCTAAGCGTCGGCCCCGGAAAAGCATTCACACGAGAAATACATCTCGTTGACATGTGTGTTGTCGTCGTACCCGCATGCTTCTTTACAGACACATAACGAGTATTGACATGAACATTTGAGTTTCTCGTCTTCTGACAGGCACCGCACAACAAGGTTTTCATTAAGGACCATTGTTCTTTCGTGGACGAGGACTTAATTCCAGTTATGTACCCTCATCCACATATGGTGCTGGCTGGTTCGCACTATTATAGTGAGGTGTGAAATTAACCCTCCGTCGGGCGCACCTCCAGATGAAACAAAATCAGGCGCACCCGGCCTGAGAGGCCACCCACATATTTTGTGGACTGGCTCCACCATGTTAAATCAAATTCAAAATGCGTGTTGACTAGTCTTGAAGAGGATCTAAAGGAAGGAATTACAGCAAACTTAAAGCATAATAATGGATTTATTGAACAGAATACACCTTAAACTAAAGTGACCAAAATTACCAATTTCCCACAAAGAGAATTTAAAATTGGTCAAACAGACATCCATAAAAGTAATGAAGTTATTTCTAAAGGACATTAGGCAGTCTATTCTGACATGTAATCATCATTTCTCGCCACATCTGCAGCCAAAAAGCGAAGCTATAGCTCCCAAATCAACAGCTGAAACACAGGTATGGCACAGAACGTATACGTCGCGCAAGCAGATTGTTTGATGACAAGCTGAACATTCCTAATTCTTCATCCTCCTAACTTGTTTCAGCCACGCATGATCGACGTTTTAGCCGTTTGGGAGGTAATGTGGAAGAACTTTCCCGTTCCTTGTGAGGTAAAATTATTTTCAGTCGAGTTTGCAGCCGAATCGACATTCCACATAAATTCATAGCATATTTCGCAGGCTAAAGTGTCCAGTTACAAGTTGATGTCACAAGGTTTTGCAATTGGTAACGTCATTTGTAGCAATATCTTTTACACTGAATGTTGTGTAACAATGATACGAATAGTAGAAGGCGTCTACTTAGACTACTTCGTCGTCTTATCCTTTCCAAGATAAAAACTCCTCACATATTATCTTCTCTTCTTCATAATCTCGAGCTGTTCCCTAACCTTCCTGTTCAGCTGCTGAGTCCTCCTTGCCTTCTCCTACCTCATCCTGAGAGTGGGTGTCACTGTCATCGGCTAAATCTTCGAGCGCGGCTGGATCTTCAACAGTTTCGTCCTCGAGGAGGCGCATTATTTCCACAAGATCATTGGCTTAGAACCATAATATACTTCTCTGGACATTTCAGCAGAAAATATGGATGTGATAACGTAAGGAAAGAAAGGAAAACTGAAATTAGAACTCTATCAGGCGCACTCGGTCTGAATGGCCAGGATCGCCAGAGTCTTCTTTTCCGAAGGTAACGGCGAGAATCACAGAGGACAGACTTAGTTTGAATGAAACTAAGTAATAAAATAAAAATATCTTTAAAAATCTCACCTTCAAAACTATAACGTAATCGGGCGCAGACGGCCTGTGAGGCCCAAGGAGTTCCCATTGACCCGTGTGGAAATCGACGGCAGCCTGCGGATCGGTACTGTGTGAGGTTCCAAAAGTTACGCGAGTAAACGGAGAGGCGGGCCGCTGGACCACCAGTGTTAAGCACGGGAATCAAAACTGTGTTTTGCTGGCCTGTGAGGCCGACTCCGCCCGACGGAGGGTTAAGAGGCGGCATTGTGTTGTTGACGCCCGTAATACTACGAAACCTATTTATTATTATATGAGTTTCTCATTGTATACTTGTAGTTGTCGTAAGTTTAGTAAAGCTGAGAAAATACATGCACGCAAGGAAAGAAAAGTTACGTACGAATTCGCATAACTTTTCCTTCACCGTATTCTACCCCTGCTAGAGTTTGAGGGAGTGTATTTCAGAAAACATCGTTAAAAGCCTTCTGTTCTGTATCCGAACGTTCCCCGAGCTTGGCTTCCATCAGTTTTTTCATTCGTCTGTAAGTATTTGGTGTTAGTAACGAGACAATAAAAAGCAAACGGCAGTTATAAGAATCAAAGTGCATTAAAGGGACGCAGTAGTAGGAAAGGGAGTAACCTTTGCAAATGATATTCAGTCTGCACAATGAGCAAGCTGTGAAGGAACAAGTAGAAATTTGGAGAAGTAGAGAGAAGAAGTAAAAACCTCTGTGGTTGCCGATAACGCTATAATTGTCAGCGACTCGTAAGGAAATGGAAGAGCAATTGAAAGGAATGGATACTGAGGACTTAAGATGTACATTAATAAGAGCAAAGCAAGGGTAATGTAACAAACAAGGGTGGTCTAAGAAAGTCCGACAAAATTGAAGATTAGAAATTTGTTGATATCCAATATTAAAGGTCAGTAAATTCTTTTAGAATTTGTCTGGCCTGCAAGAATGAAACGTGGATGGTCAGGATTTCAGAGAAAAAGCTTCTGAAATATGGTGCTACAGACGAATGCTGAAGGTTATATGGATACATCGCGTAACTAATGACGAGATACGGAACAAAACTGGGAGAAAGAAATTAATGGTGTATCTTGACTAAAGTAAGGCATCGATTGGTGGAACACATTCTCAGACATCAATTTAGCATTGGAGGGAAAGGTGAGGGAAAAACTAATTTTTGTCAAGCCTATGGGGTCATCAAGCTGCGGGGTCATCAGTCCCTAAACTTACAAACTATTTATGAACTACTTACGAACTAGGACGGCACAAATATGCATGCCCGAGGGGGGATTCGAACCCCCGACCATAGTGGCCGTACAGACCGTGACTGAAGCGCCTCAGTCCCCTCGGCCACCGCGGCCGGCGAGCCAAGTTATCCTGGGAATTCTTGATATCCATTTCGTGTTCTCCGTACGTTTAAAGACGGTAACTTTTGGGCCACAGTCGTAATTTTCTCTTCATTTCGGCTCAAAACAGCGAAACGGCAATTTGTCAGTAAAAAAGAGATCACGCGTTGTTCTCACACACACAAATCGTCCAGTGTACCGATCACACCATACACAACACCAATGTACTTAATAAATACACTCCTGAACGAAAAAAAAAATGCACTATAAACAGCGTGCACTGCTAATGTTTACAATCTTTCAGAGGACTCTAAGCCTCTCACCGGCGCCATGTTGTGACGTCGTGCGCAGGCTTTCTTCTATAGGGGGTGCAGACTCAGCTCGCTGAACCTCGTCCACTTCGGGCAACGCCGGCGGTCGCTCCCCCTCGCGGCTTCTCGCAGTCTGTGCCCATACATGTGGAGCTGAAGATCGTTTCGCATTGTCCTCTGGCGACTCTGAATAGAACGCGCACTGCAAATAATTCGAGAGGTGCCTTCAGTGTCTCCAGATTGAGTTTTCTAATGCTTTGAGCTCGCTCGCCGACTGCGCTGTGAGAGCTCGCAATAAAATGGAACGGTCCGACGTCGTTACGTAGCACAGCACGGCCGACTGGAAGCGTAGGAGAAGTGCAAACAATGTGCTGTGTTCAGTGGAACGATCGTAATCATGTTCGACGTAGACTTATAAACTATCGTACAGTATATACGGCGAAGTGTTTAAGGGGAGATGTACGCAAAAATTAGTAAACATCGCAGAGTATCAAGGTTATTACACAAAAACATTAGAACCTAATTGAGGCCATAATATATATTACTTTTTTTTTCGTAAGCTTGCTTCATGCCACGCCTTCTTTTTTCAGTGACAATAATGCATTTCTTATCTCCAATTGTAAATATTTCAGCTTATTATGGACCTTATTGTAAGATTGAGAAACTAGAATGTATTGGACATATTCAAAAGAGGCAGACTTTCGAAATTAAAAAGAGAACTCAAGGGTCAGAAACTAGAAAATGGTAAGTATCTAGGGGGTCCTAAGAGGCTTACTGACAAAGAGATACATACTTTACAAGTGTATTATGGTAAAACTATTAGAGAAATCTGTCAAAGTGTGGAAGCTATGCAAAGACCTGTTTGGGCAATGTACTTCCACAAGCTCTCAACCGATGAAAAACCTATTCACAACTTGTGTGATATTTTATGGTGCAAATTTCCGCAAGCTGAAGAGGTTGGAACTAATTACACCCATAAGGACAATCTTCCTGAAGCAGTTACGAATGCTAAGAATCCAACTTTTAGGTTTCTGGCTAACCCAGACCTGTTGAAAAAATTTGGACATGGCGGAACTCAAAAGTCGCAATGGTAGTGGAATATATTTAATAGTGGAAATATAGGCAGAATAAAGGACTTGCAAAGGCTACGTTTGAAACCACGAGCATTTACACTGTCGATATTGAAGCGCATTGACGATCGAAGAATTGCAAGAGCCGAGTCCGCAATTGAAAAAAATTAAAAAAAAAAGTTTATCAAATAAAACAACTTGAAGAGGAAGACGAAATTGTTTAATATGGATATGGTCAGCACTGAACCAAAGACCATGCATATATCGCAATAAAATCTGTCTTATATTCTTAAATTAAATTTCCCGTAAGTTTACTTTTTACAAATGTTACGTACCATTGCTCTATAACTATTAATGATACAAAGATAAAATTTGGCATGTCGCTGTAAACCCTTATTCTAAAAAACTTTGTGGAGCCATTTTTGACAAAAGTTTGTGATACGACTTTATTTTGTAACCAAAAATGTTGAAAAAAAAAAAATAGATAAAATTTTGTGTATCAAATTTGAATAGCTAATAGAATCAAATGAATAAACATAACAAAAATCTGTTACACAGATACTTTCAGACCACTATGTTGATTATGTGTGCAAAATTTGGTATCTTAGAGTGTTATGGTTTTCTAGAAACGGTGCATTTAATACGTATATATTATGTGAAAATGTAAATTCTAAAATGTAAGAAGTCGTAGAAATTTGAAAATTGTTTTATGCATTAAGAATACACTCCTAAGTAAGTGTACCAAATTTCATTGATTGATCTCCAAAGTGGCTAGTGCTATAAAGTTTTTTCTCCAGTACGGTAACTTTAGGGATAGCAACAAAATTTTATAATTCTGTCTATTATTTAAAAATGTATCAATACACAACATTTTAAGTCCGTAACTTCATTTTTTAATTTGCTGTAATAGTATTTCAAATGAGTTTTAGGTACGTTCATAAAACACAGTTCAACAGTTCTGTGCATTCTTTTTATGAGATGTTTATTTTTATGTTTCAATGTTTATTTCAAATTTCAGCCTTAAATTTTCTTCATTTATTGGTACTTAAATTTGATCATAAAATAAACTTGTTACATGATCGATAATATTAATGCACGGAAGTATGCATGCACATCAAAACTACTTCTTGCAAAAATTTCATTCAGATTGGTTAATAATGATGACCGTGTTAAAAAAATTCCGATAAGATTGATTTTAAAATTTTGTAGAAGCTGAATGTTACTGTAAGATAAACACTCGTTGAAATTTACCCTAACATTTCCCTCGATGCTTATATGAGGCTACTTCTCGTAATTTTGACACCAGGGTTGCCTTTTTCTGGAATTTTATGAATCTGCTCACAGACATGTTGAGAAGCAGCAGTAGTACGGATATCTGACACTACAAGCCTCTGCGTATTTTCTTAGACCTCTAATTTCTAATTACACACTCAACAAGCAAATACCGGCAGCCAATTCAAATGTCCAAATGTTTGTAAAGTTATGGGACCTAACTGCACTGGTTATCGGTACCTAAACTTCCAAACTACATGAAACTAACTTATCCTAAGAACACACACACACACACACACACACACACACACACACACACACACACATATATATATATATATATATATATATATATATATATATATATATATATATATACCCTGCCGAGTAAGACTCGAACCTCCGACGGCGAACGGCCGCGCCCACCGCAGAAAGGCGCCTTAGTGCGCATTGCTATCCACCACGGGCGCTGTCAGTTGTTTCGCTTCAGTTGTCTTGGAAATTTTCCGTTTCTCCCTGTTTCTGTTTATACCAAGTTCGAGTAAAAACGATTTTGTTTGATGGTGACAGAAATCAGAAATTATCCTTGCCATCTTTCAGTGTGCCACAACCTCTTTCGCAGTCGGTATTTGAAACATTTCTTAAACATAATTTATTTCGAATACAGCCAGATCGTTTCGCGATTTAAGAGTAAACACTCTTAATATGTGAAATTAATTTGTTTCTTTAATTGAAACTT
Organism: Locusta migratoria; assembly: GCA_026315105.1. Lineage (NCBI taxonomy): Eukaryota > Metazoa > Arthropoda > Insecta > Orthoptera > Acrididae > Locusta > Locusta migratoria. Next base: position 171,918,104 of record CM048751.1, read on the forward strand.
TAAGGTGGAGTCTTCCGGTAAAATGCAGTTTTAAAAGGGATGAAAGTAGGAAGACGGTAGGGTTAGAAACATCGACGTATTTGTGCAGGCCTAATGTGTTTATTCTGTGCTTAGTGTTCTAAATAAAATGCTTTTGAAAGGTAAGACTGAAGAGTCATATTTCAGCATAGATATAGTCGTGTCAATAATTTTCCAATCATTTCCACTAAGAATATAAATTACTAATTTCAGGAAGAACTCACAACCAATTAATCTGTAGTTAGATCAAGTCACTATACTGCTCTTCAGCTAGCAAAGAGTTGTGAGAAACAGTGTGGAAATTTGTCTACAGCTAGAACATACACACCTACAGCATGAAGTGTGCGTTATTAATTTCATAGCAACATTAATCGCGTAGACTTCTCTTTCCTCAATGTAAATTTGCTCCTAGGATTATGTCAATGTTTAGACTTGCTGCTGTTTTTACGCAAAGACGAAATCCAACCACAGAAGCTGACCGGCAGATTTTGACTTAAGATCCTACTTTTCTACTGGAAAAGTAGGATCACCGTTCATTGACAAGGAAAATAAGTATTATTCATCGACATTTTATGTTTTATGTTTATTGTTTAAAACAAATGCTAATTAAACATAATGTTTCCAAATTATTTTTTTCCTAAAATTGCAATAAGGCTGTAACAGATCTTCGCAGTATCAAAGTATTAGAAGATATTGTGAATTTCATCGTCCGTTCTCATTATGCTGAATTTCATTGTCAGTACACAGTCGTAAAAATAGATTTGCCACGAAACACGTTAATGAGCGATACACGGTTGCTCACTGCGCGTGGTGTGAGCGCCAGCCAGCACTCTGCAGGGGCAGTGCTGAACTGCTGCACTCCTTAGTGCACTTTACAATAACATTCTAAAAGTATACATATGATAGATTTACTCATCAACAATTGTCTCCATGTAAAGATGAAAACCTTTCCATTTCACCTTGGTAACTCACTGCAATTTTACAGTAATCCACAAATTGTTATTGTAATTTACTTAAAGATTATGTTGTCTTCACCAGAAAGTGATGACGGACCTCCCACGCCTTTGCATTTAGGCTTATTTTGTTTTATTTTGCATCTTAATCATGTATATATCCTACATCCTGACCAACTCCCACCCCCCTTGCTTTCCTATCTGAGGGATTTTTTGGTACATTTTATCAGTACAGACGTAATTTCTTATGGTGCACTGCAATGTTTATTTATTATTTAGACAGTATTTTATAATGTGTATTGCTCACCAATGTATATATATATATATATATATATATATATATATATATATATATATATATATATATATATGTGCTGTATCTCTGATTGTATCATGACTTACAAATTTGTAGCTGTAGGTAACCTAGACATGAAAATCCATCTATTCAGTGTAAACAACGACACTGTACTCATCCCCCAAAAATAAACCATCTATCCAGCAATACATTTCCACAGATATCACTCCAAATACGAATGTGATGGTATATCTTTACAGTTGGTTTTGCGATAATCTTTGATGTATCCTTTGTCTTCATCAACCAGTTAGTTACCTTTGTGATCTTATGGTGAACACATACCTGTTTTATTATTTTAAATTATGATGCGGGGACAAATGTGTTACCCATTCTACAATTCAGACATGGACTCAACTCCGAATATTTTATTGTTTTATTATTATGACCATGACCTAAGGAAAACTATCTGACAACTTTTATGTAACTAACTTATACCACTGTAACGTACTTTATATTTCATATTACTTTATATTAATTCTAATAATGTGTTTTGAAATGATATTGCAGCACTTGAAAATGGCCGAAACCAGGTAGTGACAATAAACAAAACTTCCAGTCAAATGGCGGTCAGCTCTTTTACCAATACTGTAGTAGTTGTACTGAAGTAGCGCCATCTGTTAGCGCGACCTCAGTTAATGTTCACAAGGTTGTCTCCCAGATGGCGTGGCATCTTGCAAAAGGAACTTTGGATCAAATGTTCAAATGGTTGTAAAGCTTATGTGACTTAACTACGGGGTCATCAGTCCGTAAACTTACAAACTACTTATGAACTAGCTAATACTAAGGACGTCACAAATATCCATGGCCGAGGGGGAATTCGAACCTACGACCGTAGTGGCCGTTTAGCCACTGTGGCCGGCTAGAATAAATCTCCTTACTGTTTGTTGTTCAAGAATATCTGACCTTCGTAAAATGCATAAAAACATTTTCTCCTATACAACAACAGACAACCGATTACTAACTTATTGCACTTCAGGAAGATTGCTCTTTTAAGCAATATTTGACTAAAAATCTAAGACAACTAAAAAGTGTTTGCTAAACATCAATATGGAGATTTCTATTTGCTTGTGGACAAAGCCTTTCGAGTTGCGAAGGACACATGTTACGAGATGGGTATTCCTGTAGAAAAAATAAGAAATATTAGGTAGAAGAAAAAAAATGTTCAAATGTTTGTTAAGCTTATGGGACTTAACTACGGGGTCATCAGTCCCTAAATATACAAACTACTAATGAACTACCTTACACTAAAGACGGCACAAATATCCATGCCCGAGGGGGGATTCGAACCCCCGACCGTAGTGGCCGTGCAGACCGTGACTGAAGCGCCTCAGTCTCCTCGGCCACCGCGACCGGCAGGTAGAAGAAAATGATGCCTGGGGAAAAGGCTGCAGACTAGACGTTGACTTTGCACCAGGAACTGAGAAGGTCAATATTAGAGTGCATCGACAGTTCCAACAAGAAATTGATACACACTGCAGAAACATGGAGTGTATATCTGAATATTTTGCTGTTTTAGAGCCCAGAAATCCGATTCAGAAAAGGAACTTCCCGTGATTGTAAAATGTTTAATTGAAAATTACGATGAGATTTCTGAAGATATCCTCGCAGAAATTCTACGACTGCGAAGATTTCTGTAGGCTGCTAATGTCCCAAAAGAACAATCTCTTGGATGGACATCTTTAAGAGTTTTACAGTTTGTTGTTGAATATTAAATTTCTGAATCTGTTCCGAACCACACTTTGGCATTAAGATTTTTCTTAACTTTTTGTGTTTCGGTAACTTCTTGTGAGAGAAGTTTCTCAAAGCTGAGTTTCATTAAGAATTACCTTAGGACTACTATGAGCCAACCAAGACTTTCTAATTTGTCAATTTTGTCAATTGAAAATAGCGTGGCTACTGACATTTATGGTGACATTTCAAGATTTACTGCAGAGAAAGTTAGACGGGTGAGATTGTAAACTGCATGTGAACGTCACCAGTTATGCTTGATTAATAATCAATTAAACTATGTTATTTATAATAACTGGTTTTATTTATTTCCTTTCATAGTGACTGTTAACAAACTAAATAACTTTCTATTTTGCTCATTTCATTATGTGTATCAAAAATTTATTCATCTCTCCTTGAAATTTTTTTCCATTCTTTCTTGAGGTTGGTGGAAGTGGTGGTGGCCATTTTGTGGGAGGGGGGGAGGGGGGTGACAAGTTATATCACCGCACCGGGTGCCAAACCACTTAGCTACGCCACTGGTGAGATACATGGCGCATGTCAAATGTCAGGCTGCACCTCGATGGACAGCTTAAACTCCTCTTTGTTACTTCACAACCGATTGCCTGATTATTATGTAATATGAGCGAAAGGTTACCCTCTAATGAAGCGATGCCAACGGGTCGTTAAACCTAGGGCAACAGAAGTCGTTATAAACTTTATTACAGACTTGCGCAACACTTCGTTTGTGTCAATTACTACTATTGACTTGTGATATTTTAATGTTCTGTCAGATGTATATACGTGATTGGCAACACGGTAATAGTAGCGTCTAACACATAGATTTATTAAGAGGACGGTGCTGCTTCGTCATCGTGAGAGCCTGCAAGTTGTTCTTTACTCAAACATCAGGAGTAGATGCGATTTGTTATGTAGGCAATAAAATAAAGTACTATGACAGAAGCAGAGAACTAGTGCAGAAAGACAAGTGAGAAAAAAGGACTTCGAAGAAGAGAAATTTGCTAACATGGAGTAATAGGTGTTAGGAAGAATTTTATGAAGGCTGTCTGTAATGCAGTCTTGTATGGGAGTGAAGGTAGAAACTTTTAAAATGTGGTACTGCAGTAGTATGCAGAAGTAAAATTAGTGAGGAAGTACTGAGCCTAACTGCAGAGAATAGTATGTGGCATAGCTTTAGTAACAGAAAGGAGTAGATTGATAGGACACTTGCTAATGCCGTATAAGATGCAAGTACGTATTAGGAGAGGAGGTATAGAAGGTAGGAGCATATACTAATTTCGAACATTATGAACTACAGCGAAAAGAGTGATCTAATAATCCATTGTCAGAAAGTATCGTTCTTGTGAAACACAGTTACCTTTTTACTCGATCTGCAATCCATTCCATATTACTAGATTTAAGGAAGACTTTAGACACTGTAGCGTACCCCACAAGCTGCTTCTAATGCAATTGCGTGCATATGGAACGTCGTTACAGTTGTGTGAATGGATTTGAGATTTCCTGTCAGGAAGAACGCAGTTCATGCTAATTGACGGAAAGTAATCTAGTCAATCACAAGTGATATTTGTCGTTCATCAAAGAAGTGTTGTAGGGTCCCTAAAATTCCAAGTCTTTATAACTGATTTAGGAGAAAATCTGAAAATCTCTCTTAGACTGTTTGTGGATGATCCCGTTTATCTGTTAGCAAAGTTGCCAGACGTTCAAAAGAAAGTATAAAATGATTTAAATAAGATATTTGCATTGTGTGTAAGCTGGCAAGTGCCCCCTAATAATTACAAAGTGTGAAATAATCCATATGAGCACTAAAAGAAGTCAGTTAAATTTCATTTACACGATAAATCAGTCAAATGTAAATTCCGTATATTCAACTAAATACCTAGGAATGAGAATGACGAAATTCTTAAATTGTAAAGAACATACAGAAATTGTCATAGGGAAGGCGAACGAAAGGCCGCGTTCCTTTGGTAAAACACTTGAAAAATGCAACAGATCTATTAAAGAGACAGCCTACACTGTAGTGTAGCTGATGCAATAGCTACGTAATTAGCTATAATTTACAACCGATCATTCAGCGAAAGATCCGTACCCAAAGACTGGAAAGTTGCCCAAGTTACTCCAATATTCAAGAAAGGCAATAGGAGTGATCCCCAAAATTACAGGCCTATCTCATTGACGTCGATTTGCAGTAGGATTTTGGAACATATACTTTGTTCGAATATTATGTACTACGTCGAAGAGAACGACCTATTAACCAATAGTCAGCAAGGATTCAGAAAGTATCGCTCTTGCGAAACACAGCTTGCCCTTTATGCACATGAAGTTTTAAGTGCCATCGACAAGGGATCTCAAATCGATTCCATATTTCTGGATTTCCGGAAGGCTTTTGATACTGTACCCCACAAGCGGCTTCTAATGAAATTGCGTGCTTATGGAATATCTCCCCAATTGTGCGATTGGATTCACGATTTCCTATCAGAAAGGACACAGTTCGTTGTAATTGACGGTAAGTCATCGAGTAAAACAGAAGTGATATCTGGCGTTCCACAGGGAAGCGTTATAGGTCCCCTACTCTTCCTCGTGTTTATAAACGATTTAGGATATAATCTGAATAGCTCCCTTAGACTGTTCGCGGATGATGCTGTCGTTTATCGGTCAGTGAAGTCAACAGAGGATCAAAAGCAACTGCAAAGCGATTTAGACAAAATTTCTACTTGGTGCGAAAATTGGCAATTGACACTAAATAAAGAAAAGTGTGAAGTAATACACATGACCACTAAAAGAAATCCGCTGAACTTCAATTACGCGATAAATCAGTCAAACCTTAAGGTCGTAAATTCTACCAAATACCTAGGAGTTACAATTACGAACAACTTTGACTGGAGAGAACACATAGAAAATGTTGTGGGGAAGGCGAACCAAAGGTTACGTTTCATTGGCACCAGCTCCACCAAAGAGACTGCCTACATCACACTTGTGCGTCCTCTCTTGGAGTACTGTTACCCCTTGTGGGACCCTCACCAAGTGGGACTGACGGAAGATATTGAAACTTTTAGTTCTGAATGTGAAAATATTTTGCTAGCACCCACCTACTTAGGGAGACATGACCATCCCAATAAAATAAGAGAAATCAGATCGAAAACGGGACGATTTAGGTGTTCTTCCTTCCCGCGCGCTATTAGAGAATGGAACGGTAGAGAAAAGTTATGAAAGTGGTTAATGAACCCTCTGCCAGGCACTTAAATGTGATTTGCAGAGTATCTATGTAGATGTAAATGTAGTAGTCCGTCCTATTTTGGAGTTGGCCTATTGTTGCGGAGTATCAGATTCTCATTAGATTTGACTGTCAGAGAGAAAAAAACTTCAGAAAAGACCAGCTCATTAAAAGAAAAGGCTTTATTTGTTGGGGCGAGATCTGTTACAGAAATTTCTGTCACCAACTTTATGCTCCAGATTCGAACATTTATCATTTATTACTACGCACGTTCTACAACAGACATGATCATCATAATAAAATAAGAAAACGCATTGAAAGACGGATATGTTTCGGTGTTCCGTTCTCCCGCGCGGTATTAGAGAACGGGACACTATAACATATTACGAAAGCGGTTAGATGAACCCTTTGCCGTGTACTTAAATGTAATTTCAGGGTATTTAGATGTAAAAGGAAGGCTACAGCGTAATGTCACATCGAAATCGTGGTCGTTAGAGACGGAGCATACCCTCGGATGGGGAATAAAAATCGGCCATGCCCTTAGGAACTGTCCCGGCATATTCACTGAGTGGTTTAGGAAAATCATGGAAAACCTACATGAGGAGAGCGGAGGTGGGTTTGAAACGTCGTACTTTAATGGATTGGTAGCCGGAGGGGGGAGGGGGGGAGGACAAGCAGAGGAGTTTCTTCGCACATTCGACACCGTCTCTACTTTGATAGGCCGACAATTTATGGCCATAGCCCACGGCGAGAAAAAACTCTCGCTGCCTTGCGCTGCTGGCACGTGATAGGGCAATGAAAGTACCTGGTGGCTGTAATCAGGGTGCAGAAAGGTCCAGTGTTAGCTGTAAATGAATAACTGTTACCAACAGTGATCCAACAGCCGAAACGTGAATCGCCGGTGGAGGTGACACCCTTTCCAGTTTAGCAAACACAAAGACCTTGTAAAAAAATCGCACTGATGTGTTTTACGGCCCACTTTAGATTTGTAGTTTTATAAGTTCTTGCAAATATTTTGGAACAAAATAATAATCTAAATAATAATTTTTTTTTTTTTTTTTTTTTTTTTGCTCTATGGGTAGTTCTGTTCATCGCGAACGCTGATCGTCCCCTGACTTGGCGCGCTGAGCCACGGCGCCCGGCTCTTACGGCTAATCAAAAGATGAGTACTTTAATTTCATACTATTGATGGCCGTTGTTAATTGATATTTGTAGACACTAGATTATTATTTATCGTTCGAAGAACGATGTGTTTTTGTTAATTCTTCAATGTGCCATAGCTTTGAAATGACAACGTGTAAGTTACAATAAGAGAATCATCAAATACGCAACGCAAGATGGCGTATGCCAGAGAGAGTTCTGGGCGAGGAATGTCACGTGACATCTCCGAACGGCTGGTTTTCGTTAATTCAATTGAGGGTGTCAAATCTCTGTTAATTTTGCAAATATGTCTCAAAGGATATAATATATGAAAAAAAGAGAATTTCTCCTCTATCAATTAGGTTATTTAATTTTCGTGTCAGATAAACGGTTCGTTTGCAATTACAGTTATATTACAAACGGCTTTTTTTAAATTACTACCGTATTTTTCGTTCAAAAATTTGAAAAAGGGAGGTTCTGGTCTCTAGAGGCCTACATTCATGTCTGTAAAATTTGGTGCTTATCGGTTGAACGGTTCGTCTTAAAAACAGGGAACACGTTACGGACAGACAGACAGACGGACAGACAGACAGACATACATCCAAAAATCGCCGTTATTTTTGCAAATATCTTTGACACGCTATGAGATGTGAAAAAAAAAACATAAGTGAGCAAAGTTGTAGAGAATTTTCCCCTCTACAAATTCGGTTATTCAATTTTCGTGTCAGATGATTATTTAAGCCGTTATTTTCATTTAAATTTCGAGCTGTCAAAAGAAGATCGCAAACGCCCACTTTTAGTGTTACTACCGAAACCTAAAGTGGGCCAATACCTAGACTCCCAAACGGCTCTGCGGTCACGGGATAATTTGAAACTTCGACCGGCCGCCATGGTAGTGGCAAGCGTCAGATAAATACGTGTGTTTTTAGCAGTTAAATCGTGAATTAAATAGCTACTGCGAGATATATACACACAATAGATAATCACGTCTGTATGTTTGACTATTACAGTGTACATGAAGCACGATGGTGAAGAGCTGCTCAGCGTTAAAATGCATAAATCAAGATAGGAATAGAAAGATCGAATACTGTCTTCCCATTTATATTTCTCAGGAATACAAGTTAGTCTTGCTTAAAAGACTGTTAGTCAAGACAATATAGGATTGAAATAAATCACAGGCTTTTACAATACTGGGATCTCTTAGTAAGGATCTACTTTAGGCAGTACTGGTGGAGAGGAAGTTCAAAAAGTTTCATTTTATGATTGTGTAAATTATTTACTGGGGTCACGAAATTAGTTGCCTCACTGCCAGTTCGAATTTTTGTTTATGAAATTAATATTAGCAATTTGTAACACAGAATTTAAAAGGTACTCTGGTTTACATATAGGTATAACAACTGAAAGGGGTTTGCAGGTGTATCGTTCCATGTATGAATGACACATAGCCACAATGGAAGCACTTTGTGATGTTGAACCCTATGACAATCGTTGTTGATTTTTGAGCAGTTCAAGATACTGCAAGGTATTTGGCTTACAGCATTAAAATGCTGATATTCTTGCTAGATACACAAATGGTAATGTTAGATGCATTATTTAAGAAAACGTTATTGTATACCTCGTGTTCTTGAAAGAATTTAGTAATAGCTGGTTGCTGTATTTACAAGGTAAGAAGCTATTTTTCAGTAATGTATCTAATGGCATATTTCACTTTCACAATTGATTTTTAACATTAGTTGTTTCAGGCAGCTCTGTTTGATTTTTTGATGGTATGAAATCTAAATATTGGAGAATACAGCACTAAACCAAAGAGGTAAAGTGTGAAACTCTTCCGAAATTAATGTTTGTACAAAAGGTCACAGTCGAATAATATACTGAGAAAGTGCCAAAAAAATCGTGTATGACGATAAATTCCATTCATATGCTGCACTTAGAACGCTAAAAATCTATATGTTACTGTTCGGTTTTGTTAGGAAGAGGAAACGCTGGTTGGCCAATTTCTACACCGTATGTGTAATAAATTTACTCACAACCGATATTTGCTGTATATTCAAGGCGTGTGAAGCTGTTTTATAGTTATATATTTCTATTAGACATAGACATTGAAAAGTAAAACTACCAAGAAAGATGTCAAAGCGTGAGAAAGAAATTTCGCTGAAAAGTAAATCTGCTGACGATAGAAACTTGTAATTTGAACACGTTGATTACCTTACACTGTAGGCATCAGCGATTTTTCGGTATTCCCATTCCTATGGTGGTGAAATAGGTGATGATCGGTGTTTGAAAATACATTGCTATTAAGGCGATTTTGAAGCAAGAAAAACGAAACTTCGCATTTTGATTTTTGATTGAAATTTTAAAACAACTTGTTTCGATATTTTTTGGAAATTCAACTATTAAGAGGGAGAAATAACGGAATATGTTTTAAGGGTGCTACTAAGACTATTTTGATTCTAGAAATGAGAAAATTTGGATTTTGAACCATGGTTATAACTTAGAAAAATGTGTTTCAGGATGTTTTGATTTCTGCCATCAATGGTGCAACAATACGGAGTGACAAGGTGTATGACAGTAATTGATTAGGAAAGCATTTTTAAAGGTAAATCTATGAAAATATATATTTAGAAGTAGAAACAACCAATGCAGACCATCCAGTCTATGCGTGTGAAGAGCGGTAATTAAGCTAGTAATCTTTAGAACGCGGACCATGTTGAAAAACGCCACGAAAAGTTAAAAAAAAAGAACAACAACAACCTATCGAGAGCTAATTTTAAGTGGTGACTGAACAATAGAAGACGCGCCTTGTAGTCATAAATTTCATGTTATAATCTAACGACACGAAAACGGCGGTGAGGATAACGTCAGATAACCAATACTAGCGCAAAATGTCAGTTCGCTTTTACAACAATATCTTAAATTTTTCTGTCTCGTTTTGCTCACAGACGTGAGCTTTAAATGCCGTGAACGAAGAGATCAGGATCTAAAAGAGAATCAATAATATTGTCAAACAGACATATATGGCAATGAAATAAAACAAAATTGAACAAATTAATTTCATACAAATAACAATGAAATAATTTTGATTTAAAAACTAACACGCAAGTACAACGAGACTTGAATTCACTAATTGTGGCATAGTTTTGCAGACGTCCTTTCGTGACTGGTTGTCACTCAAAACCGTCACTCTGTAAATGACTCACTAATTGACATAAACTGTCAATAAACCTATAGTAAATAAACCGGTCGTTGTTGGCATATCACGTTACAGCGTGCATTGAATTCAGAGTGAGCTCTTGACCTATAGAATATTACGTATTCTCGGGTACCGGAAAAGCGTCGACGAGTCTTGTTTCCTTGAATGAAGGGTGGCTGACAAGATTATGAGATTAGGAAGTTGTTACGTTCGTGCAGATCAACACAAATCATACAATCAATGCAGCATAAACTTCATTTCGTTAGTCCAGGATAAAGAAATGCTTGCGAACGATTCGTCTTCACCGCACCAATTTTTTGAGGTATATCATATTGCAGAGGAGAAGAAAAATCCTTCTCCCCTCAAGGGGAAGCAATTATTTGGCCATCACGTATGTGCATATACCTACTGCTCATTTTACGATGGAAGTTGTAAAAAGATTCTAAACTGTCAGTTGCTGGGCATAAAGGAGACCAAACGTGTGCACAGAAAATTTTAAGTCCGTCTAAGTAGACGCATTATGAAAACGAAAGAAAGACTCTCCACTTACATAGATTGCACGAGAGCTACTTACCTAATTTCTCTTAGATAGTTTCATGTACATAGATTTATGTCTGGTATTTATGGTCGCGTGCAGATATAAATCGACTTAAAGTTACTCATATGCTACAATCGTGTACTCCTGAGTCGTCTTAGAACGAAGAAAGTGAAATTTATCGAAAACTAACATCGCCACCAGGGAACATATCTATTCTAGTCCATTTCTCCTTTTATTTTCTCTCTGTCTTCTCTTTCCATTCCGGTGAAGTTGGCACCCCCTTTTTTTAATGTATATTATTTCAGATTTCTAGTCAGAAAATTGTTATTAGGATTTCATGTAGAACTCTTTGTGAGCTATTTAGAGCTGTTATGGGAACTATGTTTGCGCCATTAAGCTAACAATTATTTTGGAAGAACTAAAATTTGTAGTACTTTTTTCGGAAAATTTTTCACAACTGCAATGCAGAACAGAACACCAGAACTACAGCGTATCTGTCTAGAACTCTGAAAAAATAAACATTTGTAGAAAAAGGGGTGCCTACTTCCCAGCACTTCTCTTTCCTGCTCTCTTTATCCCCCTCTACCCAGCCCCCCTCCCACCATTCTGTTAATTTCCTCGTCTCTCCCCCTTCTATATTTATCTCCTTTATCTCTTTTCATCTCGTCCTCCCCTCTATCCACCTTCCCCTTTCTCTGACAAACACCTCTTTGTCTCTCTGACGAATGCCGGCCGCGGTGGCCAAGGGGACTGAGGCGCTCGAGTTACGGTCTACACGGCCACTACGGTCGGGGGTTCGAATCCCCCCTCAGGCATGGATATTTGTGCCGTCCTTGGTATTAGGTAGTTCATAAGTAGTTTGTAAGTTTAGGGACTGATGACCCCGTAGTTAAGTCCCATAAACTCTACAAACATTTGAACATTCATTTCTCTGACGAATGTCTCTTTCCTGTCTTCGGTCCATGCTCCTCCGAGAAAAATTAAATAACTCTATTAACTTTCGTGGTGATCAGTTGAATAGTGTCTAAGTTACCGCCCGCCATGTGCAGTATGAAATGTTCCTTTTGTTTACAAAGTGTGCCTCATTTATTATGATCGAAATAAAACTTTAGATTCGTCAGAAATTAGTATGTGGAGTACACTGCGCGTGCAAGCAATATGTTGTCAAAGTTTCATCGCAGTCGGATGAACGGTACATAGCGCATAAAGCACGAAGAAAGAAACATTCACTTTTATGTATAGAATTGATATGGAGAATATCTGTATACCTTTATGAATGAGTAGTTATATCAGTTTGTACAAAAAAAGTAAACAAGGCGTGTAGGTCTGGAACATAAAATAAAGAATTTTATGTTACACCCTCTGCATAAATATCATTACGAGTATCCCGGAATCCATGGATGAGAACAGTTACCGGTAGACACTGCCTGACAGAATGCATGATGCACCCAGGAAGAATGCTCCAATATTGGTATACATGCCGACCATTTATGTGTGAGTAAATGGTTGGAGTTACACGGCTTTGTAATGTGCAGAACGGTCACCACATCCTTTATGTCACCACCCTGTCGTTCAAAAATTGGTATCAATAAAATAATCAACTGCCGTTGAGTCAGGCAGTGAAGGAAGTACAGTACGAAGCGCCTGCGATGACTCAGATACGTGTTAGGTAGTGTAAATTGACTGAATCTACTCGATAGAGGCTCCATCGTGTGTTTTGCTTTTTTTGTTTTAAGGGTCTTTTGCGTCTCTGACAGAATCACTGTCGTCAGAAAACCACAAGGGTTTTTATTCCCTCTCCTTGGATTTCAATTCCCTCTCCAAATTTGTCCTTGCATTCCTTCACAGCTTGCTCAATATACAGATTAAAAAACATTGGGAAAAGGCTACAACCCTGTCTTACTCCCTTCCCAACCACTGCGACTCTAATAATTGCTGTCTGGTTTTGTACATATGAATATAACTCTTCGCTCCCTTATTTTACCCTAGATACCTACAGAATCTGAAAAAGTGTATTTCAATCAACATTGTCAAAAGCTTTCCCCAGACCTACAGATTGTAAGAACGTAGGTTTCCCTTTCCTTAATCTATTTTCTAAGATAATTCGTAATGTATTGCCTCGTGTGTTTCTACGTTTCTCCTAAATCCGAATTGATCTTCCCCTAGGTCTACTCCACCAGTTTTTCAATTCTTCTGTAAATAATTCGTGTTATTATTTTTCAACCATGACTTATTAAACTGATAGTCCTTTATTTTTCACATATCTCTGCGCTTGCTTTCTTAGGAATTAGAGTCACTATAGTCTTCTTGAAGACTGAGGTTTTTTCCCTTGTCTCATACTTCTTGTATACCAGGTGGAACTATTTGTTCATGACTGGCTCTCCTACTGATAATAGCAGTTCAGGGAAATCATATATTCCAGGGGCCTTGTTTCTACTCAAATCGTTTAATGCTCTGTTAAATTCTTTTCGCAGTATCGTATCTCCTATCTCATCTCCCTCTACTTCGTCTTACATTTCTGTCTTCAAGTTTATTTCCTTTTTAGAGGCCTTCTATATATGCCTTCCATCTTTCAGCTTTACCTTCTTTGTTTAGTACTGTTTTTCCATGTGAGTGTTTGATGTTCAAACATCTACCGTTCTTGTCTCAATATGTCTCTTTTATTTTCCTGTAGGCGGTATATATCTTTCCCCTAATGAAACATTCTTCTATGGTCTTGCATTTCTCCCCAAAGGCACTCAACCAGTCTGCACTTCCTGTCAACCCCATTTTTCAGACGTCTGTGATCCCTTCTGGCTGCTTCACGTGATGAATTTTTATATTTTCTCCTTTCATCAATTAAGTTCAGTATCTCCTGTGATATCCAAGGTTTTTATTAGGCCTTTTCCTTCTGCCTATATGATCCTCTGCGGCCTTCACAACTCTTTCTCTCGGATCTAACCATTCTTCTTCTACTGTGTTACTTTCCCTCGTATCAGGCAATCCTTGCCTAATGCTCCCTCTGAATCTCTCAACCACCTCTGGTTCCTTCCATTTGTCCAGATTCCATCTCTTTAATTTCTAGCTTTTTGTTGCCTCGTAAGTTTTAATGTACAGTTCATAACCAATAAGCTGCCCCTGGATACGTTTTACAGTTTAAAACCTGGTTTCTAAATCTACTCCTTACCATTATAAAGTCAATCTGGTACCTCCAAGTGTCTCCTGGTCTCTTCACGTATATAACCTTCCTACATGATGATTAAACTAAGTGTTCGTGATGATTAAATTGTGCTCTGCGCAAAATTCTGCGAGGCGATTTCCTCTTTCATTACTTTTCACCAGTACATAATCACCTATTGCATTTCCTTCCTTTCCTTTCCAATTTATTCTCTTCCCTTTCCTTTTTCTTGATGACGACATCCCCCTGAGTAGTCCCCGCCTGGAGATACGAACGGGGGACTGTTTTACCTCCGGAATCTCTTACTCGAGAGGATGTCATCATCATATATTCATACAGTGGAGCTGCATGTCCTCGGGAGAATAAACGACTGTAGTTACCCGTTGCTTTTAGCCGTTCGCAGTAAATGTTTGGCAAATCCATGTTAGCTGATGTTACAAGGCCAGCTCAGTAAATCATCCAGACTGTAACTACTGAAACGGCTGCTGTCCCTCTTCAGGATCCACACCTTTGTCTGACCTTTCAGCAGATACCCCTCCGCCGCAGTCATTGGAGTGGAGACACATTCGATCTCTCACAAAACAGAAATATTAGACGACCATGTCTGCACAGAAAATAATTTTCACGGTTTTGTGGAACCGTGAAGGTGTACTGGTTGTTGAATTTCTCTCAAGCGGTGAAACCATCGTTGCTTCCAGATGCTGTCAAGACTTTTAAAAATATTCGTCGTGCGATACAGAACTATTGGGGAGCTTGGCGGGAAACGTTTCCAAAGTGAAGACGAAGTGAAGCTCGGTTTCTATCACTGGTGGCTTCGTTCTATGAGGCAGGACTAGATACGTTAGTCGACCACCACAAGTGTCTCAACGTCAGCGGAAACTAATGTGTGCAAAAGTAGTTTAAATATGCTCTTTTGACAATTAATTTTTAAAACAATATATGGCTACTACCTATACTTTTTCCACAAAACGTTAATTATTTTACAGGTACGTCTCGTATCAAACCATAGCCAATGGCTAAAATTTAAACAATGTTCTGTAAACAGTTAACTATACACATTTTTCCCATTTTTGCAAATCGTTTGTCGTTACCAAAATACAGAAACAAAACTTGATGTCTGGGTATCAAGAGTTCCAATTGCACCGAGAGATGGCGTTTCCGTAAAAAACTTGTCATTCGGTTTCAAAAAATGTATCTGACGAAAAATTCGATTTTTGCATATCTTTTAGTTTGGTATCTTTCATGAAGGACAGATAACAACTAACCGTAAAGAGGCTCGCTTAAGAGCTGACAGACACGAAAATAGATAATCACATTCGCACAACTTAAAATTTCGGCGATGGTCTTCGTCATAAAAAGAAACACACAACCAACATGTCCGGCCACTGCATCGCTGTTTCTTTCCAGCCGAACAATAATCGTTCCACTTGCTACTATGATGTTGGTTCATCTGCAGTATATCTCTTACCATGCCTTGACGATTAAGATTTGATAATGACTAACGAGTCGGAACTAGAGATCTCGAACTGTTTAATTAAAAATTGAAAGGATATTCAAGGAAGGACGTGACAGAGGGAGCATGGAACGAAGTAGCCATGTAGGTTAATCTATCAAGTACTTTGATTACCAGTAATTAACTTTTAATTTCAAATAGATACGCCCTACTCATAATGCTGTAAAATCCATTTTGTTAAAATAATGGATGTAAAAGTACCACTGATTATTGTTGATGCAGTACTTCCATTGCCATGGGAGGGAAGAACGAGGTGTTACAAAGTAGTTGACTAAATAATTCCTTACTTCGTACGCATTAGACTCAGGATGTAATGAAATGTCTCTTCGTGGCCCTATTCTGATTCTGAGCATTGCGGAATTATTGCATTGTTCGTCCACTGATGTGTGGTCGTGGTCCATTTTGATTGATTCATTAACCTAAAGTGTTTCTGCCACATTAATGCTATGTATCTGTGTGTTAATTATTTTTTCTTTCTACTAATGATCAATGCCCCATGTTTATGTATGTTTGTCCCATATTTATAAATGTTTCAACCTGTGTGATTGAACTTGTACGTTTATATGAATGTGGAAGGTTGCTCTTAATATTGACCGACTGCCGCGCAATGGCTTACAGTCGCGGCCTCTCGTTTTATGTCTCGTTTTGCTGTAGTTAAGCAAGCACGGCTTCGTTTGTCTTCTGCGCTGGCGTCTGCTGGCTGGCCACAGGCAAGCTTACTTGGCAAGATGGCGAGGTGGCCGTGTTCTTAGTGTCGTAGCAGCCTGATCTTGGAAGAAAGAGGTGACAGGTAGCAAGGGTTGGTAAACACTAATCTCTTAACGCACTCTGAGTCGCATTTAGAGCGCTCTACATCTAATTTATGGCGGGGGGAGGTTTTCCGAGTCCTTAGAGCGTTAGTCTTCACTCCTCATTATGGTTCCGATGACTGAGGAATCAAGTACTCCACCGAATCAAGCTAAGGGGAAGGCATACTGTTAAGACATTGATTTATTTGTGATCAGGCAGACTTGTTTTTCAGTGATAGTTCTTTTGAGTAATTCTTTCGCTATGAGATTTGAAAAGTTTCTTAATTTACAGAACTTTAGTAAATTAAGTGTAGATTTATTATCTGCATTTTCCTTCCAGTGATGATTGTGTGTCCGGTTTTGCTCAAATTAGTATACAAGTATGGGGCCTTCAGCCTTTGTTTAAACCTAGTAAGTTTGAATGTCCTTCATGTTTTTAACATTTTCGCATCATTTCTGTATCTGCGAGTGTGCTAAAAATTTCTCAGATTTTCTGATTTGATTCCGTCTTTCCTGTCTTATATGACCGATTACACCATGTGCTTTCGTAACGGTTGTTACTTCGGCCTTCAGCAATGGTTATTTATTAATACTTTCTTCTGTACGAATTATCGCGTGTGCTCTATTTGCTTATTCTACATTAATTTCCTTTGTTAATTCTATATAATTCACCATGGTCGCACACCATGTGGTACTTAAAAAAAGTATGCTGCTGCCTTCCCATACATGAGTTTGTTAGTGCACAGGATAATTTAAAATTTTTTTGTTCAAGATGCCCGCCATCTCGTCAACATCACCGCTGCTTTATTGTGTTCCAGAACTGTAATGTACTGCTAAGCTTTATGTGCGTGTCTGTGAATGAATGAATGTGCCTCCATTGTGTATTTGAAAATTTTGGCTGCTTCCTTAATGGGTGAGCAGTTGAAGAAATTTCCATTGCACATGTACTGTGGCCATTCATAAAATAATTAGAGCAGCTGTGAGCATTTTAACTTACATTTGCAGATCTGAACTGTCCGATATTTTGCTTATTTTAATAACATGCTTCTTTCAATTGCAATGAATACCTTTACTTTTGCGAATGAAATTATAAAGAATGCATATGGATTTTATTACATTAACAACCCTTTCTGTAGGTCGAGAAAGAATAGCTCAGGACTTGAAACGTCTGTATCATCATTCCAAATGACATTCTACAGATTTTCTTCCTCTGCTTAGCCGAAAACTGTAAATTCTCTTAACATTATCGGAGGTTCTTTGTGGGTGCGGTAGGATCAAGTAGCGTGATAATGGAAGCGCTTCATCTCCAACAAAGTAATAAGGGAAATCATATTCACTTTCATCATCTGTTAATCTCGAAGGTAATGGCAAGTTTAATCTTCCATTTGTAATCCAGTGTTTGGTTGCGGAAGCACGAAGTATTCCTCCATCACTAATTCTACCTGCATAACCAGTTTAAATGATAGTAAAGAAACCATCAGCATCACTGCATGCCAACAATACTATGTATTAGTACTGTTTGTAATTTAAGTTGGTTGAGCCCGTGCCACTTAATATTTTAATGCGGATATGCTTCTTGTCCAGTGCAGTCAAGCAACTGGGTAAATTTCATAGCAAATAAAACCGTTGACATATCGTTTTCGCAGTTCTCCGTTTGGAATAGGCATGTTGATTTGATTCAACGCTTCCCAAATGATTCTGATAGTTTCAAGGACGATATACGCAACTGTACTGTGGCCTCCAGCAAAATACAGCGACAATCATGCAAATGTGCATCCTGTTGCCAGGTACCTGCAATAGATAATACAGTAACAGTAGTAGCACACTAATGACATATATATGACAATTACGTGTATGTATTTTTGTATTTGAGAACCTATTATGTACTGTCATGTTTTACTTTGTAAATAGTTAGGTTATTGATTTGAAATAAGGTTTTTTTTTTTTTTTTTTTTTTTTTTTTTTTTTTTTTTTTTTTTTTTTTTTTTTTTTGCAGCGAACGAGTGTAAGCAGAAGTGACGAAATTTACGTTCAGTATTTGTACGACACATGAAGCCACCTTCACTGTTGGCTTTTTGTAAGCAGATATATGAGAAAATAAAGAATTTTTTCAGTGTAAATTTGGACTTACCTAAATGTTACTAGAGGTCTCTCATCGGCGCTCACACATTCCCTCATTTTTGTGTCGGTGTAATTAATGTAAGGGGTAATTATGTGCATTTATTTTAGGTAAGTCTCCTTCCTCATCCAGTAGATTGCGAGGAATTTTGAATCTGATTCCTGTAGTTCTCTTGCAGGAACTTGTAACTTACAATTTATGTTAGTCTCAATGTAAGGATGTAGCCACAGCTTTCGCAGTTTTCTCCTTCTGTACTGTATTATCGTATCATCATCACTCCTACGGTCACTCAACACTCTACTGCAGGGGACAGTGTACGTAAAAAGCGCAGCACATGCGTCCTTCATAAACAGCCAATCTGGAACTCAGCAAGCAACTGCAGTACGGGCGACTCAAGTCATGTCTATGTCAATGTGACCGACTATTCGAGTCGTACGGTCTCCCAGTCTCCTGGTTGCAAGGCGCTCGAAGACGTGATTTGCGTATCCCCGTGTGAATAGGGCCTACATCCACATATATACTCCACAGTCCACCCGAAGGTGCGTGGCGGACGGTACTAACAAGGGAATCTCCCCATCGCACCCCCCTCAGATTTTGTTACAATTTGGCGCAGTGGATAGGTCTTGAAAAACTGAACACAGGTCAGTCGATAAAACAGGATGAAGTTGTGTGGAAATATGAAAAAAAGCAAAATAAAAACTGGGCAGTCCATTCAAAAGATAAGCAATGCCTAGCAGAATGTGAGCACAGGAGCAGTGTAGTCCTGTGGCTAGCGTGAGGAGTTGCGAAGCCGAAGGTACTTGGTTCGTCTTTCTACTACCGAAAATAATAATAATATTTTTTTTTTTCATTTTCAGAAAATTATTATTTCTCCGTCCGTCCGTCCGATGCAAGGTAACTGCGCCGTACTATGGAGACGCTACGCCTAACCAAACATCTAAATATAAGTTTTGACAGAGCACAGGAAAAACTGTGGAGTGTGAAACTGTTGCATTCATTTGTTGCAGTTTATGTGGCAAACTCTTACGTTTTCATCACGTTTTGGGAGTGATTATCACTTTCATAAGAAAACCTAAATAGGGCAAGGTAGACTCTCAACAAGTGTACAAGTTAGGCACGTCGACAGGAGATTTCTGTCATATGACGCGCATTCCGTCACCATTGTCCTCTACAACACATCAGACGTGTTTGCCTGTGGAGGAATCGGTTGATCTATCACTTAGCGACCAAATGTTTTATGTCCCCATTGGAGAAGCACTTTCTTTCGTCTGCTAATCGCACGGTTTTGCGGTGCGGTCACAAAACAGACACTAAAATGATTACAGCGAACAGAGACGAAGATGGACGGACGAACTTCTTCCTGTTTTCTCGATAGATCTGTGTTCAGTATTTCACAGCCTATCCACTGTGCCAACTTACAACTAAATCTTAAGGGGGTGCGATGGGAAGGTTCCCCTCTAAGTACCACTACTAGTGACTTACTTTCCTGATCCACTCCAATTTAGAACGAGATTACCAGCTGTAATCTCTCTTTTTTTGTGGCCTTTACGCGAAATGTAGATTGGCGGCAGTAGAATCGTTCTGCAGTCCACCTCAAATTCAGACCCTTTAAATTTATTCAACAGTGTCTCTCGAAAAGAACCTTCCGTTCCCTCCAGCGATTTCCATTTGCGTTACCGAAGGATTTTAGCAACAACCCATTAGCCGCCTGCCACTGAACTGCCTTTATGGCCTCCCATAAACAGATCTCGTTGGGATCCTAAACACTTGAACAATACTCTAGAAGGGATCGTACAAGCGTTTTGTTTGCGGTCTTCTTTACAGACGAATCACAAGTTCCGAAAATTCTCCCAATAGACCGAAATCTACCATTCGCCTTCCCCACGACTGTCCTCATATGCTCGTTCCATTTCATATCGTTGTGCTGCGTTAGACCTAGATGTTTAATTGACGCTATTCTGTGAAGCGCATACTTCTAAGGCTGTATTCGAAAATTCCAGGATTGTTTCTCCTTCTCACCTACATTATTCTACATTTAACTCTAGCTGCCATTCCTCAAACCACCTAGAAACGCGGTCCAAGTCATCCTGTATCCTACTGCAGTCATTCAATTGCGACACCGTCTTGTACTCCACAGCATCATCTGGAAACAGCCGCAGATTGCAACTGACTCTGTCCGTCACATCATTTATGTAGATAGAAAATAATAGCGGTCCTATCCCTAAAATACGTTCCCATATTTGTATTGTGTATCTTACCTCATCTGATCCCCTAATTGTTTTGAGCAGTGAAGAACTGGTGTCTCTCATTATCTAGAAGCCTTAAAATATGACTCCTATTTGTTAAAGCATCTGCGATTTTCTGGTAGGCTTACGAATGGAGCTATATCGCTTACGTTTTCTTTTCACGGAAGCGTTAATCACGGGTTGTGGCCACGAATGACATCATGCGTATCCACGGAAGAACGCCAGCGGTTAGGATAGACTAAACGAAAGACGCTGACTCATTAACGATGACGGTCACGGTATCTGGTAATGTGCTTACGCAGTCACGCTGACAAAGATCCTACCGCATTTAACCACTGTTTGCCCAGAAAGATGCCATTTCATCATTCATATATTACCGATGCGTTGCCTTCGGTTTGTCTAAATTTTTATGGCGGGTGTAAGATTGTTTTTATAATACCTCGTGATCTGTGACTTCTCGCGTAATTAAAGAGTACCCGTAACGCAACGTTTAGATGTTACAAAATTGATTAATATTATCTGGCATTTCGTCCTTACAATCATCTATTCTTGGAAGGTGAAAAATTATTGTCAATGCGAACTTCGTTCCTCGAATGCCTATCCTATTACGCTACCGTCAACGGAGTAGCAGTCTTGTTCGTTACATCCGTATCTTCAAAAAAATGTTCAAATTTTTGTAGAACTTATGGGACTTAACTTCGGGGTCATCAGTCCCTAAGCTTTACAAACTACTTATGAACTAGCTAATCCTAAGGACGGCACAAATATCCATGCTCGAGGGGAGATTCGAGCCCCCGACCGTAGTGGCCGTGCAGACCGTGACTGAAGCGCCTCAGTCCCCTCGGCCACCGCGGCCGGCTTCGTATCTTCACTCCGTCAATAAGCATTACGAGTTCACCGTCTAAAAATCTCTGCCGGTTAACTTATACATGATTTTATTCGTGAAATCTGTGAAAAAGACACAAAGGAACGTACAAAAAGTTTCGCGTTATAACCGTGTATAGTGTGACGTGTAGAAAAAGTGTAGGTCAAGACACATTCATAAAAAACTAATTAGCCGCTCCTGAGTCGATGCTTTGCTAGAATCTTTAATTACGTATTATCCCAACAGGTATTCATCAACGTATAAAACCTTCTAGAACCTGGTATAACGTCAGTCTGTCTGTGGACTGTTATAGATTTCAAATTAGGAGAATGCAGGCACTTAATAAATTTATACGTAAAATGAAAGCGAAAATATTGTGACTATTAATTTCAAAAAGGTTCGATAAACCATGGAATATTGAAATTAATATTTCCTACGGAATGTTAAGTGTGGAAAAGTGCGCCAGTCAATGTTATAAAAGTTCGTCGGTCTGGTTACAATGCATAATTTAGTTGAAATGGTGATAATTATTATTCACCTAGCTAACCCCTCGCTCTAAGGAAAGATTTAGACTAATAATTCTCTTTTCGTCTTGTGTTGTTGACAGTGTGAACATCAAATTTCCACTGATTAGTACAAAAAATTTGTTTTTGAACTGTATGGTTCGGAATTCGTCAACATTTAATCTGACTACAGGCGCAATTAAGGGGAGAAACATTATTCACTGTAGGCTATCAGAAGAAAATCAATAACTACAGAATTTATGAAATCGTACGATGATGCATCCAAATCTCTTATTATTGCAATCAAGCTATTTTATTGTAAACAGTTATTAATAAATGACTGGGTGGAAACTGCGTAATACAGTGAAAACTTGTGATTTAACTTTCTAATGGAAGGGGATTTACTAAATGCAGACAAGTAAATTTAACGCGTAAACGCGAAAATAATTTAAAAATTATTTTCGTGGTCTATAAGTTGTACAAACAAAGGGAGAAATAATTGCTATGTTTTTTTTTAAATTTTTGTGTTCATTATGGTTCTGCACACCTGTCTTAGTGTGACTTTTCTCTCCTTTCAAAACTCGTTCTTCATGTGGAAAAGAAAACGTCAAAATCTGCAAAATTATTACACCGCCGTTTTCTCCAAACACAAGCAAACAGAAGTTCACACTGCAGCCAACCTTAACACAACAAACATGAAAGACACTTTCCACATACTCTACTGTATCTATTAAACACGTATTAGTAAACAAAATTTCCACTAGACACGGGTAAAACAATTGTACAATCGATGTTGCAGATATGCAACACAATGCATTTAATGGTTAACGTCACATGGATGGTACATTATCCGAAGACATGGAGAGTATTTGTTATTCACCGATGCTAAAAGGAGAAAGACGACTAATGGTGTCAAGCCTCCTCCTAATTGCAAGAATAATAAACGAACGACGAAGAGAGTGAAATGCAAATTAGTAGGAGAACGCTAATCTGCAACTGCAATATCTGTCAACCTTTGCCTTATCCCACGTATTATTAAACTGGTAATTACATTAGTCAACACCTTGTCACTGCTAAATTTTGTCATCATGCCAAAATCCATTTGGTTAAAACAGGAACGTTGCCCAGACCGTTGCGCACTACAGTTCTGAAACAAGTATTTGTTGCAAATGATGTGAATTACACACAAGAAATAAGCCAGGTTTCATCACCTTTCACAATCCGTGTAAGAAGGAATCCCCTTCAGCTGGAAAAACGTTGCTGTGAGGTTCGTGATTCAACGTTAGACATTGCGGGACCCATCCTGCACATCCTTCTGGAGTATCCAAGTGCGCGGAAAATTGATTCCCACTTCCTTTCGCTGACTGATAGATATTCAACGCCAACTGCTGAGCGTAATCCGTCTGTCCTCGCGAATGTCAAGATCAGCTGGCTGCAGCACGTCAGATGTAACAGTTGTGGAAGGTCTCCCCAACCGCTGCAAATATTGGAGCTGCGGCCAACCGTCATCTGATGACATCTCGCTTCGTGCCCAGCCACTGTATGAGCAAACTTTGTGAATATTTGCCACATATTTTCTGTGCAGTGAGGTATTCAATGAAGACACCTTGGTTGTAATGAACAAAACCTACAGAGAATATTTTTACTCTACTGCGGCTACTAAAAAATAAAAAATGATGCGCACGCATTCCGCAAACTTTCGATATACATTATGAGTAACAATCGGTAATATTTCGTACCAGTGAACGAATACCTTATTTAGGTTTTTATCCAGTTCTTATACTTACTATTCCAAACATCACCAGCAGCCTAAGAAACCATTACACGCTTAATTCAAATGTTCAAATGTTTGGCCCGCAGCGGAGGCCGAGGGGACTGAGGCGCGCCAGTCATGGTCTGCACGGCCACTACGGTCTGGGGTTTGAATCCCCTCTAGGGCATGAATATTTGTTCCGTCCTTAGTGTAAGCTAGTTCATAAGTAGTTTGTAAGTTTAGGGACTGATGACCCCGTAATTAAGTTCCATAAGCTAAACAAACATTTGAAACATTTTACAAACTACTTATGAACTACCTTATAGTAAAGAGGACACAAATATCTAAGCTCGAGGGGGATTCGAACCCCCGACCGTAGCGACCGTGAAGACTGGCGCGCTGCAGACTGCTCGGCCACCGCGGACGGCACATGCTTAATTAATATGTTAAACACCAACCTGCAGGCCTGTCCATGAGATGAATAGAACATTTCTACCGTCATCATCACTTCACATCGGAAACTGAGTCATGAACTGAGACTGAGTCATGAACTACACTTTTTTTATACTCTCTGCTTTATGACATGTAATCTAATGTTCCCTCATTTGTATACGTCAGTGAATCGCTTAGATATCGAAGTGAACGCTTTCGTGCGGGGCTAGCACTTCGATTCGTTACTGTCCGAGTCTTCAGGGCGTTCTTGGGAACACAGAATGCACTCACCCCATAAGAGGCCAACTGACCAGCTACTTGCCATAATAAATGCATTGTATCTGTGTTGCAACTGAAACAAACCAATATTTCTGGGTGCCATACGCGTGCGACTTTAATGTATGATTGCCATCGTCAGTGGTCTGATATATATAAACAGCGCGAACAGGAAGAGGATAGAGGCTTTTGAAATGTGGTGTTACAGAAGAATTCTGAAGATTAGGTGGGTGGACCCGTAATTAATGAGGAGGTACTGAACAGAACAGGGGAGAAAAGGAATTTCTGGCATACCTTGAGTAAAAGAAGAGATCGATTGGTGGGACACATTCTTAAACATCAAGGAATCGTTGAGGGATGTGTGTGTGGTAAAAATCATCGCAGAGGGAGACACAGAAATGAATACAGTAAGCGGATTCAAAAGGACGTAGAGTGCCGTTCGTATGAGGAGATGAAGAGGCTTGCTGAGGATAGAGTAGGGTGGAGAGCTGCATCAAACCAGTCTCCGGACTCAAGACCACAACAACAATGTATATCCACGGAATACCCTTTCATACGATAAAGTCTAGAAAGTACTACAATCAAATTTTTCATATCACGCAATACTTAGGCAAAGCAAAAATTAACAAAATATTTACACACATAAAAATGTGTTGTATCACCTTGTTTCCAAGGTATTTTGAACAATGTCGTTGAATGTGTGTGTGTGTGTGTTGCTTCAAACACAGTTCCTTAGATTGTCACTACACCCGTACTAATACAAAAAAAAAAAAAAAAATAAATAAATAAATAAATAAATAAAAAATAAAAAATAAAAAAAAGGACAATCAGCTCCTCTCATTACAACAGGAGGAACTAAACTTCCCTTCTTGACTGTAGTTGTAGAATGCGTAAAAGGTGAGTTCCGAAGTTAGATCATATCCACATTGTTACTTTTGGCCATGTGGACTCTCATATAGCGGAGTTTCCATTCGTCTTCGAATACGAAAGCGATGTTGTTCTGACGTGAAGGAGGTGCAGAGAAACAAGAACTGTCGACAACTTTCCTCGTTCTGGACATCCAAAGGCTACCACAGCAGCTCATGACCTCTATTTATGGGTTTCATCTCGGAAGAACCCTGAAAGGAATACCACCATGCTGAATAAATGACTTTCATGGAGACACAGGACATCGTGTTTCCACTCAAACTGTACTTAATAGGCTGCATGACATGCAACTCCTCTCCCACCGCCCGGGGTGAGGTCCAGCTAACACAACTAGCCGCGCAGCACAAATGAGCCCGTCAACATGCTGAAGGGACTCGCCAGAATTGCCATTTAGTGCTATTCACAGATGAGTCGCAATTGCCTTCAGCTAATCTTGGAGGACTTGTTTTGAAGGCTGTCTGGCTTATCTTGAACTTCTTGGACACACCGTCCAGTGAATACAGTAACGTAGTGTTTCCCATATATTTTGGGGTGCCATAGCATGCGAGAGAAGGTCATCAAAAAATGTTCAAATGTTTGTTAAGCTTATGGGACTTAACTACGGGGTCATCAGTCCCTGAACTTACAAACTACTTATGAACTAGCTAAGACTAAGGACGGCACAAATATCCATGCCCGAGGGGGGATTCGAACCCGCGACCGTAGTGGCCGTGCAGACCGTGACTGGAGCGGCTCAGTCCCCTCGCCCACCGCTGCCGGCGAAGGTCATCAAACGGCTATACGTTACATATGTATTCACATGTTTGTTAAGCTTATGGGGGTCATCAGTTCCTAAACTTAAAAAACTGCTTATAAACTAACTTATACTAAAGACAACACAAACACCCATTCCCCAAGGTGGGATTCGAACCCCCGACCGGAAACGGCCTCGCGCATCGGAGCACAGCGCCTCAGTGCGCTCGGCCACTCCGCCGCGGCTATACATTACAAAGATAACATTCTCCGACATTTAGTGCAATCATATCGGCAGCATTTCGGTGAAAGATGCCTCCTAATGGACCCTCATTCTATCGCTCATCGTGCTAATTTTGCGAACTTCATCTCAAGAGTAGAATGGCGTGCATGAACCCTACTGAATATGCGTGGGTTAAACTGAAGAGGGCTTTGTAGGTATTATATCTTCTGGGTCGTAAGGTCGTGTTCTTGGAATCTTGATAAATCCTAACGTTTCGTCCGATGCTGCGTCGGACTTCTTCAGAGGTTGTCCGTCCGTTAAGTCGGCAAGACTCAACCAACGGACAACCTTTCAAGATGTCCGACGCAGCATCGGACGAAACGTTAGGAAGCAGCAAGATTCCAAGAACACGACCTTACAACCCAGAAGATATAATACCTACAATGTCAACCGGTTGTGAAAGCCTTCACTCTATCATTTGCAGAGGGCTTGCTTTCAGATGAGACGTCCAACCAGACAGTATGAGAGATCAAATGATAAAAATAAGCCCTCGGTCGCAAAATTAAAAAAAGGAATTTTTTTTTTTTAATTTTGCGACCGAGGGCTGCATTTTTATTCTTTGACGTTGTTACGGTCGCTGACAATAGCAGCTATGTTCAAAATTCCAATATGAGAGATGTACGCAGACTCTCTGTTTAGGAGTGGGACAATCTGGAACAACAGTCCCTTGATGATATAGTAGACAGTTTGTCACGATGAATACGGGATTGCATCAGTGCAACGAGACGTGTTAGCGGACAATCGGGAACACGAATTCAGAATGCCTAGATTATTTTGATACGGCTTGAGTAATAAAGGTAACTGAAATGTTGTGTTTGTATACCTATATTTCATTTTTATGTAAATAATCATGAACCCCTAGAATTGTGCTGATGGAAAGCATTTTTGAAGTGTGTATTACACAAGACAGGACAAAATAAAAACGAGCTAATTGACAGTAGCTTCTATGGTGACAACGGACGGGAGAGCGGTGTGCTGGTCGTATGCCCCTCCACACCGCATCCTGTCTGAAGTTGTCGTTGTTGTTGTTTAGAGGGGACTAAACTACTAGGTCATCAGTCACCTGTTCCTGGCGAGGATCGTACATTGTAATGTAAACAAAAGTATGTCTGGATCTGATCACAGTGAATGAAAACCCAGAAGGGATACACATAGAAAATGAACATTTCACTGACAATTGTGGAAAACATAAAACAGATAAACGGAGTCTTTAACCGAACTAAAATTTTACAGCATAGTTCCGTGGCTGACTGATCACTGTGATATTAAAGGATGAGTCAGCCACACTACACACACTACAAAAAAAGCTAGTCAGTAGAGATAAAACACTATTTAAAAGTGCTGGAGGCGTGGAAACTGAGTAATCAGGATCTACATCTACATCTACATCGATACTCTGCAAATCACATTTAAGTGCCTGGCAGAGGGTTCATTAACCACCTTCATAACTTTTCTCTACCGTTCCATTCTCTAATAGCGCGCGGGAAGAAAGAACACCTAAATCGTTCCGTTTTCGATCTGATTTTTCTTATTTTATTGGGATGGTCATGTCTCCCTAAGTAGGTGGGTGCTAGCAATATATTTTCACATTCAGAACTAAAAGTCGGTGATTGAAACTTCGCAAACAGATCACGCCGCAATGAATAACGTCTTTCTTTTAATGATTTCCACCCCAATTCGTGCAACATTTCCGTGACGCTTTCCCCCCCGTAACGTGATAAAACAAAACGAGCTGCCCTTCTCTGAACCTTCTCAATATCTTCCGTCAGTCCCACCTGGTGAGGGTCCCACAAGGGGCAACAGTACTCCAAGAGAGGACGCACAAGTGTGATGTAGGCAGTCTCTTTGGTGGAGCTGGTGCATCGTCTAAGCGTTCTGCCAATGAAACGTAACCTTTGGTTCGCCTTCCCCACAATATTTTCTATGTGTTCTCTCCAGTCAAAGTTGTTCGTAATTGTAACTCCTAGGTATTTGGTAGAATTTACGACCTTAAGGTTTGACTGATTTATCGCGTAATTGAAGTTCAGCGGATTTCTTTTAGTTGTCATGTGTATTACTTCACACTTTTCTTTATTTAGTGTCAATTGCCAATTTTCGCACCAAGTAGAAATTTTGTCTAAATCGCTTTGCAGTTGCTTTTGATCCTCTGTTGACTTCACTAACCGATAAACGACAGCATCATCCGCGAACAGTCTAAGGGAGCTATTCAGATTATCTCCTAAATCGTTTATAAACACGAGGAAGAGTAGGGGACCAATAACGCTTCCCTGTGGAACGCCAGATATCACTTCTGTTTTACTCGATGGCTTACCCAAATTACAACGAACTGTGTCCTTTCTGATAGGAAATCGTGAATCCAATCGCACAATTGGGGATATATTCCATAAGCACGCAATTTCATTAGAAGCCGCTTGTGGGGTACAGTATCAAAAGCCTTCTGGAAATCCAGAAATATGGAATCGATTTGAGATCCGTCGATGGCACTTAACACTTCATGTGAATAAAGGGCAAGCTGTGTTTCGCAAGAGCGATACTTTCTGAATCCGTGCTGACTATTGGTTAATAGGTCGTTCTCTTTGAGGTAGTACATAATATTCGAACAAAGTATATGTTCCAAAATCCTACTGCAAATCGACGTCAATGAGATAAGCCTGTAATTTTGGGGATCACTCCTATTGCCTTTCTTGAATATTGGAGTAACTTGGGCAACTTTCCAGTCTTTGGGTACGGATCTTTCGCTGAGTGATCGGTTGTAAATTATAGCTAAGTACGGAGCTATTTCATCAGCATACTCTGAGAGGAATCTAGTTGGTATACAATCTGGCCCGGAAGATTTATTTTTGTTTAGTGACTTAAGTTGTTTTACTACTCCAGGAACATCTACTTCTAAGTTTCGCATGCTGGCAGCTGTTCTTGGATTGAATACTGGAGTGTTCACTTCGTCTTCTTTGGTGAAAGAATTTCGGAAAGCTGTGTTTAGTAATTCTGCCTTAGCAGTACTGTCGTCGGTAGTATTACCATTGCTATCGCGTAGTGAAGGTATTGTTTGTGTTTTGCCGCTAGTGTACTTCACATATGACCAGAATTTCTTTGGATTTTCTGCAAGATTACGAGACAGGATTTCGTTGTGGAAACAACTATAAGATTCTCGCATTGAAGTCCGCGCTAGGTTGCGAGTTTCAGTAAAAGATTGCCAGTCTTGCGGATTCTGTGTCTTTTTAAATTTTGCATGCGTTTCCTTTGTTTCTGCAACAGTGATCTGACCTGTTTTGTGTACCACGGGGGGTCAGCCCCCTCTTTTATTAATTTATTTGGTATAAATCTCTCGATTGCTACTGATATTATGTCTTTGAATGTAAGCCACAACTGATCTACACTCGCATTTTTAGTTTTGAAGGACTGGAGACTATCACTCAGGAAAGCGTGAAGCGAATTTTTATCTGCTTTATTGAATAGATATATTTTTCGTTTATTTTTGGTGCATTTGGGAATTTCGATATTCAGTCTCGCTACTACAACTCGATGTTCGCTAATCCCTGTATCTGTTTTGATGCTTTTTACTATCTCGGGATTATTTGTTGCTAGGAGATCAAGAGTATTTTCGCAACCACGCACTATTCTAGTGGGTTCATGAACTAACTGTTCGAAGTAGTTCTCAGAAAAAGCATTCAGAACTAGTTCGGACGATGTTTTATATTTGCCCCCGGTTTTGAATACGTAATTATGCCAACATATCGAGGGTAAATTAAAGTCGCCACCGATTATAACAGTATGCTTCGGATACCTATTTGAAATATGATTCAAGCTTTCTTTGAACATTTCTGCAACCGCATCGTCTGAGTCAGGGGGCCGATAAAAAGATCCAATTATTAATTTATTTCGGTGGTCAGGTATAACCTCTACCCAGACCAATTCACAGGAAGTATCTGCCTCAATTTCGTTGCAGGATAAACCGTTTGTAACAGCAATAAACACGCCACCCCCTGTTTTATTTATTCTATCCTTTCTGAAGACCATTTGGCCCTTTGATAAAATTTCGGCCGAATTTATCTCAGGCGTCAGCCAGCTTTCAGAACCTATAACTATTTGTGCCTCAGTACTTTCTATCAGCGCTTGGAGCTCTGGAATTTTCCCAACACAGCTACGACAATTTACAACTGTTACACCAATGGTTTTTATGTCTACTTTCTTCCCGTGTCTGACCTGCCCCCTTTGAGACTGAAACCCATTTTGTGTATTCCCGAGGCCATCTAACCTAAAAAAAAAACGCCCAGTCCACGCCACACAGCCCCCGCTACCCGTGTAGCCGCTTCCTGAGTGTAGTGGACTCCTGACCTATTTAGCGGAACCCGAAAACCCACCACCCTTTGGCGCAAGTCGAGGAATCTGCAGCCGACACGGTCGCAGAACCGTCTGAGCCTCTGATTCAGACCCTCCACTCGGCTCTGAACCAAAGGTCCGCAGTCAGTCCTGTCGACAATGCTGCAGATGGTGAGCTCCGCTTTCATCTTGCAAGCAAGACTGGCAGTCTTAACCACTTCTGATAGCCGCTCAAAACCAGAGAGGATCTCTTCCGATCCAAAGCGACACACATCATTGGTCCCAACATGAGCCACCACCTGCAGTTGGCTGCACCCTGTGCTCTTCATGGCATCCGGAAGGAGCCGTTCCACATCCGGAATGACTCCCCCCGGTATGCACACGGAGTGCACATTGGAATTCTTCCCCTCCCTAGTAGCCATTTTCCTAAGGGGCTCCATTACCCGCCTAACGTTGGAGCTCCCAACTACCAACAAACCCACCCTCTGTGAGTGCACCCTCCATTAAATAGAATGGTAAAACCCATGTACCCGTTAAAAAGGTAACACCGCCATGGAGGCATCGTCTGCTAACACTTAAGAGAGAGTACCTGGAAGATTAAATGACTTCCGAAAGGGGGCTAAAATAGGACAGTGCGTCAGGAGATGGACCACTGTCATGGCTGGGTGTGATAAGGCAGCCGGTCGATAACGTTGAAACTTCCGAAGCGTCCTCCATTGGATCAATGAATCCACTACAGAGATTCTTTTAAGTCCTTGGTCCCATGTACTATGAAAATCTTCCAGTCTGCCGTTTGGTCATTTACATGTGCGCTTCTGTTAACGAATAGAACATGGTTCCAACATAAAGAAGATTTCGTTAATATCTCGATCAGACATTCGCATAAAAGAAAGAGGAAGAGCACAGTCTGTTTTCGGCACTTCACAAGTTATTATCCCACTTTATATGTTATTAGTATCTCATGTGTGCCTGGCAAGATTTTTCTGGTTATGACATGGTTTCAACGATACCAGAACAGCTACGACATAATTTACGTTGGAGTTACCACGTTGGTCAACTGTTGTAAATGTGTTAGCCTATGAAACTATCACAGGATAATTAAAAAAATATTTTAAAAGTGACTGCGTCTCAGCAACGGTTACAGGATAGAAAATTAATAACCATCCAATCAGTTGCAGTAACAGTCCTTCAATAAACTTGACCACGGTTTCTCCTGATATAAATACCTTTTCTTCAGAAATACATGAGATACCTATAGACAATGTGATAACATAACTACAAACTCATAAGCATTATGTCTGATGTATAGCAAGCATATATCAGACATAATGATTATGAATTTTTAGCTATTATGTCACATTTTCTATAGATGTCACATGTATTTCTGAAGAATACGGGTTTACATCCGTCGAAACCGTGGTGATGTTTATTAAAGTACTATTATTGCAACTGTTTGGCTGATTGTTAACACGCTATTGCATGAAATGAAATCCATTATAACTATAGGTTACATGATTGTATCTCCATGACTTCAAGGAACGTGTGCCGTTACTGGTACATTGAGATGAGAAGTTTTCTGATGATACTTTGGATTATTTAGTGGAGATTCTGTACGACTTTACCAGGCTTCGGATGTTGGGGCCCTTAGTTTTAGCGCTACATGAGGCTACGGCCGAATTTTAATAGAAACGTAAAGAATCCAAGCCAGAGATTTGACAGGTACCTGGGTACATTTACTTCACATGCAGAGGTTCGAGAACGTTTATCATTTCGTGACTATGGACAAAATACAAGCTATATGAACACCTAACATTTGTTCCTTATTTATATAAATGATATGCCTTCGAGTATAACAGGTGATTGTAAAATAATTTTTTTTTCTGTTTATAACAGCTTGGTAGTGAAGGATGTTGTTCGTAATATTGATACAGTATCAAATGATGCAGTTCAAGAGATAAGTTCATGGCTTGTAGAAAACAAGATGATACATAGTTTTACTATGCTTTTACAATTTCTAACAGATAATTTGACGAAATCTGAGATTTATATTACACATAATTGGTTTATGATAAGTGAGAGTGAACAGTTCAAATTTCTAGGTGTTCAGATAGTAAACTGTCGTGGAAAGTCCATGTACAGGATATTGTTCCAAAACTAAATTCTGCAATATCTGAAATAATTGATTTTTTAACACCAAAAGTAGTTTACTACGCTCACTTATGACGTACCGCGTTATTTTTTGGGGTAACTCGACTGAAACAAAAAGGTTATTTTTGGCTCAGAAACGGGCGGTTCGAGCAATATGTGGTGTAAGTTCATGAACGTCATGTCGACACCTTTTCAGTAGTCTGGGAATTTTGACTCTGGCGTCACAATACGTCTTTTCTTTAATGTCGTTTGTTGTTGATAATATCAGCTTATTCCCAGGAGTTAGTAATTTTCACTTGGTGAATACTAGACATAAGTCGAATCTACATAGCATCACACAACCTTGTCACTTGTGCAGAAAGATGTGCAGTATTTTGCAGCATCCATTTCCAATAAGCTGCCACAAGAACCAAAGAATCTTAGCACTAACCCACACGCTTTCAAATCTAAATTGAAGAGTTACCTCATGGCTGACTCCTTTTATTCTGTCGAGGAACTCCTAGAAAATTGAAACAGGCAAGTTAATTAATTTTTTCCTTGATTCTTTTCACCTTGTCTTAAGATTGTCGTGTGCATAGGACTACTTAAAATTTTTATATTACCATTCTTGTGATAAACTTCATGTATTGACTTGTTCCATGACCATGAGGTCTTACTCCTCAATTAGGTCCTGCGGAACAGAAAACCATATTATTATCAAACAATAGTTACTAATTAGTAAACGGTTGGCGCATCACTGGCTTTGATAACAGCTGCAACTATTCCGGAAACAGATTCGAAAATGTTATATACAGTTTCCAACAGAATGTCATCATGCATTTCACTGATCACTTGTGATAACACTCGCAGAACAAAACGTTTCATTAATCAGTCAAATAAGGCAGCATGCAGATGTAGGGTCACAGATTTGATCGTCGACGGGTTTCACGCCTTTAGTGTCATTCTTCAGGAACGTAATTGTGTACTATATAGTACCTGAAGTAGGCCAATAATTTTCCGAAAGTGATACAGTTTAATCTATGACTGCAATGCTTGCAGCCTTATTTGAGTTCATACGAAACTAATTTACTAAAATGGACAAAATAGTGTTGTTTGTTGCAATGTAACGTATCACTCTCAGCAAGTAGGCCTACGCAGTGGTTGCATCATCCAAGATATAATATACTGCATGATGCAAGGCATTGCAACCGCCCTATACTGTGAATATACTGGGACAAATTACAAAATATATGGAATTGGTAGTGCTTGAAATTGAAACACTATAATAGTCGCATTAAACCGCTAATTGTACTCACAAAAATATTTTTAGTAATTGCAAGAGCGCTGCAGAATGGCCTACAATTCTTGAAGAGGACTAGAGAAGAGAGCTCGTCTATGAAGATTACTTAAACGTACTTCTAACAAAATATACTTGACGAGCAAAATTCGATTGGAGTTTAATTTCACAGATATTCATAACATAGGATTCCTTTAACTACTTACATTCAAATTTAGAGCTAAAGTGCGTTATTTGCATAAAACTTTTAAACCCCATTGAAAGACGCAGTGGAAATCAGTAAACGTAATGTAATATTACACCCGTTGTGGAAGGTACCGTGCGCTTACATGGAGGCTACATATGCAACATGTATGTCAAGGAGAAATAAATACTCACATTCGTGAAAAAAAAATTGCATCGACGCCTGAGGCAATGCGTTTCGCAAACGTTGGTCTTTGTTGCCTCACGGCACGAGGACGCACAATCGCAGCGGCTGATGTATTTGCCTGCGCACTTTGCACAGTTAACTCTCACTCCCTGCGAGGATGAGTAATAGTTAAGTAGCCGTCGTGACAGTCTTAGCCAATTCCCAGATCAACTACCACCGTCTTCCCTCTACAAATAATCAATCAGTGCTCTGTCAAATGCCGTAACCTAAATAACAGTATTTTTGATTCCCGCAACGCGCTATACAAGTAGTACATGACGAAACCCATCGTTCTTTTGAAATACTATTTGCAGTGTCCATGTTTCTGCGATTTAACCTATGCAATGTCCTTCAGCTGTGCCTGTCTGCAGACATGGTTTTTTGCGTCGTTAACATATACCTCTTCGGTATTCCATCTAAACCTAGTACAGTGAAGCCACAACCGATCGCAAATTGCGTCTTATTTCATTCATTTAACGCTGTAAAGTCGTCAAAAATATATAATAATATAGCTCTTGTCTACATTTAGATGTTAAAGAGCCGGCCGCGGTGGCCGCGGTGACTGAGGCTCTCCAGTCACGGTCAGCACGGCCACTACGGTCGGGGGTTCGAATCCCCCTCGGGCATGGATATTTGTGCCATCCTAGTTCGTAAGTAGTTCATAAGTAGTTTGTAAGTTTAGGGACTGATGACCCCGTAGTTAAGTCCCATAGACTGTACAAACATTTGAACATTTTGATGTAAAAGACGGTGTTGTATGCTTCTGCCAAGATCGCTCATTTGAATCTGCTAACGTGCGGCTATTGTGGCAATTTATTATCCCAGTTTAATTGGAATCTTCAAATGCTTACCCTATTGGATCAAACGGCTGTACTTAGCAATCCCTAGATTTACAAACTACAGAAACTAAAACTAATCTAAGGACAAAACACAAAACCATGTCCTAGGAAGGACTGGAAAATACAACGGCGCGATGCACCAAGGCGCCTTAGAGTGCTGGGCCACTCATTTATCGAAATTCAACTTAATACAGAAATAAAATACGATCTTTTAATTGTGGATCTTCAGCAGTCAAAATGTTCAAATGTTTGTAAATCTATCGGACCAAACTGCGTGATCATCAGTCCGTAGCTTACAAACTACTTAAACCTAGGTAAACTAACCTAAGGACAACCCAAAATTACAGGCCTATCTCATTGACGTCGATTTGCAGTAGGATTTTGGAACATATACTTTGTTCGAATATTATGTACTACCTCGAAGAGAACGACCTATTAACCAATAGTCAGCACGGATTCAGAAAGTATCGCTCTTGCGAAACACAGCTTCCCTTTATTCACATGAAGTGTTAAGTGCCATCGATAAGGGATCTCAAATCGATTCCATATTTCTGGATTTCCGGAAGGCTTTTGATACTGTACCCCACAAGCGGCTTCTAATGAAATTGCGTGCTTATGGGATATCTCCCCAATTGTGCGATTGGATTCACGATTTCCTATCAGAAAGGACACAGTTCGTTGTAATTGACGGTAAGTCATAGAGTAAAACAGAAGTGATATCTAGCGTTCCACAGGGAAGCGTTATTGGTCCCCTACTCTTCCTCGTGTTTATAAACGATTTAGAAGATAATCTGAATAGCTCCCTTAGACTTTTCGCGGATGATGCTGTCGTTTATCGGTTAGTGAAGTCAACAGAGGATCAAAAGCAACTGCAAAGCGATTCAGACAAAATTTCTACTTGGTGCGAAAATTGGCAATTGACACTAAATAAAGAAAAGTGTGAAGTAATACACATGACCACTAAAAGAAATCCGCTGAACTTCAATTACGCGATAAATCAGTCAAACCTTAAGGTCGTAAATTCTACCAAATACCTAGGAGTTACAATTACGAACAACATTGACTGGAGAGAACACATAGAAAATATTGTGGGGAAGGCGAACCAAAGGTTACGTTTCATTGGCAGAACGCTTAGACGATGCACCAGCTCCACCAAAGAGACTGCCTTCATCACACTTGTGCGTCCTCTCTTGGAGTACTGTTGCCCCTTGTGGGACCCTCACCAGGTGGGACTGACGGAAGATATTGAGAAGGTTCAGAAAGGGCAGCTCGTTTTGTTTCATCACGTTACGGGGGGGAAAGCGTCACGAAAATGTTGCACGAATTGGGGTGGAAATCATTAAAAGAAAGACGTTATTCATTGCGGCGTGATCTGTTTGCGAAGTTTCAATCACCGACTTTTAGTTCTGAATGTGAAAATATTTTGCTAGCACCCGCCTACTTAGGGAGACATGACCATCCCAATAAAATAAGAGAAATCAGATCGAAAACGGAACGATTTAGGTGTTCTTTCTTCCCGCGCGCTATTAGAGAATGGAACGGTAGAGAAAAGTTATGAAGGTGGTTAGTGAACCCTCTGCCAGGCACTTAAATGTGATTTGCAGAGTATCTATGTAGATGTAGATGTAGACACACTCATGCCCCATGGAGGACTCGAGCCCCCACGGCGAGCAACCGCGGGCTCCGCAGCGAGACGCTTTATACCGCTCGGCTACTCCACCGCGGCCTTCAGCAGTCCTCTTATAATCCACCAGCGGAAGACGATACCGCGGGTTTGTGATCTGAAAGGCACCTAACTCTCTATTATGACTAACAAACGGCAACGAACAAGAGCAAAAAACATGGTACATTATTTCAGCAGAAACTGAAAGAGCAAGAGGATGTTGGCTGAAAGAGACATGTGAACAAACAATAAAAGGGATAAAGAAAGTATGAAATGATATACAGATTGACAAAATAGTTAGTTTCGAATGTAAAAGAAGGAAGAATAACTCGGAAATACAAAGAGTAGATGGCACATTAGCTGAAACGAGTTACGGAAACAGGAGACGTTAGTAATGACCAGATAAGTTCGTTGTAACGATAACGATACCGATCGAGACAGTTTCTTTAGTGTGTTGGTTCTGAATTCTGAACTGAGAAAACGAAGATTAGCGTGGAGAGGATCAATATAATGTCTTCAGCTTGGCAAGAAAACTAAAGAAACCCACATTTTGAGGCTTCTCAGGATGTTGTCAAAACGGCACATGTAACACCCAATTTCTTAAACCGTATTGGCACTCAGTATGAAACCTGATGTCACCTATACGACCCTGAAACGAAGCGGCAAAGCATGGAATGGCGTTTTGCGACATCACATCGTCGGGAAAATGTCGCAGGCGAAAATCCCTGCACCAAAACGATCCTCAACACCTTTTTCGATAGTCAAGGAATTATGTCAAATGAATTTCTGGTGGAAAGACGTGGAACGCTTCAACGTACGTTTAAATTTCGACCCGTTTCATGCATTGTCTACGCAGGGATAGCACAGTACGCAAAACATGGTTTCTGGTTTTCTGTTCCCGAGAACGTTCGCCCACAACGTTCACAATATCATCAAACAGCTCCTGGCAAACAATGGGGTTGTGCAACTTGTACATCCTCGGTACTCACCGGATCTCAATCCTCTAGACTGCGTCTCCTTTCCTCGACTCAAAATCGGTTTGAGAGGAAAGAGATTTGACGATATTCCTGACATCTCGCGAAACATGAACACCATCCCAAACAAATATTCCGTGCAAAGTTTCCAGGACATGTATCGCAGAGTACTACTTCGAAGAACAGTAACTGTAGCTCATAGTTCATATACGTTAATGTTACAGAACTATTCACCGAACGTTATTGTCAAAGATTGTACATACGCGGGGTGATAGTACTGTACAATAAGGCACACAAAGACGACGAAACCTAACGTAGCGAACAACGCGAAGTACACAACTGAGTGCAGAATATCTAACGCTATATAGAGTACTGTGAGTAGGTCGTCGTAGTAACGGAGCAGCAATGCGACCACTATGCTAATAAACACAACCAAGTCTATCAGCTGTAAACACGTGTTTGTTACGAAGCAAGCGTTTCCGGCCCTATGTTTACTGATTTTTCTCGTTACCTTGATTACTACAAGCTATCACAGTATTCGGAACTTATTTTTAATACCCTGTATTTTGTTAATGCGGGGCTCATTATGACACTGTTGCATTTACAAAACACGCGTATTGTATAGATTCCATTCCATTCTTAATTCTACTGCTGTTGATCTTAGACGATTGTTCCAAAACTTAAGCACAATTTGCAACTAACATTTTATTTCTTGAGATGTGTTTAGTTCCCTTACTGCTGTTCACAGTGTTCTTAACACGTGACAATCACAACATGTTGGGCATAAAAATGCGCACTTCACATCTTACTGTAGCTTCGAAAAATTGTTGGCCCTCTTCACATCCCTGTAACTTTCTCTCTTTCCCTCTTGTTTAAAATCTATTTTTGTGCGTGTGTGTGTATTTATTTGAATGGCCAAGATCTTCCTTGGAGATCCACCAATTTGAATCTGAACGAGCAATTGCATTATATAAGAATATCTGTTGTATTAGTAATAAACGATTATTTGAAGTATTAGATGTTGGATTTTCGTTACCAATCAAAATTCTGTGATTTACCGCGAAGCAATTCTGTACTAATATTCATTAAACAATCACTGGTTAAAATTGCAAGAGAGATATCTCTTGTGTTACTGTACTTCAGGCACCAGTTGTCAATAATAAAATATATATGTCAACACGACATGTTTCGGGACGACATTATCACATCATCAAGTTCATAAAACTTATCTGCTGCTAGGACGCATCGTTAAACACAATAGCTGTATTTCATTTTTGACAATGCACATATACAGCTATTGTGTTTAACGATGCTTTCTAGCAGCAGATAAGTTTTATGAACTTGATAATGGGATAACGTCGTCCCGAAACATGTCGTGTTGACATATATATTTCATTATTGACAAATGGTGCGTGAAGTGCAGTAATAATTGTGAAACAGTTGTGTGAGAAAAAGAAAACAGATGATATAAAAACAATGTAATTCATCCCGGGCCAGAACACGGATGAATTACAGATATCAAATTCATCATTCTAAGATATCATTACTAGAAGGAGCGCAAAACAACTTGAAACTAAAACGATAAAACACTGGCGAAACAGCTTTCTTTCGTCGGCATTTTGACAACGTCATTTACCGTGCGTTATATTGGGGCCTATTAGCAAGAGAACAGTCAACAAATGGAATTAGCAGATGACTGGACGGTTCGTCTGGTTGTAAGATCTGACCTACTTATCCTACTTATCTACATCCATACTCCGCGAGCCACATCATGGTGTATGGTGGGAGGGTACTTTTCGTATCATTGTCACTTCGTCCTACTCCTTACTCCATACTCCACTCGTGTACGGTGCGTGAAAAAAAAGGAAGGCCTTTATTCTTCCGTGTTGGCCCTAATCTCTCTCATCTCATCCTTATGGTAGCTTCATGACATACACGTAGGAAGAAGTAACATATCGATTGAGTCTTCATGAACGATACCGCGATACAGATACAAAGTATCTCATTTGCAGCCTCTGCACCTGCAGTTTCCTATTGATCCCCGTGACGCTTTCACGCTTTATAAATGAACCCGTAACGAAGCGTGCTGCGCTGCGTTGGATCTTCTCTATGTCATCTATCAATCCGACCTGGTACGAATCCTACACTGATGAGCTATATTCATGCTCTGACCAAACGAAAGTTTTGTAACCTACAGTAGAACCCCTCTAATCCGCCACCTTCAGCACCGGGCCATGGTCGGCCATGGTCGGATTATCCGAAAAATTTAATACTTATCGCAAAAAATATAAAAAGACATTTAGTACAAAAAAATTAAAAGATTTAAGAACTAAAAGACGTCAACAGTAGTATAAAAAGATGTTTTCTACACAGTGTCAAGCTATACATTAACTAAAAAAATGTCTACACACACTATAATATTTATTGGTTTTAAAAGGAAAAACAAATTACAGTACTGTACTGTACTGACTGTAGAAACAAATCGGACAATATGACGAGTTTTCCTACGATCAATCCAGCCTTCACTGAAAGGAAATTTACTTTGGGGTTCCAATTTTTTGTGCAAAATTATCGCTTTTTCTTTGAGAATTGGCCCGGATATTGGAGTTCCTTTCCTTCTTTTTTTGACAAAACCACTTCCATAGTGCGTTATCACGCTGTTAAAATGTAGGCTTTTTAATGTTTTGCGATTCTTCAGTCTTTTCACCATCAACCGTAACCGTGTAGGATTCAATGTCTTTCCGATTCTTCTTCCAATCCTTAATTCATTCAGTTCCATTGCAATTTTTTTTCGGGGCACTTCTCATTTATCCCGTCTTTGTAGCACTGCTAATATTTCATTTAGTGAAAGAGTTACGTGTTTACGTATGAACCGAGACATGTTGAAAAACACATAACTGTACACTCAATGCATGTAATAAGTACTGTAGAGAACACGGAATAAAGCAAACAACAAAGGATAAAACTACACAATAACGTACAATATAACAATATGTACACCGATAGACACTGCAACACCTACAGGCGTCCAGTCAGTCGGCACAGGCTCGCGTGCATGAGCATGGTCGGACTAACCGAAGTGACGGACCATCCAAGGTCGTATTAGAGGGGTTCGATTGTACTTCGTTTGTTGACGGACACTCTTCCTGAGAATTCTTCCAATAAATGTCAGTCTGTCATCTGCCCGATTTTATATGGTCTTTACGTTTCAAAACGATGCGTGTGTATTCTCCTAGATATTCTATGGAAGTAACTGCTTCCAGTATGTGTCCTTCTATTGCGTAGTTATAAAATTATCTTTCTTCCTATGCAAATGCAGTACTTTACACTTGCTTATGTTGAGGTTAAATTCAATTATCACGGAAATTAGAGGGACGTCAAATGTGTGATTTTTCTTTGCATTCTGATTTTTTTTTTTTTTTTAATGTAAGTACATGTGTCAGAATTCCCTTCGCTTCTGCACTCTGCCATAGCTGACAACGTTGTAGGAAAATAACAGTTTAAAAGCGGAATATTCTCAAGGCCACAGACGCGTCATCTCTTGTTGATGATTATCTAGTCAAACGAGCTACAACCTCTGCCTTTCTCTTTTAGTATTATCCGGTTTCTCACAATCAGCTAGTTTACGTGATTATGTTAAATGTACAGGATGTGATCTCCAGACAATTTTAAAAATATCTAAAATATCTCATGGACTGAAAAAAGTGTGCTTAGAATCATTATATTCAAAAAGTAGAAACTTTGTTCTACCGTTTCTTTAAAATGATAATAATGGTTTAAAATGTGTAAGAAACATTTGTACGTTAACTTTAGTGAAACAGATTTGTTTTATACAAGAGTATTACTTAACATTTCCGGTTAGGTCGGCTGGGTGATATGGTTCAATTTGGTGGCTGACACGAACCAGTGATCTCAAACCACAAGACTTGGGGTTTTGTTACATACCTGTTCTACCGCACCAAGGATAGATATCAGGACTTGAAAACACGCATTTGTAATGCAATTTAACATGTGCAAAAGAGGATATTGAACCGCTCGTGGAGAGGATTGGAACTCCGAGTAGACAATATACATGTCAGTAAGGTTGCTGACTGTGTGTGGAGAAGCATTTTTAATGTATAGTATATGTTGATAGTTATTAAAATCTTAAGCTGTAAAGATAGTTTATGGACTATCTGCTCTCTGAGGATTACTGAATCAAAAAAAAAATGTATTTTACTCGTCATGGAAACATGGTCACACGAGAAATATATCTTAATCTTTTGTGAGGTGTGTGTTAAAGTCGACATGGGTCCCTAGACTTATTGACTACTTAAACCAAATTATGCTAAGTACATACCCGAGATAAGACTCGAACCTTCGACGGGAGCGCCAGCGCTATTCGTGACAAAACTCCTCAGACCACATGGCTATTCCACGCGAAGACTTCCGAAGAGGGCAACTACAAGGTGCCCAGAAACGTTCCACTAGCCGCAGGATCCACGGTTATGATAGCGCACACAAAACAGGGCGTAACACCATTGTCACGGAGGAATAGTCAAGCGCACTGAGGCGTCTTGCTACGGTGGGCGCGAAGTCGGAGGTTCGAGTCCTCTCTCGGGCAAGTACTTGTTTGTGTGTGTGTGTGTGTGTGTGTGTGTGTGTGTGTGTGTTTTCAAATGTTTGTAAATCTATGGGACTCAGCTACTTGCTTATTAGTCCCTAGCTTAATTACAGTATAATTGTAACTAATAAATACGTACTTTATACATACATTGGTAGCTCTTATTATCCTTGTAAGGTCGCTGTTTATCTTCTATGTTTTAGTTCTTATTTACAAAAGTAAATATCACTGACCTATGTGTCAAAATAGCTCAAAATGTTCAAATATTTGTAAATCTAAGGGGTTCAACTGCGTGGTTATAAATCCTTAGCTTACAAACTACTTAAACTAAGGTGAACTAACCTAAGGACAACACATGCACACATGCCCGAGGGCCCGAGGGAGGACTCGAACCCACGACGGCGAACGGCCGCACGTATCGCAGCACGACGCCTCAGTGCACACGGCTAATCCGCCGCGGCTCAAAATAGCTGTCACGCATGAACACCGTATATATAT
Organism: Locusta migratoria; assembly: GCA_026315105.1. Classification (NCBI taxonomy): domain Eukaryota; kingdom Metazoa; phylum Arthropoda; class Insecta; order Orthoptera; family Acrididae; genus Locusta; species Locusta migratoria. The sequence goes on from CM048751.1 coordinate 171,961,561, forward strand.
ATATATATATATATATATATATATATATATATATATATATATATATATATAGTTGCCCGGGAGATTATTTATACTACACTCAAGTAGTCCACATCCCCCTCCTCCCCCCCCCCCTTCTTTGCATCCACCTCTTTCTCTCCCATCACTCTGTTCTTTTTCACCTTTCCCTCTCTCGCCAAAGTTTTCTGCAAACATTTGTGTACTCAGTGATCTTCCTCTTAGTTTAAAGCTCATGTGTGCAAAAATTCATAAAGATTGGAGCAGAACTATGCATTTTATAAAATTTCGTAAGTTAAGTACCCTCCACTATGCACCGAACGAAATTTTATGTCATTCCTCTTGTTTTTAAGGTAGAGTGTGCAAAATTTCATCAATATCGGAACAAAACTATAGATTTCTATGCAATAGAAACGCAGGTCACACTGAATAACGCTCATTGTTGTTCTCAAATATTCCCATTTTATTTCATAGCACCCTTGTTGTGAATATAACGAAAAGAGCAAAGAAAGGATCTGTGAAATCGGTCGAGCCGTTTTCAAGTTATGGCACGACCGAGGTATTTAGGGATCCATTTTTATGTTGCAAAGTACCCTCCTCCATGCACCGTATGGAACTTAAGGTAGACGGTAACCTTCCTCCTGTTTTGAAGGTCAAGCATTGGAAAATTCGTGAACTTCGGAATGGGACTGTAGATTTTGTGAGTCTGTAGGAGAAGTATGCTCCGCCATGCACCCATCACAAAATACTTCCTTAGCTCATGTTTTCTACCTACAAACTACATTCCTGCCAAATTTCAGGATATAGATAGCGATTAAGAAAACAGATTGTTTGATTTTGGATGCATGAGAAATACGAGAGATTTGCAGACAAAAGTAAATAGTAACATACAAATATGTAACGCTAACTTTATTTGACACAAGGTCATGCCTGATGCGACAATTTTAGCGGATCTACAGTGAAACCGTTGTGAGCGGTAAACTTATTACCGTTTCAACATTTTGTGTGTGTGTTGGTGGGGGGGGGGGGGGGAGGTCGTCAGTTACAAGACGGTTCATGAACGTCCGAAGTTATATGCACGCTTTTCTGTAGGTCCCTAACTACTCCCATTTTCCAATAATTGACGCATAAGTCTGGGTATTCTCACGTGGTGGCCTCTCATTAATTATGTCACATCTCCTGAGTTAAGTGTCTGCTCTCTTGTTTTTGGGTCAGGAACCTTCGTGGATGTACGGTGAAAGTTTAATTGCAATTGAATGAATGGTTTATGAACACATAAAGGACATACCGACAAACATTCATATATACATAAATAGCTAAAAAACAACAGTTCTATTTGTAAATAATGAATGAAATTATTGAAGAAACTAAAAAAGATACTTTATGAATCTGTGACTCGAAGCCAATAGTGGGCGAACATTGTATCTGTGCTAGGGGTTCATAGTTTCGGTATTTACACATTAATTGCAGTGCGTTTCAATAAGTAAAATGATATTTACTTAATTTCGTGAAAACATTTTGCTGACAAAATGTAGAATCACGCACGATTACGGCAGCTACTCAGTTATACTAAAATGAAATTTGGTAAATGGAATAAACAGTGCTCGTATCATAGCATGTAAGACGAATGTCTCATGGGCAGAGTTAAGGATGAATAAGGATGAGAGTTAGCTTAATATGTCCACGCAGTTTACCTTGTAGAATTCTTACCTACATCTCATTTTAAACCACCGTTGCCCACGTGGGATCGTGGATGACCGTCTCCCACTTGGGGCCTGTCTGGATCCGACTGACAATTTTTGACGCTGTCGCGGTGTTATCACTTTGGACCGGCGTCAACTCATCAAGACACGATTGAAGGATTCCTGTGTGTGCATCAAATTACAAGCCTGAAAATACAAAATTGTCGCAGGCAGAATGGAATAAAGGTGAACAGATGGGGCATAACAGCTTTCAGATAATTTCAGAACGACATGTTGACCATAGCTGTTTATAATTTTTCTCAGTGCTACCGGGTTCGGTTATTTACCATTATCAAGCGTTAGCAGAGATTAGCTAATCGCTTAGTATGTCGAAATACAAAAATACAAAATTATAACACAAGTATTCTTTGTCATTGATATTATCACACCAGTCAGCCACTGTGATAATATCAATAACTAGAGCAATGACAACGAATACTTGTGTTATAATTTTGTATTTTTGTATTTCGACATGCTAAGCTATTAGCTAATCTCTGCTAACGCTTGATAATGGTAAATAACCGAAAACGGGTTGCATTGAGAAATAATAAACAGCTATGGTCAACATGTCGTTCTGCAATAGAATGCAATAACCCGTTAAAAGTATTCAGTAATTTCAGATGACCAAGAATGCGAGGGAAAGAAACAGAATGGGTTATGCTGTTGTATAACAAAACGAAGAAACGAGAACTGGTGAGTAATTTATTGACAGCAGAAATACATACAAACTTCAGGTAACTCTCAGTTTTAGAACAGCCTTATTACTCGTATAAGTAGAAATATTTACAAAATCAAATATATTTATTTGAAATTCATAGTTGAGATTCGTTATTGGTAACAAAATAATAACCAACTAACCGCCAAAATCAATTGTAAGTAAATTCATATACTCGACATTTGGCACGTGCTCCGCAAATAAACTGGAGAAAATCAGCAGTTCTTTATTCCACATTTTGTCGATTACTTAGAGAACGAAAATAAACATTATATTGTTTAAATTGTTGGAAATTGAAGGAAACTATTTTCCTCATGTGCTAATTATTTTTACACATACGCCCACCTTGGGTCTGTGCAGATCCCATCCGGGTATTTTCCACAAAGAATGGAAAAATACAAGGGTTTTTGCAATCTTGACAACGTCTAGAGCAGTACTGAGGAGGAGGTAACTGGAGGAGGGAGTGATTTGGGAGGGGGGTACGATGGTGTTTGGGGAGGGGAAAAAGTGCGCCTAAGGTCCATCAGAACCCCACGTGAGTGACGGAGGGTTAAATTAGACGTTTTATCACGAGTTGTGTCCTATTCCATGAAGTTTCGGGATTGAAGCCAAATAGCGTCGACTTCATGGTACGATATTTCGGCTGCCAATCGTTCAGGCATCATCAGGAGAGTGTCAGCCACAGTGGCTGAATGATTGGCAGCCGAAATATCGTACCAGGAGGTCGACGCTATCCGCCTGCAATCGCGAAACCATTGAATACTATACCGGAAAACGTCAAGAATCACAAATTGTCCCCATACTGCATACGTTCTCCTTAATCCCAAGATGAGAAAAATGTCAAAAATTTCTAATAAATTGGTGATATGGTAGCAGGATAACGAATCCAGGATGTTGATTGAGATTCAGTTTTCTAAATGTTGTCTTGAACACTCTGAATATGGTGGCGTAGCTCTCTTTCTCCGAAGAGGGAAGGTATCTGAAGGTGATCGAAAAGATTTCCGTGCCAGACTTCCCGTTCAGTTTCCCTGCACGTTTCGACCTTATCACCAGCGGGGCATGCGCCATCCGTATGTTGCAACGTGTACGCTACGGCGTGTGCAACAATGTTGATTCGGTCTGCAGTGGAGAGTTTATTAGCGAGCTCGGCAAAGTTCGCGAGGAGAGAGCTCCCGCGATAGCGCGCGCCACCAATTAGCATTTGAGTCGACGCGACGGTCGGCGCAGGTCGGCGCGCCGAGAGGCCGCGGGCCCCGCGTGTGCCACCTGCAAGGCCGAGCTGCGGCGCAACCCACCTGCACGCGGGCGCCTGCTAAGCGAGAGTAGTAAACCTGCAGGTAGCGACACGGCCGTGTCTTGTGTCTCTGGAGAGAGCAGGCGACTTCGTTACGTCAATTACAACTGCGTAAGATTATATTGAGCCTCCTGGATCAGAAATGATTACTACGGTCGCACAAAACAATGAAGAGCATACTATTGTGACATACAATGCGGTGAATGTGGTGATGGTGGAGGGATATGCACAGATAATGATGGCGCTAGTACCGTCTTATGACAGGTATAAGAAAAATATAATAAGATTTAAGGTGATAGCTGTTGGTTCTGCTTACTTTCTCCATAGACGAACATCGCTGCCTGTTTTCTTATGAGTCAACCACCACCATATTACTATGGAAACCGTGAACCCGTTCTTGGTTGTAACAAGAATACGGAACACGTGAGGTACCTAGTTGCTGCTACCGCTTTGACTAGCAGGCATCAGTTCTGAAGGATATTTCTCCGACTTGTCTTCTTCCGTAATTGTCCCAGCGCAAAAAAAAAAAAAAAAAAAAAAAAAAAAAAAAAACTCAGATCGTTGCTCCTTTGCTCTTGAGGTTGCAATTGGTTATGAACCGTTTGTATAGTTTTCTGTTAAATGATGAGCTAAAGTTCATGGGATTCCAGCTAATTTATTTCTTACTAGCTGTAAACCCGGTGTTGCCGGGGTGTTTATTTATCCTACACTCTCGGAGTCCACATCCCCTTCCCCCTTTCTCTGAATCCACCTTCTTATCTCATCTCTCTGTTTCCATCTTTCCCTCTTTCGACAACGTTTTCTGCAAGGTACCATACCATGTACCATACAAACATTTATGTACCCAGTGATCTTCCTCTTGGTTTATAGGTCATGTGTGAAAAAATACATAAACATTGGAGAAAAACTATGCATTTTGTAAAATTTCGTAAGTTAAGTACCCTCCACCATGTACCGAACGAAATTTTTAGGGACAGAGACATTCCTCTTGTTTTTAAGGTAGTGTGTGCAAATTTCATCAAAATCAGAACAAAACTATATATTTTTAGGCAATATAATCGCAGAGTCACATTGAAGAATGCCTTTTGTTGTTCTCAAATATTCCAGTTTTATTACATACAACCCTTTTTCTCAGAATAACGAAAGCAACAAAAGGATTTGAGAAATCGGTCGAGCCGTTCTCAAGTTATAGCACGACCAAGGTATTTAGGGATGCATTTTTATGTTGCCAAGTAACCTCTCTCATACTCCGAATGAAACTTAAGGTAGACAGTGACCTTTTGGAATGAAACTGTAAATTTCATGGGTCTATAGGAGAAGTATGCTGCGCCATGCACCTATCACAAAATACTTTCGTAGCTGACGTTTTTTACCTATAAAGTACATTCCTGCTAAATTTCAGCTTCATAGGTGAAGTAGTTTTCGAGATTTCGTGTTTAGTCAGTGAGTGAGTGAGTGTCTTTTCGCTTTTGTATAGACAGAAATTAATTTTGGATTCAAGAGAATTAAGGAAGACTTGCAGACGAAAATAAATAGTAACATGCTAATATGTAATGCAAACAGCCTGATGCGACAGTAGTACCGAATCTACAAGGAAACTGTTGTGAGCGGTAGACTTCTTTCCATTTCATTTTTTTGTTGTAGGTGGGAGGGGTGGTGGTATCAGATACAAAACGTTTCATAAACGTCCGAAATTACATGAAAACTGTCATGCAAGTCCCCAACTACTTCCACATTCCAATAACTGACGCATAAATCTGGGTATTCTCACGTGGTGGCCTCCATTATTTATGACGTCATGTCTCCTGAGCTATGTCTCGTGCTCTTTTGTTTATGGGTCACGAACCTTCGTGGGCATACGGTGAATACTTCACCAAAGTTTAATTGCAATCGAATGAATAGTTTATGAACACATGGAGGACATATATACTAGAACTGACATGATTACATTTTCACGCAATTTGTGTGCATAATTCCTGAGATATCAGTACCGAGAACAACCACCTCTGGCTGTGATAACGGCCTTGATACACTTGGGCATTGAGTGAAACAGAGCTTGGATGGTGTGTACAGGTATATATGCCCATGCAGCTTGAACACGATACCACAGTTCATCGAGAGTAGTGACTGGCGTATTGTAACGAGCTAGTTACTCGGCCACCATTGACCAGACGTTTTCAGTTGGTTAGGGATCTGGAAAATGTGCTGCGAAGGAAGCAGTCGGACATTTTCCGTATCCAGATAGGCCCGTAGAGGACCTGCAACATGCGGTTATGCATTATCCTGCAGAAATGTAGTGTTTCGCTGGGATCGAATGAAGGGTAGAGCCACGGGTCGTAAAACTTGAAATGTAGTGGACACTCTTCAGAATGCCGTCAATGGGAACAAGAGGTGGCCGAGACGTGTAACCAGTGACCCCCATACTATCACGCCGGGTGAAACGCCAGTATGGCGATGACGAATACACGCTTCCAATGTGAGTTCACCGCGATGTCGCCGAATACGGATCCGACCATCATGATGATGTAAACAGAACCTAGATTCATCCGAAGAAATGATGTTCTGCCATTCGTGCACCCAGGTTCATCGTTGCGTACATCATCTCAGGTGCTCATGTCTGTGATGCTGCGTCAAGGGTAACCGCAGCCATGTGGTCTCCGAGCGTATTGTCTGTCCATGCTGCTGCAAACGTCGTCGAACTGTTCGTGCAGATGGTTGTTGTCTTGTAAACGTCCCCATTTGTTGAGTGAAGGATCGAGACGTGGCTGCACGATCCGTTACAACCATGCTGATAAGATGCCTATCATCTAGACTGAGAGTGATATGAGGCCGTTGGGATCCAACACGGCGTATCGTATTGCCCTCCTGAACCCACGGATTCCATATTCTGCTAACAACACTGGATCGCGACGAACGAGACCAGCAATGTCGCGATATGATAAACCGTAATCGCAATAGGCTACAATCCGACCTTTATCAAAGTCGGAAACGTGATGGTACGCATTTCTCCTCCTTACACGAGGCATCACAACAACATTTCACTAGGCAATGGCGTTCAGCTGCTGTTTGTGTATGAGAAATCGGTTGGAAACTTCCCTCATGTCAGCACGTTGTAGGTGTTGCCACCGGCGCCAAAATTGTGCGAATGCTCTGGAAAGCTAATCATTTGCATATCACAGCATCTTCTTCATGTCGGTTAAATTTTGCGTCTGTAGCACGTTATCTTCGTGGTGTAGCAATTTCAATGGCCAGAGGTGTAGCTCGTGATTGCGAGTTTACCAACTTTGCACTAATAAATTGAATAAAAGAGATGAGCTAAATTACACTAGCTAGTTTTAGTGTATGAATTATATTAGGCATGAGAAATGTACGATGGGTGTTCAAATGAAAAAGAACGAAATGTTGTAAGAGACACACCGGTTGCATTTGAATATGCCGCTTTTCGATAACGTGACACCGAGGGGCGCGAGGCATGGCTCGTCACCTGCTCCTAAAAAATAAAAGCTGTGCCCTGAGTAGACAAGGTGATGCGCACGGTCTTGTTTCGACGTCTGAGGTTCGATATCCATCGAATTTCTCGAGCACGGAAATACCACTAAAGGTGGGGTGTACTGTGAGACACACCGCAGCCAACGCAAGTCCATCCAAAGCAAACGACCTGGACTGCTCACGGAATGATTCTGCTCCAGGATAACGCGCGTCCACTCGTCTCAAGGGTCACACAGAGTGTACTGGCCAAGTTCAAGTGGGAGCAGCTCGAGCATCCGCCCTACAGACCAGACATGTCGCCCTGAGACTTCCATCTGTTTGGTTCGATTAAAATGACATATCAAAAAGAATCGCGTCAACTCGGAGAACAAACTAGAGGACTCGCTCTTATCACTGCCACAGGAATGCTGGGAACAGGAAAATCTTCGGCTCGTTAAACAGTGGTATACTTGTGCTCAGGCCTCTGGTGATTACTTTTGAATAAAGACTTTTATTACACCCACAGCGTCGTAACATAAATTTTCATTTGAAAACCACGCGTATTATCACTTCTTTTACTATTGCGTACACAAAATAAATTTGACGCCACACTACCTGTTGACTTATAACATTCCCAACAAGAATTACCGATGACATAAAAGTTTTCTCGGTGTTGTACCGCGTCATGATGTAAGAAGACTATTACTTTAATAACCGACGTTTCAGCCAACGTTACAGTGGCCTTCATCTGGGTATACTGATGAGAGCTGATTGTACTATATATTTACTTTCAATTAGACATCCGTCATAATTTTTAAAATCAATGTTTTTGGTGGCGTTTGACGGAAGAATGGAAACTGTATTATTATAGGGTGCTGAGGTGGAAAGAGTGTGGGTTAGCCGTTGCCTATTGCTTCTTGCAACGCGAGACATGATTGGTGTTCATCGGCGAATGGGGTGAGGGCTTCCGTTGCTCTCCTTCTGGCCGTGGGCCGCTCGGCGGCAGTTGCTTACTAGTGACGCTCGCGTGTTGTGTTGTCAGTGCGGCCTATTTCGCTGTGATGGCTGGTAGACAGGAGGAGGCAAGCCTGAGTCCATCTTCTCTATTCATTTTATTAGGGTGTTTTACAATTTCGATGGCTTCCCTTATCTTGCGTTTAACCATCCCTGGTTGCTTGGCGTGTATTCTGGCATCGTTAAATTTCATCTTTTTTGCTGCAATCTTGCTGGTGTTCGGCTACTTCAGATTTATTGTGTTGGCCCAATCGAATGTAGCGATGCAAGAAGCAATAGGCAACAGATAACCCCCCACTCCTTCCATCTCAGCATCCTGTCATAATAAAGTTTCCATTCTTCCGCCAAAAACCATCAATAACTTCTTGATTTTAAAAATTATGTGCAATGCCTAATTGACAGTAAAGTATAGTATTACCAGCTCACATCAGTATACCCAGATGTAGGCCACTGTAACGTTGGCCGAAACGTCGGTTATTAAAGTAATAGCCTTTTTACATCACGACGCGGTACAACACGCAGAAAACTTTTATGTTATCTGACTCTGTCCGCGGAAGTCTAGGTAATTATACAAGAATTACCGATTTTGGACATTCACAAAAAAACCACTCGTAAGTTTGCCACTTTCAGTCTGTTTGGTCCAAGAACGAACTTACGTATATTGCATTTAAATCAATCTTATGAAAATGAATTCAAATTCTGTCCATCTCCATAGTTCAAGTTGAAAATCAAATGATTAAAGATCCATTATTTTGCACTCATGTCACTGAACTTTTGAATTATAATCACTTTGAATTGGCAGTGAAAAGGCTACTGGCGTCTGCAGTTCAGCGACTCTGTTGGAGTTCGTGCTGCTGGATTTTAATTTCTGAGAAATACTTCAAATTTCGGTTGGGTACTGTACTGCTATGAACTATAAATGGCGATTAATACATCTATTTGAAGCCACAATTAAACTTATTCGTGAATGTGACAGACCTGAAAATCGTAATTCTTGAAAAACAATTTAGTGAAAATTCTCGAAATTTACAACGCATTCTCTCCTTTCGTCCTCTCAGTACAATGGCTGAAATCAGACAAGACAGAATAAAGATTACGCAATGCGTTTTATATTAGTAAACATTTATCACAATGTCTTAAGTTCTTAGTTCTAACTGATTATTTCTGTCCTTAGTGTAAAACAGTCATCCCTGACAAATCTAAACGTACCAGTCGTTTATGGCTGTAATTCACTAAGGCGTCTTTGTTCCTATTTCTCCACGGGACGACACAATTCAGGTTCTAGCTCATTACTGGTCCATAATATCAGAATATCCGCCATATTGTGACGGTAGAAAACTGAAAGAAGGAAAAAAATAGCCATCAAAGATTCAAATATGCCTTCCCTTGATTCTGGAAGTCACCTCTGAATTACTCCAACGGATACGTCTGTAAAATGTTCGTAGACCAAAGCCAAACGTATTCATTTGGGATGACTTAGCAATGAACCCCTATGAACGACATACGTTACTTACAGCTGTACCATAGGTGCAACAACAGCAGAGGGGTATCTCTGAGACAAAACAGGTTCTGTTTGTTGGGCAGTAAAATAACACTTAATGGTCATACAATGGCGATTCCTCAAACTTTAGCTAAAAATTAAAAAAAAAAAAAATCAAATCAATGACAACGGAAGAATAACATAGCAACACTTTTCCACTAAAATAAGAACCCTAAGTGATATGTTAAAGACATAGGGTATCAGACCACATAGCCCATCTCAGGTTTTCTCCATGGTATATTCCTCCCGAAAGGCGAATGCCGCGAGTTGATGAAACGTCAATAAGAAATTACTTCCATATACCACAGAAGGTAGCCCCACATCAGAAGCCCAACTCTCCAAAATGAACTATCTCGACATAGCGTAGACATAGACCATTGGCCGAAGAGAGGACGAGGTTTGCTGCAGATCGCCAACAGACTTGACATAAACTGCTGTTTGAATTTGAATATGCCACTCGGGGGTAACGGAATGCGAAATACGCGAACCATGTTTCGTCACGTTCCAGTAAAATATTCAGGGCTTTGCCCTCAGCGTTCAAAATGATGCTCGCCGTCTTTTTCGATGTCCGAGGCCCAACGCTCATCGAATTCCTCGAGCACCGAAAAAGCACTGACAGTGACGAGTACTGTGGCAATGCGTGGCCTACGCTAATCCATGAAGAGGACACGGCCTGGGCTGCTCACGGAGGGAGTGATTCTGCTCCATGATAACGCGCGTCCACACGTCTCCAGGGTCACACAAGGTGTACTGGCCAAGATCAAGTGGGAGCAGCATGAGCAGCCGCCCGACGGCCTTAACATGTCGCCCTGTGACTTCCATCTATTAGGTCCGATAAAAAATCTGAACGGAAAGCGCTTCCTCTCGGATCTCGGACGAGGAACCGAGGGATGTTCAGGAGCCTGGAAATTCTGTGTGTGTGTGTGTGTGTGTGTGTGTGTGTGTGTGTGATGAAAAGTATCCTGACACCCCGAAAACCATATGCGTTTCATATTGGAGCATTGTGCTGCCATCTACTATCAGGTACTCCATATCAACGACATCAGTAATATATATACCTGTGGCGTCTGTTCGGAAAGAACAGACGTCACATTCTGATCCTGCAGCTGTTATTATTTAATATTCGTAGAATATATGACTTCAACTGCTATTGGGCAAAGCTGAAAATGTGTACCCAGCCGGGATTCGAACCCGGGTCTCCTGCTTTCTAGGCGCTGACCCCTACACCACTGCAGCTGCAGGATCAGAATGTGACGTCTGTTCTTTCCGAACAGACGCCACAGGTATATATATAATATGCCGGTGACGGGCAATGATCCTATCGTTAGTGGGGAGGGGTGGGCAAGTTTGAAGCCCTTACTCTTACGAGAATTAGTTAAACGAGTTTGAGTACTATGGGCAGGGCGAAGCTGGGAATTTGTATCTGACGGGAGGCGTGCATGGGTAGTCCTTGCAGGTGCGGTGATCACTGTTTCCCCAGTGGTGTAGGGGTCAGCGCAACTGCCTAGAAAGCAGGAGACCCGGGTTCGAATCCCGGCTGGGTACACATTTTCAGCTTTGCCCAATAGCAGTTGAAGTCATATATTCTACGAATATTGACATCAGTAATAATTAGACATCGTGAGAGAGAAGAATGGCAGCGTAGGAGTGGCCGAGCGCATTGAGGCGCAATGCTCCGCTGCGCGAGACCTTTCCCCGTCGGGATGTTTGAATCCTCCCTCGAGAATGGACGTTTCAACTGTCTTTAGTATAAGGTACTTCATAAGTAGTTTGTAAATTTAGGGAGTGATGACCCTGCAGTTAAGTCCCATAAGCTTAACAAACATTTTAACATTCGAATTTAGAGCAGAGTTGTGCGCTCCGCGGAACGCACGGACTTCGAACGCGGTTAGGCGATTGCGGTCACTTGTGTCAGAAGTCTGTATGCGAGATTTCCGTACTCCTAAACATGCCTACGTTCAGTGTTTCTGATGTGGCAGTGAAGAAGTAACGTGAAGGGTCAAGTACAGCACGAAAGCGTACAGGTCGACCTTGTCTGTTGACTGAGAGAGATCGCCGACAGTTTTAAAGTATCGTAGAGTGAAATTGGCGAACATCTGTCCAGACCATCAAATAAGAATTTCAAACTGCATCAGGAACTACTCCAAATATCATGACACGAGAGGTTAGGAATTTGCGATATCATGACCGAGTGGGTGCTCATAATCAGGTCAATGCCTAGCGTCAACATTGGACGATTTAACAGCCAATGGAGCGATGAATACCAGTATACAATGTGGCGATCCGGTGGTAGGGTTTCGGTATGTCGAATGCACACTGAACGTCCCCTGCTAGCATGTGTAGGGCCAACACTAAAATTCGGAAGCGGTGGTGTATTGGTGTGGTCCGGTTTTTCATGGAGGGGCCTTGCACACCTTGTTGTTTTGGGTGCCAGTATCACAGCACAGGACTACATTGATGTTTAAAGCGCCTTCTTGACATTGATGTTTAAAGCGCCTTCTTGCTTCCCACTGTTGAAGTGGACTTCGAGGGTGGCGATTGCTTCTTTCAGCACGATCGAGCACCTGTTGATTATGCAAGGTCTGTGGCTACAAAACAATAACATCCCTGTAATGCACTAGCCTGTACAGAGCTCTGAGGTGAAACCTATAGCACTCCTTGGAGATGATTTGGAACGCCAACATCGCACCAAGCCTCTGCGACCTTCATAGATACCTTTCCTCATTGCCGCACAGCGTGAAAAATGGCTGCCATTACCCGAGAAACCTTCCAGCACCTGACTGAACGTATGTCTGTGAGAATGGAAGCTGTCATGAAGGCTTAGGATGGACTAGCATCATAATGAATTCCAGCATTACAGATGATGGGCGCCACGAACTTGTCTACATCCACATCTACATGGGATATTCTGAAAATCACATTTAAGTGCCTGGCAGAGGGTTCATCAAACCACCATTATACTATTTATCTCCCATTCCATTCTTGAATAGCGCATGGGAAGAAAGAACACCTGAATCTCTTCGTTCAAGCTCTGATTTCTCGTATTTTATTCTGATGATCATTTCTACCTATGTAAGTGGGAGTCAACAATATAGTTTCGCATTCGGAGGAGAAGGTTGTCAGTCATTTTCAGCTAGGTGTCCGGATACTTTTGATCATATAATGTATTTTCCACGGGAAATTGTTTGTCACTTCTCGATTCCTCAAGAAGTCACACGACCTCCTCGGATAGAGTAGTCTGCAGTAAAGCACCGTTACCTCCCCCTGTGAGGTCAGCCTCCGAGAAGCCATTAACACTATGGACAGGACAGTGCCTCAATGAGACACCTCGTGATTTCCGCGTTTACGCAGAGGTCGAGGTATCGAGGGTAGAGGGGCGGGCCACTGCTAATCGGCTGCTCGCGTCTTGCGCAAGCCGGCGTGTCGCGAGCCAAGGCCGCGCCTGTTTGCGCGCGGCGCGGCGTGCCTTCGCCTTTCCCGGCGGCGCGGAGACTCATCCCATCCCACTGCCATCGACAGGCGGCAGTTTATTTGGAGAGGAGAAGAGTCGGAAGCCGCCAGCGGCCGGCACGCTCCCGGATACCTCGCGACGCGGTTGCGTCACCGACCGCGGAGGTCGCGCCGAGCAAGTGCCTCTGGGGAGGACGGTTCGGTTCTGTTCGGCTCGGCTCGGCTTGGCTGCGTCACCACCGCGACGTCCCGTTGCCTTCACACCTGGCTCGGACGACTGAATCAGCGGCCGCATCAATCCGCTGCCGCGTATGCAATGCGAGGCGTCTTCCGCAACTGGGCAGGTGTCCCGATGGAGATGGGAAAGTGACATTTCCGGCTGGAGATGATGCAGGAACACGACCACTTGGCTTTCAACTGGCCAGAAGGTGGAGAACCTAGTCTCCGACGATGCTTGACTCAGAACTGATGTTGCTTCTTCGCGCATTCTCGGAGTTGAAGATGTCGACATTGCGTTGACATTCGAAAGGTAGAAAGATTTTTCTGTTCGGAAAAAGTGACAAAAAAGGGGATTTCAGAGTACTTGACGGCTCAGCACAGGTTTTATCTTAAGTACAGATGGTGTTGAGGAACAGTGGTCTAAGTTCAAAGCCATCGTACAATATGCATTAGATGAGTATGTACCTAGCAAGGTCGTAAGAGATAGAAAGGAGCCACCGTGGTACAACAACCGAATTAGAAAGCTCCTACGGAAGCAAAGGGAACTTCACTGCAAACATAAACGCAGCCAATGCCTTGTAGACAAACAAAAATTACACGAAACGAAATGTAGCGTGAGAAGGGCTATGCGAGAGGCGTTCAACGAATTCGAAAGTAGAGTTTTTTGTACTGACTTGGCTGAAAATCCTAAGAAATTTTGGTCTTATGTCAAAGCGGAAGGTGGATCAAAACGAAGTATCCAGACACTCTGTGACGTAAATGGCACTGAAACAGAGGATGACACTCTAAAGGCGGAATTACTAAATGTCTTTTTCCAAAGCTGTTTCACAGAGGAATATTGCACTGTAGTTCCTTCCCTAGATTGCCGCATAAATCACAAAATGGCAGATATGAAAATAATTGACAAAGGGATAAAAAACTTTTAAAATCGCTCAAAAGAGGAAAGGCCGCAGGACCTGATGGGATACCAGTTCGTTTTTACACAGAGTACGCGAAGGAACTGGCCCCCCTTCTCGCAGTGGTGTATCGTAGGTCTCTAGAAGAGCATAGCGTTCCAAAAGATTGGAAAATGGCGCAGGTCATCCCCATTTTAAAGAAGGGTCTTCGAACAGATGTGCAGAACTATAGGCCTATATCTCTAACGTCGGTCAGTTGTAGAATTTTGGAACATGTATTACGTTCGAATATAATGACATTTCTCGAGACTAGGAATCTGCTTTGTAGGAATCAGCATGGGTTTCGAAAAAGGCGTTCGTGTGAAACCCAGCTCGCGCTATTCGTCCACGAGACTCAGAGGGCCATAGACACGGGTTCTCAGGTAGATGCTGTGTTTCTCGACTTCCGCAAGGCGTTTGATACAGTTCCCCACAAACGTTTAATGAACAAAGTAAGAGCATATGGTCTATCAGACCAATTGTGTGATTGGAATGAGGAATTCCTAGATAACAGAAAGCAGCAGGTCATTCTCAATGGAGAGAAGTCTTCCGAAGTAGGAGTTATGTCAGGTGTGCCACAGGGGAGTGTCGTGGGTCCGTTGCTGTTCACGATATATATAAATGACCTTGCGGATAACATCGGAAGTTCACTGAGGCTTTTTGTGGATGATGCGGTAGTATATAGAGAGGTTGTAACAATGGAAAATTGTCTTGAGATGCAGGAGGATCTGCATCGAATTGACGCATGGTGCAGGGAATGGCAATTAAAACTCAAAGTAGACAAGTGTAATGTGCTGCGAATGCACAGAAAGAAAGATCCTTTATCATTTAGCTACACTATAGCAGGTCAGCAACTGGAAGCAGTTAATTCCATAAATTATCTGGGAGTAGTCATTAGGAGGGATTTAAAATGGAACGACCATATAAAATCAATCGTCCATAAAGCAGATGCCAGACTTAGATTCATTGGGAGAATTCTGAGCAAATGCAGTCCGAAAAGAAAGGAAGTAGGTTACAGTACACTAGTTCGCCCACAGCTTGAATACTGCTCACCGGTGTGGGATCCGTAACAGGTGGGGTTTATAGAGGAAGTAGAAAAGATCCAACGGAGAGCAGCGCGCTTCGTTACAGGATCATTTGGTAATCGCGAAAGCGTTACGGAGATGATCGATAAACTCCAGTAGAAGACTCTGCAGGAGACACGCTCTGTCGCTCGGTACGGGCTTCTGACCAAATTTCGAGAACATACCTTTACCGAGGAGTCTAGCAGTATATTGCTCCCCCTACGTATATCTCGCGAAGAGATCGTGAGGATAAAATCAGAGAGATTAGAGCCCACACAGAGGCATACCGACAATCCTTCTATCCGCGAACAATACGTGACTGGAATATGAGGGAAAATCGAAAGTGGTACTCAAGGTACCCTCCGCCACACACCGTCGGGTGGCTTGCAGAGTATGGTTGTAGATGTGGATGTAGATTTCTATAAGTAAAAGAAGTGAAAGATTTTTGATTCGAGATTTTGGTCAAAAAGGAGTGTGACTGACAAATATTGACATTAACTGACATCGCGGGTTGTGGAGGCAATATCATAGATTAATAGTCTTAAAAAGTGAAGCGCAAAGCTCGCAAAATACTTATTTAAGGACGACCAGTTTCAGTGGACTAAGCCACATCAAATTTAAAGTTGCTCGTCGTATTTAAAAATAGAGATTAAATAATATGTGCAACGGAAGAATGGAACATAGCAGTCCAACATAGCAGTCCAAATATAAAAATACAGCTTGTAAGATAATTTTCAGTATTTTGAAAGATGTGATGTTTTAACGGCTGTGTTTTTTTTTTATTTAGACTAAGTGCTATGTTGTATATATTATTTAATCTCCATTTTTAAGTAACATGATAAACTTGTAAATAATTCTGAATATCTTACAAGTTGTGATCTTTTAACTTCTGCATTTTTATATTTAGATTAAGTGCTATGCTGCACAAATTATTTAATCTCCATTTTTAAATGAGATGACCAACTTGTAAAACTGATATGACCAGATGATGGTGGCATTGTCTATTGAAAACGGTCACTATTAAATAAATAAGTACGTTGCGATCTTGGCGTTTCACTTTTGAACATAATTACTGACAAAAACTTTTTACGCCATACCACATATAACGGTCAAGCCAGTCACAAATAATAGAAATTGTTACTTTACGTGACTCAGTGCACAACGGCAACGGCAACGTTCTCAAATGTATAGATAGAATCACAAGTTAAAACACGATAGTAAGTGCTATCATTGTCCTTTAGATGTATTTTATAATGTACAGGACTGAAGCAAAGCCGCATTGAGCAATTCATCGTTCGCCCAAGGCTTAATATTCTGTTCTTGGGATATAGCAGACAGTTGGGAGGTTGGGCAGATTCCTCAAGGCGACTATGCTCTTCTCGGTGAGAATAACGGATAAATAATAATAATAATAATAATAATAATAATAATAATAAACTGAAACTGGCAAAAGGATACAAATGTAAAGAATTTTCGTGTCAACTAGACAAATATATCAACGATAACAGTAGGGACAACTCGACAATGAATGGTAATAGTCTTACATGCACATAAATACGCTGTAAGTGACAATGAATTGCATTGAAGAAAGTTCATCGAATCGCTTTTACGATATTTCTCTACAGTTTCATTCTCTAACAGCGCGTGGGAACAAGAAACACTTCAATCTTAACGCTTTTGTATATACATGAGGCGTCTGTCCCGAAAGAACAGAGGTCACTTCTGATCCTGTAGTTGTTATTATTTAATATTCACAGAATATATGAAATCAGCTGCGATTGGGCAAAGATGAAAATATGTACCCAGCCGGGATTCGAACCTGGGTCTGCTGCATTCTAGGCAGTTCCGCTGACCCCTTCACGAATGGGGACACAGTGATCACCGCGCTTGCAAGGAATACCTAAGCACCCCTCCGTAACGGGGAGTCCTTGCAGGTGCTGTGTGCTGTTGGCTACGGTCAGCCGTCTTCAGGCTGCTGTCTCGGGGTGCAGCGATTGTGGGAAGTGTGGTGCGTCGAGTGGGACACCTCAGGTGTCTCATGCTTCGCTTTCTGTCCCTGCTACCGAGGCACCTTCAGGTGTACCGGACGTGGTCGAGCCGTCCTCTCCGCAAGGGGACTGGCGGGTTGTACGCCGTTCGCATCGCTCGAGACGGAAGGCCAATGTGGAGGCTGGACGTCCGTCCACGCCCGTTCGTCCTGTGAGGACGTGTGGCTAATCCTTCAGCAGGGTCCGAGCAAGTGCACGGCGGGAGCTCCAACGTTAGGCGCGTGATGGAGCCCCTTAGGCAGATTAGCGTCGAGATCCGGGAAGAAGTCCAACGTGCACTCGGTGTGTCTGCCAGGGGGCCTCATGCGAGATGTGGAGGCGGCCTTGCCGGCAGCTATCGAGAGTGTGGGGTGCGGTCGACTTCGTGGCTCACGTCGGCACCAATGACGCTTGTCGCTTGGGTTCTGAGGACATCCTCAGGTCCTACGGGCGGCTGGCGGAATTGGTGAAGGCTGCTGCCCTCGGCCGGCCGCGGTGGCCGAGGTGACTGAGGCGCTCCAGTCATGGTCAGCACGGCCACTACGGTCGGGGGTTCGAATCCCCCCTCGGGCATGGATATTTGTGCCGTCCTAGTTCGTAAGTAGTTCATAAGTAGTTTGTAAGTTTAGGGACTGATGACCCCGTAATTAAGTCCCATAAGCTTAACAAACATCTGAACATTTTTGCTGCCCTCGCACGCGGGGTACAAGCAGAGCTGTCGATTTGTAGCATTGTTCCCAGGGTTGATCGGGGTCCTTTGGTTTGGAGCCGAGTACAGGGTCTGAAGCAGAGGCTTCGCCGACTCTGTGACAGTCATGGCTGCAGATTTCTGTAACTCTGATGAGTACTCTCCTGTCAACATTTAAACAGCGAATTCAGGCCACGTTCGGCTCAAAAATTCGAATATCAAAATATTAGCCGCGAACTTAGAAAGTATTAGAAAACAAGTTCCCGAATTTGCCGCACTGCATGGAAATTATTGTTCTCAGACAGTTCTAGGCACCGAAAGCTGGCTAAATCATGATGTGGCAAGTTCAGAAATATTTATCGAGGCGTAGAATGTGTATCGGAAAGATAGATTGGTTACAACTGGAGGAGGAGTGTTCATCGCTGTGGACAAAGATATTATTTCTACTAAGACCGAGGTTTAAAGTAACTGCCGGCCGGGGGGCCGAGGGGACTGAGGCGCTCCAGTCACGGTCTACACTGCCACTACAATCGGGGGTTCGAATCCCCCCTCGGGCATGGATATTTGTGCCGTCCTTAGCATAAGGTAGTTTGTAAGTAGTTTGTAAGTTTAGGGACTGATGATCCCGTAGTTAAGTCCCATAAGCTATACAAACATTAGAACATTTTTGAAAGTAACTGTGAAGTTATCGGGGCACTTGTAACAGGTCTAAAAGAAGTAAAGTTAATAGTTGGGTGTTGCTACTGCCTCCCCCCCCCCCCCCAGTGCCGCTATAGCAGTTTTAGAATCATTCAAAGTAAGTCTACACTAGGTAGTGCATAGGTATCCGGGCCATGTAATATTAGTCGGAGGAGACTTCAACCTTAGGAGTATAGATTGGAACCTCCCTAGTTACATTTCAGGCGGCACAGACTTTTGGACACGTTCTCCGAAAACTGTCTTGAGCAGTTAAACCAGCAACCCACGCGCAATGGAAATATTTTAGACCTTATAGCCACGAACAGGCCTAACATTATTAACGATGTCTGTGTAGAGACAGGAATTAGTGATCATGATATCGCTATAGCGTCGATGGTGACCAAAGTTGATAAACCAATCAATAAGTCTAGGAGCGTGTTATTGTTGGGAAGAGTCGATAAGCAAGAGAAATATGTGCCTAAGACGATTAAGGATGAAAAAAAATCTACCGTGGTATAATAATAATGTTAGAAAGTTGCTGATAAAGCAAAAACTGTTGCACTCTCGATTAAAAAAAGAACACGCAAATGATGACAGGCAAAGGTAGTAGAGATTCGTGCGTCTATAAGGAGATGATGCACGAAGCATACAATAATTACCACAGCCATACCTTACCAAAAGATTTCCGAGAACCATAAAAAATTCTGGTCCTATGTAAAATCGATAAGCGGGCCAAAGCCCACTGTCCAGTCACTCGTTAATCATTCAGAGGCAGTAATAGAAGAAAGCAAACGGAAAGCTGAAGTTCTAAATTTAACCTTTAAGAAATCTTTCACGCAGGAGGACCGCACAAATGTACCATCATTTGATCAACGTAATAGTTCTAAAATGGAGGACATAGTAATAGGTATTTCCGGTGTAGAGAAGCAGCTGAGAGAGCTAAATACGAAAAGGGCTGCTGGTCCGGATGGAATACCATTTCGGTTTTACAAATTGTATTCTGCGGCATTTGCACCCTATTTAGCTTGCATTTATCGCAAATCATTAATTTAGCGCAAAGTTCCTAGTGATTGGAACAAAAGCGTAGGTGACTCCCGTTTAAAAGAAAGGAAAGAGAACTGACCCACACAATAACAGGTGAATATCGTTCACATCAGTTTCATGCAGGATTTTGGAGCATATTCTCAGTTAGAATATAGTAAATTTCCTTGAAACAGAAAAGCTTCTTTCTATGAATCAGCACGAGTGTAGGAAACATCGGGCATGTGAAACTCAGCTTGCCCTTTTCTCGCATATCTTGCGAGCCATGGATGAAGGGCAACAGGCGGATTGTGTTTTTCTCGACTTCAAAAAGGCGTTCGACGCGGTGCCACACTGCAGACTGCTAACGAAGATACGAGCTTATGGAATAGGTTCACAGATTTGTGACTGGCTGGAAGACTTACTAAGTAATAGAACGCAGTACGTTGTTCTCGACGGCGAGTGTTCATCAGAGACGAGTGTATCGTCAGGCGTGCCCCAGGGGAGTGTGATAGGACCGCTATTATTTTCTATCTATATAAATGATCTGATGGACAGAGTAAGTTGTAATTTGCGGCTGTTTGCTGATGGTGCTGTGGTGTATGGGAGGGTGTCGTCTTTAACTGACTGTAATAGCAAAGAGGATGACTTGGACAAAATTTCTAGTTGGTGCGAAGAATGGCAGCTAGCTCTCAATGTAGAAAATTATAAAGTGATGCGCATGAGTAGGAAAAACAATCCCTTAATGTTCGAATACAGCATTAGTAGTGAGCTTCTTGATGCTGCCGCGTCGTTGAAATATGTAGGCGTAACATCGCAGAGCGATATGAAATGGAACGAACTTGTAAGGGCAGTTGTTTATTGAGAGAATTTTGGGAATATGTACTTAAGCTTTAAAGGAGACCACGTATAAAACGCTTGTACGACCACGTTTTGAGTATTGCTCAAGTGTTTGGGACCCGCAGCAGATCAATTTAAAGGAAGACATAGAGGCAGTTCAGAGGCGAGCAGCTAGGTTTGTTACTGGTAGGTTCGACCAATGCGCGAGTGTCACGGAAATGCTCCGGCAACTCAATTGGGGATCACTGGAGGAAAGACGACATTATTTTCGGCAATTTCTGTTGAGGAAATTTAGAGGGCCGGAATTTGAAGCTGAGTGTAGTACGAACTTGCTGCCGCCTACTTACATTTCGCGTGGTGACACAAAGACAAGATAAGAGTAATTAGGGCTCGTACGGAGGCATATAGGCATTCTTTTTTTCCTCATTATATTTGGGAGGGGAATAGGAAAGGAAATGCCTAGTAGTTGTACTGTGTACCCTCCGCCACGCACCTTACAGTGAATTGCGGAGTATGTATGTACATGTAGATATTCTTGATATTCCTGTGTATTTAGATGAATTTACGGCCTGTAGATATCACTGATTGTAAATGGAGTTAAATGGATTTCATTTAGTGCTCAAATATATGAGTTTACACTTACTATTAAGTGTCAAAATGTTCAAATGTTTGTTAAGCTTATGGTACTTACAAACTACTTATAAACTAACCCATACTAAAGACAACACAAATACTCATGTCCGAGGGAGGATTCGAACCCCCATCGGCGAACGGAAACGCTATTAATTGTCAATTGCCAATTTTTGGTCCATGCAGATATCTTATCTAAATCGTTATGCTGTTGCTTTCGATATTCTGGTGACTTTAGTAACCGAAAACAGTCTAAGAGTTGCTCACTATGTCTCCTACAGCGTTTACAACAGTAATCCTAGATACAGTCCGGATACTTTTGA
Source organism: Locusta migratoria (assembly GCA_026315105.1). Lineage (NCBI taxonomy): Eukaryota > Metazoa > Arthropoda > Insecta > Orthoptera > Acrididae > Locusta > Locusta migratoria. The sequence goes on from CM048751.1 coordinate 171,983,205, forward strand.
AATTTTTTATCGAAATCCAGAAGTAAAACCTCATAATTATTTCTTTAGTTTTATTTTCATTCATGAAATAAAATAAAATACAACAATAAAGACATTTGTATTAAAAATGTACGAGTCATATTCGTTCTTGTTTCTTTTTTTTTTTTTGTGAACTCTCACTTTCTAATATAAAATACAATAAACGTGAAATAAAACGTATAAATAAGGTCCAGAACAACATGTACTATTTGTAATTCATTTATTTCTCTTTTCATTCATAAAGATTATAATATAAAATGGATAGTCAGACTTGTTTTGAAAAATCCAGAAACAGATAATACATTATACATATTATTTTACATATGTATTTTTACTAACAAAATATGAAATACAACAAAATGTGCGTATTTGTGTCAAAAAATCAATGGGAGAAATTACATTTGCAGTCTTGAGCCAGTTTCTCAAATTTTGTTTCGCGTGCAGAACAGTTTACGCGAATAGTGTCTTTAAGGTTAATTTTGGAAATGAAATTTCACAAATATATGTGCAGAAGAACGTAAGTAGCGAGGTACATGTTGACATGTTGACTACAAAATTATTCAGCTGATGCAGTTTTATAACTTTGCCAAAAAATTTATTCCTGCAAGTCTATTATGTGTCTTTGGAGTAAAGGTTTTGAAAGGTGGAACAACTTCATAGCCACATTCGTCAATTCTGCTGCAGGAGAAACCTCAAGAAGTGATTTTAAATATCGTGAAAATTTATCTATCTCTCAAAAGTGTTTGAATCTTGCAACAAATTTCTTGTTAAGATCTACCGAGAAAATTGAGTAGACGGAAATGTCAATTTCAGGATAATTTTTATATTAAAAAATTCTTGGTAAATGAAGATATTTTTGGCTAGAATGTCTGTTTCAACGATATCTAGATGGAATCAAAAACATTGAAATCTCTCCTTACCTTGTAGCTCGGTATTGAGCGCATTTAAACGTTTCATGAAGTGTTTCAAAAACGCAACAGCTATAATACCGGGTTCGTCCGTAAGCAACACCAAATGTATCATAAAATGCATCTTGAACCATCAGCGAATTCCTTAAAAATCGACTCGTTTCGGTCGTGGACCATCACCAGAGATAAAGCAGTATTAAAATAGATTAGTCAAATGTATTAGATAATAAAATATACGGTTGTTAACAACAGAAGTCCTGCGAATGTGACTTAGAGTGACAGCATTCTCAGCATAAGACATATTACAGCTCGATAACTGTCAGTCTGTTTGATGACATAAACACACACACAATCAGTCGGGTGCTACTTCCACCATGGTGTACTCATGCACACTTACAGCCGTGCCTGTAATCAATATTAATGTTATCACCCGGACTGGCAACGATTCAGTTTTAATACGTTTCTTATTTTGATAATTTATTCGTGTAATTTTAATGAAGAATTATATGTCTTTTAAAGGTAATTAAAATTTCCTGAAAAAGACACCCCATCATCTGTCGAAACCACTGGACTATTCCGCCGGGCCCGGAAGTGTAGTCCGTCATCAAAAGATGTATGATATAATACTCTCATTCGCCCATAGATTGAGTATTGGTCACCGGTGTGGGATCCGTACCAAGTAGGGTTAATAGAATGCATAGCGACGATCCAAAGGAGAGCAGCGCATTTCTTTACGGGTAGATTTAATAAGGGCGAAATCATTAGAGAGATGATGAGTAAACTTCATCGACAGATACTGGAAGAGAGACCTTCTTCATCGTGGTACGGGCTTCTATCAAAATTCAGGGAGCGCAAGTTTTATGACGGATCAACCAAAATATTACTGTGGAACCTTGTTACTATTTGGTCAAGATCGCTTTTTATACACCACAATGACCCGTTTCGACTAATCTCAGAGTCATCATCAGATCCGTCACATTGTGGTAGGTAAAGAAGAAGGGATCTTGGCAAAACAGATCGCACCCAGCAACATGTGTAAATTGTTCAAAATATTACTTCCTCCTCCGTGTATTTCGCGAAGCTATCGGAAGGTTGAGAGAGAGAGAGATTAGGGTCCACACAGAGGCATACAGGCAATCATACGCGCCTGGAATAGGAGGAAGTGACAAATATGCATATAGTAACCTCCTCCACACCCTGTGGTAGTTTTCGGAGTGCGACCTTCCTGTAGGTACTCACCAATAAGAATTGGGCAATACTTAATTTGGGGTAGTAAAAGGTTTATGGCTCGTTGTCTCTGTTCATAGGGTTGAGTTATGTATTTCAACTTTTATGCTCTAAACAGCTACCCAAACTGTTTAAACAAGATCAATAATTAATCTGTAGTTTAGCCAGTCATTTAATACGCAGATGATTACGCGAAAAATATATTTAAACAAACATAAATGAAAGCTCTGAATAACCAACAAAATGGATTCTAAGATAATGTTTAGAAGAGAGTCATTCAAGAAGTACTTTTTATAAATGGAGTTTATTTCTCTTTTTGGACATGAAAATGCGAAGGTGATCCTACTTCATACATCGGTAAATAACTAAATATTTCCCCAACTACTGTACATGAGAGGCACAATAAGTATCACAAGCACTCTAGAGTAAAAGTTCCAAATTATTACAAGTAAATTAATGAAGTCCATCGAACATTGCAGTTCCAAATTAATCCACGATTAATTACAGATTTGTTATAAAACACAGTTTTTTATCACTCGAGCACACGATTGCTGAATTATCATAGTTTCACAGCCCTACTACCACGCATAGTTTACTACTTTCCACCAGAGAGACTAAGTTCTTCAGTAACAGTCTCGTAAATTTACTAAGTCCGCACATGCCAGTCTCTTCAAATCACAAGTTCGTAACGCGGCTTCAGACCGTCCAGCGTCACAACCTTTCATCACCGCGTCCAATTTACGAGTCCCTTCCTAAACGTTCGAATTCGTGACCTACCTGCTCCCAAAATTGTATCCTTCCACGCATTCTAACGCCTCATCTTTAAAATGCAATTTCCCTTCCAAAATATTATACATTTCAATATCACAGAATTAAACTCTTTAACCACGTCCCTACAAACTTTGTTTAAATTTAACAAACAAATACATATTCAACAATACTAAAATCGGTTGAGACTGAAGCTCTTTGCTCAGATAGCTATTATGCGTGGCGTCTCACTGTTCAAATATATTGCCGCCGTAGAAATATAGTTACACAATTAATATTTAATTTATCATGGTTTTTAGGCAAATATATTCAGTTCTTATCCACAAATACATGTAATCGTTTATATATAAATTATCTGCTGCATATCTACTTCTTTTAGTCGGCCACGAAATATTTAAGTGGCAGTCTACAACATAAAACGAACGTTACTAAGAATAATATTAAATATATAAATGTAATGCGCCTTGCTGGGTTCATGTTTTGTGTTTCTGTGGTGGAATCTATTTTCTGATACAAGAATATTACTACCTCAACGAAAAGCAGAACAAGAGAGTAAAATAAAGTTTATTGAAAGAATACGTAAATAACGTGGCGTCTTTTAAGATAGGCAGCGTGGTGCAATGCTGCCCATTGGCTTCTTAAACTGTTACTGATAAACACTGTGTATCAATATTTGTAAATATAAGACTGATTATGTACACCCTCCTGCCATTGTTCCCATCTATTACTACCTGCAATCATTCTTGATACTTTCATATCTGTAACCTCTACCTTGTGAATAATGTAACCTGTATCCATCCAGCTTTCACTCCCATACAACAAAGTGGGTCGAAAGATAGAGCGATGCACTGCTAGATTAGTATTGGTACTTACTTCCTTTTTCCAGAAGAGAGTAGATCTTAGCTGAGCACTCACTGCATTAGCTTTGCTGCACCTCGATTCCAGTTCTTTCGCTTTGTTGCCATCCTGTGAGAAAATACATCCCAGGTACTTGAAACTGTCTACCTATTCTAACTTTGTTCCTCCTATTTGGCAATCAATCTGTTTAAATCTCTTCCCCATAGACATTACTTGTGTTTTGGAGATACTGATCTTCATATCGCAATCCTTGCACCTCTGATCGAGCTCTGAAATATTAGTTTGCAACCCTTCAATCGAATCGGCCATTACAACTAAGTCATCAGCATATGCGAGACTGCTTATTTTGTTTTCACCTATTTTAATCCCGCCCAGCCAGTCTACTGGTTTCAACATATGATCCATGAATAGTATGAACAACAGTGGTGATAGGTTACAGCAACCTGCTTCCCAGGTACTTAAGTATCATGCTGGCAACAATCAGAGCAAAATGCCTCGGACCTTTGGAGGTGATGGAGTCCCACCTCTAACTGACAGACCAGGGACTCCTCCGATACGACTTGGCAAACGATCCGAATGAGATGGGGAGCTATTAATATCAATGGGGATTACACTGGGAAGAAGGTAGAGCTGGCGGAGGCTTCACGTAGGATGGGGTTAGATGTCTTAGCTGTTAGTGACGTTAGAGTAATGGGAGAGAGAGAGGACGAAGTGCTATGAGTGGAAGAGGGAGTTGTATCTATGCTTCATAGACCTAGAAAAGGCTTATGACCGTGTTCCTGCTACTGTCAGTTCTACAAGATTATGGTATAGGAGGAAAAATTCTACTGGCAATTAAAGGGCTTTACGTAGATTGTCAGACAGCAGTTAGCACAGGAGTATGGATGTGGATGCAGAAGTGTTCTGGTATATCTTGTATCAAAGTTACAAAAATTAATTTTTTCTTTTGGAACATAGAGTAGGTTCCGGAGTGGTATTTCCACTGTGAGCGGAGTGCGCGCTAATATGAAACTTCATGGCAGAATAAAACTGTGTGCTGAAACCGGAATTCAAACCTGAGACCTTTGCCTTTCGCGGGCAAGCGCTCTACCAACTGAACTATCCCGGCACGTCTCGTTCTCACAGCTTTACTTCTGCCAGCAGCTCACGTTCTACTTTCCCAACTTCCACTAGCACTCCTAGAATAAAGGATATGGTGGAGACATGGCTTAGCCTCAGCCCCGGGGACGTTTCTAGATTATTTTCACTCCACAAGCGCTGTTGCAAGGTATGCAGGATAACTTCTGTGAAGTTTGGATAGTACGAGGCGAAGTACTCGCGAAAGTAAAACTGTGAGGAAGGGCCCGTGAAGTGTGCCAGGATAGCTATGTCGGCAGAGCGCTTGCCCGCGATTGGCACACGTCCCAGGTTCGAACCCCTATTCCGTCACACGGTTGTAATCCGCCAGGACGTTTTGACACTGTAGGTGATTGTGGGCCCGGGACACGGTGAGAGCAGCCTGCTACGGCTGCCGCACTGGGTCGTCTGGACTGGCCGTGAACCGAGACGCCGGCGAACACTGTGCGGCTGCCGGTCGGTGAATGCAGCTGCCCCGGCGGGCGACGGCCCCAGTGAAGGTGACCCACTGGTCCACTGGTCTCTGCCAGCCGGGGGACGAAGCCGCCTGGCCGAGAGGGCGCCGAGCCAGCGCCGGCGTTTCACCGAGTCGCAACAGGAGGTTAATCACAGTCTAACATATACAGTCACGACACTCCAACAGACTTTTGTTATACACTGCGACAGCAGCGCTCCAAGCGGTCGGAAAGCTAAATTTCTGAATACGATATTGGATGCGTACGTACAGAATCGGTTATACTAATTTTCACGAAGGGGAAAGGATTGTACCTCGGGACGGTTTTACCTTGGGACTCTTTTTAATAAAGGCAGTGCACTCAAGAGGAAAGTTTAAGAACTATAAAGTAAAGTCGTCAGGCCTATTTTCAGAGGGAGTAGGAGGCCATGTTGTATTTTGATGATATTTGAGATTGGGGAGGAGTTTTACAAGTTTACGTATTTGAAAGTAAGATTTTAAAAATAAATCGGACCAAACTGCGTGGTCATCAGTCCGTAGCTTACAAACTACTTAAACCTAGGTAAACTAAGGACAACACACACACACACACACACACACATGCCCCAGGGAGGAGTCGAACCTCCACGGCGAGGAACTGCGCGCTCCGCAGCTAGACGCTTTAGACCGCTCGGCTACTCCACCGCGGGAAAAATAAAATTTAGCCACTATCCTTAGAAGATATAAATTAAAGTTAAGCATCATTATTGATATTTCTTAAATACAGTGTTGTAGGGCATTGTTTAAGTAAGCTATTAATACCATACGTGTACATAGGTTAGAATACTGTTTTCTGTTATTTTGTATTTGGTCTTACCTCGTGACACTTCTCTGGTTGCTCCTTGGAATACCTGGAAGGTGTATGATTGTCACTGATACATCAGACAAACAAAGAATTGAAGAAGAAGAAGAAGAAGAAGAAGAAAAAGACGTTTTTCTCAAAGAAATAAGCCACTAAATGGACAAAGGAGTTTTAATCTTCCACTTCTTTTGCTGAAGAAATTCCCGAGCTTGGCAGTGACTCTGGAGGTAGCATAGCATATTTGATTTGTCATCTGTAGAAGAGGATTTCTCATCCTTCTTCCCGTCTAGAAAGGTAACACTTTCTTGTTCTCAAGGTAGTTGGGTCTTGGTAAAACTTGACATCAGTGGCAGATCTCATGTTTACTATAAAAGTGTAGTTTTAGAAAACACAGACGAAGATGTAACTGTGAAATTCTTAAGGAAGCGAAGGGATATTTTGTATTCCCTAACGTTGAGAACATCAGCATTGTTAATCGCAGTAATATAGTGAAAGAACTGCCAGCTCCAGTGATGTGTCGTGGGTTTCATTCATTTAATATTTTATTCCCACCAGCTTTGTTTTAAGGTAAAATAACTTTTGTATTCGGAGTAAGAAACATAAACTACCTAATTCCAATATGATTTTTTCATTCGTAAAATTAAGAAATTTAAATACACCAATGTGCAAAGGTGAAACCATAGGTTGTACCTTGGGATAAGTATTTCAGAACTCTTTATTGGTGAGTAATTGTGTAAATATTGGAGCTAGCCTACACTGCTGTTCGTTCAACATTGGCTAAAATTGGTGCCTCTGATGCGGTAAATTTTCTAATTTCTTAAAAAAAAAAATTATAGTATAAAAATTAAAATGTCGCAAGGTACAACCCTTTCCCCTCCTTTTTTGCGTTACGGAAAGAATGTAGTGCCATAAAAAATACGTAATAACGTAACAATAGCTCCACATTTGCCTTTCATAGGTTTCCTAAACTCCTTTACAAGGTACGAAACGGTACATTACAGGGCAATTTATTTACCATTACCTTGTAACCTATAGCCTTTTACTGAATAATTTCATTATCTATTAAATATAAAAAAATGGCCAGAAAACACCAGAAGACATGTACTTTGGCAGAAAGACATCGCTCTTCTACCGAAGAACGATATCGTTTACTCACCACAGTTACAGTAAAATCTGTGAGGATGGAACGTTGGAAACGTATACAGAATGCGGTAACTACGGCATCTAACATACCATATCAGCCACCACAGCTGTCACTGAAGGAAAAACGCCACAGACGTGGCAATAAAACGGAAAAGGCAATGGAACTGTTTTCCAACAAAGAAGATCCCTAGTTCGCAATTGTTGCTACAGATGAACCACAAAAGGCAAGAATAATATAAAATGTCTTTTTAAGCTAACGTAATTACACTCACAGGAATATGCATGTATAAGAAAGACGAGTGAGGTGTAAAGATGTGCGAATTATTAATCTCTACATCGAATTGATACGCGTAAAAAAAATAAAAAAAATATGAAAAAACGGCTTCTCATTTTAAGAATAGACCGTAATATAAATATATGGTTCTCCTATGTGTATATTGTACTTACTTTCGGAGAATAAGGTGCAAATATAAACATATACATAAGTATTTATTCATAACCAAGATGTACTTTATACCACTGAATCAGTTAAATTCGACTGTTTTTATATTAATTTCCATATTATGCATGTCTCTTGATGTTTCGCTGACGCTTGTAACGCAAAAAGTATAGTAACTGTTTCCTTAATTATGTACAAAAATAGTTATAGTCAAACGTCACTCCCTCGGCTGTTTGCCCACCGCTAGGAGCGCTAGTGTCGTTGCACCTGTCAGCTGGTAACAGCACTGAGTGTCGCGACTGTATATGTTAGACTGTGGTATAATTAACCCGGGCAGTTAGAATTAAAGAGTTCACTAACGACGGTCTAGAAAGAAGCCGGTGCGGTAGCCATGTGGGTACTGTCACATGGCTGTCCTGTCACATAAATAAGCGAAAAAGGGATACTTCTGTTTAATCCTTTTTTTTACATCATATTTACAACACATACAAACGCACAAACACAGAATTTTAGCGATTGAGCACTGTATGGTACAACTTCAAGCAAGGAGATACAGCCAGACATTACATTCGGCGCAGATTCAGATAAGGTGTCCATCGCAGTCTCCATACAAAGCTTCACTAACCACTTTTTTGACGTACAATCTGAATCGTCGTGACACACACTATTTTCATCGTAGACTCATAAAGGCGTTCGTAAATTATTATTTCCGAAAGTATCTCCCTTCCACTTCACACTGCGACCTCCCTATCAGTACTTTGTTGTTGTTGTGGTCTTCAGTCCGGAGACTGGTTTGATGCAGCTCTCCACAATACCCTATCCTGAGCAAGCCTCTTCATCTCCACATAAGAACGGCAACCTACATCTGTCTGAATCTGCTTACTGTATCCATCTCTTGGTCTTCCTCTGCGATTTTTTCCCCATACACTTCCCTCCAACGCAAAATTCACAATTCCTTGATGTCTAAGAATGTTTCCTACCAATTTATCCCTTCTTTTAGTCAAGGTATGCCAGAAATTTCTTTTCTCCCCGATTCCGTTCAGTACCTCCTCATTAGTTACGCTATCCACCCACCCAATCTTCAGCATTCTTCTGTAGCACCATATTTAAAAAGCCTCAATCCTCTTCCTGCCCTCACTGTTTATCGTCCATGTCTCACTCCCATACAAGGAAACACTCCACACAAATGCCTTCAGAAAGGACTTCCTTAGACTTAAATCAATATTCGATGTTAACAAATTTCTCTTTTTCAAGAACGCTTTTCTACCCATTGCCATTCTGCATTTTATATCCTCTGTACTGCGAGCATCATTTGTTTTTTACTGCCCAAGTAACAAAACTCATCTACCCCCTTTATTGCTTCGTTTCCCAGTCCTTCAGCATCACCTGATTTTCTTACACTGCACTCAATTACCGTAGTTTTGCTCTTGTTCATGTTCATCTTATATGCACCTTTCAGCACACTGTCCATTCCGTTCAGTTGCTCTTCCAGGTCTTTTGCTGTATGTGACAGAATTACTATGTCGTCGGCAAAACGCAATGTTTTTAATTCTTCCCCCTGAACTTCAATTACTTTTCCAAATTTCTCCTTGCTTTCCTTTATAGCTTGCTCAATGTACAAATTGAATAACAATGGAGAAAGACTAAAACCCTGTCTTACTCCCTTTCCAACCACTGCATCCCTTTCATGCCCTTCAACTCTGACAACCGCTGTCTGTACAAGTTGTAAATAACCTTACGCTCCCTATATTTTACTCCTGCTTGCTTCAGAACTTGAAAGAGTTTATTCCAATCAACATTGTCAAAAGCCTTCTCCAAACCTATAAAAGCTAGAAATGTAGGTTTGCCTTTTCTTAATCTATTTTCTAGGATAAGCCGTAAAGTGAGTATTGCCTCCCATGTTCATACATTTCTCCTGAAACCAACTGATCTTCCCCGAAGTCAGCTTCTACCAGCTTTTCCATCCTTTTATATATAATTCGTGTTAATATTTTGCAACCATGACTTATTAAACTGATGGTTCTGTAGTTTTCACACCTGTCTGAACCTGCTTTCTTTGGAATGGGGATTATTACATTTTTCATAAAGTCTGAGGGTACTTCACATGTCTCATACATCTTACACACCAAGTGAAATAGATTTGTCATGGCTGGTTCTTCCAGAAACTTCAGTAGCTCTGAGGGAATATCATCTACTCCAGGGGCTTTGTTTCGACTTAGGTCTTTCAGGGCTCTGTCAAATTCTTCTCTCAGTACAGTATCTCCTATTTCATCTTCATCTACATTCTCTTCCCTTCCTACAATATTGTCTCTAAGTTCATTTCCTTTGTAGAGCCTCTCTGTATACCTTCAGCTTTCCCTTCTTTGTTGAGAACTGGTTTTCCTTCAGAGTCCTTGATATTCATAGAGCTATTTTTCTTATCTCCAAATGTTTCTTTTATTTTCCTGTGGGCTATATCTATTTTTCCCCTATTTATGTATTCTTCTCCATCCTTGCATTTGCCTTCTAGCCACTCCTGTTAGCCATTTTGCACTTCCTGTCAATCTCGTTTCTTAGTCGTCTGTACCCGATTTTGCCTGTTTCATTTACAGCATTTTTATATTTTCTCCTTTCATCGAGTAATTTTAGTATCTCCTGCGATATCCAAAGATTTTTTGTAGGTCTTGCCTTCCTATCTATTTTATCCTCTGCTACCTTTACTATTTCATCTCTCAATTTTACCCATTCCTCCTCTACTGTTTTATTTTCCCCTGTTTCTGTCAATTGTTGCCTAAAGCTCCCTCTGAAATTCTTAAGAACCTCAGGTTCCTTCAATTTATAAGGTTCCATCTCCTTATTTTCCTACCTTTTTGTAGTTTCTTTAGTTTCAGCCTACAGTTCATAACCAACAAGATATGGTCAGAGTCTATATCTGCCCCTGGGTATGTCTTACACTGTAAAACCTGGTTCCAAAATCTATGTCTTGCCATTACTTGAACAGGTCTCAATGAAGAACATCCAGATTCCTGCCTTGGAATCGAATCTTGTGCTTTGTAAGTGCGGTGGAATTCCGTTGCCTATAGTATTGAATCGTCTAAATTTACACCAACGTTTACGTTAATTTGCAACATTAAGTATGAATAGAAATGAACCTGACAATGAGACCCTCCTCAGTGCATTCCTCATATTCTTTGATTCAATATAATGCTAGAGAAATGTTTAGTTCACCAGACCACACTGTTATCATCGTGGGGAAAAATACAAATCTTTTTTGTAAACTTTAGACCGTTTACTTCCAAGGTCATAAACATTCGCTGCGGATTTCCTCAAAATAAAATGCCGAGAATGTTCCGAAAATTGGCAAGGCTTTTTACATTTTCTGACAATTACGTTTGTGACAGTATACCTCCGCGGAAGTAACTACGCTGCTACCGTACCGAGTATCCTTGAAGGTATGACGCTAACCAGCGGTTCTTTTCTAATGAGCGACTAAGCTGTAAAGTGTGATGAAGTTTCCTCCGGCTGCGGTAAACCGCGTGTAAAATAAGTACAAGTCATAAAAATTTCCCCCTAGCGCTTCTGTCTGATGACAGCAGTGTTTTGATGAGAGCTCTAGCATCAACGTTTTCTGCATAACTTCAAGGCCGAGAAGATTAAAATTCCTGTTATTTTTCCGTTGCGCTTGCAGGCTCTGCTAACGACGTGCGAGATATTCACGTGACAATGTGACGGGACGTAGCGTGGTAGCTTTCCTGTAAGGTTATAATGGGTGCTTAATCATACATGTACGTACGTGCAGCGTTAGGCGCTTAAAACTGTTTTCCGTAATATTTGTAAGATACAAATCCGGTTAAAGTAAAGTTTAAATAAAAGTTGCTCACCTCCAAGATCTTTTAACATTAAGCTTCATCCTTGCAGCACCACCGGTGGCGAGATAATTGGAGGGGGTGGGTATTTTGAAAACTTGAATACGAATTTTTATTTTTCATTGTAGATGTGAATTCTTTGTGGAAAATAATGTATCTTTCTTATGAAACAGTTTTTTTTTGTCACAGATGGCACTGTAATTGGTAAAATTATAAAGGAGATAAAACTGTTGAATATATAAACATCGGACTCTTTCTCTAGGTTTTACACTTCCAGCTTCAGCAAATAGTTCGACAACACTACGAAAACATCGTTTCAAATGTAACAATACTCACGGGCATTCATAGTACAAGAAACTGATAATTCTCTCTCTCTCTCTCCCCAATCATTAACAACGTTGGACAAACGTGTAGAGATGTGTACAGTTCGAATCACTGAATTACAGCCGCGGTGGAGTAGCCGAGCGGTCTAAAGCTTCTCGCTGCGGAGCGCGCGGTTGCTGGCCGTGGAGGTTCGAGTCCTCCCTGGGGCATGGGTGTGTGTGTTGTCCTTAGGTTAGTTTACCTAGGTTTAAGTAGTTTGTAAGCTACGGACTGATGACCACGCAGTCTGGTCCGATAGATTTACAAACATTTGAATTTGAACTGAATTACAATGAACCACAAACTAAGAGCATTTGCTTAAGTAGATTGGGAGAGGTGTCACATATAAATTTTCTGAGATGAAGGGTTGACCCAAAATTTACGATCTCATTTATCCTTAAATAAGTTTCATTTATTTTCCAACATAAAAAATTGCAATTCTGGATGTTAAAATTTTAAACATACATTTATGCCTTTAGTCAGAAATTTTAATGATATGTACAACAGCGGATCATTTTGAAGCGGAATGGTGTTTCAAATTACGATTCTGTTTCAAGGTAATTGTTGCATAATAAGAAACATTGTTTAAACAATTCCTGACTGAGAGAAATCTACAAGGGAGAAAAATTTAAGAAAAAATGAACCTTCCTTACCTCTTTCCCCAAAATTGTCTTCTACTTAAATACTTTTACATAAATCATATTACCATGTCATCACGTCACTCAAGCTAAGGGGGGCCTATCCCCGATATGTTAATTTCAATTCACTTTCATGTTATGTAAATTATGTTTCTTGTTAGCCTCTTTGACTTACATCTAAATATTGGATACTTTGATTTCGATTGCACCTGCATTTCATGTAGACTATGTTTTTCGTAAACCTCTTTGTCATATATCTGTGGATATCTTATATTATTGTCTCAGTTTGCCAGTATCATTCGCCAGTGAGTCTTGTGTGGGAGTTAGTGTTGTGTAGTTGTTAGTATGTGTTTCATCTGATGTAAATGTGTGGAACGTAAATTCTGTCTAAATTTGCAACAAGCTGAAGAGTTTTGTTACAAAGCAGTGTCTGTGAAATGTGACATGGAGTAAGGTAAATATAACTATATATACGTAGATGCTGTGTTGGTCATTCATCCTTATCCTCGAGATTAAGCAGTGTGGGAGAATTTCTAGATTGCAGTTCACATCCTTTAATGAGTTAAATCGAAATATGATTTGCGTGAAGGGTCATTTGAAATGAAACAATAAGCTATATTTGTCTTGTGGTACCTGATTCATATCTAACTCAAAAATAATTTAGGGAAACACGACACTAAGTGTGAAAATACACCGTCCTACTAGTCAAACATAAGACAATATCTGAAGAGAACGTATGCCGTGAAAGCTAATTAAACACACGGTCTGCAATGAAGACTAGAAGGAAAGGTCCGAAATAGATGGAAAATTCTAAAGTCATGGTTTTAATCACACAACCTAAATGATATACACTCGATTTTTCATTTACTAATGAACAACAACAAATATCTAGGCACTTTATAATAACACAGCTGCTTTGTATTACACATGTACATGTCATGCTTGCACATGAAATACGTTGCACGGAATATTTTGATAAAAATAGCCACCACATTGTTTACATCATGACACATCCATGTGTCCGAGAGAAGACCAAAGCATATGTACACATCACAGCTGTACAACTATAGTATTTGCTCTAAATATGCCATATAATGTTGTAATCTTTCTTTGAAATTTTTATTACTGCACCATTGATCTCTATACTACGTGGATGCTGAACTTCAGCTGTCTGAGCGTGCCAGCCATAGATGTTCATGTTTAGTTGTTTGCCAAATTCAAATATGGCTGCTATGAAGTTTTATAAGAAAACGAAAATGGAATATGTTTCTAATCCACTTCCATGTCAGTCTATTACATCGCATAATGACTTATATTCGGAATAAAAAACGTAAGCAAGCTATTCTTTACACATAATAACTGATGGAACACGTTTGCCCAATTTAAACCTGTCGGACAATGCGAAATCGTGTTGTAAACTATATGAATGTACCGACACTCTGCAATTATATTCTCAGACACTAGATTTATACATCCAGTTTCTGTACAGTGTGTGTGTGTGTGTGAGTGTGTGTGTGTTTGTAAACTTACAAACTACTTATGAACTAGCTTATACTAAAGACAGCACAAACATTCATGCCCTAGGGAGGATTCGAACTCCCGACAGGGAATGGCCTCGCGCATCACAGCATAGCGCCTCAATGCGCTCGGCCACGCCACCGCGGCAGTTTCTTTAGAGATAACTGTACTGCACGCTTACCAAAGTGTGTTTCAGTTTTTGATGAGCACATTTGGCTGGTCAAGTATAATGCGAAATATTTATTTTTAATCTTTTCAAGATTGTAATATGTCACGGAAAACAACTAGTTAAGCTCTGTAACTATTTCTAAATCTAATTTGGCGCAATATTCCATCAATGTTTATCTATACAAAACGAAAATAGTCTCATTCACTTACTCACTCACTCACTGACTAAACACGAAATCTCGAAAACTACTTCACCTATGAAGCTGCAATTTTGCAGGAATGTAGGTTATAGGTAGAAGACGTCAGCTAAGAAAGGATTATGCAATAGGGCGAATAGTTCAGGAGATATGACATCATAAACAATGATAACGTCCACGTGTTGCGTCGATAGTGCGATTTTATCAGTCCTCTATTTGAGAAGGAAAGTACTTAGCGTGGAGGATACTTTTCCTACAGACTGACGAAATCCACAGTTTCATTCCGAATTCACGAACGTTTGCACGCTTGACCCTCAAAACAAGTGGAAGGTTACAGACTACCTAAAGTTCCATACGGTGCATGGGGGAGGGTACCTTGCAACATAAAATTGGATCCCTAAATACCTTGATCGCGCTATAACTTGAGAACGGCTCTGCCGATTTTACTGGCCTTTTTTTATTTATTTAATTTATTTCTTTGTTTGTTTGTTTGTTTGTTTGTTTGTTTGTTTGTGTGTGTGTGTGTGTGTGTGTGTGTGTGTGTGTAAAAGTCCTCCCATTCCATTTTTGCATGGTGTGGTACAGCAACCATGTTAAGTCGAATTCTTGACTAAAGGAATATCTTGATTGCAATCAAGATATTCTTATAGAAGAAGTTTTTGTTGTTTTCGTTATTCTCAGAACAAGGGTTATATGAAATAAAACTGGAAATTTTGAGAACAACAAAGTGCGTGTTTCAATGTCAACCTGTGTTTCTATTGCGTAGGGATTTATAGTTTTTTCCGATATTGTTGAAATTTAGAAGACTTGGCCATAAAAACAAGAGGAATGTCAATGTCTGTGCAAAATTTGTTTCAGTGCATGGCACCTCAGTTACAGAATTTTACCAAATGCATAGTTTTGATCCGATCTTGATGAATATTTGCACACATGGCCTTTAAACCAAGAGGAAGCTCACTGGGTACATAAATGTTTGTATGGTACAGGGCAGAGGGTACCTTTCAGAAAACTTTACCGAGAGAGCTAAAGGTGGAAACAAACAGAGAGATGGGAGAGAAAGAGTTGGATACAGATAGAGGAGGGAAGGGGTGGTGGACTTTCGAGAGTGTAGAATAAATAAATAACCGGGCAACGCCGGGTTTACAGTTAGTATAATTGATAAGTAATGCAACTGAATTTCATGTGTATCAAGCTGGTGTAATTACGGTAGCCGGTAGCATTGAGGTGATAAATTAGGCAGGTGTGGCCAACATGAGATTCTACAAACTCCTAAAGAAACATACAAAATATGTCCCATGAACCACAGACATTGCCGAAGTGGGGTGCCTTGCGTGCCTCAACGATACAGATAGCCGTACTGTAGGTGCAACCACAGCGGAGGGGTATCTATGGAGAGTCCAGACAAACGTGTGGTTCCTGAAGAGGGGCAGCAGCCTTTTCAGTAGTTACAGGGGCAACAGTCAGGATGATTGACTGAGCTAGCCTTGTAATGCCAGTAAATGTGGCTTTGCCACACAGTTACTGCGAACGGCTGAAAGCAAGGGGAAACTACAGCCGTTACTTTTCCCGAGGACATGCAGCTCTACTGTATGAACATATGATGATGGCATCCTCTCGGGTAAAATATTCCGGAGGTAAAATAGTCCCCCATTCGGATCTCCGGACGGGAACTACTCAGGAGGATGTGATCATCAGGAAAAACAACACTGGCATTCTTCGGATCGGAGCGTGGAATGATGGATCCCTTAATCGGGTAGGGAAGCTAGAAAATTTAAAAAGGGAAATGGATAGGTTGAAATTAGATAAAGTGGGGATTAGTGAAGTTCGGTGGAAAGAGGAACAGGATTTCTGGTCAGGCGAGTACAGGATTATAAACACAAAATCAGTTGGGGGTATTACAGGAGTAGATCTGATAATGAATAAGAAAATAGGAATGCGGGTAAACTACTATGAGCAACACACTGATCGCATTATCGTAACAAGATAGATACGAAGCCAACACCGACCACAGTAGTACAGGTTTATATGCCAACTAGCTCTGCCGATGATTAGGAGAGCGAAGAAATATATGAGCTAAAGGAAATTATTCAGACAATTAAGGGAGACGAAAACTTAATTGTTATGGGAGATTGGAATTCGGTAGTAGGACAAGGAAGGGAAGGGAAGATAGTAGGTGAATATGGTCTGGGCAAAAGGAATGAAAGAGGAAGCCGCCTGGTAGAATTTTGCACGGAACATAATTTAGTTATAACAAACACCTGGTTTAAGAATCACAAAAGAAGGTTGTATACTTTGAAGAGACTAGGAGACACCGGGAGATACCAGATAGATTTTATAATGGTAAGACATAGATTTCGAAACCAGATTTTAAATTATAAGACATAGCCAGGGGCAGATATAGACTCTGACCATACCTTGTTGGTTATGAAGTGTAGGCTGAAACTGAAAAAACTACATAAAGGTAGGAAAATAAGGAGATGGGACCTGGATAAATTGAAGGAACCTGAAGTTCTTAAGAATTTCAGAGGGAGCTTTAGGCAACAATTGACAGAAACGGGGGAAAATAAAACAGAGGAGGAATGGGTAGCATTTAGAGATGAAATAGTGAAGGCAGCAGTGGACAAAATAGGTAGAAAGGCAAGACCTACAAAAAATCCTTGGATATCACAGGAGATACTAAATTTAATCCATGAAAGGAGAAAATATAAAAATGCAGTAAATGAAATAGGCGAAATGGAGTACAGACGACTAAGAAATGAGATTGACAGGAAGTGAAAAATGGCTAAACAGGAGTAGCTAGAAAGCAAATGCAAGGATGTAGAAGAATGTATAAATAGGGGAAAAATAGATACAGCCTACAGGAATATAAAAGAAACATTTGGAAATAAGAAAAACAGCTCTATGAATATCAAGGACTCTGATGGAAAACCAGTTCTCAGCAAAGAAGGGAAATCTGAAAGGTGGAAAGAGTATATAGAGAGGCTCTGTGAAGGAAATTAACTTAGCGTCAATATTGTAGAAAGGGGAGAAGAAGTAGATGAAGATGAAATAGGAGATACTATACTGAGAGATGAATTTGACAGAGCACTGAAGGACCTAAGTCGAAACAAGGCCCCTGGTTTAGATGATATTCCCTCAGAGATACTGAAGTCTCTGGGAGAACAATCCATGACAAATTAGTTTCACCTGGTGTGTAAGATGTATGAGACATGTGAAGTACCCTCAGACTTTAAGAAAAATGTTATAATCCCCATTCCAAAGAAAGCAGGCGCAGGCAGGTGTGAAAACTAAAGAACCATCAGTTTAATAAGTCATGGTTGCAAAATATTAACACGAATTATTTACAGAAGGATGGAAAAGTTGGTAGAAGCTGACCTCAGGGAAGATCAGTTTGGGTTCAGAGGAAATGTAGGAACTCAGGAGGCAATACTCACTTTACGGCTTATCCTAGAAGATAAAGAAAGGGCAAATCTACATTTCTAGTTTTTGTACATTTGAAGAAGGCTTTTGACAATGTTGATTGGAATAAACTCTTTCAAGCTTTGAATCAAGCAGGAGTAAAATATAGGGAGCGTAAGGTTATTTACAACTTGTACAAAAACCAGACAGCGGTTGTCAGAGTTGAAGGGCATGAAAGGGTACAGTGGTTGGAAAGGGCGTAAAACAGGGTTGTAGCCTTTCTCCAATGTTACAATGTTATTCCATTTGTATATTGATCAAGTTATAAAGGAAAGCAATGAGAAATTTGGTGAATGAATTAAAGTTCACGGGGAAGAATTAAAAACATTACGTTTTGCCGACGACATAGGAATTCTGTCAAATACAGCAAAGGACCTGGAAGAGCAATTGAACGGAATGGACAGTGTGCTGAAAGGTGCATATAAGATGAACATTAACAAGAGCAAAACTAGAGTAATGGAGTGCATTCTAAGAAAATCAGGTGATCATGTGATGCTGAAGGAATTAGATTAGGTAATGAAGCAATAAAGGAGGTAGATGAGTTTTGTTACTTGGGCAGTAAAATAACAAATGATGGTCGCAGTACAGACGATATAGAATGCAGAATGGCAATGGGTAGAAAAGCGTTCTTGAAAAAGAGAAATTTGTTAACCTCGAATATTGATTTAAGCCTAAGGAAGTCCTTTCTGAAGGCATTTGTATGGAGTGTTTCCTTGTATGGGAGTGAAACATGGACGATAAACAGTGCGGACAGGAAGAGGATTTAGGGTTTTGAAATTTGGTGCTACAGAAGAAAGCTGAAGATTAGTTGGGTGGATCGCGTAACTAATGAGGAGGTACTGAACAGAATTGGGGAGGAAAGAAATTTCTGGCATACCTTGACTAAAAGAAGGGATAGATTGGTAGGGCACATTCTTAGACATCAAGGAATTGTGAATTTAGTGTTGGAGGGAAGTGTGTGGGGTAAAAACCGCAGAGGAAAGAGATGGATACAGTAAGCAGATTCAGACAGATGTAGGTTGCCGTTCTTATGTGGATATGAAGAGGCTTGCTCAGAATAGGGTATTGTGGAGAGCTGCATCAAACCAGTCTCTGGACTGAAGACATCAACAATAGCAATATCGCGTTCGAGGCGTCGCCGATCACTGTCGGCGTGAGATAATGAACTGTGCTTACGGATTGGGGCACGTCGATTGGGGGTTGGAGGGGGATCATAGAGCAGATAAATGGTTGGGCAATTTGCCGTAGCGGAGTCATACATAAGAGAGGGCCATATCGGATGTAATCCGCCATTACATCCACCACTGCACCACTACAGTAAGATCACGATGGGCTTCGATGATGACACTGAAATCCAGTGCAATTTCACAATGGATGTCGTTTTTTAATTAAAGTGGGAAAAAGGAACTGCGAGAGAATTATTTTGTATGGGTCGCATTTGTTAGGAGATGGACGCCATCTTTCCTTAATGGAAAATACAAGGGACATTATTACTATACGACAAACTTATTAGTGGTAGTAATTACACCAACGGGGGACGAATTCAAGAATGAAAGAAGTTAAACGAACAGAGACAATAATATAAAAATCAGACCACTTGTATCCCTTCACTTATATCGATTAGAGACGTTTAAAAGCTCTGAAGGAAATTCTGTCATTGTAATCGTATTTTAGTGACAAAATTTTCAAGAAAAATAGCATTTTTGTGTTACTTCGACTTATTTATCACTGTCCGTGTAATCGCATTTTAGTGACAAAACGACAAAATTATCAAGAAAAATAGCATTTTGGTGTTATTTCGACACGTTTATCACTGACCAAGAAACATCAATTCGACAAACACATCAGCGATTGTAGTGGCGTCAATCCGAGAGACACGCATTTTCTCACAAACATACATTACTCGACTGGCAATGCCGTACACAGTGTAGCTGGTGACACTGAAGCCTCGCTGTCATATTTTTATCCTGTACACGCGTGTAGCCCCGCGGGAGCGGCCGAGCGGTATGGAGCGCCACGATGCGGATCGCGCCGCCTTCCGCGTTGGAGGTCCAAATCCTCCTTCGTGCATGAAAGTGTATTGTCTTTAGTATAAACCAAGTAACTGCGAGTTAAGTCCCATAAGCTAAACAAACATTTGAAACGGGTGTAAAGTAAACAGTAGTAAAAATACGGATAAACTAATGTAATTTTGCTGTTTTCAGATTTTTGGCATAATGATCAATTCGTGTATTGTGTGTGACTAATATTTTTTGTATAGCAAATGTAAGATACATACAGAAATGAGTCAGATCGATTTGCTGTTTTTATTAATCTGTTACCAATTTCCTTCAACTTTGGCTGCCCTTTCAGTAGTGTGCTCTTACTAAATGTGATATTTGTCGTTGATAACACGTGTGTATTTATTCTTCCGAGTGTTTTATCGATAAATACAGTCTGATTTAACTGTATGTAATATGTTCTTGTCATAACACGATACTACGATGTATGTTTTTAATTCACTACCACAAAAGTATTAGCTCAAAAGCAAAACATGATTAAAACAACAAGTAAAGATAAGAACGTCATTCAGTGTCAGAAGATCATAGCAGAAACATATCTAAACTTTTTCACATGAGGTAAAGCAAGAAGACTTCGTCAACTTCAGTCACAAAGTTGGCCAGTCAGGTCATGTATATGTCTGCATCAACAAGACTGGCAAAAGCACATGCAGTATCACTGGTGTCACAAGCCAGTATTTTGGGACTCGCTGTCTTACTACAATTCTGAAGCGCATATAAATATTTGTTTATGGATAAAACAGTTGTAAAATATGAATAAACGAATATGACTACGCTACCTTTGGACTTATGACGTAGTGCTCAATACATGAGTCGTATCTGTTTACGAGTAGTGTATGCGCTATGAAAGTTCAAATCAGGTGTTCAAATGTTTGTAAAATTATGGGACTTAAATACTCTTGTTAGACGTCCCTGGTATGACAAACTATTTATACTAACTTATGCCAAGGGCAACGAATACACCCATGCCCGAGGGTGGACTCGAACCTCTGACGGCGAGAAGCGGCGCGCTTCGCAGCTAGGTGCCTTTGGACGCTCAGTCATTCCACAGGGGATATGGAAGTTAACCTATGAGTGAAGTAATTGCCCGTGTGAATTCTCTTACGAAATATACAATCTACTTTAAATACGTCAACATGTCTCGTAACACCAATCTATCATTCAGACATTAAACTGAACAAGAACATAGATATTAGCTCAAGGCAGAACGTGTTTAATCCACCTCGAAAAGTGTACAGCGTCACTACAAACGTCTTGACATTTGTCATACTAAGATGGCGGCGCTGATCTTCAGTAATAGCTGCAACTTGTCCCTACTGCGATCACTTCTAGTCAGTTCGAAAAAAATATCAACGATAATAGTTGCAACAATTCAATAATGAAGTCAAGAATGTCTGTGGATAGCAAGATTATATTGTTAGCATTTTTGTTATTATGACAAAACGTTCACAAAAGCCACTTTTCTGATTTCCATTCTTGTTTAATTAGTTTCGTTATGTAAAACTTCTGCTGCCCCGAGTTTTTACTTTCAATATAATTATATGATTGTTCTTCTGTCGAGAAGTTGGCTATTTAAGAAGCGCATTCCTTGGTGAGTGCGTCGCTATGTATTATTTAAGACAAACCTCTTGATTTAGTTAGCTTTAATAGCTCAATCTCCTTCAAAAGCCAATTAATTTAATTTATGTGTATGTGTGTGTGTGACAGTATTATGATAAAGAGAGTATAAGAGCACAAAAAGACCTTTTGAGCAAGAAGCAAAAGTGACGACTATATGGCGAACTTGTTTGGTCTATGGAAGTTCATTATTAGCTGTTGAGCTTTTCCGACCAAACAGACGACACTTCACTTGCTGAGCAAGGAAGACTTAACAGAGAAGAAATATAGTGTGTGACGCGTTATATTCCCTAAGAAAAATTAGAGATACGTTTTAAAAATCTAATTAAAATCATATTTATTTTTCTCTCATTTCTTTTGTAATTCAGAGATACAAGTGTCACTGAAATTTCAATAATTGAAAATAACTTTATACAAATGACATTTAATCATGATTGTGGTGCAGTATATACGATCAGAAACACTTTTCTTCTCGCTGAAACCTGGTATGATTTTCATATGACTTGGATTGAAAGATATGTCTTAGATTGAAATATATCGATATGAAAAATTTTTGCAAATCCTAGATTCCTTGTTTAACTGCATTTGCACGCGAAGTGTTTCCTTACTTAGGTCTTTATTCGTAGCTCTTCCATGTTCCTGAGTGCTAAGATATTGACGTGCGCTTTTTTCTTCTTCTTTGACAGCAGCTGTGCTTGTACGTCTAGTATTTTATTACATTGCATTCCTATTTTGTCTCTGTCATCATTTCTAATAATGTTAAATTGTTTGTTAAGCTTAAGGGACTTAACTGCTGGATCATCAGTCCCTAATATTACAAACTACTTACGAACTACCTTATACTAAAGACGACACAAACCCATGTCCGAGGGGAGATACGAACCACCGGCCGTAGCGGCCGTGCATACTGACTGGTGCGCCTAGTAATTAGTGAAGCGATGCTAGTACTATTGTATTTTTTTTATAAATTTCTCAAAGTAGTTTAGAATTGAGATTGAAAAATACTGACTAGAGACATTCCTAGTATCATCTATGGTTTAGCAGTGAGATGAAGCTCCACGAATGGGTGAAAATTGTAGCCGGCCGCGGTGGCCGAGGGGACTGAGGTGCTTCAGTCACGGTCTGCACGGCCACCACGGTCGGGGGTTCGAAATGCCCCTCGGGCATGGTAGTTCATAAGTAGTTTGTAAGTTTAGGGACTGATGACCCCGTAGATAAGTCCCTTAAGCTTAACAAACATTTGAACATTTTTTTGAAAATTGTATTTCAAGAAATTGAAGGAAAAAAAAAAACTCTTGAATGTCCCTTCTGGCTTCGCCGAATTTATTATTCAGTAGTGACGGGAATTTCAGCTGATATACTGCTGTCATCAGTTACTGAAACCAGAGACTATAGACCGTAAAAATACACAATCAGCATCTTCGGATTATGAATCTCGATGTCTTTTTTATTTCAGTAAGCTGTTCATTTCCAGCTTGGGCCTGTATAGGTATCATACGAAGAAGAGAGATACGAGGCAGCTCCGCACTCGGCACAGCAGGCGGCAACAGCCGCGCGTGTGCCGCGTAGCTGCCGACCGCGGCGCGTCAGACGTATCTCAAGTATTTTCTCGAGAATGGAAAGAGGTAGGGCTGTCCTTCCACCGTTAAAAATAATTTCCATATGTTAGCTAAATTTCGTACGCAGTAATGTGTGGTGTAAAACGCACCAAACGCAAACTGCCCAGTGACTACATTTTTCATTGCAAACTCTTCAAAATATGCGTGGTGTTGTACTTTATTTTTTATTATGTACAGTAACGAAAAGAAAAACTGTCCAACATCATGCGGTGGCTTTTGGCTATAAGATACAGAAAAATAATTTTTTTCTAGCGAATAGTTTCTGCAAAATCGATCGAGGAAGCTGTGTTAGCGCAGAATATGCACAAATCTGAAAATAGTGTTTTCAATTTTTTTTTTTTTTTTTTTTTTACGCAGAATGTAAAAGTATCACAAAGAAACTAAATACAGAGAAAGATAAGGCTTATATTCGTCTCCATAAAACAATTTTTTCGAAGCATATGGGATGACTGGAAATTTCACTTTGCGACAGAGGTGAAACAGAGGTGCAAGGAAACTGTGCGCCTTCGACAACCGAACAGAGGCCCGACTAGGAAACGCCTGCCCTCCGCCTCGGCTGCGTTGAGTGCGCGCTGTCTCATTGGAAAGAATGGTTTACAGACAGCTGCCGGCCTATCCTCTGCCTCTCCTCTGCCTGTGCTGCATCAAGTATTCCCAGGGCCTAAGGCCTTGTCTTTAGGTGGTGTTGCATGACATGGGCTGTTGTGAGGCCTTGTCTCTAGGCGGTGTTGCCAGCAATATCAATACAAATTGCTGCCAATCTGGTAGTAACAGTGGAACTATGGGCAAACACACCGCCAGGTCGCCCTCCACGCACAACATCGACGTGTGCGGCTCAACGTGGTCAGCAAGCCATGACTCAACATTCCTGGCCATCACGATCTCCAGATTTGTCTCCATCAGATGTGATACAGTGGGACGACAATTGAAACATATGACCTGTCAATTGACAACTCTTGCAGAACTGACCACTTGGGGTAGGCGTAGAAAATCGCAATTCGGTATTCGCCATGTATATGATTGAATTGATGCCAGTAACTACGCCTGGACTGCCGTGCATGGAGATTACCAACACGTGAAATTATGGGTGTTTCAGTATGGATGAGACTTGCTACCTCAATACCGGTTGAGCTATGTAAAACTAATCTTTATATATAAAGCAATATCCAATTGAAGACCTCACAAACATCTCCACGAAGACACACATAGAATAACACAGAAAACCGTAAGTAGGGCCAAAAACTGGATAATTAATTAACTTTGCAAAAGCTAGTGCTGCAGGAGTTGTTTCTAGCTTAGTAGATCCGAACTTTAGAAATTGTATGAAGACTGTTAACTGTCATACTGTGAAAAATGCATATAATATTATGACTGTACTACAATATTATACAAAATAACATGTATTACAGGCCACTGATGATGCTTCTCAAATAAAGAAGCAAAACGCGTATGGCGCAGAAAAAAAATTGCATATCATTTAGTTGCTAAAGACGGTAATACACCTCCACCAATAAAGCAGTGTGTTCATAAGTTTGTGTTTTTGTGTGAACGTTTTTCATACAAGTCTACAGTTCGGATCAATTCTTTTTCAAATTTTGTACACGTAAGCTTCAATCCGTGAGGACTGTCGCCGTAAGTGCAAGTATCACGTACAATTTATAGTTCACGAGATATGACGTCATAAACAATAAAATGCGCGAAAAACTGCTGCATTTAGCGACAACGCTGGTCATTTTCTCTTAAACCACTGGACCGATTTCAACCAAATTTGGTACGCAGATTCCTTACCATGAAGGTAACAATTCCTGCACACTTAAGAATCACATACTACACATGGTTCAGAAGATATGACATCATAAGCAATAGCAATAAAATATCTCATGTTCAAATGTTAAAGGGACTTAACTACTGGGTCTTTAGTCTCTAAACTTACAAACTACTTATGAACTACCTTATACTAAAGAAGGCACACACATCCATGCCCGAGGGGGATTCGAACCCCAACCGTAGCGGCCGTGCAGACTGTGACTGGCACGCCGCAGACCGTTGGCAACTGCAGCCGGCGCAATAGCAATCGCTTAAAACAGCCACATAATGCGGCGAGACTTTATAAATATGTTGTATGAAAATGAGAGTACTTACCGACTTGCAACAAACTTAGAACATAATTCCAAACCTTTATTACACTTATCTCGCTGACAACCCTAGCAAAATGATGAAAAGAAAAAAGTTTCTCGCATAGTAATTTTCAGCTGTTTACGGAGTAAAACTACGGCATTCGGTATGACGTTACAGTTCATAATTTCTACACCACAATTGTAGCCGCAGGAAATTTTACAGACAGTATACACATATTTAGTTGAATGTAGCTTCTAAATTGTATCACGTTCCGACACGTAGTTCATGAGATATGATCACGTAAACAGTAACATTTATGGAAAACCGCCCTATCACGCGCCAAGTTTTAAACCATTACTTTTTTACTACTAACTGTATTCCAAAGATATTTTACAGACATAAAAAAGTTATACAAATGATTATATACCTGAAAAATGGCAGGAATAAATAAATAAATATCCGGGCAACGCCGGGTTTTCAGCTAGTCGCTTAATATACTTCGTGTGCACTGTTTGAACAATTATTAAAAGAATAGACATGTTCCATTATGACGTGGTACTTCACCCAGAAAACGTTTATGTCATCTATAACGTATGTGCGCCCGATGGCTCGTGGGACTAACACATAAACAGTAAATAGTTCAAAATATACTCGGTAAATTCGGTAACAACGCTAAACAACGACCTGTCTTTAAATCTACATCTACTCGTCTTTAAATCTACATCTATACACATACTCGGCAAATCACAATGAAGTACATGGCAATGGATTCGTCGAACCACATTTCTAATATTTTTCTATAGTTGCATTCTCTAATAGCTCTCGAGAAATAGGAATACCTAAATCTTTCCGTCTTCGATATGATTTCTCTCTCTCTCTCTCTCTCTCTCTCTCTCTTTTTTTTTTCTTTTTTTTTCTTTTTTTTTTTTTAAGATTACGTCTTCCTATGTACTAACAAAATACGTTCGCATTCGCAAGAGAAAGTTCGTGAATAAATTTTGCAAATCTCGTCACAGCGAATATCCAACGATTTCCAACCCAGCTCGTGCGTCATTTCCGTGACACTCTCTCCTTTATATACAAAACAAGCTGCCTTTTCTTAAACTTTTTCTAAATTGTCTGTCAGTCCCACCTGGTATGGATCCCAATATGCGTAGCAGTACTCCGAAATAGGAC
The DNA here is from genome assembly GCA_026315105.1 of Locusta migratoria. NCBI lineage: Eukaryota > Metazoa > Arthropoda > Insecta > Orthoptera > Acrididae > Locusta > Locusta migratoria. The sequence goes on from CM048751.1 coordinate 172,009,755, forward strand.
GCACGGGTGTTATGTGGGCACTTTTTTGAGTAGAACTGTTGCATCTTATAAGTATTCTGCCAATGAAACGTAGTCTCTGGTTCGCCTTCCCTACAATATTTTCTATGTGATCTTTCCAGTTGAAGTTGTTCGTAATTGTTACTCACAGATAATTTTTAGAATTGGGGGTCTGCATGTTATTTATCATGTAACTGACGTTCAATGGATTTTCTTTAGTGGTCATATAGATGACTTCAAACTTATTATTCAGGATAAACTGCCAATTTTTGCAGCATGCTTATATCTTATCCAAATAACTTTGCAGTTGCTTTTGATCTTGTGGTAACTATACAAACGATAAATGACAGCCTCATCCGCAAACATTCTAGGAGAACTGCTCAGGTTGTCTCCTAAACCGTTTATAAAAATAACGAACAGTGGGAGGAGCCCTATAACACGTCCCTGTGGAACGCTAGACATATCTTCTGCTCCACCCGATAGTAGTGAACTCAACGAAATAGAACTGTTTTATATTGTGTTGCATTCTCACCAAGGCAACATTAAAAATGTATTCAAACAAATGGGGATCTGATTAGCGACAATTCACTACGGTATTCTGTTCTGCCTTTCTCCAAGTAATTACGAACGTATATTTCGTGTTGCGTTTAACAATCGCGAATACAATCTCGTTTAATTGCAGAGAACATTTTAAGAGGATAAAAGTCAGTGGTGATATAGGAGCCACATTGGTTTCGAAATTCACGCTATGAATCTAGACAGTCGACCATTGATGTGGCGAAAGGTCGACATCCGTGAAATTGGCTTGCCATCTTAGAAATACCATCTACACTGTTTCGTCATCTCCCTGACCGCCGCCTTCAGGAGTCACCGGGAAGCGATCGGTCGTGGGAAGCCGGCAGAGGATCTGCCGCTATCGCACCCGCCCATCTGGGCATCGGGAGAAATTGGAGCGACCTCCGACCGCCGGGCGCAATGCCAGTGGTCAGGGGGCAGAGCGAGCAGACGCAGACAGCATTACTGCAGAGGCTTCGGGAAGTCCTTGTTAGCGGCCGCGCGATGAAATTCCGATACCGCACGCAGTAGAAAGCCGCCGATCGGAGCGCGGATGCAGCGCGAGCACAAATCATACTGGAAAGGATTATCTCGCCGCGGTCACCACGATTTGCTGGTCTCTTGGTGCACCCGAGCAATAAATAGATAGCGTTTAATCTTTTCCGCTCCTAATACTAAGAAAGACTGCTGGTTCGCAGATACAGTAACTGACTTGCTGTAATGATAGGGTCGGTTCTCGTTATAGAATATCTGCGACCACTTAAAATTTTCTTCTGCCGGAACAAAATTGAAAAGGGCAAATACTAGGCGCGTCCAGAAAGTAAGTTCCGTTTCAATTTACCTCCGCTGCTGCAGCGCTGCGATTGCAGTTCCGCACATGCGCAGTAGACGATGTGTATCAAGGAGAAGAACGTGCGCCATTTTGGAGATCGCTGTCAGTAACGTACGCTTTGTTGTGCTTGTTTGAAATGTCGGCGTTGATTGAAAATCCCGCCACCTGTGAAATCAGGTCGGTGATTCGGTTTCTGATTGCGAGGAAAGTGAAACCAAGTGAAATTTATCGGCAAGTGTGCTATGTTGACGGACAAAATGCGATGAGTGATTCGATGGTGAGAAGATGGGTCCCACAGTTCAGTGGCGGGCGTCGTGATGTGCACGATGAAGACCGAAGTGGGCGTCCACCTTTGGTTACAGAAGAGCTGGTTCACGCGATTGATGACAAGATCCAGGAAAACCGTTGGTTTACAATCAGTGGTCTCGCTATGGACTTTCTCCAAATTTCACGATCACTGATGCATGACATTGTTACCAAACAACAGAAATTCCGAAAACTTTGCTCAGGTTGGGTACCAAAGATTCTCACTGAGCAACACAAAACACAACGGATAGGTAGTGCACTTGAGTTTTTGACCGGTTATGCTGAATGCGGCGAAGAATTTCTGAGACGGATAGTCACAGGAGATGAAACGTGGGTTTCTTACGACACCCCTGAGAGTAAGCGACAATCAATGGAATGGAGGAACACTACATCCCCACCAAAGGTAAAGTCGAAGCAAGTCATGACACCTCGGAAAATGATGTGCACAGTGTTCTGGGACTGGAAAGGCATCCTACTCATTAACTTCTTACCGCGTGGTCAAACAATCAAAGCAGATTGCGAGACACTTCGGAAATTGCGCCGTGCAATTCAGAATAAGCGCCGGGGACTACTGTCAAAAGGTATTGTTTTTCTTCACGACAATGCACGACCACACACTGCAAATGTGACGAAAAACCTCCTACAGGGATTTGGCTGGGAAGTGTTTCACTATCCTCTGTACAGCCCTGACCTCGCACCTAGCAACCTTCATCTGTTCTTACATCTCAAGTCTTTCCTTAGCGGTTATCACTTCACCAATGACGACGAGCCGAAAGAAACTGTTTCCAACTGGTTGAAGACACAGGCAGATTTCTATGAAGAAGGTATACAAAACCTGGTGCCATGCTATGACAAATGCCTGCAAAATTTCAGAAATTATGTGGAAAAGTAGTTTAGTATATTCTAATATTGCTGTGTAATACGACGGTTGGAACATAAATAGTGGCAACACTGCTGTGGAGACACTATGCAACGGAATCTACTACTGTCGCTGATACTACACGTTATTGACGTACCTGCCTTACTTCCGAGCAAACGGCATCACCCGTCCCACATCTACGGCGTGCGCGCAATCGAGGGAAAAACAGTCACTTGTGAAGGAGCGGTCTAACGTAACGGTGTCATTATGTTTTGGAAACAGGAACAATGGAGCTGGATCAGTATTGAATGTGTCATAGGTCGAACAGTACGACAGCATCATCAAGTTCTTCAGAAGGCGTGCGGGGAATCGGCATTGCCGTCAAGAACAGTTGCACTTGGGTAAAACCCTTCAATGAAGGTCCGCAAACTGTGGCAAACGTGCATCGGGCAGGTCGTCCTAGCGTCTCTGAACAAGAAGTGCATACTGTTGCCGCGTTAGGGGTCAGTGTTTGGTGCCAGACGATTCATGAGCACGAAACCGGATTAGCGCATACGAAAGTGCCTTGCATCCTGAAGGAACGCCTAGGCATTCGAAAAATTGCATCACTATGTGTTACGCAGGAAAAGCAGAAATGGATTCGTTACGACACTCCTCAGGCTCCCTTGGAGCACTTTGAGTGCGAAGGCTTCCTTACTCCGTATCGTAACACTGGATATGGGCCACATCGTACGAGCCAAAAGTGAAACGCTAGCCCAGGGATTGGCCCCATTATGAATCGCCACGAAAAAGTGCGTCAAAGCGCCAGTATGGTGAAAAGTATGGTGATCCCCGTGTATGACTGTGATGGTGTTATCGTAACGCTGCGGAGCGCGCGGTTGCTCGCCGTGGAGTTTCGAGTCCTCCCTGGGGCACGGGTGTGTGTGTTGTCCTTAGGTTAGTTTACCTACGTTTAAGTAGTTTTTAAGCTACGCACTGATGACCACGCGGTTTGGTCCGATAGATTTATAAACATTTGAACATTTTATTGATCGTAACGCATTACGTTCTTCCACGGCAGACCGTCAATGTACAGTATTGCTACTTTCTGCACAACCCACCCATCATTTTACATGACAATGCGCGGACACATACAGCGCAAGCTGCGGCTGCTCTGTAAGTTCGATGGGACTGGGAAGTACTGTACCATCCACCATTCTCTCCGGACTTAGTCGTTGTGATTTTGTGACATTCACTTCAGAAGTGTTCCAGAGATTCGACAGGCAGTAGACCGCTCCATTCGCACCATCAACAGAATAGGCTCTGCTAATGGTGTACTACGCCTTCCACATCGCTGGCAACGGGTTCTACACGACGTTGGTGACTACATTGAAAGACAGTAACAGTTGCAAACATGTAATGCTTTTGAGTTGGTTGTGAGCAATTACTTGCAACTGTTTAAGTTCCAACCCTCATAATTTGACATGGTAACAAATCTGAGTTTTTCTTTTTAACATGGAACGTGTTAAGTCCTGAGATACAGTCTCTCTTCTTAATCAGCTTCGTAACTGCGTTTGCACATATTTCTCTCGGTCTCTTTCTGTCTCCTTCTCACTATTGACACTCTCCCATCTCTCCCCACCCCTTGTCTCTTTTTCTCTCTGACTCCCGCAGTGTCACAGATTCCATGACTATCATAGTTCCTTACTAGCGGCTCCTTCTCCGCCACTTTAAATGTCCCATTCATTTGCTCTCACGTCACGCTTGTTACTTTCTTTCTCACCATATGTTTCTTCAATCACCATAGTGTCATCTTAGGTCACAAAATAGTAAAGGGTAAGAAAATTTAAACTTTCATTTGAAGTTTGGTCAAAGTACCAAAAGCGATAGCCAGGCAGAGCTGAAGGCGGAAGCAGAAAGCTTTCTGGTGAGTTACAAGTAAGAAAATCCTATGGCACGTTGTGAAACTACACGCAATTGAGAAAAGTCGGCCTCAGCAAAGAGATGACTGTGACGGAAAACCAAAGGAAGCGAGACGACGATATTCGTTATGTGTCCAGATGTTTTGTAACTTCACGGAACTCTTACACAAGAAAGTGGAAACAGAATTCTGCAGTAAACAGTCTACCAAACAGATACAGGAATCTATCCTAAACTAGGATAGATTCCGTTATTACAAATCGAGATTAACGCCAGGGTACTCCATCACAGGAATCGATGTCAGGCGTTAGTACTCGATTCTATGATTACGATACTATAGTGAGTCTACTCGTAGATGAAGAATTCCGGCTGGTGTATCTGGTCTCCAGGCGAGGGCAGATACAGGTGTCTCTAGCTACTCACTGACGGAGAATGTGAGGCGTCTTTCGAGAACGCGCCATCACGGAGAGTCGCACGACCTAACCGCAGGGTCCTGATCCTGTTCTGAAGTTGCTGACCTTCGGATAGAGATGAGATCGTCCAACGACGCGACTACACGGCTACCAGTACCAGTGACTCCTGAGGATGGCTCATCTGAGGACAATAGTAGCGGCTGAGTGGAAGCGAGTACAGCCGGCTGTTGCGGGTTTAAACGAGGCGTCAGCTCGCTCAGTCGCAGCGACCGGGGCCGAGAGAGTCGACCTTCAGCAATCGGCAGCATCGCGCCACACGGCTTGCTGACTAAGTCCGGCGTCAGCGGAAATCCTGAACCCTTCCGTACTGACGACTTGACAAGGCTGGCGTGTATATAGATGAGAAATGTATTTCTCGTTAATCAAAACAAGTTGGTTTCACCATTGTTGCTCTACCGTCATAGGCACTCACAGACCATAACGCTATTCCTGACGACTGGGTGTCTACAAGCTCGACGCATTCTGCAATACTGTAACCCTAGCCCGGAATATTTGAACCAAAGTGCGGTGACCTGGGGAGTAAAAACACCAAAATGTATGTGTGGTATCCAGTCATCGTCTTCAATTCTAGAGACTCTTTCTTTTTTTATTCCTACCACTACTGTCTCCATCCGTCTCGAATCCAGGTTTTTGGTCTGGAGGACTGTTAGGACAATCGCAAATAGGATTTTTCGAAACTCTCACTTTTTTTTCAACTGTTTATGGATGTGATTAAGATGAAACAGGTACGTTTGAGGGTGTCTGGAGGCGTGTTGAGGTTTGGGGTTGGGGGGACTGTAGCCCAGAACAACCACTTCCCTCCCCCCTCCTCCTGGAATTCATCTGTGATCTCCAGCCCTTTGTATTTCACCCACCATAGCCGTTTTTTTTTTTTTTTTTTTTTTCCTTTTCTTTCTTTTGTCAGTAACGGCCAATGAAGGCATGGTATTTTTATCAGCCGTATAACGCTCAAACTAGTCCACACGTCCACTGGTCACAACCAACGTATTTTTATGATTTTTTTTTATATTTATAGTTCGTCAACAGTTGTTGTTGTTGTTTTTGTTGTTGTGCTCTTCAGTCCTGAGACTGTTTTGATGCAGCTCTCCACCCTACTCTATCCTGTGCAAGCCTTTTCATCTCCACATAAGATCTGAAACTTACATCTGCTTACTTTATTCATCTCTTTGTCTCTCTTTGTGATTTTTACCCCACACACGTCCCTCAAATGCTAAATTTACGATTCCTTAGTGTCTAATAATGTGTCCTATCATTCGGTCCCTTCTTTTCGTCAAGATATGCCAGAAATTCTCCCCAATTCTGTTCAGTACCTCCTCATTAGTTACGCGATCCACCCACCTAATCTTCAACATTCTTCTGTAGCACCACATTTCAAAAGCCTCAATCCTCTTCCTGCCCGCACTGTTTATCGTCCACGTTTCACTCCCATACAAGGCAATACTCCATCAAAGGCATTCAGAAAAGGCCTTGCACTTTAATTAATATTCGATGTTAAGTAACAAAACTCATCTGCCACCTTTATAGTTCCGTTGCCTAATATAATTCCTTCAGCATCGCCCGATTTTCTCAAGCTGCACTCCATTACCTTCCTTTTACTCTTGTTAATGTTCATTTTGTACACACCTTTCAACACACTGTCCATTTCGTTCAACTGCTCTTCTAGGTCTTTTGCTGTCTCTGAGAGAATTACAATGTCATCGGCAAAACGCAATGCTTTTATTTCTTCACCCTGAAATTTAATTCCTTCTCCAAATTTCTCGTTGTTTTCCTTTATAGCTTGCTCATTGTACAAATTGAATAGCATTGGAGAAAAGCTACAACCCTGTCTTACTCCCTTCACAACTTCTAAATCCCTTTCATGCCCTTCAAATCTGATAACCGCTGTCTGGTATTTGTACAAGTTCTAAATAATCTTCCGTTCCCTATAGTTTACTCCTACTGATTTCAGAATTTGACACAGTGAATTGCAATTATTGTCAAAAGCTTTCTCCATATGTACAAAAGTTAGAAATGTAGGTTTCTCTTTCCTTAATAGCCTCCCATGTTCCTACTTTTCTCCTGAATCCAAATTGATCATCCTTCTGTAAATAATCCGTGTTAAAATTTTGCAACCATGACATATTAAACTAATGGTTCTGTAATTTTCACACCTGTCTGCACCTGCTTTCTTTGGAATGGGGTTTATTTCATTTTTCTTAAAGCCTGACGGTATGTCACCTGTCTCGTACATCTTACTCACCAGGTGAAATAATTTTGTCATGGCTGGTTCTTCTAGAGTCTTTAGGAGTTCTGAGGGAATTTCAGGGGCCTTGTTTCGATCTCCTCATCAACAGCAGAGCTAGTTGGCATATAAACCTATACTACTGTGGTCGGTGTTGGTTTCGTACCTATCTTGACTATGAAAATGTGATCACTGCGCTGTTCATAGTAGTTTACCCGCACTCCTATTTTCTTATTCATTATCAGACCTACTCCTGCAATAGCCCCAACTGATTTTGTATTTATAAACCTATACTCACTTGACCAGAAATCCTGTTCCTCTTTCCACCGGACTTCACTAATCCCCACTATATCTAATTTTAACCTATCCATCACCCGTTTCAAATTTTCTAACCTCCCCACCCAATCAAGGGATCTGACATTCCTTGCACGGAGATCCGATGGAGGACTATTTACCTCCGGAAGATTTTATCCGAGAGGTTGTCATCATCATATATTCATAGAGCTACATGTCCTCTGGAAAAGTAACGGCTGTAGTTTCCCCTTGCTTTCAGCCGTTCGCAGTAACTGTGTGGCAAAGCCACATTAGCTGATGTTACAAGGCCAGCTCAATCAATCATCCAGACTGTTGACCCTGTAACTACTGAAAAGGCTGCTGACCCTCTTCAGGAACCACACGTTTGTCTGGCCTCTCCTAAGGTACTCCTCCGCTATGATTGCACCTACGGTACGGCTATTATTATCATTGAGGCACGCAAGCCACCTCGGCAATGTCTGTGGTTTATAGGGATGTCAAATATATTTCAGCCAAAGCCATTCTATGCAATTTAAGTTCTAGACAGAATCTTTCAAATTTCTTTTGGACCTATAATTATATACACTGGTCAAAACCATTAGGGAAACGGTTATCTAGGTTCTGAAATATTGTCAGCAGTTCGACGTCTTTCTGTTTTTTTTTTTTTTTTTTTTTTTTCTACAGAGTGGAGATAACAACATTACGGCAACCGAGAAAATACTAATAACAGAAGGTTGCTGCAGAGGAGGTAGGTGTTGACTTGTGCTAACCAAACGAATCATACAAGTATTTGGATTCAGATGGTGAAGTGGGCAGATAGTGCAATGCAACAACTACGTGACTTATCCAAAGCTGTGGCATGGACAACCATACCAAGGTTGGAAGCGGGACAGACCCAAAGGTAGTGTAATTTCCATGACGTGGGCCATTAAAAAAAGACAAGGCAAAGATCATCCACGGGTAACATCAGCAACAGATGACAGTTATCTCCGGTTAACAGCTCATCAAGATAGGCAGGTGAAGGCAAACCAGGTGCAACGCACTGAACAGACAGCAACAGGACCCGTAATATCAACAGTATCCCGAAATCCCCTTCGCAGAGAGGCCTATGATATGATGGACAGTAACTGGTAATTTGCGGCGGTTTGCCGATGATGCTATGGTGTATGGGATGGTGTCGTTTTCAATTGATTGTAATAGCATGCAGGATGACTTAAAATTTCTGTTTGGTGCGAAGAATGTCAGCTAGCTCTTAATGTAGAAAAATGTAAGGTGATGGGCATGAGTAGGAAAAACAATCCCATAACGTTCGAATACATCATTAGTAGTGTGCTTCTTGATGCAGTCGCGTCGTTCAAATGTCTAGGCGTAACATTATAGAGCGATATGAATTGGACCGAACGTATAAGGATATTTGTGAGTAAGGTGGACAGACGACTTCGGTTTATTGGGAGAACTTTGGGATGATGTAGTTCATCTGCAAAAGAGACCGCCTATAAGACGCTTGTACGACCACGTCTCGAGTATTGCTCAAGTGTTTGAAACCCACAGCAGATCAGTTTAAAGAAAGACATAGACGCAGTTCAGAGGCGAGCAGCTAGATTTGTTACTGGTAGATTCGACCAGTGTGCGAGTGTCATGAAAATGCTCCGGGAACTCAAATGTGAATCGCTGGAGGAAAGACGACGTCTTTTTCGTGAATTTCTGCTGAGGAAATTTAGAGAAATTTGAAGCTAAGTGTAGTACGATCTTCCTGTCGCCTACTTACATTTCGCGTAGTGATCACAAAGACAAGAGAAATTTGGGCTCGTAAGGAGGCATATATGCGTTCTTGTTTTCCTCTTTCTATTTGGGAGTGGAATAGGAAAGGGAATGCCTGGTAGTGGTACAGTGTACCCCCCGCCGCTCGCCTTACGGTGGATTGCGGAGTATGTATGTAGATGTAGATGGTGTGCGGGAGGATTGGAGTCGTAACGAATGGCGCCGGGTTCTGTTCACAGATAAGTCAATACTTTATGTTCAGCTGGCAATCGTCGTTCTTTCATCTGGAGAAAACGTGGAAAATCCTGATTACGTGTTGCTGGACAAATGGCGTGGAGTCATTATTGTGTTAGTATCGTGTCGTTCAGAATGGCTCTTTGAAAGCTCAGAGGTGTAGAGACGAGATTTGGTTGTTCCATACGCTTGCGCCATAGTAGATAGGTACTTTCTGGTGGACGTTAAAGATCCTCCATACAGAGCTGCACTGGTGGACCTGATGCTAGAAATTGATGGAATTAAACGAATGGAGTGGCCAGCTTGTTCACAGGACATAAACCCGATAGAACATTTCTGGGATGTACTTGGAAGACGCATTACAGCCAGAGCTGGATATTGCACTCATGGAAGGATGGCCAAAATCTCTCAAGAGCTGATTGATAACTTCGAACTGTCCATGCGACGCAGGTGTGCAACTGTATTGGCCGTCTGAGGTGATCAAACACCATCTTAGATGGCAACGAGAGTGACTTATTCACAATTGTGATAGCTTCGTGTTGCCTCGCTTTAATTAAACGCTATGGAAACCTCAAGTAAGCTATTGAGATAGCAAAATATCGTACTGTAACACACACAATTGTTACCAATATCCGAATGAAATACTTTATCATACGTATATTATTGCATCTCACCTGATCCCGTAATTGTTTTAAGCAGTGTATAATGAAACCAATTTTTCCTACAGTTCATCGTTTAAATGTTCAAATGTTGGTCAAGCTTAAGGGAATTAAGTGCGAAGTCATCAGTCCCTAAACTACTTATGAACTACGTTATACTAAAGAAGACACAAACATCCATGCCCGAGGAGGGATTCGAACCTCCGACGGGGAACGGCCTCACGCATCGTACCACAGTGCCTCAATGACCTCGGCCGCTCCGTCACGGCGGATTTTTGTATTGTGCTGAACAAGAAAACGTATGTTCGACGGTTGCAATCCCGTCATTTCTTTATCTTTGATTCCTGGATTTTCGTTGCGTTGGAATACCTACACCTTATAAAATTCATGAAACATAGTAATAAACACATATCTAATCGAAGTTTCTTATTAGAATGTACTTCTTTTACTTATTCCTGATTTTCAGTACATTAAGATTGTTAAAAAGGATGTGTTTTATGAATAAACACCACAGATAACAATTTTAGAGCAATTCTGGAAAACTCTTGAAAAAGTGAAGAAGCACTGTTGTTAATTAACAACAAAGTTCCTACTGTAAATATAATAGTTTTGTACTCAGGTGTGCCAGAGTGGAGTGTCCTGGGTCCGTTGCTGTTCACGATATATATAAATGACCTTGCGGATAACATCGGAAGTTCACTGAGGCTTTTTGCGGATAATGCTTTAGTATATAAAGAGCTTGCAACAATAGAAAATTATATTGAAATGTAGGAGGATCTGCATAGAATTGACGCATGGTGCAGGGAATGGCAATTGAATCTCAATGTAGACAAGTGTAATGTGCTGCGAATACACAGAAAGAAAGATACTGTATCATTTAGCTACACTATAGCAGGTCAGCAGGTGGAAGCAGTTAATTCCATAAATTATCTGGGAGTAAGCATTAGAGTGATTTAAGATGGAACGACCATATAAAATCAATCGTCGGTAATGCAGATGCAGAATTAGATTCATTGGAAAAATCCTAAGGAAATGTGGTACGAAAATTAAGGAAGTAGGTTACAGTACACTTGTTCGCCCACAGCTTGAATACTGCCCGCCGGTGTGGGATCCGTACCAGGTGGGATTGATAGAGAAGGTAGGAAAGATCCAACGGAGAGCAGCGCGCTTCGTAACATGATCATTTGGTAATCGTTAAAGCGTTACGAGATTATCGATAAACTCCAGTGGAAGATTCTGCTGGATAAACGCTCTGTCGCTCGGTACGGGCTTTTGTCGAAGTTTCGAGAACATACCTTTACCGAGGAGTCTAGCAGTATATTGCTCCCTCCTACGTATATCTCGTGAAGAGATCATGAAGATAAAATCAGAGAGATTAGAGCCCACACTGAGGCATACCGACACTCTCTTTCCGCGAACAATACGTGACTGAAATAGTAGGGAGAACCGATAGTGGTACTCAAGGTACCCTCCACCACACACCATCGGGTGGCTTGCGGATTATGGATGAGATGTAGAAAATGTTGTAAATATAACATAAAGCAAAGAGGTACAGTTTTCATCAAGAATTACAAATACGTTTGCGCTAAATAGATTTAGTATATATTGCCGCGAGAGACCATGAACACCAAGTGGCGCCGTGGCGCAGTGGATAGCGTCACGGACAACCCCGCCCACCAGCAAACATTTATTTCTTTGTAATTTACAATTCCAGAAGGTTCTACATCTTTCTTATGTTCACTTGTAAATTCTACTTGTTTCTTATGTTAACTGTTCTTCTAATTTCTGGTAAATTCTGTCTGTGTATAAATAGCAGAGCACTCTGCCTGAGAGGCAGTCAGTGCTGCGTGTATGTTGAGTTCGTAATAAACGTGCTTTCAGTATAAGTGCTGTGTTTAGTTGCCTTGGAAGTCAAGCCTACTTCCATTGCAACGTGACAATATCATATGAAATCGCAGCCGTGGCGGAGTGGCCAAGCGCATTGAGGCGCTATGCTCCAAAGCGCGGGGTCGCTCACCGTCGGAGATTCGAATCCTCCCTCGGGCATGGCTGTGTTTTCTCAAGTCAGTTCATAAGTAGTTTGTAAGTTTAGGAACTGATGACCCCGCAGTTAAGCCCCATAAGCTTCTCGAACTTTTGAACATTTTGAAATCGTGTAGGTATGTGAACACAATAGTACGAAAAAAAATAAATAAATAAATAAATAAAAGCAGCGGAAATAACCATTCACTAAAAGATTTTCTTGGTCTTCAATCTACAACGTTAGTGATGAACCGCATGAAATCTCGGAAAATTTGTCTCATTTATACGTAATTAAAGTAACTCAAGAAACAGAATCGATTTTCTCGACGAATTTGGGAGATCCGTTGACAGCTTTCGATGATTCCTAGTTCATGTACCATAAACATCAAAAATTTAATAATGTGTTTAGAATAAAATATCCACCTGTGTTTACCTCGCTGCACATTTATTTGACTTACCTCTGTAGTATAATGATCAGTTCTTCTATGATTGGTCTAAAATTCATACAACTGTTTTACTTGGCAATGAAATATTACATGGATAATACTTTTACCTTTTGCACATCGGTATAATTGTAGTACTTCCTTTTTCGAACTAACCAAAAGTTATGAAAACTATTACAGAGGATCATAATAGTCACATTATAAGGAAACAAGTCTCATATGCGACAGCTTGAGATCACACACTGGGATGTATTCCCTACACAAGGTGTGTTTCATATTTCTACTTACTACACGACAGAAGAGTTAGTGATCGATTTACGAAATTGTTTGCGAATTTTTAATCATTAATTATCTCATAATTCTCAAAATATGTACTATCCGTCAACATAAGTCAAATGTACACCCATGTTCTGAGAGTAAGGGACACCTTGAAAGACTAGAGACAGTAATTTCGTATTCACTCGTTCACTACTAAGTTCTGAAGAAATGAGTAGCATTTCAGCCAATTCGGTTCAGTTTCTTACCTGCTATCTAGTAGGTACACGGTCCATCAGGGAGTCCCGATGACTTGTTCCGTGAGTGATGGCATTGACGCGTTTGAGGCACGAATGGCTTCCTGCCATCCATGTTGTATCCACTTGTTCATCTCTGGTGGTTGGTGTTGGGTCTCGGCGCTGCAGCCGGCGTTTCTCCATATCTCACCTAGTTTCGACTGGCGACGAGAATGGAAATCAGCGCAAAAGGATGACATCCTATGATACACACCAGCCAAGTGTTCGTGCAGAAATAGGTAGTCACGCATTCCCTTGCTGTAAAATGACTGGGGCGTCGAGAAAGAAGGGCGTCCCTTAGACGCACAACAACTGCAGTTTGTGCTTGTACCCCACACCAGAGGACAATGAGGTAGGCCCCGATGACGTAGTTAGATACACCACTGACATATTGCATGTTGCTGTATATTAGTCAAAGATGGAGAAGTGGGCGACGTGCACGTAACACACGCAGTAACAAACAGTGACATAGTCAAACCCTGACACTGTACGATGTCCTCCACTGTCTCATTGTTGTATCAGAGTTGAGGAGACCGCAGGTCTGTCCTGCAGTGTTATCCGGATGAATTGTCAGTCTTCTCGGGTGGGAGTGGGAATGGTGCAAAATAAAAATAAAATACAAACTAAAAGGAAAGCATATTTATATACGTCGGTGGAAATCTCCCGAACCTTTCACTGACTAAAAAGCGAAGAGCTGTTTCATTAATGCTGTTTTTGTTATGAAGGTTCTCCACTTAATATCTGACTTATGTTTAACAGCATTCTATCCAACTGAAACATATCTCTACAGGTTTAATTTCGCAATTCAGCAGTCACTATATGCTGAGAAAGAAGGGATATTAAGTGTATGTTTCCAAAAAACAAAATAAAGAAGGCGAACTTAATGTCATGTTTCTCTCATTTTAGTTATTAGGCGCCAATTTACGCGAGTAGAGAGGCACTCTTACCCCACAATTGGGTAAGACCTCACATTTGCACTTTGTATATTAAAATCTAATTCAAATTTAGATTATACATATCCCATTCGGGAGCTCTTTTAATATAAGCGAAAGCCTGCTGAAACGTCGATTACAAATTGATTGTAATATCTGAAGATTTCTCCATTACATCGCATGTTAAATCGCATGCTACACTTCACTCCAATTTTTGATTGAAGCATATTTTCTTGTTGCAGTACTTCATATACCGTGAACATGTTGTTAAATGTATTGCACCCACTTAAGCCTCTGCAACTCTAGAAACGTTTTCCATGTAAACGTGCGGTGTACATACACGCCTTCCTTTCCTACTACACCTGTTCGAAAATATTAGTCTCTATTCCACCGTAATTCGTGAGATGTTGAAGTGAATGACAGGACCATCGCTCACTTATTCCCTTGTAAGCATACTTTGTAATGTGAAATGTTTTTGATACGTCGCGTTTTGCAGCTCTTAATTGTTGTAGGAAAGACATTTTTATATATTGCACAAAAGCTGATTTTATTTTAAATGCTGACTAGTTTCGGGCTTTGCCAATTTTCTTAAGCCACATATTACAGAGAACAAAGTATGTTTTATAGGAAGATACATGAATATGGCAATGTTATATTGAATGTACAAGTCGTAATTACTTACATTCATATATATTTTTATTTGGATACTGCTTAGGTCACGTTGTTTGTTGTAATTACTTTGGAGTAATTTTATGAGTTTTTGAACCAAAGATGTTTTTGTTAAATATTCTTTTCTTAATTTTGTTTGTGACAATATCGCTGCTTATATGCAGTGTGACATAAACAGTACCATTACAAATATTCGTACAATAAATTTATATTTCATTCCGAACTATTTTAAGTATTATAAATTGCTTGTGTGTATTATATTGTAATATAGGGTTAATATTGCAGTGCTACTATAGTTTATCGCGTCTTGTTGTATATTTGGAAGTATATTACGGTAGGATGGATTGTACTTTATATGCTGGTCAAGGTGTTATGGAAATTTTGGAGGAACTTGTTATTGCGCATTTAACCAGCAACATCTTAGGATCAAAAGCGCATAAAATTACACCAAAGTAATTACAACAAACAGCGTGACCTAAGCAGTATCCAAATAAAAATATATGAATGTAAGTAATTACGACTTGTACATTCAATATCATTGCCATATTCATGTATCTTTCTGTAAAACATACTTTGTTCTCTGTAATCGGTGGCTTACGAAAATGGGCAAAGCCCGAAACTAGTCAGCATTTAAAATAAAAGCAGCTATTGTGCAATATATAAAAACGTCTTTCTTCAACTTTGTAATGTGACAGCGCATTCTCGTTGTCCCCCTTCTTTACTACCACCAAATCCCGCTATCTTAATTCTGTTACATGCTCCACTTATGGGGTTCGTTCAATGCCTATTTTACCACATTCATTTTAGATTTTTTTAAATTTATCTCTTATTTCGAACTGCAATTTAATTCCTTTATAGAAGAATTCTATATATCGAGTTTTGTTTAGTTTTATAAATGTACATCCAAATGAGCATTTTTCCCATAGTTCAGTATAAAACAGTCAGTAAAATATCCAATAATGCATTATTTTACATAGTAAACAGGTTATTGTACGTACTTACTGTCGTAAAGTTAGCCTGCTTTATAAACAATTCTTTACAAAATGTCCAATAATTACTTTTTGCTAGTGTTCCCACGCCAGTTTTCTGCAGTGTCAAATTTGTCTCCACATTTCGTATCTTTGATCCGCACAAAATTGTCCAAAAGGTACGAAGTAGATACATCCATCGGACCTTACTTTTCTGGTGTCATATTTTATTAATTCCAAGTCATTGTTTTTATGTAGACTGGCAGACGTTTCTATTATGGGTGAATAAATAACTCATGCTTCCATTTACTTATCAATCAAAAGAATCTCTTACAAAGTTTTATTATTGTAAATTTATTATAAATATCCGTTAAAGTTGCACAGAAGTTGAGTTATGTTATTGATGACTGGTATAGGACATTTTATGCTATTATCATATCAGGCAGGAAGTCTACACAACGCTAGCTACATGCGTTTTATTTGGGGGGGGGGGGGGGGGTAACATTCCGCTGTAAATGATATACTGCAGGGAGGCCAAATTATCAGGTGGGACAGTAAAGGTCGAGCAATTAATTTGCTGCACATGCTATCCAGAATACTGCAAATAGTGCTATTATTTTAAGTAATGTGAAGGAATAACACAACTACTATGTAAAGGCAGAAAACATCGAGAGACTTAGGGACAGGGATATCGTCTTTCATTACTAATTACAGAGCGACTTTTATATCCATTCTGGAAACCTTGACGACAGAAAAGCAAATGCTTCCAAACGATGCATGTTAAGAAACAGGCGTGTTCACGAGAACGTCTTATTTCAAGCAGTGTTCGTCACACGCTATTTGCAATTACCTCTGTGTCGACGGGATTCTTACCTCTGTCCTTGGCAGTTAAGTTCAAAGTGAAAAGCTGAAGTAGTGTGTAAATACAGGAGACAAGTGGCGGTGCATTTCCGTGTGTGACAGCTGCGTCTCGAAGGCCGTAAACAGAAGCTACGAGTGTGAAAGTGACGCAGTACCCGATGACTTGGTGGGAGGGAACGCCAAGGATCGCTGCCATGAGCTTTGTGGGATCACTACTATGTAGCCTATACTGTTAGTAGCTGTCGAAACTCATTTGCATAGCTATTACTTCAATGCTGTGTACAGTGACATCATGTCTCGGCTGAGAAGTATTTCGTAAAGACGAAAACACTGGTATATCCGCAAACAAATGATTAAAGAGGTCCTCCGTTTTGCTTGAGAACTATCTTCTGTCTGACGTAATGTCAGTTTCAAAATTTCCCTTCTGGTAATAACAATTTATCTCTATGCGTGAACAATATCATACTTTCACAACAGCATACATAGAATATACGATGCCTGAAAAAGTAGTACGCCTGGAATTGTTACGTCAATTTTGATCCGATGACGATAGATGCCACAGTAGATGAACCAATACTGGGGAACGTCGTCTGACAACACATAGTGTAGCGATATAACTGCTACAGCTGGATCTTTGTTTGCCCATTGTGCGTGTGTGTGGGGGCGGGGAGGGGGGAAGACCACATTTGGAGGTTCAGGTTGGTACCATAACTATCCAAGAATACGCTGTAAAAGTTTCAAAGCGAAGTTCGCTTCCGTTTAGATATTACAAACTGGTGCAAGTGGCAGAAACGAACAGCCGTTGTAATGGAACATGAATTGCACCCTACCCCATTGCACCTCGATTTTCAGAAGGAAATTTTTCCAATGTACGAAGAGTTATGAAGTTATGAATTACTGGAGAGATCTTAAGGTGGCCTCACACAAAATGCGAATGGAAGTTTCAATTCCACTATTTAGCGATTAGCTGCTTAAAAAAAAATTCAAATATTTGTAAATCTATCGGACCAAACTGTGTGGTCATCAGTCCGTTGCTTAGAAACTACTTAAATTAAGGGAAACTAACCTAAGGACAACATACACACATGCCCAAGGGAGGACTCGAACCTCCTCAGCGAGGCGCTTTAGACCGCTCGGCTACTCCACCGTGGCAAGCTGCTAAACGCACTCCAGACTAAAAGTTGTTGAATTGAAAAAAAAAAAAAAAAAAAAAAAAAAAAAGCAGTCGGACGCAGAGGATACCGTGCTCACGGGTGCGGTTCCTTTATGGGGATGCTTGTCCTCTGTTGGTCGAGCTGATCTCTACGAGTTTACGAGAGTAACTCGGGCGACCGATCCTTGATTGTCGTGAGTGCACTCGTGTTCTCCCGATAATCCGTTTGTAGTATGTGGAAACGTCCCAGAGAGAAATTAAATTGGTCCCAATCCTCCGGTCCCGACCAAAGTTTTCTGGAGGTTTTCCTTGGTTGTAAGGCGTATGTCGGAACTAGCCCCTCCCACTTATTCCCAATTGGGGGGACCCTTTGCCACACTACCAGCTTGTCTGATAATTGGCTGAATAGAACCGCGACACTTTATGGGCCGGATCTCAAACAGCCGAGAATGCTGTAAGTAATGTTTGGAAACAGTACCTGCCGCAAAATCTCTCTTAAGCGAGTCTGTATATAGTATAACTCTGTTGGTATTATATATCATTCCCTAGCATTAGTATTTATAAATGGAAGTTGAGCAACTCTTAACAATAGCATGTGGCTTCAGTTAAAAATCTATCTCGAATAATTCTGCCCTAAGATCCGTCGTTTCTGTATATTAGTATAGAAGTGTATTATTGAGGTCGGTTCAAAAAACATAATTTTTTTGTGTGTGTAGTTTCTGCCATAGTACTTACAGTTAACAGGACAGGGCGTGGAATACATGTTATTTTAATTTGACTCGCATAACCGAAAAAGATGACGATTTTCTAAACTGCGTATAAGATCCGTGTTGAAAGCCGTGTTCTGGTTCAAGTAGTTTGGCAGCCGTCCTAGTGAAACTGTAGGCTCATCCAGTACACCGACTTGGCATCGAACTCTGTTCTATGTACGAGTAGATCTAGACCAGGCGATAGGCAGGTTTGGTTTGTTGCTCTATGTTGGGGTGAGAAAAAGAGATAGAGAGCCGGGGAGAGAGAGAGAGAGAGAGAGAGAGAGAGGGAAAGGGGGGGAGAGTGGTATCGTATGCACTTTGTATTTCATACGTCAGTAGGTAAACTTCCCCGGCAATATAATTGATAATATTCTTCTCAGTTTTAGTTTGTGAAGTCACGTCGAACCCATGGTGGTGAGATAGCTTAACGAAATGTTGTATCAATATGACTTTATAATCCGACAATAATAAGGTAAAATTTAATATGGTTGGATTAACGCACTAGTAATCCATACTCCTTTAAACATAACATAATTTAGCAACATCTTTATCACTAACTTTTAATAATACAAGAGATCGTTGACGCGGTATACATGAGCTACTGCAAGGCGACCAAAATGACCAAATTGTGATTAAACGTTCACTAATAACAAGTCTTCTTTTGTTTAATTAGCCTAAAAATTCTCACACCTAGTAAAAAAATTGGTCGTCATCTTCCTTATGTCTCATAACTTCAAACAAGGAGGCCCTTCAAGTTATTAATATTTCATCAGTCTTTTGTTAATTGTAGAAGGCTTCACGTTTTTCATGCTTCACTTTTTCCTGTTCTTGAATATGCATAAAAATGTGCACTTTAAATTAACTGTAAGATCCGGAAATTGAATAATTCACTACTCTTACCACTTCGTCATTAGTAAGATATTTCTCAATGTAATTTAATATTACAGATCATTGATGTAGTGCTGTTAATTGGTAATATTTTCCATTAAACAGCAAACACTGGCAGGTCGTTCTACAATTATGATATATTATACGTTACTTCTTCCACATTGTAATTTATGTAACGACCAGTTACAGACGTCATACATCCAGTTGAAAACTATAATAAGAAATGAAATCATCTTCAGTTATCACATTGCAAGTCTCTGCCTATCATCAGAAATATTAACAACGTAAAATGAAATTTAGTGTGGATGTGAGACTATGGAGCGACGTTAATGCTGTAGGTGGAACCTGAAGTTCTAGAGAGTTTCAGAGGGAGTTTTACACAGCAATTAACATAAACGAAGAAAAATAGCACAGTAGAAGATGAATGTATAGCTTTGAGAGGTCAAATGGTGAAAACAACAGAGGACAAAATGGATAGAAAGACAAGAATTTCCCAAGAAATAGTGAATTTAATTGATAAAGGCGAAGATATAAAAATGCAGTAAATGAAACAGCAGAAATGGGGTAAACGACTGAGAAATAAGGTAGAGAAGAAGAGAAAACTATCTCAGCAGGAGTGGCTAGTGGGAAAATGCAAGTCTGTAGAAGAATGTATAACTAGGGGAAAAATAGATACCGTCTACAGGAAAAAAAGAGCCATTTGGAGACAAGAAAAAGCAGCCGTGTGAAAAACAAAAAAACGCATAAAATAATCTTTAATGGTTCCAAATCGCTGCGTAATATTTTATATTTTAATATTTAATCGTTAAATAAATATAAAATATTACGCAGCGATTAGGAATCATTAAAAATTTTAATTTTATTATGTCGTTAAGTGACGTATTTAACGCTGCAGGATCCAAATATTAAAAAAAAAAAAAGTTCTGAGCGAAGAAGCGAAAGCTTAAACGTTAGGGAACATACAGAGGGGCTCTCCGAAGGAAATGACCATCGAGACAATATTGTATTAACGGAACAGGAAGCTGATGAAGATGAGATAGTGTGATATTACAGATGCAGGAGGAAGCTGATTGTTTCCATGTGAAAGGCGGGTTTTGGTAGGCTGTTGGGTTCCCCAGCCGGCCTGCTAACAGTTTGGACCTAGTGAATGGGACACAGGTAGTCAAAGTTTTCCTAATGTGCTCGGAAACCAGAAGTACTCTTGGCTGAGCGAAGAGTATCTATTCAGTTGCAATCTATTCCAGATTGCAACTGAAATACAATATAACCACAAACATTATTCTAAAAATCCCTATATAATTAGGGATGATCATACGGCAAATATAATTATATGAATGGATTCAGGGGAATCTAACCCGTAGTTGCAATTTAAATATCCCTTACAAATGAAAAGCCGATAAAGTTCAGTACTATATTTTTTGCAATTATTGATACGTAGTGTTTATCACTAACAGATTAAGAAGCAAATGAGCAACATTTCACCACGCTATCTTGAAATACGTACCACGTTATTTCCGTATTCTTTCGATAATCTTTGTTTTACTCTCTTGTTCTTCTTTTCGTCGAGGTAATAATATTATTGTGACAGAACGTAGATTCCAGCACAGAAACACAAAACATGAACTCAGGAAAGCGCATTACATTTATGTATGTATTTTGTTATATTTAATATTCTAAGTACCGTTTGTTTTTTGTTGTAGACTGCCATTTAAATATTCCATGGCCGACTAAGAATAGTAGATATGCAGCAGATAAATTATATATAAACAATTATATTTATTTGTGGACAAGAACTGAGTATATTTGTATAAAAAGCTATGATAAATATTAATTGTGTAACTATATTTCGACGGCGGCAGTATATTTCAACAGTCAGATGCCACGCTTAATGGCTATCTGAGTAAACAGTTCAGTTTAAACCGTTTTTAGTATTGTTAAATATATGTTTGGTTGTTAAATGTAAACAACAGTTGTAAAGAGGTGGTCAAAGCATTTAATTCTGTGATATTCAAATGTATAATATTTTGGAAGGAAAATTGTATTTTAAAGATGAGGCGTTATGATGCGCGGAAGGATACAGATTTGGGAGCAGGTAGAGCACGCTTTCGAACGCTTGGGAAGGGACTCGTAACTTGGACGTGGTGGTGAAAGGTTGTGACTCTGAGCGGTCTGAAACCGCGTTACGAACTAGTGATTTGAACAGATAGGCATGTGTGGACTTAGAAAATTTACGGGACTGTGACTGGAGAACATAGTCTCTGGTGAAAAGTGCTAAACTGTGCATGGTAGTAGGGCTGTGGAACTGTGATAATTCAGAAATCGTGCACACGTGTGATGACAAACTGTGTTTTATAACAAATACTGTAGTCGCGCATTAATTTGGAAGTCCACTAATTTACGAGTGATAATTTGGAACTTTTACTCTCGAGTGCGTATGATACTTATAGTGCCCCTCATGAACAATAATTTGGAAAATATTCAGTTATTTACCGACGTATGAAGTAGGACCACCTCCGCATTTTAATGTCCAAAAGGAGAAATAAATTCTTTATAAATAATTACTTCGTGAGTGAAGTACTTATTTATCTTAGAATCCATTTGGTTGGTTATCAGAGGTTTAATTTATGTTTGTTTAGATATATTTTCACGTCATCATATGCAGTTTGACAGCCTAGCTAAACTACAGATTAAATATTGATCTAGTTTAAAAAGATTGGGTAGTTGTTTAGGGCATAGAAGCTGACATATGAAACTCACCCCTATGAACAGGGACAACGAGCCTTAAACTTTTTACTACCCGAGTTTTGTATTGCCCAATTCTTATTGGTGAGTACCGATAGGAAGATCGCAATATACCGACAGAAGAATCTGACATAGCACTGGAATACCTAAGTCGAAACAAGGCTTCTTGAGTAGACGACATTCCCTCAGAGCTACGGTAGTCTCTGGCAGAGCCAGCCGTGAGAAAACTGTCTTACCTGAGGCTTAAGATGTATGAGAGAGGCGAAGCAACCGTCAAATTTTAGGAATATGTAATAATCCCCATTCCAAAGAAAACAGGCGCAGACAGGTTTGGAAAATCACAAAACCATCACTTTGATATGTTATGGCTGAAAAATTTTAACACGATTTATTTACAGAATAATGGAAATTTTGGTAGTAGCTGACCTCTGGAAAGATATTTTTGAATTTAAGAGAAATGAAGGAACACGGGAGGCAATATTAACTTTTCCACTTTTCTTGGAAGACAGATTAAGAAAGTGAACCGTTCATTTCTTGCTTTTCTACAATTGAGAAAGGTTTGACATCGTTGATTGTTATACACAGTTTCAAATTATGAAGTCAGCAGGGATAATGTATAGGGAACAAAAGTTTATTTCTTACTTGTACAAAAACCAGACAACAAATATTAGAGTCGAAGAGTATGAAAGTGAAGCGTGTTTTGGAAAGGGAGTAAGACTGCTTGTAACCTATCTCCAATGTCATACAATTTGTAAGTTAAACAAGCTTTGAAAGAAAGCAAGGAGAAATTAACGTTCACGGTGTAGAAATAAAAACACTGATGACATTGTAAGTCTATCAGAGTCGCAAAGGACCTGGAAGAGAAACTGAACTGAATGTATAATGTGTTAAAAGGAGCGAATAACATTAAGCAGAGAAAGGAAATGGAATATAGACGTTGCTGAAGGATTTAGATCAGATATGGGGTCAATAAAGGAGGGAGATGAGTTTTGCGGCTTGGACAGTGAAGTAAACGTACAATGATTGCAGTACGCACAACATAAAATGCTGAATCACAATGGGAATAAAAGCATTTTTGAAAAAGATAAGTTTTTAAATTTCGAATATTAACTTTACTGTAAGAACGTCTTATCTGAAGGCATTTGTGTTGTTTTGTACGGGAATGAAATATTGACGATAAATAGTTCATACAGGATGATGATAGAGGCTTTTGTAATTTGATGCTACAGACGGAAGCTGATTTGGTGGGTAGATCGCGTACCTAATAAGGAGATACCGAATCGAAATTCGGAGAAGAATTTCTGGCATACCTTGAATAACAGAACGGTTGAATTGGCGGGTCACATTCTTTGACATCAAGGAGTCGTGAATTCATCATTCGAGGGAAGTGTGGGGTAAAAATCGCAAAGGGAGACCAACGGATGAATACAGTAAACAGATTCAAGTGGCTGTAGGTTGTCGTTCTTATGAGGAGGTGAAGGCGTTTGCTCAGGATAGAGCAGGGTGCAGAGCTGTTTGAATTATTCTCCGGACTGAAGACAACAACAACAACACGTCTTAGATATATAAAAGTTGTTTTGTCATTTATTGTATCTTTCCTTCACTCTACGCATTAATTACAAGTTCTAACAAAATAAAACGTTACCCTCATGACATTATCTATCATAAAATAAATACCTGTATATAAACATGGTACTCTACTTGCTTAGGTGATTGGTAGAAATAATGTTACTGCTGCAACGGTAGGTTACTGCCAACGAAGCAACTATAATTGTGTAAATCCCAAGATAAGCTAATACTGTCTCATTATTGCGTTTTAAACCATATACCATGTTGATACTTGTGCTATGTTTTATGTGTATCACAGTTGTGATCTCTCTTTCCTACGAGTTTACTTCCACTACTAATCAAGAAGGTAGACAGGTTGATATTAAAAATTAATGACACATGATTTTTATGTTTCATTACACAAAACATCAGCCAAGTTCTACAATTACTTTTTACTCATATTACCGGTTTAGGTGGATTATATATTTTCAGATCTGTCTTCACATATGACTATCAGAACGATGGAAACAGTAAGGTTTACTTTTTTTTTTTTTTTTTTTTTTTTTAGATAACATGCCGAAACTGGGTATCCGAATAAAAAAAAATTGCGATTTTGGCTGTTATTTGGTGTAATAAGTTTTGTGTCCCACCCTCGTCGCCGCTTTTGTTTCTCGTTTCCGTCGTAGGTGTCGGTGGCCGAGTGGAATGAGACCGACACAGGAATAAAGATAGCACGCTTGTGCAGGTACGGAGGTGAGCAGCCAGTGGGCAGCAGAAACTAGAAACACTAGAGTAAATTAGAACGAGATATATATTGCACCGAATTTATACAATACTTAACTATTACATAGCTCAGTACTGTAGAATGCTGATACATAGTTGAGCTAGAAGTCTGCCTAGTGCCTATCCGATAGCCAAGTCTTCACTGGTGCCTATCTGAATCCGAAGTGTTAACTGGGTCCTATCTCAGTCCCAAGTGAACGATGTCGTTCAGTGGTGGCCACGAGCGGAGTTGTAGCAGAGGGCGCTCGTGGCTGACGTCGTAAGAACGCCGCGCCGTGCGTGCATGGCGGCGCGCGGCGAAAGTAGGTGGCGCGCACTTCGTACTTGGGCGACACCACCATAAGTATCTAGATTAGTTCGCCTCCATGGCGAACAAACTTCAGTGATTTTCAGTTGTTGCATTCTAATATTTTACGGCATTAACGACCAACACAGGAAAATTTTATCGTCTATTCTTCTAGCATATTCAGGCGCAACGAATGTGAGCAGTCAGTACCGTATTTATTCTCTTAATGACGGGCTCGGTATCCTCTAATTGTGATTTGAAAAGTAAATAATTTTTAACTGAATGTCTGTATCTAGAAACGTGACAATAAAATGTTCGACATTAATGATTCATGTTCGAGACAACATGTTTGTTGTGAAAATTGTAGAAAACTATTAACGTGAACATTGATATAAAATAAATTGGAATACTAAGTGTTAAACCGGTAGTCGCTGGAAGTCTTTCCCATAAAACAATCGCCATTCATATAATAACAATACTGAATACATCACAGGGCAGCCTACCGCAATGCAGTAATTATCTATACGAAACAATCGTTGTAAGTGAGGATGTCCCAACGAAAGTATCCTTCTGTGCAATAACAACGTTGTTGGCATCAACTGCGTGTGAATCGCATGTGATTGCCAGCAGATTGGCAGCTGATGTGAATGTTGATCACTGGCGAATCTTCTTTGATTACTCCACTGCCACCTCGTGACTCTCATTTTGGCAACTGTCGCTATTGCGCAAGATATTCATGCTCGTTCTGTGCTTTTCCGATTGATATAAAGGAGTATACCATAACTTGTTTGATGAAAACTTTCATTAAATTCAAACACAATGCGCACATAGTAAACAATGTACTGTTTATGATAGATGATTCCTAGTTTTACCATTGATGCACTCACACATGTTACAGTCAATCACAACGCTTGCTGGAACCGTCGCAGTTATACTGTAAATTCGATAAACCCTATTCGCTAGATGAATGGGAACTTTATGCCAACCTCTTTTTATATATTTTTTTTATTTATTTATTTCATAACTTTGTTAGCAGTGGCTACAAAGAAGTACTGATATGTGTAAGCGAGATCCAGCAAACTCTTAACAGTACCATCAGTAACGGATATTACCAACAGGAAGATACTGTACTGCTACAACATGAAATTTAATAGGAATTTTTGCTAATTTCTTTTGCTTAAAGAGATGTAAACATCGCAGTAAATCAGAAAATCTTTATATACGGGGGAGTCATAAAACGAAAAATATTTTGTGTAAATTTTCACACACTGAGCTACAAATATAAATTCGTTTTCCACTTGTTCCTATGTCAATAAATGACAATGAAACTGAATGAAAAAAATCTGGACATATGAAGTGGACTTTTGGCTGTCACCACAGTCTAACACATACAGTCGCGACACTCACTGCTGTGAAAGTTGTTAGCAACTGACAGTTGCACCGACACTAGCGCTCCTAGCTGTGGGCAAGCCGCCGTAGGAGTGATGTTTGTTTGCAATTATTTTTGTACGTAATTAACGAAATCATTAGTATAATTTTTGCGTTACAAGAATTACCAAAATATAGGGAGATATACATAATACAAAAATGAATGTAAAAACAGCCTAATTTACTGGTTCAGTGGTATAACGAAAAACGTCGTCATGAACCAATACTTACGAATATGTGTATATTTTCAGCTTAATCTGCCGACAATAAGTAGAATATAAACATAAATTACTATTATGGTTAGTTCTTACTATGACAAAGAGTTTTTTGACGCGTAATAATTCGGTATGGCGTCTAATGATTCGCACTTTTTTACGCTTCACTCGTATTTCTTATAAGCGCAAATTCTTTTGAGTGTGATTACTTTATCTTAAGAAGACAATGTCTTTAAACTTCTTGCCATCTGTGCTTCAGCTGTAGCAACAATTGTGGAATTGTGTTCTTCTTTGTTGAAAACAGTTTGATTGCATTTTCCGTTTTCTTGCAACGTGTGTGACATTTTCCTTTCAGCTACAGTTACGATGGCTGAATTGTTATGTGAAATACTGTAGTTATGGCATTTTATATTCGTTTCCTTCTTTGCACCCTCACCGATTTTACTGGAATTCTATAAGAAAGATTTAGTGAGTACATAAGCGGCGTATATCTGCCATAAGGCTTCTTTTTCCTAGCCATTTTGCTATTTTAATAGCAAATTAAATTATTCAGTAATTCCTGTAGGTTACAAAATAATTGTAAACTGTGCTGCAAAGTACCTTTTCGTACCTTGACAGGGATCTTAGGAAACCTGAGAAAGACAAATATGGAACTACTTTTTTAATTATTACGTATTTTATGACGTTAACTAATGTAAAATGTAAAAACCAATATAAACGATACTATTCGCACTCATCCAGTATCATATTTAGAAATGCAGCTTTCCGGCCGCTTGGAGCGTTACTGTCGCAGTTTATAACAAAAATCTGCGGGAGTGTAGTGACTGTGTATGTGATATTACTGTGTGCCGACATTGACCAAGGAGGCAGATCGGCAACAGAGTATAGCATGCGAGTGTTGTAGGTAGTCTAGTCGCTCAAGAGAAGGCGAGGCGTGCGGCGTCAAGTGACGGTCTGCGTGACATTGTGATCAATGACAGCGCTCACATCTACCTCGTACCGTTTTCGCTGGCTGGTATTATGTATCGTGGCTAGTTGGCATAGGGAAAGGAACTTGTGCTCTGTTGCCGTATTGCCGATCTGTCCCCTTGGCCAATGTCGGCGCACAGTAACACCCAAGAGTCCACATTATATTTCCAGATATTTATAATTCAATTGAATTGACATTTATTGACATATCAACATGCGGAAAACGAATTTTTGTTTATAGCTCAGTGTGTGACAATTTGCACAAAATATTTTTCTTCGTTTATGTTTTACCCTGTATAACGCACAGTGTCCGTGTGTTTGTGTGTACGTATTGCATTCAAATCTGCAGTTTTGTTCCACTCTTTATGAAATTTTGCACATTTCAGCCGTAATTGTTAGGATCATGTACAACACATAGATCAAGACATATGACTTCGTAAACAATCAGATGCGAGAAAAAATACAATGTTGCGTATTTCCTCCTAAACCACTGGTACGGTTTCAACCAAATTTGATACAGATATTCCTTACTATGAGGTAACATACGACACATGGTTCAAGAGATGTGACGTCAAAAACAACCTGCCACGTAATACACTGTATGAGAATGAGAGTACTTGGCGACTTGCAACAAACTTTAAAGATAATTTCAAACATTTCTTATATTTTTCCTCGCTGACAACAACTGTAAAATGGTAAAAGGAAAAAGAGTTTCTCGCTTAATACTTTCTCGCTGCTCATGTACTAAAACTACAGCAGTCGGTGTAACGTTACAATTTATAATTCCTAAACTACAAATTGTAGCTGCAGGAAATTTTACAGACAGTATACACACATACAGCTGTATGAACCTTTGAATTTTATCATAGTACGACATATAGTTCAACAGATATGAGCACATAAACAGTAAAGTTCATGGAAAACCTCCACATCACGCACCGAGCTGTAATCTATTACTTCTTTACTACTAATTGTAATCGCAACAGATTTTACAGACATACAGCACTTAAACAAAATTATTATCCGAAAAAATATACAATTGTACAACTCAATAAATATGACATCATACTAATTTTATATGTGATTTGTGTTTTGATTACTATGTGTCTTTGTTAGGATGCTGCACTTATAACTTTGTACTTTGTAATAGACAGCCTTATTTATTATATATTCCCCGATAAATACAACAGGTTTTTTTATATTTTTTATTTATTTATTTATTTTTCTTTTTAGAAAAAAGGAGATGGACAGAGAGGGAAGGGATAAGAAAAGTACTAACTCAAGGCATGAATAGTTAAATAAATGCCCGGCCAACGCCGGGGTTTCAGCTAGTACTGAATATAACTTACGTCGAGTTTGCTACTAATCTGGTAGAGGCTTCATTAAAATGACTTCTAATTTTTAGGATATATGTGACTAGGTTTCAGTACTTTCAGAATGTTTACTTAAAATACAATCGTCTCGTCTTCTACCCTTCTGTTACAAGAGGAAACGGGTTATTTCAGAAGACCTTATAGCTTAAAGTAACTTGTACACAACACACTTTTCGTAGAAACAGGTGTCATCTGTACTGTCTTACAGTCGCTTCGGATATTGCACTTCAAATGTTTGTAAGTCTATGGGACTTCTTTGGCCATAAGTCCCTAGGCTTACGAACTACTTAAACTAATTTAAACTAACACCCATGTCCGAGGGAGGTCGCGAACTCCAGCGGCGAGCAAACGAGCGCTCCGCAGCATGGCTACCTTCTCGTCTACATTTGCATAATTTTTCTAGAAATGACATTTAAGTACCTGACAGAGTGTTTATCGAATGGCGTACATAATATTAATACATACCGTTCAAATCTCGGATAGCGCGTGGGTTACAGGAAAACGTAAATCTTTCCATTTTCGATCTAATTTATTTCAATCTGGTAATCTATGTGTGGCTTAACAAAATATGTTGACATTTGGAGGAGAAAGCTTCTGAAAGAAATTTTGCTAATAGCTCTCGCTGCGATGAATAATGTCTTTCTTTCAATGTTTTTCTCCCCAAATCATGCATTGTGACCCTCTCACCCCTATATCACAATAACACAAAACGAGCTGTATTTCTCTGAATTATCTCTACGTCATCTGTCGGTACGACTTCGTGGGGAACCCCATAATGCGCATCAGTAGTCCAAAATAGGACGCTCAAGGTAGGCAGTTCCTTTAGTAGATTTGTTGCATCTCCTAAGTGTTCTGCGGAAAACACGAACGCTTTGGTTCGCCTTCCTAGGTTCGCAGTTTTCATAGATTTATTGTGTAAATGAAGTTTGGCGGATTTATTTTAGTGCTGGTAGTGATGACTCAATATTCCTCATTATTTAGGACAAACTGCCAATTTCCGCAACATGCATACATCTTATCGGAATAATTTTGCAGTAATTTTAATCTTCTGTTCAGTTTAGTAAGCGATAAACGAAACATCATCCACGAAGAGTGTAAGTGACCTGTTCAGATTGTCTCCTAAATAATTTATAAAGGCAGGTATCACTTCTGTTGTGATTAAAAAATTTGTATACCAACAGCCGTAAGTTTTGGTCTTTTCCCATCGGTTACGACACTCAAGTAGTGTCATCTTCAGGCCAAATCAATGACGCCTATTTTGTACATATGTCGTCAATGGTGCCGTATTTCACCAGAAACCACAGTTCATGGTTCTCATTGTGTGTCCTTTTGCACATCAGATGTGAAATTTGGCATCAATGAAGAGTACAGGATGGACATCATTGGTTTGGCCTATAGGTGACAGTTCTGGAGTGTCGAAACCGGTAGCAAAGAAATAAAAATAAGAATATCATTCAACAAAAATTTCGGCTGTTGGTAAATAAATATTTTGACTCTCAACTTTTAGCAGCCACACTCTCACACTCCAAGACACTATTGAGGTACATACAGACGTGGAATGGCCGCGTGGTCTAACGCTTTATGCTACGGACTGGGCGACCGTTGCCGCAGGATGTTCGAGTCCTCCATTGGGTATCGGTGTGGGTGTTGTCCTTAGTTAGTTTCAGTAGTTTATAAGTCTTGAGAATGATGGCCAATGCAGTTCAGTTAATTGGTTTAGAGACATCTGAAAATTTGGTCTACAACCAGATATCACTTCTCTTTCCCGGCAGAATAGCCGTACGCACTAATGCGACAGCAGCGGTGCGCGCGGCCGTTCGCTGTCGGATGTTCGAGTCCCCCCTCGGGCATGGGTGTGCGTATTGTTATTAGGATAAGGTAGTTTACGTAGTTTATCGTTTTTGGGAACGGACTATTTATTTGCAAGTACCTCAGATGCTTCTCTACACTAGGCATTTCCTGCAATGGCCATGACACGCGTCAATGGGAACAATTTCGTTAACGGCCCTGACATGAGCGTAGAGTGCAAAGAGAAGTCTTTCATAATACTGAGCACGGCTTAAAGACCGTGCGCTTTCTGCATCATTTGGCGTGTCTCTGTAAACGTTTTCTTGGATTTGTCGCGAAATTTAGTACAGACGCAGACATTTTGCTTCATTAAATCTGCATCTATAAATTTACAAAATGTGCGACACAACATTCTGCCGAATACAGCACTGAACTAACAAACAGACGAAAATTACTAAAACCTCTGTAAGTCACACATTTAACACAGGCGTTTGCAAGGATTCCAACGGTATTTCGCACCAATACTTCGTAGTGCACTGTTTAAGCTAGGAAATAAAATAATATCGCAAAAATACTCTAATGCAAATATATGAAAAATTTGTGCAAAATTCTACTAGGAGAAAATTTTATAAATTATGCTTTTAACGAGGACTTTGAAATATGTTATTTTGAATGGAAGCTAACAGTAATCTTTTAAATGCTTTATAAAAATTAAATTTTATACATAAACAGCCACACTCCCGTATCATATCTACACTACAGTAAATTATCAGTATTGATTTGAGTATTTTACAGTACATTATATAATACTACATATTCATGCCTCGTTAATGTATCGGATTTGACAACATGACATCCTGGATCCGGAATGCAAAATAAAAATAAAAACCATTAGTCTTGACGGATGTATTTGTATCTAGCCTAAAGCTTACACAGACGTTCTTCATACATATAATGCAGAATACTGCACTTTGCACCACTTATGTAACGTTTTTCAATTTTCCACAAATTTTTAATATGGTGCGCCCATTTTAATGGAAGATTTTTTCTTTCTTTTATATGTTCCTTTTCTGTTTCACTGGCTGTAGGAGTTCGTTCCATTTTCTTCCTTAAAACAAATTTATCCTTTACTTATTAAAAGGCACAAACATACACAATCTGCATTTGATAAGAATAAGGGAACCACATACACCGGGTCAGTAATGAGGTAAAGTAGCTGTGAGGGGAAAAAATGAGTGACACATGATTATGGGCTGTTCAAAACTGAAGCTTGTGTTTTTAGCACCTATTGTTTGATTTTGTAGAAGTTTACTTTCGTATTCTGGGAGGGAAGAGGGCATTCCGTCTGTTTCAGTGACATATTGTTTAGGCTTGTTTGTATTTATAGCATAACTGGGATCTCTCTGCCCCAATGCCAGCTTTAACAAGGCTCAAAAGAACATAGTCCTACACGCACTCGCCATCTCTTCTTGGAGAGGGAATTAAAGGTGAAATAATAGTTAAAAAGTCGTTTGTTTCTGTATCTGAGTGTAGTCGCATTTTTGCGAATAGTATTTTAAACTTTGTCACATTCTTGACCTCGAGAAGCATAAAGCGACAAAAGCGAGTGTGACTTAAACCCTGCTCATAGGCACGAAATGAACGCTCCGACATACCGGGTTATCAAAAAGTCAGTATAAATTTGAAAACTTAATAAATCACGGAATAATGTAGATATAGAGGTAAAAATCGACACACGTGCTTGGAATGACATGTGGTTTTATTAGAAAAAAAAATCAAATATATCCGACAGGTGGCGCTTCGTCTGATCAGAAAAGCAATAATTACCATAACAAATTAAAGCAAAGATGATGTTCTTTGCAGGAAATTCTCAATATGTTCACCATCATTGCTCAACAATAGCTGTAGTCGAGCTGTCCGATCGGACGATGAATGCCAGTCTTGTTTAAGCAAGTGTATTACAGCACCGGTAGATACACTGTTACTGAAACATTCAACTCCAGATTAATCTGGGGTAAAACCTATGACCTAGAAGGATTTTAGTAGTGAGAGCTGCTGCGACTCTGATAAATGTTTTTACTCCTTCAAATTTTTATTTTTTATTGATTATTATTATTTTGTTCTAATAAAACCCCATGTCATTCCAAGCATGTGTGTCAATTTTTACCTCTCTCTCTCTACATTATTCCGTGATTTATAAAGTTTTCAAATTTATACTAACTTTTTGATCACCCGGTATTTTGTATCTGCCATTGCTCTTTCTACGCATTTCTCGCGAAAATACCTTGCGAATAAAACTGGGGAGACTAGAGCTTACTTCTAGGTTTACATGTGGTATTTCCTTAGCTTTACAAACATCTGAATACGTTCTGAACAGGGTCTGTCGGAGATAAACAGAAAAGGCGACGATGTTATTAAGGTGCACTAAGTGTAGCTTTAAGCCGGCTCACGGAGTATAGCAGCAGATCTGTATGTAAATAACACGGGCGGAGATAGAAGAACCCGTCGACCTCTCTGGAGGGCAGGCAGCGCGGTAACCAGAAGCCGTCCTTGGGGATGGCTGTTTAGAAAGCAGAGCCTGTTATAATAACTAGATGTCCACCGAACTCGATCAATTGTCGTTAGCGAGCCTCGGTGAAGCGCACGAGGCCTCGGCGCGGCCTCCAGTCGGCCCAGCGATGGCGTTGCCCAACGGCTGACCTCTGACCCACCGGTTAGCCCGCGGCACTTCGCTGCTTGCGGCTGCCTAGCGCCCCACTCTGCAGGGCCCACGGTGGTGCTTCGCGCCACGCCGACGTTGGCCGTCGGTTAATTTGGCTATCGGTGCGCCAGCTTCTAGGACTGAGGTGCTCAACCCGTCGACCGCGATCGACCAGTCAATCACCATGGCTTTAAGAGTCGGTCTTCCAAAACGTATTTCCTGAAATGAGCTGTTCTGCAAAATGCCAATTTGTTGATAAACAGTTTTCGCGCGGTATTCGCAGGTGGTAAACCTGAAAACATCGTCGTCGCCTCTTTGGTCTGCTTCTGCATTTCACCGCCTTAACTTTACTTTTTCGTGTCCGGATATTTGATTCAAAGTCTTTCAGCCCAATATCGGACCAAGTCCAATGCTTCTGTCTTCTCAAGCCACAGTTCATCAAAGGTACATCTCGTGGATCAGATAGAACACTGTAGAAGATGTTCCATATCTTGAACTTCATCGGAGTCGGACTTGTTGTGTCCTTCTTTGAAACCCCATTTGACTAGATTTACTTTGACTGGTGCTACACCTTAAAAGTAGTGTGTGTGTTGTGTTTGAAATGATGCTATTTAGGTAGTTGGTGTTGGGCGAGCGTGTCACTGTTTTTGTTAAAAGACCGTTCCCACTAAAATTCACAAGTAATTGTTCTGTTGTGGTTTTCGTTACAAAATAATTTGACTTAGCAATGAGACTTAGTACCTTCCTTTGCCCTGTTAGAATAAATTGCAACTGACATGGAATGCAATAATCTTGCGTATATGTGGTTTGGTTTGGTGCGCAACGGATAACACTTTAAATTATACAGTAATTAATAAGTTGACAGTAATTAAAACTCGTAATTGGTGTACACATTAATCTCGTGTGTGAGAAACAATGTGAGCAAATGAAAAATTCATATCTGTTAACATGCACCATATACCAATAACCAGACTAAACAAGCACAATTCGACTGCGAGAGCCAACACAAAGAGCGTGCTACTACTATGAGAATTTTCTCGCTAGAATAAACAAGAAGTCATACAAAGATATTTGAGATCATTTGGATACCAAAATCACTGCACTTGATAATGTGCCTATCTGAACAAAAATTACCACACTGATTCAACGTACTAAACAAAAATGTCCTACAAATCTGGTAATGGTTTCAAGTATCACTCACTGCAAATATTTCTTATCTCTTTAGTTGATCTACTTCTCTTCTGATCAGACAAAGCACATTAACTGTTACTAACATTAATTGACTTCATAATTTGAACTTTCTTTAAGACTGAGAAAATCTCTAAGAACTTTACTGGATATACGAACAAACTACTTCCTGCTCTCATTAATAGACCAATTGATCATGACAAAATGCCTACACTGAACTGTTCTAATTAGCACATGAATTTACAGACACAATAAATATGCAACACTATCACAAGAAACAATGACCAGGACGGATAGCAATTGAAACTGGTTAAGTGAAAATTATTTTGCATACTCCTTTCAACTGTTCTGATACGATTTAGTGTTCCCCAAATCTTCCAGTTCGATGTACTGCCGCTGGGCATTTCTCGTAAAGTAGGCTAGTCCTTCGGGGATTCATTCAGCTCACTAGCGAGGAATCCCTTGCGTGATTTAAGTCTGCTGCGTCCACATGAAGAACCATGCAATGGGTGGCGCACGTCGAACGACTGTTTGAATATTTCTGTGTGTTCACACGCAGTTGTTCTGGATTCAGAAAATGAGAACCTGTTGCTTTATATATTTTCACAAGTGGTGCGGGTTTCACGCATCCTGTTGTTAGCTTGCATGTTTCATTTAGGACTGTTGTTGTTGTGGTCTTCAGTCCGCAGACTGGTTTGATGCAGCTCTCCACGCTATCCTGTCCTGTGCAAGTCTCTTCATCTGAGAATACGTTCGACAACCTACATCCTTTTGAATCTGCTTACTATATTCATCCCTCGGTCTCCCTCTGCTGTTTTTACCCCACACGATTCCTTCTAAGTTGATAATTCCTTGATGTCTCAGAATGTGTCCCACCAATCTATCCCTTCTCTTAGTCAGGATATGCCAGAAACTCCTTTTCTCCCCGATTCGGTTAAGCACCTCCTCATTAGTTACGTGTTCTACCCACCTAATTTTCATCATTCGTCTAAAGCACCACATTTCAAAAGCTTCTATCATCTTTTTATCTGAACTCCTTATCGTCCACGTTTGACTCCCATACAATGCTACATTCCAGACAAATGCTTACAGAAACGACTTCCTAACATTTAAATTAATATTGGATGTTAACAAGTTTCGCTTCTTTAGAAACACTTTTCTTCCCATAGCTATTCTGCATTTTATATCTTCTTTACTTCGGCCATTAGAAGTTATCTTGCTATCCAAATAACAAAACTCATCTACTACTTTTATTGTCTAATTACCTAATCTATTTCCTTCAGCATCGCTTGATTTTCTGACATTTCATTTCATTACCTTCGTTTTACTCTTGTTAATGTTCATCTTATATCTTGCTTTCAAGACACTGTCCATCCCATTCAATTGCTCCTCCAGATCTCTTGCGGTCTCTGACAGAATTACTATGTCATCGGCAAACCGAAAAGTTTTTATTTCTTCTTCCTGCACTTTAATGCCCTCTCCAAATTTCTCCTTCCATTCCTTCACTGCCTGCTCAATGTACAGTTTGAACAACATTGGGGAAAGACTACAATCCTGTCTTCCTCCCTTCCCAAACTCTGCGTCCCTTTTCTGCCCTTCGACTCTAATAAAACCTGTCTGGTTTTTGTAAAGGTTGATAAAATTCTTCGCTCTCTATATTTTACCCCTGATACCTTAAGAATTTGGAGGAGTGTATTCCAGTCGACATTGCCAAAAGCTTTCTCCAAATCGACAAACGCTAAAAACGTAGGTTTCTCTTTCATTAGAACTGTATTGACGTTTTTGGCATGTGTTCATCGGGTCAATACAGGGCATGCATATTCTGCCGTGGAAAAGCGGAGTGCTTGAGCAGTTCTTCGTAATACAGTCGATCTGGCTCCCCACATACTGTTCATCAATTTCCTGAAGATATTGTTCCTGGCAGCAAATTTTTGACAGGTCTTTCCACAGTGGTATTTGTACGTCTTTCAGAATACAGAATTCAGCGTTCACCTGGCGACGCATTTGGCAGCAGCGAGGCGAGGCAGTTCTGTCGCACTACGCGAGACAAAAAAATTAAATATTTGCAGAGCTTATGGGACTGAAGTACGGGTCATCAGTCCCTAAACTTACAAACTACTTATGAACTAGCTTATACTAAAGACGGCACTAACATCCATGCCCGAGGGAGGATTATTACCCCCGACGGGGAACGGCCTCGTGCATCGTAGCATAGCCTCTCAATGCGCTCAGCCGCTCCGCCGCGGCTGAAGTTAATAATCTATGGAAGAAAGAGACTTGGCTATACTATGGTGGTATTCAAGGACAAAACTGATATATGATTCACGCATTCTCGTATCTACGGAATGTTAATCGATGTTACGAGTTGTAAACTATTATCACGTTGAGATCAGCAATAAAGGTCACGAATAAAACGTAAGCAATTTTTTTACTCATTCACTGAGCGAGATCATTCCTTAGATCTGGATGTGTATGTCGTATTACGAAGAGACCTATCAACCTGGAACAGCTAGAACCTGTACACAGTCAATTTTAAATATCTCTCACTATTTAGCATCAGAGAAAAGCACGCAATTCTTACGCCGTAAAGCGGTATTGATAGTGATCTACTTTGATTGTACAATCAATGATCGACATCCCGGTGTACTACTGAAGTTTATCTGTGACTGGTTTTCAGAATCGATGAGACTGTGACTTCGATGCAGTGAACCAGAATCGGTGACTTCGTAACATCTTATAGAGCTACAGGAGAATTACAGCAAACCTTAACCCGTTCTCTTTCAGCTCACTCAGAATATCAACATAGTCATTCCCCTCAGTTAAAACACTGAACATTATCTGATCAACTAATTTTGACTATGAAGTTTATTAACTGAGAGATCGAATTTTAGGACTTCGATTATTTAAACTATAAGGTACTGACACCAGAGACCTTTTCTTCTTTTATTTATTATTCTTTCCCAACTTCAAATCAGAAGCATTTGTTGATAGTGAGTTCAGGAGGAAGAAACTTTCTGGTCTTAAAAGTGCATTATAATCACAGCAGTCGTTTTTTGGAAAGCATTTTGACGATGGCACAGTTGTTGAGGGGTACTTTCTGGCAGCTAGTGAATCTTTGTTTTCCATCTTCCAAATCAAATCAGAAATAATATCACCCAAGAGAGACATGCCTCTCTCACGATCAACTGAAACAAGCAAAGTGGAATTAATGGCAGAAAATATAAAAGATCAACTGACAGATTTGTAATCCTGCTTGTGTTCTTATTGCAGATAGACGAGTCAAGAGATCAAAAATATCATTTTTAGTATTTGTAGGTTCAGGGTGCTACTTGCAAATCAGTCTCACATTCAAGTATACGTTGTGAGTGATATTCTACAAGTAATGAGATTTGTGTGTGTTGTATTTTAATTTTTTTTGTGGTCATAATGCTAGCATTGGTAGCACACGTTACTGAAAGTCACTACTTTGGCCCAACTCACCTGATAAACAACTGCGTCAACATCATGCAGATTTCCAGAGTGTGTAGAAAAGCAAGAGAGGTAGCCCTATTGAAACCAGGAAAGGAACCAACAGATGTCAAAAGCTTTCGTCCAGTATCCCTGCTGTGCGATCTGTTCAAGGCCCTCGAGAGAATGGTACTTACAGATTATCCAATCATGTATGCGAAGTCCTAAGGTCTGAACAATCTGGATTTAGGCCAGGACGTTCATGTACTGTGCAAATCTTGAATTTAAACCAGCATATTTGAGATGAATACGAAAGAAAGCAGGCGACTGGCGTGGTTTTCGTTCTTCTTGGCGCAGCCTACGATACCATTAATCATAGTAGAATGGTTCATAAGTGTTATCAGACTACTAAGGACTTTGAACTTTCAAGATTTGAGCAGTAAATACTACATGTCAGGCGCTGTTATGTCGCATTGCTAGGTAAAAGCAGCAGATGGAGAATCCATCCTCAGGGCAGTGTTTTGGCTCCGGTGTTTTTCAACATACACACAAATAACCAGCTAACGCACCTCGATGTCAGATAGGTCATGTATGCTGACGACACGGCTGTGGCCGACCAAGGAAGCTACTTCGAGGACGTGAAGTTAAGAAGAGCTCTGGAATTACTTGGTAATTGCTATCACCAGAACCATTTGAAAACCAACCCAGCTATGACGCAAGTCTGCAGTTTCCACCTGAGAAATAAGGAAGCTATGAGAAAATTCCATGTAAGCTGGAAAGGCCAAGAGCTGGAGCACTGCTACCCTCTCAAATACTTATGTGTGAAGCTGGGCAGAACCCTGTCATTCAAACAGCACCGTTTAGACACTAAAAAAAAAATTCAGCGCTAGGAACGATATCATTCGTAAACTGACGAATACACACTCGAGTGCTGACCCACAAGTGCTTCGAACATTAGCTATGACACTTGTCGGCAGCTGACTGCCGCGCTTCTGTGGAAGAATTCTGGCCACGTGAAACATATCAACGTGGCCGTAAATGAGTCAGCCCACATCATACTGGGGTTTCTGAGAACCATGCAGACAGAAAACGTCTACCCTCTGTAGGGATAGCTCGCCCTAGCATACGGCGGCAACTAGCTGCCGAGGTAGAGATGAAGAGACAAGTGATAGATAATCATCACCCCTACATGGGTACCAACAATAGCCTAGGCGGCTACGCTCAAGAAGGAGCTTCCTCTGGACGGCAGAGCCAATTGATGCCACTATCGAAGAGAGTAGGCTTCAGCTAGGCCCTGAAAGAACAACTTGTAGCTAGAGGTAACAAATCTTTTACAACCAGGAAGGCTCTCAACAGGCTGAGGAAAATGTTCAAAGGTTTGTCAAGCTTATGGGATTCAACTGCGTGGTCATCAGTCCCTAAACTTACAAACTACTTATTAACTAGCTTATACTAAAGACGGCACAAACATCTATGCCCGAGGGGGGGGGGGATTCGAACCCCCGACGTGGAACGGTCTCGCGCATCCGTAGCATAGCGCCTCAATGCCCTCGAACGCTCCGCCGCGGCCAGGCTGCAGACTGGGGTCTCAAACTGCAAGTTCAACCTTTCCAGATGGGGCTACCTCGACGGGGAACCTCTGTGGGAATATCCACCCGGAGGACCAATTACTGACGTGCTGAAAACTCATGTTGTACCCCTAGATTTACAGCTAACTAATGACAAGGCCATCTGTGTAGCTGATTATCGGGCAAGAAATATCTAAATTTTAAAACTTATTACATGGACCCACAATGGATTGTAAAGAATGGTGTTATGGGCACGGAAAAAAACCCTTGCATTTCAGTACCTCTTAAAACAGCATGATCTTAATAGTAGTCGTGTACTACAAGACAACAAAAAGCAACGAATTTTTATGGTCATTTAAAGTTTTTAGGATGGGCTTAAACCCCTCTTCTGGGAATGGTCGCTACTGAAGATAGATTGATATTGCTTGGGTTAAGTTAAAAGTTGTACGTGATGTTTACAAGTTGAATCTGTCGTTTAATAAGACAACAAAAGTAGTTTATTTTAAAGTTACTCATTCAAAACCTGATCTGATATTAGTTGC
This sequence comes from Locusta migratoria, assembly GCA_026315105.1. Taxonomy (NCBI): domain Eukaryota; kingdom Metazoa; phylum Arthropoda; class Insecta; order Orthoptera; family Acrididae; genus Locusta; species Locusta migratoria. The sequence goes on from CM048751.1 coordinate 172,049,662, forward strand.
AGTCCAAATAGTTATCAAAACTTGATGTTTAACAGTCAAGATCATTAAGTCATCAAATAACTTCATTAAAATTTAACTGTACACGAACATTGTTCATTAACACAGTAATTTGGTTTAATTATGGTCCTGATATTGATGTATATAGTGTTAAATAAGAAACAGTGCATTAAACTGATTATGTGCGCAACAGATCTTTTAACAAAGCACATATGACATGTAAGCTGCATGAAACACACACTGACTATACTCAAAAAATTTGGCTGCGAGAAAGATATTAAAATGTTCGACTACGAGAATTTTATGCAGATCAGTACCAGATTATCAAAACTCACTATCATACTCAATTAACTGCAGCGTTGCATAACAATCATTTACTACGTTACCAATAAACAAATCTGTTCAACAAGATTACCAAAATCAATACCGCACTTTAAATCCACAAATAAGTAATTATCAAATAAAGGAAGTAGGTTAATCTTCTAAGTAAATGATACAGGAAAGAAAGGTCAGTTTTGTTACTTATTATTAATAATCACCACAACATTACCTAAATAATACAACCTTTTCATAATTACATGAAATGCTATTACTTTCATTCCAAAGGTGGTACAACCTTTCTCACAATTATATGAAATGCAATATATTCCAAATACAATCAAACGAAATCGCTGGCACTGCAGCCTCTGCTCTACATCGGAGCCACATACGCAACACAACTGCTCTCTAAGCGAGCTCAACCACAAGTTTGACTTTCTGTCTCTACGCACGAGCTACAATGCTATGCGATACATAATCTTTGCCAAAGATGAAACTTCACAACTTCACAGATTTATGTACACATATCGATACACACAGTAGATGCGATATTATACATTTTCTTGCAAACAAGTTACTCGACACAAAACAGGAGGCACAATATTAGACATGTTAAAAATTCAGCAATATACGTATTCTATGGAGACGTTTCAAAGTCAGTAGATCTCTGTATGGACTAAACTTCTCATAGTAGGTCTGAAGCCTAAAACGTTGGCCACCCCTGTTCTAGAGGGTCGCTGGGTCTGCCAGAGGCACGCGACGGCTGCGCTACGTGCCAGTCCTGGTGGCCGTGGCGCAACGCATCTAGTCGGCGACTCGCCGCGCTGACGTAGTAGAGCCTGATTGTGCAACGGAACGGACAAGGGACAAAAAGGTTCCGTATTGTTGGCTGTCGCTGAGTTAGAAAAAAGCGCCGTACCAGCTTACGGCCTAATGAGACGGCACACGCGGTCAACACACGTGACTATTGTCTGCCTAGGAAAGGCGCACACGTCAGTAGTTCCACCCGACCATTTCCAGTAGTCATCAGATTAATTTGTCCACTGAACTCATGGTGCTGCGGCGCAGTGGCCAAGAGCATTGAGGCGATAAGCTGCGATGCGCGAGACCGTTCCCCGCCGGGGGTTCGAATCCCCCACTCGGGCATGGATGTTTATGTCGTCTTTACTATAAGATTGTTCATAAATAGTTCGTGTGTGTGTGTGTGTGTGTGTGTGTGTGTGTGTGTTGATGGAAATGAGGGATCAAAAAACGAGGTCATCAGTCCCATAAGTGGATCGTAAGTTTACGGACTGATGTCCCCGGAGTTAAGTTCAAATGTTTGTAGAGCTTATGGAACTTAACTACGGGGTCATCAGTCCCTAAACTAACAAAATACTTATGAACTACCTTATACTAAGGACGGCACAAATATCCATGCCCGAAGGGGGATTCGAAACCCCGACCATAGTGGCCGTGCAGACTATGACTCCGCGGCCGGTGGAGTTAAGTCCCTTAAGCTTAACAAACATTTGAACGTTTTTAACTCATAGTCTTTCAATACTTTCGCCATAAGTATCGTCGTTAGGCTAATGTCACTCCGGTCGATAATAAACGCGTCTGAAATAATCTAAGTGCCAGACTTTAAAGCCCTTTCTATACGAGACGTGCAACAGGCACAAGGAAGCCGTTATCAGCTGCAGCGCCCCTAGCGATAGACCGTCGAACTGCAAAGAAGCGCTGAAACGGTATGCATTTGTTGACTCGTCTGCACGCGTCTACTTCGTTTGTTGTCAACTTACAGCAAATGAATCGGCGCGTTAACATCCATCATATATTGTGATGATTAAAACATTTGTGTTTTATACTGGTACTGTGAAACTGTATGTAATTGGTTATGTCCAGTTCATGCGTAACTACGTCGCTCCCATGTGTTAACGATCTCATTATAAAATGCGATTACATACTTCCAGCCCCTGCGGTTTGAGGCGCCTGTGTATATGATGAACAAGCTCAGGTGTCTATACATAGACCGTTAACATTGATAAAGCTTCAAGTAATGCTCACAAAAAAACAATTATTTCATCCGTTAACTACAGCATATTTCAGGAAAAATAGAAAATATTTTAGAAGATGGTAATATAGACGATCTTAAGTTAAAATTTCATGTAACGTGTGTCCTATTTTTATTGGGTACAGAGATACAGCTCATGGGATATACATCAAACTTATATTTTGACTGATTCTCTCGTCGGTTCTTGGTACATCACCATTCTTATTTAAGTAATCGGTTTTCGATGTAGTTGGAACTCAGAATATGTCCTAGTAAGCCGGAAACCGGGTAAGTTGAAATGAACGTGTAGAATATACACAAAATCCTACCAAGAACCGACGTATAAATCAATGAAAATTTCTTGATTTACATTTGCTCAACGTTTGTTTAGATTTCATATTAACAGCTATATCACTGTAGGCTATTCAATAAAAATTGTACACAGTATTAAATTTTTAATGCAATTCCTCTATACTACCACCTCCTAAAATACCACTGAGTCGAAAAACTACATTCCTCTTGGCGGGAGACAAGTACACATTTCTCAAACAAATTCCCGACTGGGCTTCGTTTGTCAGCTGGGTTCCCCATTCGCGAAGCACTGTCATACGCGTGAGAATAGGATCCATCCTATTCCGTCTACTAGCGATCGTATGCGTGCATCTTGTGCAAGTGGACGCGTCTACACTGTACGCGGACGGCGTAACCGGTGCATTATGGGTAATGTCGTAAGCTCTCACTTCCCGTGTAGAAAGGGCTTAAACGATTATAATCTCAGCGGATGAAGTCGCGCGTACTTACGTGGGTTCCTCACGAGCGACGAAAATCGGTGGCTCCTGCACTTCTGTTGCAACCCGCGATAAGAGACACCTCTCGTGATTCTTAGGAGTTCGAAGAGAATTCAACTTGTTCTCTGAAATCTACGGAAAAGACAGGACTAAGAGGTAGTAACTATGGATGTGATATTAGAGATACGTTTTGCAACTACTTCAGCTCTGAGAAAGGATCAGTTCCTTGGCAAAATGTATGCATTGTCGGCAAAGATAACTAGACATCTACAGATGAGATTCAAATGTTCACATGTTTGTAATCCTATGAGACCAAACTACGTTGGTCATCAGTCCCTAGTCTTACAAACTACTTAAACTAACGTAAGGACAACACTCCCATCCATGCCCGAGGGAGGATTCGAATCTCCGACGCGGGAAGCCGCGCAATCCGTAATGTGGCGCTCCAGACCGCTCGGCTATCTACAGGTGAGGATGTTATTGTGTCGTAAACTGTATTTAGTTTTATTAATAGGTGATACATTTCATGTTCAAATTGCCTTTTTTTTTTTTTTTTTTTTTTTTTTTTTTTTTTTTTTTTAAAAAAAAAACAGCTTATGGGACTTAACTACGGGGTCATCAGTCCCTAAACTTACAAACTACTTATCTACTACCTTATACTAAGGATGGCACAAATATCCATGCCCGAGGGGGGATTCGAACCCCCGGCCGTAGTGGCCGTGCAGACCGTGACTGGAGCGCCTCAGTCCCCTCGGCCACCGCGGCCAGCAAATTGTCTTGTTACACTATATGCTTAATGACCTAGATACATAATGCTACGAATACTATAACAGGAATAGTGTTCTTTCAATCAGCCCTACGTGGTTTCCAAGTTCTACATCTATTCATATACTCAGCAATCAAACCTAAGGTACGTGGCAGAGGGTACACTGCACCACTACTAGGCGTTTCCATTCCTATTCTATTCCAAATAGAACGAGATAAAAAAGAATGTCTATATGCCTTCTTACGAGCCCTAATTTCTTTTGTCTCTCTGATCACTACGCGAAATGTAAGTAGGTGGCATCAAGATCATACTACACCCAGCTTCAAATTCCGGCCCTCTAAATTTCCTCAACAGAAATTCACGAAAAGAACGTCGTCTTTCCTCCAGCGATCCCCAGTTGAGTTGCCGGCGCATTTCCGAGTCACTCGCGCATTGGTCGAACATACCGTAACAAACCTAGCTGCTCGCCTCTAAACCGCTTCTATGTCTTCCTTTAAATAAATCAGCTGCGGGTCCCAAACACTTGAGCAATACTGAAGACGTGGTCGTACAAGCGTTTTATACGCGGTCTCCTTTACATATGAAGTACTTCGTCCCAAAATTCTCCCAATGAACCGAAGTCGGCTGTCCGCCTTACTCACAACTGTCCTTACATGTTCCTTCCATTTCATATCGCTCTGTAATGTTACGCCTAGATATTTGTACGACGCGACTGCATCAAGAAGCTATTAATGATGTATTCGAACACTATGGGATTGTTTTTCCTACTCATGCGCATCACCTTACATTTTTTTACAATGAGAGCTAGCTGCCATTCTTCGCACCAACTAGAAATTTTGTCTAAGTCATCCTGTATGCTATTACAGTCAGTTACAGACGACACCCTCCCATACACCACAGCATCATCAGTAAACAGCCGCAAATTACAACTTACTCTGTCCATCAGATCATTTATATAGATAGAAAACAATAGCGGTTCTATCATACTCCCCTGGGGCACACCTGACGATACACTCGTCTCTGATGAACACTCGCCCTCGAGAACAACGTATTGCGTTCTATTACTTTCCACAAGTCACCACCCGTTAAGGGGCGTCCATTAATTACAGATGTTCAAATGTTTGTTGAGCTTAAGGGACTTAACTGCGGGGTCATCAGTCCCTAAACTTAGAAACTATACTAAAGAGGGGGGGGGGGAATTTGAACCCGGGACCGCAGCGGTCGTGCAGACTGTCACTGGCGCACCACAGACCGCTCGGCCACTGCGGCCGGCCATTAATTACATGAGATGATTTTGGCGTTTATCCGACCACCTCTCCACCCGTCCTTTTTCACGACATTTAGCTCGATTCCCTCCACCCTCCATAATCTCACGCGAGATATTTAAAATGCCTTTTTCAGTGTAAATACTTTACTCTGTGCTGGATTCATTTGGGTTTATTAAAAAAATCCTGATTGTTTGAGACATCTGACTAGTTAAGGCTCGTATAAATACGAGGGGGAGTTGGAAAATAAGTTTCTCCTGTTGACTGTGCTCAGAGTTGTGTATGAAGGGAAATAAATACAATGATACTATACAGATAGGACAAATTTTTATTTTTCTACATAATTCCAAGTGCAATGAGACATTTGCCATACCTTTTTATAACGATCAAAAAGCCTTCCAGAAGAAAACCAGTGTTTTGTATACGAAAGGAGCGTTGAACAGCTTGTCTGACGTCAGAATTGCTTCAAAAGACATATCTTTATTTTTCTACATAATTTCCAAGTGCAATGAGATATTTGTCATAGCTTTTTATAACCTTCAAAAAGCCTTCCAGGAAATATTAGGGCGTTGCATACGGAAGAAGCGTTGAACGGCTTGTCTGACGTCAGCATTGCTTCCAAAGCGCCTTCCGCCGAGACTCTTCTTCAGAGCTGGAAAAGAGATAGAAGTCACTTGGTGCGAGATTAGGACTGTGTGTTGGATAGTGTAGGCGCTCAAAACCAAGAGTTGCAACATGGTTTTGCGTTGCAGTCGTCGAGTGTGGTCTCGCATTGTCATTAAACAGCAGAACGCCAGATTTGAGAAGGCCATGCCGCTTTCTCCGAACCATCTGTTTCAGTTTCGACAGAGTGGCGCAGCATTGATGGTTTCATACTCCTAAAAGTTCAAAAACTCTTTTAGCGTCCCAGAAAACGGTGAGTATCACTTTACCTGAAGTCGCAGTGTTTTTGAATTTTTTTCGGACAAGTGATAACGGATGTCAGCACTCCACAGCCGTTCAATGCTTCTGCCGTATGCACGGCCATGATTTTGTTTCCTAGACGGCTTTTTGAAGCTTATAAGGCGGTTTCACAAATGTCTCAAACTACTTGGAAATTACTTAGAAAAGTAAAGATGTGTCTTATGTTTAGCCGCCGTGGAATAGTCAAGCGATCTAAGGCGCCTCGATGCGAAGCACGCGGGTGTTCGTCATCGGAGGTTCGAGTCCTCCCTGGAGCATGGGCGTGTCTGTGCGTTGTCCTTAGGTTAGTTTAAGTAGTGTGCAGTCCTAGGGACTAATAACCAAGCAGTTAACTCCCATAGGTTTACAAACGTTTGAACATTTTCTTATCATTAATGTTTAATTCTATTTTTTTCCTTTCATACACATCTCTGCCGACAGTCGATAAGACAAACTTATTTTCCAACCCCCCGCGCAGTACAAATAATGCAATATATAAATAAAATCTTGAATGGTTAAATAGAAATTCTTTCATTAAAAAGAACTGTAAAATTATATCGCTTTAAGCATCAAATTTTTAATAATTTCATTCATGTTCTCTTGGGGACAAAAGTACAGAAGATGTGGAAGATTAAGAATAAATAGTATTTCCTGTGGTCGAAAATCGACCAATTGTGTTTATAATGGTTACTGTGGGTAAAATTTTACGTTTCATGTCGGCGGCCTCGCGTGATTATGTTGGCAACATCAACAACACGATAGAAAATCTTTTCCCATTTGTTCGAACCACATAGAATGACTCGATTAGTGTATCGTACAGACCATGAAGTAAAAAATGTTGTTCCTGCTTTATGGTTGACAGGTTCTTGTATGTACCCTCGTCCGCTCAGTAAAAATAATTGCCCTCGTAAACCGAAGATTTCATGAGAAAACATTAGTGTTGTCAAGCGATTTGCTTAAATGAAGACTCACAGGATTCTCACTATTCAGCATCTGTTGCCAACATTATCATACGAGGCCGCTGGGATATTTGGTAAAATTTAACCGGCACGGGGAGGGGGGGTGTATGAAACAGTATCTTTTACTTGTTAAGGAAAATGTCTGACACAATAACAACAAATAAAAACGGAAGTATATACTTCTCATGCCATTTTCGAATATAATTTTCATTAGCCTAATATTTGAAATGAAACTACAATTTCGGAATTCGTATATTTATACAACGCCAAGAAATAATGTTATTTCGATACTGCGATATTCAGAATTCCAGAACTGACAACATGTCGACTTCGTAGTTCCACCCGTTCACCGCGAGATGTCTCCCCCGGTGCATCAACCTTTATATCGGCATTCATATTTCAACATCCATTTCCTTTAACCACTCTTAATCACTGCGAAAATGAAGCATTTGAACGACACAAGAAAGTGAGTTGGGAGCACTCCATGTTTCGATATTCACTTATTTTAATACTGCAGATGCGCTGCATTACAGCGTCTTTGGTCAAGGCGAATAGCCAATCAGTGAGCTGATTGTTGGAGAATGTAGAACTTGATCCAAGCTGTAAATAGGAAAATTTCTACTACTTAACCACTTTTAATGCCTAAATGCACACATAATATTTATATTCGTGAAATCTACGACAAACAATCTTTCGAATTATGTAACTTTCATTGGCCTCCATGTACGACTAAATTAGTAATCTGTATCAAAATTTTCGTGTTAGCGTATTCATACAATGATTTATTTCAAATACATCAACACCTAATGAAGGAGTAGTGACTTTGCGTCATTTAGGAGACCAGCGTGATACGACTGGGTTCCTAACCCACGACCCCGCGTTTATTAGTCAAACACTTTACCCTCAGACCTCCTGGGTCATCGGCACTAATCTATAATAAAACTCACTGGCCTGCATATTTCTACCCTATTAAAAATTACAGACGGTTTACAATAAAATGATGTGGACATTACAGAACTGGAAATGAGCAGCTGTGGCACCGTTCATGTAAGTCATGAAAGATAACTGATATGCCTGTGCCAGGAAGTAATGTGCTGTCAGCGTAATGAAGTGGGTCTGTGTGCAGACAGGAGTTGCCTGGTTTGTTGGTGAATCTATTCGGAGTGCATACCAATCGGGACTAAGAGACATTTCGCCAGTGCAGTGTTGACACACAGATCCTAACAGACAGTTAAGGGCTAGAAACAATGGCTTTCAAACTCGATGGATGGACCCGTTGATCGTAAATGGTGGTTTTTCCCAGCGAGTGTATAAACGAAGAGAATGGACATTTCGAGTATGACATCTGAGGCTAGGGAGTTGCTACCAATAGTTCACAGAGTCATTAACCATAAGAACACAGAAGTTATCAACTAAGTATACGCAGGAAAATTTCATGACATCAATAACAGAAAACAGAAATGTTTTTTATGAGATATCGGGAGAAACATCGTAAATTTTTCTCTTTTCTCGTACTAAATATTTGTTTAAAAAATTGCCAATATTCGTAACTCAAATTCAGAAATCACATTTCACGTTCTTTTTAACCTCGTGTACAATCTTTTAACAAGAATTTATTTATCATGTATCGTACTGACACGAAAATAACTGACAAAAACAGAATTTCATAATTTCGCAACTTACGCATGGCATCCAGCAAAAAGCCGCAAATTTGCACAAAACACGGACTTTGGGAAGAACATTACTCAGAATTTGGCAAGTAACCGAAGGATGAACGTAAGGCAAAAGGGCAGCAACGAATTAAAAAAAACCTTTCACCAGCAAAAAGGGTGAAAAAATTGGATAATGAAGGAAAAAAACAATGTTTTTACCGAAAAACGCAAAATATGACAGCCGCGGTGGACTAGGGAACTGAAGCGCTCAAGTCACAGTCTGCACGGCCACTACGGTCGGGTGTTCGAATCCCCCCTCAGGTATGGTTATTTGTGCCGTCCTTAGTGTTAGCTAGCTCATAAGTAGTTTGTAAGTTTAGGGGCTGATGACCCCGTAGTTAAGTCCCATAAGCTAAACAAACATTTGAATTTGAACACAGAATCTGGCCAAAAATAATACCGATTTCCTGAAAGCTGATACCCTATTTGGTCAAAAAATTGCACTGAAATTGGAAAAAAAATTCTCCGAGGTGGAAGAATAATTATAGAACTACATTTCAAGATTCCATTTAGGATCTTTAGCGGTGTAATAACGGCACCACAATCCAGAATAGTATACCAACTGGAATCGTACGACCAGAAAGAATAGGCCTATAGCTCCACAAAATAGAGCTATAGGCCTGTTATCTCTCGCACTCCACAATATGCAGACTCGTATGTCGACATTCTGATAATATGGCTACCAGTCGAGTCCATGCTTCTCCTCGAAGTCAAACACTTTTCTGTTTCGATGGTGTAGAGCTCCGTTTTGCATGAAACACATGCCATACAACATAAAAAAGAATGTTTGTTTTCTTGTATGTTTGTTCGTATTTTATACGCTGTCTAAGGTTAATGAGACTGTGATGAAATTTTGGACACTTGATCTTCAAAACAAGATGAGATTGAATATGTAAAATTTTTATGGTGGACGGTGAAGGGTACTTTAACGACGGACTTCGATAAAAATCTAGTGTTTTAATTGAATGTTTATGAAATTTTGACACACACCTTAAAAATGAAAGGAATGTCACCGCCTAGGTTCCATACCGTTCGTGGCGGATGCTACCTTTCAATATATTTAGGTACATCTTCACACATTACCACGAAAGTTCACAGAGCCATAAAATGATTCGCAGATCGAGGAGGCAATGGACTGAGGAGGTGGAGGAAGTGTTCGACAGAAAGACGTGGACTTTGCTCTTTACTCACACGAAGTGATGAGTGCTATCGACAAGGGTTCTCAAATTGATTCGGTATTTCTTGATTTCCAGAAGGCTTTGGATACCGTACCTAACAAACGGCTTTTAATAAAATTTCGTGATTATGGTATATCGCCCCAAATTTACGACTGGATAGGGAATTTCCTGTCAGAGAGGACACAGTTTGTAGTAATCTATGGTAAGGCATCAACTAAGACAGAAGTGATATCGGGCGTTCCACAGGGTAGTGTCATTGGTCCTCTACTGTTCCTTATTTACATAAGCGATTTGGGACAAAACATAAGTAGCTCTCTTACTTTGTTTTCAGATGACGCCGTCATTTAACGTCTATTAAAATCATCTGAAGATCAAAACCAACTACAGAACGATCTAAATAAGATATCACTATGGTGTGAAAATTGGCAATGGACTCTAAATAATGAGAAGTGTGAAGTCGTTCACATGAGTACGAATAGAAATCCGTTAAACTTTGTTTATAAGATAAGGCAATCAAAAGTAAAGGCCGTAAACTCCACAAAATATCTAGGAATTACTATTACTTCAGACTTAAACTGGAAAGAACCCGTATATAATGCCGTGGGAAAGGTGAACCCGAGACTGCGTTTTATTGGCAGAACCCTTAATAGATGCAACAGAACTGCTAAAGAGAATACGCTTGTTCGTCCTTTTTTGGATTATTGCTGCCTAGTGTGGGATCCTTATCAGGTGGGTTTGATGGAGGACATCGAAAGAATCCAAAGAAGGGCAGCTCGTTTCGTATTGTCACGATAGAGGGAAGATAGCGTTACGGAAATGATACAGGATTTGGGATGAAAATCTTTACAACAACGGCGCTTATCGCTGCGGTGTGGTCTATTTACGAAACTCCGATCACCAACATCCTCCTCCGAATGCGAAAATAAATTGTTGACTCCCACCTACATAGGCAGAAATGATCAACAGAATAAAATACGAGAAATAAGAGGTCGAACGGAGAGATTCAGATGTTCTTTCTTCCCGCGTGCTATTCGAGAATGGAATGGGAGATGAATGGTATAAAGGTGGTTCGATGAACCCTCTGCCAAGCACTTAAATGTGATTTGCAGAGTATCCCATTTAGATATAGATGTAGATGATTGGCGGTGAAAATGGGTAGAGACAGGAGTAAATCTAAGGGACTTAACGTTTGTTATCATTCCCTAGGGATACAAACGACTTACACTGTCTAAAGGTAACTTATGCTAAGAACAATACAAACAGCAGTGACCGAGGGAGGACTCAAACACCCAATGGCGAACGGCAGTACGAACCGCAGCAGGACACCTTAGTTCGCGCGGCTATTATGCCGCGGCCGAGACAAGACTAGGAAGAACACAGAGAGACGAGAGATGAGGGAATGAATAGAGAGAGAAATGGCTGAGGAGGAGATGCGCAGAGAGAGAAAGAAAGATATGGTGAAAAATAGAAAATTGAGGGAGATAGGGATTCACTTAAGACTAGAATAAATAAATGATTAATATATAAAGTATGGTGTCCGTGTGAGAGGATTGTATACAAATCTATAATTTTCCCATTCTTGATGACATTTAACTCACTTCAGCTTAAAACAAAAAAGGAAGGTCGCTGCGGGTACAAGAATCACGTAGAATGCAGAGTTCTGGATAAAAGATGTCATAAACAATGAAATGCGCGAGAAAGTGCTGTACCACGCGTTTATGTTGTATATTTCCTCCTAAACCACAGGAATGACTTCAAGCAAATTTAGTCATTATACCGTGAGGTAACAATTTCTGGAGAGGTAAGAAGGTCCTATGACACATACAACCGGAGATATGACGTCATAAACAATGAAATGCATGATAAACCGTCCACTCACGTAAAAGGTTTGTTTGTAATACACATAAATCTACAGTTTTATTACGATCTTGATGAAATTCAGCACACTTTATCTTGAAAACATAAGGAAGGTTACAGTCTACATAAAAGTTTTTTACGGTGCCTGGCGGAAAATGCTCACAACGGATTTCAACACTCATGTGGTTACTGCGAGCTTGATGAAATTGGACCCATTTGACCTTCTAAGGAACAGCAACAGCACTGTCAGATTTCGTAAGATGCCTAGAGGAGAGTACATCCGGGTTATTATGGACACCATATCACCGATCGAAAATTCGTATAGCCCTACACATGTTAAAATTTTGAACATACCTGCTTGTCAGCGACCGTTACAAAGTCTAAGGATAGAAATGCAACTCTCGGTAGCAAAATTAAAATTATTTAACCTGGTTTCGGCAATAACTATGTTTGCATTCTTCAGAAATTATAAATTGAAACAAGTCACATAATAAAAGTTGCAACTCAGCTGTAAAGGTTACGTCACGAAATTAAAAAAGAAAGGTTTTAGAAAGAGCTAGCCACTATGGGCTGCACGCCTGGACGGAGGCATTCCTGATGAAGGCAATCACAGTTATTGCCGAAAATTTTGCGACCGGGGCTGGACTTTTATGGTTTGTATTCAAATGTGTTTTTTCATTGTTATGAACTGGGGGACGCGGAATAGCGTTGCCCGTCTCAATTGTTTGTGAAGATTTGATGATTTTAAGATTTGTCGCAAGTCTGGTTAAATTTCACTATACGCGTCTAGCCGGATTTAGGTTGGTAACACAGGGATAAAATTTCATTATTGGCGCACGTTACACGTAACAAAATCAGTTGGTATTTACGAACTCGATTAACAAGAAAAGTAAAGCAACTTATAATAATTTATTTTTCTTTAAATTACGTAAATGGGTTGGCGAGCAACACTATAACAGGCGGAAATCTACATACTTTCTGTTCAATATTCCTCTTTTTAAACTAAAGTTACTATTGTAGTACATTAGTAGATACATTTCGCCTATCATTATTTTTTAATTAAACTGTTAATGCTGAGATAAAATTAGTTTATATTCATAAACTGCTAAGTTTCCATTTTATTATTATTACTGTTTTACCAGAATTCTCGCGAGTCTTCATGGCTCGCACAATGGCGCCCAACAATGGAATGAACCTACAATTACTAAACGAAAGAAATACTGAAAATGGTCATTTATAAAAAAAATGAAAAATGGTTATTTAGGTGTGAAATAAAATTAAACACCAGTTTTTGTGAATTCTGAATTTTACTATTTTATGAGAAAAATAAAAAACTTTTGCTGACACAACACTTACATAATTGAGAGCAGCCAACAAAATGCGTCCGATCCCAACAACACACACACAAAAAAAGAAAAAAAAAAAGAATGGGAAGACAAAGGTCAGATATGAGAAACGAGAACGAAAGCGGAACCAAGGAGGTTTGAATACAGGGAGACGCCCTTACGTTGAAAAAAGTGTAGCCTGCCTCCTCCATATTGCAAAGTTTTCGAGAAGTGTTCGTAATATATAACTAATATTTTATGTCACTTAAAGCTGCAATAAAACGGCCGATGGTTTTGTTAAATTTTCAAATATATTATGATGAGTATTCATTACTATTTATTCAAGAAAGTATGTTATTTGAAAGTATATACTTCGCAGTGACTTTCAGTTCAATGCGTTAACAGTAAGAGGGTCGACTTAACGCATAGTTTTAACGGAAATATAGCATTCCAAATCTGACCAAGATGGCGGACAGGCGTCAACTGACCTATGTGCTCCCTATAGATAATGCCATCTTCCTTAATTCTAACCTTCTTGAGCGGAACAAAGAGTATCACCACTGTCTACGGCTTACGTATGTAATCGGCGATGTAATATTACATCGGGAGGTGTGGACAAAAACTGGGTTAGAGGAGGTAATGGACTGATAGAGTGGGATGAGGAAAAAAAAAAAAAAAAAAAAAAAAAAAAAAAAAACTTACAACGCTGGATTCTCTGAATAAACTTCATCTTCTGTTATCGTTGAGAAGATGGCCGGGATCGGCTAGAAACAGGACTAACTTCCTAGGCGGAGTTGCACGTTATGAGGGAGCAGTCAGGCAGCCGGCAGCTGTTTCGTCTGGAGGGCGGCCCAGCGGGTAGTTCCTGCAGCTGCCGCAGTGACCCCGCGGCGCCTCGGCTGTTGCCGTAACAGCGGCCCCTGGCCCCTGGTCCCTGACCTGGGGTCGTGCGTACTCGCGGCTCCCCGCCACGACACGCAGACGGCGCTTTCGGCAGCCTCGACGATTTGCACGAAATCTGCCCACCTCGCTTCCGTGTCGACGTTCATACTCGCGTAACTTCTGTTGCAATGTACGAGGGTTGGAATTTAAACAGTGGTAACTATCAATAAAACACAGCAATAGAACTGCCGTAAAAGCAAAAACCAGACTCAACATACTGGAAGGATTAGCAGGAAGATAATCGGGATATTCAAGAACAGTGCTTAGCAATACTAACAAAATCTACATCAGACAAATTTTAACATATGGTATTGAAGCACTTGTTACTTCTGCTACCAGAAATACAAACAAGTTAGAAAAAGTCCAGAACCACGCTTTAAGAATCATAACTGGTGGAGTAAAAACTACTCCTCTAGGATCAATGAGAATTCTGACTGGGGTAGAACCCATTGAAACAAATATCCAAATGTTAGCACTGCTTCAGTATGATAAACCTATTCGTCTACCCAATCATGATCAATGGACAAAACGTAAGGAGTCATGGAACCATAATAGAAAGTTAAAACACAGATTAGCTTCATCGAAAAAGTAGAAAATATAAAATTACAATATAACCTACCAGAAGTCACTGCTGAGAAATTTGTTTTCCCACTCTCTCCAATTCTTCATCCTCAATTACAGTATCAACTAAATGTAAATGATAATAATAAAAAAAGTGAAACAGATCCGACAATAATGAAAATTACAACATTAAAAACAATCAGAGATACCCCGACGATCAGTGGCTTCACATCTACACTGTTGGATCATTAATGCAAAAAGAAGGAAATGTTGGTGTAGGAATACATAGCAAAATTTTCTTTTTTATCAAAGTTTAGTATCACATCACTCTACTTTTGAAGGTGAAGTTGAAGCCATCAGAACTGCAGTAAATTAGCTAAATAACTATTTGCACATATTTGATAAAGCAGTCATATTATGTGACTCCAAAGCAGCAATATCAGTAATTGTTAACTTAAGAGTTCCAAAAATTGCTAAAGTAAAAGATATCCAAGCAATATTTAAGTTTCTATAGCAACACAACAAGAAAATTGCAATTACGTGGACACCATCTCACTGTGGCGTAGATGGTAATGAGGAAACTGATTTCCTAGCCCAAAAAGGCACAAAAATTAAACACATGGAAAAAACTATCCTGTCCTATTTTGCAGTATAACCCGTTATTAACAATATTTTTAAATTGAGAAAAATCAATAAAATCTCATGTGAGGGGAAGACCTGGGAAACCCTCTTGTATAACCAACTGATACCAGATGGACCCAGAAGAGATGCAGCAGCAACATTCCGCCTGACTACTGGACACGAATGTTTGGCCGCCCACCTGCACAAGATCTCCATCCTGCCGTCTCTAGAACGTGTTCTGTGTCACAACAGTGTTAGATATCATTTGAACGAGTTTTCAGAATTGTACAACTGCATTACATAGCAGTTTTTTGCCATTCCTATTGTTCATGACGTTTATCTCCTGAACCATGTGTCGTACGTGGCTCGTACTCCTACAGCATTTGATAGCTCACGTACGAAATATGTATATCAAATTTGGGTGAAATCGGTCCAGTGGTTTAGGAAAAAAATGTGCAGCATTGTCGTTTGACGCAGCAGTTTTTCGCGCATCTCATTGTTTATGACGTCATATCTCTTTGCGTATGTGTCGTAGCTGATTCTTACCCCGACAGCGATTGTTGTCTGATATTAGGGAAGATGTGTACCATGTTTGGTTGAAATCAGTCCAGTAGTTTAGGAGGAGATGTGGAACATACATATATACATACTTACAGACATACAGCTATTTTATTAGATGTAAGATAACATTGATTTTTTATATTTTGGATAAAGAAGAAGAAGATGTAATAAGGGACGCAGCTAATTATGGAGTAATAACACTTCCAAGGCAACTTTGGTAGACTATGAACGAGTTCTCTAATAAATGAAACACCAGTCAACAGCATAGTTAAGGAAGGTCACTGTTCTTCTGTCACACACACACTCATAATCTCATGGTTTTTTTTGGCTACATCTATTTTTTGTATTTCGTACAGCTTCCCACTGAAGACACCAAGAAAGCGTTCGATAGTATCGTTTCAACATGAAGTTCTTAGCAATATGGCAGACATTTTCACTGTATTTGAGAAGTCGTATCTCAGAGAGTTAAGTATAAGAGAGAGATGGGGAGAAGGGGGCGGGGGAAGAAAGTGAGACAGAGAGAGAAAAACTCTGGTACTAGCGAAATTACAAAATTCTAACAGCAGCACCCGGGGATAAAAAAGAAGTTATTGAGAGTTATTGCGTCATATGTGCGGCAGCATTCAGAGCAGGATAGCAAAAATACAGCATCAAGCAGTAATTGTATTTTATTTAATACTTCTTATGTCAATTAATAGTAAACGGTATGTCATTCACTAATGTGTAAGTCATCGTACATTGCGTGGATTACTTTTTGAATATGACTCGTGTCAAATCATGCCCCCTATGCACAACACATTCACCTAGGCGGCGTTGGAAGCTTTCTATAACTCGGAGTAACAAACTCTCTGCATAATAGACGACGGCAGTTCTGATGCGATCCTTCAACTCAGGGAATGGTGGCACAACGTGTTCGGAACACTTCTTGTTTATGTTATCCCTAAAGGAAAAAGTCTCCACATGAAATGTCAGGTGGTCGATGCGGTCAGGAAGTGTCGCCAAAATTGGAAATTACTCTAACGGGAAATGTCTGTCGCAAGAAGACCATGCATATTCTAGGTGTATTCCAGGTCGCTCCGTCTTGTTGAAACCATAATTGTTCCACATCCACATAGAACATACAAATTTGGGCAAGATAAAGCTCATTTCGAGTTATGTGGTTCAGTGAATAAACAGAATGTGCGTGACTGGAATGATGTAAACCCGTATCAGCTGCACATCAAGCCTTTGCACAGTTCTCGTGTCACAGTGTGGTGTGGAGTTGCTTCATTTGTGATTATTGGCCGTTACTTCTTTGAGCATGACAGCGGCGTGGCTGTAACTGTAACCAGTGAACGCTACCTAAATATGCTGCAAGACTTCGTATGCAGACTTTTTCAGTGTGGATACCTGAAGCAGGAAGTGTTCTGGTCACATTATTCAAAAAAATGTTCAAATGTTTGTATAGTCTATGGGACTCAACTACGGGGTTATCAGTCCCTAAACTTACAAACTACTTATGAACTACTTACGAACTAGGACGGCACAAATATCCATGCCCGAGGTGGGGATTCGAACCCCCGACCGTAGTGACCGTGCAGACCGTGACTGGAGCGCCTTAGTCTCCTCGGCCACCGCGGCCGGCTCACATTATTCCAGCATTCCTGAGTTGGAGAATCGAATCAGAAGCTTGCGAGAGTGAAGGTCGGGGTGAGAGTTTAAAATAGAGAAAGATTAATTTTTTAAAACTCACAAACACCAACTGCGAACCAAATTCCTAAACATGCAACAACACTGGAATTGTGATTGCTACTGTTTGACTCGTTTTCTAGTGGATGATATCACACGTTCGCAGCTTTCCTTCCCTGCATATAATTAACAAAACAATTCATAATAAAGTCAAGTTCATGAGAGAAAAAGGAGCACTAACTACTATTTTTGAAAACACGTGAAAGTTCACTTTCTGTTGTTAATTTCACAATATTAGAACCCTGTGACTGATACGTCTGTACGTTGACACATTTATCAAAAGAATTATAGCTCGTGAGCTCCCAGACAAAATGAATATTTGTCGCAAATTGTTTTAACACCATGTGCCTGTCTCAAACACCGTTTATGTTCATGCCTATGCGAAGACACGTGTTACATTAACAAAACACAGTAAATTTAATTTAGTGCGATGCACACCTTGTTCAACCGGCTAAATATTCACAACACACTGTAGCACTCAATACAACTTGGTGCAGTCTATGACGAGCAACCACACTTGGCAACTGCCACACAAAAATCTATAGTTTCCACCTGGAGATCCACATGGCGACTGATGCAGAGCGACGCCGCCTGGCCAGCTACCCCACTTGCTCCCAACTCATCACTTCCTGCCCTCCCGCACGCGTGCATGCCAAAAGCCCAACTGCTCGGGTTTTTTCCCTACATCATCAACTTCACCATGTGAGCTGTTCTAACCGACTTCCAACGTACAGCGCTCAGCCAATACATTTCTAAAACTTTACTTAAAATCAAAATAATTACACTACACATTAAACAAATTTCTTGTGTTTTTATATTGGTATACACATCCTTTGCACTATTTATTACAATCGCGCAATTTCTTATATCACAGATAAGTGATTTAACCGAATATTTCAAGATAAAATACACAAGATTAATTGAAAATAAAATGAGAAATAGGTAATATATTACTTTTATAAACAAACATTGCCATGCTAGTTGTGTAACTGTCTTGTATTCATTGGTAATTTATTACTTTTCATTGTCAATTAAACATATTACGTCAGATGTGACTATATCAGCTAATGTATTGTTTATTTGTCAGCAGGCTATTTTGTAATGAGGGCCTTAAAGGTTCCTAACTGCATCGTAT
The DNA here is from genome assembly GCA_026315105.1 of Locusta migratoria. Classification (NCBI taxonomy): domain Eukaryota; kingdom Metazoa; phylum Arthropoda; class Insecta; order Orthoptera; family Acrididae; genus Locusta; species Locusta migratoria. Next base: position 172,068,349 of record CM048751.1, read on the forward strand.
TACTTCAAATGCAAGTAGTATTAGAATATTTTATTTCACGCTGTGCACTGCACTGCACCTGGCATTCGCCATTGTCCCTCTCTCCCCTCACCGGAAACGAAACTGGAAAATCCTAAGCTGAAACAAGCCACCAACGTCGGCCTGCTCGCTGGCCTCCCGTCAGCTACAAGCACACAGCAAATCTCAACGCGGAGAATTTCTACCTTTGGCCTAACTATAAATGTTGTCACCCAACTGCGTTTGCTACCATAATTAATAAGATTAAAATTGTGTAACATTAAGTGCATTGGTATGGTCAATGTTTGCAGTGAACTTCATACTGTTTAATTATCAAATGCTACTAATTATCAGTATTTCTATTGGGCGGTAATCTCACAAGCTCCGGACAATGTCCCAGGGAATACGTTACGTCGAGTTTATAAACAGCTTCCAACGCCGCCCAAATAAATGTGTCGTGCAGAGGGAACATCATTTGACGCGAGTCATCCTCCAAAAGTAATCCACACAATGGATAATGACTTACACATTAGTGAATGGCATACCTTTAACTATTAATTCACATAAGAGCAGTGGCGGATAGTGCATCAGATGAAGTGCCGGATTTGATAGTGGCGCCACCCCCTTCCCTCACCACTCGGCGCGTCGATGTTCCGGCGCCACCCCCCCCCCCTCCCATTCCGTGTTCCGTGTCCCAAGAGAATATTTGGCGCACCTCTGCGAGTGGCGCCTGGGGAGAACGCCCCGGTTTGACACCCCGTCCCCCACAAATATGTCTTACGTCGGCTTGTTTACGCTTTCTTCAATTCTAGTTGAGCCGTCGGCCCACCAAGCTTCATTTTTTCACATTTTCCTTCCAAGGTTGAAGCTGAGTACCTTGTTTCTAAAGATAGTGAACGATGTTCAGTTTTCTTTGATAATAAACACGAAGAACATAAGAATATGTCCATGAACGCTAAAACACATTAGTAAGTGATTACACTGTTATGTGACTGTAACAAAGTGAATCTGTTATGATGAACAGACAAGCTACCTTCGGGTCACGTGAAACTGTAAGCAATATCCCCTCGTAACCTTGCGCATGCACAAAGGCTGTTCTCCCCCAAATCTCTTCAGACAGTTAAATATTTATTATTTATCCTCAAAATGGCGAGACAATCGCGTAAACGACCATAGGTATGTGGCAAGTAACAATACAAAAGTCACATTTGTTCCTTTATCTGGGTTTAAAACAAAAAATGCTTGCAGTTGGTCTCGAACCCACTAGTTTCAGCGGCGCAGCGCGATACCGCTAACCACAGGGCTATTCTAGTTAGGTGGAGAGCAGCGCATTCATTATCATTCATTACCGGTTTTTCTGAAGGTTTTTACTGTCGATGCGTCGTTAATTTATAGTTATATTTTACCAAATGTGTTTTTAATGCATCTTCAATGCGCCAAATGAAATATGATGGGCGGCTGTTGCCTTCATAGAGAATTTGCGCATGCGTAAGGCGAGGTGCACAGTAGCTCCATTGTCTTTGCTTCGGGACCATTCGCGCCTAACCGCCAGAGTTCCAGTAGCCACGACCTGGTGTCCCTACCAGCTCCAACGGCAATGTTAAAAGCGCAGATTTCCCTCTCCCCTTCCTGTCGCGGGAGCGCCCATATCCTGTCTGCAGATTGGGGTTTTTCTTCCCATTTTGGGGAAAAAATTGTGGGGAACTTTTGGGAAAATAAAAAACGCGGGGAAATTGTTGGGGAAGACAATTTTAATCAGAGGATCTGTATAAAAATCAAACGATGTTGATGTAATATAGTTTCTCGTTATACTGATGTTACTTATATTTCATTTATAAATGACAAGAAAAAGTGTTGGCTCTGTACAGTAATTACAGCAGATGACACAATTTCATTCATTGTAGCATGTAACTTAATATTTTTGTGATGATATATCAATCTATTGTGATTGTTATGACAATTTATATTTTGTTTTGTTAGAAACCTAAGTAATAAATAAAATTTAACCTGCTGCCGTAATTATACTTTTATCACTTACTAATAGCTCTCTTATCTATATCTAAAGTTGTTATACCATCTAATGGTAAATCAATAGAACAATGAAGAAAGCAAATGTTCTATTTTTCTTGCCAGGCTGTATGTTTTTATCGATAAATTAATAATTTTGTTTGTGTACTATAATTTTTGATACATACGATACTTTTGTGGCCATAAACACGTAGTTACACCCTTCAAGTTGGCATTACTGACAATAAATGATAATTTGAAGAAAAGGGTAGTTTTAATCTATTTCGGGAAAAGTTGCCAAAATAGTGTCAGTTTGCGGAATTCTTTTGCCTGCTATGGAGAAAATTCGAAAAACTCAATCTGGAGGCACTGCTGCAGGAGTTTCAGGATAGAATTTGTACCTCAGCCGCGCATGCACATTGCAACGCTGCGGCCACTGACGCTTACATTAAGCGGCCGCTCTGCGAATGGTATGCGCGCTGTCTCTGCGACATAAAATATTTCTCGTGCGACAAAAGTACTTTGAATGTGACTTAGCGTGTTTCACTGTGTTTGCCTCTGTAACTTATAAAATAATAGGTGGCGGGAAATTTTAATGCGGTAGTTCAAGAAATGTTACACTTTCTGCTGAGCTATGAACATAGTTTATTGTATCATTTTCCAAAGAGATACAGCACGCAGATATAATTTTTTAAATGGAACAATAGTTTTTTTCTATCGTGCAGTGGATTCGTTGGAACCAGCTGCGTCCAAATCAATTTAAACTACATTTCTATCACAGTTAGTTTGGGAGCGACGACCCTTCAAATTTTAGGGGGCGGAGGTTACGACAGCGTAGCTCACTGGCTGGTGGTCATGAGACAGTAGGCCGTGCCCCAAGGGCGAGCCACTCAGCCAGTCAGCTACGCTATCGCAGCCTCCGCCCCCGGAACTTTGAAGTGTTGTAGCTCCCAAACTAACAGTGATAGGAATGTAGTTTAAATTGATTTGGACGCAGCTGGTTTACACGAATCCAATACACGATAGAAAAAACTATTGTTCCATTTAAAAAAAAAATTATATCTTTGTGGTGTATCTCTTTGGAAAATGATACAATAAACTATGTTCGTAGCTCCGCAGAAAGTGTAACATTTCTTGTGTTGACCTATCGCATTAAATTTTCCCGTCACCTATTATTTTATAAGTTACAGAGGCAAACACACTTAGTGAAACACCGTGAACCAGTGAACACTTAGGACGCGCCGTCAAACCAAGAGAGGTAATAAATAATTTTAATATCCTACTACGAACGCTTCCGCGCCCTGTATCTTTGCATAGGAATAAGTAGTCAGTGTCAAGTAATCAGAAACACCTTGGCTTCCGTGACAGTTGGTGCGGAGAAGTCTGCCTACAGACCAGCAGACCCCCGGAGACTGCGACCGCTGCCTCTGCGGCGGTACGCCCACTCTTTGCCACCTGCGGCTAAATGTCGCACTGCGCTGCAGCCGCCGACTTCACGGTCCCGGAACGGATGGGGCGGTCCGTGCAGCGGCACCGAACACAATGGCGCCGACGCATTCGCTCGCCGCGCACACAATGGCTGCGCTAAATGCCAATTTCTCGCACTCGTACGCATGAAACTGCAATCTGTTTTAGAGTGCGAGAAGGCCTGACTGCGAAGGTCATTCTGTTGTCACCGCTTAGCCGCGCAGCCCCCGAGAGGAAGAATGGGGCCAGGTGTCCTTGTCTGCGTGCGACCAGCCTCCTTCTCGATGACACCAGACTCCCAACATAAGAGTCGAAAAACTCCCACTAATTTCTTGCAACCTTTCAACTGCAGCGCCGCCTAGCGGCTGGGTCGTAACAACATACCGCAAGACTGTATTTGGAGTGCAGCAGCTCACTCAGAATAAATTATTTTGTAATTGCGACATCCACAGCTGATAAAATACACTTTTATCACTTGGTTCATAAAACCTTCCATTATGTGGACAAGAGATCATACGTTGGCATTCATTAATTTTTTTTTAAAGTCTCGATCGCAATTAGCTTTATAGCACATGACGCGTTTCGACAACATCATCATCAGATCTGTGGTATAAAACAAGAAAATTACATTTTAGAGGTTTAAAGCACGTAATTGCAATATCTACAAGGAGTACATACCATATTAAAAAAAATGGGGAATAAAACCATCTTAGTATAGATGCTTGATTAAAACTTAAAATACCCTCGTGGACGTCTAGTGACGGTGTTGAACTAGACTCACATGCCCAACTGTGGTGAGAGGGGGAAACACCGTAACAGGTAAACTATGCCCACTCGCCACCAGATGGCGCAGAGTTAACATTAAAAGTTACTTGATTAAAACTACATATACATCATCTTGGGCACTTTGTACTGTGTGCAGTCATTAGTCATGGAAAATGTGAAAATATGGCTACAAACTGTGTTAAGTCTTATAAAAGTATATGACAACAATTTTAAGTACATTAAAAATACTAACGGGATAGGGTGTACGACAAGGGAGGTGTGGGAGGGCCAAAGGATGGGATTGGGCGTTGTTAAGTACAGCAAAACCCACATGAAAAATGATAAACAGTACGCAAGCTAGACCATTGTGACGTTATAGTTACATAGCTGCTCACTATAATTTACAAGTTGATACTGTAGAAAAATCTATCAAGAGTCCTAGGTAGATAAATTATATGAAAGGATAATATGTCACTTAAAACTTATGGGCTATGATGACGAGACAACAGACAGAATCTGATAATATGAATATAAACAAGGCTTCCAGATCAAAACCAATGACAAAATAACATATACATAGGCAGAATACAAGTGCCATTGAATCACAATAAATACTTGTACAAGAGGTGGGTGGAGTGAGGGTTTTTTTTCTTTTTTTAAATTAATTATTTACAAATACACATGTTACATAAAATATATGTTGTATAGATATAATGAACCATAGGATACATGTAACACATCAAGTGGACATCTGTGTTCAGGCATACATTTCAATATAGTAATCAAGTACAATTCTAAAGACGATAGTAGTCTGACATGGATCTGGCCTCAATCACATCATTCATAAGTGTAAATTTATAAACCTGATCAGAGTTAAAACAGGGGAATACTATGTGGGGCTAGTATCTGAAGAAGAGAACAATAATATCAAGCACAATTTCATAAGAAATCATACATGGATGTAATCTAAAACAGGTTATCCATATGTCATAAATAGACTTGTGTTAAAAAGGGGATAAGGAAAATTGACTAGCAATTGGATAAACATCTGGTGGTTATAATAAAATGTAAAACTATTTTCAGGTTACACGTTATACTTGTGGTGCATTCATCTTCTAAAATAAACATTCTCGTATGTGAAACTAATCTAAATCTCACCACACACAGTCACACATTAAAATAGAACAGTGTTAAAAAGAGGGACACATAAAATGGGTAATACCTGATGGTAAGAAGAAATGTAAAGGTATTATAAGCTACAGGTCATACCTGTAGTACAGTCATAATCTTATTTCGATATAATCTAAACATAATCCAAACTGATCATTCATAGACATAGAATAAAATGGACAGTACTTAAAAAGTACTTTAAACATCTAAAATGTAATTTTTATACCACAGATCTGATGATGGTGTTCTCGAAACTCGTCATGTGAAATAAAACTAATTGCGACCGAGACTTTTCAAAAAAAATTCATAAAATACATTTTCTTATAGGAATTTATCAATTGTTCTAAAATCATGATAAAACTTTAAGTTTTGGTAGAACAACGTATTTGAATATTTCAAAGGTTGTCATCCCATAAAACAAGTAACTAATTCGGGAGCCGTGTCAGTTTTTTATTAACGCTCTACTGCACAGTGTATTTTTAAATATACATATTTTCAGAACTCTCTGCTAGCTCACTTAATTTAACCGTGCCATTCAAGCACAATGTATACATCGATATACAGTTGTGCTTATCGTGTATCACGGCAGATGGCAGCAGTGATGAGGCAATCATTTCTGTCGGTGGTGAAATCTCACGCCACGTCCACAGCTACTTGAGTGAACAGAATTCACAAGTGATGAAAACTTTAAAGGTAGTTGCTGACGGGTAAGTCCATATAAAATCCCCCAACGTAAATAAAAATTATTGCTTAACATTTTAACTTTTCTGACTTTTTCATCTTTCTTTCCCTACACGATCAAAGTTACAAAACACAGTTTGAATTACTGTAGGGCAAAGTTTTACTTTTATTAATTAATTAATTAATTTAATTTTTAATACATGGTTTTCGAAAAGTTTATTTCGCATGCTGTTTAAAAAGGCAGAGAAATTTTAAAAAAATCTGTCTGTTCAGCATAAAATTAACGTCAGGCACACATTTTTATAAATTTTTTATCAAAAAATACAGTCTGCCAAATTATTTCTGTAAATGCGCGAACACTATTTAAAATCGCTACTTTCATAGACCACAAATAATATTTTATTTTTCGTTGAATACTGTCATAACTATCTGCAGGATTAGTGTTAGTCCTGTATTTACACAGTTTTTCAAAAATGACTGAAAAAAGGGACTGGCTGAAAACAGATTCTTTGTCAAAGGAAAATTTCACAAAACATCATGACTCAGTCTGACGTAATGTCAATGTACTAAAACATGAATTTCCATAAAAATGCAATCATTCTACACTGCCGTATAGTGACAACTTAGCAAACAAGGGCTTGAAATTCTTACACTTGACATCGATTGAATGATGTTTAAATCATGGAACAAATGATAGCATGTTTCTGCTTTTAAAGAATCGTGGATCGTGATAACAATAGCTATGATAAGTAATTCTTATTTTAACTTACTGACACTCTTACTCATAAAGTTTCTCTGTTATTTAGATTCAAAACATTAATAGTAACTATTTGGCAGCTGAGACTTAAACATGATATTCATTGTGTTCTACAAGAAACTGTTGTGAGTTCTAGTGTAGCAACTTTTCATAGTATTTTCTTTGCATGTACTGAAGCAGTATCAATTTTGATAGGTTGAAAAACAATTTCTGGTCTGGAAGGGTGAAAGAAATCATTATTAGATTCAAATCCTACTTCAAGTTTTGTAATTTTATCACATTTTCTTTGTAAAGCCGACAGTCGCTGTTCTGTATTTAGCTTGGTTATTTTACACAAAGGACATAATACCGAAGTTTCCCATTAATGCATTCATCGTGATACAGAAGACTATCCTTAAATAATTCAAAAGGCACAATATGAAATTTTGGGTCATTTTCAGTACTGTTTGCTGCTATTTCAACAGCAACTGGATTGTCCCCGATTACTCTTGGGGCACAACTTAGACACAGATCTTCTACACGAATTGGTTGATATCCATATTTTTATTAATGGAAAGATGTTCAGCCAATATTTTACTCAAACTATTTCAACTGATTCATTGTGATTACCAAATTGGTCACAATTTATTCCCAAAACTTAGTTCCATGTATCTAGATATTTATCTTTGTGATATGACAAATATCTGCAATATGTTTCCAATTGTTCTTCACACGGCACGTCATTGACACTTCTTTCTTGTAGTGTGTTTTGGCACTATTCACTTATTACTTCGCCAAAAAAAAAAAAAAAAAAAAAAAAAAAAAAAAAAAAAATCCTGATACTTAATGCCTCAATAATCTATAATTCTTGAAGACAGTTGTAGAAGGGAGAGTTCAAGTGTACAATTACAGAACTCATGTCCTTGTTCAATGACATCGAAAGAAAATAGCACAAAACGTGATTCTACTGGGATTTACAACAGTTGTAAGGTTTCTACATATAATTTCATATTTTCGATTCTCTATAAAATTGTATGTGTCTTTGCAATATTAGTACATATAATTTTATATTTTTGATCCTATGTAAATTTGGCAGCATATCTATAAATCCTGTACTTTTGGATGTAGTATTATTTCTGGGCGGAGATATTGTAGCGACTAGGACAGTCTCTCTCTCTGTAGCATTTAGTATGAGGAGATTCGAGCATTTGGAATGTTAAGTCTGTCTGTTCATATCGGTATGTCGAATCTCTCTGTGGCAGGTATTCTGTAAGAAGTTCTTTGTAAGCGAACTTTGTTATTTACCTTTTGGGAAAGAAAGAACATGGACGTAAATATGCGCCAGCGAAAAAAAAGCATTAAAACATTGTAATGACAGGTTAGATACCAAGGAAAAGCGTGATTTGGCCCCATTTTGTCATTGTTAGGGTAAAGGTATTCCCCAATGTTTTATTGTTAATGTGCAGTGTAAATTTTTGGAAAGATCTCTCAATGTCTTTAGTAAGTGTAAAATTTTGGTTAAAAGTTAATATAAGACCCTTTGTTAAAACTGAATGGCGTGTCAATCTACAGAATTTAATTCACATAGTTAGTTTCCCCTTACCTATGCATATTTTTTTTAAATTTCAATCCGATTTTTGAGTCAGCATACTTTACTTTGGGCCACACTACACTTTCCAAACAGAAATTATCTATTAATTTATAATTTTTGCCTGATGCCGCTGCCTTTGCTGCTGTTGTTCCTGTGTTACTATAATTATTAAGAGAGAACTGAAAGCATTATCCAACTGGGGGAGGTAAGTGCAGAAAACTGGGCCATAAATTTGCTACTTCTGCGTATAAAAGCCTTAGTTCATTCTCGATTAATTAAATGCAGCTGTTATGCATTTCAAAAGAGTTGTCAAGTCACAATATAAAAGATATCCATTTTAGTTCAATTTAATTCGAAACCCACTTAAAACTGATACCTTTCATGTGGCAATTTTCATTAAGCCCACGTGAAAGAGATACCTTTCGCAGTGTCTGGTAGTACACACAGCAACGAAATATCGTGTCTCTTTAACTCACTAATTAAACTTGCAACAGGTGAGTTGTTTCAATTGAAATACTAACCCTAATTACATTGAGAAACACTATTACGTTATACTTTATGGAAGTATAGTACAATTAATGTATTTGTAAGTTAAGTTTAATAATTAAAACTCGTACTCATTTAAAAGAAGAAATATTCTACCATTTATTGTATACAGTGATTTGAATAAAATACAACCAAAGTCAAGTATAAGAATTTGTTTGATAACTTGGCAACAGACGGTGGTGCAGAATAGTTGCATTTTTAAGGAAGTTTAGTACTCTCATTGTGGTTGGGTCTTTTAATTATTTATGAGATATCCCGTTGAGTATAACGGACATTCTGTATAATTTTCCATAGTTTTCACTCAGTCGCTGTTTTAGATATTGATTTGCAAAAATTGATGATAAAAGACTTACGCCCATTTTTAGTTGAAAGAGGAGTGTAAGTTATGGACTAATATAGCAGGTAGTTGTATAAGTAGAAATAAAATATTATCTTTGAGTCTCACATCAAAATCTTTGGTGTTAAAAAGTAGCGACTTAAATTTATTCTCCGATCTCAGTATTTGCATGCCCGGATCTTTAGTTATTATACCTTTATAGTGCTGATTCCACTGTCAAGTGACGTCTAGGTACCATGATAAGTCTCACCGTGTATGTATTCCATTTAACCCAAATTTGATTGAAATGTACAAAGATTGTTTCAAATATCTGACATGGGTCGACATAGTACCATCGCCATCCTTACGTTTACCGATAATCATAATTTTATGATGATAACTGTAATTATCATATTGTCACAGTAGAACACCAAAATCAAAGCGGCCGAATAGTCTGGTGGATAGAGCACTGGACTCTGGTGCAGAGGGTCCTGAGTTCTAGACGCATTGTATATGAAAATTTTAATTTCTACATTCACTCCGATTTCAGTTCTACTATGTTCTAGTATCTTCTTGATTTATCAATATATGTTCTAGAGGTTTCTAGAAGTTTCTTGGTGTATATATAAAGTGTAAATCTTTCAGCCGGAGGCAGTCTGCTCCGTGCTCTTGTATGCGAGTGAACTAGTGAATAAAGCTTCGTTGAACTCAATCCAGTGTGTCTGTACGTACGAGGACATCCGATACCTGTCAGCTACGTGACAGTATTCTAGTGGAGGCGCCGGGTACCTGACTCCTGATCGCACAAATCTTTGACGGCACAGTGGCGTCTATCAGACTACGAGAGAGCCGCCGTCTACGAGGCGAGAAGCCTGAATTCGAGCCATATTCCACCGAAAGGAGTGTCCAAGCGGGAAGAAGAGGAAGAAGAAAGAGAAGGACGAGAACAAGAAGACAGGCCAGACATGATAACGACTGTGTGCCAACACGTGAGACATCCTGCATTGTTCTCGGGAGATGATGGAAGAGACCCACACAAGTGGCTAAAGGAATACGACCGCATCGCTAAGTTCAACAAATGGGACGACACTGTAAGTCTCGCTAATGTATTCTTCTACCTGGTTGGAACCGCGAAGGACTGGTATGAGAACAATGAGGAAAAGTTGACCAGCTGGGAGACATTCGAGACAGAATTTCAGAAGTACTTCGGAGATGCACAACGACAGATATCTCAGGCTGAGGAGAAATTGAAATGCAGAGCCCAGCGTCCTACAGAGACGACGAAATCGTACATTCAAGATGTCTTAGCGCTCTGTAAAATAGTCGACCCTGGCATGAAGGAAGAAGAGAAAGTCGCCCATCTCATGAAGGGAGTAGCCGAAGAAATGTACCAGGGACTTCTACTGAAGGAGATTTCTACAGCAGGAGACTTCATAACATGGTACCAACGCATTGAGGCGATGCGTCAGAAACGTATTGGAGGCAAGATGTATCGACGGCTACCGAACGTCACATCGATGGCTGGAATGGAGGAAGTCACAGATCTTACAGACACCATACGCCAAATAGTGCGAGAAGAAGTTCAGAAGGCAATGGGAGTGTATGTCGAACCACAAGCCGATACACTTCAGGGGATCATAAGAGAGGAAGTACTACAGACATTGGCTCCAATCTCTCGACGCCCAGTTCCGCGAAAACGAGCAAAACAGCCGACGCCAAGGCGAATGTACGCACCCACAACCCAGCGTGAGGAACCTGTCTATATTCCAAGGAAGACTGACGTCTGGAGAACCGAGGATAACCAACCAGTATGTTTTCACTGAGGGCGACCGGGACATGTGGTGCACTACTGCCGGGAAAGGCGGCAGATGTTTAATGATGTCCGTGACAGCAGACGCCAAACTGAAATGAGCCGACGACAACCCCTGGACGACGAGGTAGTATAGGACGGTTTCCAGAGCCGACGTAGGTCAACATCGCCGCGAGCTAGCCGCTGGAGAGGACGCTCACCGACACGCCGAACTAGATCTCCGTCGCCATTTAGAAGCTCCAGCCGATCACCTAGCCGCCGTAGCCTGGAAAACTAAAGGGCGCGACCTTCGTTGGAGGTGAGGCCGCCGAAGAGGAAAATCCTCCGCCGTCGATCACTACGAAAATGACGGGGAATTACAGCGATGTGCTCATGGATGGCCGACCAGCCCGAGCTCTTGTGGACTCGGGAGCATCATTTTCAGTTATTTCGGAGAATTACCGCTGCCATTTGCAGAAGACCATGTTCGCCGACAGCAAAATCACTCATCTCAAGGTGGCTGTAGGAAGATGCATTATTCGAGTCAGTATAGATGACCATACCCAGCCATTTCAGTTCATTGTTTTACAAGAGTGCAGTCACTGCGTTATTCTCGGCTGGGACTTTTTGAAGGCTTCATAAGCAATTATAGATTGTGGTCGTTCAGAGATAATGTTTGACGAAATAGCTTGTGTGGAAGAAGGCAAAAGCCCCAGTGTGTGGAGGTTACGTGTGATAGATGAAGTGATTGTTCCTGCAGCCAGCACTTCAAAGGTAACCGTTGTTTGCCATGCTGCACATCAGCCCATGGACCTCATAGTGGAATGTAACAGAAACATACCACTGGAGAAAGACTTAGTTATTCCAACATCTATCGTTACATTTAAAAATGGAATTGGCGAACTGTGGGTGGTTAACTGCTTCCAAGAGCCATAAATCCTTCCAAGTAGCATGTGTATAGCCAATGCTGAGCCGTTAATTGGAGAGCACCTGTGCGTCATGGATACCTCCCACAATGAGTCCACAAGCAACATTAGTACTACCACAGTGAGACGAAATGTTTCTGCTCGACTGTCGCCTGACCTAACAAAGGAACAGCAGAAGAAGCTACTCGCTGTTCTACAAGAGTTTTCTAAATGTTTTGATCCGCGGGTGAAGAGCAAATTAAACAAGCTGCAGGTGAAAGATCGAATTAACACCGGCGATCATCAGCCAATCAATCAAACACCATATAGTGTTTCAGGCACGGAACGTCGTATAATCCGCGAGGAAGTAGAGAAAATGATGGAGGACGACATCATTCAGCCATCTCAGAGTCCATGGTCAGCGCCGGTCGTTCTCGTTAGGAAGAACGACGGAAGTTGGCGGTTCTGTCTCGATTACAGGATACTCAATAAGATAACTAAAAAGGACGTTTACCCTCTTCCCCGAATCGACGATACACTGGACTGTCTGAAAGGCGCCAGGTATTTTTCTACCATGGATCTGCACTCAGGATACTGGCAAATAGAAGTAGACGAGGCTGATCGTGAGAAAACGCCATTCATCACACCAGAAGGCCTGCTTGAGTTTAAGGTAATGCCATTCGGTTTGTGCAATGCACCAGCAACTTTCGAATGGATGGTGGATAATCTTCTGCGTCACCTCAAAAGGACAATGTGTCTCTGCTACTTAGACGACATCATAGTATTCTCTGAAACTTTCAATGATCAAGAGACTGAGGGTAGTACTTGAGTGTCTTAGGCAATGTGGCCTAAAACTTAATAAAAGAAAGTGCCTGTTTGGAGCCAAAGAAATCCAAATACTTCGACATCTTCTATCAAACGAAGGTGTGCGGCCAGATCCAGGGAAGTACCAGTGTTGTAAGGAGCTTCCTTGGTTTATGTTCCTATTACCGACGTTTTATCAGAGTCTTCTGTGTTAAGGCTAGGCCACTCCAAGAGTTACTAAAAGCTGATGCAAAATTCACCTGGGGTGAACCACAAGAAGATTCTTTCAACATTCTGCGAGAACCTCTTAAAACTGACCCTGTATTTGGTCTATATGACGAGAGAGCACCTACAGAATTGCACACCGATGCCAGTGGGTATGGAACTGGTGCTGTTCTGGTGCAAATTCAGAATGGAAAGGAGACAGTAATAGCGTATGCTTCCAGGACACTTACAAGAGCCGAGAAAAATTACTCAACGACCGAACGTGAATGTCTTGTTGTTGTTTGGGCCATTTGCAAATTCCGACACTATCTCTATGGGAGACCTTTTACAGTTGTGACAGACTTTGTTGGTTGACAGGCCTTAAGGACCCATCAGGACGACTCGCCAGGTGGGCACTACGTCTTCAGGAATATGACATTACCATAGTGTACAAAAGTGGAAGGAAACACCAAGATGCTGACTGACTCTCAAGGAACCCGCTCCATCAAGAAGACGATAGGGATAGTGACTGCCTCACTGCACTCCATGACCTTTCTGATGAACAGAAGAAGGATGCCAAGTTATTGCAAATCATGTGTGCCTTAAATCGATCATAGGAGGTGAAAGGGGATTTTAAGTTAATTGATGGGGTACTTTGCAAGAAGAACTTTGACCCCTTTGGAAAGAAGTTACTTTGGGCCATATAGAGTTGTGAGACGACTATCTGACGTTACGTACGAAGTCGAGGATTTCTACCCACAGTCAAGACGACGAAAAATTAGAGACACGGTCCATGTCCTTCGAATGAAGCCATATAGGGATCCCGCAACTCAGGGGAAATTCGAAGCTCCATCACGCCTCAACAGTAGCCGTGATGGTGATGCGACGTCTAAGAAGTCCTCAGGCAACGCAAACACCAGCAGTCTGGAGTTGGAGTACACCGGACCGACTACCCGTTCCCGGACTAGGACGAAGTAACATCGAGACGCTGTTCTCTTCAGGAAGGAGCAATGTTACAGAAAAACACCAATATCAAAGCGGACGAATAGCCTGGTGGATAGAACACTGGACTTTGGTGCAGAGGGTCCTGAGTTCGAGACGTATTGTATATGAAAATTTTAATTTCTACATTCACTCCGATTTCAGTTCTATGTTGTAGTATCTTCTTGATTTATCAGTATATGTTCTAGAGGTTTCTAGAAGTTTCTTTGTGTATACATAAAGTGTAAATCTTTCAGCCGGAGGCAGTCTGCTCCGTGCTCTTGTATGCGAGTGAACTAGTGAATAAAGGTTCGTTGACCTCAATCCAGTGTGTCTGTACGTACGAGGACATCCGATCCCTGTCAGCTACGTGACAATACAGTAAGATTTATATTTACTTCTCTATGATAGTGTCGAATAATCATGTCTTGTCGCATATGTCTCCCCTTCCATGCTAGAATAATTTCGTCTAATTATTTCGCCCTAAAAATATTTTAATATTTTGCCACTTATATCTGTTCCTGATTTTACAAATGTGAAGGGCGGTTAATGATAGAGTGACAGTCAACACTAATGCATTTAGAATCAATGTCAATGAAAAAAAATGTTCAAACGTTTGTGAACCTTATAAGACTTAATTACGGGGTCATCAGTGCCTAAACTTACAAACTATTTATGAACTACCTTATACCAGGGAGAGCACAAACATCCTTGCCCGAGGGGGATTCGAACCCCCGACGGAGAACGTCCTCGTACATCGCAGCATAGCACCTCAATGCGCTCGGCTGCATACTTATATTTTCTGTATCGTCTGTACCAGTGTTTTTCAACCTGTGGGCGACCGCAAAGTCTTGCTCCGGGGTCGCTGTCACAGGAGGAATTACTTGCAGCATAGAATACCTAGGGGTTCAGTAATACAAAAACTTACGCCTAAGTAAAACATATTTAATGTTAAATGTATCGAGTTCTTGGATAACGTTCATTATGGATTGATTATAGACTTTTTTATGATGCAGTGTGTCAATGATGAATAAGTGCGAAGTCTGAAAACTATGTTCAGGAACCAATCGATGTGTAAAAGGACTTGATACAATACGTAATTCGGAAGAATTAGTAAGAAATCTATTTCTTCACTGTCAGTACAGTGGGACTTTCGTAATGACTATAATTCGCTTTTGAGTATTCCCTGAAATGCGAATTAATCGATAAGCAAAATATATTTTTGTGTCAGAAATCTTGTAGAGGTGGGTTTTGTTATGGTTCGTAAGGGGTGGGGGTTGCCAGAACTTTTTTATTTTGAAAGGAGTCGCGTATTAGAAAAGGTTGAAAAAACACTGGTCTATACAATGTTATAGATCAGTGATATTACTTGATTTCTAATTTATTTTCATTACATGAGATATACTTTTTACTTTTTCTTTCTTTTTGTATGACACATTTTTCAACGTGTTGGACTATTAATAAATTTCTGGATGAAAATCCGGCATTGCTCGGGTATTTATTCATTCCATGCACCTCTCTCCCCTCATCCGACCATTCCTTGCTTTCCCCTCCTTCCGTTCATCCAATCCTTCCTCTCACCCGCACTCTGTCCATCTCCTCGTTCTGCCGCTGATGAACTCGGCCTCCTCAGTCCATCTTTTCCTCCGCCTCTTTATCTTGCGCCTTTCCGCGCTTGTGCAGTGTTGACCTCGTTGACTATGGAATCGGCGTGGTTAATTATGAGCTGCGGAGGAATACCCGTGCTCACTAAGGCATCTTGCTGCGGTGAGCGCAGTCGTTCGCCGTCAGAGGTTCGAGTCCTCGTTCGAACATGTGTGTGTGTGTGTGTGTGTGTGTGTGTGTGTGTGTGTGTGTGTGTGTTTGTGCTGTTCTTAGGTTAAGTTAGTTTAATTAGATTGTAGGTTTAGGGACCGATAACCACTGCAGTTAGGTCCCATAACTTTACAAACATCTGAACATTTTCTTAATCTTGAAGGGTGGTCGGATGCACTTCTGGTATACCTCTTTGTCTGCCTTTCTGTAAAAATAATCGCACTTTTGTTTAAACTTTCATTGTGAATAGTGAAACAGTGAAAAATTTATTGCAATGTACCCGTTCTCAAGCACAATTCATCTGAATAGAAATAAAAATGTACTGAGGCCAGTTCCTGATTTGAAAGCAATATACCAAATCCACTACTGGCTTTCCGGGCCTATCGTAGCTTCACCAGAGCCCCGTAAGCCGCCACTTCTCACGGTTCCTGTAGGGTCTTCACAGCTACTGTAGCGGTCCCAGGGCAGACTAAATCAACACTCTACTTCACCACTACAGGCGTTCCCTTACTTCGTGTCTTGTCCTCCCGGCACTTGGAGGAGGGAATCGTCTTGTGGGAGAGGACCTGTTGATGGTCTTTCTTAACGTAGAAAAGGCGTATGATGATGTGCGTAGAAATAAGGTCTGGGAAGCTCTTGAAATTATGGAAGTGGAAAGAGAGACTTTAAGTATAGTGAAGGAGGTGTATTGTGGAAGTATGAGTTGTATAAAAGAGGAGAGGGAAGAACAGAATGGTTCAAAAATGTGTGTGTGGGCTGAAGCAGGGAAGTGCATTTTCACCCCTTCTCTTCATTGTGATTATGGATGTCATAATTACAAAAATAGCAGGGAAACTTCGAGAAGGAAAGGTGAAAGCAATGGGGTTTGCAGACGATGTCATGGTCTGGGGCAACACGGGGAGGAAATCCAGGAGCAGCTAGATGCTTGGGAAGAAACAGTAGGAGAATAGGGATTGAAGTTCAACATCCGTAAATGTATGTTCATGGCAACCAGCAGGAAAAAGGATAGGCCAGTGATGGGATTAACACTTGCAGGTGAACAGCTGAAGAAGGTAGAAAGCTTCAAGTACCTGTGAAGTGTTATTGAGGAAAATGGGAGAAATGACAAGGAGATTACAGAACGTGTCAGACAGGCAGAAATATTTCTGAGAAGTGTTAGGAGTTTAGTGTGGAGTAAGGGAATTAAAGAAGTGCTATACCAAAATTATTATGTTCCGATATTGACATATGCATCTGAACCTTGGTTGACAAAGAAAACTGGTAGGAGCAAAATACAAGCAGGGGAAATGAAACTTCTACGGAGCAGATTAGGGGCAACAAGAAGAAGCATGATGAGGAATGAGAAGATCAAGGAAAAAGTGTGAGAGGAGCCCTTACAGGAGAGGATAGAGAGATTACAGTTGTATGGCCATTTAAAGAGAATGGCGGAGATGAGGATCCCAGGACGATACACGAAATACAAAAGAAACGAACAAGGGATAGATGGCTAAAAGGAGTGGAGGATTGTGTCAAGAAGAGAGGAGACCAGTGGGCCAGAATGAAAACAGGGAGATGATGGGAAGACACGACGAAGTGGTAAAGCTTGTGTTCCTTACAGACCTAGCCTTTGGCTGGAATCTGTGCAAGTTAATGATGATGAGGAATAAAAAAAATTAGTTTGGCCCTCTGCCACTCACCATACGACAATTTATTTTTTCGGCGACCTTCCTTTTGCTTTGAAGGTCCAGGAAGCAAAACATCACGATGAGCGTAGAAAAAATGTGGTTTTTGGTCAAAGTTCGTAAGTTATGTACCCTCCGCAGTGCACCGCACCAAATTTTATATACAGTGACCTCAGTCCTGCTTTGAAGGTTCAGTGCTCTAATTTTCATCAAGATCGCAATAAAAGTATAGAATTTGTCGAAGTTTGTAGGTAAAGTACCCTCCGCCTCGCACCATAAGCATTTTGTTGTGGCATCACTATTCACCACAACGGCGGCGGTCTACACAAGTCGCCGCGTAACTTCAAGAAGAGGTGATAAGTCGCTCCACAGTACTTCGGCCGCCAAGGACGCCCACAGTCTTGTTACCTCTTTGCCTGACCCGCGCGCCGACCAAAAGGAAGAAGGGGGCTAGAAATGTCGGTGCACCAGAATAACTACAGCCAGTACAGTGGTACGGAAGTTCCAGTCAGTACGAGACAGACCCAGTAATACTACTGTTCCAGACGTTCATCATAGAAGAGCCAGTCATCTATGCACAAGCGCAAACAGTTTTATATTGTGTAGCAGAACTATGTAATAGTACAAGAAATTTGTTCGAACGCAAGCACACCAAAGTATTGACTTCTTCTGTTAATAAATCCTTTGAGGACTAATAACTTTTTTAGTTGCACACCTTGTCCACATCCTTGATAGCCCCTGCTCACCTCCTAAAGCATCAAACTGGGAAACGCAACAAATTTTATTTTCTGAACTGCGTCTCATAGGTTGTTCTTACTCCTACCGTAGTTGTTACCTCACGGTGACGAATATGTGCACGATCAAATGGTTCTGGACATAGGTAACATAGTCGTGTGATGGAGCACTGCTTCACACACTGCAATGTTTATGGCGTCATACCTCCTGAATTTGGTTCGTACGTGATCAATACACACACAGCAATCCTACTCCAGCACCACAGGAAATGCATTCGTACGGTTCATACAGCGCCACACAACTTCTGCGGAACACACTACTGACAAATTTAGATACACATCTAAGACCTGTCTATATCGAATATTTTCCTCATTCCCTTCGTCCGGAAACCTAAAACCTGGAAACTTCGAGAAAACCCTCAATTATATCCAACTTTTCAGAAGGCACTTTAAAGGCGGATTTTTATCTCTTTGTATCGAAGTTCAGTTAGTAAAAACTCGTTATATCGAAGTCACTTCTACATATCGAATTCTTTTTAGGGATACCTCTGTATATCGCAGTGCGAGCAAATAGGGGCATCGCAGTACCTTCCCTCGCTGTCTCTATGTATCGCTGATATCTGGGTCGCTCCGCAGTTCCCACGACTTCCGTGCAGGTTAGATTTTACGCAGTGTTTGTTTTGAAGCAGTGTCAGGTGCGAGTGCCAGCAATGTGGTCAAAGCGAAATGTCTGTCAATTGCTGAAAAGCGAAAGTTAATTGATGAAGTGAGAGCAGGAATGAAGAAAAAGAAGAGCGTATCAGCTGACTTTGGGAGTCCGGAAGCACACTGTCAATAATAGTGAAGAATGAATATCACAGGTTAATCGCAGGTGAAGGGACATATCGAAAACGAGAGACTGAGTTTTCAGAATTAGAAGAGTGTTTAGTGCAGTGGTTCCGGCAACAGAGGAATAATAACGTGAACGTTGGTAGACTTACTTTGAAAGGACAGGCATATTATTTTGAAGCAGCGTTGGGATACAATACATTTCGCGTGAGTAATAGATAGCTTGAAAATTTCTGGAAAAGGTACGGCAATAATTTTCCGAAAATTGAGTGGAGAAAGTGCCAGTGAAAATAACAAAAGTCGTGATGAGTTGAAGTTAAAACGGTAGATGATCCTACACATTAAGTACAGTGGTAAAAATTGTTATTTTTCTGGATCACCTTTTTATATCGTTCACTCGATATGTCTAACTCATTTTGTCTTCCCCAGAGATTCTGTATATCGAGGTTTGACTTCAGAGCCTATTTTTCAGAAAGACAATGCAATGCCACATATTGCTTAACGAATACGTGTCTTCTTGAGGTCAACACCTGTTTGCCCTACCCAACGGATAGTCAGCCTTGTGACCAATCGAAATAGTGGGGTCTTGTTACGCTATACGATCCAGCACAGATGAACTTTGGAACAACGTGAATGCAACATGGTTGGAAATACCATTCGCTCTTTATACACAACATATACATCACGCATGGAACACATTGTTAGGGACGATAACAAACCCTTTCCCTAGAAGGTTACGACCCTTTTTTTATGGGTAGTTCTGTTCCTTGCTGTTGCTGATCCTGTTTGTTCGTTGTTGTTAGAAATGTTCTTAGCTCAGCTTTTTTTTTTTCATTACAGAGGGCGTTCAGCCCCCTGACGCGCTGAGACAAGGCGCCCGGTGTTATAACCATTTTTTCAGAACGCCCCTAGACCACTGGGAACACAGCGATCTCCACACCACACTAAATTACTCAAGTACGCATCCTGCCGATACATTCAATTTTACACTGCCCACTGGAACTCAAAATAATAGTTTTTGTAAACTGATTCCCATAAGAGTAAGGGCCTACGAGTTTCATTTCTAGTTGTCAGGGTAAAATTGGGAATTTGTATCTGGCGGGAGGCGTACTTGAGAAATTCCGTGCAGCTGTAAGCCTAATGGTGTAAGGGTCAGCGCAACTGTCTAGAAAGCAGGAGACCTGGATTCGAATCCCGACTGGGTGTACATTTTCAACTTAACTCATTTGCATTTAATGTCATACATTCTGTGGGCAGCCGCAAAACGCGCGGACATTCTGCGCTGTCTCGCTCTTTCCACAGTCCAGACGAATGCAATCATTCGTTGCAAAGGAAAGGCGTTAAGAAATAAAAGTACATTTCTGGTAAAAGTGGACTGTATTTGTGAGAAGCACTACATTTTGAGGCAGATACACATGCGTCCGAACAGGTTGGCGGTCACCGTCCGAGTCCCCCCGCCGGCCCAGCGCCGGCCGTTTCATTGTGCGAGGGCCGGGCAGGAGCAGGTAGCGGCCGCCCTTACCTGCAGACACAGCGTCCGGTCGCTGCTGCGCCCTTGTGGCGCCTCGCACCAGTACCGAACACATTCTGTGAATATGAATAGATAATAACTGCAGGATCAAAGGTAGCGTCTGTTATTTCGGGCATACATGTAACTTATATATTTACTGTAATTTCGACTTTTGATATTTTAATGTAATGTATTACAAACTTCTAACGATAATACATTGTATCTAGTTGTACATATATATTACTGACATACAGACGAACAGATTCATGACGAAATTGGCATGGCGTCTCAACAGGATACGCGTCAAATACATTGCGAATTTCGGAATGGTAATTACTTATGATTACAAAAATAGCTGCCCTAATGGAGTTTAGTTGTGTAATGTGATTTTTGTAAATAAATAACTTTGCTTCTTTTTTTTTTATAAAACATAAACAAGTACAATTTTCTTTCTATCTACAATAAATTGTACTGTAGAACCTTTTATATTTTCCTTGTTTCAGATACAAATTTGTGACAATAGTCTAAATATAAGTGATGTTGGTAACTATAATGTGTTACTTCATTATAAACTATAAAGCACAATATGATGGAGAAAAAACTGCAACGATTTACCTGTAACCTTTCCTAAATTATGATATTTTGAAAAACGACAAAATACACCAGTCTGGCCTGCTACGATGTCATACTAAGTCCGAGACCTTAAGAACTAGAAGAATATCACAACTCCACCTATTATTAAAATTCACCTAACTGTAGATAAAAGTACATAAATTTGTAGTGCTGATCTTTGACAATGATACTAAAAGCTATCTGCAGATATATTTTAAAATAGAAAAACCTGTCTGTAATAAATAGACTGCTAAATTAATTGCCAGACTAAGCATAATGTTGAGTAGAATCACCACAGAAAGTATCTGATACAAACACTGTCTCAAATTCTTGTCATTAATAAATTCCTTAAAGATAATTTATCATGGCCCTATTCATAATATATGTTAATTCAGAAGAAATATTTTTAGAATGGCTTCCGTGAATCAAGTCTTTAAACAGTTACCGTATGTAGTATACTTACGGCCTATAGATTGATAAATATGAGTACGATAAACAATTCTGTTACATCAGAACACGTAATCTTGTATCACCTGCAATAGACTATTCTACTCTATAACATGTAACTCCATGCACTTTCATGTAATAATGATTTTCATCTAAGAAAGTATTATTTCAGACAACAATCACAACCAGTAATATTCATTTATCATTGTGTGCAGGATCAAGAAAAGGAATTAAAAAACTAATCAGCATGATTTATCCTGTATTCCATATTTCTCTGGACACTTATCGTAACTTGAAAGAAAGAGGTTAGGCAACTAACTACTTGAATGAAACAATGCTGCAAATAAAATTAAGAATTATTATTACACAAGAGCAGCTTTGTACATTACCTTAGTTCTCAGATTATTCCACAAAATAGCAGATACAAGAAGTGGTCTGGTCTGTCCTTCGAATCAACGATAATTCTGAGGCACAATTTATAAGTCCGATTGCTCCTCACAGCTCGTCACAGCCACTACACACAGCAGCTGCCATTCACTACGTTTACATGTAACACATCTTGCGGAAGACGAAAACCGATTTTCGTAAACCCTTTTTCGCTGTCGTGTTTACATGGCACAGCCTGAATCGGATTTCCTAATCCACTTAAGATGGCGGCTGAAAAACAGCTGATTCAGTCCCCGATTTAGTCAGCATATTCGCTATTTTTCTTTACTTAAATACGTAGATTCATGCTCACTCTAATATTAATACTTTATTTCACATTAGAAAATATCACTCTGTTCATATGTACCGAAAATTCGTACCAAAGAAACACAATCTGAGAAGCCAAGAACGCTTCAAAAACGGTTCCGTTTACATGGTCACGAAAATCGATTGTGGATCTGGAAAACAGCTTTAGAGAAGCGGATTTCTAGAATCGATTTTGGAGTGTTTACATGACCAACCAAAAGCGGAATTGGGAAATCGGTTTACGAAATCTGGTTTTGGGAGACCATGTAAACGGGTTGATTATACCATCACTACGGTACAGCTCATACTACTACAGAGCTGCCTACAGCCTAAAATTCTTTGACAAAGACACACCCCATCCTGAGAAGTTTGCTATGTCACAGATCACGGGTAACAAAGCCCAGTTAAACTTACACAAATTCCAATGGAACGTGCTTCGGTACGCGTTGCAATTTATTTCGTTCATTCGAATTCCGCTCTTCACACCGTCGAAGTTATTCGCCTCGCGTTTAAAAATGCGGCCATTTCTCAACATCTCAGGCTCGGTGGGCGATTGAACGAACGAGTCAACGCCCGTGCGTATGACGTCAGTCTGCCCTTGGCGTCTGCGAGGTGTGTTGACAGGTCACTAGCCCAGTTGCCTTGGCATTTCCTAAGAGCGTGAGGCGATGTGCGATACATACGGTGTAGCTTCATATTTTAATACCGCGTGCGCCGCTTACGAATGAGAAACACGGCACGGATCCACTCAATGGTCTCGCTTGGGTAGTGTGTTTCCTTGTAAGATCTGCGTGTTCTTATCAACTTTGGTTAAAGTATTGAAGAACCTAAAAATGAAAAACAGCTAAACGCACTTTCGATGTTTTTACAGCAAAGGCACGAAACTGACAAACATATCAGCTAATTATTCACATCTGTGAATTTCTTTGACTACTCACGTTTATGTCACATACGACTTTCAGCAACGAATACGTGACAAAATCAATAGTTACGTCGCCAAAATGGGTGCAAAGCGTCTCCAGATTCTTTTTTGATTTTTTTATAACACTAATTAACAATTATAGTCTTATCAAGTTTTGCTTTAATAATGACCCTACTAACAGTTAATTTAACATACATATACAACATAGCAAGTGTGTTAGGGTTTGAACGAAAACAAGTATAGAATAATGAAATCGAAAATTTTATTAACTGAGTCAGTAGAAAGTTGCATATAAAATGAATTTTAGCACTGATTTTTCTTGGGCAGGAACGAGAAAATCTTGACGTGTTTCAAACATTTGCAAAGCAAGAAAAAAGAGCAAAGTACATGAAGTAAGCACCAAGTCCTGAACATCTTCTACATTCCGCAATCTCAATATTCTTCCTGCGCTTATACACACGTAGCACACAACAGAACATGTCGAATGTCACACATCGAGGTCTGCCTTTGGCTATTGATAGAACTGGGCACTTCTGAAAAATCGCTTGCTTCGACTTGGCTGTTTCTGAAGAAAAGCCCCACCTTTTATCCTTTTTATACGAAGCTTCGTCCGTTTTCGTCACTCATAGCAGCTACCACCGGATTCGGCGCAAAAAATGCTATTAGAAAAAATCGATGTCAGAAATTCGAAAAATTGGACATAGATATTAGACTCTTTACTTACGTATGAATGTTGTGTTAGGATAAAACAAAATGTTCAAATGTTTGTGAAGCTTATGGGACTTAACTGCGGGGTCATCAGTCCCTAAACGTACAAATTACTTATGAAATATCTTACACTAAAGAAAAACAAACATCCATGCCGCAGGAAGGATTCAAACCTACCACGCAGGAGGCTGCGCGATCCGTAACGTGGCGTTCCAGACCTCTCGGCTACACCCGCGCGTCTTAGGATAAAACTTCCAGTGACAGAAGCAATGAAGCATAATAATTATATGCCAATAATAATAAATCAAAGGCTGTCAATTTTTTTCTTGTGCCTTTGTTCACCTGAAAGAAAATCTTAAAGTAGAATCAGTTACATATTACGTCCGATTAACCTAAATAGGTCGCACGATATGGCCGCGTGGTCTAATGCGTCATACTACGGACTGTCCAGCCGTTCCCACCAAATATTTGAACCATCCATCATTTGTGTGTGTGTGTGTGTTTTGTCCTTATCGTAGGTTAGTCATATCAGTTTGTTCCAATAGGTTTACAAACATTTCATCATAAATATGGATGTATTCATCGACCAAGTAGTCGATCACTGTCGCAAATTTTAATCGTACGCATTTCATGACGAAAATCATGGTTAATTTCAATTAAATACAAACATATTCCGAATCAAGTATGTTGGTTCCGGAATAGCCCGTCCATTTGCATAAGCTGTGTGCATGCCTCTTGTTTTACGATATCGGAGGCGTATTACATACAGAAAGAGTTATTTCAGTAATACAGAGCCGTGCGGGAGTCGCCGTGCGCTCTACGATCCCTTACTGTGCAGTGCGCGTCTTCTCCCCGTCGGTTGCTCGAGTCCTCCATCGGGCATGGGTGTATGTATGTCGTTCTTATCATAATTTAGTTTAAGTAGGTAGGGACTGAAGATCGGTGCAATTTAGTCCCATAGCTTTTCTAGCATTCGACCACTTTGTAACAGACATATTTATATATGAGGGTTGGAACTTAAATAGTGGTAACTATTTATTCACTACCGATACAAAAGCGTTACATGAGTGCACATGTTACTGTCCTTCAAAGCAGTCACCAGCGGTGCGTAGAACGCTTTGCTAGCGCTGTGGAAAGCGTAGTATATCTTTAACAGAGCCTGTTCTGTGGATGGTGTGAATGAAACGGTCTGCTGCCTGTCGAATATCTGAAACAGTTCTGAAGCGAATGCCACGATGTAGTTTTTTTCATCTTCTGAAGCAAATTACAGTCACAAGCACCGGGGAGTTTTTTGGAATGTACAGTAGGCTACTTCTCACTCTCATCGACCGAACAGAGCAGCCACAGCTTACACTCCATGTGCCTGCGCATTGTCGTACAAAATGATGGGTGGGTTGCGTAGAAAGTGTTGCCGCTTCTTTCGCAAAGCTGTCGAATGTGCGTCAGAGGTCCGGTGTGGCCAAAGTTATGGTGATTCTCGTGTACAATTGTGATGGTGTTATCCTAATGAATTACATTCCTCCATGGTAGACCTTCAACGCACAGTGCCACTTCAGAACTGTTCCAGAGATTCGACAGGCAGTAGACCGCTCCATTCACACCATCAGCAGAACAGGATCTGCTAAAGGTATACTACGCCTTCCACATCGCTGGCGACGGGTTCTACACAACGCTGGTGACTACTTTGAAGGACAGTAACAGGTGCAAGAATGTAACGTTTTTGTATCGGCTTTGAACAAATAGGAGCCACTAAGTTGCAACCCTCGTATACGAAAGACAGTTGGATGAACCCTGAAATCGTTGTAACAATACCATTAGATGGAATCGAAAATATGTTTAAAGGTATTGTGTAACTTTGAACTGAAACCGACGCTGTCGCCATACAGAACCAGGAAAATGGCTCAAGTTCCAGTTCCAGTTCCTCGAAATGACACAGGTATTCAAGAGTGGTGTTATAGCAATGCTGCATATCTCCCTACTGCTCGAACTTCATAGCTTCACTCTAGCATATAGTTTTCTCATCTGTGCTTTTGTAACATTGATGTCCTTCATATCCCTTGATCAGAACACCGCTTCTATGTTGACAAAATATGTGGCACCCAAAGTAATATGAACACGATGTCGTATACTATATGGTCTTGTTACTTGGCACCACTGCTTAGGTGATAACACTGGGCACGACCGCAGTGCACAGTATTGTAGTAAGCCTGATACCTTAAGTTTCAGTATATTATACGACTTGTTGTGGGACGGTGAGCACAAATTGTTGGTGAAATGCGTGATATCTCAAACTCCCTATGACGCCATCACGACGGAGCGCTGTAAGTAGGATCATCTGTGACGAAACCGACAGCAGTGTGTAACGTTTATGCTCGGTAATAACAGCGTACACAAAACTAAAACATTACAGCTGCAGCTTGACATTCATGGAATGACTGTAGTTACGAAAACCTTAATAGCGGAAGCAGACTCAAAGCTGCGACGGAAGTGATGCCAAAATCATTAAAAAACATAATAACAGGATGTACATAGTATGGTTCAGTGAAATGTCGCGAACATTGGTTCCTCCAAACATCCGGGTTTATTTATCGAAAACCGTAAAAGAATCTTACGATACGGCGTACGCGCTACCTGCAGTCAGGCTTTGTGTAGGTTCCTGTATTACCGTTGTTGGCGAATATCTGTCAATGAATATCTCACCAAGCTCGACATTAAACTGGTTACTATGACTAACATATTTGCTAACAAACTATCCATTATTCAAAAAAGATAATGCTCCCACATATAGACACAGACACAGACACACACACACACACACACACACACACACACATACACACACACACACAGGCCAGGCGTGCTCTTTTTTACAGCTCCATAAAATTATCAACTATCTCTCCTGGAAAGCAAACTCGAAATGGCCCAACATAACTGAACCGGTATAGAGAGTTTTAGACCAGATAGTCAACATCCAAGTAACTAACAAACTCTCTCCAGCTCTTACAATCTTGATGATCTTGTACATCAGGCCAATGTCCGGTCTGAAGTGCCTCTTACCTATTCTTGTGCCATCCATTCTCTGTACATGGCCGTTTCACTTTGCTTCACCGGGATGTTGACAACAGAAACCCTAGCATCAGCTGTTTCCGTGTGAACTTCATTTCGTATCCTGTACTTCCCGGTACTTTCATTATAGCCCAGATAAATCAAATTTCTGTTGTTTTTATTCCTCTGTAGTACACTTTTAACAATTTACAAGTTACCATTTTATTCTCCACAATTTTCATCGAAGTTGCATTAATCATTAATTTGGTGACTAGTTTCGGACCATCCTGTCCATTTTCAAACCAAATACCTCATTATATATATTACATACAATGCATCATTTCTATGCAACAAACTCAATACATCACTGACACAAGGTAAACTGAAAAATTACGGTGACCATATGTTGTTGTCCATTTAATAGTACGTTGCAGATTGACACTCCAAGCTACACGAGTTGCGTGGTACCCTTGGTAGAGGTCGCTAATAACCAAGCGCTCTGGATTGTACGCTCATGTAAGGTGGAGCATGCATGAATGGATGCAGGTGATCAGCCAGGAAGCATTCTTACGTGTCACCTGTCAGAGTCGCTTCCCGAAAATTCAGGGGTCCTACATCACTCCAACTGCACACAACCCACATCATTACACAGTATCCACCAGCTTCAACTGTCCCCTGACGACATGCAGGTTCAAGGCATTCATGAGGTTTCCGAAATGAAACTTTCCAGCGGAGTGTACGCTGATATGAAACTTCCTGGCAGATTAAAATTGTGTGCCGGAACAGTGTTTCGAAAATGGGACATTCGCTTTTCACGGGCAAGCTATCCCGGAAGCTCTCCTGCGAACCTTGCAAGGCTAGCATCCCTGAAAGGAAGCATATGGTGGAGACATGGCTTAGCCACAGTCTATCGGATGTTTCCAGAAGTAAACAGCAGAGTGAGCGCTCAAATGATACTTCCTGGCGGGTTAATTTTGCGCAGTAACTGCAATTCGAACCAAGCCTTTCGCCGGCAAGCCTTCTACCGTCTGAGCTATCCCGGCAAGCTTCACGATACGTCTTCTCAACTTTGCCTCTGCCAGTTGTTGTGGTACCAGTTTTAATGAATTTCATTAACAAACAACTCTTTAAATGACCGTGACTTCGTATCCGAAGTTAACTAGTACCAACTCACAATAATTATCCCTGACGATAATTTTAGTTTCCAAATTATTCATAATAAATGTCTTGTCTTGAATATTTAAAATATTTCAGGATTACTTTCTACCATCAGGTTCTTTAAGTTCGTAAACCCCTGAATAAAATTTTAGTTGAGGGCTCTACGAGAGTTTTTCACAGCACTCGTGTATATCTGCGACCGCTAAAACCATGTCAACTTTCGTACAACTTTTGTGACACGTAATTCTTGTATAAGTCTTTTAGATCAAATTCAAACTTCACTTGAGAAAAAATCATTTACACATCTTGATTCAGTTTTTTAGAAATCGTAGACTCTCATCACTAACTTATTTTAAAACTTTTATTTTAAATATATTTGACGTAATTAATCACACTCATGATTGCAAAGAGACTTCCTCTCAATACGGAATACAAGTCACGACAAACTCTTTTTCATTTAGATTTTCCTTCATATTCATTGTTAATATAGAAATCTATCGCAGTCCGCAACAGCAGGCAATGTCTTCTAGTTCAGCGCGCCGAACTTCGGCTAATCAACGATAGCGACCAGCTTTTTCTCGCTGACGCCGGCGGAGAACTGGTTACTGCGTACTGCTGCAGCAGCGTCGTTACCCATGAAACAAACAAAAGCAAAAAATTAACACAAGTATATGTTCTAAAACATTAACAACATTCAAAACAATATATTCCGTAAGTACTGAATAACTGGGAAATTAAGCTTTGTGAGGAAAATAGTGGACGGTTAAATACATGTTCCACTACATAATCTGGAAACATTCCCTACGCTGTGGCTGCGCCACGTCTCCGCCATATCTTTTCTTCCAGCAGTGCTAGTCCTGAAAGGTTTCCAGGAGAACTTCTGTGAAGTTTGGAAAGTAGGAGGCGAGGTAGCTAGGCGCCTGGAAACGCTTGGCCATCCCAACGCGGCACTTGTTCATGTCCCCGAATTCAAATCTGCATCAACTGCAGGAAGGGTTGTACTTCTGCCAGGTTCAGCGATTCTCTTCAGCCGTCGTTGGTTCCGTTCTTACAGCATTTTTTTTCCTGCCCCAGCGATTCGATGTTTTACGAGGTTCCCAACATTCACGGTGCACTCGCAAAACGTTTGTGCGGGAAAAACCGCACCTCGCTAGCTCGGATGTGCTGTAATCCATCTCTCGTGCGCAGATGTATTAACTCACTTAAATCGCGACAATCACCTGTCATTGTAGCAGTAGAAACCGATATAAGGCTTGTGCCAGACAAATGTTGCCTTACATAGGTCTTGCCGACCGCAGCGCTTTCCTCTGTTTACATATCTTGGGGTTGCACAAGTAATTTCTCTGGCTCTTCGGTGTAGTATTTTCACTAAGTCAACCAAGTAATTAGGCCATTTTTTATATTCCAGACTTTCCATATTTTGTTGCGAGAGACACTGACGTAGGCCTTTCGTATATCCAAGACCATCATCACAAGGTAGTAGCTATGTTGCAGTATTTCACTGCCAAAAATATTACCACAAAAATGAGATTTTCCTGAAACGGTGCACTTTGCCTTCCAACAACGGTTCAAATAACTTCATAAGACTGGTATCTGTCACTTTTCTCTAATAGATTTCTCTTGCATTTCCCACTCGCTTTTTAGTCTCCCTGTTTAAAAAGTGTAACGATGATTCCAGTCATCAGTAATGCTTTGTAAAACTTTGTTATACTTATCGGACTATCCAATTATTTTGGAAAATAGCCAAGCCACTTATAATGTTTATTCAGGTGTTTATTTATGCCATTCATCACAACACATAAGAAGGCTTAAAATGAATGGATACGGTTTTAAACGATTTCCTTCATGATGTGGTGCATGAAATGGAATTTTGATAGATGGTAATTTAATCTGACGAATACAGTAGCCTGGATAAAGATGATAAGCGATCTTGGTTGTTGTCCATAATAAAGGAATGCTCTGGTTTGACCAGGAAACTGACAAGATTCCGTTAATTTGTTGAAGGCCAAGTCGTCCGACTGTCATCATGATATATGAGCTTAGCTCATCAAACCCTGCAGAATTTCCGTTTCGCATACTTTTCACTGCAGACTCAACCTCATCCAGGTTAGTGGTTTCGTCCAAATGACAATCGGTGGCATCATTGATGTCAACGTCAACATTCAACAACATGCTGAAAGAGAGAGGGAAACAAATTTGCAGTTGCAACATGAATGAAGTAATTATCGGACGTTTTGGTACAAGAATGGATACTGTTCTCCTTGAAACAATAAAAATTCTTCTCGGAACGCTTTCTCTAAGATTTTAACCTGCTCTCAAAGGCAATGGTGAGCCAACTCATTACGAATGAGTAACCAATGTCTGTGTTAGGTTTTCATATTATACTGTCCACCTGGTGTATCTTAGAATGCTTTTTGGTCGCACTCAGGTCCTAATAAGGGACTCAATCGCATAGTCATATGAATATTGCACCAATCATAGTAACAAAAGTTAGAGTCGTCCGGGATTTTATCTCGTAGAGCTACCTTTACATTTATTGAGTCTCCGTGTCATTGTGTTACATACAATTCTACAGTTTCGTCTTGATGACATTTTGCTCACTTGACCTTCAAACCAAGAAGAAAATCACTGTTAATGCAAGCCTCACGTAAGACACGTAGATAAGGAAATGTCATAGAGATGAAATGTGCGAAAAATTACTGCATCACACAACATTGTTCCACATCTCCTAAAGCAGTTGACCGATTTCACCCAAAATCGTGAGATAAAAATTACTGTACCTGTAAGAACCATCTACGAAATAAAATGTTCAAATGTTTGTAGAACTTCTGGGATTTAACTACGGGGTCATCAGTCCCTAAGCTTACAAACTACTTATGAACTAGCTAAGACTAAGGACGATACAAATATCCATGACCGAGGGGGGATCCGAACCCCCGACCGTAGTGGCCGTGCAGACCGTGACTGGAGCGCCTCAGTTCCCTCGGCCACCGCGGCCGGCTCCCACCTACGACACATAGTTCAGGATATATGACGCATATGGTGCTTGGCGTAGGTTACTTCACGTACAGATCTCAGTAAAATCTACAATTTTATTTCGACGTTGAGGAAAATTTTACACACTTAACCTCCAAAGCAAGAAAACGATCTCTGTCTATATAAAATAACATGTGGTGCATGGCGTAGGATACTTTACGTAAGAACTTCGTCAAGAGTTTTGCTTCGATTTTGATTAAATTTTGCACACACTACCTTCAAAACATAACGAAGGCCAATGTCCATATAAAATTTCGTATGGCACATGTTAGAGTGTACTTTCCTTGCGAATTTCGCCAATATGTATGTTTTAATTCTGATCTTAATGAAACTTTGGTACATTTAACCTTCAGGAAGCTACCGTGTTGGCGGAATGAAAGTTTCAGTGGGCAACGGAGTGTGCACTGATGTGAAACATCCTGACTGATTAAAATTGTATGCCGGAATCGGGATTCGAACCGGGGACTTGTGCCTTTCGTGGGCGTGCGCTCTACATACAGCTATCCCGGCACGCTTCACAGTCCGTCATCACAACTTGTGCCAGTACCTCGCGTCCTTCTTTCCAAACTTCACAGAAGTTCACAATTTTAATCTGCAAGGAAATTACATATCAGCGGACGCTCTGCTGCAGAGTGAAAGATTCATTCTGGAAACAG
Source organism: Locusta migratoria (assembly GCA_026315105.1). NCBI lineage: Eukaryota > Metazoa > Arthropoda > Insecta > Orthoptera > Acrididae > Locusta > Locusta migratoria. Next base: position 172,100,172 of record CM048751.1, read on the forward strand.
CCCTTAGGATGTGGCTAAGCAATGTCTCGCCATATCCTATTCCGGCAAGGTTCGCAAGAAAATGAAAAGATTGGAAAGTAGGAGGCGAGGTAGTGACGGAAGTAAGGTTGTGTGGACGGACCGTGAAGCGTGGCGAAATAGCTCAGTCGGTAGAGCACTTGCCAGCGAAAGGCAAAGGTCTCAGGCTCGAATCCCGGTTCCAACACACAATTTCAATCTGCGAGGAAGTTTCGTAGCGTATGGCACATAACAGATGCATTGAAATAAATTCCATTGTCAAAAACGCTGACCCTGCAACCCCAATAAATCACTGGACTGAATTACAGGCAAACCTGGTGCACATATTTCTTGCTGTCAGATAACAATCACCAACTTTACGTATTCAACGTATATGACGCATATAGGTCGTTGTGTATGGTGCATAAGGTCCTCGACAACATCTGCCGTTTTATTTAGAACTTCATGAAATGTTGCACATTTAACCTTCAAAGCAAGACAAGGTCAGCGTCTTTATAAAAGTACGTGTGATGCGTGGATGAACGTACTTTACATAAGGACTTCGACAAGATCCACAGTTTTGCTCGGATTTTGTTGTATTTTTGCACTCTAGGGTCACTATCTACCCTAAAAATTTCGTGTGGCGCTTTACTTATGAACTTCGCCAAACCAATCCTACTGAAATTTTACAGTCTTCACTTTCAGCAAGCTACCGTTCGGCGCATGGCAGAAGGTGCATCGTAGTCTAGTCGACAGTTAACCACGCAGACCCTGCGCAAGCGAGAAAAGCTGCAAGAAAAAGAAGAAAATCTGAAGGGGATAGGAAGTGAAATGAGGAATTAAATAGTGAAGAACTATGAAATGGACAGAGGGCGGAATGATGACATGGGCCGAAAGAGGGAGAGAATATGAAAGTAGCGAGAGGAGAAGAAGAGATGGCAAGGAATTGATATAGGGAGACAGATAGAGAGAGAGGAGGACGAGGAGGAGATTGATTAAAGGAGTGTGGAATAAATAAATGGACGAGATGAAAATAGCGAGAGGAGAAGAAGAGCTGGCAAGGAAGAGATATAGAGAGATAGATAGAGAGAGAGGAGGATGAGGAGGAGATTGACTAAGAAGAGTGTGGAATAAATAAATGGATGAGATGAAAATAACGAGAGGAGAAGAAGAGCTGGCAAGGAATAGATATAGAGAGATGGATAGAGAGGAGGACGAGGAGGAGATTGACTAAGGAGAGTGTGGAATAAATAAATGGATGAGATGAAAATAGCGAGAGGAGAAGAAGAGCTGGCAAGGAATAGATATAGAGAGATGGATAGAGAGGAGGACGAGGAGGAGATTGACTAAGGAGAGTGTGGAATAAATAAATGGATGAGATGAAAATAGCGAGAGGAGAAGAAGAGCTGGCAAGGAATAGATATAGAGAGATGGATAGAGAGGAGGACGAGGAGGAGATTGACTAAGGAGAGTGTGGAATAAATAAATGGATGAGATGAAAATAGCGAGAGGAGAAGAAGAGCTGGCAAGGAATAGATATAGAGAGATGGATAGAGAGGAGGACGAGGAGGAGATTGACTAAGGAGAGTGTGGAATAAATAAATGGATGAGATGAAAATAGCGAGAGGAGAAGAAGAGCTGGCAAGGAATAGATATAGAGAGATGGATAGAGAGGAGGACGAGGAGGAGATTGACTAAGGAGAGTGTGGTATAAATAAATGGATGAGATGAAAATAGCGAGAGGACAAGAAGAGCTGGCAAGGAATAGATATAGAGAGATGGATAGAGAGGAGGACGAGGAGGAGATTGACTAAGGAGAGTGTGGAATAAATAAATGGATGAGATGAAAATAGCGAGAGGAGAAGAAGAGCTGGCAAGGAATAGATATAGAGAGATGGATAGAGAGGAGGACGAGGAGGAGATTGACTAAGGAGAGTGTGGAATAAATAAATGGATGAGATGAAAATAGTGAGAGGACAAGAAGAACTGGAAGGAATAGATACAGAGAGGGAAAGGAGGACGAGGAGGAGATTGACTAAGAAGAGTGTGGAGTAAATAAATGGATGAGATGAAAATAGCGAGAGGAGAAGAAGAGCTGGCAAGGAATAGATATAGATGAGATAGATAGAGAGAGAGAGGGAGAGAGAGAGAGGAGGACGAGGAGGAGATTGACTAAGAAGAGTGTGGAATAAATAAATACCCGGGCAACGCCGGGTTTTCAGCTAGTACTGCGATAAGTCCCAGCCATGAGTGGGGCGATCGAGATAGCCCTGGTATCCACGGTTCACGGTTACGGTGAGTCAGCGTCTGCGGACAGTTTGACGCTCCTCTCGGAATGCAAAGCAGGGCCACGAGTCGTGTGGCACGTCCCGAAGTCGCGATGGGACTGGTTTCGCAGTCCGGTGAGGGTGGACGCCACGACGCACAAATAAAAGAGCGAGCCACGCGTATTTACGGCGTAGACGTGGCGGAGGTCCAGTGGCCTCAGCAAAACATGGTCGGCTGCTTTCCACAGCAGGTACACGTCGCCTGCTTTGCATATCTGAATACCGAGACACTAGCTCTAAATTATGAGTCTGCGGTTCTATTATACCGCTCCCGAAGATGCGAAACGCAGATCCAATGCTTCACTCGTGAAGTATTACGAGCCTTGTTCATTCAAGGAAGCACGTATGAGTATAGAATTGTGGTGTGAATAAGCTGTATGTCACGAGGGAATTCGAGGAATGAAATATTACTGGGAGATGAGAATAGATATGTGTAAGAGATGGTTGAATCAGAATCCTCGGAACAACTCGCTTAGGTAATTAGTCAGTTACACGTTCCGTAGATAATGGTGTAAATGTTGTGGTTATTTGCATGTTTGAAAGAAGAAATGAAAAAGTATGTGATACGCAAAAGAATAGCTAGCCAATTCTCAAGAAAGAATTGGAATGGTATTGTCAGTCGCGAAGAAGATATCTGGTCAGCTGCACAGATTTGAGGATATAAGTCAGTGCATATTAGAAATGTTTCTGTTATTGGTAAGTCGAGCATTTAATAACTTATTTCTGAATATAGCACAAATATTTATTCAACTTGTAGTCATGTAATTCCATTAGAAAATAGACCTTGTGATACTGACAATGGGGACATTCAGTTAATAATTAAATCAATACCCTAAGGACTCTTATGGATTTGACAGGCTATGTAGCAGAATAGTTAAGTACTGTTCTGCATTTTTAGCCTAGTACTTATCGATATTTTTAATTTTTGCTTTCCGATTGGTCAGTTTTCTCGTAGATTAAAATATTCAGTAGTGAACCCAATTAATAAAAATGGATAAAGGGTAAAGTAAACCACTTTAGACCTATTTTTGTGCTAACAGTATTTATAAAATTTATTGAAAATGCTGTGTATTCAAGATTGACAATTTCGTTTCGCATAATTTGCTGTCAAGTGTAATCTTGGTTTTAAAGTGCTTTAATAACTGAAAATTCTAAATTCTCATTTGGCTGTGAGCCACTGGATACAATAAATGAACTCGATAGGCCTTTTCTTTGCTTTTAACACACGTTTCGGATTTGTTTATCACAAAATATTGTTGCAAAAAGTTGGAACATCGTGGAATAGGATTAGAATCTCATGGTTCACCTCTTACTTTAATAACAGACTGGAGGTGGTAATTCTCTGCAGTGCTGAAAATGTGTGTGCTACGTACTCACAATCGGTCAGAGATAAGTAGGAGCCGCGGCGGAGTGGCCGAGCGCATTGAGACGCTATGCTACGATGCGCGAGGCTATTCCCCGTTGGAGGTTCGAATCCTCCCTCCCCTCGGGCATGGATGTCTGTGCTGTCTTTATTATAAGGTAGCTCAGAAATACGAGTAGTTTGTAAGTTTCGGGACTGATGACCCCGCAATTGGGTCCCATAAGCTTGACAAACATTTGAACATTTGATATAAGTAGGAGGTACCCCCTGGCTCTGCTCTGCGGCCACTGTTATTTCTCATTTATTCAAATGACATGGCTTCTATATAACAGGTAATCCAAAAATATTTCATAGTAAGGACTGTTGATTGTGATATTAACAAAGTATTAAATATTACAGTTCCAGACATAAGTTCATGGTTTGTAGAGAATAAATCGATACTGTTTAACAGTAAGAGTCAGTTTAACATTTTCAAACACAAAATTTAAATAAATCTGACAGTTTAATTACACAGAATGATCATATGATTTGTGACACAGAACATTTCAAATTTCTAGGCGTTCAGACACATTGCAATATGTCACGACAAGTCGATGTTCAGGATCTTGTTCAACAATAAAAAAAAACTGCAGTATCTACCGTTAGGACATTGCCTTAAATAAGTTATAGTTCAACGTCGAAAGTAGTCCATTTTGCGTATTTTCACTCGACAATGACATATTTTGTTATTTTCTGAATCAGAAAGGGTATGTATGGGGCAGAAACGGTCGTGAACTTCCTCTCGATCCCTGATCAGGGGCCTGGAAGTTCTTACAGTAGCCCAAAACACCGACTTTCTATAATTTCGCTTGTTTTTAATATAATTTTATACCCAAGAGTTTGCAGCTTTCACTACCTTAATACTAGACTTAAATCTACATTTGGATCACACCACCATGTCTCATGTGGAGAAAGGTACGCGGTATTTTGCTGCTCCCATTTTCGATAAACTGCAACAAGAATTCAAATATCTTAAATAATCCATGCACTTTAAACAGAATAGTTTCCTTATTCCTTACTCTTTCTACTCTGTACAGAAAATCCAGGAAATATTGAAAAAAATAATTTTTTGGATACTATATTGTTTCGATTTACTTGCGTGCACGCGATTCACATACGATTCACTTCTCTATTACTTCTCTTTATCATGATACATGAAAGTAGGTGGTTTACGTGGAAGACACCAGGAAACACCGAAAGGTACCAGGAAGATTTTATAATGGTTGGTCATGAATTTCGGAACCAGTTTGTAAGTTGTAAGACATACCAAAAGGCAGATGTAGACCCTGACAATATCTTGTTTGGTATGAAATGTAGACAGAAGAATCTGCAAAAAAAGGAAGAAAATAAGGAGACTGGACTGGATGAACTGAAGGAAATTCTTGAGCGTTTCATAGGGATCTTTAGGCAACAAATGACGGAAATAGGAGAAAGTATCAAAAGAATGGATAGCTTTGAGAGATGAAATAATAATGGCAGCAGAGGACCAATCAAAGACAAGATATATAAAAAATTCCTGGATGCTGCAGGAAATATTGAAATTTATTGAGCATATGATAATGCAGTAAATGAAGTAGATAATAATGGATTACAGGCGACTAATAATGAGATTGGTATAAAATGCAAAATGGCTAAGCAGGACGGGCAAGACTGGTGAAGTCTTTAAGCAAGGTAAAGAGGGATAACGCCTGCTGAAATATAAAAAAGACTTTTGGAGACAAGAAAAGAGGTAGTATGGTTATCAATAATTCAGATTGAAAACCAGTTCAGATCATAGAAGGGAAAGGTGTGAAGAATATAGAGAGCTGACTATACAAAAGCAATGAACTTTGAGAAAAAGGAAAAGAAGAAGAGGTAAATGAACATATTATACTGAGAGAGGAACTGGAAGAGCTCTGAAAGACATAAGTCGAAAAAAGGCCCTTGGAGTAGACCATATTCCCTGAGAGCTACTGAAATTTCTGGGAAAGCCAGCTATAATTATTCCACCGAGTGTGAATCGACGTACCGTCAGACTTACAGAAGAATTGAAGAAACCAAACTCCAAAGAAAGCTGGTGAGGACGGATGTGACCATTAAATCATGGTTGCAAAATTGTAACAGGAATTATTTACAGAAGAACGGAAAAAGCTAGTCGCTGCCGTCGTGGAATATCGGTTTGGATTTAGGGGAAATGTATGAACAAGCTACGTAATACATTACGACTTAGAAGAGAGGGAAAGGAAACCATGTTTTGTATATACGGAGAAACGTTTTAACAGTACTGACAGGAATTCACACTTTCAAATTCTGAAGATAGTATGGGTACAATATTGGGAACTAAACGTTATATACAACGTGTACAAGTATCAGACAGCAGTTTTAAGTTTCGAAGGGCATAAAACGGCAGAACTGGTTAGGAAAGTAGTAAAACACAGTTGTTGCCTTTCTTCGGTGTTATTCATTCTGTACACTGAACTAACTGTAAAGGCATTATAGTCCAGGGCGAAGAAGTAAATATCATGCGGTTTGCCGATGACATTGTGATACTGTCAGAGAGAGCAAAGGACCTGGACGAGCAAATGAACAGAATGGACAATGTCTTAAAAAGAGCATACAAGGTGCACATTGACAAGAGCAAAACAAGGATAATGGAATGTTGTCTAAGAAACCCAGGCGATACTGAAAGAATTAGGTTCGATAACAATGAAATGGATTTGCTCACTTGGACAATAAAATGACATACGATGGTCGTGGTACAGATTATATACAATACAGAATGGCATTGAGAAGAAAAGCGTTTCTATAAAGCAGATATTTGTACACATGAGAATTAATTTGTTAGTAAGTCTTTCTGAAGGCACTGGGAGGGGGGGGCGGAGGAGTATTGCTTTGTACAGAAATTGAACGATAAATGGTTCAGAAAAGAAGGGAATATATGGTTTTGAAATGTAGTGCAACAGACAAATGCTGAAGATCGCGTAATTAATGAGGAGGAACTGAACGGAATTGGGAAGAAAAGAAATTTATTGACTAAAAGAAGGGTTATATTATGGGTAGGTCACATTCTTAGACATCAATTAATCGTCAATTTAACACTGGGGGGAAGTGTTTGGGGTAAAAATCGCAGAGGGAGACCAAGAGACGAATCATTAAGCAGGTTCAAATGGATATGGGTTGCCTTTTTTATGGGGAGATGAAGAGGCTTGCTCAAGCTACAGTAGAGTGTGGAGTGCATCAAACCAGTCTCCCGACTGAAGAGCACAAAATAAATAAATAAAGTAAAATAAAATAAAAAACTACTCTTCCATTACATTTTCATATACTGACTCGTTCCAGTACGATGATTTGCACCTCAATTGGGACATATAAATAAAAACTTCAAAAATGGTCAGGTTTCTTTGACGATTGATAGTTGTACTTCGATATTTATTTGATAATATTTTGACTTCGTCTGCGTAGTTGTCTATATAGGAGGGGCGTCATTATTCAACGCAGTTCTTTGTGGCCAAATTGGTTTCAAAATATTTGGAATTATGTTTGGGGCATTTGTGGATAATCCCGCTTCATCTCCTACTGTTTCATTAATTTACGATAGCTGTGACCACAGTTACTAGGCCTCACTATGACGTCTATTTGGTGGGAATTAACGTCATAGATTCACTTTCAAAATGAATAATTAGATTAATGAGACTAGTTATTGGGTAAATGCTATGCTTGTTGATTTAAATGGAACCAACAGCCGTATATTGTGAATTTAAATTACTGAGCAACCAGTTTCCACTTTAGAGTAGGAACATTTTTGACCCGCTAAGATGAACGGAGATTACAAACCCTTTTGCAAGTAGTATTGTCGATTCCAAATGACACGATAGGTGCACCTGCCACCGGAAATAACCGTATTAAAATATCTTAACCATGCGTTGTTCAAGCGGAGGCGTGGAACACCGTCTCCTCCGTTGGATCTGTCTGTACCTCAACCACATTTTTGACGCTGTGGCCGTGTTATTGCATTGTACCGGCGTCAAGGCTTCTAATAATAAATTCACAGTACATACGACAAATTACATGCTTCAAGAAGGAAATTTGTGGCTGGTACAAAGGTAAAAAAATGTGAAAGGCATTTTGTAATTTCAAAAAACCAACAATGTAAGAAAATGGTATAGAACTGGGTACTTTGCTGTACAACAAACGAAGGAATGCAAATGTTAAGCAATTTATTGACACCAAAATGTTCAAATTTTTCTAAAGATATGGCACCAAACTGCAATGTCGTCAGTCACTAGCTTTACAAGCTATATAACTTATGGCAAGGACAACATACACACCAATGCCCGAGGAAGGACTCGAAACTCCAATGGGGAGCAGCCGCGACCATCGCAACAAGGCGCCTTATAATGCTCGGCCATAGCTACGTGGCAATTACTGACACCAGAAACACGTATAAACTTGAGGAAAGAATCAATTTGAGAACAACCTTGTTTAATGTAAAAGTAGACATATTTACAAAATCACGATCGTCAGACTTGAGGTGCCTTATTCGGTACTTTCTAGATAATTGTCATCCGAAACAAAACAGTAAGAAACCAACCTCCGAAATCAGAAGTAGGAAAATAGATCATTAAGCTCGAAGTATTGCACATACTCTACAAATAAATATAAACCAGACCAAAATCAACAGTTCCTTATTCGCAGTTTTATCGATTATGTAGACAACGAAAATAACCCTTATAAAGTTTAAGTTATTGGAAGTTGATGGAAACAAGTTTCCACAAGTGTAAATTTTTTTACATGTATGCCAGCGTGCGGTCTCGGTTTATGCCAACCATGTTTTTCCTACAATTTGACTTCGTTTATATTTTGAGGAGGCGATCCAATTATGATATGTTCCAAACATTTTACAGCCAAGATCACTGGTATATAATTTTATTTGGACCACCGGTTTAACTGGTCTCTTACAGCATCATCTGGTCCAAAATTTGTATTTACATATCCGTCATCTTGTAATGTTAACAGTTGTTATATAAAATAATTCAAAGCGCATGGGTGCCCTATGTCATTATAATAAAAGTGTATATATCACTGTGAGTGACAGTATGACACTCAATGAAATAGTGCTCCTATGCACTTTAAATTATTTTATGTAATAACTGTTGACATTGCAAGATGACAGCTATGTAAAACAATAGAGACCAGTGAAACCGGTCGTCCAAATAAAATTATCTACCAGCGATCTTCGCTGTAACGTGTTTGGAAGATTTCCTATAATTGTTGTAATCTTGTCAACATCTCAAGCGATGTTGAGATGTCACAGAATCCTCCAACCCTTGCAGAATCGTCCAACTCTTCCCTCCATCGCTTTGTCTCTATCGATTTTTTTCCCCAATGACGGGACGGCAATTTTACAACTCGCAGAGGTTGGCATTAAGACTTGCGCAGGTCTTGGCTGTGGGTGTTTGTTGGTGTGTGTGTTTGTTTGTAACTACAAATCTATAGGTCGTGGGTTCGATCCCCACCAGGTCCTAGGATTTCTATCTGTCACTTTCCACTTCTTTCCCCTCTCCCAGTATTGCTCATGTGAAAAATACCGACTAGCACCGTGGTTCGGAACCCATGTTAAACTGTAGGTCCACCTATAACTGGCTTGGTAAGTCAGTTCGAAGGTCGGAGGAAGGCAACGGCATACCACCTCCAAACAGGACCATGCCTAGTAAAGCACTGTTGTGTTCAAACCAATCTTCGGGTTGTTGACTGCTTTACCTCTTAAGAAATTATTTCGGGTAGTTCTTTGGAAAAAAAAAATCATATGGTAAAATAGTATCGCAACTGTCCTAACGTGAAGGATTATGGCGGACAGTGCCGTTGGAATGCTGATTTCAGACGGTCACTTACCTATGAATTGAGGCCAACATGTGATAGCAACCCAGAAAACAGAGCGAGGTGGTCGTCACCCTGCAAGCTGGAGACGGTCGCCAGTCACCAGACGGACGGCATAACTCAACTGGGGCACGCCGGACATCGCCCTCTTGTGGTCAGCGCCAAGCGACACCCAGAAAGTTCCAGGCGACCTAGTTGTGGTTGCGGCAACCACGGATTCAGCAGGAAAGTAGCATACTTTAGCATATTGTACGTGGTGACGTGCGATGCATTAACCAGCACACCTTCGTGCCGGCCGCACTCCAGCCGTGGCAGACGACGCGGCACTACGGGCCAATCATCCCTGGAAAGGGTCAGAGCTTCGCGGAGGACGCCTAAGGCTGGTTCCACACCCACACACACACCGATTCTGGACGGCCGGTATTTTACCAGTGGATCGCTGCTTGCACACACGCCGTAATTTTACCGGTCACACTAGCACTCGCTCTGCTGTCGTGGTCGAGTGAAGTTGATTCCAAACATAAATCAATGAATGCCAAATATTTTTTCTAATATTACGGCAAATATTGCTGAGATGAAACAAAGAAGTAAAGAAGTACCGTATCAGTCATTATTATATCAGCTACGAAATGCATTTTTCTTTGCTCTCCATTTCCTCAAAACCATCATTCAATTCGCAGGAAGCTTATCTGCAGGTACCTCTAGTAGCATTTCTAAGTTCAAACGTGTCCAAAGTTCTGTTCCACAGAACTGTTTGTGCTTCCACTATCGAAACACTTATATCACTTATCTTTTAACGCAGAGCAAACATATACATAATACTTATCACTTGGTTCATGAAACCTTCCATTCTGTGGACAAGCGACCATACGTTGGCATGCATGAAAATTTTTTTTTGAAAAGTCTTGGTCGCAATTAGCTTTATTTCATATGACGCGCTTCGAGAACATCATCATCAGAGTTGGGAATGTGAGTCTAGTTCAACACTGTCACTAGACGTCCATGATGATGTTTCAAATTGTAATCAAGCATCTATACTGAGATGGTTGTATTTCCCGTCGTTTTTTAAAATTTTTATCTGATGATGATGTTCTCGAAACGCGTCATATGAAATAAAGCTGATTGCGACCAAGACTTTTCAAAAAAAAAAAAAAAAAAAAAAAAAATTCTTGCGTATGCATAATACGATTGTATGTATGTCTCAAACGGGCAAATGACCAATTCTGTATGGATATAGAAAGAAGTCCGATCCCATGCGGTAATGCAGATAAATCTGCGAGAAAATGGATTTATGGACACTCGCAGTAGGCGATAAGCTGATGATTTGGACAGGAATAGAGACGTGTCTGGATAGCCGATCTCTCAGAGGGCTAGCCGCCCTCCGAAATAGACAGAGTGAGTATCTCAGGAACAGGCCCGAAGCAGTGGCGGATTTTCACATTTGCCGCCACTTGACTATTCTGCCGTCCCTAACGAGTCACAAATTAAATTGCAAGAATTTATGCAGTCCGAACAACAGCAAATAAGACAAAGACTGTACAGAGATTTAGATCACCTTGTTGAAACAGTAGCAAATAAAGTGAATGAGCGTCAAAATGACGAAGTCAAGTCTTGCAGGACGAAATTCAGTCCGTAAAAATGGCCGTAACAGAAGTGCCGAATTGGCAACGTGCCGTGCATGCGCGGATAACAGAATTGAACAATGCACGAAACCGTGTACCTGAAACAGCACAAGGTACCCATGTTACTAATATATGCAATCGAAGAGACATTCCGACTCCACTAAGGAATCAGAATACAGTTATGAATATGCCCTGTGACAATAGAGACCAAAGAACTACAAACCAGCTTACTACCAGCTTACACAAATGTACCGGCTGAACAAAGTGCTACCTCCCACCTGTTAGAAGAACGTATAGTTAAAAGCTATCAATTTCAAACTTTCATTCCGAAAAACAAAAATGTGCACCCTGTGATTGTCATCCGAGTGTTCCATGGAGTGTTACCATCTTCATGGAATGAGAGAAGGAAAATACTATCTGTGGCAGGCTACATTGAGGGTGAAGGTGCACTTTGGGTAGCCGATGTCATAGATTACATGAAACTCTTGAGGAATTCGAACAGGTACTTTTAGCTGAGTATTGGTCATCAGGAAAACAGAAAGGTCAAGGAATGAGGTATACCATCACCAACCATTTAATGAAAAGAATGTTAGTTTGCGAAAATACTTTGAGAATTATTTATGCAAAACTGCCGTGCATGCGCGGATAACAGAATTGAACAATGCACGAAACCGTGTACCTGAAACAGCACAAGGTACCCATGTTACTAATATATGCAATCGAAGAGACATTCCGACTCCACTAAGGAATCAGAATACAGTTATGAATATGCCCTGTGACAATAGAGACCAAAGAACTACAAACCAGCTTACTACCAGCTTACACAAATGTACCGGCTGAACAAAGTGCTACCTCCCACCTGTTAGAAGAACGTATAGTTAAAAGCTATCAATTTCAAACTTTCATTCCGAAAAACAAAAATGTGCACCCTGTGATTGTCATCCGAGTGTTCCATGGAGTGTTACCATCTTCATGGAATGAGAGAAGGAAAATACTATCTGTGGCAGGCTACATTGAGGGTGAAGGTGCACTTTGGGTAGCCGATGTCATAGATTATATGAAACTCTTGAGGAATTCGAACAGGTACTTTTAGCTGAGTATTGGTCATCAGGAAAACAGAAAGGTCAAGGAATGAGGTATACCATCACCAACCATTTAATGAAAAGAATGTTAGTTTGCGAAAATACTTTGAGAATTATTTATGCAAAACTAAGTTCTTCGATGAGCCTTTGTCACACCGAGAAGTTCTGCGGATTATAAAAGTAAACACGTCAGAAAAGAGCTATATAATTTGCCAGACCACAATTTGAAGGAATTTTTAATTGTCGTAGATGCTCTCGATCTTATTTACGTAGATGAAAAAGCATCTGACGGCAATACTTCAAGCAATAACAAAAAGTTCCAAGGAGGTAACGGGAATCAGTTAACTGTACCTCGTTTCCAGTATGGAAACAGTAACAAGTATTATGTACAGTCTGATACGCGACAGCCGGCTAACGGAGCAATCTGCCAGTCACAGTTTCAGTCTAGCATTGCAGCCGCGACTGGTGGCGCGTCACAGAACTATCAGACAAATAATGTGCAGCTCCATAAGAAGCAAAATAACCGATTGAATGCCGGTTATCAGAACCGCAATCAGGAAAACAGACAGAATTCCGCAAACAACTGCCGAAAGGACAATTATCAGCAAAGAGCACACAATTTTCCGTGTCAAAACATTCGATGACAGCCACACACACCCATGCAAAATGATAGTCAAAATTACCCTCCACGAACGCATTATGATACTAGTAGTCAAACACGGGGGCAAACTAGTAATACAGGGTGATTTTAGCTATCGAATGTGTTTCAAAGTGAACCTGTCTGACACACGGCAAGAGAGTGTCAGAACGGAATACTTTTTACGCCACAAAACAATCACAGTGTTGTAAATACAGAGGTTAGTTACACACACACACACACACACACTCACACACACACACACACACACACACACACACACACACACACACAACCACTATGGTTGCGTCAAGCTGCTGAGGCTCCCGTCCTCCGGCGTCGAGCACCTCTACTGGCTGGGCACACACTACAAAAACACGAATGTAAACCTTATACGTTACAATGAGGGAAGAGAACTAAGTGAAGAGATGCTGCATGAGCAAATTCCATTTAAGGCTAGTACAACAGAGGTATTCCAGGCTAACATCATGGCAACTGTAGGTAACATTCAGTCTGTTATCTTGTTGGACACAAGGGCAGCAGTCAACGTTGTCTCAGAAACACTATTTGATCAGATTAGTACAGTATGCAAACACCCCACATATCCCTACAAAATTGCAGAATAATAGGAGCGATGGTAAAAAAATCAAAGAACATTACGCTGCAAACACAGTTACAAATGATGTATGGAGAACACACAGATTTCTGTACATTTTTAATTGTCGATGGGTTACTTGAGAATTGTATATTGGGGTTGGAATACTCAAGAAGCAGAGATGTTTGGTTAGATTTCAAGACAGGTAAGTGCTACTTAACAATCCATGATAAAGTGTGTACTGTGAATTTAATTAACAGTAAATCTGTGCAAGGCCGGTATTGCCATTCAATCAAAATTTCATTGCCAAAGGTAAATGAAATTTTGGACAATAGCTTAGCTCATGTGGTAGACATGGGAACAGGAAGGCCTGAATGTATACAAGAGAAAGTTCATGAATCAGAACAACTATCTGAGGAGCATAAGTTTCAAATGAAACAACTTCTTTTAAAGTACAGTTAAGTTTTTAATGAAAAACCAGGCCTTATTACGAGCTATGTGTACCACATGCAGGTTAAGCCACATGACACCTATGTAAAACAAAGTTATGCAATGCCCTGGGTGAAAAGAGATGCAGTTAAACAGGAAATCAACAGAATTATACGGTGGAACATAATAGAACCTTCCTCCTCACCGTATTCATACCCATTGTTGGCTGTCTTTAAAGCCGATGGTTCTGTATTTCTCGTTCTGGACACTCGAGCCATAAATCAAATTATAATACCTGTTTGTACCCATCCTGAGAACCTTGAAGAACAACTACAAAAATTCTTTCGTGTTAATTATCTGACCAGCCTTGACGTGAAATCCTCATATTGGCAAGTTCCGCAAGTTAATAGTTGGGTGTTTTTACCGACCCCCCAGTGCTGCTGTGGCAGTTTTAGAAACATTCAAAGAAAGTCTACACCAGGTAGTGCATAGATATCCGGGCCGTGTAATATTAGTCGGAGGAGACTTCAACCTTAAGAGTATAGATTGGGACCTCGCTAGTTACATTTCAGGCGGTACAGACAAGCAGTCTTGCGAGCTACTTTTGGACATATTCTCCGAAAATTGTCTTGAGCAGTTAAGCCGGCAACCCACGCGCAATGGAAATATTTTAGACCTTAAAGCCACAAAGAGACCTGATCTTATTACCGATGTCTTCGTAGAGACAGGAATTAGTGATCATGATATCGTCATAGCTTCGATGGTGACCAAGGTTCATAAACCAATCTAGAAGGCTAGGAACGTGTTTTTGTTGGGAAGAGCCGATAAGCAAATGTTACGATCGCACTTAGAAAATGAATGGGCATCGTTTAATTCCGGGACTATGGATGTAGAGGAATTGTGGACTAAATTTAAGTGCATTGTTAATAAAGGGTTAAAGAAATATGTGCCAGTAAAGACGATTAAGGATGGAAAATATCCACCGTGGTATAATAATAATGTTAGAAAGCTGCTGAGAAAGCAAAGGCTGTTGCACTCTCGATTCAAAAAGGAACACGCAAATGATGACAGGCAAAAGTTAGTAGAGATTCGTGCGTCTATAAAAAGATCGATGCGTGAAGCATACAATAATTATCACAGCCATACCTTAGCAAAAGATCTTTCCGAGAACCCGAAAAAATTCTAGTCCTATGTAAAATCGATAAGCGGGTCAAAGCCCACTGTCCAGTCACTCGTTGATCATTCCGGGGCAGTAATAGAAAAAAGAAAAACGGAAAGCTGATGTTCTAAATTTAACCTTTAAGAAATCTTTCACGCAAGAGGATGGCACAAATGTACCATCATTTGATCAACGTACTAATTCCGAAATGGGGGACATAGCAATAGGTATTTCCGGTGTAGAGAAGCAGCTGAGAGAGCTAAATACGAAAAAGTCTGCTGGTCCGGATGGAATACTAGTTCGGTTTTACAAAGACTATTCTGCGGCGTTGGCCCCTTACTTAGCTTGCATTTATCGCGAATCTTTAATTCAGCGCGAAGTTCCTAGTGATTGGAAAAAAGCGCAGGTGACTCCCTTTTATAAGAAAGGAAAGAGAACCGACCCACACAATTACAGGCCAATATCGTTGACATCAGATTCATGTAGAATTTTAGAGCATATTCTCAGTTCGAATAAATTTCCTTGAAACGGAAAAGCTTCTTTCCATGAATCAGCACGGGTTTAGAAAACATCGTTCATGTTAAACTTAGCTTGCCCTTTACTCTCATGACATTTTGCGAGCCATGGATGAAGGGCAACAGGCCTGGGAGAATTTTGGGAAGATGTATTTCACCTGTAAAGGAGACCGCGTATAAAACGATTGTACGTCCACGTCTTGAGTATTGCTGAAGTGTTTGGGACCCGCAGCACATCAATTTAAAGGAAGTCATAGAGGCGGTTCAGAGACGAGCAGCTAGATTTGTTACCGGTAGGTTCGACCAATGCGCGAGTGTCACGGAAATGCTCCGGCAACTCAATTGGGGATCGCTGGAAGAAAGACGACGTTCTTTTCGTGAATTTCTGTTAAGTAAATTTTGAGGGCCGGAATTTGAAGCTGAGTGTAGTACGTTCTTGCTGCCGTCTACTTACATTTCACGTAAAGATCATAAAGACAAGGTCAGAGAAATTAGGGCTCGTACGGAGGCATATAGGCATCCTTTTTTTCCTCGTTCAAGTTGGGATTAGAATAGGAAAGAAAATGCCTAGTAGTGGT
The DNA here is from genome assembly GCA_026315105.1 of Locusta migratoria. Taxonomy (NCBI): domain Eukaryota; kingdom Metazoa; phylum Arthropoda; class Insecta; order Orthoptera; family Acrididae; genus Locusta; species Locusta migratoria. The sequence goes on from CM048751.1 coordinate 172,116,371, forward strand.
ACAGTGTACCCTCCGCCACGCACCTTACGGTGAATTGCGGAGTATGTATGTAGACGTAGATGTAGATGTTGGAAGACTCTAAGAAGTATACCGCCTTTATCCTTGCAGGACGCTCATATCAATTTTGTGTTTTGCCTTTTGGCTTGAATGTAAGCTCCAGAGTTTTCATTATGGCTCTACATACAGATTTGTTCGTTTGGACAAAATTACCGTCTATGTAGACGAAATCCTCATTGCCACATCCACCTGGGATGAACACTTGCAGTTCTTAGAGTGCACTTTGCACAAGTTTCAATCTTGTGGAGTGACAGTAAATTTTCGAAAGTCAAAATTTGCTAAATCTGAGATCAAATACCTAGTACACATTATCTCCCAAAGTGGGATAACTCCAGATACTTAAAAATTAGAAGCCATTCAACATCTCCCTGCACCTAGGAACAAGAAACGATTGAAGTCATTTTTTGGAATGTGCTCGTTTTTTCGTCGTTTCGTACCAAGCCAACTGTTAAACATTAATGCTCTTCTTTCGCTTTTGCGAAAAGGTAACACAAGGTGTTGGAATAACGAGTGCTAAATACGTTTTGAATTAATGAAAACTGCCCTTGTAAACTTCGATGTTCTCAGTCATCCAGATATGACTCAAGATTTTTGTATTTCTACTAACACATCTAATACAGTTCTAGAATTATCTTCCGGATGTCCAGAGAATTCTATTCAGATACAGCCAAAAATATCAGTTTTGCAAGTAGAACATTAACTGAGTGTGAAAGGCAGTTACAGTCATTAGCAATTGTATGGGCATTCAAAAGGTTTCGGCATTACAGTTTTGGCAAGCATGTTAAAGTCTTTTGTGATCACCAGGCATTAAGCTTGCTTCATAGCAATGGGCTATTGGGATGGGCTATGTTCCTTCAGGAATTTGATTTTGAGATCATCCATACAAAGGGCTATTACAGTGTTGTAGCGGACGCGACGTCCAGGCTTCCCCAAGGATTACCACAATTTGATGATCATGCAGAAGTAAGCACAGAATTTAAAATTATGCTGATGAAAGACACAAACTACCGCCAATATTTTTCGACGTGAGCAAACACTTGCAAGACTATCAAGTATGGGATGAGTGGTGGAGCAAAATTATCAATATACTCACACAAAATCTTAATAATCTACCATCTGTCCCTTGTAAGATTCATCAAAACATCCTTCCGCCGGCACCCACAATCCGACATTTGGCATGTATTACAAAATCGTGCGAAAAATAGCTGATTATACACACACTGAGTGTGGGTTTATTTCGGTCCCTTAAAATGCTTAAAAAACTAAAATTGTATTGCTTCTTTCCGAATATGTACCGAAAAAAACTTCACATTTTGAAATCATGTCTGGTATTCCAGAGATCAAAACCAAACAATCAGTCAACCAAAACACAGTTTCATTCTATTATTGCGACCCAACCACTGCAAATTGTAACCGCATTTTAGCTGGACCGCTTCCTGTAGCAAGAGGTGGTGTCAAGTACATTTTTGGCTTGTATGACATTTTTTCGGAATTTGTTAAGCTATATGTCTTGAAATCTGCCACAGCCAAGGCTGTGATACGCCGCCCTGAAAATGATTTCTTTCCCACCATTGGTAAGCCTATCACGCTTCTAACTGACAATAGTTATACTTTCACTTGTAATGCACCAATGGAGTGCGACACACCTTAAATATCATGTTTCAATCCCTCAGCAAATCCGATGGAACGCAGGTTGCGAGAACTTAACAGGTTCATCCGATCATACGCCTCTCACAAACATACCCATTGGTTTATTCGAAGAATCTAAATAATTTGCCTCTGTATTCTACTCCTATTACACCTACAGAACTCATCCACAAAGTTAAAGAATACAGTGAATGGCTAAATCTTCTCCCAATGTTGCCTAGGAACAACCTTTCATAAGATGAGAAAATTCGTACAGTTCTTAATTCGCTCACAGTAGCAGCACACTTACGTAAATTGTTCCGTGACAGAAATTTAAAAAGAACGCAAAAGCTTGCAAGAGGTGATATGATACTCCGTCTGCAGTCCTAAGAAAGAATAAGAAATGGCAACCTTTATATACTGAGCCCCACAAAATTGTACAAATTCCACATGGTTGCAGTTATCTACTTAGTACTCCAAAGACAGGTAAGGTAAATGGATTATTTCCTCATAAAGATGTGAAGAAATATTTGGCATCAGCTTGCAATGTCACAAGTAACTCTTGCCCGTGAACACCCGTGATACAATATTGCTAGGACACACAAAAGGGTAGTAACTTGATCCACCATATGCATTATTGTTAAGTGAATACGATTTCATTTATTTTTTTCACCAGTATAACTGTAAAAGTAAACCTTAAATTTTGCAAGGAATGCAAAGCACTATTTAAATTTGTGTTATCTTTCATGTTAAATGTGTGAGCGAGGTTTAAGTAAGTGATTTTCTAAAGTATCATTTATAGTGAATAATGAACGGATTCTTCATATATTGAAGTCAGGAGCACAAAATGCACTGCCCACATATAATGAAAATGTAATGAAACCCACACAGAACCTAGATTTAAGGCTTAGTAATAAGTGAGTGAATTGAGGAATGAATGTTGATACGTAAGAATGTGCAGTTCAAGGACTCCCCTACACAAACACAAAAATACACAATAATAATAACAAGTTGTAATCATAGGTTTCAACTTGCCAACAAAAAGCAAGTGTAAAGTATTTTGCGTCCTTGTAATAAGTTTGAATACCATGATAGGTAACGGATTCACAAGTATGAATACTTCAATCACAGATAGAGAAAGGGATAATATTTCTTAAAATTCAGTACCAGAATGTAGAATGCTTGGCAAATGTATACAGTAACACTGTGTGAACATTCCATAAAATAATTGTAAAATGGTGTTCACAAATGCGCTAATATCCATGACAGTAATTTTTGTTAAGGAGTCACTATTCAAGCTTATGTAAAAAAAGATAGTTTATTCGAAGTATTTACTTTTAAGGCACTCAACATAAGATAAAATTAAGGTGAACAAACTTCGTACAGCGCAAGTGCTACGGCACCTCAACCCCGTAGTTTCTATGTTTTAAAAGCATTTCACGATCGTTCAAACACACCCGTCGCTGGAAGAGAGGGAGCAGAGGAAAGAAGATCAACACCGACGACGCCGAGAGGAGACATACACCGACGAGTTTTAAGTACACATGAACATGCCTCTACGACACACACATATCAAAATATTAAGATATCGCATGACAGTATTCTAAAGATTATTGAGATACATGAATCTGAGCACGATAGGCCACACAGACGCACAATAGCATGCTAATAATACGACGAGACTGTATACTGATGCCAAGCCGCAGTGATATCCTGCGAGAGTAGCGAGCAGCCGTAATAGATTTAACTCATTGTTGTGCGCGTAAAAGAAATGACCTAGGATAATTTTTGTATGTTTGTAGTTAGAAATGTTGCATTTGATACTGTAGTCTAGAAATTTCACTGAAAATTTCTTTCAGTGCCCCTGCTTCCTATCGCTAAATTAAATCTTGTACTATAAACCTCTCATCTTAAATCCAATTGATAGGCTTGTCTGGTCGTACCTTTACTTGTAACATCATGCAGGACATTTATTAGTAAAATCGTATCGTATCTTCATTTATGTAATCTCATCTTATTTATAGTTGAGTAACAGCTCATATCTTTAAATTTAAAATGTATGCTCTTAATGAATTTTCAATGTCCTAAAAGTAATTATTTCGTATAGCCCTTAAACTTTATCACAATTAAGACCTGATAACTGTGATTTAAACCCAAATATTGTCTCAATGCAAGCCAATATTCTGAAGTTACAAATTGTAATTCAAAGAGAGCGCGTGTAAGAATTATTTACGCCACACAAAACGCATATCTGACATGAACATAGGTAAATTCTTAAAAATCCGGATATGAAATTTTATGTAATTCTCAAATAATACTTATCCTCCATTTCTTCCCGATTCAAAGCTTTCACGTAATATTTTAGTTAACGATTCAAATCCCAACAACCAATAGGCGCTATACCTTGTGTTTTGAACAGACCATCAAACTTTAAATTCTTGTTTAATTTAATGTTATTCACAATAGTCATTGTTGCCATGAAATTGTTATGTTTGCACTGTTTCTCGACGTAGAGTATAAATGTTTCCTTCTTGCAGTACTATTAATTTACAAATTACATTTAAATATTTATTTACATTGTAAATGAAAATCGATTCACATAATAAACAAACCTGTAAAACAAACACAAAATTGTGTATTTTAATTTTCTTAGTGAATTGGTTCTACCAAGAACCGACGGAATATCGGTTAACGTGGAGATATTTGTTCCCTTCGAACGATATTCTCCTATTCTAGCAATAGCAAGATCTTATTTGTGTGTAGCGGAAAAGCGACAGACATTTTGCACTTGATCCACAAAAATGTATTATGAAGTCGAATATTACCTCTTATAAAATTTCTTAAGTACCAATAACAAAATATACGTCACTTTAGAATCAGATTTTCTCCGAGGGTGCCTTGTTGAGAGGACACGGCAGTAATTGAAATTGGATCCTCTCGCTGTCGTTACGTGAAGCTCCTAACCGACCTCCGACAGCTATTGATAGGGCTCCATCGACGTTTCCAGATTGGTATCCTGGAACAGTTTATTACTACCCTCCGTCGTACGTCATACTTAATATGAGCCTAGACACTTTCTCCTCTTGTTAGCGTGTCACGTTGGGGGTCATACGAGAGTCAGTGAAGGGAGCCGGTGTCTTTTTACGACGATGCTTCTCCGCGAAGGAGTATAATCTGAATTTTTATTGGTCGTTACGCAAGAGACCCTCGCGCGGTCTTTGAGTATTGCCGCACAGCGCGAAGTATGAGCTGATGACGTGACGACAATCTCTGTGGTGAATTTCGTCAGAAAAAGCAACACGTTGCTTCGGTAGTAAACCAAAATGTTTATAGGTAGACAGAGCCATTCCTTCAACCAGTATAAATCACCTACGTTTTCTTTTGTATTGTTTTGTTTTTGTTTTATTTCTGTTAACACGCCAAACGTAGGTCTTAACTTAAAACCGCTTTATACGTGTATAGATTACAGAGAGTTAATCAACAATTTTTTAGAAAGACATGCATTAAAATAGCAACTTGTATTTATTATTAAGGTAATTATTTAATCCCTCAGAATTTTCTACTACTTTTGTGTCTTAATGCTTAAGAGGGCTGCTGGAGTGATGACTTAAATTCAGTGACGTTTCAGCTAAAGATCAAGCGAACTAGTTGTGCGGACACCCAGGAATATTTTGGACAGGAATCAACGGTCACCAGAAGTGCTAAAGCCAATTTAGCGAATATGCAATTTCTCGAATAATCGAAACCCCCTACCATCTTTGACAAAGTAGTTAGTGTTCAAAATTTATTAAAGTTACTTAGTGCTCTGACTGTAACTCACTGATTTCTTGGTTATTTATTGGCTTCATTTTGACACTATTAGTAATATACTAATGTATAGTCTGTACGTTTTACTACCAACGGAGACGATGGGTAAAGGAAACAGGGTTCCGTATATCTACCAGATATGAAATTCAGAAAAATTGTGATTTCGTTAATTGCTTTTGACTTTTATTAACACGTTTTTGAAGATTTCTTTATTTGTACTTACGATTAACAACCTGAAAATGTGTTACAGCATGTCGTACTAGTTCTAATGCATTTTCAGAAACGTATACTGCCTATGTTGTGAGATGTGTGTGTGTTTATGTGTGTGTGTGTGTGTGTGTGTGTGTCTATGTCTGTGTGTGGAGGGGGGTACTTCGTCGTCACTACAAACAGCAAACATTACAAATTTCGTTCAGTGTTGTGCAATCTACTATTCAGTGTTGCAGCCGATAATATTGTAACCGACATCGCAATGTACACAGAAAGTCCATACTGTTAAAGGGTTGTTGAATTTTAATAATACCCTAAATACCAGTAACTTTATTTATGGGGCTTAACTGCGGGGTCATGAGTCCCTAAACTTACAAACTACTTGGGAACTAACTTATAGTAAAGACAACACAAACATCCATGCCTGAGGGAGGATTCGAACTTCCGACGCAGGAGGCCGCGCGATCCGCAACGTGACGCTCCAGACCGCTCGGCTACTCACGCACGGCTCTAGTAACTCTCTTACATAGACACCATCAAATTTGTCATACAGTTCCATACTATAGTTGGATTCAAAAAGCATACTTTACTGAATGTCATTCATTTTGAAGGAATTGACGTTAATCCTGCTGCTAAACAGTAACGTGTATCGTATTGAAGAGATATAACTGTCACAGTCTTAGTTGATACGACTACTATGGCAAAAATACGGATCTTATATCTTTGTAAAGGTGTTTGTCTGATATCGTTGGTTTACCAAGTCGGAACGGAGCAGGCGATAGTTAACGTCTGGAGTTAGTGTGTGGGGTGATATGGCGCTCGCAGATGTTATCAAACCAGGTTCTCCTTGGTATGAAGAACCACATCCGTTAAGAAAAAGCCTAATGTATGCAGATAAATCGTACTGGAAATACGACAATGGGTTTATCTAGGCTACTGGTTACAGATGAAATAGTGCGGCTCATACTTCATGATTACAAACGGCAACACACACAATGTATTTGCGAGCGAATATACGAAAGATGGCTCTAGGATTTGTAAATGGAAATCTTCACGCATAGGAGAAATACTACTCTTCCTGGGTATTTCATTACATAAATGGAAGGAAGACCCGCTGTTTGGAAATAGAGGAATAACTATAACGAGACAGATATTTGCTCAACTTACGCTCACTGCATTTTGCGGAAAATCCAGACTCAGGAAACACGAAACAAGATGATCGACTGTGAAAGGTATGCCATATATTTAATTATTTTAATGTCAGAAGTTGTCAGGTGTATTACCCAGGTAGGGAACTACACTGGTGGACAGAAGAATTCACACCTATTACGTACATTTAAAGTTTAGACTACGTATGACGTTTGTGAATACAAGCAACCAAATTGAAACAATCTGTTCTCCATTTTTATGAGTTCAACAACACTGAAATATAAACAATCGCTAATACTTTTCCCAAAACAAAAATTAGAGTTTTGGCTGTAATGTGGTAATGGACGGTCATAAGTATTGACATGATAACTTATGTTGCACTGTTTGATTTAGCCGAATGCATCTAATAGCGTATATTCATTTTCTTGCGTCTGATAACAGCTTTCAGCCTGTCCTGCATTAACTGAACTAGCTTTCTTGTTCCTGCTGCGTCAATCTTCCCCCATTCTTCAGCCATCACTTCGTTCAGTTGTGTTTTACTGGAAATAAATTTTCTGATTCTTCTTTCTAACTCGTCCAACAAAGTTCAATAAGGTTCATGGCTGGGGATTGAGGTGGTGTTCGAAGAGTGTAAGGGGGACGGTGGAGTATTATACAGAATTCCAACAGGAACATTGTATGCTGTATGTTTTGGATCATTGTCCTGTTGGACACAGCGAAATACAGCTTGCCCTTTATTCACATGAAGTGTTAAGTGCCATCGACAAGCGATCTGAAATCGATTCCATATTTCTGGATTTCCGGAAGGCTTTTGATACTAGCGGCTTCTAATGAAATTGCGTGCTTATGAAATATCTCCCCAATTGTGGGATTGGATTCACGATTTCCTATCAGGAAGGACACAGTTCGTTGTAAATGACGGTAAGTCATCGAGTAAACAGAAGTGGTATCTGACGTTCCGCAGGAAAGCGTTATAGGTTCCCTACTCTTCCTTGTGTTTATAAACGATTTAGGAGACATTCTGAATAGCTCCCTGAGACTGTTCGCGGATGATGCTGTCGTTTATCGGTTAGTGAAGTCAACAGAGGATCAAAAGCTACTGCAAAGCGATTTAGACAAAATTTCTACTTGGTACGAAAATTGGCAATTGACACTAAATAAAGAAAAGTGTGAAGTAATACACATGACCACTGAAAGAAATCCGCTGAACTTCAATTACGCTATAAATCAGTCAGACCTTAAGGCGTAAACTCTACCAAATACCTAGGAGTTACAATTACGAACAACTTTGACTGGAGAGAACACATAGAAAATATTGTGGGGAAGGCGATCCAAAGGTTACGTTTCATTGGCAGAACGCTTCGAAGATGCACCAGCTCCACCAAGGAGACTATCTACATCACACTTGTGCGTCCTCTCCTGGAGTACTGTTGCCCCTTGTGGTACCCTCACCAGGTGGGACTGACGGAAGATATTGAGAAGGTTCAGAGACGGGCAGCTCGTTTTGTTTTATCACGTTACGGGGGGGGGGGGGAAGCGTTACGGAAATGTTGCACGAATTGGGGTGGAAATCATTAAAAGAAAGACGTTATTCATTGCGGCGTGATCTGTTTGCGAAGTTTCAATCAACGACTTTTACTTCTGAATGTGAAAATATTTCGCTAGCACCCACCTACTTAGGAAGACATGCATCCCAATAAAATAAGAGAAATCAGATCGAAAACGGAAGGATTTAGGTGTTCTTTCTTCCCGCGCGCTATTAGAGAATAAAACGGTAGAGAAAAGTTATGAAAGTGGTTAATGAACCCTCTGCCAGGCACTTAAATGTGATTTGCAGAGTATCTATGTAGATGTAGATGTAGACAAACCTAGTTTTTTTAGTACTAATTTCAAATTTCTCTTTAAAATATCCGGATACACATACTGATCCACAGCTCCATCAATAAATACCAGGGCCTCCTCATCTGACGCAGCCATGCACCCCGAGACCATGATACCGCCACCACCATATGTTGCAGTACAGGCCGAGTTATTTTGATTAAGGGGCCGTTTAGGGTTCTCCCGGCGTGTGAATCGAAGTTGTTCTATGGCACTCTGTTTGTCTACATCTACATCTACATGGGATACTCTGCAAATCACATTTAAGTGCCTGGCAGAGGGTTCATTAACCACTTTCATAACTTTTCTCTACCGTTTCATTCTCTAATAGCGCGTGGGAAGAATGAACACCTCAATCTCTCCGTACGAGCTCTGATTTCTCGTATTTTATTCTGATGATCATTTCTACCTATGTAAGTGGGAGTCAACAATATATTTTCGCATTCGGAGGAGAATGTTGGCGATTGGAGTTTCGCAAGAAGCCCACGCCACAGCGATAAGCGCCGTTGTTGCAATGATTCCCATCCCAGATCCTGTATCATTTCCGTAACGCTGTCTCCACTGTATCGTGACAATACGAAACGAGCTGCCCTTCTTTGGACTCTTTCGATGTCCTCCGTCAAAACCACCTGATAAGGATCCCACACTGGGCTGCAATACTCCAAAAATGGACGGACAAGCGTAGTGTATGCAGTTTCTTTTGTAGTTCTGTTGCATCTTTTAAGGGTTCTGCCAATAAAACGCAGTCTCTGGTTCGCCTTTCCCACGATATTATCTACGTGTTCTTTCCAATTTATGTCTGAAGTAATAGTAATTCCTAGGTATTTGGTAGAGTTTACGGCCTTCACATTTTATTGATTTATCTTGTAAATAAAGTTTAACGGATTTCTTTTCGTAGTCATGTGGATGACTTCATACTTCTCATTATTTAGAGTCAATTGCCAATTTTTACACCATACTGATATCTTATTCATATCGTTCTGCAGTTGGTTTTGATCTTCAGATGATTTTACTAGACGGTAAATGACGGCGTCATCTGCAAACAACCTAAGAGCTTAGAGCTACTTAGATTTTCCCCTAAATCGTTTATGTAAATAAGGAACAGCAGAGGACCAATAACCATGCATTCCTTGAGCTGAAGAGATTGATCCGGAGAGGCCTTTCTGTCAAGTTATAACAGCTCCTCGGTGGCAGGTCGTTGGGGGCTGTTTACTTCGTCTCCCGACTATGTGGTCGCGTTCCTAGCGGCCGTGCAACACCGCGCCGTCCGTCGCCAAGCGTCGGAGCTGTCAACAACTGGAAATGTTCAAATGTTTGTAAATCTATCGGACCAGACTGCATAGTCATCAGTCCGTAGCTTACAAATTACTTAAACTAAGGTAAGCTAACCTAAGGGCAATACGCATGCCTCAGTGTGGACTCGAACCTCCGACGGCGAGAAACCGCGCGCTCCGCAGCAAGGCGCCTTAGATCACTCAGCTACTCCACCGCACTCAGCCCCGCCTGTGCCTCGCGTCGTTCCAACGTTACCAATTGTTTCTGGACATTGGTTGACACCCTCATCCTACACCATCGCGTAAGGCATCGCGACCTTGCGGTTGTAATTTGGCGTTCTCTCCGTTTGTGTAAGCCCTTTCGTGTCAGAGCTGTAGTTTTTGTCACCGTTGGGTACCTTATTACTCTCTTTTTTGTTTGAAAAAAAAGTTCAAATGTTTGTACAGCTTATGGGACTTAACTACGGGGTCATCAGTCCCTAAACTTACAAACTACTTATGAACTACTTACGAACTAGCACGGCACAAATATCCATGCCCGAGGGGGGGATTCGAAACTCCGACCGTAGTGGCCGTACCGACCGTGACTGGAGCGCCTCAGTCCCCTCGGCCACCGCGGTCGGCTTCCTGTTTGAGTCAGATTATCTGTTTTCCTGTGTGGGTCTATTAAATTAACGAGTAGCCAGCCCCCCACCTTAGGGTGATTTTGATAAGTAAGTTGAGCTCTTTTCATTTATAGTGTGGGGCTCATTTGTAAATTTTATTATGTGTTGTTTTATTGACGTATCGCCTATTGATATTATTGAGCACGGTTTCTTGTTACCAGACTCTGTAATCAAACTCAAACTTAACTTAAATGTTCGACCTCGTCTTTAATTGTTTTGGTAATTGTGTTTTTTTGTGAGGGCTGTGTTCACTTTAATTTTGGAGCCCCAATTTAGTGTGATTTTGCTAAGTAAGTAGGGCTCTTTTGTAAATTTTATTGGCCTTCTTTCTATTGGTGTCATTGAGCACAGTCTCCTCCTGCCAGCAGACCTTACTTAAAAATCTGAGCTCGTCTGTAGTTGGTTTTCGTATTTGTAATTTTAAAGGGCTGTTTTCGCTTAAATTTTGCATCCCGAGTTAGTGTGATCTTGATAATTAAGCTGAGATGTTTCGTTTAAATGGCAGGGGTCAGTTGTAATTAATACTGTGTTTACAAGGCTTGCATCGCATTTAAAATTTGCCACTCTTGTTTAAATGGCTGGGCTTTTCATTTTAAAGAGTAGGTTTATTAAATTTGGAGCCTTATGAACTTGAAATCAGAAAGGTCACAGAAAGCAGATAGACTGCTGTGGGGAGGTTCCATGTTCTGCCACAGCGCTCGTGTCTCAAGCTAAAAGACATTTTGGAAAAGAAGAATGAAGTTCGAAAATATTATGATCCAGAGCTAATTCCTAAAAATACATGCAACGTTTTAGTAGTAAAAGCGAAAGATGTAGCCATCTTGCTAGAAAAACACTTTGGATATGACTGTAAAGCTCTTAATATCCTTCAATTTTACAAGTACACCATTGATGGTGAAACCAGAATTCCTGGAGAAACTCCAGATGGTATCAGTGAAAACCTTGCAGCCGAAGTGAGTGACCTGGTGGTGTAATCTGTGACCCCTTTACAGACTTAACAAAACAGAGACAAATTCAGTTTCTAAACTAACATTAGCAATTTTATTGTAATTGACAACGCGGTAATTAAAGTGTTTCTTATAATTCAACTCTACTACATTTGTAAAAAATAAAAAGTGTAAAACATCTACATAATTTTATTAATTTTCCTTTATGGTAAATTGAAATATAGAGGAGTAACTAATAATGGTATAATAAAACACATTACAATACATTCCAAGCATATAGCAAAGATCTTCATTCCAACTTAGTTTCAAAACCACAAAGTCATAAATTCTGTTTTCAAAATCAGGCACATCAAAATATTTGGTTGCAAAACAAGATATATCAGTTACTTTGGTTTCAAAACCAGAAAGATCCAAAAGTAAATATTTATTTTCTGAAGACCTAATACTTGTTCGATAATGTAGCCACCGCCTACCATCTTAAATAATAAAAAACGGTTTTATAAGTGCATTATTATTTTGAATATTTAGTTTTTTGTTGTTCCTGAAAAACTGATAAAACGTGACGTATCTGGTTTTGAAACTAGACGACTCACTTCAACTCCACCAGTTTCAGTAGTAAACAAGACGAAATTATATCAAGTTCCTGTCACCAGTATACGAGAGTGGTTTGATAAGTCTGGTAAATTTGTATGACAGAGCGGGAAATTTTCGGAACCTGCATTGTTTGTTGGTAATCCTGGTATTTTCACGGATATTACATAAAGTTTCGAACGGCAGTTGTTATTAGTTGATTGTTGGCTGCCAGCTGAAGTGGTAACTGCGTAGTTAGTTCCTTAGGATGGAGAGAAACGGCTTACGCGTGGTCATTAGACATTTTCATTTGAAGGGTTGGACAGCTGCACAGCTGCACAGAGTTGGATGAGGTCAATCTGGGTTTTGCACCTACATTGAAGACCCTTTAACTTTTGGATCAATGAGTTTAAATGATCGGAGAAGCACGGAAGACGTAGCTCGCCCCGGTCGCGATGAAGTCACCGCACGGGAAACCATGGATAAGGTGCGTGATATGGTAATGGAAGATTAAAAGTTTGCGAGATAACTAACACTGCAGGTATCTCGAGTACATTTCTTTCTCCGTGAAAAACGGGTGATGAAGAAGCTCTGTGCGCGATGGGTTCCGCGCCTGCTCACTTGGACCAGAAACGGAAACGGAAGAACATTTTAATCTCACACTGTTCGTGTGCAATCCACAGGAGTTTTTGCACAGGTTCATAACTGTGGATGAAACTTGGATCCACCATTACACTCCAGAGACCAAAAAACAACCAAACAATAGACTGGGGTGAGTGCACCAAAGAAAGCGAAGGCTGTTTTGTCACCTTGAAACGTGATGGTGACTGTCATTTGGGGTTCCCAGAGTATAATCATGATAGATTATTGCAAAAATGGACCCTATTATGGTGCTGTGTTGGATCGTTTGATACAGGAACTAATTAAAAAACGCCCAAGATTGGCTCGGAAGAAAGTGCTGTTTCATCACGACACTGCTCCAGCCCACACAGGAGATACAAAAATGGTAAAATTGCACGACTTGGGATTCGAATTGATTCCTCAACCACCCTTTGCACTGGACTTGGCTCCGACTGACTTTTTTGTATTCCCAAACGAAAATTCGGCTTGGTGGGAAGAAATTTTCATCGAATGACGAAGTGTTCGCCGCTGTGATATATTTTGTGAAAGGCTACTTTGCTAATGGGTTGAAGAAATTGGAAACTCGTTGGACCAAGTGTATAGCCTTGCAAGGATACGTCGAGAAATAAAGTAAGTTGTCGACTTATTCCATTTTTACCAGACTTATCAAGCCGCCTTGTATATGTTCCACTGTCCCGTTTTTTCTCTTATATTTTATTATTATTTATTTATTGATTTACTTTATTACTTTATTGTAATTTTAAAGCTACCTAGTGGTGGCAGGCTGGTAGCAGCTTCATTGCTGCTCTTCAGTCGACATTACAATAATTTTTACATTCAGATTTAAAACATACAAGACGAGATAAATAAACGCAGAATTCAAAACGTTGCAAGGAGATAAAAGTGGAGAATTAACAAAAAACAGACAGCAGTGAAAACACATATTCATAGATTAAAATAGCCATGGTGGTTAAAACATATATATATATATATATATATATATATATATATATATATATATATATATATATATATATATATGTAGTATTAAAACTCATGGAAATTTATACACCATAATGTGGGTCAGTCGACTATGAGCACACACTTAAAATGACATGACAACGCAATATTCTGCCTACTCTGTGGTTGTTGAAGTTTCAAAACTGGACACACTGTACACGAACACTGTCACTGACACTGTAACACTGACGGTGCACTGATAAAATCTGGTGATACAGGTCCCCTGCAGGAGATGAGGGCGGGAGGGAAGGCGCAGAGGGGACGAGGGGAAGGGGAGGGATGGGAAAGCCAAACGTTTAGGGGGGAGGTGAATGAGACAGGAGGGGTAAGCAGTGAAGGGGGCGTATAAATACGGAAATACCGGTAGGATTAACGTTGGTAGGATGGGTAGAGGTCGGAACGGAGGGTGTCATCCGGGAGGGGTAGGTGACGGAAGTTACCCTCGGAGAGGATGTGGCGAGTGTGGAGGTAAAGGGAGGGAGGGATAACGAGTTAACAGCGTGGAAGAGGCCCGGGATGCAACAAAAGATGAGATACAAGAGTGTGTTGGGAAACGAGTTTGCGGGATACATATCATAGGCAGAGGTGTTCGACGAACTTGAGCAGGTGTGGGAAAGGAATAAGGTCATAAACGATCCACATGGGGAAGGGCGGCATATGCGATAAGCAAGGTGGAGGGTGTGGCGTTCAAAATTCTGTAGGGATCGGTAGTGGGCAAGGGGAGCAGAAACCCAAGAAGGGTGGAAACAGCACAAGATAGGATGCATGATGTAATGGTAGGTGAAGAGGATGGTGGAAGGGTTGAGGCCCCATGTCCGGCTGGAAAGGTGTTTGAGGAGGTAGAAGTGGATGAGTGCTTTATTGCGGTCTGTTCGCCGGTGGGGTTTCCAGGACTGGCAGTGGTCGAGGGTAAGGCCTAGGTATTTAAGGGGTTCGATTTGTAAGATAGGTCGGATTTGGGGCGTAGAGGTCGCAGTGGTGGTAGGATGGGGTGGTGTGACCTATGATGATTGCCGGAATTTGGGGGGTTTACAGTGAGGGGCCACTGGTTGCACCAGGGGGAGAATTCGGAGTGATTGGATTGAAGGAGACGTTGGGACCAGGAGGGGGAGGGGCGAGAAAAGAAAGGCGGTGTGGTCAGCGTATTGCAGGAGGTGAACAGGAGGCTAGGGTTGTGGCATATCAGCCAAGTATATGAGGTAGAGGAGGAGGGGGGGGGGGGGAGAGGACGGAGCCCATGGGAAACCTAGCGGAGGGGTAAAACAAGCGGGAGTCGGAATTCTTGAAAGTGCCATAGGATAGGCGACAGGTGAAGTATGCGGTGAAGCGGACATATTTAACAGGAAGGGCAAAGATTGGAAAGGAGACCGGAATGCCATACACGGTTGAAGGCCTTCTGGATTTCGAGGGAAACGAGGATAGCGGCTCGACGGGAGTTCATCTGGACGGAAAGGAGGTAAGGTCCCGTGAACTAATTCTCAGTTATATCTTCTGAAAAAGTAGAAAGGTACCTAGAGCATAAGACTGCTACCTTGGAATATCTAATATAAAAAACAGAGTGTCCGTATGTATGTATGTGTTGCATACAAATCTACAGTTTTCATCCAGTCTTTTTCAAATTTTGCTCACTTAAGATTCGGTCCATTAGGACGGTCGCCGTGAGTGTAAGAAACACCTACGATATATAGTTAACGAGATATGACGTCATAAACAATGAGATGCGCGGAAACCTGCTGCATTTAGCGACAATGCTGCCCATTTTTTTCCTAAAGCACTGGACGGATTTCGACCAAATTTGGTACACATATTCCTTACGTGAGATAACATTTGCTGTAGGAGTACGAAACACATACGACACATGGTTCAGAACACACGACGTCATAAACAATAGGGATAGCAAATAATTGCCACATAATGCGGGGAGACTTTAAGAATATGCTATATGAGAATGAGAGTAATTAGCGACTTGCAACAAACTTAAAACATAATGTCAATTCTTTATTAAGCTTTTTCTCGCTGACAACCATAGCAAAATGACGAAAGGAAAGAAGTTTCTCGCTTACTACTTTTTCCGGTGTTTATGGAGTAAAACTACGGCATTCGGTATAACGTTACAATTTATAATTTGTACACTACACATTGTTGCCACAGGAAATTATACAGACAGTATACACACATATAGTTGAATGTACCTTCTAAATTGTATCACAGTACGACACGTAGTTCATGAGATACGAGCACATAACCAGTAACTTTCATGGAAAACCGTCCCTTCTCCAATCAAGTTTTAATCTATTACTTCTTTACTACCAACTGTATTTCCAAATTATACAAATGAATATATACCTGAAAATGGCAGGAATAAATAAATAAATACCCGGGCAACGCCGGGTTTCCAGCTAGTTGAATAATAAAATACATGAGATGTGGTTGAGGAAGCGCAGCCGTATTGTAATCAGCCCGGCAGTCGACTATATTGGGCAGGCGGCGTGCGGAAGCAGCGGTCTGACCCCAGAGCGCGTCGTGACGGGGTAGGCGGTTGCTGGGGATGGCGCTCTGGGATGCGCCGGCGCCGACCTTTCACACGGAGAAAGCGCGCAGACACACCGCGCGGCGGGGCGCGACCGCCGGGTCACCTGGCGGCGGAGCGCGGAAACGCCGCACAGTGCCTGCTGCTCTGGCCGACCCCTCACCCTCACCTGCACCGTCATCGTCGCTGCAGCCTGATTCACTGCCTCACTTCTGCCGCACCGGGACGGCGGTGCTGGCGTGGCTGTTGCGTAATACAGGTCGCAGCTCCTTCATTGTGCAGCGTCTGAGGAAGGGGAGTCACAGACACACCTACACTGCCAGAAAATAGTACACGTGGAATGACGAATTTGTTGCAATGGCTGCAGATGCCACCTGGGGAAAGTAGATTAACCGATACCTGTCTCAAGAGCGTCGTGACTAGACTGCGGATCTGTAGGTTAACACTATCCTGAGCGACTTTAATAAAATTTCACATACCACCCCAATAGTTGTTTTCGCAATGGTTATTAGTCAGTGTGTAACGATACACAAAAATTTTATTTCATTTTTTTTTTTTTTTTTTTTTTTTTTAATCAGCGATATTTATCGCCTCCGTTTCCCTATAGCTCCGTTTCCCTATTAATTGACTTAATTTCGTTCGTCATTTCTTACTTCCGGAGAAACGAGAAGACGGAATCGTGATCATAGTTTTGATCACTCGTTCTGTACAGATGTACAAATTCAAATTTCCGATACAAACAATCCTTTGTCCAAATTACAATCGCAGAATCAATTTTAACAACTATGTCATCATACGAAAGCAAGGGTAACGTTATAAGTGTTATTTCAAAGGATTTAATATAATGTTGCATGTTCGAGTCCTGTCAGGGTCACCAATGTGAAAGAATAATGGAAAAAAAATAATAATGTTCTGTGGTGTCTGTATCTCATACTTTGAATAATGAAAGTTCTAAAATTCAATCTGTCAGCAAATGAACTTCAGAGACAAAATTAGTCGAACCATCAGCAAATGTTCGGTGTTAATGTCAGGGGATTGACTATGTTACTATTCTGAGTAGGCTAAAAGAAAACGGGTTAAAGTTTACTATAATTCTCTAGTAGCTCTATGAGATGTTCGGGCGCCGCCTATTCTGGTTCACTGCGTCGAAGTGACAGTCTCGTCGATTCTGAAAACCAGTCACAGATAAACATTAGTGGTACTTCGGGATGTCGAACATTGATTCTTCAATCAAAGTAGATCATTATCAATACTGCATTACAGCGTAAGAACTGCGTGCTTTTTCTTTGTTGCTAAATAGTGAGAGACATTTAACGTTGACCGTGTACAGGTTCTACTCGTTACTGGTTGATAGGTCACTTCGTAATACGACATACACAGACTTCCAATCTAATAAATGAAGTTTTCTCGCTCAGAGAATATGTTACAAAATTGCTTATTTTCCATTCATGCCGTTTATTGCTGATCGCAACGTGATAACAGTTTAGAGCACGTAACATCGATTACCATTCTGTAGATACATGAATGCGTGAATCATGTATCAGTTTTGTCCTTGAATACCCCATACAATGATCAAGTCTCTTTCTTCGAAAGATTATTAACACCAAAGAGATTGTAAGATGCCAAGGAATGATTCTGTGTCGCCGGCCGCGGTGGCCGAGGGGACTGAGGCGCTCCAGTCACGGTCTGCACGGCCACTACGGTCGGGGGTTCGAATCCCCCCTCGGGCATGGATATTTGTGCCGTCCTTAGTTGTAGGTAGTTCATAAGTAGTTTGTAAGTTTAGGGACTGATGACCCCGTAGTTAAGTCCCATAAGCTTAACAAACATTTGAACATTTTGATTCTGTGTCTTTATAACTCTGCATATGTGGCATTGCATGTGGAAGTAATTAAAGGATAAAAATAACTGATATAATTGCAGATGGATAGGGATATTACGTCAGGCCAAATTTTTAAAGTTTTGTTGTTATTTATAGTCTTACAATCATTCTCAGGGGGACGATTATGTCGCACTGGACTCGAATAGATGTAAATTTTGGGAAACGTTTTTTCTTACACAAACGATTACGAATTGTACAAATAAGAATGTCAAACATCAGTAGAAGACCGGGATACGGTCCTCAGGCTCATTGAAAGTGAGCGGATCCGTTGTAGAGTGGAACATAACGATTTTTTTGCACTGTAGCACAGGGCATACCCCTTCACCCCCCCCCCCCCCCCCCAGGAACACGTTTAAAGAATGAAACTTTCACTCTGCAGCGGAGTGTGAGCTGATATGAAACTTCCTAGCAGATTAAAATTGTGTGCCGGAACCGGGACTCGAACCTGTGACAGGTTCGAGTCCTGGTTCCGGCCTACAAGTTTGATCTGCCAGGAAGTTTCTGGTTTAAATAAATTCGGTTTTTAGGCCCATTTCACGCCTTTCTTTTGCAATCATTATAGGACGGTAGTTGGGGACAGAGGTGATACGAATTTGACACATGCATGAATTAAGTAGCTTAGCCCCACCCAGCACATTAAAAATGAATCTGTACTTAGATTCACCTGCTTGGTACCTCAGAGCTGCTCCAGAGCCTAAAGACAGACTACCCCTTCGATGCACCTTAGATTCTGCGTGCACACCAACAGGCGCTATAGAAACAACTGATCGCCACCTAACTGACTGGCTGGTCTGTGTAAACAAAACTTCTGATAGTAGCCGTCTCACGCTCCATAGGTACAGTATGGAGTCACGTCTATATTATTTTCCAGTTGCTGTGGTCAAGTGCATTGCAGTCGACATTTGCGTATAAAGTACCTGACTCTTCAATGTCACCTTTAATGGACCAGTAGACGTGCTAATCGGATTTTTAATATCGTCTCCAATGATTTGATATTATTCAACACAAATTGATTGGCAAGATTGGTTCGCCACTACTGGTAAGGCCTCTCCACTGTACCCCAAATAATGTTGTTGGAATGGGAATGAAAGAGTCTGAGTAGAGTATGTAATTCTTCGTTATTATAATTCTCCTATGCAATCACACTTATGCATAAGCAGTAGCTTCCCGCCACATACTCCAATACATAAAATAACGGATTCATCACCTACAACATCAGCTAGATAAGACCATTTTGTTTGTGATCATCACGCCACTTCTGTCGTCACAAAAATATAGTCATATACTTAGAAATTTGAATACCTTCTAATGGAGGCGTGTCCCGGTAAATACCAAAAAAATTCGTTTAAAGGAATAAGAGATGTGATATAAGAATTACTAAAACGTTAGAACAGTGAAAAGAAGAGGCATGTATAAAAAAGAAAAAACTTACAAGGCTTTCATCGTTGTGTGCCACAGTTAGTTGGCTCTGTGGCATGGAAAGGTTAACAACGTTTTTTTTTCTTTTATGCACAGAATAAGTATATGCCCTGCTTCTCACTGTTATAATCTTTTATTAATTCTTGTGCTCCATTTGTCATGCAGTTAATCCGATGAAGACCTGTTGTTAGGGACGAAAGTCGTCATTATGCATTATCAATTACTTTGGAACCAAGAAAGCATTTATTTCAGAACAAAATTTCACTTGTTGCTGAACGAGCCACTCCATCAGTTGGAAAATATTTTAAAAACTCTTCTTCGCAACTGGAGTATATATAATTTATATGAAGTAATAATCGAAAGGTCAAGGAAGCTTCGTGACGCTTTAGGGAACTGTACAGCGAATCGTGCAGTATGCTTACAGTATGCAACACTGAGAAATCTTGCCTGTTACATGATCACTTCTGCTTCAAGCCGAAACACCTATTGGAGAGGAAGATGTCACGCTGACCCCATTACGACACGCTAATTGATCCCCAGAGATGACGCCGATCGCTGTCGCCGGGAAGCAACACGCTTCGGCAATTAGAGCTAATCAAGCGGTCGACGCCTGACGACACGCAGCACATTACGTAGGATTCACTTGTGACACACTCTGCCGTGCCTAACCTTTTAGATAATAGCAGCCAAGCTTGCTTTGTCAGTGGTAGAACCATGTCGTATGTTAACGCTGACGGTATTGATAGTTACGAACGTGAAGAGAGTCTCGGTTCTCACGATCAGATAATACAGGAATTAAAACAAAAATAAATAATTATTGATAAATCTGAAGCATTGAATTAAAATTTGTGATGCGGCCGGGAGCCGAACCCGAACCTCCATGATTACTAGGCAGACGTCTTAACCGATTTTTTTTTTTTTGTTTTTTTCTCTCTTCACGTAGATCTATGATATGCGGTCGTTTTTATTGTTCGTACTTGGTCGTTGGTTGACCATTTGGCTCAGCTTTTTTGTTACAGAGGACGTCCAGCCATCTGACCGGGCGCGCTGAGCCACGGCGCCCGGCTCCGTTAGACCACCAGATCACTAACGTTTAAGGCGGCTTGGAATAATCTATGTACGATTTCCTTCCACGTCACAAACTTTAATTCAGCTTCTGTGTTCCAAAGATAATTGTCATCACCACTGCCAAGGCTCTCCATGCAGCGGAATAGCACCTCGGCATGGAGATCCTTGGCAGTGGTGACAATTATCTTTGGAACAAAGAAGCTGAATTAAAGTTTGTGACGTGGAGGGAAATCGTACATAGACAATTCAAGGCGCCTTAAATGTTAGTGATGTGGTGGTCTAACGCCGGACCGGTCGCTGTTGCTCAGCGCGCCTGGTCAGAGGGCTGAACGCTCTCTGTAATAAAAAAGCTGAGCCAAAGAACACGTCGAAACCAAAACGAACAAACACGATCAGTGTCCGCAAGGACAAAAAAAAAAAAAAAAAAAAAAAAAAAGGGGGTTTAAGACGTCTGCCTATTGCCTACTAAGCCTGTTTATCCGGGTTCGATTCCCGGCCGCATCACATATTTTAATTCAATGCTTCAGATTTATCAATAATGTCTTTGACATATTCGAGACGCGAGACGTAAATCCGTCTCATGTATTGTTTATTTGTATTAAAATCATAAATAAATAAAAAAAAACTGTGTAGTAAAGATTCCAGGTAAGCAATTAGTTCTTCTAGATGGTCGAAGAGTTACGTCATATAGTCTGACATAAGAAGCTATAAAATGATGAAAGACCACATAACTCTATTGAAATGATTAGAATGTGGTTTGAGAGAGACAGTACCGTTGGTAGTTACAGGTGGAATGGTGGCACCATGTTAGTAGTGTGTAGCACCCCTTTCTAGAGGTTCTGATTGGTTTCAAAGTGCCTTCGGATCCTTCAACCACGGTAAGTTTGTCCACCTTTTTCTCTAGATCCCGCAAATTTGACTGGTCCAGGGGCTCGTCTCAACGTCACCCCACACGTGCTCAGTGATGTGGAGGTTTGGATATCTCGCTGACCACGGGAGGACCTCAACATTCTGCAGGCAGACAGACCTGCTGAGTGCGAGCGCCCAAGGCTAAGTGCGTGCAGTCCCAGGTAAACTATCACGTATCTCTATTTAGTCAATGCCCGCCCAAGCCCTTCTAGACGTGATCTGAACGCATATCTAATAGCATCTCATATAATGGTGGCGAGGATTACGTATGTGTGTCTATCTACAATTGGCAGAATGTGCCATCTGATGTTCATCCAGAAAATTCTTCTCATGAGTTTCGTAGAAGAGGGAGCCATTACTGAGCATGACACGATGCCATTAACCCCGTGCCCGTGCCCCGTGTGACATCACACAAAACGCTGTCGGTGGTATTCTGGTGGCAAAGGCAACATAATCATGCAGAGGTAGGACCCCAGTCTCGCAGATGAGTCATCGACACCGTGTAAAGTCACAGCGTGTTATAGAGTCTCATATCATCTCTTCGTGAGGATGGGTGTCGTGGTCGTGAAATACAGCGTTGCTTAACGAACCGTACGTGTTTCCTCCGGTATTTCTTTGACTACCGAAACCTGCAAAACTTGACTAGGACTCCTCGCGTACCCAATGATTCCAAAATAGAGCGACTGAGGAACTGCCCACATGCCTGGCAACTTTGTGACATGACCATCCCGCCTCCCGACTGCGAGGCATCGCAAGTATTTGCTTCGCCCTATAATTCACAGCAGTTCACTGCTACTAACTTTGAAACAGTGGACTGACAGTACAAACGGACTCTGGTAGGCGTTTTACACAATATGGAGTCTATATCTACATCACACTATTCGAAATCTAATTATAAATCTAATAGTTTAAGCACATTTACATACACCGTAACAGGATAATATTCGACTACATCTTCTGGGTGCATTACGTTCTTTTGTCAGGCAGTATATACACAAAAGTTGAAGCGGTACTGCAGTACGCTCCATTTTAGCCCTTTTGGCTAGCTACATTGTAAATCAAACTGTAATGACAGTTTCATGGAGAATAATTACGAACTGTAACGCTGATTAATTCTCTGGCCAGTTAGATCTGGAAATACGTTATTTATTTTATTTATAGTTTGTCAAATTTCCTTTTTCCTCTGGTCCCCCACCATGAAAAAGAGCGTGCGTGAATGATTTTTGAGTAAATTATTTTCCGTAATTACTAACCACTCACCAGAGATAGTTTCGAGGTGGTGGAGTAGCTGCGAAATCTTTGGCTTAGGTGAGACAAAGAGGGAGGTTGGCAGTGGCTTTCTCGGGTGTCGCTTCTCTTGAGGGGCAGGCAGGGACCGGCCAATGACAGGTATCTTCCTCGCGTTAAAATAAATAAATAAATAAGTAAAACAAAAATAAAAATAAAAAAGCGCCATGTTTGTTAGCTTGGAGGCCCGAGAGGACGTAAGTGGTAAGGAAGTAGGTAAAAAAATGTGTCTTATTATTATACTGAATCTTACTCGCAACGCTGTAGTTGAAGCAGACTTGTGTTAATATGGCAGAAAGTTTAGCGATTTTGGTTGTTTTTTTGGTCAATTTGATTAACTAAAATAGTTTGATACAAACGTTAATTTAATTTGTCTAAGGGTATGGTTCTATTTGAATACTATCACAAAATAAAAATCTTGTCCTGAATTAGTCGGACTTTACTCCTCCACCCGTTTAAATCTAAAATAGAAGCTGCAATCCTAATAACAGAAATTAAATACAGTAAATAATATCCGATGAGCGATTAGGATGCAGGTAAATGCTAAATTCTGCGCAGTTGTCATAGTTTACCCCAACTCTGTATCGAAGGTTGTGACAATTGATTAAATACCCGGGGTACTGTTATCCGTTGCGCCATTTAATATAAAAGTTTTTTTGTTTGAGGTTTGATTAATTTATACAGAAATAAAGAAATCCAACAGTCAACTATCACAGCATTCGGTCAGAGCATGAACCATTTCAATAAAGAAGACCAAATTAAAAGCATCTGTGTAAAACGAGGGTAACTATGCAAAGTGTTCCCTTCTTCATTTGAAATTCGTACAAATGTTCAGCTTTATTCAGACGTCCAATACATGATAAAAAAAACACTGCCTGAGTAAGATTTCGCACGATACACCGAGGAAGGTATCTTACACAATCGCCACCGTTTTATCAATTACTATAAAATTTGGCAATGTACACTATCTGATCCAAGGTATCTGAACACAAGGGTGAAAAGACAAGCTCGTGGCGCCCTCCGTCGGAATGCTGGAATTCAATCAGGTGCTGCAAAGTTTCTTGAGGAATACTCCACCACAGGACGTGTGTTATGAACAGGTGCTCGTTCTTGATGCGATGCAATTGCCATTCCTGAATTGTTCTACAACGGTCGGAAGGAAGAAGGTGCTTAAAACATCAACGTAGGCCTGTGCTGTGATCCACGCAAAACAGCAAGGGGCGGAAGCTCCCCTTCCATGGAAAACACGACGTGCCATAACACCACCACCTTAGAATTTTACGGTTGGCACTAAACACGCTGTTAGATAACGTTCACCGGGCATTCGCTTTATCAACACCCTGCCATCGGATCGTCACAATCAGTAACACAATTCGTCTCACCGCACAACGTTATTCCACTGTTCAGTCGTCTAATATTTACGCTCCTTACTCCAAGCGAGGCGTCGCTTGGCTTTGACTGCGTGATGTGCGACTTACGGATAGCCACTCGACCAAGAAACCGAAGGAGGGGATCCTGATGGAGTCTGGAATTGTTGCGTGGTGGTTTGGATAGATGCCTGCCTCCAACTGTCGGCGGTCTCTGTCAGTCAAAAGACGAGGTCGGCCTGCAAGCTTTCGTGCAAATCTCTATCACACCTACGGATGTTTACGAGCGTGTAAATTTCGCGTACTGCCTTCTGACATAAGCTGAACCCAATCACTTGACAAAGTCCGAGTTCCCCGGAGCACTCCATCCTGCTCTCTTACGATGTTTACTGATTAATGAGGTCGCTGATATGGAGTACCTGGTAGTAGATGGCAGCACAATGTACCTAATATTAAATCGTTGTTTTTATTTATTTATTTATTTATTATTTTTTGAGGGTGTTCGGATACATTTCATCACATAACATATTTTTACGATGAAGTGCCGGGTGATAAGAAAGTAAGTATAAATTTGAAAGCTTAATAAATCACGAATAATGTACATAGAGAGGTAAATATTGACACACATGCTTGGAATGACATGGGGTTTTACAATAACTAAAAAAGAAAACCGAAAAAATTGTAAAAAAAATTACGGAGTAAAAACATTAATCAGAGTCGCAGCAGATGACAAGCTATCGCGACTAAAATCCTTCTAGGTCATACGTTTTACCCTAGATTAATCTGGTGTTGAATGTTTCGGTAACAGTGTATGCACCGGTGCTGTAATACAGTTGTTAAAACAAGATTGGCATTGAAGTGACTCTTCCTATCGGAATTGATAGTGCCTCGCCATAACTCCTGACATGCTGTACAGTGCTGTTCACAACATTATTCCTCGACTACAGCTATTGTTGAAGAATGATGTTGAACATATTGAGCATTTCCTGTAAAGAACATCATCTTTGCTTTGTCTTAATTTGTTATGTTAATTATTGCTTTTCTGATCAGATGAAGCGCCATCTGTCGGACATTTTTTTAACTTTTTTTTCTAATAGATCCCCATGTCATTTCAAGCATTTACCTCTCTATCTACATTATTCCGTGATTTATTAAGTTTTCAAATTTAAACTGACTTTATGATCGCCCGGTATTTTATGGTGCAAATGGCACCATGTGGTGCTTGGCAGACAGTACCATCTGTAACTTTTTTAATCGATCATGCCGCAGTGGTGTGGCCTAGCATTCTATGGCGCCAAGCTGCGGAGCGCACCGCCGCTTGCCGTCGGAGGTTCGAGTCCTCCCTCGGGCATGGGTGTGTCGTCCTTAACATATGTTTAAGTAGTTTGTGGGTCTAGGGACTGATGAACGGAGTAGTTACATCACATAGACTTCATACAGTTGTACACCGATCGCCATGACGGAATATATATGTAATTTTTAAAAGATAAAGTAGGAGAGGACAAGCATTGATGGGGGAGAGAATAAGATGATTAGACGGAACTGTTGGAGAATACTGTCTGAGAAAGTGGGTGGAAGGTGGAAATGATGCGAAAGAGAGAGAGAGGAGAGAGAGAGAGAGAGAGAGAGAGAGAGAAGAAAGTTCAGAGACAGAAGAGGAAGAGGAACAGGTGCACATAGAGAGGAGGAAACAGACAAACAAGAGATTATAATAAACACATATTGTAAGAAATGTTGATGTAAATTATATGTAATTTCGTTTGTACCTGTTGGAGAGGAGCATGTGGTAGAGTGGAAGGTAGGAGTGGATAGAGGTTGTGGAGAAGTATAAGATGAAATAGGCGAATACGAAGGGGGAGGAGAGAGGGAGGACACTGAGGAGGATGGAGCAGATGGAAAGAGCGAGAGGGACGATGAGCAGATGGACTAACAGAAGATTTGAAGTATTAAACGCAAGGGAAATGCAGAATTTTCAGGTAGGTAGTACCTAAAATGGTATATTTTTAATGGTAGAAGTAATAACGGGACGCTGCGAGACAGGAAACAAGGTGCATTATGTAAGGGACGGCCAAGTCTGGATGGAGTATTGGTCAGTCTACATACACGGAAAGAAAATTCAACATCCCACTGTGATACTAGGGTGTCTTAGGTGCGTAATGAGTTGTCAGTAATGAACTTGAGGTATCATGTAATTCATCATTGTAGGAGGAGACGGTAGTAAAATGATAATCAGATGAAACACATGACACAGTCAAGGCGATCAGTAGGACGTAAACATGTCATTACACAGTACACCACCCTCTGGGGCAACGAATATATTTTCATTTTTATTTGTTAATTTTGGTGCTATGCTGCGCTATGCAAATTGTCAGTTGTAGATGAGTTGACGTCGTCTGCTTTCGTCGTTGTTCGATTACCGGTGGGATTAATGAAAGTCTCCAGCAAAGGAAACTTCATGGACTTCAAGGTGCTGTAGTTACTCCAACATGCAATAGAACTGTGCAACGCCTCAGTGGGATATCGCAAACTCATCCTAAGTAATGGAAGTGCTGTTCTGCATCAGGTACCTTTCTTTGCTTTATAACAGTACAAATACTGCAAGATAGTCAGTGAATGTTAGTGTCTGAAATGCGCCGAAGGCCGTCAGTGTCCGTTGGTCGGACCCCTGCCGCCACCAGATGACAAAAACATCATTTTCACATATACAGGGAAATTACCTTCATAGTAGTTCAGACAAGCACAAAGTATTCCTAATTGATTTACGGACATATGTCTTGTAAATCCGGCACCCTATTACTAATAAACCAATTTCAAAAAGAAAACTATAATAGTTATTGAGAAGCGGGTCGGAATACGAATGCACCGTAAATTTGTAATGGCAATATAATATTTTAGTCACTGTTGTTGTTTAGTCCAAAGAAATTTTAGATGAAGCCCTCCACGCTAGACTTTCACGTGAAAGCCTCTACGAATAACAAAGGCAACACAACTTATTTGAACCTGCTTACTGTACTCATCTTTCGCTCTCCCAATGCGATTTTCAGCACTACCACTTCCCTCTAGTTCTAATCTTACGATTCTTTCATGTCACACAGATCGTGTCCTAAGAATCGATCCTTTTCTTTAGTCGCGCCACAAATTTCTTTTCTTTCAAATTATGTTCAGTAATTATATAGTAATTACATTATCTAGATTCTTTAAAGCAACACATTTTAAAAGCTGATATCCTCATCTTCTCTGAGCAGTCCATCGTCGACTTTTCATTCTGGTACAACGCTAGACTTCAGACAAATGCCTTCAGGGTAGACTTCTAAACATTTACATTTATATTGGTTATTAACAAATTTCTTTTCTTCAAAAATGCTTTTCTTCCAATAGCCATTGTGAATTTAATAATGGAACTGCCATAAGGATTGGAATTTGTGTGAGATTCATCTATTTGATTTAATTTCGTAAAAGGTTTCTAAGTATGGATTGGGGTTGAAGATAGCTAAAATTTCGTAAATAATATATTATTTTACTTATAGGAATTGCTAAACAAATGTTGGAATTAGTATGGATATTTTAAAGATTTTGAAAGCTGTTTTGAGAAGATGTTGGTAGTCACACTATAAAAAGAGACGGAGATTACCTTTCTATCATTTATCAGATCAGCTCATTATGGTGTTGTAGCTGTAATAAAATGCATATTTATTTAGGTAAATTGCCGTCATGAAATGGTTTTGAACTGGTTACATGACCTGTTTTTGTAGATGACCGCGCGTTAAATTTTAGTTTACTGTTCAGTCGTAAGCTACTGAGAAATGGAGAATTATTGGACTTCGGATGTTTAACATGAGAAAGAGAAAACGCTATTGCAGGTTCTAAAACACTGATTAATTTTCTCTGAGAATGATTTTGTTTTAAAGTTAATAAATTTGGCAACAATCACTGCACGAATGTTTGTCAGCCGTAATGGCGTCCAAACCCATTGCACAACTTAACCGGGCTGAATTACTTCGCCAGATATCGATATACCAAACTCAAATGAAAAATGCTCCTTATGTTAAATTTTGGCAACGTTTCTTACGGTTTATGTTAACAAATAATCACACTATATTCACATTGAAAGAACTTGGATATCAGGAGCCGCCATAGATACGTCTGAACAGTTCGGAAGATAGGAACAAACAGATTAAGTGGAACACTGTCATTTCTCTCGTGTCCAGAAAAACAAAAGAATAGGGATCAGAGATACACGAGATAGAAAAACGCTCCGGGATAAAATATATCTTCGGTCCATTTTACAATTGTATCGTTTCAATTTGAGAGTTGTATTTTCTTCCCTACTTCTTTCATCAGAGGTTATTTCATTCTCCAATAGCAAAACTTTTATTCTCTTCCTTACTAATGTATTCCTATCGATACGGTCAATTTTATTCGACAACAAAATATTATCTATGTTTCCCTCTTGTGGATGTTTATTTTGTACTCTGCTTACAATAGAGTGTCCATTCCGTTAACTTGCTATTCCAGGAGCTTCTGATTCGGCTTAATGAACACAAATTCCTTTCCAACTTTCTTCTTTCCGTCCTTTAAATCTTGTTCAGTGAATAGATGGAATAAAAGTGAGAAAAGGTTTCGCTCTCAGTCCGTACAAAAACTCATCGTTACTTTCGTGTCATCCGTTTCTTACTACTGCTATCTCATTTCTGTAGAAGTTATGTACAAATTTCCGTTTTTTTTTTCTTTTACTTTTATTTTACCCTTGCTTGTTGCGCGGCTTGAAACATTGCATTCCAGTCGACAAATTCGAAAGCTTTCTCCAAATCTACACAGCTATGATGTAGGTTTAGATTTACTTAATCTATCTTCTAACAGAAGTCGTAGAATCACTAAGGCCTCCCGTCTTTTTACATTTCTTCAATATCCAAACTGAACTTCTCCCAGTTCAACCTTTAGTAAAATAATTCTTAAGTAATAGTTTTAAGTCTTTTACAATTACCACATATTAAAATGATAACACTGTAATATTCATACTTTTTGGCACCTACTTTCTTTCGAATGCTCATAATTATTTCGGCACTGAGGGTATTTTACCTGTCAAACATCCTGCATTCAAGGTGGAAGAGTCTGTTTTCGCCAATGTGCAAAGTTAGTAGTAACAGTGCTAATTGTGCAGCAGATATGTTTTCTTTGTGTGTGCCTGATTTAAACAGGGAAGAATGATTTATATGCCAAAGCTAACTGTGACAAAGTTAACAATAATTGATGTCATAGAAATGGTCGCACATGACCTCAGAACGTACAACCAAGCTGTAACGTAATATAATAAAAAAGGCATGGAGATGCCTAAACATGTTTGGGTAACCAGAAAAACATCAGCCGGACCTTATACCGAAGATTTTGCAAGAAACACTAAGAAACGCAAGACCTGCAAATCCAAAATGATGAATGTAGTTTAAGAAATTGAAGAGAGCAGTGCACACATCGCACCGACGCTACTTTTATACATACAAAATTTCATTCGCATTCCAGCAATCCAGTGTTAAAAAAAGCTAATTATATTTCACTATGGTGGTATGGTTTCGACGAGATCATAAATTTCCTTTGAAAAACCCCATTTTAACATAAACTTATACTGCGGTGCTGCGGTGATTGTAATTTACAGACTGAAGTGATCACATATCTCTTATACTTGGTTTAAACCACATCATCTAAAACCCATGAACTCACTTTATGTGTGTGGGATGTGTGTTTTTAGCGCTATTATAATTACTTTAAGCAGAGTCTTTATTTCACTGTTATTTGAAAATGTTGCGATGCTTTATTGACACTGATATACATATAATTCCCTCCTATGATAAAAATGTCTTGCTACTTTGTGACTTTCAAAATATAATCCGTTGATGTGATACCATAAGATGGTTTCGCGCCGTTCAGAGAATCGGAGGTTACAGGTGTCCCATGTTAGAGGCTATCTCTGTTAATCGTTGTGAGCCACTTCATAAGTACGTTAGATTAGATTTGTGCTTGTTCCATAAACCATCACTACGACATTTCGTAATGATGTGGATCGTGTTATTTTAATAAATGCTATTTTCACATCATATTTGGAGATTTGCTTTATTTTATCTTTATTTTATCATTTCACTTTTCCTTTTTTTGTAAAATTGCTAATTTATATCTAAAATGTAATCCACTGAGTGGAAGGAGCTGCCATTCATGTACTGCCAGTCGTACCACCCAAAATGACAAAATTTCACAATTTTACTTGTATGGAAATTATGAAAATATGAATTTTTATACTTAATTTGGTGTTGGTTTTATTGAAATATTTCATTGCTTACTGTTATAAATGCGTATTTAATCATGCACTGCCATTCCTGACATTTTTTTTATCATTTGGCATATTGGCATATATGCAACTATATAGTCTATAAGGCAGTGGTTTCGTTAGTTTGGTAGAGAACTGTCCGTTTCGTAAGTTGCCTATATTAGCGGTACTTCGCAGTAAAGTGTTTGAATTTTATATTTGTTTCACAACAACAGTTATCCACTAGCCGTGTTTTAGTTTATGTTTCCTGTGATAGTTTTCATCGTGACTAAACCAAAAAGAGTGTTTAAAAAATCCGAAACCAATGAAACAGATACGACAGAACAAATATAGCGGCAATAAAAACAGTGTTTCGCGCCAAAAGGACGTGATAATTTGGTTTTAAGTAGTGTCAGTCCTACTGCTCTGAATGCTTCTACGAAATAACTACTGGGAAATAATGTAAAATACAACAAATAGCAATATCAATATTAATCTCCAAATTTTTATTTCAGCTTTGTTCGAAATAATGTGTTGCAGAGTATGTGGAGGGGAAACTGAAATTTCTGAAAAGTTATCTCAAAGCAATGGTCTGCTGTGTAATTTGCAAATAATGTGTTTGAACTCTAAGACCGAGAAGATTTTCAAGACTTCCGAATAAATGTACGGAATGGACTTATTGAAACTGAGATACTTTGTGGACTTAGATGCATAGGAAAAGGTTATTGCGATAGTAAGGTTCTTTGTGGCATGCAGAAAGTTCCTAGTTCTCCCTCCATAGTAATAAGTAATCTCAAGACATATGCGATGGAGTCAATGACTACAGCTGCAGAACTGGATGCATCAGAAAATGGTAGTTCTGACATAGTAATATCGTTCGACGGATCCTGGCAAAATAGAAGTTTCCATTCAAAGAATTTTGAGAATCTATTATCAACATCGAAAGTGGGAAAATGTAGGATATAGATGTGTTGACCAAGTTCTGTCAGTGTTGTAGGCAAGCAGGCAAGAGTAGTGAAAAGCGAACTAATCAAGAAATGAACTGTCAGAGAAACTATGATGGAACTAGTGAAGCGTTGGAGGTTGCTTCTGCAGTGAACATGTTCCAACGTTCCCAGCATGACCGTGCTATTCGCTACATGAATTTCCTCGGGGATGGAGGCTCACGATCATATAAGGATGATGGTGGCGAGTAAACCCTACGGTGAATTGTCAATTGAAAAACTAGAGTGTATTTATCATGTGCAAAAGATGACGGGCATATGACTACGTAGACTGAAACACGAATTGGGACGTACCAAGTTATCTGATGGTCTAACACGTCGACTGGCTGATAAACAAATTTATCAGATTACACAATACTCTGGTATTGTAGAAGTGACAGAGATAATTTAGATGGTATGAAGAGATCTGTTTGGGCAATTCATTTCCACAAGATGTCTACAGAAGCTGAACCAATACACGTCCTGTGTGCCATTCAATGGTGTAAATACTTCAAGGCAAAAGAGGAGGAAATAGTTGACACTTCCTCGCACAAAATTACTATACGAAATGGTGTTCTGCTTGCCATGAAACCTATGTTTAAGAAACTTGCCCTACCATAGATGTTGAAGAAATGTCTAAAGGAAAACACAAAATGCGGATGAATACCAAAAATGGGTTAGTTGGAAGGTCAATCTTTGAACTTGGTGTTTTTGATGCTGTTCCTAATTTTAATGATGGCTTTTTTGAAAATTACAGGTTTTGGAATATCTTGGAATTCATAAAGTGTGATTGACTTGTACCAACTGCGAATCATGAAGGCAGAGATTGCAACAATACGTAAAAAGAAGCCAGATCCAAGAGAAGGAGCACAGCACTGAGTGAGGATGATGAAGGAGAAGATGAGGACTGCCAACGGGAGGCTTCTAACATAATTTTTATTTCTCAGTTTGCTGTGTATTAAAATTTTCTCTTGAAACGCAATTTTCTCAAAATGAATTTTTTTCAGTTTAAACGCCCCTTTTTCTCAGGAACTTCTGAATCTACATTATTGAATTATTTATCACTTAACATAGATAGTACAATGATGTCGTAGCTTTGCTTTATACTGAAACAGAATTCGAGTAATTAGAATTATGAAAATTTACACAAAAAAATTATTAGTCTAGGGAAAAATCATAACTTTTTCTAGCTGTTATTTTAACGTGACTGTTGAACAATACAGCCACAAAACATGCGAGAACATGTGCTAAAAACACCATATTTAATACTGAACAGTTCCTGAGAAAACGAAGCATTTATATAGCTAGTTTAACGTTGCCAAGATAGGGCGGTCGACTCCATTTAATCGTTTCTCTTTACCGAGTTTAAGTTAAATAAGGGAGGGTGTCACAATATATTTTGAAATTGCTTTCGCCATGTACCTTCGAGAGTGAAAATATGTTGTTAGCAACCACCGTCATAGGGAACCATGATCATCATAATAAAATAATATAAATAAGTTCGAAATCCGAAAGATTTAGATGTCCATTTCTCCTGTGCGCTATTAGATATCAGAACAGAAGAGAAATAATGTGAAAGGTGTTCGATGAACCTTCTGCTATGCACGTGATTTGCAGAGTAAATATGTGTATGTACCGCGAGTGAAATTAATACTTTCCAAGAATTAACATACTTTAAATACGGTTTATTTCGTTGTATATGAACGTCACACCAGGTGGAGAGCATTTGGCTTTATTGTTGCTTAGTAAAACAACAATTACTGACCCTCAAGGATAAAATAATTT
Source organism: Locusta migratoria (assembly GCA_026315105.1). Lineage (NCBI taxonomy): Eukaryota > Metazoa > Arthropoda > Insecta > Orthoptera > Acrididae > Locusta > Locusta migratoria. The sequence goes on from CM048751.1 coordinate 172,149,720, forward strand.
ATAGACCTTGTGGTGAATTTTCTAGTAATTAATATGTCTTTGCTGTAGTGAATTATTTCTTACGCTATCCTCAGCATTAGATGCTTGTAATGCGTAGAGATCATTAAAAGGACATTCGCTTTGTAATTTCCTAGCGCCATCATTCTCTCCCTTTGCTTCTTTATTTCTTACTGAGATGTGCCTCTGCTCATAATTGTCCATTCAGCTGCATAATTTAAATGTTGGTATAGTAATAATATCCCTCCGATTATCAATATAGTACCGAAATACACTGTAATGAAACTAATATTGCATATTCCGCGTGCTAACGTCATTCAACCCGTAATGTATTACAAAGAGCCTGCAATAAACTCCTTAAGGTTCATTGGTAGTAGTGGATATTGCGTTATGTTTTGGCTTTACATTGCTGAAGTGCAGGAGTTACAATATTCTCAGATGCTTCCCAGCAACTACATATATGGCTAACCAGAAGACTTTAATTCCTTCAGCAAAGAAAGAATAGTGTCGTTGAAAAGAAAAATAGTTACATTTAATGTGGTGAAAGAGGTTTTGGAAAAACACTTATTTATTATTAGTGCCTTACTTGTAAATATAATAAAAACTTAGTTTTATTTCATTTTCTGTATTTCGTTAATATATAATGATTTGTGAATACACTTTTACAGGTCTTTTTCGTAACCGTTCCATTATTGGTTGGTAAGAAAATACTAATATCTTTCGTTCTACCGCTGAAATAAAATGACGTTGTCAAAAACACTTCTACCACATTTTTCATATGTGCCCGGCATCAGTTTCTACATCAAAAATAAGTTCTCCACTTTATAGACAAAATATCGCTAAAAGTATTCGCAACAAAACTCGACAACGACGTACGCTAATTTACGTGATTAGCGTAAGGCGTATTTTAACGTAAGCCTTCGGTTTGCTTGACACTGACTCGACAGTAAAATTACATTTAAGTAGCAATGATGTTACGTTCTGAGGAATGATTCCATTTAGAACACAGTCTCAGAAATTAATTTAGATTTGTAATACTAGAAACGATAAGAGTACTTCGTGATCCAGAAAATCGTAAAGTATGAATATCTCAGTCGTTCGGTATAATTGATACATTATGAACTTTTTTCTATTACGATACAAATAAAATAAATACTACAAAATGTAACGGAAAATCTGAAAAAGTCAGTAATTTATAGCGAATATATTCATGCAACGCATTGACCTGGGAGAATCATTTTACGTAGGCCAGAGCAGCAGTTTTATGTAAGAGTATCACAAGAAACCAAATGGTGTCAGAAATTTCGATGTTTGGGCATCAGAAACTACAGTTCTGGAAAGGGTCCAGTGATTCTACATCTACATACGTGCCCGCAAGCTGACTGTTCAACTTCTAAACGGAACGAGGGAAGGTTACCGGTGATATTACTTAATAAGTGCCCTAATATCTCTTATGTTTGAGATCGTTATGGAAGATGCAAGTTGGTGGCAGAGGAAACATTGTCCAGTCAGCATTGGACACACCTCTCAATTTCCTGACTAAAGATCCTCTAAAAGAAAGTCGTCTCGCCTCTAGGGATTTCAATTTGTCCTTCCGAAACAAATTCGTAATTCTTGCGTAAAAAACAGTCCACATCTCTCAGGAAAGCATTAAAGGTTTCTTTCCTTTTCTGAACAGATATATTTTACGTTTGTCTCGGTGACAGTGGGGCTTCGAATTTTCAGACTCGCTACTACAATCCCGTGTTCACTAAGTACTGTTTCCGCTTTGATGCTCTGTATGAGCTCCGGGTTATTAGTTCCTAAGAGGTGAAGGGCATTTATAAAAACGTTTAACATTCTCATTAAATCCTTATGAACTGATTGCTCTAAGTAACTGGCAGAGACTGTCGTTAGAAGAAAATCAGACGATGATTTATGCATACCCCCGGATTTAAACATATATTTACACTAACAGATAGAGTGTAAATTGAAATAACTACCTATTCTTATTGCGTGTCTTATGTATTTGTTACTAATTAGACGGAAGTTAGCATTGATACTTTCTGCATCTATGAGATTATTATCAATAAAATTATTCTGTGTATGATACCGCGTCGTCATTTTGTAAACTTTGCCGACGTTTCGGCCACTGTTGCAGGCGGCCTTCATCAGGGTCTGTGTCTGACACAGACCCTGATGAAGGCCGCCTGCAACAGTGGCCGAAACGTCGGCAAAGTTTTCAAAATGACGACGCGGTATCATACACAGAAGAATTTTATTGATAGTGACAACTGCCGCGGAAGCCTACGTTTGCATATGAGATTATTGATTGAATCTAGCTGATGATCTTGCAGTCTTAATTGAATCTGTAGAATAAGCAGGAACCAACATCCATAGTTCGCAACTAACATCAGTGTGTGTGACGAAGGGTACTGTGTGTGCCATTATCACTTCTTCCTGTTACCATCGAGTATGGTTCACGGCAAAAATAACAATAATGTGAGGGTTGTAACTTAAATAGTGGCAACCATTTATTCACAACCGATACGAAAGCGTTACATGTTTGCATCTGTTACAATCCTTCTGAGTAGTCACCAGCGTTATGTAGAACCCATTGCGAGCAATGTGGAAGTCGTAGTATACCGTTAGCAGAGCCTGTTCTGTTGATGGTGTGAATGGAGCGGTCTACTGCCTGTCGAATATCTGGAACAGTTCTGAAGCGAATGCTGCGAACTGGTTCCTTCATCTTCCGAATGAAATCAAAGTCACAAGGAAGTCCATTGAATAATATGATAGTACAGTGCTTCCCAGTCCCATCGACCCTACAGTGCAACCACAACTCGCGCTGTATGCGACCGAGCATTGTCACGCAAAATAATGGATGTTTGCCGCGTTAGGGTAACACCATCACAGTCGAACACAAGAATAACCATAACTTTCACCATGCTGGAGCCGTGATGCACTTTAGACTTTCACAATGAACCATAGTGACGCCATTCGTTGGACCGGCATTTCAGTTTTGGTTCGCATGACCTTTCCGATGCATGTCTGCCACAGTTTGCCGATCTCCGTTGAAGGCTTCTACCCAACGTGCCACTGTTCTGTATGACAATGCAAATCTCCCGCACGCTTCTTGAAGTCCTTTATTCACTGTAGTGCTGTACGACCTCTGCACAATCAAATTTGATCCATATCCGTTGTTCCTGTTTCGAAAACATAGTGACACCTTACGTTAGACCGTTCGCTCAGAAGTGACTGTTTCCCTCGATAGTGCGCACGCTAGTGACGTGGGGCAGGCGAGTCCATTTGCTCGGATCTAACGTAAGTAGGTCAACAACGAGTGCTATCAGCGACAATAGTAGATTCCATTGCATAGTGTCTCCGCTGCAGTGTTACCATTATTTAATTTCCAACCTTCGTAGATAAACATCAGGTAGACGGGAATTAACTAGTGTTTACATCAAAATTACGAACTATGTCGTTCAGTGCACCACAGTAATTTAAATACGAAGCTGCCGTACGCAGGCTTCAATTCTATACCATACAAGTGTTTATTAAGTTCTTTAGTTAACAGAAAACGAACTTATGTGATACACAAGCTTCAGTTAGTACATTTCTGCAATATATGTAGTTTACAAAGACAGCAAGTGCAGAAATATGCGAAAATTACTGAAATAAAAACCTTGCTGTTTACTCATGACATAGTAATTCTGTCAGAGACACCAAAGAACTTGGAAGAGCAATGAAATGGAATGGGCAGCGTCTTGAAAGGAAGATATATGGTAAACATTCACAAGAGTAAAACGAAGGTAATGGAATGTAGTGTCCGAAAATGTGGCGATGCTAAGGCATTAGATTACCTAATAAGACGATAAAAGTATTAGATAAGTTTTGTTATTTGGGTAACAAGTTAACTTCTGATGGCCGAAGTAAAGAAGAAATAAAATGCAAAATTGCTGTGCGGTCAAACGCGTTTCTGAAGAAGCGAAATTTGTTGACATCTAATACTAGTTTAATGGTTAGGAAGTCTTTTCTGAAAACATTTGTCTGGAATGTAGCATTGTATGGGAGTGAGGCGTGGACGATAAGGAGTTCAGACATAAAGATGATAGAAGCTTTCGCGTTTTGTGGGCTAAGATCGAATGATAGAGACTAGTTGGGTAGATGGGTAGATCTAATGAAGGAATGTTAAACAGAATTACGGAGAAAAGGTGTTTCTGGTATATCCTGACTGAGAGCAGGAATATGTTTGTGGTACAAATTCTGAGACATCAAGGAATCGCCAACTTAGCTGTAGAAAGAACTGTGTGGCGTAAAATTCGTAGAGGGAGACAGAGAGACGAATACAGTAAACAGATTCAGAAGGATGTACGTCGCCGTACGTATTCTCAGATGATGAGGCTTCCACAGAACAGGGTAGCGTGGAGAGCTGCATCAAAGCAGTCTGCGGGCTGAAGACCACAACAACAACAGTCTGACAAGTCATGTTTGCAAAATAGCAAGAAAAGTTATTTACAGACGAAAGTAAATACGGTGTAATCCGACATTGGGAGAGATCAGTTTGTATTTAGGAGAAAAGTTTGAACACGCGAGGCATTATTCACATTATGATTTACCTTAGAAGATAGGTTAAGGAATGACAAATTTATGTCTTTTAGCATTTGAAGATCCGGAGAAAGCTTTTGAGAATGTTGAGTGAAATAGACTCTTTCAAGCTCTGAAGGTAGCAGGGGTAATGTAGGGAGTAGAGAGTTATATTCAACATGCATAATATCAAACAGCAGTTTCAGAGTCGAAAGGCGGGGAAGGGACGCGGTGGTTTGGAGTAAGACAGGTTGTTGACTTTCTCCAATGATGTTCAATCTATACATTCAGTAAGGTGTGAAGGAATGGAAGTAGAAATTTGGAAAGAGAATTAAAGATATAAAAACTTAATGGTTAATAATGACATGGCAATTCTATCACAGCGCAGGACATGGAACAGCAACTGAAAGAGAACTACAGTGTCTTGAAAGGACTTGTATGATGAACGTTAAGGAGAGTAAAACAACGGTAATGGAATGGAATGTAAGAAAATCGAGCGATGCTGAGGGAATTAGACTAGTTAAAGAGACAATAAAAGTAGTAGTTAAGTTTTATTACTTGGATAGCAAAATAAAATAGGCAAAGTAAAGAAGATCTATAATGCTGAATGTGCGGGTAGAAATGCATTTGTGAAGAAGCGAAATTTATTGACCTCCAGAATTACGACATCCTTTTTGAAAGCATATGTCTGGAGTGTTGCACTGGATGAGAGTGAAAAGTGGCAGACAGGGTGTTCAGACAAGAAGATTAGAGAAGGTTTGGAAATGTGGTACTACAGACAAATGATGAAGATGGGTAGGTCACGTAACTAATATGGAGGTGCTCAACAGAATTGGGGAGGAATGGAGTTTCTGATATATCCTAAGAGTACAGCTAGGTTGGTGGACGCAATCTGAGACGTCAAAGAAACGTGAGCCTTAGATCGACAAAAGTGAGGAACAGGGCGCGACAGCTTCAAGCGAAAATCTCGACTGCATGTATGGTTACAAGTCAGTCCTACGTGAGCGACATCTGCAGTTCTACGCGACAAAGAGCGACATTTGAGATTCATACCTGCTCTAATCTTGTCGCACGTGCCACAAAGTGTCCAGTCCTGTTGAGAATCGTCTGCTTGTAGAGGTTATATAGGATGTCACAAGATTTCTGCGAGCTAATAATGCCCGAAGGTTGTGAAACTGCAACTGTTTGTGAAATAACAGAGAAAACAATTCTACATATAGAGAAGAATTATGATTTGCATTAAAAAAGTGGTCTTTAAAGATAAAGCTCGTAAATTTTGGACTTCATAGACGAACGTTCATAAGTTCAAATGACTGTAATTCTATGGGACGAAACTATGTTGGTCATCAGTCCCTAGACTTGAAAACTACTTAAACTTAGTTAAACTAACCTAAGGACACATACACATCCCCCCTCAGGGGCTCAGCATTAATTTGCTGAGTACGGGCTTGGCGAACCCGGGGTCCTGAGCTGTGGGCTGTGTCGCGCCAACAGTCCGCTACACCGTAAGCTCTGTGCGTGCTTCAACGACCATCGTTCGGCGCAACGGTGGAACGTTGTACGTTTCAGAGCCCGGGGATCTTGGCTTAATCGCCCGGGTCGCGAGGACGGTACAAACCTCTATAAAAAAACCCTCAATCTCAAGGTGTGCTACGTGCCGAGGAGATGCATGGCTGTTGAGGTAGAACAGTCATTAGCGAGCAACCTCTGAGGAACCTGCCGCACCTCAGTTGTATAAGGCTTACCCAGGCAAGCGGGGCTCTGCCTGGGTGGACTCTTATTTCCCTAGCTACTCGTGGGACCACGATGAAAAGAACTCAAAGTAACGCTGGTGGGCGTTTAACCACCGTCTCTAAGAGAGGAAAGGTTGAGTACAATGCTGAGAAATATGACCCTCAGTCGTTCCCTGCCTTGGCAACGCCATGGGAGGAACGTAGGACAAGAAATCGAGGTGAGGCCTATGCCCTCCGATACCTAGTATGTTCCCGGACTGACGGTGAGTCGTTCACCAACACAAAGCCCCTGTTTTTTGTCGAACACGTTGAGGATAAATTCGGTGAGGTGGAAGGCATGTCAAAGATGCGATCCGGCTCAGTCCTTATTACGACGTCATCCCCAGCACAGTCACGAGCACTGCTTGCCTGTGACAAGCTGGGTGATGTTCCCGTGACGATCACTCCTCATAAGAGCCTCAACATGGTACAGGGTATAATCTTCCATAAAGATCTTCTGTTGCAGACCGATGACGAGCTACGTAAGAACTTGGAGCGGAGAGGAGTTCATTTTATACGGCGAGTGCATAGGGGTCCGAAGGACAACAGGGTTGCAACCGGCGCATTCATCTTGGCCTTCGAGGGTGACACGTTGCCTGAGAAGGTCAAGGTGATGATTTACCGGATTGACGTGAAGCCCTACGTTCCTCCCCCTATGCGCTGTTATAAGTGCTGGAGGTTTGGGCACATGTCCTCCAGGTGCACAGCGAACTCCACCTGTCGAGAGTGTGGACGTGCGGAACACCCTAACGTCCCTTGTGCACCTCCTCCACTTTGTGTGAACTGTGGACAACACCACTCCCCTTGCTCGCCCACCTGCTCTGTTCTGCATAGAGAGAGGAAGATAATGGAATATAAAACCATGGATAGGCTGTCTTACTCGGAGGCGAAGAGGAAATACGACAAACTGCATCCCATCAGTATGAAGACATCCTTTGCTGCAGCCGTATCTTCATCTAAAGAATTGCCACGTGTGCAGTCGGTCCTAGTGGGCTCCCAGGCCCAACCATCTACCTCTGCTCCCCTAACTACTGGGGGCACCTCAAATTCCACCGCCCCCAAAGACCCTGCTTTGGGAGCGGTAACCACCACACCAAAGGGGACATTGGTCCCCACCCCAGAGCCAGAGCAACAACAGCCTGCTCTGGCTCCTCGCGCTAGGAAGGGGTCGCTCGGATCCCTTCCCTCTAAGGTTTCTCCCGCTGAATCAGCGGATGCCAGTGGATGGCAGAAAGTACTGCCAGCTGGTCGTAGGGCTGCACGCCGCTCCTCAGTCCTGGGGACTGAGCTGGCAGCGCCCTCCCAGCATGAGAAACCTAAAGAGAAGCGCGAAACCAAGAAGAAGAAGGTCAAGAAACCGCCCAAGGAGAAGGATATCCCGGTGGCAACCTTGCCACCACCCCCCTCCACCTCTTCTTCTGAGGACGAGATAGAGATCCTCGCGTCCCCCAAAGACTTGGCAATTGCCGAGTCTGCAGAAGTCATGGACGTTGAGGCTCTGCCTCAGAAATCGGCGACGGCAGAAGATACTGCGACCCCTACCGCGCCGCCAAATTCAGCATGCCCCAGCGACCAGGAGGCTCTCTGATCCTCCAGTAGAACTGTGGCGGATTTTTCCACCATCTGCCAGAGTTACAGCACTTGTTGTGCCGCTTCCCAGCGTTTTGTGTAGCCCTGCAGGAAACCTGGTTTCCTGCTAATAGGACCCCAACCCTTCGTGGGTATCGGGGCTATTACAAAAATCGTCTCGTATATGACAGGGTCTCTGGAGGTGTCTGTATTTACGTCCTTGCCACTGTCCCCAGTGCCGCTGTGCCTCTACACACGACTCTTGAGGCGGTGGCTGTTCGGATCCGGGCTATGCAGGAACTGACGATCTGTTCACTTTACCTTCCTCCAGATGAGATGATTTCAATTACTGACCTTGCTACCCTGGTGGCACAACTTCCCCCACCATTTCTGATTCTGGGGGACTTCAATGCTCACCATCCCTTGTGGGGTGGAGCGCAGACAACAGCTCGCGGTAGGGACATAGAGACGCTCTTATCGCAGCAAGACGTCTGCCTGTTAAACACTGGTGCACCCACGCATTTTTGCATGGCACGAGGCACCTACTCAGCTATAGATCTCTCCGTTTGTACCCCGAGCCTGCTCCCGCATTTCCAGTGGAGGGTCCATGATGACCTTTGCAACAGCGACCATTTTCCCATCCTCGTGTCGCTCCTGGATTTTCAACCTCCGGGCTGCCCATCTCGATGGTCTCTCCATCGAGCTGATTGGCAACGCTACACCTCAGTTGCAACGGTTCCTGTTCCACTGCCAGCTGACGTGGACATGGCGATTGACCAGGTAACCAGCACGATAGTCTCAGCCGCTGAGTCAACCATTCCCACCACTTCTGGCTCCCCACGGCGTAAGTCTGTGCCCTGGTGGACGCCGGAAATCGCTGAGGCCATTCGGGATCGTCGTCGGGCGCTCCAGCGGCATCGTCGACACCCCACTGTCGAAAACCTAATAGATTTTAAACGGCTCCGGGCCCGGGCTCGACAGCTCATCAGGCAGGGTAAACGGGACTGTTGGGAGACGTATGTCGCCAGCATCGGCCGTCGCGCCTCAGCATCTCGGGTGTGGTCGCAGGTTCGGCGCCTATTTGGGTACCGTCCACCGGCGGCGATTCCCAGCCTACGCATCCAGGGTACCCTATGCACCGACCCGATTTCCATAGCAGAACACATGGCCAAGCATTATGCTCGCACCTCTGCAACATGTGAATACAGTGCGGACTTCCGTGCGCTGAAGGAGCGTGTTGAACAGAGACGGCTGTCCTTTCACACACGTCGCGCCGAAGTGTACAACTCTGCTTTCAGTAAATGGGAATTCGAAACTGCCCTTGCCGCATGCCCCGATACCTCTCCAGGACCGGACAGAATCCACAGCCAGTTCATCCGGCACCTTTCCGTGGAGTTTCAACACCAGCTTCTCGCCCTGTTTAACCGTTTATGGGTGGAGGGGGCTTTCCCGTCACAATGGCGGGAAAGCATCGTCGTCCCCGTGATGAAACCTGGTGCTGACCCACAGGTGGCTGATAGTTACCGCACAATCAGCCTCACCAACGTTCTGTGCAAGCTATTCGAACGTATGGTGAGCCGGCGGCTTATGTGGATCCTAGAACATCGGGGTCTGTTGTCCCCACGTCAAGGGGGTTTCTGCCAAGGCCGCTCCACTGTTGACAACCTAGTGGCTCTGGAGTCCGCCATTCGTACGGCATTTAGCAGGCGTGAGCACCTTGTTGCCGTCTTTTTCGACCTCAGAAAGGCCTACGATACCACTTGGCGCCACCACATTCTGGCTACACTGCACGGTTGGGGATTGCGGGTCCGCTCCCACTTTTTATTCAGAACTTCCTTTCCCTCCGATCTTTTCGGGTACGGGTTGGTACTTCCCTCAGCTCCTCTCACGTCCAGGAGAACGGTGTCCCACAGGGCTCTGTACTTAGTGTACCCCTATTTTTAATTGCCATCAATGGACTTGCTGAGGCAGTGGGGTCTTCGGTTTCTTCTTCTTTGTTTGCCGATGACTTCTGCCTATACTTCAGCTCAGCTAGCGTTGGGGTAGCTGAAAGGCGTCTACAGGGAGCCATTCGAAAAGCGCAATCGTGGGCCTCAACCCATGGGTTCCAGTTTTCTCCATCGAAAACCCGGGTTATGCACTTCTGCCGCCGTCGAGCTGTCCATTTGGACCCAGAGCTATATTTATATGATGAACTTCTTCGTGTCGAAGAGACTCACCGATTTCTTGGCATGCTCTTCGACAACCGGCTCACTTGGGTGCCTCATCTTCGCCAGCTCAAGCAGAAGCGCGTGAGGTACCTCAATATCCTACGCTGCCTCAGCCACACTAGTTGGGGTGCCGCCCGTACGAGTCTTTTGCAGCTCTACAGGGCACTGATTCAGTCGCGATTGGATTACGGGAGCTTTGTGTATGGTTCAGCAGCCCCATCTGCATTGCAGGCCTTGGACCCAGTACTTCACAGTGGGGTCCGTTTAGCGACAGGGGCCTTTCGGACAAGCCCAGTGGAAAGCCTACTAGCCGAAGCTGGAGTCCTTCCCCTGCGATTTCGGCGGCGGCAGCTGTTGGCCTCCTATGCTGCCCATGTTCATGAGATACCACATCATCCGAATCGCAGGCTTCTTTTTCCAACTGCTGCACTTCCATCTCCACAACGACGACCGAGGTCGGGTCTTCCGATCGCGGTGCGTGTTCGTTCCGTCCTGTCGTCTCTTGAGTCCATTCCTATCCCTCCTGCTTTTCACAGGCCTTACCGCATCGCTCCCTGGTCACTTTCACGTCCACAGCTTCGGCTGGACTTGGCGCATGTATCAAAAGCCTCTGTAGCGCCACTGAGTCTCCGTCGCCAGTTTCAGGCGGTTTTGGAGTCGTTCTGTGGCGCGGACGTCGTGTACAAGGATGGTTCTGTGGTTGACGGCCGTACTGGCTATGCATACGTCCATGGTGAGCATACTGAACAGCATTCACTGCCCTGTGGAAGTAGCGTCTTCACAGCGGAACTAGTTGCCATCTATCGGGCACTTGAACATCTCAGAGGTTGCCATGGGGAGTCTCTGGTCATCTGTTCTGACTCCCTTAGTGGTTTGCAAGCCCTCGGTAAATGTTTCCCGAAACATCCTTTGGTGCAATCCGTACAGGAGTCTCTTTCCAGGCTTGTTCGGTCTGGTCGCTCGGTGGTCTTTGTTTGGACCCCAGGCCACATCGGCATTCCTGGAAACGAACGTGTGGATCAGCTGGCTAAGCAGGCTACTTCCTCCAGTCCATTGGCTATTGGTCTTCCAGAGAGCGATCTCCGACTGGAGTTCCATCGGAAGATCCGTAGCCTGTGGGACTACGAGTGGGCTAACTCTGCTCACCCCAACAAGCTTCGTGCAGTGAAGCTCTCTACGGCCGCATGGAAGTCCTCACTGCGGTCGTCTCGTAGGGAATCTGTTGTTCTCTGCCGCCTACGAATCGGCCACACATGGATGACGCATGGCCACCTTCTTCGGCGGGAGGACGCACCACAGTGTGACTGTGGCGCCCCCTTGACAGTGGTCCACATCCTGGTGGACTGTCCACTTTTAATTGTTTTGCGACAATCTTTTAATCTCCCAAATGCGCTTCCTTTTATGTTAGGAGACGATGCTGCTATGGTCGATCGTGTTTTAGGTTTTATTCGCGCAACTGGCTTTTATGGGTCTATTTAGTGGTGGGGCCTATAAGCCCGCCCTGTCGGGCTTCACCCCCTCCAGAACAATAGGCCACTGTCATTTTACGGTTTGTGACTTGCTTTTTAACTACGGATTTTAAAGTGTGCAGAGTGGCTGGCTCATCCTGTATTATTTGTGATCAGCCAGCCACACTCTTCTGCAGCCTTGTTTTAGTGTTCTGTCTATTTTGTCCACTCCTGTCTTGTCCATTGTTCTGTCATCATTTTACGATTGACTGTCGCTCAGTACCTGGAGCATCCTGGACTTAGTAGTATGCGACGAAAAGGAAACTTTTAACAGTTTACTCCTAGCTGGGAACAGGGGACTGATAACCCAGCAGTTGAGTCCCCTTTAAACATCAACAACAACAACAACAACATACACATCCATGCCCGAGGGGGGGGGGGGAATTCGAACCTCCGACGCGGGAGGCCGCGCGATCCGTAACGTGGTGCTCCAGAACGCTCGGCTACTCCCGCGCGGCTTCATAGGTGACTGAAGTTAAATATCTTAATTGTTTCTCTTAGTGTTCTGTCTTTTTAATCTGCGTGTTAGTCTGATTTACACCACGTTGAACGTATTTTGAACAATTACTCACATTTGTGTGCCTTATGCATTTGAAAATCTTTGACTAACAATTTCCCAAGAGAGAAAACTATACTCTCAAACGAAATGGATGTAAAATTACGGTTCTGTGTAAAATGTCTTGAAAAAATTTTTCTTAGGATTTTAATGTGTTTCGTACATAGGGATATGTGTATTTGCAATTATAAATTATGTTGGGAAGCAGTTAAATTATAATTTGCGGTGCTCTGTGAAGAGAATATGGAAAACTCTGCGCAAATAACAGGTGAAAGGGTTGTAGTTGGAGGAATTAGAATATGAGATTGAACGAAAATGAAACCGTCATCGGCAAAAGTAACAATTTATGAGCCCGGCACGCTATCTCTGTATTTCTCCGATTATAACAGTCTCAGCGCAGTTTTAAATGATTTCTTTGGATGAGTCTCTTCGTAATTAATCAGTTTTGATGGTTTTCACTCAAAATATAAAAACTCATTCACAACATTGTCATAATATTCTGTTGATGGACTCTTCCGTCGGTTCTTGATGGAACACAGACATATTAAATATCTGTATATACTGTATCTTTGTTCCACAGTAATATTTATTTTGTTGTGAAATAGCTTTCGGCTTCTTAGGCCATCTTCAGACAACTTAATACTGCAGACTATCCACATAACTCCAGCCGCTGTGTTTCGAGCACAAAGATTTTACAAAGCTAATTGTCAGTCGTAGCCTATGTAGCCTTTAAGTATTTTATAAATAGATACGTCATACCAATTAAAACAAAACTCTAACAGAGAAATAACCATACATTAATTTTCAGCAAATAAGCTGAAACAAACAATGGCCCATTGAGCGTCCTTGTAAGTACAATTGTATCTTAAATTAACTTATGATTACAAACAAAAGTAGGAGGGGAACAGATGAGTGAGGAAGACATAAAGAATGAAAAGTTTGTGGGCAACAACTACATGGTATGAGTAACACATTATCGTGAAAACAGCGAATTTTAATATAGTCTCTATACTTCAGTATGCTCGTTTATTCCATATTCACGTACCCCAAACGTACAGCTGGTATGATTTGGATAATCTGCAGTATTGTCTAAAGATAGCCTAAGAAGCCTAAAGCTAATTCAAAACAAAATAAATATTATTGTGGAACAAATATACATAATATACAGTTATTTAATAAGTATCTGTACTCGTTGTCGTATTTTCGAAGAGTTTGGCCGGGAGATCTTCATAATCTAATTTCGTATTTGAAGTTATGAATGAAATAGTCCACGAAAATCCCTCTTTATTTAAATTTAACACAGAGCACTCTTGCTACGCTTTATTTCATAAGTAAAGCTTTATTGCCTTATTCTGGAGCTATCATTTTATGGGTGCCAGATTTTGGAAACAGCTGATCGGTTCTAGCGGTCATGTTGTAGCGAGAAGCTATCGCGCTCACGTAGGATACTCGGGCGTGTCGGTGAATGTCGCCGGTTGTAACTTCAGTGTCGCGTAGCTGAATGTCGAGCGCTGTCTACCTTAGAAGGAAGTGTATGGAGTAAAAATCGTAGACAGGCCGAGAGACATATGCTGTGATCAGGTCCAAAAGGATGTAGGTTGCTGGTCTTAAGCCCGTTTTAAACGATGAACGAAGTTGTAATAGATTGATAACAAGTTTCTTTAATGGCAGCCGTCTGTCGTTTGAACGGGTTCACTAGTATGATCGCGCTAGTATGGAAGCGCGATAATCATAGCGATAAAGAAATAGAGCCAGTTCTAAATTTGGTACTAGTGGGTTCACTGCGCATGCGCGAGCTAGTAGCTGTCTGCTGCAGTCACCGCTCCACTTAGTCCGCCATTTTTCTTCATATTTTGCGTTTTGTCGAAGTTTATGATTAGAATGTATTCCACAATGTATTTCTGATGGCGAAATTCACACTATCCGTCGCCGGACCGTCACCTCATGTCAACGTGAGCTTTCACAAGAGGAATGTTTGATGGAACTGTCGTCTGCTAACCTCGCGACTCGCAAGTTAACCTATTTTCGTTACGCGATTTTCATATTGTATTCGACGGTTACAGGGTTTGCACGCAAATGTGTCTTGTTAATCTTTACTTTGTTATTATACTTTCGTTTAGCGGTAAATTGCAAATGTTTCATGACGACTTAAATATTTTTCTCAATTGAGAGACCTCCTAAAAATGAAGTCGTATATCTGAAACCGAAAAATGGTTTATGTTTTGAAATATTGTAACAGAAAAGACGCCAATTGTTTACTTGAATAAGATTGTAATTTGATGACGCAATTTTCATTAAATAACATTTTAAATGAAAAAGTCAGTCCAGATGATGGACAAAAATTCAGTTGTGCATGACGTTATTAACAATGTCAGTGGGCAAATAGTAGTAGATAAAGTAAACAAGCTCTATTTATGCTCTTATAAATAGTGTTTGATGTGTTCATAAGTTTATTTTTTCGTTTGAAAATAGATGTCGATGTTTTGAAACATTGTTTCACTTCTCAGCCCTTTACCACACTAAGTTGACCAAAAACATAAATTACAAAGTTTGCTTTGGCTGTCAATAATATTTAGCGTTGTTTATTCAATTCTAGTATTTAACTATGACTTCCTACACAACAGATCGCCAGTCATAACCTCACTTTCAACATCGGGTATAACTGTCTGATTACGTTTATCGTCTAATCACGCTGCCACAAGATTTTGCATGAGTTTGTAGTTGTAGTGTAATTGCTTACCTGACAATTTAGGTTTGAAAAATTGGCCGTACAGATGTTGTTGAACTATTTTAAAATAATAATCAGTGACTAAGACTTCAATTTAGACGAACTGTTAATTAAAAAAAATGAAATGAATTGAAATGGCCAAACATTTAATAGTAGATGTAGGTGTAGATTGAAGACCACATTAACAACATAGTCCTATTGATTTCTTTTAAGAGATAAATTTGTTTACATCATAATTAGGACTAGATTTTCAAGTATGCACCAAAAAAATCATTTTCTTTCTTTTAATCTTGCAGAGCAAGCAACCTACAGAATTCGACGAATAGTTACCTTAAACAGCGGTGTATTTGATCTCGTTGATAAGCTGTAGTGAGATTGGTTGTAATCCGCGTAACTATCCGCCGACATTGGATGGAGTTTCGGAATATTAAGATTCAATCCCCGTGTAGCATAATTTTGAATGAAGGTAGTTTAATGAATGAAAATTAATAATTGATACAGATTAATGGCTAATCAGACTTCGAACTGTTCATTACATAAAAGTGATTGCAGGTTCTAAGCCAATAAATATTGCAAAATGTTTAATTACTGTCAAAGATACTATGGCAAGCTACACGAGATACGTAAGTTTAACATGTTTATTTACCGAACCATCCAAAGTCGTAATAGTTATACCTGAAAACAGCATGATCACTAAATGGATAGACTGGAAAAATAACTAACTAACTGAACAACTGACTGAAGTTAACTTCAAATAAGGGGATTTATTAATTTGAACAGAAAGCAATTATTGCATACCTGAGTATCCATTTTATATCTGAAGATTTTGTACAAGCAGTTAAGAACAATAATCAATAGTTAATAATGTTCATTTCAGCATAAAGTAGTGGCAGATCTTATCAGTAACAACCAGAACAGAGCAGACAATAGAACAGAGCAGACACTAGAACAGAGAGAGAGTACGATGGGATTATTACTTTTATAGTAAAAGTCAGAGATTTTAATTAATTTCTTTGTATATCTTTTACATAGCCTATCCATTTCAAGGAAGAAAAAAATGAATTGAATATTTATCCTAATTGCATTTTATCTGATTTAATATTTCACATGACTTTAAAATGTTATTTACGGGGCTCTTGCTGTATGGTAATATTAAATAGTTCAGAACTAGTACGCTAGGAGCGCTTCAGTAGACTATTATCTATCTTGTTCACTTTAGTTCCCCGTTTAAAAAGGGCTTTATTCTCAGATTAAGAGGCTTGCACAGGACAGGGTAGTGTGGAGAGCTGAATAAAAGCAGTTTGTAGAGGCCGCAACAACAAAAACAACAGTTGTGGCTAGGTTGTCCGTCAAGAGTTAACACGTGAAACGACACTGAGCACGGTAAGAGCGATTTCCGGCAATCCGCCCATGAAAGGCGGTCGCTACTTGCCGTATGCAGGGCTCCAGGTGTGCCCCTGCGGAGCGGCTACCCGGTGGTACACGCGGCGGTCAGAGCGCCGTGCCGCGCCCTTGACCCACTGAGCCTCGTGCAGCTGCGGTCCACACAGCGCCGCCTGCTGCTGGCTTCCACTTTCTCTGGCGCCGCGGGCTGTACCACACGTTCCGACGGCAACCGCACGCGGTGCTGTAATCACATGAGGCAGGGCCGGCCTAAGACCAACTGCCATCCTTTGCGAATTACAAAATTGCCGTCCCATTTACCATTAAAAAGAAAGAAAGAAAATGATTTTTGGTGCATACTTGAAAATCTAGTACTAATTATGATTGAAACAAATTTATCTCTTAAAAGATATCAATAGGACTATGTTGTTAATGTGGTCTTCAATCTACATCTACATATATACTCCGCAATTCACCGTAAGGTGCGTGGCGGAGGTTACACTGTACCACTACTAGGCATTTCCTTTCCTATTCCACTCCCAAATTGAACGAGGAAAAAAAGAATGCCTATATGCCTCCGTACGAGCCCTAATTTCTCTTATCTTGTCTTTGTGATCTTTACGCGAAATGTAAGTAGGCGGCAGCAAGATCGTACTACACTCAGCTTCAAATTCCAGCCCTCTAAATTTACTTAACAGAAATTCACGAAAAGAACGTCGTCTTTCTTCCAGAGATCCCCAATTGAGTTGCCGGAGCATTTTCGTGGCACTCGCGCATTGGTCGAACCTACCGGTAACAAATCTAGCTGCTCGCCTCTGAACCGCCTCTATGTCTTCCTTTAAACTGCTATGCTGCGGGTCCCAAACAATTGAGCAATATTCAAGACGTGGTCGTACAAGCGTTTTATACGCGGCCTCCTTTACAGGTGAAGTACATCTTCCCAAAATTTTCCCAATAAACCGAAGTCGGCTGTCCGCCTTACTCACAACTGTCCTTACATGCTCGTTCCATTTCATATCGCTCTGCAATGTTACGCCTAGATATTTGAACGACGCGACAGCATCAAGAAGCTCACTACTGTACTCGAACATTATGGGATTTTTTTTTTTATTTTTACTCATGCGCATCACCTTACATTTTTCTACATTAACAGCTAGCTGCCATTCTTCGCACCAACTAGAAATTTTTTCTAAGTCATCCTGTATGCTATTACAGTCAGTTACAGACGACATCCTCCCATACACCACAGCATCATCAGCAAAAAGCCGCAAATTACAACTTACTCTGTCCATCAGATCATTTATATAGATAGAAAATAATAGCGGTCCTATCACACTCCCTTGGGGCACGCCCGACGATACACTCGTCTCTGATGAACACTCGCCGTCGAGAACAACGTACTGCGTTCTATTACTTAAGAAGTCTTCCAGCCAGTCACAAATCTGTAAACCTATTCCATAAGCTCGTATCTTCGTTAGCAGTCTGTAGTGTGGCACCGCGTCGAACGCCTTTTTGAAGTCGAGAAAAACACAATCCGCCTGTTGCCCTTCATCCATGACTAAGACTGGTTTGATGCAGCTCTCCACCCTATTCTATCATGAGCATACCTATTCACCCCCTCATAAGAACGGCAGCCCACATCCGTTTGAACCTGCTTACTGTTTTCGCCTCTCTGTCTGTCCCTCTGATAATTTTCCCACACACTCCCCTACAATGCAAAATTCACGATTACTTGATGTCTAACAAGGAAAGCACTTGGGTTCGAACAAACACAAATGCACCAGAATCGTGTGAGAGATAGTCTAAAGGTCCCTTATTGTTGCGCTAGTGATACTCCCGTGCCTGCAAAACTCTGCAGTCATCCGTTAGAGGCCTCTGCGTGTGCCATGCCGCATTACACGTTGACATGCCGGTACCTGAGTCGGGGCAAGTAGGGATCGTGCAGTGTGCCTCTGAAGTTGCGTTTTGTGACGTTACTTGTGTAGTGAAGCGTCAGATGGTTCGACGACTGGTAATCAAGTGTTGCGATTGGTTGAGATTGCGAAGAACTCTTCCTCGTGAAGATGGTATTGGTGTAGAAAATGAATCATTCCCGTGTTTTCTGGTATCTATTATACTGCAGAAATATTAGCATATATTAGAAACTGATACTGTTGTAAGACTAACTCATAATGATGATGATTTTTAGGGATGATAATGACGAATAACCCATTGCTACGGCAAGTGCGGGAAGAGGCAGTGGAAGCAGTGACGGTGAATACCATCCGCCTCTCGATTTTAAAGTCGCAAATATCATTACGGCTTTTGATGACAACACATTAGAAAACACTGTACGATGATTATAACATACGATGTTTCAACATATATAATTTCTGAAATGCGTATAGCGGCTATAATTACATTTACAGTGGAATCTAGCGCATGATTGCGGACTTTTGCAGAAAAACGACTCCCACCAGCAAGTTGAGGGATACGTAGTGGCCCTGTAACCAAACGTTCAAACAGATATCTTTGTTAGAGCCCAAGTACTTCCCTCCTAAGAATGTGTCCTAGAAGTCAGTCCCTTCTTTTCGTCAACGTATTCCAGAAATTCCTTTGCTCTCCAATTCCGTTCAGTACCTCCTCAGTTAGTTTCGCGATCCACCCACCTAATCCTCAGTATTCTTCTGTAGCACTACATTTCAAAAGCCTCTATCCTCTTCCGGTCCGAACTGTTTATCACCCATGTTTCCCTCCCATATAAAGCAACACTCCATTCAAATGTCTTCAGAAAATACTTCCTTACCGTTAAATTAATATTCGATTTTAAAAATCTCTCTTTTTCAAAAACGCTCTTCTTCCCATTGGCATTTTGCATTTTATATCCACTGTACTGTGACCATCACAAGCTATTTTACTGTGCAAGTAACAAAACCTACCTACTACCTTTAATGTTCCGATACCTAATCTAATTCCTTCAGCATAAACTGACATTTTTAGGCTGCATTACATTATCGTACCTTTTCCCTTGTTAATTTTCATCTCATACGTCCCTTTCAACACACTGTCCGTTCCATTCAAGTTCTCCTCCAGGTTCCCACTGTCCCTGACAATTTCATCGACATTACGCAATGTTTTCATTTTTTCATCCTGAACTTCGCTTCCTTCTCCAGCTTTCTCCTTGCTTTCCTTTATAGCTTGCACGATAAACAAAGTTAACGATATTGGGTAAAGGCTACAACCCTTTCTTACTCCATTCCCAACCACCGCACCCCTATTATGCCCCGATAACAGTTGTATGGTTTTTGTGTAAGTTGTAACTAACCTTCCGTCTCCTTTATTTTACTCCTTGCTTTAGAATTTGAAAGAGTGAACTCCAGTTAACATTGTCACATGCTTCCTCCAAATATACAAAAGTTGGACATCTCCTAACATAAGTCACAAAGTGAGTATTGCCTCCCACGTTCCTACAATTCTCTTGATTAAAAACTAATCATCCCCGTGATCAGCTTTTATTAACTTTTCCATCCTTCTGTAAATACTTCACGATTCGGTTTTGCAACTGATGGTTCTGTAATTAACTCAACTGTCTGCGCCTACTCTCTTTAGAAAGGAGATTATTACACGTTTCTTCAAGTCTGGGAGTATTTCCCTTGTCCCATACATCTTATCCACCATGTGAAAGAGTCTTGCCACTCCAGGGGCCTTATTTCGACTTCGGTCCTGCGGTGCTCTGTCAAATTCTTCTCTCAGTGTAGTACCTGCTTTTTCTTCATATACTTCCTTCTCTCGTCCTACAATATTGTCTTCGAGTTCATTTTGTTTGTAGACCTCCTCTATATACTTTTACTAATTTTCAGTTTCCTCTTCTTTGCTAAGAAGTAGTTTTCCAGAATTATATTCATACAGCTGTTTTTCTTGACTCCAATTTTTTTTTTAATTTGCTGTAGATGGTATCTATTTTTCCCCTGTTTACACATTCTTTTACAGACTTACATTTACCTTCTAGCCACTCCTGCTTCGCTAGTTTGCACTTCATGCCAATGTTATTTCTTAGTCGTCTATACTCCCTTTGCCTATTTCATTTACTGCATGTTTATATTTTACTCCTTTAAATTAAATTTATAATTTTTCTGTGATATCCAAGGATTTTTTTAGGTCTTACATTTCTTCCTATTTTGTCCTTTGCTGCCTTCAGTATTTCATCCCTCAATGCTACCCATTCCACTTGTACTGTTTTATCTCCCGCTGTTTCTATCAATTGTTGCTTAAAGGTCCCTCTGAAATTTTCAAGAACTTGAAGTTCCTTCAATTCATCCAGGTCCCATCTCCTTATTTTCCGTCCTTTCTGTTGCTATTTCAGTTTCAGCCTACAATTCATAACCAATAAGATAGGTCAGAGTCTCATAATTCATGCTTTAATGGATGCTTTCAAAACATGAAGACCACAGGTGGTGATGCGGCTGTTATTTATTCGCGCGTTTCAACCTTGTCATCGACAGAAATTGAAACATGGGGTAAAGTTTCGTACAATTGTACCACGTAATGGGTCTGCTGAACGTGGTACAATTGTACGAAACTTTACCCCATGTTTCAGATTATGGCGATGACAATAAATAATAGCCGCATCACCACCTGTGCCCTTCATGTTTTTAAACCGCAATTATAGCATTGTTTAATTACGAAATTGAAAATGGGTGCATACCTCATTAGTGACTTCATGTCAAATTTGGAGTCAGAGTTTATATCTTCCCATGGGTATGTCCTACCGTTTAAAACCTGGTTTCGAAAACTACGTCTTACCATTATAAAATCTATCTAGTACCTTCCGGTGTCTCCTGGCCTCTTGCACGTATACAGCCTTCTTTTGTGATTCTTAAAATACGAATTTGATATGATTGCACTATCTTTCGTGCAAAATTCTACCAGTCGGCTTCCTCCTTTATTCCTTTTCCCCAGCCGATATTCACGTACTTTTTTTCCTTCCCTCCCTTTTCCTACTACCGAATTCCAGTTTCCTATCACAGTAAAGTTTTCGTTTCCCTTAATTGTCAGAATAATTTCGTGTAGCTCTTCATACATTTCTTCTATCTCCTCATCATCGGCAGAACTAGTTGACATATAAACTTGTCCTACTATGGTCGGTGTTGGCTTTCTTAAATATCTTGACTACGATAATGCAATCACTGCCTTGCTTATGGTAGTTACCCACTTTCATATTTTCTTATTCATTATCAGACTTACTCCTTTAATACCCCAAACTGATTACATATTTATAATACTGTCCTCACATGACCAGAAATCCCGTTCCTCTTTCCACCAGTCTTCACTAATCCCCACTATATCAGCATCAAACTATCCATTTCTTTTTTCAAATTTTCTAACTTACCTGCCCGATTAAGGGTTAGAATATTCCACACTCTGATCCGTAGAATGCCAATGTCCTCTTTCCTGATGACGACATCTTCCTGAGTAGACCCCGCCCAAAGATCCGAATGTAGGACTATTTTACTTCCAGAATATTTTAGACGAGAAGATGCCATCATCATAAATTCATACAGGTGAGCAGCAGGTCCTCGGGGAATGTAACGACTGTAGTTTCCCCTTGCTTTCAGCCGTTCGCAGTAACTGTGTGGCAAAGCCACATTAGCTGATGTTACAAGGCCAGCTCAGCAAATCATCCAGACTGTTGCCCCTGTAACTACTGATAAAGCTGCTGCCCCTCTTCAGGAAGCACATATTTGTCTGATCTCTCCACTGATACCCCTTCACTGAAGTTGCACTTACGATAGGCTATTTGTAGCATTGAGGCGCGCAAGTCACCCCACCTTGGGAATATCTGTGGTTCATGGTGGTGGGTTAAGCTCTGTATTTGGAGAAAGGTTGTATTTATCGTAGAATTTATAACAAATAAGGTTGTCTGGCATAATTTACAAAAGTATAAGTGCAGTATCTATACAAAGAAACGTAGTAAGAAAAATACAAAACATATGTAACATTCATACATTCACTTAATTAAAAACTTGTCCATAAACAATACTTCTTGATACTTGTTTAGGATCTAATATGAATAATTGGTGAGCCTATCTCTGTGCAAGCGACATAAAGTTGTCCCTGTGAGAAACAAGAATATATCAAATCCACTATGCAGTATTTATTAGACTGTCCTTTTATTTATTAATCGTAACAAAAACGCAAGTTTCTCTGGAAACTGCAGTGTCTTGAAATAATAAAAATTGTCTGTTGAAAATTTTGGATATTTGTTAGATGTATACCGTTTCATTCTCTTCCTTACCCTGTAGCTCTATAGAAGTCTATTGCTTTCGCCTGCAGTCCATGTGCACTTCACAGTTGATAGTTGTGAACAGCACTGTCGGCTTACAGCAATTACCTTAAGCTAGCTGGAAGACTGGCAAAAATGGAATAAACATGAGAATATGGAAAAAAAGACAAAATTTATTGAAAACAGGAGGGAAACACTGAAACTAATCAGAAAAACAAAGAGAAATTATGATAAAAACCAATTAAAACAGGTAGACCATGACTTCAAAATGAATTACACCAGAAATTTCTATAAGTCTTTCAAATCAAACTCAAATAAATTCTCTCTACCAAACCTTAGGTTTAAAGATGAAAATGGAAAATAGCACATGACAACCAAGAAAACTGTGATATTTTAGCAAACTATTTTGAAAATTTACTAAACTCTGAATTTCCAAAATCAAGATTTAACTTTACACAAAGAAATACACAGTGCACAGTGCCAGGACTCACCACATAAAACGAAAGAGAAAATCATCAAAAATCTCAAAAACAAAAAAGCACCTGGAGAGGACTCCATAATTGCAGAGCTTTGGAAATACTCAAACAACAATTTTTTTGACAAGCTAAATGAAATTATACAAAATAATTGGTGTACAAAAGAGATTCCTAAAGAATGGAAGACAGTGTTGATCCATCCACTTCACATATCTGATGATAAAACTCATGTGAACAACCATCTCTTCTACCAGTTACGTACAAAATCTTATCAAAAGTGTTACTAGTTAGGGCAGAACAACAACTCGACTCACAAATTGGTGAATATCAATGTGGTTTTAGAAAGAGTAGATCACGGGCAGAACAGATTCTCAACTTTAAGACAGTAATAATGTAACTTAAAAGAAGATCGAAAAATTTTGTAATCTTGTTTGTTGACTTCAGGAAAAATATGCTTCGGTTGATAGGAAGTCATTGTTTTAAATACTGAATGAACTGGGCTAAAATAGTAAAACCACAGTTCTAATTAAAGAAACTCTAACGAACAGTAACTCTACAGTGAAATTCAGAGGTGAAATATCCAAATTTTGAGAATAAAACTGGAGTGAATCAGGGAGATGGTCTTTCCCCACCGCTCTTTAATTGCGTCCTGGGAGAACTTATACGGGAATGGAGAGTGTCATTAAGAGAAAGACAAATCAACGAGGAAGTTAGATTAGGTTACAAAAGGGACCACCTACAATTAGAGTATTTAGCATTTGCAGATGATTTACGTAATTTTTCGGTTTGGATGGAAACTGCCATGAGACAACTTGAATTGCTCAAAGAACAAACTGAAAAAGCAGGCCTTCAAATCTCCTTTGAGAAAACCAAGTTTATGTCAAACATTAACACAGCTCCAAACATAATGGGAGCTAAATATGGAAAAATTGAGAGAAGAAGTAAGTACAGGTACCTAGGAGAAGTAATTGAGCAAAATATTTCAGAAAAAGAAGATATTAAAGCAAGAGTTAGTAAGATGAAAACAGCATAGTACCTCACTAAAGACGTATATAATAAGAAGACGATACCCATCAATACTAAACTGGCTCACTTCTCTACAGTAATTCGCCCAGAAGCACTCTATGCAGCAGAATGTTTGACTGTAAACAAAAAGGCAATGATGGAATCATTGCAAATTACTGAAAGAAAGATGTTAAGGAAAATCTTTGGTCCAGTTTAAGAGCAGACACAGAATGCGTCATAATAGTGAAACCTATACACTTATTTAAAAAATATCTAATGTAATTAGGAAAAGAGGAATAGCTTTCTACCCTCACATACAAAGGATGGATCCCAACAGACTGACAAAAAGACTGTTCTGTTACTTCAGTAAATTAAAAATTGATTATTCATGGTGCAAAGAAGTTGGAAGGGACATGGACGAACTCCAAATTAGTCAAAAAGATATTGAGAAATGAGTACCACTAAGAAAGAAATTAAAGGATGCCAAATGTTTGCAGAAAAACCCGAAGAAAATGAACTGGAGCCAAGTGGACCGTAAAAAAGAGAAAATGATGAGACAAATATGGAGGAAAAGAAAGGAGAAACAGTTAAAATATTCGTACACCATAGTGGCTCATACCTAATTGAAGAAGAAGAACAAATTTGCCTCAAACAATGTTAACTGTACCAATTGTGCGTGGACAAAAAAAAAATATCTTCCGAAAACTATTTGAGTCGATATGCATTATTTAATTCTTCTGTAAGCTTGTGTATAATCAATATTGTTAAAAGTTCTTTTAAACGATATTGATCCAATATCTGAGAATAAGAACGGTTCGCGTCTTATGACAAACTTAACATACAATATTAAACTGTTACGAATCGTTTTCTCGCTGACAACCCCCCCCCCCCCCCAAAAAAAAAAAAAAGTTGAAATCAAAGAATTTTATCGCTTACCACTTTCCACTAATTGTGCAGTAAAATTTCGGAGATACGGCAGTGTGCTCCCGACACATTTGACAGACATTATGGGCTGATACCATTCAATGAATATTCGAAATATCATAGAATGACTCATATAGTTCAGGAGATATTACACCAAAAACAATAACTTGCTTTAGGAATGTATCTGTTAGACATCAGGTTTTAAATCATTGCGTCTTTACTATTTTCTCAATTTTCTACACATTTTGCAGTTCCCTAACACTTCTCTGTTCAAATCAAATGTTTGTAATTCTGTTGGACCAAACTAAGTTGGTCTTCAGTCCTTAGACTTACAAACCACTTAAACTAAGGTATACTAACCTAAGGACAAGACACACGTCCATGCCTGAGGGAGGATTGGAACCTCCGACGTGGGAGGCCGTGCGATCCGTAAGATGGCGCTGTAGACCGCTCGGCTACTCCCACGCAGCTATTTCTCTTTGTGGACCTCAAAAATTATATATTCATTTACGGAGTACGGTTTTAGGTTGTTCATTTGCCGACTGACCAATAAATAGGTTCATACAACGTTCGATAAATTATGAAAACTAGAGAATTTGTGGTGCCAAGAACTCAATAACGTTTCGAAGTGCAGTCCTTTGTTTTTAAGTTGCTTTTAATGTTGTCGTAATTTAAGGAGACATTAAGAATGCTGTCATGTATTCTTAGATTGATGTGAGTTGTAGCAGTCCTTAGCTCGTAACATTTAAGTTAAATGCCGTGCTGTTGGGTAATGCTGAATTCCTGATATTTTGTGCTCAATATTAGATGTCAACAGCTGTAAAGTGAAATTAAATTTAAGCAAGAGGGAATAGATAAAATTAACTTAAAAGCAAATAAATATGCTTGTAAGTCAGGAATTAGTTTCATATTTCGCCTGCCAAGATGCTGGAGTATCTCACTTTACGCTTCTGTACGGAAACATTTCGAAGACGAGTTCATTCAGATGCATAACGATTAGTAAATAATTTTATGTATCGCTGATAATTGTGAAAATAGAAATGAACTTTCTTCTTACACTTTAGAAATTATCCTCTGTTCTAGTAGATATATGGCGTCATTGTGAGGCAAAACTGAATACATGGAAAGTATTAGCATCAAAGCGCTGCTTAAAAATTTTATAGTTTTGTACGTGGTAAGTAAACTTTACGTCTTTGACTACATTACATCCCCAATAAACCTAATTCTTACAGTAACAGCTTTGAACAGCGTTATGTCGTTTACATTCGTGGAATAAATATTCTGTACCAGCAAGCATTTAAACCAATGGTTAACGCCCTCACAAAAGAAAGAACCTTATAAGCTAACATACAGTTTGCTCGGTGTAGAAGAGAAGTTCATAAGTACGCAACACGTCCTCAGAATTTGTAATGTCTTGACTGACGTACAAAGAAACATCTTTGATGTGAAATGAATTATCGTTTGTCTCAGTCGGTTAATTTGATGCAGTTGCAAAATGGAGGTGATGGGTCCTCATCTCTACATCGATTTCAGCTCTTCATTTATGCATTAAAAATAATTGCTCTACTGAAGCTTGATATCTAATGCTCATACTTCCAACAAGTTTTACATAGAAAAGATATGATATAAGCCGAAGGGACTATCTGAAATGCCATGGCCATAATAATACGAACAGAACATTCCTTCAATGTCACGAAGGTCGAAAGAATATCCGGTTAAAACGAAGCGTAGCAAACACTCACCTCACAAAAACCCATAATTTCATTATCACGATCTTTGGCCTCGTAGCTGTTTTAAAAGCAACGTAAGGACCCGACTTCGCTAAACAGCATTGACAGGAAGAGCAAAGATCAGAAGAAGCAAACACTGGCGGCCTTGCTTGTACTTACTCTGTGAACGGAGATGGTTGGTCGAACTAAACAATGGTACACTCTGTCTTCGGCTGGCCTTGCCCAAGGCGAGGACGATCACATCTCTTTGGGACTCGCGTTTGACCTCCGCAATTACTGCTACCAAAAGTCAAATGTATACGAAACTCCGAGTACTGTGCACGATGGAGCACTTAACCAATTACTGCAACTGATGGTATTTCAGCACGAGATACGAAATGGCAGATGATATCGGTAAAGTACAGGAGACTACTGCCAGTCACGTCCATTCGAATTTGGAACGAGTAACAAGGAGTACACATTTTTTTGTCTTTCCTTATCAGTAATTTTCGACTATTCAGCTTACATCACTCCTCCTACTCATAGCACACCCCATTGCCAGATAACCTGTGAAGACTGAGAGATGCGTACTCTGTATTTACAACATTATTCGGTATAAAACTGCAATTATTTGGTTATTGAACATGTAATTCCTAAACCTAAGGTTTTCTTCCGTATAGTCTCATTAATGTGTTTGTTGCAATCTTTCAATCACTTAAAGAAAGGAGCAAACACTTAACTTTCTGTTCTAGTAAATGCAAGCACAATGATCTAATGTTTATATTGGTACATATGTATAGATTGTAAGAAAGGTACCGCGAACGCTAAATGAAAATTAATATTAGTGCTTTGTAATAGAGATGTATGTCCTCTCCGCCTTATATGTCACAACAGAAAATTGATTTTGTGATTGAATGATCTGTTTCATTGTTGGACCTTTATAATAATGGGCGTGGCGAAAGCGTCTCTTATATAGTCTTCAGCCAGTCGGGAAATGAGAAAGCGCTTCTCCTAACTGGAAGAGTAAGTGGTATTTGAACATGTGTATCTTTTTAGCATCCAACCACGTTCTGCAAGGCCGAATATTACACAATATACAATAAGCTGATTCTAGAGACTTAGAGGAGGGGTAAAAAAAAAGAAATGTAAGTACAGCCAAAAAATATTCAGGCAGGTACTAATTGCTGGCCACGAATACTACTCTATCGTCTACATGGTATAAATTTTATAATATTTCAATATTTTCAGTTGTTGGTAGTTGTATGAATTGTAATATTTTTATGTTCTGCGATGTGAAATTAAAGGCATTACGAATAATAAATAAAATTCCGGGTATTCACCGTAACCCCTTACTTCTTATTGCTAATATTTTGGCTGTATATCATTCAGCCATCATCAGAGCGCTACTCAAGACAACTAGACTGTCTGCAGAGTGTTTCCGTCCACCTTCTGCAATGAAAAAGCGTAGTAAATTGATAGCAAAGATGTATAAGGCTTTAGTGCCATCCATGCAGATTATATAATCATAATCTGTGGTTAACGTCTACAATAGAGAAATACGAAACCTTAATGTCATCTATGTAGAGCATATGTAATGACACTGTCGCTGTGTTTAATTGCGTACAATTCCGAGTGCCGGGTTCCCAATTTTGTCGTGAATAAAACCATCACCTCGATTACTTAAATTATAAGCTAACCAAATTTCAATTAATACAGGCCATAATATTGATTATGAAAATGTTCAGATATTATCATCTGTATCGTCTATCTGGGATTCGGTTTTTCTAGAAGCCATAGAAATTCGGCTGGCGAGTAATTTAATTAATAGGGATAATGATTTCATTCTTGATAAATTTTGGCATACGGTACTCATAATTGTACGCAATCAAAGACAAGTGTGATTACATATGCTCTCCATAGATGAAATTACGGTTACGTACTTCTCTGCCGTCGACGTTAACCACAGATTATATAATCATAAACTGCACGTAGGGCTCTACAGAATTATACATCTTTGCCGTCGATTTGCTACACATTTTCAGTGCAGAAGGTGGACACGATCACCCTGCCGTTGTCTCAGTATCGCTCTGATGTTGGCTGAACGATATACAGACGAAATATTAGCAGGAAGAAATAAATGGTTAATGCTGAAAACCAATAATTTTATTTATGACTAGCCTACATGCCCGTGCTTCGCAACGGTTGTTAAAGAGAGACTTTCTAGGGTTCCGGACCTAGATCAGCAAAAACAGAATCCTTGTTGGATCGCTCTATCAGTAAACTCAGTTCTTCTAGTCAAGATGTCAAATTTATGTAGCAAGAAGTCATTGTCGAAAACGATGAATGTTCATGACGTTTTTCATACAAATAGTGGAATTAATTTAAATCCGTACTCTGGAACGACGTAAATTCATTGTTAGTTTATCTTCATAAGGTTAAGACTGAGGTGTGTAGTTGTCTGTCTGGCATAAACTTCCGAAAACACTTCTATCGTCGAGATGACAAATAGTAATAATAATAACAGCGCCATGTATTAGTAGTAATAAACTGTTTATCTCTAACAGTAAGTGTATGCTTCAGTATTATAATGTTGCAGTGTTGCACTGGGGACAATGTAGTTATTCTGTATGCAGTGTTCCATATTATCGAAAAGTTGACGAATGCTGAAAGTATGGTAATTCAATCAACAGAGCAGTTCATGTCTGTTTAAATAAGACGTCAATAAATAAGGTGTCAATAAGCGATAGAGTAAGTCTGGGTAATCGTTGACGGAATGGTGTCAGCTGATCCTCTGTTTAGAACTTTCCATTAAATATAGTAGTATTTCCAGTGAATTGTCTTAGCAGCATCGGCCACTCTTTCAGATAATACATGTTCTCACACCCTGCAGTGAATACTTCGTAAAGCACGAAGTTGAAATCGATCTTGTGTAATAGAATTATATATACAGAAGAAGGATTATAACTCTAAGTACAATTATCTCTATCTTAATGTAGTCCACAACAAAGGTAAGTAATTACAAATTTTAATCGCAATATTGAACCGAACAATTATGAAAGCAGGGAGGTTTCTGATGCCTTTGTCGCTCGCATGTGTATAATACCTCTAGTGGCAGGCACAAACCACAAATATCTGTTTTGTGAGCATTCACATGCGCAGAACAGATTTTCTGTCCTCAACATTAAAGTGGAAATATCACCTGATATTGGGAAAAATCTACGAATTGATGACTTCAAATTGGTCCTTTTTTGTTCGGTTAAGATGTATGACTATGTGTAAATGGTCCTGTTAGCGACGCTTCCTCAACTTTTTTGTTGCTTCTGTGACAAATTTATTTAGATATTATTTCATGTTACGTGGTTGCTCTGCGAAAAGGCGGTGGGGCTTCCTTGCAGCCAATGGAGCAAATAAATGTGTGGATAGAGTTGATTTGTCTCAATATCTCTTGGTAATTCCAGCTTCATGTTGAGAAGATGCACAGAAGCCAATGCTCACTCCATAGATATTTCGACTCTATGTATAATTTAGTGGTTATACCCATTGAAAGATGCACTTCTTTTCGTTATATGACATTGCAAAGCATATGGGATTCAGCTAGGAAGAAAAAAAATTATTGTGTCCTACCTGGGCTAAGCTTTACTTGCAGTGGCAGCGGTTTAGTTTGCTATCGTTGGCAACGAACTATTCGTTTTAGGAGGATGATTAATTTACTGACCCGAACAGCATAAATTATTTATTTCATCGTGAACATAAAGACTTATTGCCCTTATTATACGTGACTGATTTTTGAAATTCAATGGCCGTTACCAACATATGCACAGGACGCTGCCGCCGTAAGTAAAATTGTACCCCTTCTTGTAGTGTATTGCACCATAGTTGTGAGAATGAAGAAAAACGCAGCAACGCCATAATTGGTTATTTGGTGTACTATGTAACTAACATCCCCTCACTTTGTCCTTTCCTGTACTTTGGCGTTTTCGAGGCATTCCTAAACAGAACGCACTCAAAATGTAATGAGGATACACCGAAATTAGAAAGGAAACTACATAAATTCCATTTTCCTTGCAAGGAATTCTTGTGTAAATTAGAGCATCGATAGACGCGAATGAATATCGTTATGTTTTAAATGCAAATGATACCCACGGAAAGAAACATTATGTTTCCTTACCGTGGCGTTTGCAAGGCATGCGGGATACAGCTAGTAAAACAATCTTTTTTTTGTGTCGTACCTAGGTTAAATTTTACTTGGAGTGGCAGCGGTTTAGTATGTTAATGTTGGTAATGAAATTTTCGCTTTTGGGGGATCATTAATTTACTGATCGGAACAATATTAATTATCTATTTCATTATCAACACTATGAATTATTCTCCCCATTGTATGTGACTGATTTTTCAAAAAGGATTCAACGGCCGTTACCAACATCAATACACTACACCGCTGCCGTAAGGAAAATCATTGCTCTTATTCAGCATATTACACTTTAGTTATGAGAATAAACAACGCAACATCGCCATCTATTAATTATTTGGTATACTATGTCAGTAACAGCGCCTCCATCGGATCTTTGCTATACTACGCTGCAATTCAAGCATAGCGTACACCTGACACTACAAATTACCATATCATTTCTTCCCCTGATCTGATTTTGATGAAATGAAGCTTATATGTTGCGCCAAGTTACTCTCAGTTGACCAATGAAACCCCACAAAGTTCGTGTAGTACTCTTGGAGATTTGCTGTACTACACCATACTTATAGCATAGTATACACAAAAACTTCAAATTACGATATCTTTCCTTCCACTAATCCGATTTTGATGAAACAAAGCCTATGTTACTCACCTACATATTCTCAATTCACCTGTGGAAACCCATGAAAGTTGGTGTAGTACTTTTGGAGATTACGTTCAATAAATAGACATACACGATGGCATTTAAGCAAATGGTTAAATTATGATATCTT
Source organism: Locusta migratoria (assembly GCA_026315105.1). NCBI lineage: Eukaryota > Metazoa > Arthropoda > Insecta > Orthoptera > Acrididae > Locusta > Locusta migratoria. Next base: position 172,181,347 of record CM048751.1, read on the forward strand.
TATTTTCTGTGATCCGATTTTAATTATTGAAGCCTTTATGTAACTGCACGATGTTCTAAAGCTGCGTGGGAAAACCCCATGACAACTCGTCAAGTAGTTTTGGAGATATGTGTTCAAAGAGACATTATTACAATATTCTTTTTGTTCATGATCCGACGTTTATGAAACGAAGTCCATATACTGTCCAGTTACTCTCAAGTTACTTGTGAAAACCACATGCAAATGCGTGAAGTAGTTTTGGAGATAAGAGGTTTACAATAGTTGAAAAAACGGACACGACGGTTACTGAAAACACTTAAAATTACAATATCTTTTTATTTTCGTGATCCGATTTTGTTAAATTATGCCTATATGTTGACCCAAACTTTTCTCATGATTGCTGTGAAACCCGCATGAAGATTCGTCCAGTAGTTTTGAAGATTGAAGGAAACAGCGACAGGCCTACATTTACTGATTTATTATTAGTATAGAATATATGAGATTCGCAGAGAAAATATGAAGGCATTACGAATGTTTTTAAAAACTTTTACAATGTGACGTGAGTGCGTCGGACTTGTGTTTTCATTCAAACCATAATCTGAAGTAATTCCTTTGTACGCTCCTTGTATAGCTTAGTGTGCTCTACATTTCCTTCCAGCTACCACATTGTGGAATTTTTAGTTATTCTCAAACACATACAGAAGGAGGTGATGATTTCGTGAGGCAGTTTTGGCCATTGGATCGGCATACACAAGGTAAATCCTTAAAACTATTACTACTAAAATCATAATATTGTGATACTCTTTTCAAAAGAAGGTCAAGAGGTGGAGCTGAATGACGATGATCCGTGACGGAGGGCGGTAAGTGGCGTCGTAAAGTTTATGCAACTTCAATACTGCAGGTACGGCTAAAAGAGGTGTATTTGGATGAGACCTCTTGATTTCTGGAATTTCAGGAAACAACTTCAATGAAAATATGAAATATAGTAAAATATTCAAGAGTAAACAGAATGTTTGACAGTCGGACTAAGCACTATCCTGTAGTCTAATATATCAAAATTACATAAATTTGAAATGGAAGTAGAAGAAGAATTTCTCGCGGATGGAATTGTTTAAGTGTAGTTTCAGAGGAGATCAAGGAGAGGATTAGACCAATTATATTCTAGAGAAATTATTGAAGAAAAATAGACGAAGGATTAAAACAGCAACCAAATTGTGCATTGGAATGTCGTTGTGTTATAGTCTTCAATACGGAGACTAGTTTGGTGCAGCTATTCGCCCTATCCTATTGTGAGAAAGCTTCTTCGTCTCTTAAGAATGGTAACCCACATCACTTTGAACCTGCTTACTATACACGACTGAGATTTTTTCCCCCATACACTTCCCTCCAGTGCTAAATTGACGATTCCTTGATGTCTAAGAATGTGTCCTACCAAATGTTGAAATGTTTGTTAAGCTTATGGGACTTAACTACAGGGTCATCAGTCCCTAAACATACAAACTACTTACGAACTAGCTAAGACTAAGGACGGCACAAATATCCATGACCGAGGGGGGATTCGAACCCCCGACCGTAGTGGCCGTGCAAACCTTGACTGGCGCGCCTCAGTCCCCTCGGCCACCGCGGTCGGCGTGTCCTACCAATCGATCCCTTCTTTTCGTCAAGGTGTGCCATAAATGCTTTTTGTCCCCAATTCTGTTCAGTACCTACTCATTAGTTTCACCACTTACTCGCCTAATCATCAGAATTCGTCTGTAGCAACATATTTCCAAAACTAAACCTGCCTTCAGAAAAGATTTCCTAACACTTAAAGCGGAGGTGGGCACAAATCGGCTCAATGAGCAGCGCTCCGGCTCAATCCGGAAAAAGAGCAGCGTTCGCGCTCGGTCGGTAGTTATCCTAGTTGCCGCTAGAGGTCTGTATGCTTGGTGGCGCACCTGACAAACGTTCGATACGGCGAGTTATATTACGCCGCGACAGACTGAAACTTGCGAAAGAACGTGATAATTGTGGACATAGTTCGTCTGATACGACTTCCAAACTCTGTTTCACAAATTCACCGTCACAAAATGGTCTGGAAGTACGAGCAATCAGCAAATCAGTTGTCCTAGCAGTTCAGGGATGTAACAGAGCAGCGTAACAACGCACTTTTGTAGCCACATCTGCCACTGTCACATTCTTTCGTGCATCGATAAAAAATCATCTTCAAGATTTCGTCAGGAGCAGCATCTAAGTCTGACAGTTTCGTAACTAGTTTGCCATTCCAACCCCAATTCGTCGTTCCTCTCCTAACCAAAGGCGTACTTGATGGTAAGTTCGGGATGCATGCTGCTTAACAGCTCCTTCAGCTGGAGGGAGACACGAGTGATTAGGCTTCATGTTCCCAGCTGTTTTTATAAATGATTTGTTGCAGCACTCGATGAGATATTTTGTGGTGGCTGGAGCTCCATGTCATTATAGAGTACTCGTGATTCCCACTGTCTCAATGGAGTTGGGTAAAAAATAACTGTTGGCAAGTATCTCAGCAGCATGTTTTATGATTTTGGACTTCTGGTGCATTTTGACAAACCCCACTTTACTCTTGCAATACGCTACGGATATTGTGTCACAGCCTGTAAATGCATGTAAGAATAACAAATGGGCGTTGTCCTTCATTTTCAATTCCTGCTGCAGCTATTGTGAAGAACATAAACACGTCTTAACCTTTCCTCTTCATGGTTCTACAAGCGGAATGTTACGATCAGTTGGAGATTTTGCTATTAAGAGAACAGGTAAGTCGACATCCTTTCCAATAATGGCAATCGAGGAATTATGTGATCTGTTGATAGCTGTCTCCAAGATATCAACGTCAGCATCACCTGAAACTTGAAGGCCATTTATCCCATTTTTCTGAAGTTGCATCATCAACAGGTTCACAGCTGATTCTTATTGTTAAATTTGGTGAGGAACTACTCTTGCTTCACTGTAATTTTAGTTTCTAGACTGACATTCTTTTCCCTACACCTCCTGAGCCGATATCGTAGACTTTGTTCAGCTGCTTTTATGCTCTCTACCCATTAAAAACCACTGTAAACCTCTCCCAAGATATTATTGGTCTTCAAAAATCTAACATAAACATTGTAACCTGATGTAATTTTTTCGACATTCAGTATGGATCAGAAGGATGTCCAAACCTTCTAAAGATGAGCTATCTCCCTTTTCTATTCTAGTTTTGATGAGTAATAGTATTCCTTTTTTTTTTTTTTTTTTTTTTTTTTTTTTTTTTTTTTTTTTTTTTTTTGTCACTGTGGAAACACATGGTCCATCTACTGTTTCATCACATACAAAACACCGAGTAGCCACTTCGCGCTCTACACAGTCAACATTTTCATAAATAAATAAAAAAATATCTCGAAAAGCTGGCACACAATACCGACACACAAACTTTCTCTACGGTTAACGAACTTTTGAAATGAACTGAAGTAGGAAGTGAGTGGGAACACTCCATTCCAACCCCCAGCCAGTGACAGGCCTGCGATGTTCGTCTTGGGGCTTCCCCATCGTTAACCCTCTCCCGGGCGTTAGGTACTGACGACCTTGACGATATATCCTCTGCAGGTGACAATAAATGAGCCTCAACTACTCCGCCTAAAAAAAAAACGCAGATGTTGCGTTGAATGCAATTTCTTTTCTTCATTCTGAATCATTTTCGGTGTTTGTAAATACGTTAGTTGTATGATTCATAATATTATCAGAAAAGCTACATTTTTAAAAAGGTATTCTGTTTCAATCGCAAGTACCTTCTTGTCATTGTTAGTTGTTATTTACCATGCTTGCACGTTTCATAAGGTTGCGTTGCAGCCCCTCAAAACACTCATTTCTGGAGGGACAACGAAACTGCGCGCACATCTTATAGATGATGTAACTTCTGATTGGCTGAAGATAAGGTAGCAAATGTGCATATCAAATTGAAGTAAATTTAATGCTCTACAACTTTCTTTCTGATAAATTTTCGTAGAAACTATCGAGTGAGTCACTGGAAGTAAATGTCTGACAAAATTAGTGAGGTAAAGATGATTTTTTCCGAAATTGTCGATTTTCAATAACGTATATCTCGAAAACCGTTAGGAATTCGAGATATATGTATATAAATAATTTCATAGCAAATTCAATAATCTTTCATTTTTATTTGGAACAATTTTTTCCTAAAGCCGACCGTTTTCGAGATATAAGCGTAAAACCAATGAATGGTACCTTTCCACCTCCCTCCCCGCTTTAGCTCACCGGCTTTAGCTCACCCACTTTTACTATGTTCACCTCCTAACTATCCCCAACAAAGTCCTGAAGTCAAAAATTCTCGCATATTCCATGCACTCTACAATGCATTCATTGACTGGACTATCTGGCGCACACGCCAGAACTCCTATGGATGCTGCTAGCCTGCTACGCGCCGTGCGTTTACTTACAACTAATTTTGCAGAAGACGAAATCTAATTTGCAAAATTCAAATGCAACATTGGATACTGCGGTTGCATGTTAAGCCTGAAGCAATTTTGCTAAGCCCTTCAAAGCCAATTCTTCCCGCATTATGAAAAAAAAAAAAAAAAAAAAAAAATGTTTGAACATTACTACGGTCAAACATGTCCAACACCTGTAATGGCTAGAAGTATTCCCATTGGGTAAATACGCTGCGAGTAATTACAAGGGATAAAGACATTGGTAGTAAGCCTGGAATAAGTTTGATTTCGATGTATTTTTGAAAATTTTTGCTACCGTTTCTGAGTGATAGCCGGTCATTTTGGTTTTTGAGCCATGAAACACCTGTCCCCGCAGGAATTTGACAAACTTGATGAACACTATCAATCCACAAAACAGGACTTACATAATAAATTCCAAGCTCAACAGAATGTCTTAACACGCCTAGAACAGCAACAAAAGGAAATCGCGGATCAAATGGTAACGAGGGAAGAAGTCGAGATCAGATTTAAGCAACTCGAGGAAGCACAGAAAAACCTACCAGCTCTCATTTCTGATGAGGTGAGCAGACAGTTAAATTCACAGATAGGCAATCTTGAACAACAGGTAGCAGATGTAGAAGCCAAAGTTAACTGTAATATTTTGAACGTAGTTGATGAAAAGGTCTCCAACATTGCTTCACAGCATGATAACGTTTCGCAAGCAACCAAAGCCCTTCCGACAGCCATTGAAAATATTACACAGGACTTGTCAGCACTCAGAATTGAACATGGAAATTTAAAAACAACCGTAGCGCACATAACCTCTCAGGCAGAAGCCATAGTCAATGAGAATCAGGTAAGAGTTCAAACTCAAACCTTTTCGGAACAGACCAAGGTACAAATTAATGATAAACTAGTACGTGATTTAAACTCTGTCATTCAAAACATTGCTGCAAAAGTATATGAGGAGCACAGCACCGCTGTAAAGTCATTGCAGGAGGACTTGTCGAATGTAAAGGCTAGTGTACGAAGGGAATCCCGGACACAGAATGCAACTTCTGACACACGTAGGAGACACGCATCACCGGTGACGTCATCTCCAGATAGGTACCATAACCAAGACCGTGACGCAAAACAGACTGACGTAGACGACGAGTGGTTTGACAGTGACAGACGCACAGTTATGCAACGCTCACAATCTCCCCGTCCTAGTGTTACCTCAATCCTGTTGGAAGAAAGTCTCCTCAAACATCACCAGTTTCCCACTTTTATACCTGAAAATAAATCCGTGCATCCTGTCATTTTTATACAATCCTTTCGAGAATTGCTTCCTGACACCTGGAGTGAGCGTAGGAAGATAAGGTTGGTAATGGGATATATTCAAGGTGAAGGGAATATCTGGGCTTCAGGCGTATACCGCTACTGTGCCACTCTCAAAGAGTTCGAAAATGCATTTCTTAGCAAGTACTGGTCGGTGGGAATTCAGGAGCGTGTCAAAAATGAAATATACAACCCTCCACCCTTTAATGAGCGGAATGGCAGTTTAAGAAAATACTTTGAAAAATATCTAAACAAAGCACGCTTCTTCGACGAACCAATGTCGCATCGAGAAGTACTTAGAGTACTGATAGGACGACTGCCGACATACCTCAGATTGCAACTGGTACATATTCCTATAGATAATCCGGAAGACTTCTTGTCGACAGTCGATTCGATTGACTTAATTTACGAAGATGACCGAGCTAGGAACGGACGTGGTAACCAGAACAATACTTATGGCAACGCCAGTCGGTACGCCAACAGTAATGGAATAAATCAGCTGATGCCGCCACCGCCGACGCAGGCCAGCCAACAGTCGCGTACAAATACTCTGGCACCACACGTTAACCGCTATGACACAAACTCACAGACTCAAAGACAAACATACAACGGGGGCGGTAGAAATTCTAACAGACAAACATACAGCGGGGGCAATGTAACAAGGCAAAGAACATACAATAGGTACCATCCAGGCTACAGTAATAGAGGAAACAACTGGAACAATAATCGAATTTTAACATGGGGAATACACAACAAAACATGTACACAGGTAGACAATATCCGAACCATTCCCCACCCAGTGACAATCGAGAGACAGACTACGTGCCGGTGGCACGGATAACGACTGACTGCGGACAACAAACGACTTGTGGACCACCACAATCTACCGTGACAATAACTGAAGTTACGGAACCTGCCCAAACCGCATCAGGTATCCAAACAAACTGAAATCGCTCTTCTCACGCCCTCCGAGTTTGAGCGGTGGATCCAGTGGGGGCACACGATACTCGAGAGTTCAAATGCTGAGGTTTAATGATGGTGTAGACATTAAAGATGAATTGATGCAAGAACACACAACTTGTATAAGAAATCTATCTGAAGTCTTACAAGCAAACGTTGTCATTGTGGTTGGTGGCATTTGTTTTAATTCGCACACATCCTAAAGCATCAGTTATACATAAGCAGAATAAGAAGTGGCAGCATATGTATAGCGGACCGTACAGAATTGTACAGATTCCACACCGAGGCAGTTATCTTTTAGCACACATAAACACTGGAAAGATTAAAGGTTTGTACCCACACAAAGACTTAAAAAGATTTCACGCCTAATATGAACGTCTGTATGCATTAAGCGGCATTATTTATATTTATTTGTGTAAGCATTAAACATGTCATCCGTCAGAACTTCACCGAGCGACGAGCGAGATCGCAGGTAAGTGCCTAATATTTATCGTCAGCTGACACAATCATTCAATGGATAATAAGTAAACAGTAAGTTACCACACTTACACAGTTATGGGCAGTTAAAGACGTAATAGCCATATATTTTGACGTGGGTAATACTTTGTGTAGGAGTAATATTTTATATTTGCGTGTATATTTATATATGTGTTGCTTGGAAGAAGTAGGTGATTTATTCTGGTTTGTGATCGGGAATCTTTATTTATTCATTGGACGTGGAGTGTACAAGCACACGTACCACTTATATGCATTATTGCCCGACCAAATTTTGGATAGTCACTTACGGGGACAAGTAATGTAGTTTGTTGTGATAGGAGAGAGGAGAATATGAAATCTCGTTTGCCCACTAAAAATAATTTTTGCTATAACTATTTATGCTACCAGGGAAGGATACATCAAGCTATAGAGATTTTGCTAACTTTTATGCGAATGATCAGCTGACAAATAAACAAAACACGTAGAATCATGTTGCATGACAATACAAGCTTGCACGCATACAATTTGCATAAAGTAAGAACGAACTTAAATTTTCTCCGCTTAATCGATGTTGTAAGTAACAACTGCAGACTATGCAAAGAATTTAAGATGCAGGGTACAAACTATTTAATTGCTATATAAAGCGCTGTTTGACACTTAACAGAGATAATTCTTTATCACATCACTTAAAGATATTTTCTTTCCTTTATCACACTTCATTGATGTAAAATTTTTAAGATTTACTTGAGTAATGCAGCTGGTAGAAAAACTTATCATTTGCTTAGGTTATGCAATTGTTTTGTTTGACAAACCACATATTGCGAGAAACATGAAATTTCACAACATAGCATGGTATGGAATATTTACTACTCAAACACCGTAGACTTAAGCCTAGATATAAGAACTTTTATTTCAGCAAGAAGACACGACGAGTATGTGTGGCAGCCACCGCTGGAATTATTTACTTTAATAACTAACTCAGGAGGTGCATTTTAAATGAAAGATTTACTAACTTTTGACATGAACACAGAACGACGCAGGGACACACATACAAGAAAACACACGCATATCTGAGTGTCATAATTTTATTTATAATTACCTATCTTTGCACAGATTTAAATTATGCATATAAGGGCAGGATTAGGCATGGTCGCGAATGTTCGAGGAATACGGATGGTGTGACAAGATGAGGACTTTCCGATGCTAGGATCGATGATTTATGCTTTATGTTGTTTGCTCGCGAATTGACGTTAGGAGTGATCTTTGCTGTAACGATTGTAGACTGATAAAATTGATATTCTGCAAGTAGAATTAGCGAGATTCCTCTAACTACTCTGTCCTCAGTCTTCCTTCTTTAACTGTACTTCTGCAGCACAAATGGTTCGAAATCTACCTTGTGTCAAACACGACGGCCGGGCCTGATCTTGTCTTGCCTTAACTTGTATATATATATATTGTTGTGTGTAAAAATGTTTATTGCCAATATTTTATGTGTGCCTGGATTACTTATGTTGATGAACACCAGGGTAACACAACACGGATTACGGACTTTAATACGTTACGATAGGTGACACTTTAAAAAAGAAATCAAAACCAGTATTGCATAGCGACAATTAAGTCTGAAATGAATCACATTTAAACATGTAATACTGCATAGAAGCGACGTGCAGAGTGTATCGGATAAACCAGGCTGAAAATAGCATTATCACAAAACAAACTGACATGAGCATAGGCAAACCACATATGCTTATGTATTTCGAAAATTGTAAGGATTTTTATATCTGTTAAATAGCTAATGAAATGAATTTTGTAAAAGGGATATGATTTTATGTGATTTGGATGTCAATGAGAGACAGTCCTTAAGTCAATGTCTTATTAAATCGAAACTATTTGGGAAAGAACAGTGAAGCTAGTTATTAGAATAGGACATGTGGATTAGGAGACTGTGTGAAACAGCAATAAGCACAGATGTGTTAAGTGCAGTGAAAGACGCCAGCAAGTGATCTTATTATTCTTAAGAGACGTTCAACGACTTTCGCGCTACAGAAAGTGCAAATTTCAAACGTTATCACCCCGCGAAAAGACGCTGTCCAGTGAATTAACAGTGTTTAGAACAATTAAAAACAATTAAAAGACAGGCCTACGAGGACCGATAAATAAATTAAAGTGATAAAGTTGTTTGAACAGTGCGTGATGGTGAATAAAGACGCATTCTAACGCCACCATAAATGCTCACGGGAATCAATCATAAAAATAAAAAGATGTATAATGCGCACGCAGGACGTTTAATTGACGCACGTGCTTACATACTGTGAATCAATTAATAAACGTACGCATATGAACAAGAGAACAGTGCCGTGTGATAATTCAGAGACACTGCTATGTGATGTGAATTCCACGACACGTACGAACCTCGCCTGCTGCAAACAAACAGACAAATAAACGTAATGTGGTACTCACCCACCGGTGTGAAGTGGTGACCTCGACGAGTGCAAACTGGACACTCCTTCCTTAAAACACACCACACTGTAATCCCAAATGTGTTGCAGTTTGAAACAGTACGATTAAAATTACGAAAGTCATACCGCGCGATCCTGCCACGATGCAACGTAAGCACAGGCTGAAGCTGAACCAGTGGCGCGACGTGACGTCATTACTGATTGTTGACAGCGCTATGCAAACAAAGCTCATACAACACCGTGTAACGGACAATTTTAATCAAATAAAAAATATGAAAAAAAGGTATGTACTCGCAGCAAGCTGCGTTAGCATTAATAGAGACTGAATCTATTCAGCGATAACAAAAATATTAATATAGAATCAAATCAGATACTTTAAAATGTTAGCATAAATTTAAATCAGATGCCATAGTATGAAAGATATTCCAGATAATTTCTCCATTTCTTCTGATCCCATGTATTTATATGTATGATAGATGCTAAATTATGAAACATGTAACATTTCTGCCTTGAAAGATCGCATGTACGATCAACATGAATAATGATTCTGACCAATGACTAGTATTCATGATAGGCATTCTGTAAATAGTCAAGCACCAAAATGTATATGTAGATAGGAAAGTAAGATAAATATTAGGCAAATAACCTGCTAGTATCAGAGTCATGCACATACGTCATTTGTATTAGTTGCTATAATAATAATATCTGTCGTATGTTCATGTCAGTTTGTTCATTTTATCCTTTACCCACAAGACCGCACACACACATATATATGCCTAATCACAATTGAATCACGTAATAGCTTTTGCGAATGCACAAAAAACACTCATGCACCAGACAACGTGTGAATGAAGGAAACTAATCAAGTGTGCATTCTTTGCAGGAAAAAAATTAATATTTATCCTAGTGCAGTAAACATTGCTAACTCCAATCTTTTTGTTCTTTTCATGAGCAAAAATTGCAATGAGACGGTGCGAGCGAGGGGCGCTGAACTGACGATCCATCACGAACCGCTGTTGCCCACGCGCACAATCGGTGCGTAATAATGGAAGCCGCTCGCTGCCGCTGCTCCCGCCTCCAGTACCAACGCAACAACCTCGAGCCGTCGCCGCCGTTACTGAAATTCAACCTACAGACAGTACTAAAAAATCAACTTCATAATCAATAAAATGAAATTTGATGCAACTTTCTGTACTATATACATCCATGGATGTGAATAGACTGTAATACGACGAAACATGATATGTTATTGAGAAAACAATTCTGAAAAACGAATATTCCAAAAGACTGACCCATGCTGTACTTATGTTATGTGGATTATATGTAATTTACATTATTATCTTATGTAATATTCGATGTATTTGTGTTCTATGAAACTAGCCTTGACACAATGCTTGTTTGTCACGGCTATCGGATTCTGTATCATACCTCAGCCGTGCCAAAAGGGGCCGTATAATGTCACGTTTTCCTTTCCCCGATATTATCAGAGAAAGTTTTGTATGTTTATATTATTTCGGCATGTTAAAATAGTTATCTGTGAAAGTCAGAGAAAGAAAATTTAGGAACAACACTTTCAATTTTTCTGTACTTCGTAGCGATAGCATCTTGCAGACTGGAGCTGTACTTTATTATTTTTTATGTGGCCGCTATTATGTACATTCAGGTAAATATATGTGATGTGCGCGTATCTTAAATTTATAAATAAACCCCCACCTCTCATTTAAATTCGCACTTATGAATTTTTATTAATAATTTTGCCCTATCCTCCCTCCGCCCATAATGTCTTTTTCAGCCTTGTTGAATCACCGCAACAATGGATGGCATAGTTTTTAGTTAATATTGAATGGTGATATTTCGTGTAGCCTGCCAGTCTCGTTTCAAAATTCATTCCATAATATTATCATTTACTGGCAATAGAACCTGCAGTCGATTTTCTTGTAATTTTTTAGAAGTCTGATGTGTTTGACTTACGTAATATTCCTATCCGATTTATATCATGTCACTTATCTTACTTTACTGTTTGCTACACGAGCCGTAGTTTAATATTGACGAACTGCCATCCACTGTTCAGCGAGTGGTTATCATATTATTAAAATTTCATTTACAGCCAAATTTCAACCACCGATGGATCTATTGTTAAAGGTAACTGCTCGTCGATTCTTTTTGTAATGTTCTGCCTGCACAACACTCCACCGTTAATTAGCTTACCATTTCATTTAAATGCATGTAATAATTTTCCCCGAAATTTACCGATTGGGACCTTTCATAGCTTCTAACTTCAAACCACTTCCTTCTGTAAATTTGTTAATCTCAAAAATCAATAGCCAGGCTGGCACATTATACCGGAAAAGTCATCCAATGACGCTACAGGGCGTCGAAGTTTTTGGAGGGGATGTCTAGCGGCAAGAGCTGGTGCCTGTAAGCTGGACTCTCCGTAGCGACGTTGAATGGCGTTTCCGGGCATGGGTTTCCATCATCAATTTGTTCCTCAAGAAACGTCTCACATCCCCTAGAAGTTTGTTGGTGTAGTAGTGTAATTGTGAAACACATGACGTATGACACACACACACACACACACACACCACACACACACACACACACACACACACACACACACACACACACACATCTCAATCTTCGACGTTTATTTACTGTCGCAAATATGAGCAGGACGAAATTCTGTAACAGACATTTTTTTTATTGCAAGCATGTAAGTAATCGCGGTGCGAAGCCCGAGTGCGCCAATTTAGATTCACCCTGTATATATAGAAATAATCATACTACGTCCACAAAGTGTCAGTATCATGCTGCGGCTTCAATTTGTGACACTTTGTGTCATATTAGGCATGTTAATAAAAATATTGAACCAATAATTACCGCGAGTGTTATGGAGATGGCCGGGATTCCTTCCGAGAAACCTACTGAAGAAATTTAGAAGGCCGGCATCTGAATTGATTGCAGAACAATCCTACTCCGCCAACATATTTCGTATAATTATCACAAAGGTACGAGCCATAAAGGCAGACATTATTCCATCTGGAAGAGTAAAGGAAATCAATAATGGTACTAAGTACCCTCGGCCGCTAAGTTTGTGTGTCGTTGTAGATGCAGATGTGGACTGCGTTTTTTATTCCATAATTACTTTCGGAACTCTAAATGGATGCACATAAAATATATTTCACCTGTTTTCTGCTTCACTCACCGCATTGTTTCCCCTGCGTCCTCTGAATTTTACACCAGTAGTGGTTTTCCTGCAGGTTTCTCTTTCTGGGAACCTGTGGTGGAGTGCTGTCCTGATTCGCATGAACCTGGTAACCACACACACACACACACACACACACACACACATACACACACACTTCAATTGATATTCTGTTGCGACGCAGGTGAAGCCTCAACGTCCACTTCCACTGACATGTACATACGTACCCACACCCAAGGAATCAAATAACAAGCTTTTATCCCTTGCCGCATGCGAATAAGCGGGGTACTTTCTGCTCCTTTTGTGACCTGCTGTCGGGAACCTTCTGTCACGGCTGACGTGGACCGTGTCAGCGTCGGCTTCTCTCTTGGCAATGAACCAGTATTTGGGAATTCCGAGCAGCACACGTCAGCGTTACTGACCCGCCGCTGTCTCGCTCCAATACAGCCACTGTCACATGTGTGCGAGGATGCGGAATTCAGGCTGAGAAGTAGCTAATGTAGGACTTATGAACGGATTAGAAACAGTACGGAGATAGTCTTTCACCCACGTACATTGAAGAAGTAATAACGGCTGCAAAGGAAAGGCTTCAAAGGGATGGTGAAGGACAATTGCATCCATAATCTGCATTCATAATAATTCTTAATCGGCTTGAGAGATTAGAAAATTTAAAAAGGGAAATGGATATATTGAAGTTATGATAAGGATTAGTGAAGTTTTATGGGACTTATATATATAAAATCAGATGGGGATTAAACAGTAGTAGGTTTAATAATGAATAACAAAACAGAAATGCTGATAAACTGCTATGAAGAAAAACAGACTATCACAACTCAGAAAGATACGAAGACAACAGTAAAACAGTAATACAAGTTTACATGCCAAAGGTCTGTCGATGATCAGGAGATCAGACAGGAGGTAAAGGAAATTTCCAGACATGTAATGGAAAGGAAAACTTTATTGTAATGGAGGACTGGCATTAAGCGGTAGGATAAGGAAGGGAAGGAAGAATGGTAGGTGAGCCTGGACTGGAAAAAACAAATGCAAGGTGGAAGCCCATAACTTAATCATAATAAACACAAACAGAATCATGAAAGAAAGTTGTCTACATGGAAGATACACTGAAATGTACCAGACAGATTATACAAGTAATGGTAAAAATAGATTTAGGAACTAGGTATTTAACTGTAAGACATATCCAGGCAAGAAACAAAATCTGACAATACCTTATTGGTAATAAACTGTTGACGGAATTGACGAAACCAAAGAGAGTAGGAAGGTAATGAGATGGCATTTGCATGAATTAAAGGAAGCTGAGGTTCTTGAGAGTTTCAGAGGGAGCTTCACGCAACAGTTGACCGAAACGGCGGGAAATAACGCAGTAATTGAACTGCAGAAAAGTAGGAAAATAGAAGATGGATAAATTGAAGGGCCTTGCGGTACTTCAGAGCATCAGAGAAAGCTTTTGGCAATAAATAATGGTAGCAGAAGGCCAAATAGATAGAAAGGCAAGACCTGCAAAACATCATTGGATATCACAGGAATTACTGAATTTAAATGATGAAAGGAGAGAATACAAATATGTAAAAATGTTGTGGGCAAAATGAAGTATTGACGACAAACAATGAGTGCAGAATTCTCAAGGAATATTGGCTGGACGGAAAATGCACATCTGTTGAAGAATTTACAACTACATAGATACCGCTTACAGAAAAAGGAAAGATACATTTGGAGACAAGAAAAGCAGCTGTTTGACTATGAAGAACTCAAATGGAGAAATAGTTCTAAGACGAGAACGCTGAAAGGTGGAAAGAATATATAGAGGGGATCTACATAGGAAATAAACTTCAAGAGAATAATTGAGGAAACGAAGAGGCAATAAATTAATTTCAAATAAAGATACTGTACTACAAGAAGAAACTGACAGATTACTGAAAGAAAAAATTCGAATCATTCCACAAGAGCTACTGAAACTTCATGGAGAGCCAGCCATGAAAAATTATTTTATTTGGCTACAGGATGCACGAGACAAGCGAAAGTCCCTCGGAATTCAAGAAAAATGTAATAATCCTAATTCCAATGAAAACAGGCAAAGACAGTTTACAGAACCAGCAGTTTAATAAGTCACGGTTGCAAAATTCTAGCACAAATCACTTGCAGAAAAATGGAAAAGCCAGCAGAAGCCGACCTCGGAGATTTGTAGGAAGACGGGAGGCAATACTCACCTTATGACTTAACTTACAGGATAGATTAAGGCAAGACAAACCAAATTTCTAGTTTTAGAGGAGATGGATAAAGCTTTTGACAGTTTTGACTGGAATGTACTCAAATTCTGAATTTAACAGAAGTGAAATGTTGTGATCGCAAGGTTATTTGCAAGTTGGACAAAAACCAAGCAGCAGTTATAAGAGTCGATGCGCATGATTGGGAATAAGATTTCTTATATTTTATTATGATTATCCGTCTCCCTGTGTCTGTGGGTTCTGTTTGCATTAGTAAGAGAAAGTTGGTGAAAGAAATTAAACAAATAAATATTGCCGCAGGTACGTCTTTCTATTAATGATTTTCACAAAAACTCTGGACGCTCTCTCTCCAATATCGCCCTTCTCTGAACTTTCTCTAGCTTCCCCCTGAGTTCCACTTGGTGTAGATCCCACAATAGCCGCAGCAGAGTGGCCGAGCTCATTGAGGCACTATGCTCCGATGCGCGAGGCCGTTCCCCGTCGGGGGTTCGAATCCCTCCCACCCTGTGGCATGGATGTTTGTGCTGTCTTTTAGTAAAAGTTAGTTGATAAGTAGTTTGTAAGCTTAGGGACTGAAGAGCCAGCAGTGAAGTCCCTGAAGTTTAATAAGCTTTTTTTTTTAATCCCACAATAAACAGCAATACTCCAAAATAGGACGGACAAGTGTAGTGTAGGCAGTCTATTTGGCTAAACTGTTGCATTTCTAAGTGTTCTGTCAATGAATCGCAGCCTTTGATTAACCTTCCCCGCGACATTTTCTAGGCACTCTTTCGAATGTAAGTTATTTGTAATTGTAATACTTAGGGAGTTATTTGAATTTATGGCATTTAGTTATCTTTTGATTGCTGACTAGCTGAAAACCCGGCGTTGCTCGAGACTTATTTATTTCAATCTCTCTCTTCACCTCCTTTGTCTATCTTCTCCACTCCGCTTTCTGTATTTTTTCTCCTCCTCTACCGTCTCTCTGTTCGTCTCCTCCTACCCCTTTGAATGCCTAACTCCATCCTTCCTTTATCTACCGGAAATGGCCTCATTTCTGTGTCTAACTCCTTCTCCACGCCCTCAGTCCATTTACTCCTCCACTTATCAGTGAAAATTAAATAACTTTGTTAATTTTAATGGTGATCGGTGAAGTTTTGTCTGAGTTCACTGTAAGTTACTCTCCAAATGAAATCTTAAGTAGACAATGAAGTTTTGTTTTTAAGGTGCAGGTTGTAATAAGATCGTAACAAAACTGCAGATTTTGTCGACATCCTTCAGTAAAGTACCCTCCACCTTTCACCATACAAATTATTATGCACGCAGTGAGCTTCCTCATACTTTGAAGCTCAAGTGTCCAAAATGTCATCAAGATGGCAGTACAAATGTAGATTTTTCCCGAAGTCCATTGGTTAAGTATCCTCTGAGACGTACTATACGAAATTTCACGTACAGTGACCTTACTCTATCTACTGAACAGTACGTTAGCGTATAAAATACAAACAAACAAACATTAATCTTGAAAAAACTTGGCTCGGCATCTTCAAAACAACACTTCATTGGTTTGCATTAAAAATCAGATGTTGGTAAAAGCTAATTCCTTCTACTGGTGGTTTTCATCCCAATGATTCTGTATTTTTTGTATGCATCAAAGCTGACAGCCAAAAAACCGTCATTTAAAAATCTGACTGAAGTATACTTTCCACTGAAGCATTTTTTTTTTTTTTTTTTTTTTTTTTTAATTTTAAATCTTACTTTAAGTTGCTTACATAAAATTCACATGTTGTGAACAATATTTATATTTTAAATGTATCTTCGATGATTATCACCGTCAGAAATGTAACGTAACTTTCAGAGAGGTGCCAGAATTTCTAGAAATTTTATTTCGTTCGAAACTTCGCCGAAATCTGAAAATTAACTGTTTGGTCACATTAATTAGTTGAAATGATTGTAGATAATCTGAATATTTTAATACTGCACTGATAAACTAAATTGTTCAATCACACTTAAAAATTTCATAAGGATCGGAATACAACTGTGTAATCTGACGAAGTCCATATGTAAAGTATCCTGCGTCATGCACCATCCAAAACTTTATGTGACCGTGACCTTCCTCTTGTTTTGATGGTCAAGTGTTCACAATGTCATGAAGCTTTTAGGATAAATAAAGTGTCTTTATTCGCATGTCGTACGATGGCACAGGTTTTCATCGATATAATTGTTTATAACGTCATATCTTGTGAACTATATGTCGTAAGCAGTTCTTACCATTATGACAATTGTTACCTCATTTGGTTGAAATCGGTACGGTGGTTTAGAAGCAGATACTGCATCATGCTGCACTGTTCCACGTATTTCATTGTTTGTTACGTCATATCTCCTGAACTATTTGTCGTACAGTCATTTAATGGTGCCTATGACCATCGCGAAAATGCACGCAATATGTTGTAGAAGTTTCATCACAATCGGTTGAACATTTATACGGCCGCGCATAAAATACAAATACACAAACATTCGTTTTTATATATTAGATATGGATGACTTCACTATGTTCTTTATTTAGGGTCAATTGTCAATTTTTACATCATGCAAAAATCTCATCCAAATAGTTTCACAGTAGCCTTTGATCTGATGACTTTACCAACAGATAAATCAATGCATCATCTGTGTACACTCCTACAACGCTGCTCATATTGTCTACTAAATCGTTAAATCAGACAAGGACAAGAAGGCCACTATTTCTTTGAGGAACGCCAGATATCACTTCTGTTTTACTCGACGACTTTCCGTCAATTACTACAAACTGTTACCTTCCTGACAGGAAATTACGAATCCAATTATACAACTGAGAAGATATTCCGTAAGCATGTCATTTGATTAGAATCCGCTAGTGAGTTACAGCGTCAAAAGCCTTCCGGAAATATAGAAATATTGAATTAACTTGAAATATCATGTCGCTAGAACTCATCAGTTAATGTACATCAAGAGCAATCTGTTTGTTGACTATGCTCGATTCGAGGTACTTCACAATGATACACGGTCCTGTTGCAAACCGATATCATTGATTTGTGCCTGTCATTTTTCGGTCGACTCATATTGTGTTTCTTGAGTAATGGAGTGAGCTGTGCACCATTCCAGTCTTTAGATACGGATCTTTCGCTGAGCGAACGGTTGTATATGGAAGTATTACATCAGCACACTTGTATAGTAACTGACCAGGAGGACCTGCCTTCATTAGGTGATTTATGTTACCTTACTTCTCCAACGATATCTGTTTCTAAATTGCGCATACTAGCAGCTGTTCTTGATTCCAATTCTTCAGTATTTACTACCTTTTCTTTGGTTGGAAGAATTTCGATAAGCTGTGTTCAGAAACTATGTTTTAGCAGCACTGTCATCGGTCGTATCACTGTTTTTATCGTGAAGTGAAGGTAATGATTCTGTTTTGACTTATGTGGCCAATATAAAAGATAAATGTAAATACATGTGACCTTCAGTGGAAGTAAATAACGTTTGTAATTGACATTAAGTTATCCAACATCACCACTATATAAACAAACAACTGACGTTACTTGATGTCTTGTATGATACTTTATTTTATTGAGTGAGTAGGTTCGTTAATTTTGCCTGGTTTAAGTAATTGTATGCTGTAACCAAATGTTGTCACGCATTTTATGCAGTTGTTCCTCCCTCATTTCCCTCAAGCTAAATCAACCGAATAATGTGTAAACATAAGTATTTATTTGATGTCTGTTCTTTTCGGACATTTGTTGACATTAACAGTCGAGTACATATTAAGGCTTTTCCTGCGGGTTGTTGTCATCTTGGAGTATTGATTTCTGCCGGTAATTCGCGTCGTACTAGCACGATATTGCGATCGCGTTACTCGCGATCTTCATCTTCAGGAAGCACCTGATGAAGGTTGTGAGTAACGCGATCGAAATGTGCTGCCGGCCGCAGTGGTCGATCGGTCTACGGCGCGCCATTCACGGTCTGTACGGCTGCTGAGGTCGAGGGTTCGAATCCTCCCTCGGGCATGGGTGTTTGTGTTGTCCCTAGCGTAAGTTGGTTTGAGCTAGTTAAGTAATTAGTGTGAAAGTCTAGCGACTAATAAGCACGAAGTTTGGTTCATAAGACCTCACACACATTTTGAAATATCGTGATAGTAAGACGCGGATTACCGGCAGAAAGCCTATTTTCCAAGATAACATTAACAGTATAATTATACGATTTCGAAATTTTTAAATATTTCGACCGTTCTAGGGCTCTAAAATAAATCCAATGGCAAATTTGTGCTCGACCGGAATTCGAAACCAGAATTCCCGCATTTGGCCAGCGGGTACCTTAACCAATTAGGCCATCTGGGTTCTGATGACGGTCAAGCACAAATTTTTATCTTTGCCATTGGATTCATTTCAGTGCCCTGAAATGGTTGAAATATTTAAAATATTACGTATACTTGTAAACATAAACCGCAGTGAAGTGGACGAACGCATTAAGACACTTTGGTGCGGAGCGCGCAGTTGCTAGCCGTTAGAGTTTCCAGCCCATCTTGGGGAACGTGGGTGTTGCCTTAACAGGAGTTAGTTTAAGTAATTTGTAAGTCGAGGGAATTATGGTCGCAGCTGTTTGACCCTAGATGGGTCAAAATTGTGAACATAAAATGTAGTATTTTGTGTGTCACATGAGTATATTTGAAAGCCTTAAGAGAGTATTATTCATTGCAGAGTTCGTCTGGTGAAGATGAACAAGGTATCGGGATATTTGGATGACTTTGAAAGAGAAGTTTCATTTTCTCCATCGACCACAACAACATTGCTGTTGATTTTGTTTTCTTTTTTGACGCAAATGCCCGCAACTAGGACAGTCTGCCGAAGGTCAACAGTCAGCCTTTGAGCGGGACTTACACTCACTTTTTTATTTTCATTTATTTATTTATTTTACTGAGGGGTATAAATGTAAGGGAAATCTAAGAAAGTCTCTAGGTGCGCTTTAGGTAGCAGGATTGAGAACAGTTCAACCCTCAGGGGAAGAAATAACCTTCATACAGACAACGCTTGCATTTGAGACGTAAGTTACAACAGTTGAAAGCTGAGTATCACAAGAATAAATTTTAGAAGTCACGATATTCATATATCTTTCTATGAGAAATTGTAGATAACGTTTTAATTTCCAACAATTTTAAACTGGATAGAGACCGAATCAAATGACAGGGAAAAACGCGTTAAATTGCAGTACTCCATCGTTCAAGCGATAATATTCGTATGACGTTAACATCAGATCTTGTGTTTGGTAAATGAAAAATATATTCGTAAGATATTCGCAGTATTTCCAAATAAAGTGTAATGATATTGCGGCTTTATGAATTAAGAATGTTCTAAGTATACATTTAAAAAATTGACCGTATCAATGAAGACAAATAACTCAAACCTGAGAAGTTAAACTTTCCTGTTTTCCTCCATCAATTATGTAATACAGGTACTCGTAAGAGAAAGCAGAAAAATTAGATTTTATGGCCAATCTGCATCGCTGTTATTAGTGACGAAGCAAACACTCGGCTTAAGAAAGTAATTGGGAAGATAATCGACCGTGCTCTATTGTAAGGACCCGTCGGCAAATTTCCCAGTAGCCATTTAGAGAAGTCCCAAATGTCTCAAATTTAAATCGCTGGTCGTAACCACAACACCCTCTGGCGTGTCTAGTCAATGAGAACGTATCAGAAACGCGTTATCATCCGGAACACATTATAAGATTTCAATAGTGATTTAGAGTTGAAACCACATTGTGTAACAAACTCATAATAATATCGAGACTCATAAATTAATGACATACTTTTCGGTAACATGTAATCTAATATAAATTTCTAGATTCCTATGATGCTTCTTAAAAACTAAAGATTGCCCATCGATGAGTTCTATATTCGTATACCATAGCTTCTGATCTACAGCGAATTACATATCACACCATGAAGTCTCCAAACTTCCATAGGAATTTTCCCATTAATTGTTACACGCAGTTAGCTGTGTAATTTTTAAATGTCTATTCAATTTTTTAATGATATCTAGGCTTAAAATGTTTAAAAAGGTAATACCTACAATAGCTTTGTTACTGTTAGTGGTATTGCTGAACTCTCATCCCTTCGGAAGGGATTGTGCGGGATAATCGATATAGACACATCTAATATATTCATATAATAGTAATGTTAGTATGAACTACTAGACCGATTTGAACCGCACTTGGTACATACATTTCGTATTGCCAAACAGCAATCACTGTTGGGGTAAGAACCATCTATGTCACTTACATAATGTGATACGAGTTCATAAATAATGATAATTGTAAAAAACTTCCTTATCGTGCAGCAATGTTCTAAATCTTCTCCTAAATTAATGGACCGACTCCAACGAAACGAAACATCAGAAGATAATAGTTGTGGGGGTTAAAACCATATGTGTCACTTAGTTTACGAGATATGACGTTATAGATGACGAAAGTCACAATAAAAAAAATCGCGCCATGCAAAGCGTGAGTAACGAGAAACTATTCACCCACCAGCTGGGAACGAAAGCACATAGGAACATACAAAAAGTTAGGACATAATTTTATGTCTTCACGAAGCATTTTCTTGTCGATATTCAGTATAAAATAACGACAGGAAATAAGTTTAACGTTGAGTACGTTTTCGGTGTTCATACGGTATAACTATGCCATTCGGCATGACGTAACAATTTATTACTTTTACACCACCTATTATATTGACGAGTCATTTTACAGGTAGTGTATACGTATACATCTATGTGTACGTTCCAAATTGTATTATAGCATGACACACTCTTTACGGCCTCATATAAAATAACGTGGGTGACCAACCACCTCATCACGCTCACGCATTTACCGTCGATTTTTACGTCATACGATATATTTTTTTAAAAATTATGAAAACCAATGTCTGTCAACCAGACCGATTTCCTTCATTTTTGCTTTTTAAAAGAGAGGTATTCATACGCAGATCTGTCATCAAGTGTACCCAGGGGCAGAAATAGACTCTGACCATAACTTGTTAGTCATGAACTGTAGGCTGAAACTGAGAAAACTGCAGAAAGTTAGGAAAATAAGGAGATGGGTCTTAGATAAATTGAAGGAACGTGAAGTTCTGGAGAAATTCAAAGGGAGATTTAGGCAACAATTGACAGAAACAGGGGGAAATAAAACAACAGAAGAGGAATGGGTAGCATTGGGAGATGAAATAGTGACGGCAGCAGAGGACAAAGTAGGTAGAAAGGCAAGACCTACAAAAAATCCTTGGATATCACAGGAAATACTAAATTTAATAGATGAAAGGAGAAAATATAAAAATGCAGTAAATGAATCAGACAAAATGGAGTACAGACGACTAAGAAATGAGATTGACAGAAAGTGCAAAATGGCTACGCAGGAGTGGCTAGAAGCCAAATGCAAATCTGTAGAAGAATGTATAAATATGGGAAAAATAGATACAGCCTACAGGAAAATAAAAGAAACATTTGGAGCTAAGAAAAACAGATCTATGAATATTAAGGACTCTGATGGAAGACCAGTTCTCAGCAAAGAAGGGAAAGCTGAAAGGTGGAAAGAGTACATAGAGCAGCTCTAAAAAGGAAATGAACTTAGATACGACGTTGTAGGAAGGGAAGAGGAAGTAGATCAAGGTGAAATAGGAGATACTATACTGAGAGATGAATTTAACAGAGCCCTGAAAGACCTAGGTCGAAACAAGGCCCCAGGAGTAGATGACATACCCTCAGTGCTACTAAGGTCTCTGGGAGAGCCAGCCATGAATAAACTATTGGAACTGGTGTGTAGGATGTATGAGACAGGCGAAATACCCTCAGACTTTAAGAAAAATGTAATAATCCCCATTCCAAAGAAATCAGGCGCAGACAGGTGTGACAATTACAGAACCATCAGTTTGATAAGTCATGGTTGCAAAATTTTAACACGAATTATCTACAGGAGAATGGAAAAGCTGGTAGAAGCTGAGCTCGGGGAAAATCAGTTTGGATACAGGAGGAACGTAGGAACCCGGGAGGCAATACTCACTTTATGTCTTATCTTAGAAGATAGATTAAGGAAAGCCAAACCTACATTTTTAGCTTTTGTAGATTTGGAGAAAGCGTTTGACAATGTTTACTGGAATACACTCTTTCAAATTCTGAAGTCAGTAGGGGTAAAATACAGGGAAAGGAGAGTTATTTACAACTTGTACAAAAGCCAGACCGCAATTATTATACTGGAAGGGCATGAAAGGAAAGCATCAGTTGGGAAGGGAGTAAGACAGGGTTGTAGCCTTTATCCAATGTTATTCAATTTGTACATCGAGCAGGCGGTGAAGGAAAGCAAGGAAAAATTTGGAATAGGGATTAAAGTTCAGGAGTAAGAAATAAAAACATGGAGTTTTGCTGATGACATTGTTATTCTGTCAGAGACGGCAAAGGACCTGGAAGAGCAGTTTAATGGAATGGACAGTGTGTTGAAGAGAGCGCATAAAATGAACATTAACAAGAGCAAAACAAAAATAATGGAATGCGGTCTCAGAAAAACAGGTGGTGCTGAAGGAATTAAATTAGGTAGCGAAACAATGAAGGTGGTAGATGAGTTTTGTTACTTGGGTAGTAAATTAACATGCGATAGTCGCAGTACAGAGGTTATAAAATGCAGAATGGCGATGGGAAGAAAAGCATTTTTGAAAAAGAGAAATTTGCTAACATCGAATATTAATTTCAGTGTAAGGAAGTCTTTTCTGAAGGCATTTGTGTGGAGTGTTGCCTTGTACGGGAATGACACATGGACGATAAGCAGTGCGGACAGGAAGAGGATAGAGGCTTTTGAAATGTGGTGCTACAGTAGAATGCTGAAGATTAGGTGGGTAGATCGCATAACTAATGAAGAGGTACTTAACAGAATTGGTGAGAAAAGGAATTTTTGGCACACCCTGACTAAAAGAAGGGATCGCTTGGTAGGACACATTCTTAGACATCGAGGAATCGTAAATTTAGCATTGGAGGGAAGTGTGTGGGGTAAAAATCGGAGAGGGAGGCCAAGAGACGCGTATAGTCAGCAGATTCAAGTGGATGTGGGTTGTCGTTCTTATGAGGAGATGAAAAGGCTTGCTCAGGATAGAGTAGGGTGGAGAGCTGCATCAAACCAGTCTCCGGACTGAAGACCATAACAACAACAACCATATCTACGATTCTAATAAAGGTACGCAGGTCGCTTTTGTCTAAGAACACTCAGCGGATAAAAATCTTGCTTTACTTACGTCACTGACTACTATCGGTATTCTCACGGGTCATCATATTACTACAAACACTATTCGCTGCGTAATTTGTAGACAGTATGCACATATACCAGTAAATGTAGCTTCGATATTATACCATAGTAAGACGTAAGTTCAGGAAATAAGACGTAATGAACAATGAAATGTACGAATCAAAGCCCCGATACGCATGAGGCTCTAGTTCTCACGTATTTACAATCAACTCTATTCGCAACAAATTTTTCATGCGATTTGCTAATATTTTAATCTAGCCTTCTACAAAATTATGTTATTGTAGGACTCATGACATCATAAGTATTGACCTGTATGAAACCGAAAGTGAAACTAACAGAGAGTGGGACCGAGGGGGACGGGTAGAGGGAAAAAAATTAGTTACAATAACATTGGAATCATAGGTATGGAATTTAGAACAGGATATAAACATGCAACGAGTGGATGCGAAATTCGTGCATACGTTGTTGTTGCCGGAACAAAACGACCTTTGTTTTGACGCTGCACAGGATCTCCTGGACACCGCAAAAACTGATGCTGGGTTTCTGAACACCGTGATCACTGGAGATGAGTCAGAAGGGTACGGGTACGATGGGTACGACCCAGATACAAAAAGACAGTCGTCGCAATGGAAGCATCCCGAGGCTCCAAGGCCGAAGAAAGTGCGGCAGGGGCGAAGCAAAATCAAGGTGATACTGTCTTCTTTAATGTTCTTAGAATTGTGCATCACGAATACGCACAGGAAGGACAAAGAGCAACAAGGGGGTACTATCAAGATGTTCTCAAGCGACGCCGTGACTAAATTTGGCGCAAAAGACCAGATATATGGACGGCGAAAGACTGGCAACTATATTACGACAATCCATCTGCACATTCATCCCACTTGATGCAAACTTTCTTGACCGGATATGGCATTACAGCCGTTCGCCAACCTCCCAACTCTCTATAGATGGCTCCTTGCGACTTCTTGTTGTTCCCAAAAGTGAAGACGCCAGTGAAAGGATCCCACTTGGAGAGAAGAGATAATGCAGAACGCGACAACGGAACTGAACACCAATCCAAAATAAGACTTCCAGAGGTGTTTTTGGCAATGGAAGGATCGGTGGACTAAGTGTGTGGAAGCACAAGGGGCTACTTTGAAGGGGATTAGGTCCCAATCTGGTCAGTTATTCGAAATATTTTTTTTGGACAAAAGTCGTATATATTTTATACAGGCCTCGTATACGAACTTGGGCAATAGTAGTAACACTAGATTGTTATAAAAGTACAAATGAAGCGAGGTAGAGAGAGAAGAGTGTGTTGGGAATCAGCAACTACTGATATATAGAGAAACAGAGAGAAAATAATTATTTGATTTGATTTGATTAATACTTGTTCCATAGATCATTAATACGACACTTCGTAATGATGTGGAACGTGTCAGTTAAATGAAATGTGTCAATACATAATATTACATGACACTTAATTTTTGAATATTTTATTATTTATTTTTTAATATTTTTTTTATTTTTATTTTCTTACCTAAAGTACTAACTTTTATCTAGAAATTCATCTAATGTGTAGAAGGAATTGCCATTCAGAAATTCTCTTAATTTATTTTTAAATGCTAGTTGGCTATCTGTCAGAATTTTGATACTACTTGATAAGTGACCAAAGACTTTTGTGGCAGAATAATTAACCCCTTTTTGTGACAGAGCTAAATTTAACCTTGAATAGTGTAGGTCACCCTTTCTCCTAGTGTTGTAGCTATCTATGCACACTGCTGTGACATTTGAATTCAGTTGGATTGTTAATAACAAATATATATATATTGTGAAGCTACTGTGAAGATTCGTATATCCTTAAATAAATGTATGCAGGATGATCTTGGGTGGGCTCCAGAAATTATTCTGATGACCCGCTTTTGGGCAATGAATACTTTCTTACTAAATGATGAATTACCCCAGAATATGATGCCATAAGAAAGCAGAGAATAAAAATAGGCATAGTATGCCAGTTTACTGAGTTGTACATCACCAAAGTTTGCAATCACCCTAATAGCATAAGTAGCTAAGCTCAAACGTTTCAGCAGATCTTTAATGTGTTTCTTCCAATTCAACCCCTCATCAACGCATAAACCTAAAAATTTTGAATATTCTACCTTAGCTATAGATTTCTGGTTGAAGTCAATATTAATTAATGGTGTGATGCCATTTATTGTGTGAAACTGAATATACTCTGTTTTTTAAAAATTTGAAGAGAGTCCATTTACAGAGAACCAACTAATAATTCTCTGAAATACTTCATTGACAATTTCATCAGTTAATTCCTGTGATTCGGATGTGATAGCGATATTTGTATCATCAGCAAAGAGAACTAGCTTGGCATCTTTATGAATATAGAAAGGCAAATCATTAATACATATTAAGAACAGCAACGGTCCCAGTACCGAACCCTGTGGCACCCCATGCTTGATAGTTCCCCAGTTTGAGGACTCAGCTGTTTTTTGTATATTATGTGAATTACTTATATCAACTTTCTGAACTCTTCCAGTTAGGTATGATTTAAACCATTTGTGCACTTTCCCACTCATACCACAGTACTTAAGCTTATCCAGAAGAATTCCATGGTTAACACAATCAAAGGCCTTTGATAGATCACAAAAAATCCCAACGGGCGATTTACGGTTATCCAGAGCATTTAATATTTCATTAGTGAAGATATGTATTGCATTTTCTGTTGAAAAGCCTTTCTGGAAACCAAACTGACATTTTGTTACAACTTTATTTTTATTAATATATGAAGCTACTCTGGAATACATTAGTTTTTCAATAAATTTTGAAAGAGTGGTCAGTAGTGAGATTGGGCGGTAGTTGTTGACATCCAACGTATCACCTTTTTTATGAAGTGGTTTGACAATAGCATATTTCAGTCTATCAGCGAAAATACCCTGCTCCAGTGAGCTATTAGAAATGTGGCTAAGAATCCTACATATTTCTTGGGAACAAGCTTTTAATACCCTGCTGGATATGCCATCAATGCCATGAGAGCTTTTACTCTTGTGAGAGTTCATTCATTTCCTAATTTCAAATTGAGAGGTGGGTGGGATTTCCAGTGTATCAAACTGTCTAGGTACGCCCTGTTCCATTAACTGCCTAGCTTCTTCTAATGAACATTTGGATCCTATATTCTCCACAACATTTAAAAAATAATTATTAAAAGTGTTTTCAACTTCTGACTTTTTGTTTGTAATTTTTTCATTCACTTTGATGGTAACGCTGTCTTCCTGTGTTCTTGGTTGTCCTGTCTCCCTTGTTATAATTTTCCAGATTGTTTTAATTTTATTCTTGGATGTACTAATATCAGACATTATGCACATGCTTTTGGATTTTTTAATAACTTTCCTTAATACTGAATAGTAGTTTTTATAATAGTTGAATATTTCTGGGTCACTACTCTTTCTTGCTGTCAGATACAGTTCCCTTTTCCGGTTACAAGATATTTTTATGCCATTGGTGAGCCATGTGTTTTTTGCTTGGTTCCTTACAATTGAATATGACTAATTTCTTGGGGAAACAGTTATCAAATTCCCTTACAAAAGAATCATGAAATAAGTTGTGTTTTAAATTAGCATCAGGTTCCTTGTACACTTCATCCCAATCTAACTGCTGAAGACTTTCCGTGAAATTTCTAATTGTCGAATCATTAATTGTACGAACAACTTTGGAAGACTGATTCAAATTACTGAAAGGAGCTATATCATATAATGTAACTAGCTGTGCACCATGATCAGAAAGACCATTCTCAACAGGATATGCACTAATGTAGTTAAACCTATCTTGGTCTATAAAAATTGTCTATCAATGTGCTGCTGTTCTTTACTACCCGAGTAGGAAAATCAATAACAGATGTCAAATTGAAAGAACCGAGTAAGACTTCCCGGTCATTCTTCTTATTACACTCTTGCAGTGAATCAACATTGAAATCCCCACATACAATAATTTGCTTCCCCCTATCTGACAGATAGCACAACAAGGCATCCAAGTATTCCAGGAATAAATGAAAGTTTCCTGTGAGGGGCCTATACACTGTGACAATTATAAAAGAACCACCCTTCAGTTTAAGCTCACAGGCACATGCTTCTATATGTTGCTCTACACAAAATTTTTTTGTTTCTAAATTTTTTACACTTTGACAACTTTTGACATAAATGGCAACTCCTCGCCACACCTTCTTCTCTCTACTTACATGTTCTGCTAGTTTATACCCACTAATATTTACTTTATCCATATCAGTGACAATGTGATGCTCAGGCAGGCATAGTATATCTATTACATTGTCAGCTTCTATAGTTTCTAAACAAATCAGGAGCTTATCTACTTTATTTTTTAAACCCCCAATATTTTGATGAAGAATACAGACATTATTTTTTAATTTACTATTGTTAGAATCTTGTGATATTTTAACAGCTTTATTATCTGCCTGTCTGGGCTTCTCATTGGACACTGAACTTATCCTAAAAAAGAGGTACTCCCAAGAATTGCAGTGTTCCCCCTTATATATTTTCCTACCAACCCTTCCCTTTCCTATTGAGGTGCAGGCCATGCCTAGTAAAGTCCCACCTATCAATAGCACCAACATGGACCAAACCAATGTCCGACAGAATGGCCGCCCTACGCAGCTGATCTAAGTCCATGTTGACTCTCCTTACAGAGCTGTTCAACCGAGGCTGATCGTATGTTTGTGTGTGCATGCGCGTGTGCGTGCGTGCGTGCGTGTGTGTGTGTGTGTGTGTGTGTGTGTGTGTGTGTGTGTGTGTGTGTGTATGTGTGTGTGTGTGATGGGGGACGGAGAGAACGTGGATGAAATATCAAATGAAATTAACAGATCTGTTAACACAAGAATAGAATTTCCGAATATTAAAATATGAATTGCAGGAATACTGTTAGAATTTGCAAAGAAGGTGGTCTAATTAGGAAAAAAAACTATGCAGCAAATAAAGAAATTAATAATCAGTTAACCAGTTGCAACAAAACTTGTTTAATAAACGATGACCGAGGTTTCAACGGAAATAAATTCGTCTTCTTCGGAAATACTTGTGTGACTATAGCTGCATATCACATCAGCTGAAACAGCCCTACAATCAAGGGAATGGCAGTTAAATCTGTATCTATATAAAAGTAAGAGGACAGGCACTTACTCTCTGACTAAACACGAAATTGCGATAAGTACCTAGGAAGCTGGAATTTGCCAGGAATGTAGATTATAGGTAGAAGACGTCAGCTAAGAAAGGATTTTGCGAGAGGGTCGATAGTTCAGGAGATATGACGTCATACACAATGAAAACTTCCCTATCTTGTGGTACGTGATAGTGTGACTTTATCAGCCCATTATTTGAGAAGGAAAGCACTTAGCGACTTACGACAAACTTTAAACACAATTTCAAACCTTTAGGATACTTTTTCTCGCTGACAATCCCAGCAAAATGATGAAAGGAAAATGTCGCTTAGTACTTTTTCGGCGTTCATGCAGCAAAATTACGGCACCGCTGTGGATTAGCCGAGCGGTCTAAGGTTGCTCGCCGTCGGAGGTTCGACTCCTCCCTAGGGCACTAGTGTGTGTCTGTCCATAAAGTAGTTTACCTTAGTTTAAGTGGTTCGTAAGCTACGGACTGATGACCACGCAGTTTGGTCCGATAGATTTACAAACATTTGAACCTTTTTTTTATTTTTTAAATTACGGCACTTGGCACGGCGTTACAATTTATAACTCATGCACTATTAATTGCATTAACAAGAAATGTTACAGAAAGTATGCACACATATCACTCCAAACATTATACCTATAAGCCATTGGATGTACCTATGTATTACGACATATAGTTCTGGTGCCTTGACGTCAAAGACAATGAAATGCATGAGGATTTACCCTAATAAGCATGAAGTTGTAATTTACTACCAACTCTATTTACAACACATTTTGCACGCAGTTTCTTAATATTCCACTCTACGAACCTGGTAAATAATGTCTGTGTAGCACACATAAATCAGGAGATATTAAGTCATAAACATGACATCCGTAAATAGGTACTGCTGATGTTTGGCATTTTGTTAAGTCCTTCTTACGCTGTTCGCAACAAATAAACCACTGAAAGCAGCTACAATATTATGTCAATGAACGACACATTGATCAGCAGATACGACGTCATAACCATTGAGATATTTGAACATGAAACTACAGGGCCAATACCCATTATTTCCGAGAGATCTAACTTTTATCTTCCAGAAACTGCAGTTTCCAGTGAGACTCACATTTTTTATTATGATTCATAACTCACAGGGTAATTTAATAAATACTTCGGATCGCCGGCCGCGGTGGCCGAGGGGACTGAGGCTCTTCAGTCACGGTCTGCACGGCCAGTACGGTCGGGGGTTCGAATCCCCCCCTCGGGCTTGGATATTTGTGCCGTCCTTAGTTGTAGATAGTTCATAAGTAGTTTGTAAGTTTAGGGACTGATGACCCCGTAGTTAAGTCCCTTAACCTTAACAAACATTTGAACAATACTTCGGATTGGATTTCACATCTGCATCTTTATCACACTTTATGTCACTTGCTCAAGTTTGGACTCACCAAACAATTTATTCATAGTGGTTCATGGATAAGTACCAGAAGTATTGTTTCTAATTAAGTTTTGAATTAAATGCATGCATGAATGTTACACAATACTCTTTATGAGTATTTGCGTTTGTTTCGATACTCCACTTATTATTTTGTATATTATGCAAGACGGACTAATTTCATTAATATTTTCCCATAAATACAACTTCTTTTTCTTTTAAAGGGAGATGGGCAGAGAAAAAGGGACAGGCGGGATAGGAGAAGTGCTAACTGAAGGCTTCAATAAATAAACAAATACCCGGGCAACGCCAGGTTTTCGGCTAGTGATAGAATAACTGTAAGCGTGTTAGAAGGCATTCCCGCCTAATAAAGGTAGACAGTTCGCTTCGGTCTAATAACTCTCTACGGATTAAGATCACGCTTATTTCAACTTTACGTCACTGAACACTATTGAATCAGTTTTGATGTTGTTGTAGTGTCCTATATAGTAATAAAGACCATTGGTGAAATATTTTATTCCATGACGCAGAAGTCATCGGATTATCAGAAGACCAGTCCGTATTGACGTATTGATTCCCGAAGTATTGACGTACACTTAATGTTTACTAAAGTAACCTGGAAACATCAGACTTCACGAACAGTTTCTCTCATAATAGTAAAACTGAGTGGTTTCTACCCTGCAATATTTTATAATAGTCTTCCCGGGTATATTGTTATTACAATGTAAGAACACGTAGTGCTACATTGGCACTCACCGAACCGCAGAAAGAAGAAGCGCCTGGGAGTCCGCAGCCCAAACAGCACGGCTGCTTTCCATCTGCCTGCCTCGCAGGCGCTGTATCTCACAGTTTGGGTGTGCATTGTAAGATCCCAGTGGCAACAGCATTTTATACACTAATTCTCAATTGAATGGACTAACCAATCAGAGATGCATTGAAATTCATACTTACAAAGCTAGGTAGACCTTACATATAAAATCACTAACTAAAAATAAGCCGTTGCTCGGGTATTTATTTGTGCCTTGAGTTAGTACTTCTCCTATTCCTTCTCTCTCTCTCTCTCTCTCTCTCTCTCTCTCTCTCTCTCCTTCTTTCTAAAATCATGTTACATTTATCGGAAAACATACAAAAAATAAGGCTGTCTTGCATAATGTACAATTTTATACCTGCAGTATCCATACAGAGAGATAAAAATAAAAATACAAATCGCATATAAAATTTGCATGATCTCAGATTTATTGAGTTATATGTTTTACAATTGTATAATTTTTCATGTATGCATTAATTTATATAAGTGCTCTATGTCTGTAAAATCTCTTGGGAATGCAATTAGTAATAGAGAAATAATAGATTATAACATGCTGCGTGATGGGGCGGTGTTCCATGAACGTTACTGTTTATGTGCTTGTATTTAATGTACTAAGTGTCGTACTTTGATACAATTTAGAAGGTACATTCAACGGCATGTGTGTTTACTGTCTGTAAAATGTCCCGCGGCTGAAATTTGTAATGCAAAAATTATGAATTGTAACGTCATTCCGAATGCCGTAGTTTGTCCATGAGTAGCGTAAATG
This sequence comes from Locusta migratoria, assembly GCA_026315105.1. Lineage (NCBI taxonomy): Eukaryota > Metazoa > Arthropoda > Insecta > Orthoptera > Acrididae > Locusta > Locusta migratoria. The sequence goes on from CM048751.1 coordinate 172,213,879, forward strand.
TAGTAAACGAGAAACTTTTCTCCCTTCATAATTTTATGAGGTTGACAATAAGATATAGTTGAATATAGGTTTGAAATAATGTTTAAAGTTTGTTGCAAGTCGCTCAGTAATACAGTTCTCATATAATGTATTCATAAAGTTTCGTCGCATTGTGTGACAGTTTCTTGCGACTACTATTGTTTATGACGTTATATCACCTGAACCACGTGTCGTATGTGGTTGTTACCATTACATAATTGGTACCTTACGGTAAGAAAAATGTGTACCAAATTAGACTGAAATCGGTGCAATGGTTCAGGAATAAATAAAAAGCATTGTCGCCTAATGCAGCAGTTTTTCTCGCATCTCATTTTTATGACGTCATATTTCGTGAACTATGTTTTGTACGTGATCCTCGCCCTTACAGCGACCGCCCTCATGGATTGAAGTTTCCGTGTGAAAATTTCATAAAGATCGGAACGAAACTGTAGATTTTTACGCAATACGTACACTCAAACAAATACACAAACATACGGACACACTGCTTTATATATGAAGAAGACAGTCTGCTTGTAAACCTCCAAACAAAATGTTGAATTTAATCTTTATCATGCATATTTGCCAAATTTATTGCTACCAGTCTCATTTTCCTTATGAAAAAAATATACAAAATAACTATTTCCATCATTGCTCTGATATTTTGCTTAATGTCAATGGACACTAAGTAAAATAATTAAGGGCGAATAAATACTCGTTAGCTTGCTGCTAAACAAAGACAAGTTGTGGTTTAACGTTGTTACCCAAGAGCTTTAACATCAACAAAATACCCGAATCATTAATTGTATACTTTGAACGGTGTACATGAGTGCTTTAATATTTTTAATTGCATCGAAATACGAGACTTTTAATACACTTACACAATTAAACGTGATCTACCAGTACGAGATAGACTTTCTTAATTTTACACTCCCTGATAAGAAATTTAAATCTATTGTCCAAGAGAATGCTGACTTGTCTAAAGAACATAAATACTTTCGTTTCAAAACTCAGAAATAGCTAATTAGCATGTAGAGTAATTTAAGTGATAAAAGAAACAGAGATCTTAAATTGCGGGCATTGGCAGCCAAATGTCGTCGTTGTGGAGCGGACTTGATTTCCACAGAGACAGAGATAACAATCACATTATCTGAGATCACAGTTTTATCCACGTCTTTGAAATATTCCATAGGTATTGTGAGATTACCGCCAAATAGAAATACTGGTAATTAATAGCATTTGATAATTAAACAGTATGAAGTTCACTGCAAACATTGACCATGCCAATGCACTAAATATTACACAATTTTAATCATATTAATTATGGTATCAATGTATGTACGCAGTTGGGTGACAACATTTATAGTTGGCCAAAGGTAGAAATTCTCCACGTTGAGATTTTCTGTGTGCTTGTAGCTGACGGGAGGCCAGCGAGCAGGCCGACGTTGCTGGCTTGTTCCAACTTAGGATTTTCCAGTTCGTTTCCGGTGAGGGGAGAGAGGGACAATGGCGAGTGCCAGGCACAGTGCAATGCACAAATATTGTAATAATACTGGCATTTGAAGTAATACGATGCAGTTAGGAACCTTTAAGGCCCTCATTACAAAATAGCCTGTTGACAAATAAACAATACATTAGCTAATATAGTCACATCTGACGTAATATGTTTAATTGCCAATGAATAGTAATAAATTACCAATAAATACAAGACAGTTAGACAACCAGCATGGCAATGTTTGTTTATAAAAATAATATACTAAATATTTTTCATTTTATTTTCAATTAATCTTGAAACCTTGAAATATTCAGTTAAATCACTTATCTGTGATATAATAAATTGCACGATTATAATAAATAGTACAAAGGATGTTTATACTTATATAAAAACGTAAGAAAATATTTGTTTAATGTGTAGTGTAATTATTTTGATTTTAAGTAAAGTTTTAGAAATGTATTGGCTGAGCGCTGTACGTTGGCAAATCGGTTACAACAGCTCACATGGGGAAGTTGATGACATAGGGGAACAAAACCCCGGCAGTTGAGTTTTGGCGCACACGTGCATGAGGGCAGGAAGTGACGAGAGGCGAGCACGTGGTGTAGCTGGCCGGGCGGCGTCGCTCTGCATCAGTCGGCAAGTGGATCTCGAGGTGGTGACTTTAGGTTTGTCTGTGGCAATCGCCACGTGTGGTTGCTCATTGTAGACTGTACCAAGTTAAATCGAGTGCTACTGTGTGTTTGTGAATATTTAGCCGGTGGAACAAGGTGTGCATCGCACTGAATTAAAGTGACTGTGATTTGTTAATGTAACACGTGTCATCGCATAGGCATGAACATAAACGGTGTTTGAGACAGCCACGTGGTGTGAAAACAATTCGCTACAAATATTCATTTTTGTCTGGGGGCTCACGAGCTATAACTTTATTTGGTAAATGTGTCGACGTACAGACGTATCAGCCACAGGGTTCAAATACTGTGAAATAAACAACATAAAGTGAACTTTCACGTGTTTTCAAAAATAGTAGTTAGTACACCCTTTTCTCTCATGAACTTGATTTTATTCTGAATTTGTTTTGTTAATCATATGCAGGGAAGGAAAGCTGCGAACGTGTGATATCATCCCCTAGAAAACGAGTCGCAATCACAGTTCCAGTGTTTTTGCATGTTTAGGAATTTGGTTCGCAGCTGGTGGTTGTGAGTTTGAAAAAATTAAACTTTTTCTATTTTAAACTCTCACCCCGACCTTCACGCTCGCAGTATCCATTCGTTGCACGTAGTATACCATGTACTAGCTTTTCATGTGAAGTTCTTCTAGAAACGTTACCGCACACTTGATTGATGTAATATTTCTACATTTTGTGATACGACATATTGGATTTTCATTCCAGACTAAATCGGGAATATCTGTTTGTGTCATTGCTTATGTCTTGGTAAATAAGTAATAATATCTTGTTCTAACACGAGGAGAATATTTAATTTTCCTCTGTTTAGTTGTTCAATCATTCCCTCACAATTTTTTTAAATAAAAAGAAATCCTTGTCACATATATCTTCCTTTGATACTCATACATCTTTTACTGATACTTACGCTCCAGAACCATGAGAGATTTCATGTAAGCATCCAAGCCATACATTTGGCTTTGCCTTAAACTCTGTCCGATAGTCTTTCTTCTTTGATCATAACTTCCACAATGTAAAAATGAAGAGAGTGTTGTGTAAACATGAGGTGTACTCCGATCAGTTACAATATGTCTAAAATAATGCACATGAAATGTGGATTGAAACTAGGAAAGCAATGAGATATTATACATAAACTTTGCCTAAGATTATAAAAGCAGTACTGGCGCGAATGACCCACGCTCTTCAGGCTGAGACTAACAGACGACAACGTACTGAAAAGATGCTGAAAATCGCGTGAACTCATTGCAGTCCAGTCAGATAAACTGAGCTGGAAAATCATGTGAATGAGTAGTACCATCCACACGAACAACGTATTGTTAAAATTTCAGTCGTTTCCCAAAACTGTGGTCCAGGTTATTGTCCAAGAAAAATGACCTAAAAGCCCTAATTGTTTCTCCCCGCTCTGTACCTATATTAATGCCCGACGAATCTGTTAACCCTCCTAGTATGAGGTAAGTAATCCCTATAGCATTCACAAAATCCGGGAATTCCATTACCTCTCATCCAATACCGCTACAGTTTTCAATGACTATGTCAGTATGCCGCCTGTGGTCTTTACCCCACCTTCTACTAGGAAGGTTAAATGTATTTCCGGTATTATTATTCCTTGTATACAATTATTATTCTCTTACGGTAAGGATATAAAACTTGAATTTAGCCCTATTGTCATCTAATGGCAAAAATTTACAAACAAAAAACATTAAATATAGGTTGCTAAATGCACTCAGTTTTATAAGTTTCCGTTAAAGGAACATGGTTCGTAGAACTGGATACCAACTTAATTGATTCTAGAAATTAATGTCTTAGTCTGTATAGTAATATCTGTAGTAGCTTATACTTCGAGAAAATCAGTGTTGAGCAGATACTAAGGTTTGAGATAAATTAATAAGATTTTCTTTTGCAGATAATTACTGCTCTTTTTTTATTCTACATTTCCACTTTCATAGCTGGATATAAAGTGCTTTAATAGTTTCTTTTACACAATTTATTGTGAGAACTTCTGTACTAAAGGCATCCGTACTTCCAAAGATACAAAAATATTAAAATAAAGAATCTATTGTCAACATCAAAGGGATTATTGCAGCAACCTAAAATCATTTTTAAAATTTTTTTTTATAATTTGGGCCATGACGATTGCATGCTTCTACAAAGACTGTAGGTCTGAAATAACCTGCATATTTTGTAATTTAGACAGCCTCCTACCAACAAAAACATTACAACGCTGTATTTGCAATGTAAGGAACGGTAAGTTATTTTTTGCCGATGATACTAACCTCCCAAATCATGTTTTTATTAGGAATGAAATTCGCGCACCAAAGCAGGCATTTATCTCCACGTGTGTAATTTTCTAAATTTTTTATCGTAGAGTCTTCGTTGGTGTTTAGAAAGGGAATCTCCTGCAATTTGTAAAGTAATATTTCCATTCACAAGTCCTCTGGTGACAGTATTTATTTACTGGACCTTAAATCCTGAGCTTCGTTTGATCTCCAGGGTTGCAGTCCGTGGAGCCGAAAGTACGTAGTTCTGCTACTAGATATCAGGCATTACGAGTTCTTCTTTTCATAACATGAAAATAACCGCAATTAAGGGAAGGTTGCCGATATTAGACCACTTTTTTTATTTTTATATCTCAAGCCTACATTATCTATCTAATCGAAACAAAATATGTTGTAAAAGAAACTACATGTTGTACTCGTTCATCTGCTAGTATTATACTTTGAATAAATGGTATTATATAAAATTAAAAAAATTGTTAACGGTCCAAATTAGGAAACCGGTTGCCTAATTTGGACCTTCAGTTGCTTAACTTGTACCATACTGTAAAACAATTATTAAAAAGGATTAAGGCCCATAACATTTAAAAAAAGGCTTTATTTCAACATGTGGTCATTGATGTTCCTTCTGGCTGTGGATTTTGTCTCATGAACGAATAAGACCACTTTTTACTCGCCAATTTCTTTTCTCACTTGAAGGAATGAGGAAGTTCATATTTCTCTGCTATGTCGAATGCAAGTTCACGAACTTCTTTGATTGTGAATCGAAAGTCCTCTCTTCATATAAAACAAGGTGATCTGCGACAATTTTTTCATCTCAGTCGTAAAGGTTGATTGTCTTTCGAATAACTTATCTTCATTAGAGAACGTGTTTTTCTATCAGCATGTCTCTTTATTGTAGATTTTGGTACTCTGTATATAACAGCACACTTTTTAAGTCAATGCCCGCCGTTTCTCTATGCGGCCACAGCGACCGTCATTTCATCTTATATCCATTTTTCCGTACATCCCCCTTTTTGTTATCTTGCAAACCTAAAAAGATTGCCATACTTATTATTTATTTTTTAAATTGTTTTCCGCCTTGAAAAATAAACGTAAAATCGTAACATGTACCAATTACCTATTATTAAAATGACCTTAACTATATTTTGCTATGAGTACCGATAAATTCGACCGTGCCAAATTAGAAAGCAGCCATTGGCCCAACTTCGGCAACTCGACGCCATATAAGTAAAGATAACGTTGCAAAACACACAAAACTAAACTCTAGTTTTGCGATATTGAATCCTTTGCTAAAGATAGGCACTTACGAACTACAGTGCTGATGATTTTGTTTTACTTACTTTTACAGCAGAGGAAAGTTTAAGATCTGTAACTGAAAACTTGTAGCGATAACGAAGAAAACGCAATAATGGACACTGTTCTCACTCCAATGACTATTGTCGACTGCCAACTGAGTCACTTGACCTCGGGACTATTTATCACCACTTGAGCCAACTGAAAACTATAAGTTACCAGCACACACTGAAATACGTAGGTGGTCCAAGTTAGGCAACGGTCCATCTTCGGCAACTCTCCCCTATTTTTCAGATTTGTTACACACTACGCATGTGTTTGCTGTCTGGTCATACATTACGTTTATACTCGACTAACCACCATGACGTCTTGAACATAATGTGTGACGCGCTTTAATGAGCTGTTAAACGCCAAGAGAGCTGAAGGTGATACCCTTTGGGTCAAAACGAGTCGTCTTGCGTAAGGGATAAAAATAGCAATGGCAATCGTGGCACTTCTGTTTATAGTGACTGGTACAATTCGTATGTGTTCATTTCCCCACAGAAGGAAGAGAAAAGGAAGTATATGGCATTAACCTTCAAACAGAGAAGATATATGTAGCAAGAAAAATGCGTCTTCAACTGACCTGCAAAGCTTTTGCGACTACTATTCAGTATTTCGAATTTTTACGTCCTGTAAGAGTCCGGCATTTTGAATTTTCACTTTTAGTATCTGCAGATACATCTGCCGGACAACCGCAAATCAATTTTTTGTGAGTATTTTATATCTCCTCTGTTTTATTCTAACGCACAAAAATATCTTCTATCTTCCGTCATATTGTGAAGAAACGAGCTTGTGAGAATTTCACCAGTATTACTGATGTACTTACCTGGCAGATAAATCTCAATTTAATCCGCTAGCAAATGACGATTCTCCATATACTTCGCTGCAGAGTCTAAATTCTCATAGGTTTATTACAATATCCAGTTGACAGAAAACAGAAATGAAATAAAAGGAAATAAATTTGCTACAAGTTAGTTTGGAATGTGTGACTGGTTCACTGGTAATCCGTGACTCGAGTCATTTTTTCCCTCGTGGGTATTGTTGCTCCTTTCAGTTGCTGATCGTGTTTGTTGTTTGTTATTAGATGTGTTCTAGGCTCAGATTTTCTTTGTTGCATTTTTTATTTTTATTAATTTGTTTTATTTATTTTTTATTACAGAGGGCGCGCTGAGCCACGGCGCCCGGCTAACTTTAGTCATTCAGCCTCCAGCAAAAGGTGGACTTCAGGCAAGAAAAACGCGTTTATAAGGTCATCTTGTGCAATAAACGGTAACGTATGCGCTCATTGAAGTAAAATTCATGGAACGTACTGTGTAACCAGACAGCAAATAGATAAAGAGGGTGTAATAAATCGGATGATAGGGCAAATACATTGCGACCATTTTCACGTCATGAAAATAAGAAATCGCTTTGTTGACATCTAGTGTAATTATGCCTGTACCGTCTGCGACTGCGACCCTCGAAATGCTAGGAATATCAGGATTTAACGTCCAGTATTCAGATCATGCTTAATCGATCACAAAAAGTTGTGTATCTATTATTTACGGAATACTGACTGAAAACCCGGCGTTGCCCGGTATTTATTTATTTATTCCAGCCTTGAGTTAGTACTTTTCGTGTTGGATCCTTTATCTCGAAATAATCTACTTTTCTCCGTTAAACCTGCGAAAATGAAAGAGATATAGAGGCTCACATATGCCGCCTGCGACGCTGCAGCCAATGAGGTGCTGCAGCCAGATAGTAGACGATCGCCGAGAGCATCATCATCGCCATCATGAAGACAATTGCGGTATTTGTACACACGTTTCGCTTGAATCTACAGCGAAAGTCGCCCTTTAGTATCGTTTTCAAGCAGCTCATTACTTATGATATTGTATCTGATGATCAATGTGTCGTTAAATGATGTAGTTCCATTCGGTGGTATATTTGGATATTGTTTGCAGATTATGCAGCGAACAGAGTAATAAAGACTTAACAAAATGCCAAACATAATGCAGTACCTATTTACGGATATCGTGTTTATGACGTAATATCTCTTGATTTATGTGTCGTACGAAAACTTTATTTAGCAGGTTCTTAGTGTGGAATATTACTAAACAGCCTGCGAAATGTGTTATAAATAGAGTTGGTAGTAAAGAAATAGTAAATTACAACCTCATGTTTATTAGAGCGAATTTTCAGGCATTTCATTATCTTTGACGTCATAGCATTTGAACTATATGTCATAATACGATATTATTTCGAAGGTACGTGCACTGGTATGTTTGTACAATGTCCGAAAAATGCGGTGCGTATAGAGTTAGTAGGAAAGACGTAATAAATCAAAACGTCAAGCGTGGTGAGGAGGTTTTTCATAAACCTAATTATTTCTGACACCATATCTTATGAACTGTATGTTCATATGTTGAACACTGAACGTAAGTTCAGTGGTTTGCGTGTATACTGTCTGTAACATTTCTCGCCCGTACAATTAATAGTATACGAGTTATAAATTGTAACGTCATGCCGAATGCCGTAATTTTATTGCGCCGGCCTAGGTGGCCGAGGAGACTGAGGCGCTTCAGTCACGGTCTGCACGACCACTACGGTCGGGGGTTCGAATCCCCCCTCGGGCATGGATATTTGTGCCGTCGTAGTTCGTAAGTAGTTCATAAGTAGTTTTTTAAGTTTAGGGACTGATGACCCCGTAGTTAAGTCCCATAAGCTTAACAAACATTTGAACAACAATTTTATTGCATGAACAACGAAAAAGTAGTAAGCGACAAACGTTTTCCATTTCATCATTTTCCTGGGGTTTTTAGCGAGAAAAAGATTCCTAAAGGTTTGAAATTATGATACTCAGATTCCAGCTACTGTCAGGAGTGTGGGAAGAGATTCTGTTAATTGCGCACATGTTGCAAATACCATCAGCGAGCATCGCAAAAATTTCTGAAAAAAAAATTCACATACGAAAGACCACTCCATAATTATAACAAAAGAGACCTTAGGTGCTCACGTGTATTCCACCTTCAGTGATTCATAAAAATATTGGTTTTGAATTTTTCTCACTGTTGTGTACTAGTTCCTTGGAAAACATGAACAGTAAAATAACCTTCTGCTTTTTATTTTGTAATTTTACATAAAGAAATGCGATACACGAGCAATAGTAAAGTTGCTCAATTACTTGACAAACGCCTATCTCCGCCTACGGACAGTCATTCTTAATATTTTACTACATACATCAATTTATTGAATTGCCACGTCATCGAGGTTGATTCGAAATGGTAGTATTACCCAGTATATCGTGAAATTTTAGCAGCACAGCTTGTTACTTACGTTACTCTATTATGCTACAAATAACAAATGATGAAGTGTTGCTAATATCACGGATTGGTTATTTGTACTACTGACCTGTATCTGATTTACATCAGGTGCGACAATCCTGTTCAGTTAACTTCGAAGCAAGTTTACTGTGCCTCCTTAGCGACCAGCTTTCGGATTGGGATTCAGTTCATATGTGTTCCCCTGTGATTCTATGACGTAAAGTGGCAGACTTTCTGAGCTCCTATGCAAATTCATGACAAACTTTTCGTTCGCTTATCTCTCAAAAGTCATTAAAGTAATCGGAGATGTGCAGTCTGTTGTAGTTTCTGGAATTTCAATTCTCTGATAGTCCTCGGTGTTCACCTGACCTTCACGGCAACGAGCAGAGCATCGTCGTTCTATGCGACGATCCACTACACTTTTTCCCATTTTAAAATAAAATTACTCACGACACAGCCACACGAAATGTGCGAACACAAAAATAAACCGTCGAGCACAATGTCTGACGATTACGCTACCGTAACCATAGCGCAAACGTCATGTGTAGGACATTTGAAATGATTTTCGGATTTGGGAAATAAAAATTTGAAAACACCTTTTTCTAGATATTTACAACATTCCAGATATGCGCCAAATTTTAGGGTCTTCGTCATCCATAAATGATTTACTACTGTATTAAATGAATACTCACTCTAAAGGAAAATTTAGGATCATATTGACTGGTTGCATCTCAGAGTAATTTAATTTAACGTAAGTTTTTTCTGAGGAAAGGCAAACCTACATTAAGTTTACAATGTATCAGTTACAAGGGAATTGAATTAAATGTTTTAAAATGTTTGTATTAATATTTCATTACCTGGGTGAACTAGTAGAAAGCAGAGAATTACTTAACTTTATCATCAATACGTCACTTATTTTGTTGTATTTATTCAACCAAAATTTCAGACTGTCATTAAAAAATTAGTTATACATTTCCTTCCATACATACTTTATAAATGCTCATGGATTTAATTGAAGCTTACTTCATAGTTTATCAGAAGCACCCCAGTTAAAAACCAAACAAAAGTAATTTTCTCCTGTTTTAACAGCAGTGGTGATAACAACTGGAGGCATCGTATTTATATCAGAAAGGTGTAACTTTCGTAGGTGAAAGCATACAAAATCAATGGCAGTCATACTATTTCACAGGCATCTTGATATTGCATATCACTGCATGAAATGGAAAGAAAATATCGCAGTAATAAGTAACATGGGTTGCCTTTACATGCAACATGTATCTCTTGTATAAATGGATCGAATGTTTAACCTGATAGCGCTTTATGTCTTTATTTTCACATTTTATATGTGTAGTAGGCTATTTCCTTAATATATTGATTACAGAATGGGTTCATACTATGCAAATGTATGCCGTTACTCAAATAAGGTTATCAGCAGCCTCTCTCACACTAAATGTGCTATGTGTCTTAAATTGTAAACAGGAAAAAATTAGTTTTGTATATTATACCATTAAGACTACCGACACCCGAGAAAACTGTGTAGCAAGATACCCTGAACGCTGTTATTACAATGAATCTATTAATTCTTTGACAAACGTATGAAGACATGTCGCTGGGTGCTCTTATATGGTTACACTTCGGTAGCAATTATATCTTGTTCTCGCGTAATACTCTGTATTTTTACAACTATTTAATTTTATGTAAGTGCAAAAGATGAGACTTTCAATTGCACTAATTTCTATCCCACTGTTCTCATTTGTTGGGTTTAGTGTACCATACATTCAATTTGCGTTTTGATTCCACTCATCGAAAAATATTCTTCCTGTGACTGAGATCACCTGTTTTCAGCCAGTCTGCTCGCAACCTCTATGGCGCTCGTGTAGTGTTGCCATTTTGTCACGCGTATTTCGATTATCCAAACTTACAGCTGCTGTGAATTAGCACTGCAGACTATTTTAGAGATAGAGATCGTTATTCAAGCAGCTTATTGTTGTCCTGCTGCAGTCCTATTACACTACACCCTACCCAGTAGGCAATAATGAACAGATATTGAAACAATGTATGAAACTATTAATTCTAATGTTCCATTGAAAATATGAATGCCTATTAAGGTCTTGAAATACCTTATTTGAAGGATGTTATTTCAATAACAGCATCAAGTAAACTAAATCAATAAAACTCCCGGGCTAAATTGCCGTGGTCGATTGGTAAATCTTCTTCCCCCTGACGTTTCGTTGTCAACTGCGGACAACATCTTCCGAGGTGAGTCGACGACTGGCTTCTAGGTGGTCGAGTTGCCGCTCGTACAGAGCAAACAGAGGGCGCCACCACACGTCACGAGCTGCCGACCATGAAACTATATGTGGTTACCGATACGTCTCTCGATTACAGGTTATCGATTGTCACCTGATTGGTGTAAAGTCGATCTCCATTTCTTATCCAATTTTAAACCTTCTTCTTTTCTATTAAAATTGTTTTGATGTACATTCTTTTTTAATAGTGGGAAGTCCTTGCTAGCACGCTTGTGTCACCAAATTTAATTTCATGATCTCCGTTGTGAAATACATGTTCTGCTGATTTGTCGATATGTCCCAAACGACAGTTTGTTGTGTGTTTTGTTAAGCGTGTATTGACGCCTCTTTTTGTTGTACTTATATACACCATGCCATAACTAAACGGAATTTTATTCACCCCTGGGGTAGCTAGGGGATGTCGAGCATCTTTCGCTGACCTTAAAAATTCATTTATTTTCTTAGTGGATCTGAAAATAGGTTCCACTTGAAACTTGGCCAGTACTTTGCCAATACGGTCCGTGATGTTGTGGATAAATGGGAGGGAAACTTTTCCAGTAGATGGTTGTTGCTGTCGCGTATTTCCAGACACTTTTCTACTTGGATGGAGTGCTCGGTCGATCTCGTTATCAGTATAACCATTTTTCTTAAAACCCGTCCGCAAATGATTCAGTTCCTCTTGCAAATAGATTGTCTCACAGATATTGTTAGCTCTGTCCACAAGTTTTTTTATGACACCTCTCTTCTGCCTAGGGTGGTGATTCGAGTTCTTATTCAGGTAACGGTCGGTGTCTGTAGCTATTCATCCACAACATCACGGACCGTATTGGCAAATTATTAGCCAAATTTCGGGTGGAAACTATTTTCAGACCCACTAAGAAAGTAAATGAATTTTTAAGATCAGCGAAACGTGCTCGGCATCCCCTACCTACACCAGGGGTATATAAAATTCCGTGTGGTTGTGGCATGGTGTATATAGGAACAACAAAAAGAAGCATCAATATACGCTTAACGGAACACGAACTGTCGTTCGGGCCATATCGACAAGTCAGCAGTAGCAGAACATGAACTTCAAAACGGAGATGATGAAATAAAATTTGGCGATACGAGCATGCTAGCAAGGACTTCCCATGATTATACACGGATGTACAGAGAGGGTATTGAAATCCATAAACATCAAAAAAATTTGAAGAGAAGAAGGTTTAAAATTGGACAAGATATGGTGGTCGACTTTGTACAAATAACGTGACAATCTATTATCTGTAATCGAGAGAAGTGACGATAATCACAGATAGTTGCATAGTCGGCAGCACGTGATGTGTGGTGGCGTTCTCTGTATGCTCCATATAAGCGGCAGCTCAACCGCCTAGAAGCCAGTCGTCGACTCACACGGAAGATGTTGTCCGGAGTTGACAACGAAACGTCAGGGGAAAGAAGTTGTACCCATTGATCACGGCAATTTAGGCCGGAAGTTTCATTTGACGACAACGTTGGCCGTGAAAACCTACATGTTATGCAACTAAATAAAATTATGAAATTGTATTTTCAGAAATACAAGTATAATTACCGGTTTCGTATTTCAATCTGGCACAATCCGCCTAAATCTGTAACTATGTGGGTATCTGTAGGACTCAATACATTTATGATAATGCAATACCAAATCGCTGGGATATGGTCCAATACTCCAAGAAATGATATGTTTCTGACAATATATTTTACCCAGACATTTCAGGATTTTATTTTGGCCTTTATGGTCCAATTATTGCCATATTAGATGTGTAGTATTCAAATTTTATGTAACTAAGGAACAAAACTGCTAGGGTCATCGGTCCCTAGACTTACACATTACTTAAACTAATTTTCACGAAGAAAACCACACACACACACACACACACACACACACACACACACACACACATACACACACACACACATACACACACTAGCCCAAGGCACGGTTTTACCCTAATAGAATAGTAAAGGGCAAGTTTACTATTTTTCAAATCTGAAGGTGGTTTGTAAATAATACATTTACACCAGTAATCACGTATTAAAATATTATTTGTGATCATAGATTTGGCATGGTCATATTATCTTAAATAACACGAGGAAATCCCAAATGCAGAACAAGAAACGGGCGTGGTCCTTTGCAACATTTTGCCAATTATTACTTTTATCACAGTTAGTACTGGTTCTCGAACGTAATATTCATGAATTGAAATTTCAATGCCGTGTGCTAAATGAAGAGGTAATAATATTGTTACACGTTCCCTCTTAAGTTATCACTCCTTATGCACTCCATAGTGAACCGAACAGGAAGGAGCCCTCATAACTAGTACAGATTAGCCTATGTATCTCCATCTTCTCCAAGGAGACAGGGACATCGCTGTACAATTACTCAAAAAGAAAATAACACACACCTTCAGCCATTAATGTTGTAAACCCTTCCCTTCTATTATCTGCTATTAGTGATGTGATTATCTGAAGACGGTTTTGGTGCCTTACTACATCGATATATCGTACTCGAGTGATTATGCTATTTCCTTGTTTTTCATTTACTGGTTATTGTGGCGTAACATTACCAGACTTTTTATTTCGCCTTTGGACACAATGCTCAGATATGAACTTAGTTAGGCAGATGTGTTATGTCACCAGTTGCTCCTCGATTAACCTCAACAAGTAAATATACACTGTTGAAATCTGATAGATAGGAAGGCTTTCCCTCTACGCTACATTAAGAATAACATCAGTAGTTCGTTGCCGTGTGATTCATACGTCCACTTTGACTGCACTACTGACATGGCACGTGTCAGACCTTATTGGCATTGTGTTGACGTTCACTCTGCTTCTTCTTGATAATATCTAATTAATTGAGAAACTGTAATAGATGATATTTAGACTCACGCGTTATTTACTAATATTAGATGTTATTGGATAAATTCTATTGTATACAGATTAATTGTAACTCTTGATATAAACTTACATTAGTGGCAATTCACTGTAGTTACTCTGTATATTTTATATATAATTTAAACATCTTCTTTATAGCCGTGCGTTTAGATCTGTTTATAGTAACGATGTGTTACCGAAACTACTTAATAAATGAATTACAACGTTAACGGCTGAAGGCGTGTGTTGTTCAAAATGTTCAAATGTTTATTAAGCTTATGGGACTTAACTACGGGGTAATCAGTCCCTAAACTTACAAACTACTTATGAACTAGCTAACACTAAGGACGGCACAAATATCGATGCCCGAGGGGGGATTCGAACCCCCGTCCGTAGTGGGGCTGAAGACCGTGACTGGCGCGTCTATCTCCTCGGCCGGCAGGTGTGTTGGTATATTTTTAAGTACAGAATACGTATTTACATGTAGTTCATATTAAAATTTGTGGAAATAAAGAATTTCCATACCTAGCCCCAGAAAAATTCTAGTGCAAACCTAAAATGATCAGGATAAAATTTAGGCATCTCTTTCATGGAATTTGAAAAAGGCTTCTATGACTACAACTCGACAAATAAATGAAAATCCTCAAAAGTTGATAAGGACGAGAAAGATATTTGCTATTTAGTGAACTCATATGTGAGCCAAACAGCACAGTTTAAGTTTCACAATGAAGTCCCAGACTTGTCAATATCTGTTGAGTTTCCCTAAAAAGTCGTATACTGTCATACTGTCACTTAATATATACTCACAGAGTGTTTTTCAGGAAGCACTTGGTGCTATAAGAAAATACATAAGGGTTAACAGAGGCTATATCAACAACATTCGCCAAGTTGATTTGATGGTAACTGAGACGATCATCAGAGCGTTAAAATAATAATTAAAGCAGTCAAGATCGGGTATGACATTTTGTTTTACTTTATTTTATTGTGATGACCATTGATCATCATCAACACTACAATGTTGCACAAGAGATGGGTCAGCTTCTGACGAGGACATCATCTGATGATGGTCCATGTAGATCGAAATCGGTCATCACAATAAAATAGAATACCATTCGCGATCTTGAGTATTTTATTATTTTATTCAAAATTTGTAGATGGCTGTTATTTCCGTAGGAACAAAGTTCCGTAAAATATTAATTGCAAGTCATAATAACAGAACTCTCACTCTGAATATTAATACCAAAGAGACTCCTTCAAAAATTGAAATTTACTATTCAAACACTCCTTAATATAAGTAGACAAGTTTACATTCCTCGTAACGTGGCTCTTTGATGACTAGAGAATATTCTTGGAGGCAAAATGTCGCACAGAGAAATCAAGTACACTTGAATAAAATTTCAGAACATTCTCAAAAATACAGACCTAACTCTTACGTTAGACTCCGATGGTCCATCTTGTCGGTGCCTACATGCGGTTCTGAAGGATAAACATTAAATGTCACTTCAAAAAGGAAGATAGATGATTCATAATATTTCGTTGAAAGATAGAGTAACTAACATCGAAGTATTGTGAGAAGTGAAAAACAGCTAAAGGTGTTGACAAAATTTAAAAGAAGGAAAATCGGGTTCACGTTAACGTTTTACGGCACACAAAATATTTGTTTCTACAATTAATAACGGAAAGCAAGGTTGAAAGGGAAGGATGAAAAGGTTGAAGAAAAATATCCTGGTTAGAGAATATATTGCAGTGGATACGGCTACATATTGCAGAAAACGTATTACATACTCCGCACCAGCAATTAACAGATAAGCATTAGTAAATGAAGAAGAAGTACACAAAGGGAAAGGGGGGTTCAGGTTTTTTTTTTTTTTTTTTTTTTCAGGCCACCAGTTTTCTTTTTTGGAGGAGTTTGTCATTGAGTATTATGCTGAGTGAGACTGGGGCAAGTTTTAAGTACAAATATCTACAATCGCCAACGCAAAAAATGCTTCAAAAGATGTGTGCAATGTTGCTGCAGTTTTCATTAAGCATTTCTTAACTATTACTAAATGTAACTATGATTAAAGTCTGCGGATGTAAGAGTCAGGCGATATACCCTCAGACATAAAGAAAAATGTAATACTCCCCATTCCAAATAAACAGTCGCAGACAGATTTGTATATTATATAATTAACAGTTTAATAAGTCATTATTGCAAAATTGTAACACGAATTATATACAGAAGGATGGAAAAGCTGGTAGAAGCTGAACTCGGAGAAGATGAGTTTAAATTCAGGAAAAAATGTAGGAACACCGCGGCCGGCTGACTAAAATAAGAGCTCTAGTGGAAGGAAATATTCTTAGACACGAAGGAATCGTAAATTTAGCATTGAAGGAAAGTGTATGGTGGAAAAATTGCAGTGGGACACCGAAAGACGAATACAGTAAACAGATTCGTATGGATGTCTGTTACCGTTCGTGGGTGGACATGAAGTGGTTTGCTCAGGATAGAGTAGGGTGGAGAGCTGCATCAAACCAGTCTCTAAAGACCGTAACAACAACTATTACTTTATAGATGGAGTTATTAGGGCTAGAAACTGATTCAATGGAATATCTCACACACGTCACAACAAACGTCTACAGTAACATGAGTATGACACACACACCACCACTAGAAATAATGCCGACTATAAAATCTTTTGAATCAAAGATCAAGTGAAAGATTTCCATAATTCTTGAAATATGCTGCAGTTAGGCCATGACATAATAAAGGAGTTAAAGAGATTCAATTAAATTTCTCTTCAGTATTTCTTTTGTCTAAATTCTCAAAAATTTTAGGAAAGATAATAGGCTATACAGTCGTCTTCCTAAACGTCTTACCACTAATAAAATATTATCCATGCCACAATTGGGTTTTGGAAAGAGTTCTGATATTGAGAAAGCGGAATACACGTACACGGAAAATGTACTTAAGTATTAGAGAATAAATCACAGACTACTGATATATTTTGTGATCTGTCAAAGGCATTTGACTGTGTAAATAACAATATCCTTTTGAGTAAATTAGAATATTACGGTGTAACTGGGGATACTTAGTACTACATACCAATACATTTATTCTCTAGGGAAATTTGTCATTGAAAACATATTTTCTTTGAAACTAATAGATCTGTTCATGGGATCAATACTAGAAATATGAAAAACTTTCACAAAGGTTTGAAGTCATTTACGTTGGCTCAGAAAGGCGTCCAGTATTCATCAATACACATTTTTTCAATAACATGCCAGCAGCCATAAAAAAATTTAACTCATAATAAAGTTCATTTTGAAAAGAGTCTAAAAGATTATTCGGTGACCATCTCCTCCTACTCCAATGATGAATTTCTTAATGCAAGTGATAGATATATGTATATAATATTCACAAATGTAAATATTGTGTTGTGTATGTCTTCAGTAGTAATTTTGTACAGTAATGTGATCATTGTAAATAAGTGGTGTAAAAATACCCTAACAATTACAATATGCCCCTCGTATATTCAACATTTAGTAAATACTAACGTTTTATGTCATTAAAAAATATAAATATTCTTAAGATAATTGTTTTTCTGAGCAACTCCACATCCACAAGGGCAATTACATTTGGGATCTGTGGAAGGTACATTAACAGAGTTGCTCTCGCTTTTTCAGTATTTAATATGTATTTCATTTTTACATGTTCTACATCCAAGAGAACTTCCTTAATTTTGATCTACTGGAAAAATAAATCTAATCAAATCAAATAAAAAAGTCTAGTGTTGGGGCGTGGACGAGAGACGTAAAGTAAGGTCAGAGGAAGAAGAAAGGGATATATGTAAAATACCCATGCACATTAGGAATAACAAAATCGTTTTCAAGTCTCGGATACTTTAATTGATAGTGAGGAAATAATCAGTGTTAACAGAACTGTTGTTTGTAAATCTATCGGACTCAGCTACGTGGTTATTAGTCCGTAGCTTACGAAGTACTTAAAATAAGTTAAACTAACTAAGGACCACACACACACATCCTTGCCCGAGCGAGGATTCGAACTTCCGACGAGGGAGGCCTCGCGATCCGCAACTTGCGCTCCAGACCGCTCGGCTACTCCCGCGCGGCTTAACAGAACTCTGAGGTATTTCATTTAATATGTTGATGATTAATAGGCTATTGGCACCCTTATTTGCAGGATGACAACAGGTGAGAGCATCAGACAGGAAAAATATATGACTCGTTTTCGTAAGTCCCTCCTGCTTTGTTAGCTAGCTGGTTTGAAACTCAAAGACGATCTCTGAGACTAGAGATAATATTTGTAAGTATTGCTCTAGGAGTGACCATTATTTTGTTCGGTGTGCTTATAAATATCAGAAAACATCGAACTGGTATATTGTGACATTTTCTTTAGTTTTGATCATAAGTGTATCCTAAAGATTTGTTGGGACACTATAATATAGTAATTTACCTGTTTTTCATATTGCGGTGTATAAAGAGCTTTGAAAGCTCTGTTTTTTACTTCTTTATATAGTTTATGCATTACCTTCAGCATGTGGATGCATAATCACGCATCAGCTGCGACGAGCTGTCTGTCATGAGAGCCCATACCCGGGCACAAGAGGGAAGGGCACCCCTTTCCCTAGCTCTGAGGGAAAGGATAAAAAATGTAGTCGGTATAGTTCAGAGTGGTAACACTCTTCGATAAAATGAATCAAAAGTCGTTTTAGAAAACTCGCGGCATTAGAACTGCAACTGTTTTGTATATCTGATCAAAATTGGGCACTTATTCTCCTCCCCCCCTCCCTCCTTGGAAAATGTTAATGGGAGCCCTTTATCTCTGAACATTATACCATTCATAAAATTTACTTCAATATTTGGAAATTTCGTCTTATCTACGAACTTTTTCCCAAGTACATTTCTGTCGTCTATAATTTTTTTTTTTTTTTTTTTTTTTTTTTTTTTTTTTTTTTTTTTTTTTGTCGCGGATGCAGTGGTAGTGATATATTAATTCATGTATAGAAGATAAAAGTAATACCCACTCCCATCTCCCATGAACCACAGACATTGCCTAGGTGAGGTGGCTTGCGTGCCTCAACGAAACAGATAGCCGTATCCTAGGTGCAACCACAGCGGAGGGGTACCTGTGGAGAGGCCAGGCAAACGTGTGGTTTCTGAAGAGGGGCAGTAGTTACAGGGGCAACTCTGGATGATTGACAGAGCTGGCCCTGTAACATCAGCTAGTGTGCCTTTGCCACATAGTTACTGCGAACGGCTGAAAGCAAGGGGAAACTATAGCAGGTACTTTTCCCGAGGACATGCAACTCTACTGTATGAAAATATAATGATGGCATCCTCTCCGGGCGGGGACTACTCAGGAGGATTGGATCATCCAGAAAGACAAAGCGGGCATTCTACGTATCGGAGCGTGGAATGTTCAAATGTTTGTAAATCTATCGGACCAAACTGCGTGGTCATCAGTCCATAGGTTACAAACTACTTAAACCTAGGTAAACTAACCTACGGACAAACACACACACCCTTGCCCCAGGGAGGACTCGAACCTCCACGGCGAGCAACCGTGCGCTCCGCAGCGAGACGCTTTAGACCGCTCGGCTACTCCACCGCGGCAGCGTGGAATGGTAGATCCCTTTATCGGGTAGGGAAGCTAGAAAATTTAAAAAGAGAAATGGAAGGGTTGAAATTATATATAGGGGGATTAGTGAAATTCGGTGGAATGAGGAAGAAGATTTCTGGTTAGTTGTGTACAGGATTATAAATACAAAATCAGTTTGGGGTATTACAGGAGTAGGTCTGACAATGAATAATAAAATAGGAATGCAGGTAAACTACTATGAGCAACACAGTGATAGCGGTATCGTAGTCAAGTTAGATACGTAGCCAATACCGACCACAGTAGTACAGGTTTATATGGCACCTAGCTCTGTCGATGATGAGGTGATCGAAGAAATATATGAGGAGCTAAAGAAATTATTCAGACAATTCAGGAAGAGGAAAACTTTATTGTTATGGGAGACTGGAATTCGGTAGCAGGACAAGAGAGGGAAGGGAAGAGAAGAGACGAGAAGGGAAGGGAAGGGAAGGGAAGGGAAGGGAAGGGAAGGGAAGGGAAGGGAAGGGAAGGGAAGGGAAGGGAAGGGAAGGGAAGGGAAGGGAAGGGAAGGGAAGGGAAGGGAAGGGAAGGGAAGGGAAGGGAAGGGAAGGGAAGGGAAGGGAAGGGAAGGGAAGGGAAGGGAAGGGAAGGGAAGGGAAGGGAAGGGAAGGGAAGGGAAGGGAAGGGAAGGGGAGGGAAGGGAGGGGAAGGGAAGGGAAGATAGTAGATGAATATGGTCTGGGCAAAAGGTATGAAAGAGGAAGCTGCCTGGTAGAATTTTGCACGGAACATAATTTAGTAATAAAACATATCTGGTTTAAGAATCACGAAAGAAGGTTGTATACGTGGAAGAGACCAGGAGATACCGGGAGATACCAGATAGATTTTATAATGGTAAAACATAGATTTCGGAACCAGGTTTTCAACTGTAAGACATACCCAGGGGCAGATATAAACTCTGACCATAACTTATTGGTCATAAATTGTAGGCTGAAACTGAAAAAAACTGCAGAAAGATAGGAAAATAAGGAAATTGGACCTGGATAAACTGAAGGTACCAGAAGTTCTTGAGAATATCAGAGGGAGTTTTAGGCAACAAATCACAGAAACAGGGGGAAATAAAACAGTAGAAGAAGAATAGGTAGCATTGAGAGACGAAATAGTGAAGGCAGCAGAAGACAAAATAGGTAGGAAGGTAAGACCTACAAAAAAATCCTTAGATATCGCAAGACATACTAAATTTAATCGATGAAAGGTGAAAATACAAAAATGCAGTAAATGAAACAGACAAAATGGAGTATAGATGACTCAGAAATCAGATTGACAGGAAGTGCAAAATGGCTAAGCAGGAGTGGCTAGAAGGCAAATGCAAGGATGTAGAAGAATGTATAAATAGGGGAAAAATAGATACAGCCTACAGGAAAATAAAAGAGATATTTAGAGATAAGAAAAACAGCTCTATGAATATCAAGAAGGCAGATGGAAAACCAGTTCTCAGCAAAGAAGAGAAAGCTGAAAGAAGAGATTATATAGAGAGCCTCTACGAAGGAAATGCACGTAGTGGCAATATTGTAGGAAAGGAAGAGAATGTAGATGAACATGCAACAGGAGATACTATACTGAGACGAGAATTTGACACATCACTGAAAGACCTAAGTCCAAACACGGCCCCTACAGTAGATGACACTCACCCAGAGCTACTGAAGTCTCTGGGAGAACCAGCCATGACAAAACAGTATCAACTGGTGTGTAATATGTATGAGACAGGCGAAGAACCCCCAGACTTCAAGACAAAATGTAATAATTACCATTACAAAGAAAGCAGGTGCAGATATGTGTGAAAATTACAGAACCATCAGTTTAATAAGTCATGGTTGCAAATTATTAACACGAATTAATTACAGAAGGATGGAAAAGCTGGTAGAAGGCGACCTCGGTGAAGATCACTTTGGGTTCAGGAGAAGTGTAGGAACACGGTAGGCAATACTCAGTTTACGGCTTATCCTACAAGATAGATTAAGGAAAGGTAAACCTATATTTCTAGCTTTTGTAGATTTTGAGAAGGCTTTTGACAATTTTGACTGGAATAAACTGTTTCAAGTTCTGAAGCCAGCAGGAGTAAAATATAGGGAGCGTAAGTTTATTTAAAACTTGTACAAAAACCACACAGCAGTTGTCAGAATTGAAGGGCAAAAAAAGGATGCAGTGGTTGGGAAGGGAGTGAGACAAGGTTGTAGCCTTTCTCCAATGTTATTCAATTTGTACATTGAACAAGCTATAAAGGAAAGCAAAGAGATATTTTGAGGTGGAATTAAAGTTCAGGGTGAAGAATTAAAAACATTGCGTTTTGCCAAGGACGCAGTAATTCTGTCAGAGACAGCAAAAGACCTGGAAGAGCAATTGAACGGAATGGACAGTGTGATGAAAGGTGCATATAAGACGAACATTAATAAGAGCATAACTAGGGTAATGAAGTGCAGTCTAAGAAAATCAGGTGATGCTGAAGGAATTAGATGAGTTTTGTTACTTGGGCAGTGAAATAACAAATGATGGTCGCAGTACAGAGGATATAAAAGGCAGACTGGCAATGGGTAGAAGAGCGTTCTTGAAAAAGAGAAATTTGTTAACATCGAATATTGATTTAAGCCTAAGGAAGTCCTTTCTGAAGGCATTTGTGTAGAGTGTTGCCTTGTATAGGAGTGCGAACAGGAAGAGGGTAGAGGCTTTTGAAATGTGGTGCTACAGAAGAATGCTGAAGGTTAGGTGGGTGGATCGCGTAAATAATGTGGAGGTACTGAACAGAATTGGGGAGAAATGGCATTTCTGGCATACTTTGACTAAATAAGGGATCGATTGGTAGGACACATTGTTGGACATCTAGGGATCGAGAATTTAGCAATTGAGGGAAGTGTATGGGCCAAAAACCGCAGAGGAAAACCAAGAGATGGATACAGCAAGCAGATTCAGGCAGAAGTAGGTTGCCGTTCTTATGTGGAGTTGAAGAGGCTTGCTCAGCAAAGGGTATTGTGGAGTGCTGCAGCAAACCAGTCTCCGGACTGAAGACCATAACAACAACAATAACAAAAGTAATAAGACAATGAGATTACTACTTCTACTGTAATCGTGAGGTTAAAAAGTTGTTGCTTGGCATAATGTTGCGGCTTTATTTCATAGACTTGAAAGTGTAGTACATAGAACCCGTAAATACATGTATCTCAACGTCTTGAAACACTTGCAGTCATCACGAAAAGTTACCAGATGGGTGCTCCTACAGTTATTCATCATAATAGCGGTCGTATTGTACGTTCCTAAAGTATGGATTAATGAATAGAATATGAAAAAGAACATGAGGATTATTTTATACAAATAGTTGAAGAATAAAACAATTTTAGTTTTATTGGACTGAATTTATTTCTCTAAATGAATAAAAATTTTGGCACATTTTTTCGAATGAGTATAATGGCAAGTAATGTCCAACGGTAGTTTACATTATATGTATGTGTATGAATAAAATGAAACGCACACTGTAACATTAACGAGTACGAAACAGCACAGAAAGTATGTGAAAGGCGAAAAACTTAAAGAGAGTCTTAACACTTGAGAATAAGTGTCAAGCTTCCCACCTGTATCGTTTATCGTACCAGTTTATCATCAACATTATCATGTCTTACTTCTCTAAAACTTTAAATAATGCTATAAACAAACTGAGACTATGTGCGTTAAGTTTAATGGAAGCAGCGGAATGGAATAACTTAAAAGAGTTCTTTCCAGAGCTCACTGCTCTTCGCCACTTGTCACGCGCACAAATCCGTTACGCGTGCTGCAGGATTATTCCGTGTCGACGCGGTGTGACATCGATCACCGGAAGGTCGCTACTGGCGGAACCTGCTAGGCGTGGGGTAGTTGTCGGGTTCCTCTGGGAGGGCGCCGTCAGCCAAGTTCTGCTGGAATTTCGGGTTCCTCGCTTCCTCCTCCTGAAAAGTGAAAACAGCAGTCATAAATATGGGTATACATTTTTCAGACATGAAAAGGAATATTAGTTGCTCCTTTAGGTGTATGATACGAGGTAGAACTGTGAGTTAACATAGATATGCCCCCATCTGAAGAGACTTTCTGATTATAAGACACAGTTAATTTTGACACTAAGCAAAAAGTAGTGCTCTGACATGTCATGTTTGAAACTTGAATATGTATTAGTTATGTTCCACAGTAATGTTTTCTTCCTAGGTTGTTAAGATCCGATTTTCAGCTTTCTACGTCATCATCACATAAAACTAAACATATAATGTACACAACAAAAGAGAGAAATAGAAAGTGTACGCATATTTAATGACATGGCTTTCTAAACGCCTGTAAATCTTATGACTATACATCGCTACCAGAAAACACTAGCAGGAAGTTGTATCCTTGGATTAATTTTCGACAGAATAGAAAATATGATTTACTTCTGTCATTTAACCCACTTTTTAATTGAAGTATATATGGAAAGTTTAACCATCACACTTTTTACCCAAAATAGAGGTAACTTTCAATATTTCAAAATGTCAGTGTATTGCAGTTGTTTACAGCTGATAATAAATGCACATCAGTGATGACAGCATAAAAATACTGAAATATGTGTGAGAAAAATTGAATAAAACATCGTATCTTGCATGAGGTGGAATTCCACATCATTATCAGTTTAGAGACGATATTGTATCAGCATAACAAATCATCCTGTCACAAAGCATCTTTATGATAGCACAGTAACATTCCTGAAACAAACTGGCTTGCACCCACTCGCGAGTCTGTGATCACGTCTACACTGCACCACATCTCGTCGTACAGTAATAGTACCTTCTCCGATTACAGCTATTGAGAACGAATGGACTGTAGTTGCTTGAAAGACGCTCAGCCATCTCAATGAAAGTGTCTCAACGATAACTCACATAATTATAATATTGACTAACAACAGTTAAATTCGATACTGGTGACCAAGACGAGATTAATTTACATACTAGATCCGAACCAACATAATCTATGACTGATAAAGTAAGGAGAACTAAAAAGGCAGACTAACCCAAACAAAGAGAGGACTTGTGGCTATGAGGGAGGAATTTCTAAAAGTAGCGCCGCCTGGTATGGAAGTGAATGAGAAAATGTTAGTAAAACTATCGGTATCAACTGCGTAGTTATTAGTCAGTAGCTCACAAACTACTTAAAGTAAGGTAAACTAACGTAAAGACAACACAAACATCTATTCCCCATGCCGATTCGAACCCTCGAAGGGAACGGCCGCGCGCACCGCAGTACGGCGCCCCAGTGCGCACGGCTAATACGCCACAGCTTTAAGAGAATGATGGTCAGTGGGAAAACTGGAACACATAAGCGTTGAGATCTGTTGCTACTGAATATTGAAAAGTTTGCTACATTGATAAGGTAAGGAATAAGAGATTAACCGTAGAATTAGCAAAGAAGGAAACGTATGGAAAACATTGATAAAGTAGAGGGAAAAGGATGATAGGTGACGTATTCACACATCCTGAAACAGACTCCATGTTACTAGATGGAACTATAAAGGATAAAATATGTAGGGGAACGCAGTCACTGGAATACAGCCAGCAAGTAGATGAAGACAGTCACTGGAATACAGCCAGCAAGTAGATGAAGACGTAGCGAGACTCGAAAATTAATAGGGGTCACTACAGAAGAATACTGAAAACTACCCTCACTGGTAAGATGAGAAATGAAAAGTTTTTGCAGAATAAGCGAAGAAATAATATACGGTAAACAGTGAGAAGCAGAAGGGACTGACAAGGGAAGTACATGGGCTCGGAAAAACATATCTGTATGAACGTTCGGTTACAGGATTTCTACGCACACCTCAATGTGCAGGTGGGTGTTGTTTCTCTGCAAAGCTCTCCAACCATGCTCTAGATAGCACTGTAGATGTAATTGTAGACGTCATACGTAATTCAGATACCTTACCTACAACTTATGTAATAATCATCGCACATATTCTCTAACGAATTGTCATCAAAAGCCGTGATGATAGTTGCAACTTTAACCTTCTTCCCGAAAGACTGTTGGTATTCACTGCCACTGCTTCCATCGCCTCTTTCCGCACTTACCGTAGTACTACCGCTTGCAATGAGTTATTCGTCATTATCATCCCTATTATAATGAGTTTGTATTCTGTACCATATTTCTGTAACATAACAGATACGCGAAAGCATGCAAATGATTCATCTTCTACACTAATACCATCTTCACGAAAAAGGGTTCTTCGTAACTTCATCTCAACTAATCGCAATACATTAGCAGGATTGATTACCAATCGCCACCCCATCTGACGCTTCACCACACAAATAACATCACAAAACGCAACTTCGGAGGCACACTGCACCGTCCCTACTGGCGAACCGACAGGTCAAAGTGCAGTGCGGCAAGGCACACGCAGAGGCCTCTAATGGACGACTGCAGAGTTTTGCAGATGCGGGAGTATCAGTAGTGCAATAAGGGATCTTTACATTACCTATCATACGATTTTGGTGTATATATGATTGTTCGAGCCCAAGAACTTCCCTTGTGAGTGATAAATCTTTTGTTAAGACATTAGGGGATAATCTCTATGGTACTAGAGAGATCTGCAGAGGATAGAAACTGTGCGGGAAGATAGATATTGGAATGCATCCAAAAAATAACTGAGGAGCCGGCCGCGGTGGCCGAGGGAACTGAAGCGCGCCAGTCACGGTCTGCACAGCCACTACGAACGGGGGTTCGAATCCCCCCTGGGGCATGTATATTTGTGCCGTCCTTAGTGTTAGCTAGTTCATAAGTAGTTGATAAGTTTAGGGACTGATGACCCCGTAGTTAAGTCCCTTAAGCTATACAAACAATTGAACATTTTTGAGCTACGTCATATAGTCTGACATAAAAAACTATAAAATGATGAAAGACCATGTAACTCTATTGAAATGATTATAATGTGGTATGAGAGAGGCAGTACCGTTGGTACTTACAGGTGGAATGGTGGCACCATGTTAGTAGTGTGTAGCACCCATTTCTAGAGGTTCTGATTGGTTTCAAACTGCCTTCGAATCCCTCAATCACGCAAGTTTGTCAACTTTTTTCTGTGGATCCCACAAATGTTATTGGTCCAAGGGCTCGTCTCAACGTTATCCCACACGTACTCAGTGATTTGGAGGTTTAGATATCTCGCTACCACGGGAGGTCCTCAACATTCTGCAGGCAGACCTGCTGAGTGCGAGCGCCCCTTATCTTACTGGAACAGTCCCAAGGGTAAGGGCGTGCAGTCTCAGGTAAACTCTCACGAATCGCTATTTTGTCAATATGCGCCCAAGCCCTTCTAGACGTGATCTGAACCCATATCCAATGGCATCTCATATCATGATGATGAGGAATACGTGTGTGTTTCTATCCACAATAGTGGCAGAATGTGCCATCTGATCTTCACCCAGAAAAATTCTTCTCATGAGTTTCGTAGAAGCGGGAGACATCAAGTCCCATAAGCTATACAAAGATTTGAACATTTTGAATAACTGAGCAAGTAGTGACAGAATGAAGTGAAGACGTTGGCACAGTGGAATAACTCGCGGCGGTTCGCATCAAATCAGTCAAGTTACTGATAAACCTGAGAAACAGATCAATAGATATCAAACTACGTGTGTTCAGCAAATTCAGAATCTGGCTGTGAGGTAAGGACTGAGGCACGCACCTGCTGCGCCTTGATGCCGGCGTAGATGAGGTCGAGCGACTTCTGGATCTCCTCGGGCACGGGCGGCGGCGTGGGGATGTGCGAGCCCTCCGCGCGGAAGCCCTGCTCGTCGGCCGTGTAGGTGATGGTGATGAGCGTGCCGTCGGGCGCCGTGTACGAGTACGAGCCGTGCTGCACCAGCGCCTCCGTGTCCTTGTCGCCCACGTTCTTCAGGAAGCCCGTCTCCTCCGCCACGATGTTGTTGCCCGTCTCGTAGCTGGCCAACACACAGCATAAGGGGTTAACGATCTGATGCTACAACTGCTGCCATTAAACATTTAAAGTAGGGTACATTTAGCCACTTAGTAACTTGTACGGCTTTATCTTGGATCAAATATTTAATATGCATACTTCTGCACATAACTCACATTTTATATTACTTAGCACTCCTTATCTATTGTTTTGTTTTATGCTACCATTGCTGTTATTGCAAAGAAGGATGGAGATGGCTTAATTATTTGCTGAAACTGGTAACATACGGAAGAGTTGAAATAGACAGTTGAAGTATTACTTGATTTATTCAGGTATGCACTATATCGATATTGTAGATACTTCAACAACTGGAAATTTAAAATTCAAAGAACTATATCAGTTTGTGGTTAAAACTCTGTTTGAGTGCATATATATCAACTGTTACACAGTTATCATGAGTGTATTAGACTACATAGATTAATGTGTGTACAAGCAGTAAATGATATGGAATTCTGAAACTGAAGTCATACAGAATATATCACGCGCAGAATTCAACATGCATGCATGCAGTGCAGTGATAGGGACTGTGTAGCAATTGAAATTTATATACATCTCTTTAAAAAAGAATTTCGACGTGTGAATTCTGTTGCTGACTGAATACCATGTGAAGTATAAAATAAACGATCGCTAGGCAATAACGATAGTTAATGATTCTAATTTCACCAAAGCAATAAATTTATTATTACCTGACATCTCATTCAAACTTTACTTAGGATGTGATCGTAATTTGAAAATTATGAATCTCTTATGAGATCTCTATTTGCCAGAAATCACTTATATACTTTGATTTTACATTTATGTCTGGTTTCGACTCGCTATCAAATCTTAATGAGGCATGGTAAGACATGTTTCATAACACTGACACTATAGTGGCAAGATATAAATGGTATGCACATCACAGGTCAAATATGCCTCAACGTCAAGTTCTTGAATACCTTGTGCTTTCCTGTTCTACATGTCCGGGTAGTCTCTCATCACAGCAACAACAGCAGATGGCATACTGCCTGGACATGTGGAACCGGAAAACACAGGGTATTGAAGAACTTGACGTTGAGGCATGTTTGACCTGTGATGTGTATACCATTTATAGATTGCCTCTATAGTGTCAGTCATCTGAAACATGACTTACCGTGCCTCAACAACTAAGATTTTTTAACGAATCGAAACTAGTCGTCAACGTAAAATCAGTGTATATATCAGTGTATGGCAAATAGCCCCGGTGGAGTTGCCGAGCGGTCTAAAGCGTCTCGCTGCGGAGCGCGCGGTTCCTCGCTGTGGACGTTCGAGTCCTCCCTGGGGCATGGGTGTGTGTGTTTGTCCTTAGGTTAGTTTACCTAGGTTTAAGTAGTTTTTAAGCTACGGACTGATGACCACGCAGTTTGGTCCGATAGATTTACAAACAAAAATTATATGGCAAATAAAGATCTCATTAGAGAGATAAAAAAAGGAAGAACGACGATCTGAAACGTAAGAATTACACAGGAATAGCACTACTTAATGTAAATTATAAAACTGAGGATAGCCTGCATTTGAGACGTCTTGAAACAGTTTCAATTTCAAATGAAGTTAATTTCCCTAGTACAGATCAGCAAAGTTTGAAGATATAAAACAAATTAGATAAAAAGGCAAATTGTTACTTTAATTTCAAGCAATTTGGTCCCTTAGGATTATACACATTTCAACGTTTGATTTGAACTAATGGTTACTGATCAGACGTTCGCCGCAAGTGGAAAGGGGCGAAGCATTCGCGTCCCTCCGTAAAGACCCAATCCTACACCCGCCGATGTTCTCATATCGTGCTGGAACGTTAGTGGCAACACTGTGATTTTGGCCCAATTTAGGTTACTGTAGCAACGCTAAAAGTGGGCCTTAGCGATCGCCTTTTGACAACTGGAAACTTAATTTGCAAATATCACCTTAACCGTTGATGTGAGACGATTATTGAATATACGTATTTGTAGAAGACAAAATTCTCAACGTCTTTGCTCTGTTATGTTATTTCCATAACTTGTAACGTTTCAGAGACATTTGCCAAGATAACGGCGATTTGACACTGTCACTTGATTTTACGTAAACCAGTACAGGCAAAGAAAAGCCCGCTGGGTTAGCGGTATGATCTAACGCATCCCTTTCCGAAGCGGAAAGGCGTTCTGGTCCCTGTTAGAATCCGCCCGGCGGATTAACGTAGGGGGTCAGAATGCCGGCAAGCCCTGCTGTGGTTTTTGTGCAGTGTTCTACATCAATGTAAATACCGGGGTGAAACCAAAGAGCCGCCTCAGATACAAGATTCGCAAAGATTCGGTAACACTTTGCACTATAAGCAGACATTTGAGGTACACATTTCTTCCCGGAGGGCATTGATTGGGTGGTAATAGCAAGGACATCCGTCCACCCCATAACAATTAACTCGCCAAATCCGAATTAACAAAGCTGACCCTACATGTGCAAGAACATGGCCAAACAGAAAGAGAAAGAGAGTGCAGGCAAAGAAAATAAACTTGTAAAACCACCACGGCATTGCAAGTGATATTATTTTATCGCAAAACGATAAAGATAATATGGGGGAAATATTAAAATAATGGTTACAAAAAGTTTACGGTTGTCAAACTAAACCCGAAATATCAAATAATTTAGGCCGGTAAGATACTTTATTTGGATATCGGAAAGTCATCTGGCATCATTATCATCATCATTAGAGACTGATTATGCCCTTCAGCGTTCAGTATGGAGCATAGTAGCTCTTACTATTAGTTCAAAATCATTCTGCACCGAATCTAAGTACTTTCTTCTTGGACTACGTCGACTCTTATTACCCTCCGCTGCCGAGCTCATGCGTCTCTTAGCTAACCTTGCTTCTCCCATGCGTGTAACATGAGCCCACCATCTCAGTCTGTTCGCGATAACTGCTTCGTCTATGGTTTTCATTCCTACTTTTTCTTTGATTTCCTCATTATGGACACCCTGCTGCTATTGTTCCCATCTATTAGTACCAGCAATCATTCTTGCTTCTTTCATATCTGTAACCTCTACCTTATGAATAAGGTAACCTGAATCCACCCGACTTTCACTCCCATACAACAAAGTTGGTCGAAAGACAGACTGGTGCACTGCTAACTTACTCTTGGTACTAACTTGCTTCTTCCAGAAGAGAGTAGATCTAAGCTGAACACTCATTGCATTAGCTTTGCTGCACCTCGATTACAGTTCTTTCACTATGTTGCCATCCTGTGAGAAAATACATCCCAGGTACTTGAAACTGTCTATCTGTTCTAACTTTGTTGCTCCTATTTGGCACTCAATCTGTTTAAATCTCTTTCCCACAGACGTTACTTTCACTTTCGTTTTGGAGATGCTGATCTTCATACCATAATCCTTGCACCTCTGATCAAGCTCTGAAATATTATTTGGAACCTTTGAATCGAATCCGCCATTACAACTAAGTCATCCGCATATTCGAGACTGCTTATTCTTTTGTACCTATTTTAATCCCGCCCTGCCAGTCTACTGTTTTTAACATTTGATCCATGAATAGTATAAACAACAGTGGTGACAGGTTACAGTCTTGTCTTACCCCTGAAACTACCCTGAACCATGAGCTTAATTTGCCTTCTACTCTAACTGCTGTCTAACTGTCTACGTAAAGACATTTAATTACCTACAGAAGTTGTGGTTCATGGTGTGGGTTTCTGCAGTCATGTCCTAGTTCATGAACCACGGGCAACGTATGAGTACGAGTAAGTGGTCCTGACAGTTAGGGATACCAGTTACTTTGGAATAAGATTGGGCATCTCGGATATATTCTGAGTCGTGGCCACCTTTGTGCTCAGACGGCAAAGACTACCAAATCCCCCGGTTAGTCCCTCAACCGTTAGGGGTAAATCCTAGTGGACCCTGGGCAAATAAGAGTAGCAACCTGCTTCCCAGGTACTTGAATATCATGCTGGCAACAATCAGAGCAAAATGCCTTGGACCTTTGGAGGTGATCGAGTCCCACCTCTAATTGACAGTTTTCTGGCGACCCAGTTAAATCGCACGAAGCACTAGTTGGTGGCGACTCATAGTTTCCTAACCACTGATGTAGACCAGCCTCGTGTGTCCCAGCCTCGTCGCCGCTTTTGTGTCTCGTCCGCCGGTTGTCGTAGGTGTTGGTGGTCGAGTATAAAGAGACCGACACAGGAATAAAGGATGTACGCGTGTGCAGGTACGAAGGTGACCAGCCAGTGGGCAGCTGAAACTAGAACACTAGGCTAAATTAGAGCAAGATACATATATATTTCGTGGAGTCTTGGTAATACTTAACTCTTACATAGATATTGTCTGCAGAATGCTGATACATATTTTAGATAGAGGCCTGCCTACTGATGATTCGCCGGCCGCGGTGGCCGAGGGGACTGAGGTGCTCCAGTCACGGTCTGCTCGGCCACTACGGTCGGGGGTTCGAATCCCCCCTCGGGCATGGATATTTGTGCCGTCCTTAGTATTAGCTAGTTCATAAGTAGTTTGTAAGTTTAGGGACTGATGACCCCGTAGTTAAGTCCCTTAAGCTCTAAAAACATTTAAACATTTAAACTGATGATTCCTAGTGCCTATCCGATAGCCAAGTCTTAACTGGCGCCTATCTGATTCCCAAGTGTTAACTGGTTCGTATCTCAGTCCCAAGTGAACGATTCAGCACTCGTGACCACGAGCGGAGTTTCAGCAGAGGGCGCTGGTGGCTGACGTCGTAAGAACGCCGCGCCGTGCGTGCATGGCGGCGCGCGGCGTAAGTACGTGGCGCGCACTTCATACTTGTGCGATACCACAGTGTCAGTAATTTTTTGAGCAAATACTGCGTTAGATATCGCCTTTGTACTGCACGAGTGTGCTCTGGAGGCTACAGCCAGTCTGCGATGCTTACAGCGTAACGAAACCTGTTGGCGACCCGCCGCCAGCCGTCGTTCGCGACGTACGACCCCAGTGCTCTCGTTTCTCGATCGGCACTGAGCGAGCTCGTTATTCTCCGCAACGCGGCCGAGACCTTTGGCGAGGCCCGGCCGCGACATTCGCCTTGGAGGCGAGGAAACCGGGGCCGGAATTATGGCTGACGTTCGCGACGCTCGCGGGTATCTGGTGCAGCTTCTAGCCCCCCACTGTGTACCGACAGCCGACTGTACCCTAGCAGACGAGGTCGCTCTCGCCGCTGCCTCTCGCGCGTGGCATCTGGGTCGCACCATTTCCCGGGTCAGCCGGTGCTCGTCCCATGTGACGCAACCGGGGCCGCGGAGAGAGAAACCCGGCTGTGGGCGTCGCGGCGTTGCGCAACAAGTGGCGCGCATCTCCTGCCCGTGTGTCTCCCTCCCTCTCCAACACTCTCACTCTCCGTCTCTCTCTCTCTCTTTCTGTCTGCGGGACGAGTCGAAGAGCCCGATTTACGACGCTGCTGCCGCAAAGGTCGCCTCGCAGGTTGTTGCGTCACGCTGCGAGCTGCGCCGTTATCTGTGTTGGGGGAGCACGCCAGGTTGCGGAGAAGCGGCGACCTTTCGCTCTGCAATATCCTACGCCGTTTAGTATGCCTGTACTGCTGCTCATGCGAATAGCAAATACGCTGCGCTGAGCGTAACAGCAACTGGTCTCGGCAATTCTGGCGAAGCGTCGCGGTGTAACGACTATTACTTCGCGTTAATCGAACTCCGTTGCTGATTCCTGACCCCATTTGGATATTCTGTTACAAGTATTTCTCCAGAACCGTTTGTACTCAGAAAAGTGCAAACACGGAAGACTAATATATGTTGTCGTTGTGGTCTTCAGTCTGAAGACTGGTTTGATGCAGCTCTTCACGCTACCCTGTCCTGTGCAAGTTCAAATGTTTCAAATGTTTGTATAGCTTATGGGACTTAACTACGGTGTCATCAGTTCCTAAACTTACAACTACTTATGAACTAGCTAATCCTAAGGACGGCAGAAATATCCATGCCCGAGGGGGGATTCGAACCCCCGACCGTAGTGGCCGTGCAGACCGTGACTGGAGCGCCTCAGTCCCCTCGGCCACCGAGGCCGGTCCTGTGCAAGTCTCTTCATCTGAGAATACGTTCGGCAGCCTACATACTTTTGAATATGCTTACTGTATTCGTCCCTCGGTCTCCCTCTACGATTTCTACCCCACATGCTTCCTTCTAATGCCAAGTTGACGATTCCTTGATGACTCAGAATGTGTCCAAACAATCTATCCCTTCTCTTAGTCGGGATATGCCAGAAACTCCTTTTCTCCCCGATTCGGTTGAGCACCTCCTCATTAGTTATGTGATCAACCTATTTACTTTCATCATTCGTCTGTAGCACCACATTTCAAAAGCTTCTATCACCTTTTTATGTGAACTCCTTATCGTCCAAGTTTCACTCCCATACAATGCTACACTCCAGACAAATGGTTTCAGAAAGGACTTCCTAACATTTAAATTAATATTGGGTATTAACAAGTTTCGCTTCTTTAGAAACGCTTTCCTTCCCAAAGCCATTCTGCATTTTATATCTTCTTTACTTCGGCCATCAGAAGTTATCTTGCTACCAAAATAACAAGATTAATGTACTACTTTTATTTTCTCATTACTTAATCTAATTCCTTCAGTATCGCCTGGTTTTCTAACACTGCATTCCATTACCTTCGTTTTACTCTTGTTAATGTTCATTTTATATCTTCCTTTCAAGACACTGTCAATCCCATTCAGTTGCTCTTCCAGAACTTTGGCGGTCTCTGACAGAATTACTATGTCATCAGCAAACCGCAATGTTTTTATTTCTTCTCCCTGCACTTCAATCCCATTCAATTGCTCTTCCAGAACTTTTGCGGTCTCTGACAGAATTACTATGTCATCAGCAAACCGCAATGTTTTTATTTCTTGTTTTGTATAGGTTGAATATAACTATTCGCTCACTATATTTTACCCCTGCTATCTTCAGAATTTGGAAGAGTGTATTCCAGTCGACTAATATATGTACCAATAAAAATGAGTGACTAAGAATTTAGCTATGCGCAAAACTCGGGAAATGCTGCATAAATGCAGCAATTTTTCGTCTCCAGATATTGCTTGAAGTCCGAGGAAGGTTCTCATAAATTGCAAAAATAGGACACAAAAATCGTTTTACTTTTACCTACTCAGGTTTCTGCGCTTGTGTTTACTACCGGACACCTTTTCCCCGCTTCACAGATTCTATTTCGTGTTCTATCGGGCACCTCGATGATTATTGGCAGAACACAGAAAAGATGCAACGGAAGTACTGAAGGAGAAACTGCATACACTACGTTTGTCCGTCCTTATTTTAGAGTATTGCTGCCCAGGGTGGAATCCTTATCAAGTGGGTTTGCCGCAGGACATCTAAAAAGTCCAAAGAACGGCAGCTCGTTTTATATTATCACTATACAGGGGAGACAGCGTCATGGAAATGATACATGATCTCGGATGGGAATTATTACAACAACGGCGTTTATCGCTGCGTGGGTTACTTACGATACTCTAGTCTCCTCCAACATTCTCCTCCGAATGTGAAAATATATTGTTTACTCTCACTTATATAGGTAGAAGTGTCATCAGAATAAAAATACGAGAAATCCGAGCTCGAACGGAGAGATTCAGGTGTTCTTTCGTCCCGCTCGCTATTCGAGAATGGAATGTGAGGTAAATAGTAAAAAGGTGGTTCGATGAACCCTCTGCCAGCCACGTAAATGTGATTTGCAGTGTATTCCATGTAGATGTAGATTTAGATTTGCAACTAAACCCGGCACGTGGCGCTGAAAAATCGAAAACGCTAGTTCTGTATGGGAACAGCCATTGCGGAATATATTTGTATTTTGTTGTGTGCCATGTAGCTCCGCAAAAATATTTTGCACACTTGCTTCAAGGTCTGGAGATAACATGAATGTAGTGTAACTGGTAGATAAAGTTATAAAGTCTATGAAAACACTACTCTTTGTACTCTCTCTCTCTCTCTCTCTCTCTCTCTCTCTCTCTCTCTCTCTCTCTCTCTCTCTCTCTCTTTTTTTCAACTTTATAATTAGCCGCAATGTCACGTGTTGCGTTGTGCGTTGGGTAAGATCAGGTGAACTAGTATTCCAATCATCGACTTAAGTTCACCCATGCTCCTCGAACCAAACCACTGAAACATGAAGGGTAAAAATTGGTCCAGAGTCATATCCATATGGCTCAAAGATATTATGATCTGTTCTAATGCTACCACGAGGAATCGCAGTTGGAAGGGTGCCATAGCGTAATACCGCCGCATTCTTCGTCTTTGATGCGGGGAATATTCTGAGCAGCCATCCGCTCGGATGCTGCCATATCCGGACAGAACAATCGAGTTGGTGGAACAAGAAACCTGATTCATTCGACCGAATGAAGCGTTCCAACTTGTTCATGATCCAGTCTAGATATTCACGTGCCTATTGCTATGGAAACTGAAGATTTCGTTTGGTCAACTATTAAGGTTTGTTGTTTTCAACAATGTACTGTAAAAGGTCTTGTGCGAAATTGTTGCTGCCTCAACAGATCGTCGCGTACAGTTCTTTCCAAGCTTCGGTCTTTCAGTTTTAGTGACCAGGCGCTCACACCCTACAGCTTACCAAATGGTTAATGCTTTCAATGCCATGTGTTGCCATATTTCCTGTTGGCTCCTGTCTCGTGTTCGTCGGCCGACATTTCTTTGATGTATTTTCTGACGTTTCGTCAGCATGAGTGGTACAAAATTCACGCTCCATTGCTGGTGGTAGAATCTCCTATTATACGTAAGTGGAGAGCAACGTCCGTGGGTTACCCCGTTGTTATTAACGCATAATCTCCCTTTGCTACCAGCAATGGTCGTTGGCTGCAATACGGAAACGCAACATCAGTTTACCTTGTGGCTTCCATCATTCTTGCTGAAAACATTGCCGTTTTTGTGTATCGCAATAGCTTCTCCAACCAGGCGAGTATGGTAGCTCTCCTACTCAGCAAGTGGTCGTTCCCAAACAGAGAGTGCGCCACTACTGCCGATTTCTCCACCTTTCCCCTCTTTCAGTGCCGTTTAAGTGGCAAGGGTGACATCACTGTTGTAATGACCACGAAATAGCCCTCGGTTGTTAGCGTGCAAGTTGTGTATACTCTTCTCTACCGTTAACGCATGTCGAGCATGTATTGGGTCTCTAATGGCTTCAATATGCACCGGACGCTAAATACAATCTTCCCCCGTTTTTTCCGTTCCACTTACTTTTCGTACGTCACGTGCCTACATCGCTACCTGGCGGAATTCGTTCAGATGATGGCATCGGTATTTCAACTCATCTCTGTAGGACTATATGCATACTAACCGCTATTCTCATTTATTACATTGAGACTTTCATCCACTGAACTCTTGATACGTTCTTGGCAGTGTGAATCACGGAATATTGGATTCAGTTACAAATTCCTAAATGGAATTTCTCATTCCTGAAGCTCCAACTACTATGACCATGTGGGAAATGTTGTCCATGAACCACCAGAGTAATGTATCGCCATTGAATACCTTGGGTATTCGATTCTAAATGTTCAAATGTTTGTAAATCTATCGGAAGAAACTGCGTGGTCATCAGTCCGTAGCTTACAAACTACTTAAACCAAGATAACCTAACCTAAGGACAACACACACACACACACACACACACACACACACACACACACACACACACACTCATGCCACAGGTAGGACTCGAACCTTCGACGGCGAACAACCGCGCGCTCCGCAGCGAGGTGCCTTAGACCGCTCGGCTACTCTACCGCGGCTATCCGATACTACGCCCACCTCTATCAATGTTTAACGTCGTATAATGCCGTTTGTCACCTCGATGTAACATAACGGGAAATATGAGAAATTATTTACCAAATAATTTTTAGGACTCCGGAAAAGGAGCATTACTTGTAATGTAGAACCCTCTAATGGATTTATGAGGGTAAGTCGAAAATTATCTACAATGTAGCTATCACTTTTCTTACATTAATATAAGGAGAAGCATTGAATTAAAATTTCTGATATGCCGGGATTCGAACCTCCTGTTTTCTAGATAGGCGCTTCAGACCGTTCAGGTAAAAAAGCGTTATGGACAAAGCGACTACTAGGAATAATACCTCTCCTTATATTAAATAATTTTGGTATAATGAGACAATGTTTGTCTCAAGAAACTCAGTTATCGTTGATATTTATATCACCTCTGCCTGAGGAACAAGGCAGGATTAATCCCACTCACGTTCATTTCTGGGGAGCGATTCCAATATATGAGAGCCTTGGCAATTTATACATATTTCATAGGGGACACTGAGGCAGAATTAAAGTATGTGGTGCAGAAGGAAGACGTGCTTGAAGACAATCTGTGTAGTCATTTTGCCCATAATGCAGTTTTAGCTGAGCGATCTGAAGCGCCTGCCTAAATATCATGAGGTTCCGGGTTCGAATACAGGCCAAAAGACAAATTTTAATTCAATGCCTCTCCTTATATTAAATATCTTTGATGTAATGAGACACTGTTAGTCTCAATGAAATGACTTACTGTTTCCTTACATTGCTCATACTGAATTATGTCCTAGTTTATTTTACTATTATAATGTTAAGATCATCCTATGAAATTCTGATCTCACTCCATGTGTGTTTCTTTTGTGGCACATAACTGATGACCGCTCCATTAGACATTTGTACCAAAGAGGAACAACGAGCCGGTGTATCACGGGCCAAAATCCATCAAAGACAGATGGCACAATGAGGATATTGTGCCTTGCCACAGCGGTGTGTCTATTAATGGAGAGAGAAATTAATAACAAAAGATAAATGAATAAATACAATTTTTTTTAAATCTGTCACACAAATGTCACGCATGTGGAAAGAGCCGGAAAACCATCGACGGCCGCAAATGATGACAACACTGAGGTTGTACGTGACATGGCTCTTTTAGCAAGACGAGTGAGTAATGATGTGAAGTGGTACATCTTCTGAAACGTAGTCATGGTTCTGCTTACGAAAACATCCACAAGCTAAAGTCTACAATTCGAAGCAAACGCTGAAGTTTACTGTCGAAAGGTGTTGTATTGTTGCACGAGAATGCCCATCCACGTACAGCCGCCCTCACTGCTGAAACGCTCCGGGAGCTGAAGTCTGCAGTAGTGATTCATCCGAAGTACAATCCTGATCATGCCCCTTATGATTAGTGTGGTGCACTCAGAGACGGGCCGTTGATTCACCTCAGGCCGAGAGGTGGCGTGGCTCGCTGCCCAGCCGAAAAACCTTAATTTCTGAGAGAATCAGAAAGCTTGTGCTACGACGGACTGTGTGTGTCGAAAAGCAAGGGGAAAATTGAAGTTAATGTAAGTGTCGTATTTGTACTACAATAAAAGTTGTAGCTACATTGCGGATGATTATAGACTTACCCTTTTATAAACCTTTCCAGAGCGTCCAAGAGGTTAGATCGCAGCTCACTCTTTTCATTGCTCCGTTGCGCCGATTCTGGTCTATAACCTGTCTACACCGAGGTAACCAAATCGGAATGTTCTGGTGTTGGTTTCCCTGGTAACAGCGAGCACGTCCGTCTACCGCAGCCACAGTGAAGAGTGCGTGGCGAGGATGGGAGAGGGGGGTGGGGGCGGGGTTCGCCACGTGGCGGACGACCTCCACGCCCAGCCAGATCTGTTACAGCGGGTGACGCCGCTTTCTCCGGCGTGTCTGGTTTGAGAGCGGCCCGACGGACAGAGGTGGCGGACAAAGACACCGGCCGTCCATTGTTCCGCCAGCGGAGGAGGGACCTCCTGTACAATGCAGTGACAGAGACGAAGCGTCTGAACGCACCGCTGGCGCAACAGACTACAGTAGCCCCACGATCATTAACCAAAGGCTTGACAAAACTCCAGCGTCTGGCAACTATTTATTCACAGCCGAGACAAGAGCATCACATGTTTGCACCTGTCCTTCATGGTAATCACCAGCGTTGTGTAGAACCCGTCGCCAGCGATGGGGAAGGTTATCAGAGACTGTTCTGTTGATGGTGCGAATGGAGCGGTCTACTGCCTGTCGAATTTCTCGAATAGTTCTGAAGCGAATGCTACGAAGTGGTTCCTTCGTCTTCGGAATCAAATCAAATTCTTGAGAGTATGGAGGATGGTACAGTACTTCCCAGTCCCATCGACCGAACAGAGCAGCCACAGCTTGCGCTCTTTGCGTCCGCGCGTTGTCGTGCACAGTGATGGGTGGGTTGCGCAGAAAGTGTTGCCGCTTCTTTTGCAAAGCTTGTCGCAGGTGATGCTGAAAAACGAACAGTAACTCTGCGCAGTGACGGTCTGCCGCGGAGGAGCGTAATGCATTAAGATAATACTGTCACAGTCGTACACGACCCTCACCATAACTTTCACAATTCTGAGGCTTTGACGCAACCTCGACTTTCGCGGAGATCCGTAATAACCCCATTCGTTGGATTGGTGTTTCAGTTTTGGCTCGTACAATATGCCCCATATCTCTCCCAGTATTATGATACGGCCTAAGAAAGACCCTCCTTCGCGTTCATACCGCTCCAAACGCGTCCGAGCAGCGTCATAGCGCATCCGTTTTTTTCTTTTTCGTCAAAACATGCAGAAAACATTCAATTCCATTCAATGTTGATCCAAACCCGTTGATTCTGTTTCGAAAACATAGTTCGGACGTTACGTTAGATCCATCGCTCACAAGTGACTGTGTTTCCCTCGATTGTGGGCATGCCGGTGAAGTGGGATGGGCAAGTCCATTTGCTCGGAAGTAAGGCAGGCATGTCAAAAACGAGTGCTATCAGCGACAATTGTAGATTCCATTGCATAGTGTCCCCACAGCAGTGTTTCCACTATTTAGGTTGCTAACCTTGTATGTTGTTCAGTACCTTAAGTAATCAACTTCCTCTTAAATTTTATCTCAATATTCACCACACCAAGTATTTATTACATGATCGGTTAAAAAATATATTACGATAAAATAAATAATTTAATTTTCAAACTTTCTGTCAGTCACGTTGGTCTATTATGATAGCAATTTTGAGAAGTTTAATGAAATTACCTAATACGAAATACAAGGAAAATGTGAGTCTTTTATTTACAAATACGAGGAAGGATTGCATTTGTGGACTGCTATTTTCAAAAGTAAAATACGGAAAGAGTAAAAATAGAAGAAAATTCTTAGAACAAAACCTTGCGAACTGCAGTCTCTTCCACCAAACTTATAAAAAAAATCACTAAATTTCTGTTATTTGTAGTTACTTACATCTAAAATTTTTAACGATATCTCGTGTATGAAATTAATTCAATCTATCTATTTTAGAATAAAGATTGATAAATCTTGAAATTCTAAATCACAAGTGTCAATTTACCTCAAAATATAATTGCTCCTCTCCTACAAAAGCCATCGTAGAATGCTATAATGGATTGCGAGTTCAGGCATCCTGCTTCGAGAATAATTAAGTGAATCTATCAATTTAATCTTCGTTCTCTTTTCTTGTTTCTTTTTCGAGTATATTAGAAGAAAGCTACACTCCATACAAATGCCTTCAGAAAGGACTTCCATAGGCTTAAATAAATTTTCGATGTTAACAAATTTATCGTTTTCAAGAATTCTTTTCTACCCATTGCCATTCTACATTTTATGTCCTCGGTGGATTCTTAAAATATTTCTCTGAAATATACTGCACTCTATTACCCATGTTTTGCTCTTGTTAATGTTCATTTTATACGCACCTGTCAACACAGGGATCATTCTGTTTAATTGCTCTTACGGGACCTTTTCTGTCTCTGTAAGAATTACAATCTCATCGGCAAAACGCAATGTTTTTATTTTTTCATCCTGAACATTATTTCCTTCTCCAAATTTCTCCTTGCTTTCCTTTACAGCTTGCTCAAATGTACAAATTTAATAACAATGTAGAAAAGCTACAACCCTGTCTTACTCCTTTTCCAACCTCTGCATCTGTTTCATGCCCTTCAACTCAGATAACTGTTGCGTGACTTTTATACAAGTTGTAAATAACCTTACGTTCATTATATTTTATTTCGGCTTATTTCAGAATTTGAAACAGTGTATTCCAATCAACATTGAAAAGCTTTCTCCAAATCAACAAAAGCTAGAATTATATGTTTTTCTTTCCTTAATCTAACTTCTAAGATATGCCTTCCGTGTTACTACATTTCTTGTGAATCCAAATTGATCTTCCCTGAGGTCGGCTTCTACCGGATTCTCCCTCCTTCTGTAAATAATTCGTGTTAAAATTTAGCAACCATGGCTTACTAAACTAATGGTTCTATAATTTTGACACCTGTCTGCACCTACTTTCTTTGGAAGGGTGATTATTATATTTTTCTTCAAGTCCGATGGTATTTCCCCTGTCTCATACATCTTACTCATTAGATGAAATAGTTTTTTCATGGTTGGCTCTGCCAGAAAGTTCAGTCGTTCTGAGAGAATGTCGCCCACTCCAGGTTTTTAAATTCTTCTCTCAGTATAGTATCTTCTATTTCTTCTTCATCTACTTCGTCTTTCCTTCCCACAATATATTCTATAAGTTCATTTCCTCTGTAGAGCCCCTCTTTATATCCTTTCCACCTATCAGCTTTCCCTTCTTTGCTGAGAACTGCTTTCCCATCCGAGTGTTTGTTTAACTAAGCAAAAATGGCGTTGGGGAGACCGTAGTCACGACATCTGGACGGACTACTCAAACACACCTCTCATCAGATACAAGTTCTCAATGTTTCCCTACCCACTAGTAAACGAACTCATGGTTCCTTCAAACATATTCCCGGTAAGAGTAAGGAGTAAGGGCCAAGATATCCCTCCACACGGAAGAAAGATTCAATGTCCGTCATCGGATAATTATATAATTTACAATATTTTGGTTTCCAGAATTTCTGATTGTGCATAATAAAGGTTTAAGCATCAGCTAACAGTCCTTCAGACTGTGGGACAGGAGGGCAGGCCTTTGCCAGCCAGCCAGCTGCTACTGTACCTGGTCTTGTAGCTGCCGTCGGCGCTCTGCTCCTTGTCGAAGCGCACGATGGGTATGGGCGTGGTGTAGCGCTCGTCCCTGGGACGGGGGTCCGGCTGCGGCTGGCCGATGGCCCTGGGCGACGGCTGCGGCGGCGAGAAGGGCTGCGGCTGCGACACGTCGTCCTCAGGGTACTGCGGCTGCGGCTGCCCCCGCAGGGGACCGCGCTGCGCCACGACGCATGACGTCACCACAGCCAGAACCACCTGCCAACAGAAGGACCCCAGTCACATTCACTCTTGAAGTTTACAAATCTCGCGAAAATCGGAAGGATCGGGTTCGAGACCCGGTCATGCACACATTGTCATATGTTACGGGTAGTGTTGTCATTGTTGTGGTCTTCAGTCCGCAGACTGGTTTGATGAAGCTTTCTACGCTACCCTGTCCAGTGCAAGCCTCTTCATCTGTGAATACTTACGGCAACCTACATCCTTTGTAATGTACTTACCGTATTCGTCCCTCGGTCTCCCTCTACGATTCTTACCCTCACACACTTCCTTCTAATGCTAAGTTGACGATTCCTTGATGTCTCTGAAAATTTCCCACCAACCTGTCCCTTATCTTACAGATCGTGGATCATATTTCGAAGAGCA
This sequence comes from Locusta migratoria, assembly GCA_026315105.1. Taxonomy (NCBI): domain Eukaryota; kingdom Metazoa; phylum Arthropoda; class Insecta; order Orthoptera; family Acrididae; genus Locusta; species Locusta migratoria. Next base: position 172,257,380 of record CM048751.1, read on the forward strand.
GCAGGTGTCAGAAACTTTTGTTTAAATGTCTGTAAATCTACCGGACCATACTGCGTGGTCGTCAGTCCGTAGCTTACAAACTACTTAGGCCTAGGTAAACTAACCTACGGACAAACACACACACCCTTGCCCCAGGGAGGACTCGCACCCCCACGGCGAGCAACCGTGCTCTCCGCAGCGAGGCGCCTTAGACCGCTCGGCTACTCCACCGCGGCAGAAAATTTTGTAATTTGTGAATACGTATATGTGAAATGTAAGACACCAGCATGGTAAGTCGCACGGGTTAAGGCGCCGCTTTCGGGTACAATTCGAACCTGCCCGGCGAGTTAACAACGAGAATGGGACTGCCGACCACTATCTACGTGGTTTTAGGCGGTTTTCCGCATACCAATAGGTGAGTATCGGACTAACACCCAAGTTACGCCTTGGTTACATGACGCCGGTTCCAACTCACACAGCGGATCAAGTGTGATGTGATTTTCAGGTGGTTTTTTTAAATCGTACTACGCAATTACACGGCTACTACCGAACTTCCTCACAGTTACATGAGTCACAAACATTGACAAAACTTACGCACTCTCTCATATTTGTAGCACTATACAGAAGTATAGAGAACAGTCAATGAAACTGGTACAGCCACTTAACACCGTGTAGGGTCTCCGAAAGCACGCCAAAGTGCAGAAACAGGACGTGGCATGGACTCGATTAATGTCTAAAGTAGTTCTGCAGGAAATTGGCACCACTCATCCTGTAGGGATGTCCAGAAATCAGTAGGAGATCTATTCTGAAGAGCTCGTTGCATGAAATCCTAGATATCTCATGTCTGGGCAGTTTGGTGACCATCGGGGGTGCTTAAACTCTGGAAAGTGTTCCTGGCGCCACTCTGTAGCAATTCTGCACGTGTGGGGCCTTGCATAGTTCTGCTGGAATGGACATGAATAGATGCAGGTGATCAACCACGATACGTACCTATTTGTCACCTGTCAGAGCCGTATCTATACGATCCAAGGGTCCCATATCACTCTAGACGCTCACGCCCGCACCACTACATAATTTCCGCCAGCTTGAAAAGTCTCTTCTTGACATACAGAGTCAATTTATTCAGGAGATTGACTTCCATACGATCGATACAACTTGCAACAAAACTTATCAGACAAGGCAACATGTTTCCAGTCACCAAGAGTCAAATAATAATAACAATTTCGTGTGGCTCATTGGCCCGGTGCAAGTCTTTCAATTGGACAACCCTTCGGCGACTTGCGTGTCCCTAGCCTACCCCATTTATCCAACTGGAAAAAGGGCACATATAGCTTTACGTGGAATCCGAACCACATATAGTTTCTGGCGACTCCTCACGACGTTGTGAGGTGAAGGATGGTTTGAAGCGCAAACTGGAAAAATCCGAGGTCCGACCGGGATTTCAAACCCACGAAACTTCGGTTTCCGATCTAGCGTTTACCCCAAGACCACCAGGCCCGACGCCAAGGGTCAACTGCCGGAGAAGGCGTGAATCTTTGTGTCTTGCCAACAGTAAGGGTATGCGAGTGGGTGTACGCCTCATAGAGCTCTGTAGATGATGTTTCGTTGTATGGCATCGCTACCTCAGAGATGCTGCGGTCCACGTCTCATGCACCGACTGTACCGCGTTCAAACTCACTTAAATCGTGATAATCTGCCACGGTAGCAGGAATAAGCGATCTAATGCCTACGCCAGATAGCCGACCGTAGCGCCATCGTATCTACTGAAGGCTTGCGTGTGTGCGCGCGCGCGCGCGCGCGCGCGCGCGTGTGTGTGTGTGTGTGTGTGTGTGTGTGTCGCAACTTATATTTACCCCCACATTAACTGTTTCGTGGCGCTGAAGAATATTTGTGCCAAATGTGGGTGGAAATCAGTCCAGTATTCGAAGAGTACTGGTGCGTCTGCGTAAATATATTTGTGGGAAAGATTTGAGAGGAATATGTTAATGTTTGGGGCCGAATATTCTTGGCACACAAAGTACGTAACGACGTTTGGCTTTAAAACACTCACTCCACATATTGATGATTGAGATCTTACTTGGACTGTCGTATAATTGACAACTATTATTATTTGTAAAGTGGTGAAATGTCACCTCATCGGACAACTACTGTACAATGTGTGTGTTACAAGGTACACTGCAACCACGTAAGTTTCTATACTAACGTCAAAATTTCGATCTATGAGGTCCTCAATTCAAGTTCCATATTGTGTACAGTATCATTCATAGAGTACGCTTGGCACCTATTGAGGGAACGTTATGTATTGCAAATAGCAATGTCTGTTGGATTAGAAGTCGATTGTACCTGACGAGGTGTAACACAGAATTCCTGTCTCCATCAGTTAGGATCTTCCTACTGCCATTGTTGTGATATCATGTTACTTACGTGGTACATCATTCTTTTTAAAAACTATGGACTGTCCACATGATACGCCAATTCAGTCTCTTCGTGAACATGGCATTTGCAATCATTTTACGGCTTGTCTCATTTTCTTATAGACCCATTTGAGGTGATCTCATACTCAAGGTACGCGGATGGGAAGCTCTGGTGACCCTAAGGGGGAAAAGAGGTAACGGGTCTGACGGTGGATCTGTGTTATCAACAGTCTGATCGAAGTGGTCCTCTAGATTCTCGCTTGGGCTAAAATCAGATGAGGTTGGTGAAGTCCGGTATACACATGCTGGTGCTCTTCGAACCAAGGACGTACACTGCGAGCTGTGTTTGTCATTGCATTACCCTGATGATAGATGACATGGAGCGGAGGGAAAACAAATTGCATATAGTCCTCAAAGATAGATGAAGACTTGTGTTGGTCTATTGCCATTTAATGTGTCAGATAATGCCACGGAAACCATAAACATAAGCCTAGACCCTTCGAAGAAGTTTCACAACGTACACAACGAAGACCATCTATGCGATGCAACATAAAACTTGATTCATTTCAAAAGGCCACCTGCTGTCAGTCTGTAGTCATCGAGCTGTGTTACTGTTGTGTAAATTCCAGCCTTCGATGAGAAAGAACAGCAGTCAGCATGGATGTATGAACCTGGCCCATACACAAGAACATTGGCTTAACATTCGTGTGCCACGTGGGAATGGCCGTGCGGCTTAAGGCGCCTTGCGACGGATTGCGAAGACTCTCCCCGACGGAGGTTCGAGGCCGCCTTCGGTCATGGGTGTTTGTGTTGTTCTTAGCAAACTTACATAGCATCATTTCAGTATGCACGGTGCAATATAATCATTGCAGCTCGCAAACAGTTTATTAATCCAGCCGTTTCTTAAATGCTTCCACCTTTGTCCTGAGACTCAATGATAATTTCGCTTTGTGCTCAGATACATCACTCCATGTCAGCATTCCGTCAACGACTGAATCGTTTTCCGCTTCACATGTGTGTATACAATTCACTGCTAGTGAAACCGCCTACCGTCTGTAGGAGGTTATTGCACTTTGTCGTCACGAATAGGTGGTGGTCATATTGTAACCGGGCCATTTAGTAGCGGCGAGGTCTGAAACTCGCCGAGGGAAGGGCACGAGAGGACAGCGCTATAGTGACACAACGACGACCGCCACTAGAGACAATAGTCAACAATGAAATTAAGCCATGAGAAGAAGAGCAAAGGGGGTTTAGTGCGTTCTGTGACAGCGGTTGGCGTGCGGGAAAGGGGCATTCCTCTACAAAAGGGTAAGTGTACGGAGAATATTGTATGCCGTCAATGAAATTCGTGGTGTGGCGCAAACGTTTCAGGGGGAAGCGGATGTTACTCGCTGGCGACGTACGGTTACGAACGCCATGGTGTAGCGCTGATGCCACCGACCAGCAAGTGGACGTCCTCGTTAGTCACGTTCGGCAGCATATGGCAACATAAACTGCCCTTAAATTTTTAAAGTTTTATAGTGTGCCTCAGGTCAATACTGAATTAGATTTCAGATATGCCTGACAATGGGCGTGAGACCCAAAATTGCAGTAGTGTTTAGTGACTTCTGTCTTGCAGTGTCCGGTAATAATATTTTTACAATGGTAGCAAAATTGTTAACTGTGATAATGATAAAAAGTACTTGTGTATGTCCCTTAAAATTATACTGGCGCAAAGGTCACTTTCACCATTGGAATTACAGTGCAGAGTGGACGGTAACAGGTAAGAGAGCTCTTTTCTGACATCACGTAGGTGCATATCCGTGTCCTTCTAGTGGCAGAGTTGGGACCTGAACATATTGATATGCAATCTTCTTTCACAAGCAATAACATTACAATACATTTATCGGTTTTCACTTTACTCCGTCTGGGTGGTTTCTCTTTCAATACAACTTCACGTGCTGTCTGTAATAATAGATTCTCCATAATAGTACGTTTTGCGTGGTGCCTTGACGGGTTACGATTTGCGTACTCGTGGAAGATGTCCAGCAATATATGATTCATTTTAAGGGCAATTCTTGATCTTACAAACTAAAGTAGTATGGAATATGAACTATGTAAAAAAGTATAGCAAATATTAATCGAGGTGTGATTCACGGCATAACGCGATGGAATTGGGGCAATGGTTCCTTCACTGGCAGCGATGTCAATCTATGCTTGCACATACCTGTTTCCCACAGGATTCCAACATCTCTGGCTTAGTAGAAAGTTCTCACGAGTAATAAGTAATTAGCGCACCTTCGTCTCTTGCAAACCGTGTGTGAAACTGAACGATTATGACAAAGGTATGCGCGCGAGAATTATCGCAAGGTGTAAAGCGCCATGCCATGGATTAGCCGACCTTTACCAGGTACTGGTTCGAGTTCTCCTTCGAGCATGTATGTCTGTGTGTTTTGTTCTTAGCATACGTCATTTTAAGATTGTTTAACTAGCTTTTAAGCGAAAGAAGTGTTGACCTCAGCAATTTGGCCCTTTAGATACACAAACATTTGAACTTTTTATATGTCACCGTTAGTGTTTTAATAACGTAAGTACACTCCTGGCCATTAAAATTGTAACACAACGAAGATGAAAGGAAGAAGATGCTGTGATACGTAAATGATTAGCTTCTCAGAGCATTCACACAAGTTTGGCGCCGATGACGACACCTACAACGTGCTGACATGAGGAAAGTTTCTAACCGATTTCTCATACACAAACAGCAGTTGACCAGCGTTGCCTGGGGAAACGTTGTCGTGATACCTCGTCTAAGGAGCAGAAATGCGTAGTTTCCGACTTTCATAAAGGTCAGATGATACCCTATCGTGATTGCGGTTTATCGTATCGCGATTCTGTTGCTCGCGTTGGTAGCGATCCGATAACTGTTATCAGAATATGAAATCGGTGGGTTCAGGGGGGAAATACGGAACGCCATGCTGGATCCCAACAGCTTCGTATTACTAGCAGTCCAGATGACAGGCATCTTATCCGCATGGGTGTAACGGATCGTGTAGCTGCAGACACGTCTCGATCCACTAGTCAACAGATGGGGACTTTTGCAAGACAACGACCATCTGCACGAACAATTTGACGAAGTTTGCAGCAGCATGGACTATCAGCTCGGAGACCATGGCTGCGGTTGCCCTTGACGCTGCATCACAGACAGGAACGCCTGCGATGGTGTACGCAACGACGAACCTGCGTGCACGAATGGCAAAACGTCATTTTTTAGGATAAATCCAGGTTCTGTTTAAAGCATCATGATGGTCTCATATGTGTTTGGTGACGTCGCGGTGAACGCACATTGGAAGCGTGTATTCGTCATCGCCATACTGGCGTATCACCCATCGTGATGGTATGGGGTGCCATTGGTGACACGTCTCGGTCACCTCTTGTTCGCATCGACGGCTCTTTGAACCGTGGCCGATACATTTCAGATGTGTTAAGACCTGTGGCACTATCCTCAATTCGATCGCTGCGAAACTCTACATTTCAGCAGGATAATGCCCGACCGTATGTTGCAGGTCCTGTATGGACCTTTCTGGATACGGAAAATGTTCGACTGCTGCCCTGACCAGCACATTCTCCAGATCTCTTACCAACTGAAAACGTCTTGTGAATGATGGCCGAGCAACTGGCTCGTCACAATATGCCAGCCACTACTCTTGATGAAATGTGGTACCGAGTTGAAGCTGCATTGGCATCTGTATCTGTACACGACCTTCAAGCTCTGAGTCAATGCCAGGCGTCTGAAGGCCGTTATTACGGCCAGAGGTAGTTGTTTTGGGTACTGATTCTCAGGATCTATGCACCCAAGTTGCATGAAAATGTAATCACATTTCGCCGGCCGCGGTGGCCGAGGGGACTAAGGCGCTCCAGTCACGGTCTTCACGGCCACTACGGTCGGGGGTTCGAATCCCCCCTCGGGCATGGATATTTGTGCCGTCCTAGTTCGTAAGTAGTTCATAAGTAGTTTGTAAGTTTAGGGACTGATAACCCCGTAGTTAAGTCCCATAGACTATACAAACATTTGAACATTTGAATCACATTTCAGTCCTAATATAATGTATTTGTCCAATGAATACCCGTTTATCATCTGCGTATCATCTTGATGTAGCAATTTTAATGGTCAGTAGTATAATAATGAGTGATGTTCCATAACAAATAGTGCAACCACGTCAATTTCGATACTCACGGTTTGCCATCGGTAATACAACACTGGAGATATTCACAGCCAAATTTACGAGGGTTGGAACTTAAATAGTCGCAACCCTGCTGTGGAGGCACTATGGAATGGAAATCACTTTTGACGGTTATAGTCCTCATTCTTGAAATACCTGCCTTACCTCCGCGAAATTGGACTCGACCGTCCCATGACACCTGCGTGCACACAATCGAGGGAAACAAAGTCACTTGTGAGCGAGCGGTCTAATGCATTACGTTCCTCCAATGCAGACCGTCAGTTCACAGTATTACTGTTCGTTTTTGGAGCATCACCTGCGATCAGCTTTGCGAAAGAAACGGTAACATATTCTTCACAACTCACCAATCATTTTGCACGACAATGCGCTGGCGCATACAGCGCAAGCTGTGGCTGCTCTGTTCGGTCGTTGAGACTCGGAAGTACTGTACCATCCACCATACTCCTCGCACTTAAGTCCTTGTGACTTTGATTTGATTCGGAAGATGAATGAACCACTTCGTGGCATTCACTTCAGAACTGTTCCAGAGATTCGATGGGCAGTAGAACCCTCATTTCGCACCATCAACAAAACAGGCTCTGCTGACGGTATACTACGCCTTCCACACCGCTCGCAATGTTTTCTACACAACGCTGGTGACTACTTTAGAGGACAATAAGAGGTGCAGACATGTGGTATCGCCGGCCGCGGTGGCCGAGGTGACTTAGGCGCTCCAGTCACGGTCAGCACGGCCACTACGGTCAGGGGTTCGAATCCCCCCTCGGGCATGGATATTTGTGCCGTCCTAGTTCGTAAGTAGTTCATAAGTAGTTTGTAAGTTTAGGGACTGATGACCCCGTAGTTAAGTCCCATAAGCTTTACAAACATTTGAACATTTTGAACATGTGGTATCAGTTGTGAATGAATAGTTGCCACTATTTAAGTTGTAACCCTCGTAGTTGACAGAGGACAAGTTGTACAAAGTTCAAATTGCATAATCTGGTGTATGAGTGGGTGATGTATCTCGCGCCATAGGTACAAGGAGTTGCCATTCAGGAATTCTTTTCTTTTTAAATACGCAAAGACTTTTGATACTACTTGGTAAGTCTTTTGTGGCAGCATAATTCACCCCATTGTGTGCCAAAGTTTTCAGTTAACCTTCTATTGTGAATCTGCTTAATGACACAGCGGTATCGAGGTATGGAAGAGAAACTGGCCAGGTTACCGAAAGAGGGTGAAGCCTCAGGCCTAAAGATAAATGGTTTCAAAACCAAAACTCGACCATCACGATTAGGCTAGCTATTAATGGAGAGGATGTATAACAGATACATCTCATTATGTCGGAAGTATGGTCACGACCACAGGATGTGCCGAGGAGGACGTCTGTAGCCGCATCCGCAAAGAAAATGGTGCGTCTGTACAGTTGTACCCCGTTTTGAGAAGTAGGAATGTCTCAAAGAAAACCAAACTCTTCTTCTTCAATAGTAATGTGAAGGCAGTTCTTATATATATTCGCGAAACTTGGAAAGTGACTAACCACTTTAAAAACCAGCTCTCAGTTTTTATTAACCGTTGTCTCCGGCGTATTTTAAACGTGAGATGGTCAAATATAATGACAAATGAAGATTTTTCGAGGGAGACAAATCAGCAACCAATCACTATACAAATCAAGGAAATAAAATGGAAATGGATTGGGCACACTTTGAGGAAGTCCTGATGGAGCTGTTGCAAAGGTGTCGTTGGACTGGAACCCTCAAAGAGTTAGACAAGATACCGTATCAGGTGGGGAAATTTCGTTTCGGCCCTGTGTTCGAGAGGGAACGGCGGGAACTCAGTCAATTAAACATAGAGAATATCACCGTTTCTCCTAGTGTTGTAGCTATAAACACTGATATTACTTTTGGATAAGTGTCTGCAGGATGATATTGGGTAGGCTCCAGCTATTATTCTGATTACGTGCTTTTGTTCAATGAATATTTTATTCTTAATGTTGAATTGCCCCAGAATTGCTCATATGAAAGTAGTGATTGAAAGTAGGCGTAATAAGCTAATTTATTGAGATGTATATCACCAAATGCTGCAGTGACCCTGATAGCATAAGTAGCTGAACTCAAACGTTTCAGCAGATTTTTCAGACATCTTAGTCACCCATTTTACTACATTGCTCGCTTGGCCTCCTTGTTCTTTTGATCACTCATCTATCGAAAACGATATGATTACGTAACGACTGACCTGGGATTCTTCTTCTGCTGCACCAGATCAACTTTGGCAATATGTGGAAACGGCATGGACTTCAGTACCCCAAAACTACACCAAGAGCCTTTTCGCTTACATGCCGCGCGGTAGCACCTGCTCAGGAGGCATGGCGGAAAGACTCAGTTATTATTTCATTAACCTTCGCACTTTACATGGTGTGCCTTTCAAATCTTGCGATCTTTGTACATCCGATATCTAACGTACTTCTTGCTCTTCCTTTTGGATGGCCAACGGTGAACGAGAACGGCAATGGTGGTTTCATCCTGAGAGGAAGCAACGACCTAAGTCGTAATTTCAATGGGGGTAGTAAATGTAAACATCATCAAAGGGCTGAAACCATACTTTCCTATGAAATAACTGCGTTCCTTTGAGTGTCCCGCTTCCGAAAAGAGTCAGAGACACATATACCTGTACTACTACACGGATTTCATTGAGTAATTACGGCTACCAATAATTAGCTCGTATCATCAGTGATAGTGAAAGCTGCGTATAATAGTTACCTAAAATGAGTGTGGAATTAATAACGAGAAAATGTTTTAACTGCCACTGAGAAAGATCACTGGGTTACACACATAAACATACATAACTCTCCTACCCCTCTAATCGTAGAGGTTGACTGATTATTAATAGAGCCTCATCGGTAAGTTGTTTCGGATCGGGCACGACTCGTCTGCGCTGCCCAGTTCATTGACCAAGAGCCGGTTCGCAAGGCGGAGGAGCAACCAGCCACTTTCTCCTGCAGATTCTCTGGTGCTTCTCGGGACGTAAACAACTCGCCTGCGCGTGGAGAACCCTTTCGGCTGCTCATATTAGCGCCTACGTGCGTTCCATTTCAGTCGGTGAGCGGCAATGTGTTTAGATGTAGCCGCTCTTAAATGTCAGGCGAATGGAAAGTGGTTGATGCACATTTTACATGTTTAATACCGTAGCTGTAATTATACGTGATTCTCACATCTAATGAAAGTAGGACAGAGAAGGGAAGGCATCTTATCCCGATAAATCCACAGGCTCTGTTCGTAATTTTAAGTGTGCTGGAAATTCAATGCCAGTGCATTGGTTTTTGTACTAATTTCATCGTTCAAAAGGTTTCTATAGCAGATTGTAGCTGTGTGCCTGTTACGGAATAGAAACCGTGAGTTTGTCATGTCATAGTCAACGCTGATGTTAAATGAGTTACGAGTGCTTCTTATTGAGACTGACTAGTCGTTTTACAGATGTTCTCGTTTTCGGTTTTAAGGAACTTCTTTGTGTCACAATCGAAGGAATGCCAGAATTTGTCTTTTGGATTCGAGGACATAATGCTCCTCTCCTACCCGTTCATCGAAGTCTCCTGCTGCGAAATCGTCGGTAAATCGACAATACTATTACTAAAGGTCAGTCCGTCAACAGACCGCGATTCGTTTGAACACCATAGTGGTTTACTAGAAATCGTACTTTTAAGAGGTGGTATGACATTGTATTTCTCCGATTTTTCAACTGAATTACCTTGCAAGCTATAGAGAGACCTACAATTTAACGTAGATGTGGAACCAGAGAGCAGCTCAGCATATTTCACATCAACAATGTTGTCAGAGGCGAAAGAGGTGATACGTAACGCACGAAAATCCCACGGTTGTCTGCGGATGGAAATCATGACCTTTCGATTTGTAGTCTGACACTTTCTCGCTGAGCAACCAAACCACTCTTATGTGAACACAAAAAAAACCTTCGAGTTTAGATTGTGGGCAGAGTTGGAAATTTGTGCCAGTTGGGATTAGAACCTGGGTCTCCTAGTATTAGGCACTCTCTCTGACCACTGAACCATTAAGACACAGTGATCACCACGACGTCATGTACTACTCTTTCACGCCTCGCGTCAGACGTAAATTCTCGACGTATCCCACGCTACTAACGTTGTGTCGCAGACCACTTTCACCCAATTCTAGGGGTTATGGTCGATTCCCGTAAGAATTCGGGCCTTGAGTATATCCGCAAAGAAGATGAGATCAATTGCCGTCTTCGCCTCAATCACAGGCATTTAGTGTGGACTCAACACCAGTCATGGCTGAATGGGACAGGGAGCTGAGCTGAAGGACGTCCAATTATCTTTTTACGGGCGACAGTAGACGAGCAAAAGGTGATGTTCAGATACTTCTCGGACACTGTTGATTAAATAATTTGTAAACAAATATTTAATATTCTTAAGATACAGGATAAATTACAATTTTATCTATATATTTAATAAGAGGATGTGAACGAAGAACTGATTATAAACAGTCCCAGGTCGGTGTTAGAGAGTAACATCGCTGTGAATGAAGGACTGAGTAGAGTAACATACCATACCAAATAGGGGGAAACCGGTTAATAAGCAGAGGGGAATACTCCGTACTTTCGATAGGCATTGGACGAGCTTTAGTTAGTGTTTATGCGTAAAAATTACAACTAAACGTCAATTTATAGCGACATGTGCAGAATTTCTTTTACCACTTCTGTACCAAATGTATAATACTTCAAAGTATCTAGTAGCTCCTCAGTGAGTTCTACATCTTCATTTTACCAGGAGGTATATAGAAAGATTAGCTCGAGTAGTAGTTGAAGGTGGAATGGTATACAGTAATTATATCAGAGGCTATTGAGAAGGATGGACGATAAACAGCCGTTAAACTATATATAGCACGGAGGATTCAGGCTGTAAGGAATGCCAGATAGGAAGGAGGCCTAGGTTTCAAATCAGGTGGAAGCGGGAGTGCGGCAAATCAGTACAATGTTGAAATGTAGCATACGTGGTTCTTTGATTTGAAATACTGAAGGCAATTAATTGAAAATTAAATCTTTCAAATTTCACTTGTGTGTCACGGAAGCCAGTACTGAAGAAATATATTTTTTTCCTTACATGACCCCATTGCGACAGGGAATTCGAAAAATGACTGACGATTCAATTGTTGATGCATATATAGTGTTAATAACTGAGGGCACCAAATGTTGAAAATAAGTTACACAGAATTTCTATAATTTTTTCCTTGAGTGTTATGGCTATCAGTTTCGAAACATGCACAGTGTAGCCTTTAGGCACGCTGGGAAAATTATCGATACCCCATAGGAAGCGTACCTTCTTAATCTATCAGCTTATATATTAAGACAAAGCAATGTTCACAGATACCATACCGGGGGAGGGGGGAGAAGCCGAGGGATACTGTCGTCCATTGATTGGATACAGTTGCGGCACGAATTCACATGAATGGTGGATGAGTGTGACGGTCAATCTGTGGAATGTCTATTAGTGTTCGTAAAGGAATCGAGGACCCATGCAAGCTGAACTGTAAATAGCTCACTGCTCCAAACTTCATGAAGGATGGTTTGCAAATACTGTGGAAACGCACAACAAATGGGAAACCTTGATAGATATATGGGTGTCACAATTTGTTTAATGACTGTTTTCGAAATAAAACAGCAATAGCAAATTAGTGAAATGTAACTATACCTATCTTCCCAACTAGATGTGCATAGAGGTCGTTATTGGGGAACTGAAGGATGGATTGAATCGGTTGAGAGAGGTTGATAATTGGATACGTCAGGGAATTAGTATTGATGAAATGAAGGGTGGACTAGGAATGTCAAAAGATGTTTATAGTTGGATGCAACAGGGAACAGTTATTAAAAATTTAAGGATATGTTGGGAATGGGGAGAGATGATCTGATGGGATACGGAAATTTTATTCGGAGAAATGATGGGTGAACTGGGATTGTGGCGAATTGTTGATGGTTGGTGAGAGACAACAATAACTGCGGAGATGAATTGTGAATTGTGAATAAGGAGAGAGGGTGATAGTTTGATGTGACAGGGAAGAATTATAGGGGAAATAGAGAGTGCTTGGTAATGTAGAGAAAGGTTGATAGTTATAAGCAATTGTGAACAATTATTGGAAAAATGAATGGTTGATTGAAAAATGGGGAAATATCGTTGGTTGTATTGAACCAAGAACAATTAATGGAAAAATAAATAATGGGATGAGGATGTGGATTGGCGAAATATTGAAGAGATATTGATGGTTGGATATGATGCAAAACAATCATTTCAGAACTGGTGGTGAATATGAACAGAGGTTGATAGTTTGATGTGACAAAGAAGGGTTATTGGAGAAATGGAATGTGTTTGTTAATATGACGAACGGTTGATTGTTGGATGGAATGAGGAATAATAATCGGGAAAATGAAAGATGGGTTGACAAACTAGAGAGATATTATTTGAATGAAACTCCGAATAATTATTGGGAGAATGAAGAGTAGGATGAGAATGTGGAGAGAGGTTTGATGCAACTGGGAATAATTACTGGAGAAATAAGTGTAAATTTGGAATGTGGAGAGAGTTTTACAGTTGGATGTGATGGGGAATAATTATTGGAGAAATGAAGGGTGGGTTGGAAGTGTGAATTGATGTTGATGGTTGTGTATGACACAGCAAAATTATTGGAGAAATGAGGGATGAATTGAGAAAGTGTAGAGAGGATGGGGAAAAAATGCAGAAGTGAAGGGTGAACTGGAAATATTGAGAGATTTTGATAGTTGGCTGTGATGAAGTCAATATTTCGATAAATGAAAGGTGATTTGGAAATATTGAAAGAGGTTGATAGTGGTATGCGATGGGGAACAGTTATTCTAAGAATGAAAGATGGGTTGAGATTATGGAGATATGATGATTTGATTCGACAGGGAATAATTATTGGAAGAATGAAGAGTAGGATGAGATGTGGAGATTGGTTTGATGCAACTGGGAATAATTATTTGAGAAATAAGTGAAAAATTAGGAATGTGGAGAGAGTTTTACAGTTGGATGTGACGGGGAATAATTATTGGAGAAATGAAGGGTGGGTTGGAATTGTGGATTGATGTTGATGGTTGTATATGACAGGGAAAGTAATTGAAGACATGAGGGATGAATTGGGAATGTGTAGAAAGGATATTTGCACGTGATGGTAAAAAATTGCAGAAGTGAAGAGATTTTGATAGTAGGCTGTGATGAAGACAATATTTGGATAAATGAGTGGTGATTTGGAAATATTGGAAGAGGTTGATAGTCGTATGCGATGTGGAAGATGGGGTGAGTTATAGAGATACGATGATTAGATTCGACAGGGAATAATTATTGGAAGAAAGAAGTGTGGGATGGGAAAGAGGAGAAAGTTTCGATGCGATGGAGAACAAGTATTGGAGAAATGGGGGGATAAATTAGGAATGTGGTGGGTAGTTGGATGTGATGGGGAAAAATTATTAAAGAAGTTAAGGATGGAATGGGAAAATGAACAGATGTTGAGAGGTGGATGTGTCAGGGAACAGTAGTGGAAAAATAGTGGATATGGGATGTGGAGAAAGGTAAATAGTTGGATGTGATTGAGAATGGTATTGGAGAAATGAAGGGTGGATTGAAAATGAGGAGATATGATGACTGGATACGAAGGGAGACAATCTGTTTGAGAAATGAAGGTTAGATTGGGACTGTCGAGAGGAGTTGATGTCTGGGAGTGACAGGGAGAAGTTAGGGCGTAACGGTGCTGGCGCTTACCAAGAACCTCATGCTGACGCGGCTGTTGAGCGGGTTTCGTGCAGAGCAGGCAGAAAATGGTGGCGGGCACTACGGAGCTGCGGCAGGCGGCTCGGCTATATATACCGCGCGCTCGCGCTGACCCTGTTCTGGCGCCCCTCTCTCCGGCCTTTCTCCTTCTCTGTCTCGCCTGTGCCCCTCCCGCACGCATCTCTCTCTCTCTCTCTCTGGTGGCTGCCCTAGCGAGAGCTCCTCACTACGAGACGGTGGCGAATTTGCCTCCTCCCCCCACTCATTCATTTCAGACGCGTTTCGAGTTTTTCCGATTGTCACTCGGCGTCGCAGAAGGTTGCCGGCCGCTTTTACTCGGAGAACGCCGAGTTACGCGTCTGCTGCGGTCGTCATCCACTGTGCGGTGCATCTTGCACGGTAGCGCTGACTTCCTGGAAACAGTCAAGGGCGTCATGCTCTGTGCTCGGCTCAATGGACGGCGACGTGGGATCATTATGCGGAACGTGAAAGATAGCGGCTGTAGTGACGTCTTCCGTACCGTTAAAATTGATGCAAATTGTATTCATAAGTAATGTATAAGATAGCAAAGGCTAACGTATCCGCTAGGACAAACGTTTTTAACCGGCCGATGGGACTGCGGCGCTTCAGTCACGGTCTGAACGGCCATTACGGTCGGGGGTTCGAATCCCCCCTCGGGCATGGATAATTGTGCCGTCCTTAGTATTAGCTAGTTCATAAGCAGTTTGTACGTTTAGGGACTGATGACCCCGTAGTTAAGTCCCATAAGCTATACAAACATTTGACAAACGTTTTTACGCTCCTAGCATTCCTACAGTACGTGGATAAATTTATTCGTTTTCAGTCTCACAGCCACAGCTCATTTGTACAACACCACACCAGTTTATTTCAAATGCGTGTCGTTTCCAAATCTGTACCCCCAACTCGAAATTTCATGCCATAACTCTTTCTGAGTGTATACAAACGTACGGTTGCCATTTTAATACACCGTCAATAACATACACACACTCCTTATGAGTTTAAAATGACGTTACTGCCTTATTAGCGAACTTTCATAAACATAGAAATATATTTATCGACACTGCGCAACCACGGTTGATTATAAACAGATGAGCGCGAATTATTATGGTTTTTTTATGATTATCATCCGAAGTTCATCACAAATATAAATATATAACGGGTAAATTTACACTTCATCTTAAATGCTATCGTAACTACAGGTAACGCTGCAGTGAAACAACTCAAAGTGTGAAGGACTCCACAAATCACTGTAGCGGTCCTTATGAGTAGTATTGAGGCAAGTTGCCTGTATAACCGAGCATAATAGCGAAAGTGTTGCTGGTGCATGACGAATTGACCTCTCGATTCTGACCCATGTTCCACAGGATTCTAATTGGACGATCCGTGGCCAAATTATTCACTGCAATTATCCAGAACGTTCTCTAAACATCTGAATACGGCATAGTGCCATCCAAACAGCAGCAACGAGACACAGATATTAGGTTTCTTGCCCCCTAAATGTTGACTGAAATTTCTCAATAAAATAGGAAGAGCGCGTCGTCGGGAAACTCTTTATATATAGAAACAGTCTAGATCGCAAGATTGGTCGTTTATTACCGACTAGTTTCAGCTCACTGTTGGGCCATCATCAGGGGGTTTCTCCAAGAAAGTTTGAAGCGGTAAGGAGATGCAGGCCCTCATTTGCGTCTTGCCCAATATTGGGCTGAAACTATTTGGTAATAAACAACCAATATTGCGCCTTAGACTGTTTTTATATATAAAATTATCATACGGGTCCCGTCATTCCAAAAAAACAATATGTTTTCAAAAGTAGGCGATGAAAACTCTTTAGTGTAGCCTAGTATAGGCGTGAATTACCACTGAACTTTTTGAATTGTGGTGGTAGCTTATTAAAAAGGAATGCGGCAAAATGCTGCACGTCTGTCTGCACACGGCGCAAGAAGGTGTCATCCAAATGCAGAGTCGATTTGTTTCTAGTATTAACGAAATGAAAGCTGCTATCTCTTGGGTATAACGAAATATTATTAACAACAAACTACATTAAAAATATATGTATTGAGATGCCATTGTCAGAATTTCCGGGATACTAAACATGGGTCCACAAGAGGTTAGCGAGATTACCCCACATATTTCTCGAACCGCCCGTTTCTGCCCAATAAATATCCTTTTTGAAACAGAGGAGTTACCCCAAAACGTAACGCCATACGTCATAACCGAATGGTAATGCACAAATTAATATGTTTCGTGTTGAACTATCACTTATTTCAATACTGTTCTAATCGTTAACAAGGCAGTATTTAGTTGTTGAACATGATCCCGAACATGGGCTTCTCACGCAACTTACTATCCATCTAAACGCCTAGAAATCTGAATAGTTCACTCTCGCTTATCATTTACTCATCTGTGAAATTAAGATATTAGTTTTTGTTGAATTGTATGTTATAAAATATTAAATCTGAGTCTTTCTGTATTTTAGCATCAGTTTACTATCTACGAGTCATTAACTTAATTATTTAACTTCACTATTTGGTACTGCATCAATTTTACGAACAACATCCTTCACTGACTAGTTGGTGTGATCAGATAACAGAAATATCCTAGAATTAGGTGTTGTACTATACTGGTCAAAGCAATTATGGGATCAGTTGAAATATCTAGATTCTGAAGTACTGTCATCGATAGAAGGAACTAAAATGATTTGACGCCTTTCTGTCGGCTCTACGCAGAGGGTACTACAACATTACGGCCACCGAGATTCTGGGAATAACAGAACGTTGCTGCAGAGGGGATTGGTATTGAGTTGTGTTTACTTCACCAAACGAATTACACCAGCATTTGGATTCAGATAGTGTAATGAACAGGTTGTGTAATGCAACAAAAACTCGAAGCTATGAGATGGAAGGATGGAAACGGGACGGACACAAACGGAGAAGGTTGCAGCTATTGGAGTGTTCCAAAGTGTTATTTCCAGTATCTAGAAGCGCTTTCAGACAACAGGAACCGATAAAAGAAGGCAAGGCTAAGGTCTTCCACGCGTAACATCAACAAGAGGCGACCCTATATCCGGTTAACAGTCTGCGATACAGGTGGCTGAATGTAAGTCATTTGCAACGCACACTCAATGCAGCAACAAGACGCGCAATATCAAAACCAACAATCTGAGATCGCCTTCGGAAATTTGACCTCTAAAAACGGAAGCCCATTGAAACTACGACACCACTTGGCCAGTAGACGAACATCAGGATTGGCGTCGTAACGGACAGCGCCAGGGTCTGTTCGCAGAGGAGTCAAGAATTTGTGTTCAGCTGGCCAATCGTCGTTCTCTCACCGAGAGAATACGTGTAACTCGGAAGAATCCTGCTTATGTACAGGAAACATCATCATATAATTGTGGTGGTCGAATGGTGTGTGCAGGAGTCAGTATTGGCGGACGTGATGATCTCTATGTCATTCAGTTTGGCGTTTTGAAGGCTCAGAGATATAGAGATGAGATCCTTCGACATTTTGTTGTTCCTTCAGGCGGACGATAACGCTCACTGTAGTATCACTAGTGGACAATATGCTTGAAACGGAGGGAATTGAACTAATGGAGTGACCGCCGTGTTCACTGGACTGAAACCATGTCTGGGATGCACTTGGCAGGTGCATTGAAGCCAGAGTAGCACCTTCCACTACGGTTGCAGAGCTGTATATTGCACTCATGGAAGAATAACCAAATGTCCCTCAATAGCTGATTTATAAAGTCATACTGGTCATGCCATGGAGGTGTGGTAACTGTAATGGCTGTCCGATTGAGCACATATCATATTAGAAGGGAACTAGAACGACTATATTATCGTAGCACCATGGTGCCTCGCTGTATGTAAACGCCTTGTAAACCGCTAGTGGAGAAGTGCGACATGAGACAGCAATATAACGTACTGTATCACATAAAAATAACAATTGTAACCAGTATCTGAAACGTTACCGCAATTGTGTATGATATCTCTCACCTTAGATGGCCACTACAATTACACACCTGCACGACATGGACAGTATGACGTTATAAATCAGCTCTTGAGGGATATGTCGTCATTTTTCTATGAGTAAAATATACAGCTCTGCAACCATTGTGGGAGGTGCTTGTCTGGCTACAATGCGCCTGCCAAGTGCATCCCAGACATAGTTTAAGTCCGGTGAACAAGGAGACCAATCCATTAGTTGAATTACCTCCGATTCAAGCATGTTGTCGCCCCGCGGAAGTAGCCGAGAGGTCTGGAGCGCCACGTTACAGTTCGCGCGGCCTCCCGCATCGGGAATGGATGTGTGTCTTGTCCTTAGGTTTGTTTAACTTAGTTTAAATAGTTTGAAAGCCTAGTGACTGATGACCAACGTAGTTTGGTCCCATAGCATTACGAACAATTGAATCAAGGATGTTGTCCACTAGTGATACTACGATGAGTGTTGTCGTCCGCCTGGAGGAACACTACAACACCAGCTTAAAGCACAACAAAAGGTCGAAGGATCTCAGCTAATTATTTTCAGCAGTGTAGAAGACATATCATTCATATCAATCAGAATTAATGGCAGCCCCAGAACAGAACCCTGGGGCACTCCCCAGTTATCTGTACCCCATTATGCTGCTGTCTGTTATAAAAGTGAGAGGTGAACGAATTGTGAGCTACTTCAATTGCAAAATAACAAAATTTTGTGATGAAGGCAACCAAATGTTTATTTTAAATTAGAGGTGACACCTAGAGCTCGTAGTTTTTTATGTAATGCATCAAGTGCCTAAATGATAATATGGTACTGTTGGTTGTTAAAAGGCTTACAGAGCCAAACTGTGGAAATCTATGAATGTAGGTAATGATTGCACGTACCGTACAGCCATTTTTAATCTTTATTTCATAATTATACTACAACCCATCACCAATACAATTAATGGGTGTGTAATTTATACCACTCTAATTAAAACAGTGATTTACTTGACTCTATATAATTCTAAGAAATTACTGCAAAATCTACCAAGGGGTTCCTACTTCTAAGTTGCCTACATGTTACTGAGCTACATGAATACTGCAGTGATTACACGTGTGCCAGTAACGTATAAACCTACGGGTGGCCACGGATGTCCACCGAGCGAAACCCAGTGGACGCGCCCCTGGCACTGGGCTGGCGATGACGGTCACTGCAGCTACTGAAGTTCTATAAAAGTTTGATTTAATTTAATAACTAACTACTATGTCTCCTCTAACTTAACCTACAGTCGAATCGGGGTGTTGTGCCCAGTCCCCCAGGACCAGAGCATGGCGGATTCCGCCAGAGAACTGGCGGCCGGTCCACACCCCGGCTGCATGTCCGAGTGGACACTTTACTGTCGATCCCAGAGGAAGTCCCCTCGCACTTTGCTGGAGATGGCATCAGCGACACTGTCCAGAATCTGGAAAGTGTCAGGTTGTCTAATTAGTCCGTAAGTGTCGAAATTTGGTAATTGACGCCTCAATTCGGAAGCTACCCCATCGTACGTGGGGTACAAGTATATCACATGCTCTGGTGTCCCCTCTGAGGCTCCACAGAAGCACTCAGGTGTTGCCCTCTTCCTAAACGGACATAGATATGTCGGATAGAGTCCATGGCCGGTGAGAAAGTGTATCAATCTATGGCTGGACTGGAAGTGTTTCATTGTCAGTCGTTCCTGCACACTCGACAGAAGCTCATAGCTTCTTCTACCGGTTTCATCCTGTTCCCAGATCCTGTTCCCACATCTGTTGCTACAGCTCTTCACCTTTCGTTTTTATAGATGGCTTCCCTTGGAAAGGTTCACCCAAGATATCTGCACCCCCGTCATGGTTTCCTCTTTTCACCCAGTACCAGACTGCATGCTTCCTGATTTTAATATCCAAGGGGTGAAGACCCATGAGCACGAGAAGTGCCCCTCCAGGAGTCGTCCTATGAGCGCCCACCGAGTGTAGCAGTATATTTCTCTGTACTATTCTCACTGACATAGCAGGCACAACCTGGGTGAGCCTGTGGGCCCAGCCACTATTTCAACAATAATTCAGTAAGATGGAAATTCTAAGGTGGTGTAACAGTTTTTACTTTTGGCAGTGTACTCTGTACATCTGCGGTCCTACACTATTCATCTAACACCACCGATGGCCCTTCCAGCCCCTCGAGTGTGCCCCCAGTGGCGGATGCTCACGCGACCGGCGACCGCGGCGTCGCCCCACAAGGCCGGCATTCCTGTGAGAGCCGCCGTCGCCCACGCCGCCCACCCAGCCGCCCGCCAGCTGGCCCCCTCGCCTGACCTTTCTCCAGACCGCAGAACCCTGCCGCTTCTTCACCGGTCGGGCCAGTTCCACGCCACCGCCGCGGTACCTGCGCGCCGCCAGCTACCTCGAGGTCCTCACCTTGCAGCTAATAACCGCCGTCTCCAGTAGCATTACACTGACCTTTCCTCCTATAATTAACTCCTAATTTTGGCTTTCGTTGACATAATAAACCATCCACAAATGACGGAATAATTTTCACGTTGGTTGGTTGAAACCTTGAGAGAAGAGCTAGAAAGTGACTGTAGTAATAACATTTTCGCCAGCATCCAGCAGTGTCAAGTAGTAAAACATCCACAAACCTGTGTAAGAAGATTGGCATTTAAGTACTGACAACACTGCTGTGAATGGAATACACTATTGTCGCTACACTATTGTTGACATACTGAGTGTCCAGAAAAGGACTCCTTGATTTCAAAATTAAATATCTCGAAAACAAAGATCGATAGAGGAATGCAGTAAACGTTATGTTTATTGTGAAAGCTGTAAGAAGTTTATACAGCAGTTTGAAATAATAGTTACCAAACTTCTAACAGATGGCGCTGTAATCGCCATACGTAATGCCTAGTATAAATAGTGATCCGAAGCCCAGAGCGATCAGTTCCACTATTGAAACGTGAAAGGAGGTTAGCGTACCGAAGGAAGAGACTAAAACCAAGTACACCATTGAACAACGCGTTTTTTCTGGTGCTAGAGTACCACAGGTTAGAAGAGAGTCCTACGGCAACAAGGCGAAGTTTCTAGCACGATTTAATGTTCCAAAAGGTCCCGATGCGGTAACCATTCGTACGCTCTTCGCAGAATTTCAACGAACAGGCAGCGTAACTGATGATCTAGTGGGGCATGTTGGCCGCAAACATACCGCAGTTACACCTGAAAATATCGCCACAGTTTCTGGAATTATTCAGCGAAATCCAATGTCAACCGTCCGTAGAATTGCACCTGAGACTGGTTTGAAGCTTTCCAGCAAGCAGAAAATACTGAGTAAAAGCCTACGCATGTTTCCATTCAAACTTCAAACGCACCAGGAGCTGTGCAACAAAGGGTTGCCTTTGCTAATCAGATGCTCACAATGATTGATAGTGAAGGATTTGATGTTGGCTGCATCTGGTTTACTGATGATGCACACTTCCACCTGAATGGATATGTGAATAAGCAGAACTGGCGATTTTGTGGTTCCGATAAGACATATTGGTGTGGAGCGAAACCCCTGTATTCTCCTAAATTTACTCTATAGGCTGCAGTATGCAGCAGAGGCATTATTGGCCCTTTTTTCATTCGAGAAACGCTCACTGGTGCAAGTTACGTTGCAATTTTGGAACAATTTGTCGCCACACAGCAAGCGTTAGAGGATCGACCAGGTACTGAATGGTTTATGCAAGATGGAGCCCGACCACATCGGACCGAACAAGTGTTTCGCTTTCTTGAGGAATACTTCGGGACTCGAGTCATTGCTTTGGAATATCCCAAATTTATGGATGCAGGCATGGAGGGTCCTCCATATTCGCCGGATTTGATTCCCTGTGACTTATTTTGTGGGGCACAGTGAAAGACATGGTCTACCCGAAGCATCCCGTCACGCTGGACGAGCTTGAATCGGCGATCTCTGTGGCATGTGAATCCATTTCGATTGAGAGCCTACCAAATGTGATGGTGAATCTCATTCTTCGTTTGCGCCACGTCTGTAGTGCCAATGTTGAACATTTTGAAAACATTGTGATGTGATTATTTGCAAAGTGTGTTTTCATACGATTATTTCACTTATGTATGCTGATATGAGCTGTACAGCGTACAGCGCCATCTGTTAGCAGCTTTTGTAACTATTATTTCAAACTGCTGTATAAACTTCTTACAACTTCTACAATAAACATACCGTTTACTGCATTCCTCTACCGATCTTTGTCTTCGAGATATTTAATTTTGAAATCAGGGAGCCCTTTTGTGGACACCCTGTACCTACCTATCTTCCGAGAAAGTGCACTCGCCCGTCCCAACTCACCGGCGTGCGCAAAGTCACTTGTGAATGAGCAGTCTAACGTAACGGTGTCACTATGTTTTCAAAACAGAAACAACGGAATTGGATCAAGATTGAATGTGACATAGGTCGTATAGCACGACAGTGTTATCAACGTCTTCAGGAGGCGTGCGCGGAATCGGTATTGTCGTACAGAATAGTGGAACATTGGATAAACGCCTTCAACGAACGTCGACAGACTGTGGCACACATGTATCGGGCAGGACGTCTTAACGTCTCTGAAGAATAAGTGCATACTGTTGTCGCGTTAGTGCATAGTGATCGACGCTAGACCATTCGTAATCTCGCCCAAGAAATCGAATTTTAGCGTACGACTGTGCTTCGCATCCTGAAGGAATGCCTGCTCATACGAAACAATTGCATCAGGATGGAATCAGCATGAATTGACGGAAATGCAGAAACGCACGGATTACAACGCGGCTGAGACGGACTTAGAGTTGTATGAGCTCGAAGGAGAGACTTTCGTACGCCGTTTCGTAACACTGGATGAGATATGGATCACATGGTAAGAGCCAAAACTGAAAGGCCAGTCCAACGAAAGGCATCAATATGGTTTGCCGCGAAAGCCGTAAGTGCGTAAGAGCCCCAATATGGTGAAAGCTGTGGTGATTCTCTGAGCACCACTATCCCACTCTTTAAGGAGCCGAAGGAATCTCGGTTACCAGAATTCCTGTGGCTGTGATATGTGTCAGTCCTCTACTGTGACCTTTCGTTCGTCGTCCGAGTTGAAGCTCTTCCCTTTGAGTGTGTTCAGGGCGACGACGTCCGGGCTGTAGGGCTGAAGCTCGTAAGCTAGTCTCACTTCGGCTAGGCCAATACAATTTTTGTGACACTGGCTTGCCTGGGCTACTGTACCCGTCACTATTAATGGTTGATCCGTGCTCCAGAAATTCGATAACTGTCGGATCTCGGACATGGAAATAGACGTTGAGCATAACATTTGCTCAGTCTTGTCTTTTTTCGCGTTCCTAAATGTTCCAAAGCGAGATGTTCAAATTTTAACCGGTTTGGTTGTTAAGACGTTTCGTTTCTTTTCATTTGAAACTCATTATATTTCGCGTAGTGAACCTAGGGTCTGAGAAGATGGTTGAAGGAGATATGGAAGTATACTTGTTTATCAGTTTGTCTCGCATTACTTTTTCTTCAGTTTTATTTACAATTAACATTCTTTCGAGTGCGCACGTAGCGTATTTCACTGTTTTCTTATGTGTAAATTATATATTTCTTCCCAGGCGACAAGACATTGAAGGCTCTCTGGACTGAATGGCAGTCTGATTGGCCATCTGTAATTTTTGTTTCTGCCAAGAGTTGTACTTGAGTTAATGGAGAATATTCCCTGATCGTCAGAGAGTGTTGAGACAACACTATATTACATGCCTCACTTCGCAACCGTCTCTCCGATTTCCTGTTGGATGGATTCGAAGGTTAGGTCGTATTCCATGGCCTACGAGGATAACTGTCCTGAATCCCCTTGATTATTTCCCACTTATCAGACTCGAGTGGATAATAAAATGAACTTCACTGCCAGAGCTGTTTGTGATATGAATCGAAACACGGCAGGGATATTTGTCAGGGTGATTAATAATCTCGTTCGTCTATGCCATTCTTGCATTGAAGTCGATGGCCGTCAGTTTCAGCACATTTTGTAAGATACAGTGCAAATGACACGTTTATTGTACCAATGCATTAAAGAAAGATTGCTTCACAGAGTTTCGTTTATTAGGTTTATTTACCGGCCGCGGTGGAGTGACCGAGCGGTCTAAGGCGCCTTGCTGCGGAGCGAGCGGTTGCTCACCGTCGGAGATTCGAGTCGACTCTCGGCTGTGGGTGTGTGTGTTTTCCAATGTGTAAGTTAGTTTCAGTAGTTTGTAAGTCTAAGGACCGAAGACCACAGCTATTTGATCCACCAAGTTTATAAAAATATGACCGTTTTCGATTATTTACCTATAATATCGAATTCGAACTAATAAAAGATTCGACCGTTGAATGGCATTGAAATATATTCAGTGCCGAGGGTCAAAATTTGTTCTCGACGTGGATTCGATCCAGCACTCGCCTTGAGCAAATATTTTTATATTTTTATTTCTTTCTTCATGTGACTTGGTTCATTATAGGTTGTTCGTCACGTTCTTGGCTCAGTTTATTATTATTATTACTACTGTGGGCGTCCAGTAGTGTGACCGAGCGCGCAGAGATACCACAATGGTACCAATTAGGGTACCCACGCATGCTTCCCGTCCTGACCACACCTTGCTCATTAGAGACGGAGCTGACGCTCGGAGTTTTGTGTAAGGTTGGGGAAGGAAATCGGCTGTGCCCTTTAGAAAGGAGCCGTCCTGGCATTTGTTTAGAGTGATTTAGGGAAATCACAGAACACCTAAATCAGGATTGCCGGATTTGATCCATTATCCTCCCTAAAGCGAGACCAGTGTGTTACCACTGCAACGCCTATGTAAGACAATAGGTATCTGGCGCAGGCGTTAGATCGGTCACTACTGGTACATTGGTAGTATACCACGGTCTAATTGAGTTATAACGTGGTGTTTTAGTCGACGTGCGCGAGAAATGGAACATAGATTCTGCGAGGTAGCGATGGATTCAGGATTTTCGCGTACGATCATTTTAAGAAGGCACCATGAATATCGGAAATCCGGTAAAGTATCAGAATTCTCCCACTGCTTCAGTGAAAAAAGGTACTGCAGTATCGGGATCAACAACTACTGAAGACAATCGTTTAACGTACACCTGCCTGGAATTGTGTAAGGGCCTCCACGAGCGCACAGAAGTGCAACAGGAGTGGTACTGACCCGACTAGTATTTAAACCGTGAAGAATATTCCTTGAACCACTGTGCTAGCAAATCTGAAATTGCCCAAGTCCGTCGGAATGCTCAATGCACAGGATTGGATGCAGTACAGGTAATGAACCAAGATGCGTAAGTACGTGTCACTTGTCAGCGTAGTATCTAGACGTATCAGGGGTCCCCATATGACTTCCAAGTGCACACGCTACATACAGGGTGTCCAGAAAAGGACTCCCTGATTTCAAAATTAAATATCTGGAAAACAAAGATCGATAGAGGAATGAAGAATGCAGAATAAATACATGCATAGCAATCTACCTTCAACTGTGTGTTATGTTACTAAAACTAAATATAGGCCTAAATCATACACACGAACCCGAAGAAAACTCACATTAAGTTGTTGATGTGGTCCTCCGCCAGGAGACTGGTATGATGCAGCTCTCCACAATACCCTATCCTGAGCTGGCCTCTTCAACTCCACATAAGAACGGCAACATACATCTGTCTGAATCTGCTTACTGTATCCATCTCTTCGTCTTCCTCTGCGGTTTTAACCCCAAACATGTATCTCCAATGCTAAATTCACGAATCCTTGATGTCTAAAGATGTGTCCTACCAATCGATCCTTCCTTTCAGTCAAGGTATGGCAGAAATTCCTTTTTTCCCCAATTCTGTTCAGTACCTCCTCATTAGTTACGCGATCCACCCACCTAATCTTCAACATTCTTATGTAGCACCACATTTCAAAAGCCTCTATCCTCTTCCTGTCCGCACTGTTTATCCTCCATGTTTCACTCCCATACAAGGCAACACTCCACACAAATCCCTTCAAAAAGGCCTTCCTTAGGCTTAAATAAATATTCGATGTTAACAAATTTCTCTTTTTCCAGAACGATTTTCTACCCATTGCCATTCTGCATTTTATATCCTCTGTACTGCGACCATCATTTGTTATTTTACTGCCCAAATAACGAAACTCACCTACCTCGTGTATTGTTTCGTTACCTAATCTACTTCCTTCAGCATCACCTGATTTTCTAAGAATGCACTCCATTATCCTTGTTTTGCTCTTGTTAATGTTCACCTTATATACACCTTTCATTGTTAATGTTCATTTTATACGTACCTTTCAACACACTGTACATTCCGTTCAGCTACTCTTCCAAGTCCTTTGCTGTCTCTGGCAGAATAACAATGTCATCGCAAAAACGCAATGTTTTTAATTCTTCACTCTGAACTTTAATCCCTTCTCCAAATTTCGTTTCGCCTTGCTTTCCTTTATAGCTTGCTCAATGTACAAATAGAATAACATTAGAGAAAGGCTACAACCCTGTTTTACTCCCTTCCCAACTATTGCATCCCTTTCATGCCCTTCAACTCTGACAACTGCTGTCTTGTTTTTGTACAAGTTGTAAATAGCCTTATGCTCGCTATATTTTACTCCTGCTTGCTAGAAAGAGTTTATTCCAATCAACATTGTTAAAAGCCTTCTCCAAATTTACAAAAGCTAGAAATGTAGGTTTGCCTTTCCTTAATTTATCTTCTAGGATAAGCCGTAAAGTGAGTATTGCCTCCCGTGTTCCTAAATTTCTCCTGAACCCAAACTGATCTTCCCCGAGGTCGCTTCTACCAGCTTTCCCATCCTTCTGTAAAAAATTAGTGTTAAATTTTGCCACCATGAGTTATTAAACTGATGGTTCTGTAGTTTTCACACCCGTCTGCGCCTGCTTTATTTCGGATGGCGATTATTTTATTTTTCTTAAAATCTGAGGGTACTTCGCCTGTCTCATACATTTACACACCAGGTGGAACAGTTTTGTCATGGCTGTTTCTCTTAGAGACTTCAGGCTCTGAGGGAATGTCATCCACTCCAGGGACCTTATTTCGACTTAGGTCTTTCAGTGCTCTGTCAAATTCATCTCTCAGTATAGTACCTCCAATATCATTCTCATGTACTTCTTCTCCCCTTGCTTTTAAGTTCATTTCCTTCGTAGAGCCTCTCTATATACTCTTTCCATCTTTCAGCTGTCCCTTGTTTGCTGAGAACTGGTTTTCCATGTGTGTTCTTGATATTCATTGAACTGTTTTTCTTATCTCTAAATATCTCTTTTATTTTTCTGTAGGCTGTATCTACTTTTCCCCTATTTATTCATTCTTCTACATCCAAGCATTTGCCTTCTAGCCTCTCCTGCTTAGCCATTTTGCACTTCCTGTCAATCTCATTTCTTAGTCGTCTGTACTCCATTTCGCCTGTTTCATTTACTGATTTTTATATTTTCTCCTTTCATCGATTATATTTAGTATGTCATGTGATAGAGGTCTTGCCTTCCTATCTATTTTGACCTCTGCTGCCTTCACTATTTCATCTCTCAATGCTACCCATTCCTCCTCTACTGTTTTCTTTCTCCCCGTTTCTGTCAACTGTTCCCTAAAGCTCCCTCTGAAATTCTCAAGAAATTCAGGTTCCTACCTTTCTGTAGTTTTTTTTCAGTTTCAGCCTATAATTCATGACCAATAAGTTATGGTCAGAGTTTATATCTGTCCCTGGGTATGTCTTACAGTTTAAAACATGGTTTCGAAATCTATGTCTAACCATTATAAAATCCATCTGGTATCTCCCGGTGTCTCCTGGTCCTTTCCACGTATACAACGTCCTTTCGTGATTCTTAAACCAGGTGTCTGTTACAACTAAATTATTTTCTGTGCAAAATTCTACCAGGCGGCTTCCTCTTTAATTCCTTCGGCCAGACCATATTCACCTACTATCTTCCCTTCCCTTCCTTGTCCTACTACCGAATTAACAATTAAGTTTTCCTCTCCCTTAACTGTCTGAATAATTTCCTTTAGCTCCTCATATATTTTTTCGATCTCCTCGTCATCGGCACAGATAGTTGGCATATAAAGCTGTACTACTGTGGTCAGTGTTAGCTTCGCATCTATATTAAGTATAGTTATAAAAGTCGTTAATTTTTTCTAGAAAACCTCTTTATATCGAACGCTCTATATACTGACTTACTTTTGTCTTCCATAGAGATTCGATATATCGTGGTTTGACTGAATTCTGGGTCCCACTACAAAAAAATGGAAACCACTGCACTTGAGGGTTTTGAGTTTTTCAATCGCCAGTCATTTCGACAGCACTTTTAGTGAAGGAACTGCGGTTGAACTAAGGCGGAACTCCACTTGCTTGGTTAAGCCTTATGCAACTTCGGTGAAGCAGGTTCTGAAGAAGTTCTCCGTTAATGAGTGTGTCGCCGTAAACAGTCGTCCATCCTTTATGGGACGCAACAAATCTTGATACAGACTTTTTTTCTGTTGTCCTTAAATTTCCATATATAATAAGCGTATGAATCATCCTTGAAATCAAGGTGGTTAAGGCAGAACCGTTGGTTTCTGCGATACATGTCTCTCCTCTTCGCCGTTTGGTGATCGGTGAAGCATACCCACCTCATACATTCACAGAGTCTTAGAAAGCTCCAGAATATCCCAGTAAACTATATGTCATGACTGTCGTTTTTCACAAGTCAGAAGGCCGAGTATGATATCTAATGTCATAGAAACTTCAGTCACACTCTAGCCATTCATTTTATGTAAATGGGTCTGGATCCGGCTACACACCTTTCTCAATTTGATATTTTACTAAATTGTTATCCACATCCAGTACGGTGGATGTGGAAAAAGTATGGGGAATATTTGAATTCATTGTAAATAAATCGCTTATGAAATATGTGCCGTCAAAGTAGAGTAAGAATGGGAACGACCCATAGTGGTTTAATAATAAATAATATTAGAAAAATTCTGACAAAGCAAAGGTAGATGCACTGTAGGTTCAGAAAAGCTCAAGCAAATCAAATCAAACAAATGTCAGTCGAGATCCTCGCGTCTATTTAGTACGGGTACATGGCAACAGACGCTGTTAAGTAGACTGACAGCTACGCTTTTCATTAGGGTGTTTTTTCCTTATAGATGATGCATAATAAGTAACAAGCTGAAGACTTTTTTTTCCTTTTTCTACATTCCACTACGAAACGTGTTGTTTAGAACATGTGTCGTTATCTGATTAAGTGAGCTAACGGGACGGAAATAAATCATCAAAAGTTATCTGATCTGCTAAGCAATACAATGCAAAATAGTGATAAGAATCGCTAAAATGAGGTGGACTAAATGTATTAACCGGCAAATTTTTGATAAGGGAATTTTGTGCATAACGTATAAAAATACGACAATCTGATACCTACTTACTCTGTTTATTTAAATGTAGGTTTTATGATGTAACTATGCTGTGGAGAGTAGCTGAAATAGATATCAATCTAGTCATAAGTAATAACTCGGACGCAAATCTCAACAATACGTGGTAAATGCCTATGGCCGTGCATTGCATAAGTAACAAAATACATCGACCGGTCGCGGCATTTGCATAATAATGGTAATAGTAATAATTATCGGACTCGGGAGATCAAAGAAAATTGCAGGTTCTACCTATCGGCCCTAATTTATGAATGGTAACGTATTGCGGTAATAATGGCGGCTTAAGGTCCAGGATGTGAAAATAGCAGAAAAACTACAATCATTTATGAAACAAAATTACTGACTAAAGAATGGCAGGAAAAAATCTATTAAATGAAGATTCAATAAAATAATCTTTTAGCAATTTATTTAAGTAAACCATGCTCAAGTCACATCATTTTCTGCAGCGAAAACGGAGAACAGCATCAGCACGTCTCAATTCAATGCCGGTTGACTTCGAAGAAGTGACAAAAGATAAAAGGTAAGGTTATATTGTTCTCCTCCTCTCTGATCATAGATTAATAGACAGGGGGTGAAATAAAGATCCCTGATCAGAGCGGAAAATGGTACCCTATGTGTTTTTTTATAGACACACACAGTTATTCCACTGTCTGTTGAAATAGCTAGGATCTACAATATTATCAGAGATATCCTTTCACCCAAAATTTCAGTTTCACTGCAAAAGGTTTATTTCGTTTCTGTAACTGGATTTTAGATGTACATACTGAACAAAATGGGTAAAATGCTTATTTCCTACTAATCCGAGACGTTCGTTCATGAACATATACCGAAACAGCTATGACATGCCAGAAAGAACAGACGCCATATCAATGATTGTACCCCCAAGTGAAAGCGTTACGGAGATGATCGCTAAACTCCAGTGGAAGACTCTGAAAGAGAGACGCTCTGTAGCGCGATACGGGATTTTGTCAAAGTTTCGAGAACATACCTTCACCGAGGAGTCTAGCAGTATATTGCTACCTCCTACGTATATCTCACCAAGATATCATGAGGATAGAATCAGAGAGATTAAAGCTCACACAGAGGCATACCGACAATCTTTCTTTCCGCGAACAATACGAGACTGGAATAGGAGGGACAAACAATAGTGGTACTCAAGGTTCCCTCCACCACACACCGTAGGGTGGCTTGCGGCGGAGTATCGTTGTAGACGTAGAATACAATTGACATTTTCTCCGCGGATTCATAGAAACGACCGATCCCTTACGGAAATTCGGTCAACGATGCGAACAAGAGTCGTAGTGTACTGTCACCAACAAAAACCGACAGTATTTTGATGTGGGGGGGCTGATAACCACTGTAGTTTAGTCCCCCTTAAACAACCTAACAACAACAACAACAATTTTGATGTGGCTGTACGTCTCATGAACGTGTACAAATCGATAAATAACCGTAACATAGTTCTAGACATAAACGAATCACCAACACAGGAAGCCACAAACATACGCACACAGATTATTCACTCACCAGAAATGTTACAAATATTACATCTCACTACAACATTTACAATTCTGCTCGAGTTGCTTGTAGGTGGACTGTGGAAACAGCTAACTTAATCTGAGGCATCAACAAGTCTCCTGAGTGACGTTAATTGCCTCTGTCAACAGCACCGGACATACTTCTTTAGTCTTTTCACACTGCATGTAAATATGAAACACGAAATATCGGTATTAAGTATCACGAAAGTTTCAGAAACTGGATCGTTTCAATTACTTGAATATCTTAGCGTTATTACTACAAAATGAAACCTGTAACTGTTACTTAAAAATAGTTTCGTTGCTTTGAAGTTGGTTCTCAAGATACCTTCCACATCAACCTTTTCCTTCCAATAGTGTGGCTATAGCGCAACGACTGAACGCAAATCTGCAAATAGCTTGTGATGAAGGTTACAGGTGTAATTATATCACTGTACTACGCGTAGTCCAGGAGATATGACGTCATGAATACTGACGTGTGAAAAACTGCCTTTTTATGAATTATGTTTGAATTCATTACTTCTTTGCTACTAAATGTATTCGCAACATAGTTTGCAAACAATATTCACATACACCTATGAATTCTACGATTTACAATTTATGAGGTATGACGTCATAAACAATGAGAGGCGTGCGGAAACAGGCGCTTTACGTTTGTTCGTATTTTAAGCGCTGACGTACTATTCATCCTACTGCGATGAAACTTTGCACAACCTTCGGCACAGGGGGAGCAACACCGTCTACCTAAGATTTCATACGATGTATGGCAGAGAGTACCTAGCAACACACTTAGTACTTCACTGAGCGATATGAAAGTTAACACTTGAAAGAGGGAATGGAATGAGGGTGGTGGAGAAGGAGGTGTTCCACAGAGAGACGAGCAGATGATTGGCGGAGAGAGAAGTTGGTGTAGCTGTGCAGAGAGAGGGGTATGTTTTGTGTCCCGACTTCGTCGCCGCTTTTGTGTCCCAGCCTCGTCGTAGGTGTCGGTAGCCGAGTGAAACGAGACCGACACGCTGGTGCAGGTACGGAGGGGAGCAGCCAGAAACTATAAACACTCGAGTAAATTAGAAAGAGATATATATTGCACAGAATGTAACAATACTTAACTTTTACATAGTACTGCAGAATGTTGATACATAGTTGTTGGAGGCCTGCCTAGTGCCTGTACAATAGCGAAGTCTTCAATCGTGCCTATCTGATTACGAAGGTCGTAACTGTTTGCTAGCTCAGTCCGAAGTGCCAAGTGCGAAGTGGCCGATGTCCTTCAGTGGTGGCCACGAGCGGCGTTGAACCAGAGGGCGCTCGTGGCTGTCGTCGGAAGAACGCCGCGCCGTGCATGCATGGCGGCGCGCGGCGAAAGTAGGTGGCGCGCACTTTGTACTTGTGCGACACCACACCCCTCCCCCCCAAACCGCCGCGCCGTCGTGGCGTAGGGCTGAGGGCCACGGCGACGGCACTGGGAGGAGGGCCTGGGCGGGGGCGTTACTGGTGGGACGGGCGTCGTAGCGGAGGCCGGGATCGAGACGCCGTCCGCGCCCCGGCATCCGCCTTGCGATCCTCCAGGGAACCCGCCGAAACCTGGGGAAGGGCGCCCGCCCCCGCCCAGAGGGAGCAGGTCATCTTCTTCTGAGGTGCGTGGCCCAAGCTGGGGGGGCCCGCACGGTCCCGGAGTCCCTCTCGGTGACGCTGTCATCTGCGGCGGCGACAGCGGCGGCGACGACTGCGTCGGATGTACGTCGACGTCCATAGGGATCTCGTAGTCCGGGGACGAACGATGTGGTTGTGCTCCCTGGCGGTGAACTGGGTCTGGAATCAAGAAACCGGAGACAGGATCGCGCGGTCTGTGCAGGCGCAATTGGTTTGCGTGGCGCCGCAGCTCCGACCCTGTGGAAGAACGTACAACAAACATATTGTGCCCAAGCACGCGTTGAATGGTGCCCGGCAACCATGTCTTCTTGTTTCCAGCAAACACCCTGTACAGCACCGGCGTGGAAACCTGAAAACGCGTAGCGCCATACGAACCGACTCGGTGCGTGGGAGGCTGCAGCAGGTGAAGGAGAGTGCGGTGACGGCGGCCGTGTAGCAGCTCGGCAGGAGACGGGCCGTCACGTGGCATGCACCGATACGTAGACAGGAAAATTTGAAGAGCTTGCTGCCTGGAGTGCTGACCTTTCATCTTCTCCATGTGAGACTTAAATGTTCGAACGAAACGTTCTGCTTCACCATTGGACTGAGGGTGAAAAGGTGCAGTGGTAATATGCTGAATACCATTCACACGACAAAATTGTTGAAATTCCGCACTAACAAACTGAGGTCCATTGTCACTGACGATAGTTTCAGGCAAGCCTTCGATGCAAAACACTGATAAGGCACTGATTGTACTAGACGCCGTCGTTGAGTTCATGGCAATCACAAAAGGAAACTTGCTGAAAGCGTCTACAACAATTAACCAGCGCGTATTCCAGAAAGGTCCGGCAAAGTCAATATGTAAACGTTGCCATGGTCCCTTGGGGCGTGGCCAGTCTGAGAAACGCTGTGGAGGAGCCGCCTGATGCTCCGCACAAACTGTACACTGTGATGTCATGCTCTCTATCTGAGCGTCCATACCAACCCAGGTACAATGACGTCTGGCCAGTTGCTTTGTCCTAACAATGCCCCAATGTCCTTGATGCAGGAGGCGTAACACTTCTCGTTGCAGGGAACGAGGAACAATCACTCTTGCTTGGTCGTTGTCGGTATGCAACAACAGTACACCCTGACTTAAAGATAATGCATGACGTTGTGCAAAATAACGTCGAACCAGAGGCCGATCAATGTCTTTGGCTCTGGCAGGCCAACCAAAGCGAACAAAACGTGCTACCACACTTAAGTCTGCATCCGCAGCTGTTTCCTGTGCAACCCGACGAGAGTTTAAAGGAAAGTCTGCGACAGCGGAAGCATCTCTGGAGTCTATCTGACAACATGCCATTTCTGAAGAATCAAATGATACATCCTGGCCAACCGGAAGTCGGGAAAGTGTGTCCGCGTTGGCATGTTTAGTGGTAGGTCGGTACAAAATCTCATACTGATAATTTGACAATATCAAGGACCATCTCTGAAGCTTTTGTGCCGTACGTGGCGGAATTGGCTTTGTGGGTGAGAACAACGACGTGAGAGGCTTGTGGTCTGTCAACAAATAGAATTTTCTGCCATAGAGATAATGATGAAACTTTGCGACGCCGTAAATGATTGCTAAGGCCTCCTTTTCTATCTGACTGTAATTCTGTTGTGTTGGCGTCAGTAGCTTGGATGCAAAGGCAATAGGACGATCGTGAGATCCAATACGATGTGAGATTACAGCGCCGAGACCGTACGATGAGGCGTCAACTGCTAACACTACAGGCTTCTGGGGGTCAAAGGGAATCAAACATGCATCACTGAGTAGTGCAGACTTTGGTTTGTCAAAGGCAACCTGACAATCTTTGGACCATACAAAAGGAACATTCTTCCTACGTAAGTGATGCAGTGGAGCTGCAATCTGAGAGGCATTGGGAATAAATCTGAAATAATAGTTCAGCTTCCCCATTACTGCTTGCAATTCGTGCACATTCTTAGGAGGAGGCAAGTCTTTGATTGCTCGAAGATGTGACTGTAAGGGATGGATTCCTTGAGCATTAATCACATGGCCTAGGTACTCTATTTCAGTTTGAAAAAACGAACACTTTGCTTTATTGCAACGTAGACCTGCTGCAGTCAAAACTTTGAAAAGGCACTCCAGGTTTGCTAAATGTTCTTCAACTGTACGTCCGGATACCACAATATCATCTAAATAGTTCGAACAACATGGTACAGAAACTGTCAGCTGTTCCAAAAAACGCTGAAAAATAGCGGGAGCGGAAGAACTGCCAAACGGTAGGCGTTGAAATTGAAAAAGGCCCATGTGAGTATTAATGACGAAAAACTTTTTTTGACTCGTCATCAAGTGGAATCTGTAAGTATGCCTCTGCTAAATCAATCTTAGAAAAGTAGCGAGACTGTCCTAATTTGTCCATCAGTTCGTCAGGTCTGGGCAGGGGGTAAGTGTCTACAATTGTTTGACTGTTGACAGTTGATTTGAAGTCCGCACAGAGACGAAGTTTTCCTGACGGCTTGGGTATAATTACTATAGGCGAGGCCCACTGACTCGCAGAAACAGGAGAAATCACCCCACTATCTTGCCAACGTTTAAGTTCTTCGGCAACTGAATCACGCAAGGCGATAGGCACTGGTCTAGCTTTACGAAATTTTGGAACTGCAGATTCTTTTAAAGTTACATGTGCCATGAAGTCTTTTGCACAACCTAGTTCCGGCGAAAACAAGTCACTATATTTGTCACACAATGCATTGATTTTATCCTGAGGCACTATTGACGAAATTTGAAGCACATCTCTTTGAATTGATAAACCAAACAAGTCAAAAGCATCTAATCCAAAAATGTTCTGCGTAGATTTGGCCTGAAGAACAACAAAAGCAACTGTTTTCGTAACACCTTGAAAAGAGGCAGGCAGACTACACGTTCCTAGCACGGGAATATTTTGACCTGTATAAGCTGTTAATACTTGTTGACACAGCGATAATTTTGGCGAACCCAGAAGTTCATAAGTATCTTTATTAATTAAGGTAACAGCGGAACCAGTGTCGAGCTGAAATTGCATAGTCTTATTGTCAATGGAAAGATTCACAAAAAGTTTTTGCTTTCGGCGCTCGACAGGTGCGCGAATGTGGGCAACGTCTGCTACGGTTTGTTTTCTGCGCTTGCGCGGGTTGCGTGCGGTAGGAAGCGGCGCATACTCGGCACACAGGGGAGTAACCACACCGTCACTAGATGGCACTACCGCCGGATCGGCGTCCGCGCAATGCGAGGCTACTGCACTAAAATTACTTTCAGTATCTACAACAAATCTACTGTCACTAGCTACACAGTACTGGGCACTATTACAATTAGAAGTTGCAGAAGGCACTATTTTCACTACAGGAATGCACTGTTCATAGTCATTTTGCGTGTCCCGAACCCTTTTCCGTTGCACTGTTTTACGCGCTCGTCGGCGCTTGCTACGTTGTGCACTATATAGTTTTGCAATAGGTGCAGAAGAACTTTCTTGTAATTGAGAACCAACTAAAGCACTGTTCAATTCCACAGCCCGTATAACATTTACAGAATGAACTGTTCTCGCACTCTGCGAAGCACTGTTTCTAACAGTACCGTTCTTTGAGTTTTTAATTTGCATACACACAGACTGCACATGTCCTGATTTGCCACATTGATAACAGGTTGCGTTGCGACTTGGGCACTGTGCACGTTTGTGGCGAGATACACACTGGGGGCAAGATTTACGTACATTTTTCTGAAATGAGCGTTGGCGCCCGTTATGCAAATTACTGTGTCTAACACTACGGGGCGACCTTTGTGTCGCACTTTTACACTGGCTACTGTTCACTGTCTGTTCAGCACGGCCGGTAGAAAAATAAGAATCACTAGTGCTATACTGAGAACTACGGCTAGGAAAGCGTCCGTTGCGGCGCACTGAATTAACACTGTGGCTTTGCATTTCTACATCTGCTAAGTCAAAAGTATCATGCGCTTCTATAAGCTGCAGTACACTGTCTAATGAGGGGTCAGACTGTTTCAGAATTGCTGCTCTAATTCTGGGGTCCTGAATATTCTGCGTAATCGCATCCCTCAACATCACGTCACTATACGAAAGTCCACAAGAGCAAGTAAATTTACATTGGCGGGTTAAGCCCTTCAATTCCGTAATCCACTCTTGGTGTGACTGCTGCGGTAATTTTTTAAGTCTGAAAAATCGGTATCGTGCAGCGGCTACAAGAACTTTTCTCTCATAATGAGCATTCAGTGCATCTACAATTTGTTCAAAGTCTACATCACGAGGAGATGCGAGAGGGAAAAGTTTTTGCAGTAACACGAAAGTTTTGGGGCCCACCACAGACAATAAAAGATGCTTAACAGTCTGACCTGGAAGTTGATGAGCCGCGACGAGTTCTTGAAACTGCGCCAGATAATCACTCCATTCTTCCTCACGTTCGTTGTATTGGCGAAACGTAGGAAGTGTTGCGGCGGCAGGTGTGGGCTGCTGAAGCGGCGGCTGTTGTTGTTGTTGGTTGGCTGCTTGCGCTGTGAGCTGGGACACAGCCTGGAGAAGCTGGGTAATTTGCGCCGTCTGTAACTGAATAATTTCCATTAAGTTTGGGTTCGGGGCAGTGGCCATGCTGACCGATTAGGCGCCGCGTATACAAGTAAATTAGTACAAAACACAAATGCAAGATAAATGAGGACGCTCTGCAACAAAAAAGTCCACAAAACACGTAACAAAATATCTTCCCCCAAAATTCTTATATTAAGGGTGGGTGGGCGGGAGCAATTTCTGCGTGCTCCGACTGCTGCTGTCTGGCTGCTGCAAGCGGGCTGGTCCAAGATTCGTCTATCACTCCTCGTCGCCACTTTTGTGTCCCGACTTCGTCGCCGCTTTTGTGTCCCAGCCTCGTCGTAGGTGTCGGTAGCCGAGTGAAACGAGACCGACACGCTGGTGCAGGTACGGAGGGGAGCAGCCAGAAACTATAAACACTCGAGTAAATTAGAAAGAGATATATATTGCACAGAATGTAACAATACTTAACTTTTACATAGTACTGCAGAATGTTGATACATAGTTGTTGGAGGCCTGCCTAGTGCCTGTACAATAGCGAAGTCTTCAATCGTGCCTATCTGATTACGAAGGTCGTAACTGTTTGCTAGCTCAGTCCGAAGTGCCAAGTGCGAAGTGGCCGATGTCCTTCAGTGGTGGCCACGAGCGGCGTTGAACCAGAGGGCGCTCGTGGCTGTCGTCGGAAGAACGCCGCGCCGTGCATGCATGGCGGCGCGCGGCGAAAGTAGGTGGCGCGCACTTTGTACTTGTGCGACACCACAGTATGAGCAAATGAGTAGATTGTGAAGGAAAGAAAGGAGGTAAGAGGAAATAGAGGGAAGGAGAGATGGGCTAAAATGAGTGGAATAAACACGTATCCGGGATTTGTGTGCTTTTCAGCTACTGCTTTATAAATTTTTCCAAATATCTTCAAGTGAATGTTTTAACTCCGCAAATCATTCTACATGAAGAAACAGAAAGAGACCCATAGATAAAATGTGACGTCGGTGTTGATCAAACACAATGTGCCAATTAATGGATTCGCCTGTGCTCTCTCTCCATCTTTCTTTCTCTCTCTCTCTCTCTCTCTCTCTCTCTCTCTCACTCTCTCTCTCTCTCTCTCTCTTATACCTACGAGGGTTGGAACTTAAATGGTGGCAACTATTTATTCACAACCGATACGATAGCATTACATGTTTGCACCCGTTACTGTTCTTCAAAGTAGGCCCCAGCGTTGTACAGTACTCGTTGCCAGCGGTGTGAAAGACGTAGTATACCGTTAGCAGACCTCGTTCTGTTTAAGGTACTAATGGAGCGGTCTTCTGTCTGACAGATCTCTGAAACAGTTCTGAGGCGAATGCCACGAATCAAATCAGAGTCACAAGTACTTAAATCCGGGGAGTATGATGGAATCTACAGTCTTCACAGCTCCACTGACCGAACAGAGCAGCAACAACTTGCGCAGTATGGGCCCAAGCATTGTAGTGCAAAACGATAGGTGGGTTGGACAGAAAAAGTTGTTGCTTCT
This sequence comes from Locusta migratoria, assembly GCA_026315105.1. Classification (NCBI taxonomy): domain Eukaryota; kingdom Metazoa; phylum Arthropoda; class Insecta; order Orthoptera; family Acrididae; genus Locusta; species Locusta migratoria. Next base: position 172,296,417 of record CM048751.1, read on the forward strand.
TTCGCAAAGCTGGTTGCTGGTGATGTTCCAAAAACGAGCAGTAATACTACACATCGACGGTCTGCCGTGGAGGAACGTAATGCGTTAGGATAAAACCATCACAGAATCACCATACCTTTCACCGTACTGGAGCTCTGATGCCCTTTCGACTTTCGTGGCGCACCAAAATAACACTATTCGCTGGATGACACTGCCGTGCTGTACAACCTCTGGGACTTTCAATCTTAATTCAACTCTGTTGTTTTTCTTTCGAAATCATACTGACACCGTTACGTTAGGCCGCACACTCACAAGGGTTTGTGTTTCTCTTGATTGTGCGTGCGCAGGTGACGTTAGATGTGAGAGTTCATTTGGCCGGATGTAAGGTAAGTATGTCAAGAACGTGTGCTATCAGCGACAGTAGTAGATTCCTTTGAATAGTGTTTATACAGCAGTGTTGCCACTATTTAAGTTCCAACCCTCGTATCTATCTATATATACTAGAGGACATGTGATCCACTACAATGCAAAGCAAAGCATGCACTGCGTCTCAAAATGACAAAATACATGACACGATTTTGCAGAAATCAACTGCGTTAAATAAAAATGCCATTATTCGGTGACAGAATATAAAATATATTAATAGTTTTAATTATTCATTTTATGATAAAATATAATAGATTGTTAAGGTAAGTGCAAGTAATAACTTATGTTCTGAAAAAAGCTTTACTAGTTTTTCTATAATTGTCGTCTAATTCTTTGTTATGGTGTTGTACCAAAGTGTGCATTTAATTGTGTTGTTGCTGTAATATACCGGGTGCTCAAAAAGTCAGTATAAATTTGAAAACTTAATAAATCACGGAATAATGTAGATAGAGAGGTAAAAATTGACACACTTGCTTGGAATTACATAGGGTTTTATTAGAATCGAAAAAAACAAAAGTTCAAAAAAATTTACGACAGATGGCGCTTCATCTGACCAGAAAAGCAATAATTAGCATATGAAATTAAGACAAACCAAAGATGATGTTCTTTACAGGAAATGCTCAATATGTTCACCATCATTCTTCAACAGTAGCTGTAGTCGAGGAATAATGTGAACAGCACTGTAAAGCATGTCCGGAGTTACGGTGAGGCATTGGCGTCGGATGTTGTCTTTCAGCATCCCTAGAGATGCCGGTCGATCACGATACACTTGCGACTTCAGGTAACCCCAAAGCCAATAATCGCACGGACTGAGGTCTGGGGACCTGGGAGGCCAAGCATGACGAAAGTGGCGGCTGAGTACACGATCATCAGCAAACGCAAGAGATCTTTCACGCGTCTAGCAATACATTTCTTCGTTCTAATACAACCCCACATCATTCCAAGCATGTGTGTCAATTTTTACCTCTCTATCTACATTATTCCGCGATTTATTAAGTTTTCAAATGTATACTGACTTTTTGATCACCCGAAGGTGATGTTTTGAGGCGTGCTTAATTCAGTAATTAGAAGCATACATTTACGAACATAAATAGTAAACAAGAGGAGAGCTATCAAGCGACGCAACAATACTAACACTAGATGCCATGAAGCCGACGTCTGATCAATATTTATCAAAAATATGGTTCAAATAAACCCGTAAAAAATAAACTACAAAAGAGTCTCAGAATCAAATACGCGACGAAATAAAAGCATTCTGCTAGAGAAAATATTTACTTGTCATAATCTCTGGAGTTCGCGAAGAAACAAACACGAATCAACCGCATAGAAGCAATTCAAAAGTGAGTCTCCTGCTAAAAGAGAACCCATAGGCAATCAAATCGTTACTTCAGACAAAGAGGAAAGCGAATGTATTACTAGAGACGCAAATGTTCGAGGTAAAGGACAATGAAACTACCTTGGAAACCTTGTTCCAAACGAATAGTTGGTGAATACTGCAGGTAGGTTGTTAAATACTATTTATTGTTAATATTGTTAGTACATATATATATTCTTCAGTATTTATGTACGCCATTATTGCGCCATTCCACTGTCAATAACGTTGTGTTGTTTCATTAAATAAAGAAGAGTGGTGACAGTAAACAGCAAATTATTTTAGAAGACTAACACCCTGAATACAAAGTTCGACCGGGACTCTAGTTCTTGATGAGAACGAATCCTCCTCTTAAACTGCAAACAGAATGATGCAACTCAAGTATCACGATCCACGCATATAGCTGCAGAGTATATACCATGGTCCTTGGGAAACACACAATGTGAGAAGCAAAACCTACAGAACAGAGATTAGCTCTCTTACTCTTTCAAGGTTCTACGAGTCACCACGTACACTGCATCCTCCTAAGAAAAGAGAGTTAATTGACTTTCTTTCAGTACCCTGAAGCCTCTGTACATTAACATTCATTACGTGTCTTTACTGGAGGACCGCCGGCCGCGGTGGCCGAGGGGACTGAGGCGCTTCAGTCACGGTCTGCACGGCCACTACGGTCGGGGGTTCGAATGCCCCCTCGGGCATGGATATTTGTGCCGTCCTTAGTTGTAGGTAGTTCAAAAGTAGTTTGTAAGTTTAGGGACTGATGACCCCGTAGTTAAGTCCCTTAAGCTTAACAAACATTTGAACATATTTTACTGGAGGACCTGCACGTACACACTGAAGATCAGCCTGAAGAGGAAAGTGTTTCCATTAACAATGATGACAATTATGGTGGTTATGAACAGGATTAATTGCTCGTATTCTAATCTTTCAGTAATAACAATTCGTATTCTATCAGTAATACACATGACTACTAAAAGAAATCCGCTGAACTTCAATTACGCGATAAATCAGTGAAACATTGTAAATTCTGCCAAATACCTAGGAGTTACAATTATGAACAACATAGACTGGAGAGAACACATAGAAAATATTGTGGAGAAGGTGAACCAAAGGTTACGTTTCGTTGGCAGAACGATTCGAAGATGCAACAGCTCCGCCGAAGAGCGTCCTCTCCTGAAGTACTGTTGCCCAGTGTGGGACCCTACCAGTTGGGACTGATGAAAGACATTGAGAAGGTCCAGAGAAGGGCAGCTCGCTTTGTTTTATCACATTACGGACGGGAAGCGTCACGGAAATTTTGCACGATTTCAGGTGGAACTCATAAAACGAAAGACATTATTCGTTGCGGCGAGATCTATTTACGAAATGTCAATCAGCGACTTTTACTTCTGGACGATTTAGGCATTCTTTCTTCCGGCGCGCTATTAGAGAATGTAAGGGTAGAGAAAAATTATGAAAATGGTTAATGAACCCTCTGCCAGGTCCTTAATTGTGATTTGCAGAGTATATATGTAGATGTAGATGTAGAAGTGATGGGTGCTATCGACAAGGGTTCGCAAATTGATCCGTATTTTTTGATTTCCAGAAGGCAGTTGACACTGTACCTCACAAACTGCTTTTAATCAAATTGCATGGTTATGGTATATCGCCCCAAATTTGCGACTAGATAGCGGATTTCCTGTCACTGACGATACAGTTCATAGTAATCGATGGTAAGGCATCAATTAAAACAGAGGTGATATCAGGTGTTTCACAGGTTAGTGTTATTGGTCCTCTGCTGTTCCTTATTTACATAAACGATTTAGGGGAATATATAAGTAGCTCTCTTTGGTTGTTTGCAGATGACGCCGTCATTTACCTTCTTGTAAACTCATCTGAAGATCAAAACCAACTACAGAACGATCAGAATATGATATCACTATGGTGTAAAAATTAGCAATTGATTCTAAATAATGAGAAGTGTGAAGTTTTCCACATGAGTGCGAAAGGAATCAGTTAAACATGATTTACAAGATAAATCAGTCAAAACTGAAGACCGTAAACTTCAAAAAATACCTAGTAATTACTATTACTTCAGACTTAATTTGGAAAGAACATGTAGATAATGTCGTGGTAAAGGCGAAGCAGAGACTGCGTTTTATTGGCAGAACCCTTAAAAGATGCGACAGAACTGCTATAGAAACTGCATACTCTACGCTTGTCCGTCTGATTTTGGAATATTGCTACCCAGTGTGGGATCCTTATCAGGTCGGTTTGACGGAGGACATCGAAAGAGTCGAAAGAAGGGCAACTCGTTTTGTGTTGTCACGATACAGGGGAGAGAGCGATATGGAAATGATACAGGATCTGGGATGGGAATCATTACAACAACCTCGCTTATCGCTGAGTCGTGGGCTACTTACGAAACTACAATCGCAAACATCCTCTTCCGAATGCGAAAATATATTGTTGACTCCCACTTACATAGGTAGAAATGATCATCAAAATAAAATACGAGAAATCATAGCTCGAACAGAGAGATTCAGGTGTTCTTTCTTCCCGCGCGCTATTCGATAATGGAATGGGAGATAAAATATTATAACGGTGGTTCGATAAACCCTCTGCCAGGCACTTGAATGTGATTTGCAGAGTATCCCATTTAGATGTAGATATACTTACGATTTATTCATTATTGCTGGCAGGGCTATAAGCTCTAAATTTTATCTGTACTTATTTCTCTTTATTTCTTCAGTGTAAGTAGAAACACGATGCAATTATGCAAGAATTTCTCATAAATTTTTACATTTGATTCGTCCTATCTCTTCTTCAGTAACCATTTTTAATCGCGGAAAGAGTAAGATGATCGCTGGCTAACGCATACTTTAATTCAGTGTAATATGAATAATTTATCTAACATATATTACATTGAAATTGCTCCGACAAAGCTGTCCCTTGTAGGAAGGCAACTTCCTACGGCAGGTATAGCACAAGCAAGGAAATTAATGCGCTAACGATTCAGTACAGACTGTTGGGGAAAGTTAGCAGTTGTATGATGGAGATCCTAAGTACTGTGCGGAAGCCAGAGAGAAGTTTAGTAAAAGAAAGTAAACTGACTCATTGTGTAATACTAGGCGCATTGAGCTGTTAGAGAAAAAATTTCAGGTCTCATAAAGGAATCGATTCTAACATCGATAAATGGTCGCCTGCTTCTGTAACACTTTGAAAATATTATTTACTATCAACTTAAGAGATGACAAGAAAAGAAAATGAAAAGGCAGTAATTATTGTGAAAAAAGCACTTTAGCTCACGTAGCATGAGATAACAACGTATTTCTTATTTAATTACTACTGCTTATTCACCGCTATCTCACTGCAAGACAAGGAGACTTAACATTTGTTGTGGAATTCTACACTAATGCTTTTACTCTTTGACAAGGTATCTTACTGTATTACACTGATCAATGGAATATTAATATCCCCAAGTAGGGAATGTTATGTAGGAACATTTACTTTTATTGGTCGTGTAACTTCTGAGAGTCATGCTGATACAACAAATAGTGTTTTTCTTTGGTTCTAATCTCTTGCGGGTGTACGCATGTAGTGACACACTACTTTGCTACAGGTAATGTACGTGAAAAACGATTTAGAAACTCATTTATTGAATTTGGTCCTTATCACAAGAAAACGTGGAACAATAGATATATTTACAGCTGCCTTTAAGAAACTGCACATTTATTAATATCTTAGAACTTAAGAAGTTTACTTTCTGTACTATTTTCATTGAATTCTCGTACTATTCACCGCTGTTCTGAATAATGACAAATGTATGACCCTGAGAAAAAAAAAAGATCCAGATCGGAATTGGAAAACAAGTAGACTCGATTGCTGCTCAATTATCAAATCTTACAGTTCCCTTTGGAAACCTACGAGATATTCGAAACCAGAACTTGCAGATATTAAGTTAAAAAATGTAACAAGTATTTACTATGTAAACGGTTGCAAAGGAACTGGGACACGACAATTTTACAGATCACTCAAAACAAGGCCTGCGGCGGAACGACCTCTTTGTACGGCGGAACGGTGCTAAAACCTTATCTTCAAAAACACTCGTCTTGTATGATTAGGGTTGGATGTGGCCGTGTCAGACTTCGTAATCCTTGCGGTGTCCACTCGCCAATAAAAATTTATATAAAAATAAAATAAAATAAATGTTCATGTAAAATCTTTATACGTTGCAATATTTCAAAAATCTGAATCTTGCGCCGAGGGAAGAAGTCTTTAACAGTCACCCTTGTTAAAATATTTCTAAGTTCTCTCATAGATAAGACGGTCAAAAGAAATTCTTCAGTTTGTGGTCGTTGCTATAGCCACAGATAAAAAAAATAATATTTCTTCAATGATTATCGATCAATGTGTATGATCGATTTACCAAAGTATTAAAAAAACATTTATCGAGGTCTTCTTGACGTAACTTTCGCACCAATGAAAATTCATAAAAATCTTCCTTCAGATTGAAGAATATTTAAATTAAATCATCTGCTCATTTCATTAATAAATTATTCATCGTAAAATAATTCTTCATAGATGGTGTACTCTGACACTTTCGTCAAGTTTAAACACAATGACATTTATTGCTTTCTATGACTGTACATATGTAGTCATTGACAGACAAAAGGGAACTGGCTTTTAAAATTGGTTGTTTTAACATAAAACGTCGATAATAATGTCAACTCTTGCGACGACAACCGCAGAGATCAACATCTTCTTGCCTCGTGGCCGTCGACCGGCGACTTGATGTGGCCGGATATTTACTCCTTGGAATCGGCGTCGAAGATGTTGCCCTCGTACGTTAAATCGCCTCACAGCACATGAAACATAAAAAAAAACATACAAAAAACTTCTTTAAGAATCATATAACATTAAACATTTACATAAAAATCATTTAAGAACACAAATATAAGTAAGTTATCCTGCACAAACTGAGCTGACATGAGATATGTAGCGGAGACAATAATCCGTCCCACTACATACCCCACCCGCAAGCTCAGTTTAGCAGGTAATCAGAATGAAATAAAATTCTTTTAGCTAATATTTTAGAATATAAGAAGTCCTGCTTCATAAGCTATGCGTGATAATTATCAGAGTCATGCTTTAATTCATTAAACAGTTTCCACATAAACACTACGAGATTCACTTCAAACAAGTTTAGTTAGTCATGGCTCTTATTGTCCATGTAATATTCTGAATGTCACATAAATTTTATCTTATAAAAAGAAAATAGTTTATTGTTCTCTTAAAAAAAGTTTATGTATAGACTCTGAATGGCTGTGTATTCTATTTACACCACTATCGTACTATCATCATATTTCTTGCTTGCCTTAATAATGCATTAAAATCTTGTATGACTTTTATGAACATATATATATATATATATATACGAAACAATATGTGCATATGATAATTGTCTAACATAATATCCAAACAGTAATAAATCAGTGTCAAATATTTTCTCATGACGTTATTACCTAGATATTCTATGGAATAAATTCCTTCCCTTCATATCAGAATGCGCTTGTTTAAATTAATTTCAATTCAAATACGAAAAATACAATTTATTACCTAAACAAATTTAGGAAAATCTTTCTTATTGTTGAAATATGGTTAGGTCAGAAAAGGATCAACCACATATTATTATAGTGAACACACCGTACATAAACTATGTCTTCTGTAACTATCTCGTAAATGAATTATTTGACCTATAAAGTTATAAGTCTAATCAGTTTAATAATTCTCGTAATATATACCTATCGATAAAACGATAAATAATCGCTTCATCATGGGCGTTATCGAAATAATACGACCAGTTGCTGTGTCAACGTAACGTCTCTGACGTGTTGCCAACTGCTCGAAGTTACACCTATTTCTATTATTTTCGTACTTTAAATTCACAATTATAGTGAACTAGTCTTAATAAGATATCATATACCTTAACAATTCTTAATTTGCTTCCTTATATAATTAGTAGTTATGACTAAAACACTACCATAAAAACTTTCGACATTACGTCGTCTCAAGTAAAATTTTTCCAGTCACCTGTTGAGACCCTCACTAGGCTATACCAATGTATCTTTGTACACTCTTTGTACTTACCTCACCATACGTATATGAAAAAAAAGAAATATATAAATAAATAAATATTCTCTTCTGAATAGAATTATTCTCTATATTTCTTAATTACATGAGGTCATAAGAAGATTAATTTGCATTGTCGTTGAAACATCGGCACGGCGCTTTCCTTTCGGCCTTCGTACGTATTTTAGTATAATAAATGCAGTATTACCTAACTATGAGAACTGTGACAGTGTCAAGTTTGGCCCATGCAAACTTATATATAAGACACATCACTACGTTCTCGCAAGCCGTAGCTTCGGACGCCTCATGGTCCACATTTCATTTAGTATAAACTAACATCCATTCCTATTACGACTACAATCCGAGTTTCCTTTGCCACTTACTGCTAAAATCTCAAATGTACCTCTGTAGTCTTATTATAGTTTAAGACTAAAAGAAAACTTTAATAAATTCATTTTATAGAGAATATCTCCTAATATGGATAGACTCTCTACCCTTCGACATAAGTCACATCATATGCATTATGTGTATTCGCTGAGGAGTACAGTGTACTATATATGTTGCCTTTGTATACATAATAAAAGATCTCTCTTCGATGAGATGTATAAAAACTTACTTATACTTAACAGACTTCTTTTAAAATTTAGTCGTCGTCTTGTGTCAAAACCTAATTCTCGTCAGTCGGTTGGATAATCGTGTTACTAGGTTACGCATTCTCACCCCTCTTTCGGCACGAAAGGCTTCATTTGACTTACATTATAAAGTCCCTTTATTATTCCTGTTGAAGACTCTTCCAACACTACAGCCTTCGGATGAGGAACTTTGTATACTACATAAGGGCCTTCATATAAAAAGAGAAACTTCTTGCATTCTTTGTTTTCTTTACGACTCTTAGGATGAGACAAAGCAAGTACCAAATCTCCAATCTGGTAACAGGGTACCTTAGCTTGCTCGTTATACTTCCTGATTCGTTGTTCAGCGTTTTTTATCAGTTGTTCTTTAATATCATTTTCCTGTATAGGATTAATTTTATTTAATGGAGGCCAAGGAATAGCAGTTAATAAAGGATCTCCTATGATACGTTTACCTAAGATCTCAAGTGGTGCTAAACCAGTACTTATATGAGGCAATTCATTTAATATCTTTTCAAATTCTGGAATTAACTTAACCCATCGTCTATGTCTGGAAGCACAATATGTCCTACAAAGTCTACCTAGCTCTTTCATTATTCGTTCCACCGGATTTCCTTGTGGACGATATTTGGAAATGAGAATATCTTTTATATTATATGACCTTAACAACTCTTTAAATTTGTTGCTGATAAAACCACTACCATTATCAGATAATATTCTCTTAGGTGTGCCCCAATTAACTAAATAATATCTACTAAGACAATATATTACACTTGTAGTTGTTGCTCTTTTTAACATGTACAACTTCACATATTTCGACCAGCATTCCAGTATTACAAAGATATAACTAAAACCCCTGAGCTGCGTGGTAAAGGGCCGAAAAAGTCTATTGAGAGAATATCCCATAATCCAAGAGGAATTATAGAATATAATTTATAATTATGGGGACTATTTCCTATTTTTACCTTCTGACACAATTCGCATGTTCGAATAATAATTCTAACTGTACTTGTCATATTCCTAAAATAGTAAAACTTCATGAGATGTTTGACACATTTCTGGATTCCAAAGTGACCATATCCTTCATGTATGTATACTACCAAGTCATGTACGACAGCTTCAGGTACAAAAATCATCCAATAGTTATGTTCAGGTTTCGCTTTCCAATACAATAAATTAATAAAGTACAATCAATTATCTTTAACTACATAAGTGTCCTCGTTGTTGTCAAAGGTTTGCAATATTTTACCAAAGATAGGGTCAAGTCGTTGGTTAACTGTAATAGCTGTTAAAATTTTCTTCATTTTCTGTTCACTTTCTTTATTGGTCAGGAAATACACATGATAGTTATTCCCTGGTTCCTCTGTGATCGAAATATTTTCCATCCCTAGAGGTAGCCTGCTTAATGCATCTGACACTACATTTTGTGAACCTTTTATATAACGTATTTCATAATGAACCTCCTGTAAATACAAGACCCATCTCATTAACCTACGGTGTAATAACCTACAATTGGACAGAAAAACCAAAGCCTGGTGGTCGGTATACACAATATTTTTCCTTCCTGTAAGATTACCGCCCAATAGAAATATTGGTAATTAATAGCATTTGATAATTAAACAGTATGAAGTTCACTGCAAACATTGACCATGCCAATGCACTAAATGTTACACAATTTTAACCTTATTAATTATGGTAGCAATGTATGTACGCAGTTGGGTGACAACATTTATAGTTAGGCCATAGGTCGAAATTCTCCACGTTGAGATTTGCTGTGTGCTTGTAGCTGACGGGAGGCCAGCGAGCAGGCCGAAGTTGGTGGCTTGTTCCAGATTAGGATTTTCGAGTTCGTTTCCGGTGAGGGGAGAGAGGGACAATGGTGAGTGCCAGGCACAATGCAGTGCACAGCGTGAAATAAAATATTCTAATACTACTGGCATTTGAAGTAATACGATGCAGTTATGAACCTTAAGGCCCTCATTACAAAATAGGCTGTTGATAAATAAACAATACATTAGCTGATATAGTCACATCTGGCGTAATATGTTTAATTGACAATGAAAAGTAATAAATTACTAACGAAGACAAGACAGTTACACAACTAGCATGGCAATGTTTGTTTATAAAAATAATATATTAACTATTTCTCATTTTATTTTCAATTAATCTTGTATATTTTACCTTGAAATATTCAGTTAAATCACTTATCTGTGATATAAGAAATTGCACGATTATAATAAATAGTACAAAGGATGTTTATACTAATATAAAAACGTAAGAAAATATTTGTTTAAGGTGTAGTGTAATTATTTTGATTGTAAGTAAAGTTTTAGAAATGTATTGGCTGAGCGCTGTACGTTGGCAAATCGGTTAGAACAGCTCACATGGGGAAGGTGATGACGTAGGGAAAAAAAAACCGGCAGTTGAGCTTTTGGCGCGCGCGCGCGCGCGCGAGGGCAGGAAGTGACGGACCGAAGAAGTCTTTAACAGTCACTTTTGTTAAAATATTTCTAAGTTCTCTCATAGATAAGACGGTCAAAAGAAATTCTTCATTTTGTGGTCGTTGCTAAAGCCACAGATAAAAATTAATATTTCTTCAATGATTATCGATCAATGTGTATGATCGATTAACCAAAGTTATAAAAAAAAACATTTATCGAGGTCTTCTTGACGTAACTTTGCCACCAATGAAAATTCATAAAAATCTTCCTTCAGATTGAATAATATTTAAATTAAATCATTTGCTCATTTCATTAATACATTATTCATCGTAAAATAATTCTTCATAAATTATGTACTCTGACACTTTCGTCAAGTTTAAACACAATGACATTCATTGCTTTCTATGACTTTACATATGTAGTCATTGACAGACAAAGGGAACTGGCTTTTAAAATTGGTTGTTTTAACATAAAACGTCGATAATAATGTCAACTCTTGCGACGACAACCGCAGAGATCTACATCTTCGTGCCTCGTGGCCGTCGACCGGCGACTTGATGTGGCCGGATATTTACTCCTTGGAATCGGCGTCGAAGATGTTGCCCTCGTACGTTAAATCGCCTCACAGCACATGACACATAAAAAAACATACAAGAAACTTCTTTAAGAATCATATGACATTCAACATTTACATAAAATTACTTAAGAACACAAATATAAGTAAGTTATCCTGCACAAACTGAGCTGACATGAGATAAGTAGCGGGGACAATAATCCATCCCACTACAGACCAACAATTGCAAAATTTTAACTGGCGTAACATTACGAATGCAGATAAATGGTGCTGAATATTTACACTAAACCTTACTCTTAGCTGAAAAAAAGAAGAAAAACAAGTGTTGTGTACTCTGATTAAAACTTGAAACTAATTCACTGACGGATAACTTCGAAATGGCATGCTGAATATACTTAGAACACCACCCCTAATAAACCACAGACATTGCCGAGGTGGGGTGACTTGTGTGACTCAACGATACAAATAGCCGTACCATAAGTGGAATCACAGCGGAGGAGTATCTGTGGAGAGGCCAGACTAACGTGTGGTTCCTGAAGAGGGGCAGCGTCCTTTTCAGTAGTTACAGGGGCAACAGCCCGGATGATTGACTGAGCTGGTCTTGTAACATCAGCTAATGTGGCTTTGCCACAGTTACTGCGAACGACTGAAAGCAAGGGGAAATTAAAGCCGTTACTTTTCTCGAGGACATGCAGCTCTACTGTATGAATATATGATGACAGCATCTTCTCTGATAAAATATTCCGGAGGTAAAATAGTCCTCCATTCACATCTCCGGGCGGGGACTACTCAGGAGGATGTGATCATCAGGAAAGACAACACTCGCATTCTACGGATGGGAGACTGGAATGTTACACCCCTTAATCGGGTAGGGAAGTTAGGAAATGTAAAAAGAGAAATGGATAGGTTGAAGTTATGTATAGAGAAGATTAGATTAGTGAAGGTCGGTGAAAAGAGGAATAGGATTTCTGGTCGGTTAATTATAGGATTATAAATACAAAATCCGTCGGGGGTATTACAGGAATAGGTCTGATAATGAATAAGAAAATAGGAATGCGGGTGAACTACTATGAACAACACAGTGATCGCATTATCGTAGTCAAGATAGATACGAAGCCAACATCGACCACAATAGTACAAGTTTATATGCCAACTACCTCTGCCGATGATGAGATTCAAGAAATGTATGAGGAGGTAAAGGAAATTATTCAGACAGCTAACGGAGCAGAAAACTTGTGAATTGTGATGGGAGAGTGAAATTCGGTAGTAGGAAAAGGAAGGGAAGGGAAGATAGGTGAAAATGGTCTGGAAAAAAGGAATGTAAGAGGAAGCGCCTGGTAAAATTTTGCATGGAGCATAATTTGGTTATAACACACACCTGGTTTAAAAATCACGAAAGAAGGTTGTATACGAGGAAGAGACCAGGAGACACCGGGAGATACCATATAGATTTTATAATGGTAAGACATAGATTTCGAAACCACGTTTTAAACTATACGACATACCCAGCGGCAAATATAAACTTACTGGTCATGAATTGTAGACTGAAACTGAAAAACTGCAGAATGGTAGGAAAATAAGGAGATGGAACCTGGATAAACTGAAGGAACCTGAAGTTCTTGCGAATTTCAGAGGGAGCTTTAGGCAACAATTGACATAAACGGAGGAAACCAAATCAGTAGAGGAGGAATGGATAGCGTTGAGAGATGAAATAGTGAAGGCAGAAGAGGAGAAATTAGGTTGGAAGGCAAGACCTGCAAAAAGTCCTTGGATATCACAGGACACACTAAATTTAATCGATGAAACGAAAAAGAAACGCATTAAATGAAACAGGCAAAATGGATTACAGACGACTAAGATATGAGATTGACAGGAAGTGCAAAATGGCTAAGCAGGAGTGGCTAAAAGGCAAATGCAAGGATGTAGAAGAATGTATAGGGGAAAATAGATACCTCCTACAGCAAAATAAAAGAGATATTTGGAGATAAGGAAAACAGCTCTATAAATATCAAGATTACAGATGGAAAACCAGTTCTCAGCAAAGAAGGGAAAGCAGAAAAATGGAAAGACTATATAGAGAGGCTCTCTGAAGGAAATGAACTTAGAGACAATATTGTAGGAAGGGGAGATGAAGTAGATGAGAATGAAGTAGGAGATACTATACTGAGAGAAGAATTTGACAGAGCCCTGATAGACCTAAGTCGAAACAAGGCCCTTGGAATAAATGGCATTCCCTAAGAACTACTGAAGTCTCTGGGAGAGCCATCCCTGACTATTTCACTTCGGGAGTAAGATGTATGAGACAGGGATATCCTCGGACTTAAAAAAATGTAACAATTCCCGTTCCAAAGAAAGCAGGTGCAGACAGTTGTGAAAATTACAGAACCATTAGTTCAACAAGTTATGGTTGCAAAAATTTAACACAAATTATTTAAAGAAGGATGGAAGAGCTAGTAGAAGCCGACCTCGGGGAATTTCATTTCGCATTTAGGAGAAATGTAGGAACACGGGAGGCGGCTTATCTTAGAAAATAGGTTAATGAAAGATAAACCTACATTTCTAGCATTTGTAGAACTGGAGAAAGCTTTTGACAATGTTGATTGGTATACACTCCTTCAAGTTCTGAAATCAGCAGGAGTAAAATAAAGCCATCGGAAGGTTATTTACAATTTCTAAAAAATGAAAGGAATGCAGAGGTTGGGAAGGGAGTAAGACAAGGTTGTAGCCTTTCTCCAATGCTATTCTATTTGTACATTGAAGAAGCTACAAAGGAAAGCAAGGAGTAATTTAGAGAAGGAATTAAATTTCAGGTTGAAGAAATAAAAATTTTGCGTTTTGACGATGACGTTGTAATTCTGCCAGAGACCGCAAAAGACCTGGAAGAACAGTTGAACGGAATGGGCAGTTTGTTGAAAGGTTCGTATAAAATGAACATTAAAAAGATCAAAACAAGAGCAATGGAGTGCAGTCTAAGAAACTCATGTGGTAGGAGGCGAGGTACTGGCGGAAGTAAAGTTGTGAGGCGGCATCGTGGGTTGTGTCGGGATAGCTCAGTCGGTAGAGCGCTTACCCGCGAAAGGCAAAGGTTCCCGGTTCGAGTCCCGGTTCCGGCACACAATTTTTATCTGCCAGGAAGTTTCTTACCAGCGCGCACTCCGCTGCAGAGTGAAAGTTTCATTCTGGGAATACGTGTGATGTTGATGGAATTAGATTAGGTAGCTAAACAATAAAGTTGGTAGATGAAAAGTGTTCAAATGTTTGTAAAGCTTATGGGACTTAACTACGGAGTCATCAGTCCCTAAACTTACAAACTACTTATGAACTAGCTACAACTTGAGGACGGCGCAAATATCCATGCCCGAGGGCGGATTCGAACCCCCGACCGTATTGGTCGATGAGTTTTGTTACTTGGGCAGTAAAATAACAAGTGATGGTCGCAGTACAGTGGATATAAAATGCAGAATGGCAATGGGAAGGAAAGAGTTGTTGAAAAGGAGAATTTTTTTAACATCGAATATTAATTTAAGTGCAAGGAATTCGTTTCTGAAGGCATTTCTGTGGATTGTTGTCTTGTATGGGAATGAAACATGGACGATATACAGGAAGAGGCAGTGGCGTAACTATGGGGGGAGGGAGATGAGGGCGATAGAAGACACCCCCCCCCCCCCCCCGAAATTCCGAAAAAAAAAAAAAAAAACGAAATCTTATAATAGCAATCTGGTAAAGGTAAAGATTGGAAACCTGGGGTGTTTTACCATAAGCTTTCATTGGATGGGAATGAATTAGTTTCTTCAACAGGAGTGGTAAATGGTAGTCTGTCTGGGAACTGACTAAAATTTTGCTCGTCAAGCAGATGTATCCCCCCTCAAGCCAAGTACTAGTTACGCCACTGGGAAGAGGACAGGCTTTCGAAATGTGGTGCTACAGAAGAATGCTCAACATTAGGTGGGTGGATCGCGATACTAATGAAGAGTTACTGAACAGAAGTGGGGAGAAAAGGAATTTCTGGCATATCTTGAGTAAAGAGGGGATGGATTGGTAGGACACAGTCCTAGACATCAAGGAATCGTGAGTTTAGGATTGGAGGGAAGTGTTTGGGATAAAAACCGAAGAGGAATATGAAGAGATGGATACAGTAAGCAGATTCAGACAGATGTAGGTTGCCGTTCTTATGTGGAGTTGAAGAGGCTTGCTCAGGATAGGGTATTGTGGAGAGCTGCAGCAAACCAGTCTCCGGACCGAAGACCACAGCAACAACTGAATGTGAGTTTTCTTCGCGTTCGTGTGTGATTAGACCTATATTTAGTTTTAGTAGCATAACATACTGGTGAAGGTAGATTGCTATGCATATGTTTGTTCTTTTCGAAACAGACAACAATATCTAAGTGTGAAAGAAAAATACATTCATCGTGAAACAATTAGTTTCGTAATAGTATGCACACTATGTACGGCACATAAAGTTTTCCATAAATCATTGACTTTAGAATAATCCGTAATTTAGGCTTGAATCGTAAATTTAGCGTTGGAGGGAAGTTGGAGGGCTAATAATCGCAGAGGGAGACCAAGAGACGAATATAGTAAGCAAATTTAAACGGATGTAGGTTGCTTTTCTTATTAGGAGATGAAGAGGCTTGCTCAGGATAGAGTAGGGTGAAGAGCTGCAGCAAACCAGTCTCCAGACTGAAGACCACAACAACAACTTAGAACAATCCATTCCCTTTTCGCTCGCCTCCTGAGATTCAAAGCGCTCACTGCTACATACAGTATTTACACTGTTCAAAATAATAAAAGGATCAGGTGTTATATCATACACTATATACACATGGTAACGTATTTTAGTTAGATATTAGTTACAAATGTAATTTGTGTGTGATACAGTACGATATTTTTCTCTCTCAACTGTTTGTATGAGGTTCACATCGTGTTTACTTAGAGCGAGGCACCATGGGGCTACCATAATAGTGAAAACGTAATTCTTGTTGCTCTCTAACCATACCAGTACAGCTGCACACTTGCATGGCATGGACAGTCTGAGGTTATCAATCAGCTCTTGAAGGATACTTGGTCATTCTTCCCTGTGTGCAACGTACAGCTCTGCAACCGTTGTGAGAGATGCCGGTCTGCATTAAATGCGTCCGCCAAGTGCATCCCAGACATTCTTAATCGAGTTTAAGTAGGGTGTAGAAGCTGGCCAAACCATTCGTTTAATTCCCTGAGCGTCAACATGTTGTCCACCAGCGCAGCTATATGGGGTGAACATTATCGCCCACCAGAAAAAATTCATCTAGTATGGCACCAGCGTCGGATACGACAAAAAGGTGAAGTATCTCGTCTCTATAACTATGAGGAATCAAAGTGCCATTAGGAACGACACAGAGTTACGAACATCGGCCAAAAGTGACTCTTGTCCAGTCCATTCGTCCACCACCATGATGTGGTGATGTTTCCTGCATACAAGCAGGATTTATCCGAGTTCCACGTTCTCTGTAGATGAGGAACAATGATTGGCTAAACACAAAATTTTGACTCCTCTGTGAACAGAACCTGGCGTCATTCCTTAGGACGCCAGTCCTGATGTTCTTCCGCCCACTTTCTGCGGGCTACACGGTGTCATAGTTTTAATAGGACATGCATCATAGACCTCAGTACGTAGTGACCATGTTCCCGAAGCGATTTCGGACTATTTGTGTTGATATTGTGCGTTCTGTTGTTGCCTGAACGGTGCGTTGCAGCTGAGTTGCATTCAGCCTACTGAGTGGATGGTCTGTTAACCGGAGATAACGGTCATCTCTTGCTGTTGTTACCAGTGAACGACGTTGGCCTCGCGTTCCCTTAACGATTCGTGTTGTCTGAAATAGCATCCGAGCTCTGGAAATTACAGTCTGAGACACTCCGATAGCTGCAGACACCTCCACTCTGTCCAGCTCCCCATGCCAGAACGTCGGGTAAGTCACATTGTTGTTGCATTGCCCTACCTGTCCAATAAATTATCTGAACCGAACTGCTTGTGTAAATCGTTTGCTAATCACGATTCAACACTAATCCCTCAGCAACGGCTTTCCGTTTTTACCACTATCTCGGTTGTCGTGATGTTGTTGTCTCCACCCCGTACAACTGACAGACGTCCAACGGTTTTAGTTCAATCCGACTATGACAATACTTCACAATCTATATATCTCAACTGATCTCCTAATTATTTTGACGAGTTTAAATTTTCAGTTTCCTCATATGTAAAAATTCAAAGTCACCTTCCTCCTCTTGCATCCTGTGGAGGTGAACAACTATTATTCAAACTCTTTTTAAATCCGATTTGTAATTTTTCGAAGATTTCCTGTATTTTTTTCTTGATTGTTAATTCTTTTCCAGGGTGGGGAACAGCAGACCTCCACATTCCGGCAATACAATACATCAACCGGCACACACAGCACATTCAGCAGGACACTGTCCAACCGAGCATCCACGAGACAAAGGAGTCATTCACTCTCTCAACATGCGGAAGCCGATGATTGAGGGATCAGGCCGCCGACTGACCACCCAACGTGAAACCACAAACTATCAAACGTGATCTGCTCTACGTCTCGAAGCAATGTGACCAGAAGCCAATAACCTAATGTATTAACCTCCAGAGCAACGCGACGATCGATCTTTCTAGAAACTGTATAACGTGACAGAAGAGACGACGACCCTGAAGTTGTTCTCTTCCAGCCAAGTCTATCAAATAAATACTAAGGGCAAGAAGTCGTCACCATCATTAGTATTATCAGCAGCAGCAATAGTTGCAGCAGTGTAGCTGGAGTTTCAGTTTGAATTTGTCGCCAGGATTCGTCGAATTAGTCACCGAACGCTAATCAGTCAGTCATGGCATTTGGCAGTTAGCATTTTAATCATCACAATCCAAGTCCGTTTGTCATGAAAGCTGCCTTGTGCCATCAGTAACAGAAGAGAGAAGAATCTGGTCGCCAGGAGGAGATAAAGAATAACAGAGGAACTTACCCACGATAACTGAACTGAACGATAGGATGTGGTCTGGTCGTAAAATTCACCTGTGATCTGCCTCAAGGGTACCGCCGACGAGGACAAGCAGGCTGGAGTCTGTCGGTTCGACCCCAGGACAAGGACGCGCCATTTCCATGCCCCACTATTACCTTTGCCGAAGCACAACAACACTGTTGCACAAAGAGGAAGGCAAACTCACATGACAACACCATGAGGTAAGTCCGCAGAATTTACGGCTTTTTACCGCACGTTTGGAAGAGCACTAGCTTCGTCGGCCAGCGCTGTTAAACTTTCGAGCAAGAGGCAGACATTCCGCAAGCGTAACCGGAGGTACGCGGCCCACACACCGGAATGTACAATGCAGCCTCACTGCCGCCGCCGGCGTCACTAGCCATTTATTCGCAGTAAGAGTGTGGTCTGATTTATTTGTTTAATTAATGATGTTGTCCAACGTTTCATTTACGCATCAATCCAGAGCCAAGGAAAAGATCCCACACAACCGACAAGTTTGTGAAATCCCTAACTAACTGCAACCTATCTAACTGTAACGATACACTAGATTTTTTTTTTTTTTTTTTTTTTTTTTTTTTTTTTTTTTTTTTTTTTTTTTTGATCAGCGATGCTTATATCCTTCGGTTTCCTCTAGCTTGCAATATAACTGACTTAATTTCGTTCGTCATTTTTTACTTCCGGACAAACGAGAAGACGGAACCGCTATCGTAGTTTTTTGATCACTCTCTTTTCTGTGTTAGTTATGTTCACACGTCTTCCATTCATGTACCCATTTAATGTAAGTAATTGTGATGCAAGTTGTTGTTAACATATATAAGGTCAGTTTAAAATTATCCCCTCTCTTTGGCTTTTATTTAAATGGATCCCTCCACGTCAAATATTTATTTTCTAATGTTTTCAGCTCGTTAACATCCGTAATAGTTTAATGTTCAAACGCAATTACGATCGCTTCGCATGTCTTCAAAATTTTACTCACCATTAGTCATTCTTATACAATACCTTGCTTGATTATAGAACCTGCAATTAATTCTTTTGTATTTTTACGATGCCCGATAATTTTTTCCTCTTTCTATCATTACCGTTAACTTCATGTTTCATCCACGGTCATACAGCAATGAGAAGCGAAGTGAACTGTCTGAGAATTAGTCTAGTACGAAATAATCTCATATTAAATAAGAAAAGATTCACATTTTCACGTTGAAGTTTGGGGTTGTCTAGGAAGGGTGCACGGATGGCAGAGAGGAATGCAGAATATGCGGGCACAAGGAATGTCATTTCAGTTTTGCATTTCACACTGTTATCGCTTATTATTTTCCTTTGACAACAGAAGGCGTTCATGGAAAAGGCGTTTTTGTTAATATTACGAACCTAAAAATAAAATAATAAAATTAAAATTACGAATGATGAGACAAAATATAAAATATCCTTTTCAACCAAAAGCTCACGTAAATAAATAAATAATAAGAAAAGGTTAAGGCTAGATGCGGTGGTGTGGCCGAGCGCTGTAGGACGCCTTGCTGCGGAGCGCACGGTTGCTGGCCGTCGGAGGTTCGATTCCTCCGTTCGGTCATGGTCACTTACTTGAAGTACTTTGTAAGCCTAGGGACATAACCGCTGCAGTTAAGTCCCTTACATTGACAAACATTTCCATGTATGATTTTTGGCTAAGTAGACCACACGCGGAAAGTGGAAGACCCCGGTTTGATTCCTAACCAGGCAGAAATTAAATTTTCATGTGTTGCAAAAGTGTATACTATCCTTACGTCAGCAGTATAAGGAAAAATTCTCAATTTACGAATATATTAATCATGTGGATATAGAGATAGTTCCGAGAAGGGTAGCTCGTTTTGTATTATCGCGATATAGGGCAGAAAGTGACATGAAAATGATACTCGATTTGGAATGGAAATCATTAAAAGACAGGCGTTACTCGTTGCGGCGAGATATATTAGCGAAATTCCTTTCACCCACTTTCTCTTCCGAATGCGAACATACAAGGTGCGTCTGAAAAGTTTGCTGAATGGTATCAGAAAATATAGGAAACAAGAGTTACCAACAAAATACCTTTACTGGTTTTCAAAGTAATTGCGATTGGCTGCAATGCACCTATGACAACGCTTATACATCTGATAGAAACTGTCAGCAAACCCTTCTCGTAGAAGCGCTCCAAGCACTGAGGCTGTTGGATCTCCACATCCGTTGAGAAGCGTAAGCCTCTGACAGGTAATTAAAGGCGGGGAAACGGAAAGAAGTCCGCTGGCGCCAAGTCTCATGAATAAGAAGGGTGTGGAAGCACAATGACCCTGAATCTAGCGAGAAATTTGAGCGCGCGGATCGCCGTGTGCGGACGAGCATTGTCATGCGGGTACAGTAGTGGCCGAAGCCAAAGGATGTGTTGCAGCAGTCGTTTAAAAAATCCAGTGATCTCTATATAACCTGGTTGTATAACTCTGGTGTCTGAGCATAGAACTGTAGGGTGCCTGCACATTCATATGTTTTGCACACGAATATGCATTGTCCGCCATGTTGTAATTAGTCAAACGAATTTACATCAGTTAATACATGACAAATCTATGTCTATAAATGTGAATGTCTGGTCGGTGTACGTTTATCACGTCTGAACCACAAGACATAAAGAGCTAAAGGTTTGTACAGTTACTAATGTCTACCCGGGGAAGGCTTTAGGCACGGTTTTATGGCGATCGGATAGCTATTTATCTATATATATTAATGTGAATGTCTGTTCAGTGTACGCTTATCACGTTCGAACGACAAGACGCAGAGACTTAAATATTTGTACAGCTACTAATTTGTACCTGAGGAAGGTTTTAGGTACGGTTTTATAGGGATCTGATAGATATTTAGTAATTTGAAGAATATAACGCGAAATGCGGAACAATAATTACTCTTTAAAAATTATATTTACTCTTTGAAAATAGATTTATTGGTTGCATTGTTGCTTGAGGGTTGATAACGATAAAAGGGTGGAGTGTATTGGGATGGAAAGTTATCGGTGAATATAAAATTCTACGTGTGTGTGTGTTTATATTTCAATCTGCAGCGAAAACTACAGAACGCAAACGAATGGTATGTGTGTTATTGTTGTCCGAAGTCTCCCGTGGTACACCATAGTAGATCCATGACGATAGCTATAAGGCGGTGAAGATATGGTGGTTGAAAGTCGTCAAATTATTAAAAAAATTCGGACTGAAGACCAGCGATGACGTTTGCTATTCTATGGCAAGGAGGTTACATACAGCAAAACGTGATGCCACAGACCATATCTTTGGTCTACGCATGCCTAATGTCTTCAGCTCTTTCTCTCTAAGGATAAGCTTACGAATAAGAAAATATAAGAATAAATAAATAAAATAGTAAAAAAATTTTCTTTTAATACATCTCTTTAAAAAATCGATTTGACGTTTCGCGCATTAAATCAAGTGATCGATCTGTGATATTATTACAATCATTATTGTTGAATTTCGTGATTGGATTCTTCGAAACCCGTGCATTTTTACGTGTGATTTGATTTACACTACTTACTTTCCTGATAAACGGTAACTGCATAGACTTCTGCAATCTGATAGGAATATTTTTCAGTTCCTCTTTATCAGTGATATTTCCTCAAAAATGAGTGAAATTAATTACAATAATTTAAGTGTTATTTAAACTTCGTACATAGATGTGCATTGCGTTACTTTACACATATTACAACAGTACATCTACTTTTAATAGATCAAATTCAGACAATGTGCCTCGGGAAAGGAAAAACGTTATTATCAAAAAGACTTTTGGAGCAAAACGTATTAAAACATCAAGAGCAAGCAAAAATGAAGAACAACGCAAGATAAGACTTTCACAAAGGAGGGACAAGAGAACAACAATAGCGAACGTTCAATCACCATTACAACGTGACAGTAGGCAACGTGGGACCGAGAGCGAATACAGAACATGAGAAATGATGAA
The DNA here is from genome assembly GCA_026315105.1 of Locusta migratoria. Lineage (NCBI taxonomy): Eukaryota > Metazoa > Arthropoda > Insecta > Orthoptera > Acrididae > Locusta > Locusta migratoria. Next base: position 172,318,926 of record CM048751.1, read on the forward strand.
ACTATAGAGCAACACCATGCTCGACAGGAATGTGATCGTACAGCAAGACTTGCATCACGCAGAGGTTTGAATTACGATATGCAGAAACTAGCTTTCAATTACGTTCCTTCAGTGGTCTACAACTCACATTCGAAACTTTCTATCGGTCACATGGATTTAATTTGCTCACATTGTAATGCAAGAAAATTTTGGACTGAAGCGGCAGGTCTCTGTTGCTGCAACGGAAAAGTGTCTCTGCAATCACTTCGAGAACCGCTGTTGAGCTTGACGGCGGGAACGAGTGCCGAGTTTAAACTATTCATACAAAATATTCGCAAATACAATTCTTGCTTTCAGATGACATCTTTTGGAGATGAACGATACCTGCCTACTTTTCAAATTCAAGGACAAGTTTATCACAAAGCAGGTTCTCTGTTACCTGAGCCTCGTAAGAACCCGCAGTTTTTTACAAATATATTTCACGGGAAATAGCGACGTTCAGACTGATCAACGGTGTGGAAACATACCCCGGCGTCAATCGCGAAATTGTTGGTGCATTACAACAAACGCTACATGACAGAAACAACTTCGTGCCCATGTTGAAGAGCGCTCTTGAAATAATGCCTGACAATGAATATAAAATTGTAATAAGAGCAGACAAAACACCTGCAGGAGAGCACGAACGAGGCTACAGTGCACAACTTCGAACGAAGTTGCAATTATCATTATTGACAATAAATTTGATAGAATGGATATTGTTCTTCACAAACATAGTAACGTTTTACAGCGTACATCCGAGACCCACTGATCCTATGACAATCTACAATATCCGTTACTTTTTGAGAAGGTGAAGACAGTTATGATTTCAACTTTTATCAAATACACTAAGTCATCCATGCACCTACTCATAAAAAAGTTTCGTCGATGAATTTCTGTGCTTATCGTATTATGATTAGAGAGGGACAGAATCACCTACTACGTTGCGGACGACTATTTCAACAGTTTGTAGTGAATATGTAAGCAACAATTGAAAGCGAGCGTCTTTTGTTCTTGAGAATGAATCAGAAAAAACTCCGTGCAGAAGAGTACGTCCACCTCGGAGACGCGATATCCAGAGATGGCAATGCAGAAGATATTGGGCAGATGGTAATTCTACCTTCTTCATTTACTGACTGCCCGAGACATATGCATGAATATACGCAAGATGCCATGACACAAGTGAGAAAATACGGACGCCCCGATTTATTCATCACATTCACATGCTATCCAAAATGGGTCGAAACTGAGTCGCTTTTGTTTGCCGGCCAGATTGCAGGAGACGCACATGATCTGACTGCGAGAGTTTTCAAGCAGAAACTTGACAAAACTTATGGATGCAATAGTCAAATTGAAAATATACGGTGAAGTTCGATGCTTCATGTATACTATTGAGTGGCAAAAAGGATGTCTACCACATGCTCACATACTCATATGGCTGAAAGAAAAAATTCTTTCTGACCACATTGACAAGATTATTTCAGCAGAGATACCGGACAAAGAATCAGATCCTCTTTTATTTCAAATCGTCACCACGAGCATGCTCCACGGTCCTTGCGGAATCTTCAATTCTATATCGCCATGCATGAAAGATGGGCGATGCACTAAAAGATATCCACGTGCGTTTCTCCTTGAAACTCAGACTGGGCAAGATGGCTACTCTGCGTACAAAAAAAGAAAACCAGAAGACGGAGGACATGTAGTAGTCGCCAATGTAAAATGAAAAGAAGTGCAAGTTGACAACAGGTGGGTTGTGCCTTACACTCCTCTGCTTTCGACAACGTTTCAGGCACACATTAATGTTGAATATTGCAACTCTGTTAAATCAATCACGTACATATGCAAATACATTAACAAAGGGAGCGACATGGCGATTATTGGTGTTACCAAAGAAAATGATGAAATAAGTCTTTATCTAATGGGACGGTACATTTCCAGCAACGAAGCAGTGTGGAGAATTCTGAGCTCTCCCATACATGAACGTCATCCAACAGTTGTTCACCTTGCCGTGCACCTGGAAAACGGCCAAACAACTCAGAATGCGGCACATCTAGCAGCTAACCCGCCACATACCACCATCACAGCATTCTTTCATTTGTTTACAGGATGTTGTTGTAGCCAGTAGTTCCGCAGTACTATACGTGGAATACATAAAAAAAAAAAAAAAAAAAAAAAAAAAAAAAAAAAAAACAGTTCTGTCAAAGAAAACAAGGAGCGGAAGTACCTGGAACAACAGCAAGGAAAAGTGATGCTTTAGGTCGAGTATACACGGTACGTCCTAACAATGCTGAATGTTTTTACTTAAAGATGCTTTTACACGTTGTAAAAGGGCCAACATCATTTCAACAGTTACGTACAGTTGATGATGAAATTTGCTCAACATATCGTCAATCGTGCCAAAAACTAGAAATTCTAGAAGACGATCAGCATTGGGACACAGCACTTTCGGAAGCATTTACTATATCGATGCCCAATCAAATGCGTTTTCTATTCGCAATAAATTTGACAGCCTGTGCTCCGTCGGATCCGAAGGCTCTGTGAGTGAAGCATTGCGATTCTCTAAGTGAAGATTAACTGCTACAATCTATAAGAGCTGCAAATAATCCCGATTTACAAATGTCTGATATTCTTTACAACAAAGCCTTGATAGACATTGAAGATACATGTTTGGCAATCATTGACAAATCTCTTCAACAACGTGGACTCGCTTCACCACCACGAGACGATATTGACATTACAGAAACTGATATTTTACTTGAAACTTATTACAATCATGAAGCAATGATTCGATTTGTGGAAAGAAATGAACCTCTTTTGATTAAAGATCAGAAAACTGCATTCCAACGCATACTAGATCGCACACACAGCGATGAGGGAGGTATTTTTTTCTTGACGCACAAGGACGAACAGGAAAAACTTTTCTGATCAACCTAATACTTGCAGAAGTAAGAAAAACAGGCAACAATGCTCTCGCTGCAGCATCATCAGGAACCACAGCTACTCTTTTAGAAGGTGGAAAGGCTGCACATTCAGCACTCAAGCTACCGCTAAATCTGTCAGTAACTGCCGACCCGATCTGCAATATTAAGAAAAATTGTGGACAAAATCATAATTTGGGATGAATGCACGATGGCAAACAAAAAAGCCTTGCAAGCTTTAGACAGGACTATGCAAGATCTCCGTGGAACGGAAAAAACAATGGGAGGAGCACTCTTGCTATTAGCCGGGGATTTCCGACAAACTCTCCCTGTTATTCAAAGAGGAACACCAGCAGATGAGATAAATGAGTGTCTGAAGTCTTCATATTTATGGAGGCGAGTTGAAAAATTGACGCTGACGACAAATATGCGTGTGCATCTGTAAGGCAATGAGGAATCGCGAGAATTGTCTCAACAGCTTCTACAAATTGGGTAAGGAACATTCATCAATAACCAGGCAATTATTCAGTAACGTTTCCAGAAAACTTTTGCAGATCTAGTGAATCGATTGATGATGTAGATAACAGCGTCTTCCATAACATATAAGTCAATTACAAAAATCTTGAGTGGCTGCGAGAGAGAGCGATTTTAGCACCACGTAATGACCAAGTTACCAACCTAAACACAGCTATTCAGAACACGGTACCGGGAATTATTACAACCTACAAATCGATTGACACAGTCGTTGATAAAGATCAAGCTCTGAAATACCCTGTGGAGTTCAAATGTTTGTATAGCTTATGGGACTTAACTACGGGGTCATCAGTTCCTAAACTTACAAACTACTTATGAACTAGCTAATCCTAAATATCTATGCCCGAGGGGGGTTCGAACCCCCGACCGTAGTGGCCGTGCAGAACGTGACTGGAGCGCCTCAGTCCCCTCGGCCACCGCGGCCGGCGCTGTGGAGTTCCTGAATTCGCTAGAATCATCAGGAATGCCACCTCATAGATTGCTTTTGAAAGTAGGATCACCGATCATGATGCTGAGAAATTTGAAGCCTTCATAACTGTGCAATGTAACTCGACCGATTGTCAAAAATTTACATCGAAACATCACTGAAGCAACGATTTTGTCAGTAATATCAACCGGAAAAGATCTGGAATTCCTTTAATCCCTTCAGATATGCCGTTTCAGTTCAAAAGACTTCAGTTTCCAGTTCGTTTAGCTTTTACCATGAGAATTAACAAAGCTCAAGGACAATCATTAAACGTCGCAGGAATCCATTTACAGCGCTCATGTTTATCACATGGTCAATTATTTGTCTCTTGCTCAAGGGTGGGCAACCCAAAAAATCTCTACATTTACAGTCCAAACAATACTACAAATACGTTGTTTACCAGAATGCCCTAAAATGAAATTAAAATGAATTTGGACATTACTCTCACCAAACGTGTTGAGATATCGCCATACAGGCTATAAGGAATAATGTATGTATTATTTATTGTAAATCATTAATCACTTCACATAACTTTATTTTTTATTTGAATGTTGATTAAAAATGTTAGTTTCTAAAGAAGGTATTGTATTTCAAAACCAGTCTCATAGCACACTACTATCTATCATATTCAACCAAAAGGCGAGCGGAGCCGCGGGTTTAAGCTAGTAATTAATAGATTACCTCTGGATTTGAAATTTATATCAATATATGAACTAACAGACTCACGTGAGTACGGAATCGAAACATATTTGCTTTTCTTTTTCTTGTAATACTTCATAGCGGCCATGTTGTAATTAGTCAAGAAACAGAATGTGAACATCTTTGGCTGGCACGCTCAGGTATCTGAAGTTCATCATCCAGGTAGTATAGATATCACTGCAATAATCTCTTTTAAACTTCCTACTTGATTGACAGTATGACCTATTTGACAGCATGATCGTTCTTGCGATCAATATTGCAGTGGCACGATGAAAGGTGGCATCATTATATTTTGTCATTGTCACTCTCTGGTCAGAGAGGATGGTTGCTGTGAACTGTGAGTCGGCTGTAGCGAGTGGTAGGCAGGTGTCTGACAGTGGAAGTGGCCGAGGGGACTGAGGCGCGCCAGTCACGTCTGCACGCCCACTACGGTCGGGGTTTCGAATCCCCCCTCGGGCATGGATATTTGTGCCGTCCTTAGTCTTAGCTAGTTCATAATTAGTTTGTACGTTTAGGGCCTGATGACTCCGTAGTTACGTCCCATAAGCTATACAGACATTTGAACATTGGAGGTGGACAGACGGAGTCAGGGTGGGTGGATAGCCGTAGACTGACAGAGTTGTTGTAAGCAGTTAGGAAAGTTGATAACTTTGATTTTTGCTATGTATTTTTATTGTAACTGTGATGGTTAAAAAGTAATAACAATAAGAAGAAGAATCATCACTTTGTTTCACTTCACCTTAGATGACAGTTTCATTTCACCCTTTTAAAAAATGAAACATCTTATTATCGGCAAGTTGTCTTAGTCTATGAGTTTTAAACTGTAGAACAGATATGAGTTTCAACTTTGTTTATCTTTCATCATTGATATACTGCAAGAGCGCAAGCTAATGTCTACGAAGGAGAGGTGTGTGAATTTAAATTTATTCATGATTCGTATTCCCAGTTGGAGGCAAATTATTAGGGCTCTGTTAAACATTTCGCACAGACATTGTACCCCGGTTTCTTATGTTCTTAAGCATCGTAAGCAACTAGTTTGTCAGGTAGCTACCAATATTTCTTGTCTATAGTGTGGAACGCCTTTTCATACAAATATTAATTAGACCACTTGCTGACAATACAATAATTAGTTTGTTAATGAAATCAGATCAGAAGGTGCCGGTACACACACAGTAACTATTGCCAAAGTGTCAACCGAATCCATACTTAGTCAATTTTGGCATTTTATAAAATAAACTTTTTTTGTGCTGTAAATAATTACCGTAGACAAATACACAATTATCGACTTACAAGGAGGCCACATGGGTATCGGATTTTAGACATTTTTTATATTTGTAGTAAGCTAAGTTCAGAAATCAAATAACAATCAACCAAAGCCTTTCGATCCAACTCTAAAAAATTATCGACATCGACATTGAAGTTTTAAAAGTTTGCGTAAATACCAATCATTCATTGTTTTGGGTCACCTATCGATGCAGCTCTGGTGGTAGCGTTCTTGTCGTACAATCCTAGGGTCGGTGGTTCGAGTCCTGTTGTGACAGATTTTTTTTATTATTTCTATTTATTTACTTATTGTGTTCAAATACTTACACAGTTTTAATAAATCAAATGTTTGTTAAGCTTATGGGACTTAACTACGGGGTCATCAGTCCCTAAACTTACAAACTACTTATGAACTACTTACGAACTAGGACGGCACAAATATCCATGCCCGAGGTGGGATTCGAACCCCCGACCGTAGTGGCCGTGCTGACCGTGACTGGAGCGCCTCAGTCACCTCGGCCACCGCGGCCGGCCAGTTTTAATACCTAACGGTAATTTTTACGAAAAGTGTACGTATTTTTGTTTATTCGTAATTTTCTATATTTTATATAAAGGTGTTAGTAATGTTGGTTTAGATAAAGAAAAATATAACTTACATTTTTGACAGTACTAGCTTCACTGTTATCTGAGGATGGTAGGCTCTGATTGTTCAGTTATCTCCATAGCTATTAATGGCTTTCCAGCCAGTTAACCTATTCAATCATCGTTTCACGTGACGTTAAGGTTTTCAGCTCGTCTGCATACACTTAAGAACTGACACAATATGTGGGATTAGAGATCCCAAAATATTTATGTAACTGAAAACGAATATGTGACAGTGGGAGTCGAACTACGGAGTCGGTGGTTTTGAGAGTAGAACGCTACCACCTGAGCTACACTAACGGATGCTACATGTGTTTTAATTATAGGTACTTACGTGTATTTTGCGAAATTTCAGTGTCGATTTTCTGAAGAATATTTGAGAGTTGCGTCGAATGGCTTTGGCTGATTGTTATTTAAGTTATGAACTGCACGCACCATAAATGTAAATAAATTCTAAAATCCTATAACCATGTGATCTCCTTGTTAGACGTTTCTAAACTAAGCTATATAGTACAAGTTCTTTTTGTTGGTATAAGTTACTGTTACGATTGTCAGTCATTTTACGCATGAGATCATTTACACTCTGTATTACTTGGTTTTCACCCTACGTACCTAATAATACAACATTTTGTTTGCTAATGAAGCAGATTTTTTTCACAGTACGTAACGTCATATATAACAATTACTACTACGATCACAATAGAACCAGTCCTAAATTTGTATCACAGTAGCGATCTAAACTTTGATATTTAATTTATTAACGGATACATAATCATCAACTTTAGCATTTTCACTGTACCATAGCCTTGCATGTTATTCTACTGCTATCACTCGTCGATAGAAATTGACAGTTACTATACCCATGATCACATTTATTTTGGACATCAAATTTGTGTCAAATATTCGTCAGTATTTAATTTAACTAATGAACTATTTGTCTGTCTTATTAACGAATCGGACGTTGAGCTACAACCGGACTTGTCACTCATTGTTTAAGCACACTAACAGGGCCATTTTCATTGGAACCAGTCGACGCCAGATTGATTAATTATAATATTTACTCGTACTTTACCTGCAGACATTGAGACCATTTTTTACATTCACAGTACTGTACCAGTCTAGACAGGCACTGTTGCATCTGCACGCAAACAGAAGTCAAACAGAAGTCGACTTTGACACAATTACACACAATAGTTTCCGATCCAGAATCATAATAAGTTATATATAACTTTATTTATTTTATTTTGACATAACTGTTTCAAGGAGTTCTCAAACTGACTCTGTTAACTGTATCGCATGTACCACCACTTCTCTACTGTGCTTTTCACGATAGGGGGCGCTTTTTGACGTGTTCTCAATGTGTATGCGCGGGCACCTCATCCTCGGAAGTGCGGTTTGTAAAATATGGCATCATTCGCTGGACTTTCCAAACGCACCTTGTATTTCGTTACCACAGACCAGCGTAAGGAGACATGATAATCATGATAAAATGAAAGAAATCAAACGGATCACGGAAAGATTGTACCGGGTCAAATTTGTCGGAATATTTCTGAATGTCGTTCCAATCAAGTGCAAGAAGAAGAATTTTAAATTTGGTGTGATTAATTTTTATGTTAGATTATTAATGTACCTTTGTGTACGTATGTTGTAGAAAATTCTTGTACTCTGGTGTCGGTGGTTTGAAAGATGCGGCAAAGAACTTCGCTCTACAGTTAATGGTCGTCAAGCCAGCATCGCAGACGTACCAGGCCACTACACGGAAGATCAACGAACGTCATGCTATAATAAAACTACTGTCAATAATAATAATGACGCTACTAATTGCTTCAAGATCAAATTGTTCAACTGATATTATGCAAGATTCATTGCATCATCTGTTAACTTAGTGTTGATACTCCTAATAGCATGCAGATTCATTAAGCAACAATAATAAAATAGACCAGAAGAAGGGCACTCAAGCGCCCGAAACCGGTCGTCTAAAATAAATAATCACAAGCAACGGGTTGCTGAATTTTATTAATTTATAACCTGAAACGTTGCTGCAATGGATAAATTACTTCTTTTCGGTTTATTAAATATCAGCCTCTGAGAAACGAAATTTCATGCTCAAACATTACAAAAAGTCTATAAGTTTAAATTATGCACAGAACCGATATTTACAGGGTGAAAAATTCAAGAGAGATATAAATTTTATTAATTACGAAGAATTACTGCAATAACAAAATTTAGATCCTATTCATCCATTACAAACTGTGAAATCAAGCGGAAATCTACAGCATACAAGTCACAAACTAAAGCCAAATACATGTCAACCAACCCAAGCCGAATCACAAGTTTCATTTCACTTAAATGTGATTTGCTAAGTAGGTGTAGATAAACAGAATGAACCTTCCGCCTCGGAAACAATGCTGCCAATCGTATACGACAATGACGTAGACTTCTACCTGATTGCCACCTTTCACATCGAGATGTCATCTGGAGAAAACGCAACGAGGGCCTGAGCACGCAAATGTAGAGGCTGCAGCCGCAATTAGCATAGCAAAGTAGCGGGTGCCCTCTGGAGAAAGAGGTGGCGGGATACCGTAGGTACATTTTTGTGAGACTGTAGGTATTTTCTCTCTCTGCCATCTGGCAACACTGCATACAAGTCACAAACTAAAGCCAAATACAAGTCAACCAACCGAAGCCGAGTCACAAGTTTCATTTCACTTAAATGAAGGTTGTAACAATGGAAAATTGTATTGAGATGCAGGAGGATGTGTATAGAATTGACGCATGGTGCAGGGAGTGGCAATTAAATCTCAATGTAGACAAGTGTAATGTGCTGCGAAGAAAGGAAGATCCTTTATCATTTGGCTACACTATAGCAGGGCAGCAACTGGAAGCAGTTAATTCCATAAAGTATGTGGGAGTAGTCATTAGGAGGGATTTAAAATGGAACGACCATATAAAATCAGTCGTCGGTAAAGCAGATGCCAGACATAGATTCATTGGAAGAATATTAAGGAAATGCAGTCTGAAAACAAAGGATGTAGGTTACAGTACACTTGTTCGACCACAGCTTGAATACTGCTCACCGGTGTGGGATCCGTACCAGGTGGGATTGATAGAGGAAGTGGAGAAGATCTCACGGAGAGCAGCGCGCTTCGTTACAGGATTATTTGGCAATCGTGAAAGCGTTACGGAAGTGATCGATAAACTCCAGTAGAACACTCTGCAGGAGAGATGCTCTGTCGCTCGGTACGGGCTTTTGTCGAAGTTTCGAGAACATACCTTTACCAAGGAGTCTAGCAGTATATTGCTCCCTCCTACGTATATCTCGCGAAGAGACTGTGAGGATAAAATCAGATAGATTAGAGCCCACACAGAGGCATACCGACAATTCTTCTTTCCGCGAACAATACGTGACTGGAATAGGAGGGAAAATCGATAGTGGTACTGAAGGAACCCTCCTCCACACACCGTCAGGTGGCTTGCGGAGTATGGTTGTAGATGTAGACGAAATGTGATTTGCTAAGTAGGTGTAGATAACCAGAATGAAAACTTCCGCCTCGGAAACAATGCTGCCAATCGTTTACGACATTGACTTCGACTTCTAGCTGATTGCCACCTTTCACGTCGAGATGTCGTCTGGAGAAAACGCAACGAGGGCCTGAGTAGGTAAGTGTAGAGGCTGCAGTCGCCATTAGCATAGAAAAGTGGCGGGTGCCCTCTGGAGAAAGAGGTGGCGGGATACCGTAGGTACATTTTTGTGAGACTGTAGGTATTTTCTCTCTCTGCCATCTGGCAACACTGCATACAAGTCACAAACTAAAGCCAAATACTAGTCTACCAACCGAAGCCGAGTCACAAGTTTCATTTCACTTAAATGTGAGTTGCTAAGCAGGTGCAGATAAACAAAATGAAACTCCCGCGTCGGAAACAATGCTGCCAATCGTTGACGACAATGACGACGACTTCTACCTGATTGCCACCTTTCACATTGAGATGTCGTCTGGAGAAAACGCAACGAGGGCCCGAGTAGGCAAGTGTAGAGGCTGCAGCCGCCATTAGCATAGCAAAGTGGCGGGTGCCATCCGGAGAAAGAGGTGGCGGGAAAACGTAGGTACATTTTTGTGAGATTGTAGGTATTTTCTCTCTCTGCCATCTGGCAAGACTGCATACAAGTAACAAACTAAAGCCAAATACTAGTCAAGCAACTGAAGCCGAGTAACAATTTTCATTTCACTTAAACATGATTTGCTAACTAGGTGTAGATAAACAGAATGAAACTTCCGCCTCGGAAACAATGCTGCCAATCGTTGACGACAATGACGACGACTTCTACCTGATTGCCACCTTTCACATCGAGATGTCGTTTGGAGAAAACGCAACGGAGGCTTAAGTAGGCAAGTATAGAGGCTGCAGCCGCCATTAGCATAGCAAAGTGGCGGGTGCCCTCTGGAGAAAGAGGTGGAGAGATAACGTAGGTACATTTTTGTGAGACTGTAGGTATTTTCTCTCTCTCTCTCTCTCTCTCTCTGCCATCTGGCAACACTGCATACAAGTCACAAACTAAATCCAAATACTAGTCAACCAACCGAAGCCGAGTCACAAGTTTCATTTCACTCAAATGTGATTTGCTAAGTAGGTGTAGATAAACGGAATGAAACTTCCGCCTCGGAAACAATGCTGCCAATCGTTTACGACAATGACATCGACTTCTACCTGATTGATTGCCACCATTCACATCGAGATGTCATCTGGAGAAAACGCAACGAGGGCCCGAGTATGCAAGTGTAGATGCTGCAGTCGCCATTAGCATAGCAAAGTAGCGGGTGCCATCTGGAGAGAGAGGTGGCGGGAAAACGTAGGTACATTTTTGTAAGACTGTAGGTATTTTCTCTCTCTGCCATCTGGCAACACTGCATACAAGTCACAAACTAAAGCCAAATACTAGTCTACCAACCGAAGCCGAGTCACAAGTTTCATTTCACTTACACGTGTATTGCTAAGTAGGTGTAGATAACCAGAATGAAACTTGCGCGTTGGAAACAATGCTGCAAATCGTCTACTATAATGACGACGACTTCTACTTGATTGCCACCTTTCACATCGAGATGTCGTCTAGAGGAAACGCAACGAAGGCCTGACTAGGCAAGTGTAGAGGCTGCAGTCGCCATTAGCATAGCAAAGTAGCGGGTGACCTCTGGAGAAAGATGTGGCGGGAAAACGTAGGTACATTTTTTTGTGAGACTGTAGGTATTCTCTCTTTCTGCCATCTGGCAACACTGCATACAAGTCACAAACTAAAGCCAAATACTAGCCAACCAACTGAAACAGAGTCACAAGTTTCATGTCACTTAAAGGTGATTTGCTAAGTAGGTGTAGATAAACAGAATGAAACTTCCGCCTCGGAAACAATGCTGCCAATAGTTTACGACAATGAACACGACTTCTAGCTGATTGCCACCTTTCACGTCGAGATGTCGTCTGGAGAAAACGCAACTAAGGCTTGAGTAGGCAAGTGTAGAGGCTGCAGCCGCCATTAGCATAGCAAAGTGGCGGGTGCCCTCTAGAGAAAGAGGTGGCGGGTGGTGGTCCCGCCTTGCCTCTGTGACACAATGGGCCGCGCGGCGGCCTTCCGCGTGGCTGGGCGGCAGAGGAGCGCGTCTGCCGCTCTCCGCCCTGGCCGGTCCATCAGAGGCGCCGGGTTGCGCAACCGCGGATCTGGGTCGGAGCTGGCGCTGGTCGGAGCGTCGTCCGCGGCAGCCGGTGGTGCAACTGCCGAGCCGCAGAGGCGCCCATTGCGAAAGGCGCCGCGGGCTGGGATGACGCCTGCGCATTCCTGTCCGAGAGTCTGCTGCCCAAAGCACTTGCCGGCCCGTTGATGACGCGGGGTTTTCACGAGCCGCGCTGGGCGTGTCACTCTAGGTGCGGTGGGAACGTCGGTTCCTTCTGACATTACACTGATGGAATTCATTTTCTAATTTGCCCAAGTTACTCCAATATTCAAGAAAGGCAATAGGAGTGATTCCCAAAATTACAGGCCTATCTCATTGACGTCGATTTGCAGTAGGATTTTGGAACATATACTTTGTTCGAATATTATGAACGACCTATTAACCAGTAGTCAACACGGATTCAAAAAGTATCGCACTTGCGAAACACAGCTTGCCCTTTATTCACATGAAGTGTTAAGTGCCATCGACAAGGGATCTCAAATCGATTCCATATTTCTGGATTTCCGGAAGGCTTTTGATACTGTACCCCACAAGCGGCTTCTAATGAAATTTCGTGCTTATGGAATATCTTACCAATTGTGCGATTGGATTCACGATTTCCTATCAGAAAGGACACAGTTCATTGTAATTGACGGTAAGTCATCGAGTAAAACAGAAGTGTTATCTGGCGTTCCACAGGGAAGCGTTATAGGTCCCCTACTCTTCCTCGTGTTTTTAAACGATTTAGGAGACAATCTGAATAGCTCCCTTAGACTGTTCGCGGATGATGCTGTCGTTTATCGGTTAGTGAAGTCTACAGAGGATCAAAAGCAACTGCAAAGCGATTTAATCAAAATTTCTACTTGGTGCGAAAATTGGCAATTGACAATAAATAAAGAAAAGTGTGAAGTAGTACACATGACCACTAAAAGAAATCCACTGAACTTGAGCGCTTCAAGTCCCCTCGGCCATCGCGGCCAGCGCGGAGCTATGAACATAGTTTATTGTATCATTTTCCAAAGAGATACAGCACAAAGATATATTTTTTTTAAATGGAACAATAGTTTTTTTTTCTATCGTGCATTGGATTCTTTGAAACCAGCTGCGTCCAAATCAAAATAAACTACATTCCTATCATTGTTAGTTTGGGAGCTACAACCCTTCAAAGTTTCAGGGGCAGATACCACACGCTGTACATAAAACATAGCTGTGTGGTGGGCGATGGATGTTATGGCGGTGGGAAGTTGATTTACATGAGATGTTCAAATGTGTAACCATGTTCCTCAATGCATAATGCAAAGCGCCGTCGAAAGGATCTGCGGACGAGATGTAACATCGCCGGTGTGACGGAGCGACATACGTCCTCGATGCGCCGTTTTAGATCATCTGGGGATGTGGGCTCAGTGACATAAACACGATCCTTCAGATATTCCCACAAAAAGAAATCTACTGGTGTTAAATCGGGCGACCTTGAAGGCCACGAATGAGGACCATGGCGCCCCAACCATCTTCTTGGAAACCTGTTGTTTAGTTCTTCCACAACAGTAAGCGCAGAATGGGCTGGGTGACCATCGCGCTGCATCCACGAGGAAGCTTCTCGCTCCGTGACACCGCCGACGTTGCAACTCGGCCGCACCACATTTGGAAGGCACATTGCGTTATGCGCAGCGTTTGTGGTATCTGCCCCTGAAACTTTGAAGTGTTGTGGCTCACAAACTAACAGTGATAGGAATGTAGTTTAAATTGATTTGGACGCAGCTGGTTTAAAAAAATGTTTAAGTGTTTGTAAATCCATCGGACCAAACTGCGTGGTCATCAGTCCGTAGCTTACAAACTACTTAAGCCTACGTAAACTAACCTAAAGACAACACACACACCCATGCCCCAGGGAGGACTCGAACCTCCACGGCGAGCAACCGCGCGCTCCGCAGCGAGACGCTTTAGACCGCTCTGCTTCTCCACCGCGGCCAACCTTTTGGTTCAAACCTTGTTGTAAGAAAATATCTTTTTTATTTCTACACAAGTTATTACAAACTAGGAATAATTTCAATTAGTTTTACAGTTCAACTTACCACAGTCAAGATAAAGATAACTCAATGGTACTTAAATTTTGTCCTGAGAATGTTGAACTTTTGATAAAACAGTGAAAACAATTACAGTCGAAGATATAACAATTTAATGGTATTTAAGATTTTTCCTCAATTAACATTTGATAATAAACAATGAACACAATTAAAGATCAAATTCCATTCTCTTCCATTTAAGTGAATCACGTATGCAAAATACAGTTACAATAAGAACAAGGTTAAAGATCCAGGCTTCCTCCTTTTACAAATGTTAATAAACATTAACACTTCCAACGACCAATTAGTAAAATTACAGACTTTCCCTGCCGGGATTAAACAAACCACAAACGATTTTTTTTTTTTTTTTTTTTTTTTTTTTTTTTTTTTTTTTTTTTTTAATTTGCTGTAGATTAAATTTTCTGCGTGCCAAACAACTTACAAGCAGAAAAAAAATTAAGATAATTTACAACTGACACTCTTGATGGTGTTTCTTTGAGACAAATACGAACGTGTGTACGTAGGTAACGGCGCTGCTTAAGTACAATTCAGCCACTGTAAAATTATTCCGAAAGTGACTCCAAGAACCACGCTGCAGGTTTTCAAGGTTCAAGATACAGTAACGAATAGCAAACACAAAAAATGACTTATCTTATGTTTCCCGTATGTTGTTGCTCGACAATGAGCCCGATAGGCCACAGGCTCTCCCAGTTACATATACCCCGCTCAAACGCGGAAGCTTGGCCCACACAACCACTGGTCTCAGGTGGTGATATCACAACATATGCAAACAAACCAAGAGGCAGGTATTAATAGGCAGTAACGAAATGGAGCTTCATGACAAGAACAAGCTTGGCCAGTTACACAAAAGAACCTTAAAACACATTACAGTTCCAGCTAAATGAAGAAATAAAGAACTAGATGCACAATTTAAATCTTATTGATCCATAAACCATGAGTCATAAGAATAACATACGTGACACATTACCACTCTCTTTTTTGTGGGGGTCACATACCAGGCTTAATTAGCACCATTTTAATTAACACCAGGTTTAGTGTATCAGCATTGCAGCGGACTGATTTCGCTATTCAAGTACCCAGCTGTGTAGTAGACAAACAAGGTTTTTAACACTCTGCTTAACAATAATAACAAATTAAAAACACTTTACAGGCTGAGAAGGCAGTGACAAGTACTATGGGGAGGCGTATGCTAGGTATTTCTCATAAAACAAGTTGGCTCAGGAAAACACACTTTCACCGCTATGATCGACAGTCTCCAAGAAACGATTAAGTGCACGAGAATATGCGCGAGCGACACTCTTGAGCTCACAACAAGATAACAAAACAGGCGTCCTGTCCAGCGTCGACTATATCAATGCCGCCGTTACTTCCTGTAAAATTTTCCCCTCTCCTGCCAGAACTTAACTGCCCGTCGTTACTCCAACACTTCCCATCCGTACGCGCGCCCCCTCGCGGAGATCAAAACCAACCCGCGCCACAGACGAAACCAAACAAATGACAGGAGTGGGTACCTGGGTGTGGTTGTTTTCTATTTTAATGTTGTAATTGTCGAATAATTGTTTATTTTATTTCTTCTTGTATATGAATTACTTTTGTTGCGACACATTGAAGTGTTGTTATTATGTTCGTTCCTGAATTTCACAGCGTGCCATAGGTTCTGACCACATACTTCTTTTATACTCACAAGTAGCTGGGGCTTCGCAAAGTTATTAATTTTATGCTACTTATTATGTCTTATGTGTTTTATTTCTTGTCATTGCTTTTGAGGACTCTAAAACTTAGGGAAATAAATTTTCTTTACATATGGATGCAGTTTTCTACTGTTAAAAAAATAAAAAATAAAAACACTAACGAACAGCAAACGAAGAGCATTAAGGACGAATGTCGGTGGATAATACAGACCTACTACACCGAAAGCTCCTGCAAAAAACAACTCTAACTCAGTAATGCTGTTTCGATAAAGGCAAAGAGAAAAAAACTAGAGCTGGAGCGTAACATCCATGGAAAGACTGCAGTACCAGTTGCTAAACCATTAATAATGGAACCCAGTACAAAGGCTGAGGGCTCTTGGTAAATAAATCGTCCGTGGTCAGTTGTAATGTTTGAATTCTGGTATTCTCAGCACCGTCTTAAGCCTGTGGATCACGATTTATTGAACTCCTTGGAGAATTCGTAACTGGAATGTTCAATGCCTGTATCTCGAACTAGCATTCCGCGTTTAAACTCTGTTAATTTCCATCATACGGCCATGATTACGTCGAAAGCCTTTTCTCGTTAATAAGCGGAGTACAAACGACCGAAATTTTATATATTGTCTGCGGGATTCTAGAGTCATCTGTATGTATGCATGTGCTAGTCCATGATTTTTGACACCCCAATGTATATATGATGATCCGCAGCATTTTGAGCTCTTCATCACCATCTTCCGAACCTGCTGCTACCAACAGAATGCGTCTGAAATCAACCATGAGCTATTCAGTGCGAATTCTGTTGCTCCATAGATGTTGATATGGAGTGGAGAACACTGTCTGTTCGCAGGTTTGTGTCTCGGATTCAGTCCCACAACACTCTGCAGAGAAATGTAGAATCTCCTACTGCAGCAGCACCCATGTTGTTTCGTTCATTTGCTGATCGGGTCGCGTTCTTCGTTCTCTTCTGCGGTGTTACAGGCAGAGAAGTTACATGTCATAACTTTTGTGTCCCGACTTCGTCGCCGCTTTTGTGTCCCAGCCTCGTCGTAGGTGTCGGTGGCCGGGTGGATGAGACCGACACAGGAATATAGATAGCGCGCTGGTGCAGGTACGGAGGGGAGCAGCCAGAAACTATAAACACTAGAGTAAATTAGAAAGAGATATATATTGCACAGAATGTAACAATACTTAACTTTTACATAGTACTGCAGAATGTTGATACATAGTTGTTAGAGGCCTGCCTAGTGCCTGTACAATAGCAAAGTCTTCACTGGTGCCTATCTGATTACGAAGGTCCTAACTGGTTGCTATCTCAGTCCCAAGTGACCGGTGTCTTTCCGTGGTGGCCACGAGCGGGGTTGCAGCAGAGGGCGCTCGTGGCTGTCGTCGTGAGAACGCCGCGCCGTGCGTGCATGGCGGCGCGCGGCGAAAGTAGGTGGCGCGCACTTTGTATTTGTGCGACACCACAATAACTGCAGCCATTTTCTGCTTCGTTTGCAGAATACACGAAGACGTAACACTTTATATCACACTTTTCCATTGTACTACAGTATACAGGACCAGTTCATATAACATAACCCCTCACTTGAGCAATGATTGTTTGCAATGAATGCTACGAACATCTTTTAAAAATATCGTCTAATGACATTCTGAGTACTCCAACCTTCCATATAATAGAAACCTTCTTTGGGACTTTAAAATTCCCGTTCGGTAAAGGCTCCGTAGCTTCTGATAAAATTTGCATATTTATTTAAGCTAACTCAACTACTTTTAAAGCTTCAGACATGAGAAAAATAAAATTATTTTTACCTATCCTGGTGGAGAGTCCACCGCCGTACGGCCGTGGTACATAAGAATTGAAAAATTAAACAATTCAAAAAGTGTACTTGATAAGGACATTTTCAAATGTTTGTAAATCTATGGGACTTCTTAACTGCTTTGGTTATTAGTCCATTGGCTTATAAACTACTGGAACGAAACTAAACTAACCTAAGGACAGACACAAACACACACACACACACACACACACACACACACACACACACACACACACACACCCATGCCCGAGGGAGATCTCGAACCATCGACGGCCAGCAATCGCGCGTTCCGCAGCGAGTACCCTTAGACCAGTCGACTATTCCACCGCGGCTGTCACCTGTTACTACCTACTGGTGAGCCCTGCGTTCATCAGCTCATATTTTACTTGAACGAAGGAAAATACACTGGAAGGAAGGAAAGACACCCAAGCATATTTCAAAACTGAAACTACTAACAGACCCCCTCGACTTCCAGTGCAAACACAGATAAATTATTGTGTTTGTTTGTGTGGCAGTCTTCTGCAGTTCGTGTTAAAATTAATTGAACCAGGTTATCCCGTCTTATGCTGACTGTAGATAAGGACAACTTTTGTACAACAGACTCGTTTCTCTTTTATAAATTGAAAGCATTTTCTGCAGTTCTACAAAAGTGGACACACAGGTTTGTATATTTTTGTTTGTTTGTATACATATCACCTCAAATACCTATGGAACAACAATAGATACCGGTAAACAACTTTCACGGGCTTGAACTTACGGCAGCGCCTTATGAAAGTAGAGAAAAGGTACCTGATATGAGACACACGTTTGTGGACCCATTTTAAAGAGATTAAAGTAAATGCAATTATATTTTACCATATCTTCCATTATTTAATTTTATCATACATTTATCATATTTGCAATAATTTCAAAGTAATTATTAAATCCTCAAAAAGAAGGCATTCCATAGAAAACAGATCAAGGTTTCGTTATATGAGACAAGTATAATGTTTTCCTTTTTTTTAAATTACCGAATGAGGACATATGAATACGCAATGTTTACATGTTCATTTATTTCTGTTCTCCTTCACTCATTTTGCAGTTCTTATGTTTACTTCATTCAAGCCAAACAAAGTTTTCCTCTGTGACACTGCAATCTTCATGAGCCCAGCGATAACATTTCGTCGCCGGCCGCGGTGGCCGAGGGGACTGTGGCGCTCCAGTTACGGTCTGCACGGCCACTACGGTCGGGTGTTCGAATCCCCCCTCGGGCATGAATATTTGTGCCGTCCTTCGTATTAGTTAGTTCATAAGTAGTAAGTAAGTTTAGGGACTGATGACCCCATAGTTAAGTCCCATAAGCTATACAAACATTTGAACATTGAACATTTCGTGCATTGCGCCCATATTTCCTCGTGTTTGTCGTCAGTACAGAAAATACACTCTGCGTCGTCGCCATCACTGTTCTATGAATCCCCACTGCCATCAAGCTTGACATCATATGCCGAGTCACTAGACGATTCTCTTGCTTTAAGTCTACGTTTTGAATATTTTCCTCTCTTCTCCCCAAATAACGTCTTGGCTGCTTTCATGGCTTCATAAGCTGTTTTCTTCTGTTTCGACTCTTGCAGTCGCTTCAGACAAGGAAATTAAGTTAGTAAAGGAGCATAGCACGAACGCGATGTTTGACCTATTTGGCCATCTCCAAATGGTTTATCGATGTGTGTGAGAGGTCTGAGGTCTGAGGGGGTGACATCTCGACCATGGGTAGTTTCCTTTTGGTTTTTAGCCTTCATTTTTGAAGAGCGTCACCATAGAGATTTTTTTCAGATTCCATTGTTCTTACTCGGTTGTAATCTGTCTTAGTTAACCTGGCTATTATAATAGGGTGATAACACGACCCGGATTACTTGCCAATCACGTTTCTATCTATTGGACATAATTCGTTATCAACCTCATAAATCCGACATGAAGTGGCTGCATTCCATGCGTTGAGTGAAATGGCAAACAAGCAATGAATACTGTGGAGCCGTGCGGGAGTAGTCAAGCGGTTCGTAACATGGCGCCCCAGACCGCTTTTTAGGCGAACGCGGCCTGAATTCGCTGTCTGAATGTTGACAGGTGTGTGTTCATCAGTGTTAGCGCCTAGCCTAAAAACAAAAACCATGTGCACTCCACAAGTACTCTGCTGCCCGAGTAGCCACTTCCTTGGTGTAGTGCACCCCTGATCTATCTAGGGGCGTCCTACATTTCCTCACCCGATAACTCATATCCAGAAATCTGCAGCCATGACTGCAGCCTGACGCCTTTGGTTCAAACCCTCCAAACCAAAGGACCCCAATCAACCCTGGGAACAATGCTACAAATCGACAGCTCTGCTTGCATTCCGCGTACGAGAGGGCAGCAGCCTTCACCAATTCCGCCAGCCGCCCATAGGAACTGAGGATGTCTTCAGAACTCAAGCGACAAGCGTCATTGGTGCCGACGTGAGCCACGACTTGCAGGCCGCCTCCACATCTCGGAGGAGGCCACCCTGGCAGACACACCGAATGCACGTTGGACTTCTCTCCGGACCACGACGCTACCTGCCTAAGGGGCGCCATCACGCGCCTAACATTGGAGCTCCCAATAACTAATAATCCCTTCCCCCCTCCCCTCGCCCTCCGTGCACCTGCTCGGACCTTATTGAAGTTGTGGCCACTCGTCCACTCACAGGACTAACGGGCGTAGGCGGAGGGCCAGCCTCCACATTGGCCTTTCATCTCAAGCGACGCGAACGCCGTTCAACCCGCCAATCCCCTTGCGGAAAGGGCGGCTCGACCACGTCCGGTACACCTGAAGGTGCCTCGGTAGCAGGGACAGAGAGCGTAGCTTGAGACACCAGAGGTGTCCCACTCGACGTACCAGACTCCACACCCGCTGCACCCCGAGGCAGCAGCCTGAAGACGGCTGACAGTAGCCAACAGCAAGGTCATCTGTTCGCGAACCGCGGCGAACTCCTCCAGAGTCCGCACACAACAGGCACACATCCTATCCATACTATTAATACAATTAACTGTAGAAAGTAGAAAACTAGATAATCAGCCTTTAACTAGCCTAGTACTTTAATGAAGGCGGTTGGCAGCTGACTGAACTGTGGTCAGTGGTATCTACACTGTCAAAACAACGAAACTGAGTCCGGCAGTTTTAGAAATAAACAAGAAAATCTATGGAATACACTGTTATCAAACGAAACACGAAACAAGGAAGTGACAATGTGATACTTACTATTTATAAATAAACCAATTCGCTGCTATTCAGTATTTTTTATTTTCACGACTGATCTGTTTCGGCTTATAATGCTATTGCCAAGTGACCTGCAGTATAAATGGGTAACATTAAGGTTAAAACAATGGTATGGCATATTATAATATTACAGTAATATTAACAGCTACTTATGAATGTGTCTAGATGTTCAGACATACATAAGACATCTGAAGCATATTTATATTAACTGTCAAAAAGATTTTGATAATGCTTTTATTTTGAAAACGTATTTTGACAGCTAAGATGTCATATGTTTACAAAGGATGTACAGCAGATATTTATCTTGCTATGCTTTGATATATCTTTGGCGCATTTAACATCTGCATTAATAATTTATAGATGCTATAATATGGTCATGTTTTGAAATACATGTTCTATACTTAAAATTTTATGTTTCACTGTTAATTTCTGTAATCGATTTTCGAATGCTGCTTATATGTTTATATGTTTTATCGATTATTTCTATAATCGATTTTCGTAAGCTGCGTATCTTTCCAGGGAGTGTTTGGTACAGATGTTCAACTGTTGGGTTACGTTATCTCTGGATTTCCGTTACATAGAGCCTAAACATTTTCACTGACAAAAAATTCAGTAACTTTTTAAAAATAATTTTGATGTTTAAGGTCAGTTTGTTCATTTAGTATATTTTGAGGATTGTTACACATATATATGTATATAGATGTCAATTTCTTCAAAGATAGTCATAATAGGGCTTTTTCGGTAACTGTGGCATTTAACTGTCATTTGTCATGGTTTAAAACAGAAGTTTGCAAATTCACAACTTATTCTTTCAAAACTTTACAAAATAAGATTTCTAAGATATCTGCGAAGTCTATGAAGAATCACCAGATATGCTACGTCAAGGTAACTCAGACACGTAACAATTGGCGGTCACTGGCGAATATATATTCTAACTTGTAATTCTAGGTAAAATTTTACTTACAACCCCCGGGCGGTGAAGTGTGTTGATGATGGCAATAACTACTTAATTGTCTTTGAAAACATAGTCACATAGAATAAGAGGAAATAATATTCGTGCTGATCGTGAAATAAATAATTAATAATGTTCCTGCTTTATGATTAACAGATTCTTGTACGTACTCATGTGTAGTCAGAAAAATTTTAACCTCGTAAATTTAACATTTTGTTGCCAAAAGTACCTCTCTGCAAGGCCAGGACCATAAGTAAAATTGAAAAGTTTAACATTAGATCGTTAAAGTCATTGAGCGATTTGAAAGGATGAAAAGTCTGTTACCTTGTCAAAGGCATTCCATATTTTGCAGTTTACCGTCGTTATTGACAATACATTGATTATGTATTTCAAAGCTGCTAATACGCAAATGAAAAAAGGGCTACAAAGGAATCATCAAGTTCAAACTTTACCTGTGTATGGTAGTACTGAAAACAAATTCTATTTTATGAATGGCCTTGTGTTACACATTTAGTAAAGTGTGTCCGACTTTGGTGTGAACGTAGGCTATGATATACATCAGTCTCATGCAACAAACTTAATTCGACATTCCGATTCGTTGTCTTCAGCAGTTCTCAAATGACTTATCACATTTCAGCCTTAAGTAGTGCAGCACAATCTAAATTCCAGTGTTGCAAAATGTCTTGATAGTAAACCTGCGCATTCAAAAGTGTCTGCAAAAATACAGACATGAAAAATGAATGGTACAAATTGTATATCCTTCAAACTTTTCGGAAAAAAAGGCTAATATACAATAGTCGTTACGTAAAGATGTAAGTTCTGTCACGTTAAACTGCTTAGACCTTTACCGAGCAATGGAGGTGGAGGTATATCTACCATCAGTGATAAACAATTTTAAGTATAGTGTCAGATTTGAGAAAATAACAACGATGAAATAATTTAATGACAATAGTGATGTTCTTCATCAATTGTATGTGGGAAACGTTGAGAAGAAAAACATAATTTCAGATTATCGTCATGAATTTTCTACCTAAACTATTGATCAATATTGAAACACATAAACCAAAACTCAGCTTTGTTCACTTCAGTATGTTTTCATTTTGAGTTGTCTGACATTATCTGGAACAACACTCAATGGTAAAAAATCCATTTCGTAATGGCACATATACAGATCATCACGGAAAGAAATCACATACATAAACTGAAAGTTATATAACAACATAAGCACAAAATCGGCTACTATCACAGTACAGAACCCGGCGAAAATAAAATAAATTTCCATGTCACCAGACGACGACGTTGTTAATACTTTGCTACCGAGAAACCCTATCATGACGTGACGTGACTTGATGTTTAGTGTGAATTAACGATAAGTGTCATCCCTAGATCACATGACAAATCCAGCTTAATGTTGAGAACATGCGCAGAATGCTATGCTCAGTCCAGGGATATTCTACTCTATGGTTTACACATAAAGAGTTACACTCACTGAAAGAGATAATTCAACAAGCAAGGAGAGTTACACCTGATTTAAAAGCATCAAAAATCTCACAGGCAAGAAATATTTAAACGTGGCCAGAATTACTGTAAAGAGGGGCATTCGTGATGTGTTTAATAGCTTTCGAAGTAAAGTTCAATTGATGGACTGCACAGAAAATCCTGTGTTCCGAACGCAACGATCATATAAAACACAGCTACGCGATA
The DNA here is from genome assembly GCA_026315105.1 of Locusta migratoria. Classification (NCBI taxonomy): domain Eukaryota; kingdom Metazoa; phylum Arthropoda; class Insecta; order Orthoptera; family Acrididae; genus Locusta; species Locusta migratoria. The sequence goes on from CM048751.1 coordinate 172,342,677, forward strand.
TTCGTCCATAACACCCGCAAACAATAGAAACATGCTCCCTGTTCGAGGCCTTATATCATGACTTTCGGAAGCCGTTCGATACGCTTCTCCAGTGTGACCTATGAATAAAATACGACCTACGGGCTACCACACTAACTGCGCGATGGATTGTAGATATTCTAGCATACAAAACAAAACATAACATCTTCAACAGAGATAATTTGCCCCATAATAAAACAATTTTTGAGGTGCGACAAGGAGTGTTGTACAATCATTTCTCTCCGCAATGTATATCATTGACATCTAATGTTCTATGAGGCTTTTGCTGCAGATGCTGTAATATATCGATAAGTTGCAACGCTGCACGATTGCACCGAAATAAATGACATGTGGCGTATCGATGCTTGTTGCGGGGAGTGAAAATTCACTCTCAAATGTAATATACTGCTAATGGGAGAAATGTTCTTTGTTATTACTCAGTAGCAGAAAAATCTTTGGAGGCATTTACCATTAAATATCTCAATATTTGAAATGGTCGACCACATAAAATTAGTCACGAGTGGGACAGATGCTGAAGATTCTTTTAGTTAATATTAGTCCGCCAACTTTATCTCAGCAACAAATGAAGTAGCTTGCAAAGCACGTGTTTGTACAATAGCTGAATATATCTCGTCTGTGTGGAGGAGATACAAAATATCTAATGGAGTGGTGCACACTTTGTTGCAGTTTAGTAAGGAGGAAAACACCACGGAGACGATTCGCAAATTCTACGGGCAAACGATGCAAGAGAGATGTTTTACATAACGGTATGACTTCTGTCAATGTTCCGAGAACGTACGTTTCTCGAAAGGTCAACCAGAATACGACTTTCTCTTCCGTATATTTCCCCAAAAGAGCATGAGGTTAAGTTGGAGAATTTAGTGTCCGCACTACGGCACACTTACAAATGTTTTGCCAGCTAACGATACCCAAATAGATCATGAAGAAGTGTAAGCGACGAGTCTTTTTATCCGTACACATTTCGCGAGTTGCCTTTATATATTACAAATATCGTTTTTGTTTCCATGATATGTGAATTTTTGTAAAATAAATATTTCGTATCATCCGCGAAGCTGAAACGTCTTATTTGTATTGCAATATTACCCTGGGCTGCCGCAATCTCTATTCTGGAAGCAAATTAAAAAAAGGAAAAAAAAACCTCCAATCTTAGAAATTAAAGGTAAGAATGTATATGGAAAATGATTATAAATTAAATTAACAACTACATACTAAATTAAACAGATGGAATCTAAAAAATAAACGAATAATAATAGAAACCTCACAAGAATTATGTCTTCAGCCGTTGATAAAATTACGAATAAATAAGCAGTTTGCCTCTATGATGCCTTAAACGTATCTGTTACGGTACACAGAATGCCATTTTTATACGCGTTAAGTTAAAAAAAATTATAAAATACCTGTAAAATGTAATTTACTGGTGATTTACTGGGTCTGAAAGCAATGAGAATGGGAGAGCGAAGTAGAACAAAACGGACGACATGTCGATACCGGGTTAAATTTTATTTACCGTCTCCGTTGCCTCGCGTGATATTGTTGGCGATCATGTGACGTTCGAATAAGCGAATCGTTTGACAGTGCGAATGTTTTGTTACGAAATCTTCGTTTTACGAAGGCAACGATACATACCAGACCCTCTCAAGCACAGATCGGGAACAGCATTAATTATTTACATCACGGTCTGTACGAAATATTAACAAAGTCATTCTCTGTGGTTCGGATTTTTAAGATTACTAAAATCTTGGCATAGTTTTCTACCGTTTTGTTGTTGCCAATATAGTCACAAGAGGCCGCTGGGTCGATAAGTAAAATTGTATCGCGAACGACCTATCTCTAGTAGATGCAGATGAAGCTGTACAGCCGGCCGCGGTGGCCGAGGGGACTAAGGAGCTCCAGTCACGGTCTTCACGGCCACTACGGTCGGGGGTTCGATTCCCCCCTCGGGCATGGATATTTGTGCCGTCCTAGTTCGAAAGTAGTTCATAAGTAGTTTGTAAGTTTAGGGACTGATGAACCCGTAGTTAAGACCCATAGACTATACAAACATTTGAACATTTGAAGCTGTAGATATGGATGATAATAACCAGTGGAGTGAAAATATATCAGTCCATTGAGTTATATAACGTTTGTTCGATTTAGGTTTTGAGCAATCAGACGCTGCTAAACTCGCAGGAAATATTATATAAAAACTGCGATTTTAGAATCATGTCTTCTCTCGGATGAATAACAGCGAATGCACACAAATGAGACCACCGCTTTTATTCCCTAACGCGTTAACTGCCGCGCGAAAACTAATAACTACACAGTAATTGTTATTTAGCCCAAGTAACGATGATTTTGTGAGGCATTGCTATCAGCCGTGTTCATTCTTGCTGAGCACGTATCTCACCCCATGGTACTGAATATATGTCAGTGTACGAATGCTGTTGATTAGCAGTGCTGAAATATAAACAGTATTTGCAATGGAATTCCAGGCATTTCACTGTTTGGCCTCGCTTGAATAAAACCAATCAGCAACTTACGCAGGAAACTGAAAATATTGTAAATATTTTTTTTCACGCGATTTTAACCTTCTGCATTCACTCCTCGTGTAACTGCGACGCAATCATTGCAATGGCAGTGGGTATTACACAAATAAATGTTATACACATAGAGGTCATGACCCTTTATAAAGAAACTTGCTGAAAACCCGGCGTTGCCCGGGATGTTAAGTATGTCGAAGTACCGACATACTACACCAGTAACTCACTATTGTTGTTAATTCTGTCGACTAACTCTTCAAAAAACTTAAAATTCTTTCTTAAGCTTACCAACCAACCTTTCTTAAGCTTACTTTATGTAAGTGTTAGTTATTTTTATATAACTATAAATCCATGGCACAGTGGAATATGACAGCCATGGCCGGCCGCGGTGGCCAAGCGCTCTGCGGCGCGCCAGGCACGGTCTGCACGGCCACCACGGTCGGGGGTTCGAATCCCCCCTCGGGCAAGGATATTTGTGCCGTCCTTAGTATTAGCTAGTTCATAAGTAGTTTTTTAAGTTTAGGGACTGATGACCCCGCAATTATTTTATTTTTTTATTTGTTTTTTCTGTTCCATAGGACCCACTTCGGGAGTAAGACTCCATGGTCATGGAACAAGTCAATACATTAATTGTTACACAATAATGGTAATAGAAAAATTTAAGTAGTCCTTTGCACACGACAATCTTAAGACAAAGTGAAAAGAATCAATAAAGAAAAAATAAATTAGCTTAATTGTTTAACTTTTCTAGGAGTTCCTCGACAGAATAAAAGGAGTGAGCCACGAGGTAACTCTTCAATTTAGATTTGAAAGCATGTGGATTAGTGCTAAGATTCTTAAGTTCTTGTGGCAGCTTATTGAAAATGGATGCCGCAGAATACTGCACCCCTTTCTGCACAAGTGTTAAGGTGGTGTGGTGCAAATGTAGATTAGACATCTGTCTAGTATTCACCGAGTGAAAGCTACTAACTCGTGGAAATAAGCTGATATTATTAACAACAAACGACATTAACGAAAAAACGTATTGTGACGCCAGAGTCAAAATTCCCAGACTACTAAAAAGGGGTCGACATGACGTTCGCGAACTTACACCAGATATTGCTCGAACCGCCCGTTTTTGAGCCAGAAATATCCTTTTTGCATCAGGCGAGTTACCCCAAAAAACAATACCGTACGTCATAAGTGAGTGAAAGTAAGCGAAATAGACTACTTTTCGTGTTGAAAAATCACTTATCTCAGATATTGTTCTAATGGTAAATATAGCAGAATTTAGTTTTGGAACAAGATCCTGAACATGGGCTTTCCATGACAGCTTACTGTCTATATGAACACCTAGAAATTTGAACTGTTCAGTCTCACTTATCACATGCCCATTATGTGTAATCATAATGTCAGATTTCGTCAAATTATGTGTTAGAAATTGTAAAAACTGAGTTTTACTGTGATTTAACATCAACTTGTTTTCTACAAGCCATGAACTTATCTCTTGAACTGCATTATTTGATACTGTGTCAATATTACGAGCAACATCCTTCACTACCAAGCTGGTATCATCAGCAAACAAAAATATTTTACAATCACCTGTTATACTCGAAGGCATATCATTTATATAAATAAGAAACAGCAATGGTCCCAAAACAGACCCCTGGGGCACCTCATACTTAATTGTGCCCCATTGGGATTGCACGTCATAGCCATTTCCTACACTGCGGAGAATTACCTTCTGTTGTCTATTATTAAAGTAAGAGGTGAACCAGTTGTGGGCTACTCCCCGTATTCCATAATGTTCCAACTTCTGCAACAATATTTTGTGATCAACACAATCAAACGCTTTTGTTAAATCAAAGAAGACGCCTAATGTCCGTAGCCTCTTATTTAACCCATCAAGTGCTTCACAGAGAAACGAAAATATAGCGTTTTCGGTCGTTAAACCACTTCTAAAACCAAACTGTACGTTTGACAGGAAATTATGTGAACTGAAATGATCAATTAATCTTGAATATACAGCCTTTTCAATAACTTTGGAAAAAACCGATGGCATAGAAATAGGTCTATAGTTGTCTACATTATCCCTTTCTCCTGTTTTATAAAGCGGTTTCACTACTGAGTGTTTTAATCTGTTAGGAAACTGACCATTCTGAAAGGAAAAATTACAAATATGGCTTAGTACTGGGCTAACATATGGAGAACAGTACTTGAGAATTCTGCTAGATACCCCATCATATCCACAAGAGTCCTTAGTCTTTAGTGATTTAATTATTGACTCAATCTCACCTATGGAAGTATCATGAAGGATCATTTCAGGCAACAGCCTCGGAAACGCATTTTCTAAAAACGTTATATGATTACCTGTAGAAACTAGAGTTTTGTTTATTTCCTCTACTATATTCAGAAAGTGATTATTGAATATTGCACATATATCTAACTTGTCAGTAACAGAAACATTCCTACTACGCACTGACGTTATATCTTCTACCTGCTGCTCCTGACCAGACACTTCCTTCACGACTGACCAGATAGTTTTAATTTTATCCCGAGAGTTTGCTATTCTCTTTGCGTACCACATACTTTTTGCATTCTTAATGACATTTTTCAGAACCTTACAGTACTGTTTGTAATGAGCTACTGCATCTTCATTCTGACTGCTTCTAACATTTTGATACAACTCCCGCTTAGTTCTACATGATACTCTTATCCCCTTTGTCATCCACCCTGGCTGTCTGTTACTGAAAGTACCCTGTTTTGAGCGTTCTAGCGGAAAGCAACTTTCAAACAGCATAATAAATGTGTTCAGAAAAGCATTATATTTATCATCTGCATTATCAGCACTATAAACATCCTGCCATTCTTGTTCCTTAATTAGGCTTAAAAAGGTCTCAATTGCAACTAGATTAACTTTTCTGAGTAGTTGATATTTATTTTAACATTTGTTTGAGAACAAATACTTTTTAGAATTAAAAGTTGGGCATCGTGGTCTGATAGGCCATTTACTATTCTGCTGACAGAGTGCCCCTCTAATAATGAAGAATGAACAAAAATATTGTCAATGGTAGAACTGCTATTTCCTTGCACTCTCGTTGGAAAAAATACTGTTTGCATCATGTTATAGGAATTAAATAGATCTAACAGCTGACTTTTCCTTGAGCTATCACCTACACAATTAATGTTGAAATCTCCACACACAATTAAATTTTTATACTTCCTATACAGTGAACCCAGAACCAATTCCAGCTTGGGCAGAAACATTTTAAAATCTGAGTCAGGGGATCTATAAATAACAACTATTACTAGTTTAGTTCCATTAACATTAACAACTCCTGCACAACATTCAAATATCTGTTCTGTGCAGTGTTTAGAAAAATCGATTGACTCCGATGAAAAATCGTTTTTTACATACATGGCCACTCCCCCACACTGCAAAGAACTCCTAGAGTAGAAGGCAGCTAACCTGTATCCTGGCAAAGGAAGTCTCTTAATTGTCACACCACTTAAAAAGTGCTCTGAAATTCCAATAATGTCAGAATCAGTATCAATAAGCATTTCATTAACTTTATCTCTGATACCCTGTATATTTTGATGAAAAACAGTAATTCCCTTATTACTTATATTCTTAGACTTTGTCAATGGTGGTTCATTTCTTAAAGGGACTTCCTTTAAGCAGGAATATCTATCAGCTGTCTTCAGTCTAAAAAAGGTGCAGCCCTAATACCAACTACTACAGGAATTTTTCCATGAGTGAAACCCCCACCCCCTACTACACTGTCACCTATGAGCTTTGCCAACCTCCCCTTCCCATACCTATTGAGGTGCAGACCGTGCCTAGTAAAATCCGACCTTTGGATAGTTTCAACTGGCACCACTGCAATGTGATCCATGCCCTCCGTCATCAGCGCCTTCTCAAGCCCCATGTTAAGACGGCTGACAGCCGTATTAAGACAAGGCCTATCATGACGCTGAAACAGCTGCACGAAATGCACATTCGTGCCACCAGTTTCAGTTGCTATCCTTTCCAGATCACCACCTATATCATATTCCCCGTCCCTATCAAGACTGTTCTCGGCCCCACCCACTATAACTACCTGATCCTCTTTTGAAAAATTCCTACATAAGTCCCCTATGTTACAAGTGACCTGATCCAACCCTGCACTAGGCTTCACTATGCTGGTGACCTGGTACTCACTCCCAAGTACTTCCTGCAACTGTTGGCCAACACCTCTGCCATGAGAACTACCTAGCAGCAGAACCTTCTTCTTCCTAAGAGACTTCTCTACTGATTTCGGCTTACCAAAAGCTGAGGTCTGCTGCGTACTTCCTACACCTACAGCTACAGGAGTTTCATCTCCACTCAACTCTGACAGTTGGTCAAACCTATTTGCAACTTGCAATGTAAAGCTATCTGAGTACCTTCTCCTAGCTACCTTCTTGCCAACTGCCAGTTCCCATTCCCCAGCCCCCCTTCCCCTCCTCAACCTACCTAGTTCCTCTTCAGCGTTTTTCAACTGCACCTGAAGGGCGCAGATCAAACGCTCCTGCTCCTCTATCAACTTATTCCTGCTGCAAATCCTACAGTTCCAGGAGAGAACCTCACCACAATGCCCACTGTCTTCCCCACTGCACTCCCCCCCATGAAAATACTTACTACAAATCCCACACTGCAGCCCACTACGCACGACCCTACGACAGAGCCCACACTTTTCACTCATGGTAAAATTTTACAATAATTTGTTAAGAAAAACTAGACGTCTATCGTTAGGTGTACTCTGTTTCATTCTGTTCCTTTTCTTGTAGCTCTATGGAAGTAAACTGCTTTCACATCCAGCCGGATGGAGCAATTTTTCATGAACGTTACTGTTTACGTGCTCATATCTCATGAACTACGCGTCGGAATATGATACAATTTAGAAGCTACATTCAACTATATATGTGTATACTGTCCGTAAAATTTCCTATCGCTACAATTTGTTGTGTTCAAATTATAAATTGTAAAGTCATACCTAGAGCCGTAGTTTTACTCCATGAACAGCGGAAAAGTTGTTATAGATTGCGAAGCAAATTTCATTAGATAATACTTTTGTTTATGTCATAAATGTTTGACGAACCAATATTAAATGCAGTTTTAAAAATATTTCTTTTCTCGGCTTTCTTCATGCGTTTGATGATTTCCAGTTTCTGGTTGATGGTCAGAGTGCGAGCTTACACTTTACTTCTTACTTAGAGCTTGAAGAAGGTTTGGGTTTTGAGAACATTCACAATTTTTAAATGAGAATACAACTTTTACAAATCACTGTGATATGTCACTATTAAATCCCGAACATGCTGGCAATTCAAACAATGATAGGAACCTCTGTACAGTGCAGTAACAGCCGAGATCTGCTGAGTAAGGTCTGAATGCTTGCTTGATCCCAACAATGGCGTCTGCGACATTCACGGCTGCTTGCGAAATATTGTTGTGACCTGCCAAGCAGGGAATCTCGTGTTACCAGTCGATTGTGACTGCAGCGTAACTGCAGCAGTAGCGGCTGCATCAAACGAAAAACAAGTTCCCTTGCACCCTGTTGCCTGACCATCGGGCATTCCAGACTATTAGATGCCGGACTTCTACTGTATCTGAGACATTCAACAGAGCAGGCTGCCTCCATAAATTTCTCCCGTGATTATACGGTTGAAGGCAGATGAGAGTCGAATCAGTGAATAGCACTTGATGTCAATTCTGACGAATCCATCAGAATGCTGTTGCGACAATATTTACTACGCTGCATGTTGTCTAGGTATCAAAGCTGTACCTGAACTTCGGTAGTGATGTCGCATGCCATGCAGCCTGTTACGTTCGAAACACGGCTTCCTGTGCCTCCCCGAAAGTCATTATTCACCAGTGGCAGCTCGTACAAAATTAGACCAGTGTGCTACAATATTACAAAAATGAACAGGAAACAAAATATACTAAAATAAAAAGTCAACCTTTGTATGATTGCCTTTAATTAAATATCAATTAATACTGTATTGACAGTAAGACCTTCAGGGGAATCTATAACAGCGCTGCCAACTGCATGTATTCACTGCAGATAGTAAATATAACGTTTAAAACATATTAATTTTATTTACAGAAATTAAAAAATGTAGACTCAGAGGTATTTGAATACGAGCCTCACACAGGTAGGTTTCAGAGACAACGTGCAAGACGCCTGAGTCAGCGCGCTATTTGACTCTGTATGCCGCAATATTCGTCATATACTATTCTTCCGCAGCCGTTACATGCAGCGCGAAGAGAAATATTGATATAATGCTGCAGTCGGTCTCAGCACACATGAGCCGCCAGGCCTGACGTCACGTCTGCGCATGCGCACTAGCGAACAGACGACTGCGCCGCCTCTCTGCGCACGCACCAGCGCGGCTGAATCCCACTTCAGCACACGTTGCTGGTTTCCAGCCATCGCGGCGAGAGCGATCCAAAATGCGTTTTCATCCTTATTACTAGCATTCTAATACGCATTGGAAAGGAATTGGCATAATTTTATTGTGATATCTGGCTCGTATTCCAAGAGAAAGGATGTAATTTTATAGCGATTTCTCGCTTGCATCCGAAGAGAAATGGCATAATTTTAAAAATATATTTACAGAGGAGTGCTGCAGCACATTATCACCAGCCGCCACTGTTATTCAGCATGGTTGCGTTCTTCTCAGGGTTCCTCGGGGCTGAAATCCGCAATTAGCAGTCATCAGTTGCTATAATAGCCTTTGGGCGGCCATATTAAGGCAACACACTGAAAATTCTTCATTTATCTCTGTATTGCCTCCGTGTGGGAACCACATTGCTCTGATTCAGTACCAGACGTCTAAAAATTTATCTTGATGGGAGTAGTGCTGGTCTGCGGATGCGTTTAACTGACGGGTAAATCGAAGGTGCGACTAGTTTGCCACATACAGTGATCATCCGTATTACCGTAGGAGGCGACAGGATAATCGGAGTCTGGCCGAAGGAAACGGAGACGCCATGGAATATCGCTGGCCAGAAGGTGCATCCGACGAGTGCGCTCCACACGGGCATTTCTGGTACTACCACATAGGCAAAACAAATGAGACGGTTGTTTAGAACTTCCGGGAACGTGTCCTTTCATATTTTTGTATTACACATAGAATCAGGTATTTTAAAGATAATTAATGTTCGCAAACTTTTCTTATGTGACAAGATTTATGTGAGTAAAAATTTCAATTTTAATCATAAAATAATGTTTCTAGATATGTTAAAACGTAAATCCGATGTGACGTAATTCTTTGAGAGCGCAGGGGACGATGCCAAAAGGCTACAAGTATCTTGTGTGGATGTCTGTACGCCACAGGTAGAGGACCATCTAATCTTCAAGACTATTTAAAAATTATAGTTTTAAAAACACAGTCTCGATCTATTTAAAATTATTTAATAAAGATTCCTATAGTACCAAGGGCAAAGCAATATGAAAGTGGTTAAGAGTGGTAAAGAAACTGTCTATAAAAAAAAATAAAAATAAAATAAAAACTCGATAACTTCAACCTCAACACATTTCATTATTTCCACAATAAGACCATTTGCAATTGTGAAAGACATGCCGAGGTAGCTGCAAAGCTATCCTTCGAAATTTTACATTAAAATTAGCACAAGCAAAGCGACAAAAACGATGATAATACAGAACACTTACATGACTCGGTTCTTTGCTGCTTGTATACAGTTTTTTAATTATTTTTGTGAAGAGACTATTCGACAACGTAAGTATCGGTTTTAATACAGTTATGCATAGACGCTTGTCTCCAGTTACGCAGTCATGACTTTACACTGTGTTCACTATTTTGAAATTGATGTATAAAAGAAGACACAAATTTATATTTATATAAAGACTGGGTAGACATTACCAGATTCGAGAATTTTTGACAGAAAGGTATAAGAACACCACTTGTTAAATATATGACATTTACAAATGTATTACCTGAAATAATAATAAACATTTGTTGGGAAGTAAGAAAGAAATAGGGCTTTTGAACAATTACGGAGAATGAAAATGTTCGCATTTGTTGGAAATCGAACACATGACCTTCTACTCGACAAAAAACACGTAACTACTTGACATATGCTGCACCCATTTACAGGTGATCTAAGTTTTTGTAATTCGTGAGTCTTATAAGGCAATCGTGTAACTTTTATCAATAATTGCACGTATACACAACTGTTATTATAACAAATTCGTAATAAAAAACTTCGATTTTGGCTTATATTTCTCCAAGTGTTACGCAAAATACACTGCCAAATCAAACATATACCGCAATATTCATCTCCAAATTTGCGTGGGATCGATTCTACATATCCAAACGGAGGTAGCCGGAAGCTCCGAGTGAAATAGCGCGAAATCTCCGCCTCCGGAACAACCGCTCCGTTTCCAGTAGGCTACTAGATAGAGTCCTTGCTGGACACAAAGTCACAATAAAGATTCGCCAAAGCTTCGGAACTGGCCTTTTAGGCATGTCATAACTACAGTCAACACCTTCCTGGTGCTGTGACTGGAACCGATCGCCGTCTTACCCGCTTCGTCGCATCGACATTGCTCATGCGCGGCTGCGTACATCTTTGTGAGGGTAGAGTGACGTCTTTGCAGCCCCGGCAGTTGAAGTGGGTACCGCGGTAGCTGTACCCACTCGTAACACTGAGAATGAGTAAAATACCCAGTCTTGATTTGAAGGAATATTTATTTACATTGCGCCGCGCGGGGATGGCCACTCCTGATCGGGCAAGGCCGGAAATGAGCGAGGATCACCTTTTTCGATTTTTACGCTGTAAAAATTGTTGACGGTATATAGGACTACCCCAAAGCGGTTTATCAATGTGTTTTCCATTGCCTGTGAAAATCGAAAATGCCTAATTTTACTCTCATTCTGAATGAGTATTTAGTCTCATAACGCTTCTCAATCTATTATGAAGAAAGCATATGGTTTAAAGAGATTATTTTTTGACACATGGTAATACAGCATCTTAGCTTTCTAATAAAATATTAACCTTTCTTAATTTGTAAAAGTCGTTTTCAAATGACACTCTTTCACCCCGTTTAGATGGGCTCCCAAGATTGGATTTCGTAAACCGATTTCCCAAATCCGCTTTTGGTTGTTCATGTAAACACTCCGAAATCGATTCTGGAAATCCACTTCTGTAAAGCGGTTTTCCAGTTCGGAAACGATTTTCGTGCTCATGTTAACGCACCAGTGTTCGAAGCGTTCTTGGCTTGTCTGGTTGTGTTTACTTGTTAATAATTTTTGACTCGTATGGAGAGAGTGACATTTTCTATCGTGAAATAAAATATAAATATAGCCTCAACCTGTGTGTTTAAGAAAATAAAGATACTGATTGTGCTGATCAGCTGTTTTTCATACGCCATATTAAGTGGGCTAGGAAATCAGATTTAGGCTATAACATGTAAACACGACAGCGAAAAACGGTTTACAAAATTCGGTTTTCGTTTTCCGAAAGATGTGTTGCATGTAAACGTATTGCTTGTCAAGAAGGTGTATTTTTATATATACACATTATCGACAGCGCGGGGTGGGAGGGGGGGGGGGGAATTTCAGAGAAACAACATCTGGACAACTACCAACCTTTAAAAGTTATGAACCACCGGGCCTACTTCTGTGGAGAATCTAAGGAACTGCGTTCTTGAAGCAATAATGATATTCAAGGTGAGTGTGCAGGTGACTTGGGAACGAACGTGATGCAACAAGTTTTTAGATGCGTGTATTAGAAATATCGTTATAAGACCTATAGGCTATTATTACTAAGCACTTTCATTTCAAGTTAATTATGAACGTCACCCAAACTACAAACTTAAAATTTCTTAGGAATGGGGCTTATGTGAAATTTGAGGGGTCTAATTAGCTAAGAATGAATTAATAGCTGTCTCTATACTTCAAAAATATACTCCGAAATGGCGAACATGCTTGGTGGCACCCACATCTATGGTTACTGTACCTGTGATGTTGAAATTTTTGAAACCTTTGAGAACTGATCTGCAGGCAACTCGAACACGGTTTTCGATGCAAGTCACCACTTGAAGACGTAGCATACAGCGAAAACAACGATATCGAAAGCTCCCGCGGCCTACACATTGGCAATTCGAACAACAATGTTGTTTCTGTTGGGACGAAACAGAGACTTTTCGTTCCCCAACGTGGTATCTTAAGTTGACATTACGAGTAATTACTGCTTTTGAGAACTCCACCAAGCCTAGTGCTTGGGCACAATTAGTTCGATTTGTGTTATTGCGATATAGGCGAGAAAGTGGCACGGAAATGATGCGCGATTTGTGGTGAAAATTCTTAAAAGATCGGCGTTATTCGTTGGAGCGAGTTGTATTAGTGATTTTTTTTTTGCACCAACTTTCTCTTCCGAATGCGCACAAATTTTTTTAGCACCCACCTACGTAGGGAGGCATGATCGTCATGGAAAAATTAAGGGAAATCAGATAAAAGACGGAAAGGCTTAGGTGCTCTGTTTCCCCGAGCGCTGCTAGAGAATGGAACGGTAGAGTAATACCACTGACCCATAAATATTGGTGAAGCAGCCAGAAGTAGTGACTGGAAGTGAATGAAACTACAAATGGTGAAAGACCATATGAACTGATTAAAATATGGAATGAAAGAGTGGCCGGCCGCAGTGGCCGAGCGCTCTGCGGCGTGTCAGTCACGGTGTGCACGGCCGCTGCGGTCGGGGGTTCGAATCCCCCCTCGGGCATGGATGTTTGTGCCGTCTTTAGTATAAGCTACTTGATAAATAGTTTGTAAGTTTAGGGGCTGATGACCCAGTAGTTAAGTCCCATAAGCAATACAAACATTTAAACATTTGAATGCGAGAGATACGCCGTTCGCTAATACATGTGGAACGTTGGTGCCAGATCAGTAAGGAGTGGCGCCCCTTTGACCGCAAAGCATGCTCTTATACAGTTCGTAGTGGTGTCAGAAAGTCCTTAGATCCTACTCTGAGGCACGTTCGTTACGGCTCCACCTACACATCTCTTGTTGGTGCTACTACGAATGCAAGGGAGCTTTACTGAAAATTTTAACGTAGCCAAAAGTCTCACAGAGAATCATAATTAAAACGAAGCCAAAGTTAACGTATGGGGAACCATGATTTATTGCGTTTGATGAATTGGAATGTAAAGCTCAGGTTACCCACTATTCAGAACGCACATGGTTTCCGAAAGCAATAATCGTGTGAAACGCAGCTCCCGAATTTTGTCCAACAGGGAGACCACATGGTTATCGGATTTTAGAATTTCTTTATGATACGTCAAGTTCAGAACTTAAGTAACAATCAGCCATTCAACGTAACTTTCAAAACTTCTCGAAAAAATCGACTTTGAAGTTTTGCAAAGAACACGTAATTACCAATAATTAAAACAGTTACACCATCTTTCGGTGTAGCTCAGGTAGATAGCGTTCTGTTCTCACAACCATGGAGTCGGTGGTTCGAATCTCACTGTGACAGATATTATTTTTGTTTTCGAATTAAGTTATATAAAACATTTTTGGATATCTAATTCCACCTATTGTGGAGTTTGTTTACGTTATAGGAGGTGATCCACTTATAATATTGTAAAAAGATATAAAATAGCCAAGATCGCTTATCATCAATTTTTATTAATGACGACCGGTTTCACTGAACTATGTCAGCATCATCAGGACAAATAAAATATTTTACAAGGGCATAATCTATTAAAAAGGAAAAACGGAAATTTATAACATGCATGTCATTATAATAAAACGAGAAGATACGTCAGTTAAATCCATAAGAGCAAGATCGGGCATATTTAGAGATGAGACATACCTTGTAATGTCAAATAGTTGTTATATAACAATTTACAGTGCATAGGTGCACTATGTCATTATAATAAAACATAATTATCACAGTGAGTGACAAAAGCAAACTGATACATGATACAAGTCAAGGATAAAAAATATGGCGCCAGATGGCAGCACACTCCAATGTAATGTTAAAACACAATGAGGTTAAAAAGGTGTTGTACAGATTATAAAAATAATTAGAAGTCATTTGAAAAAATAGACTAATATCTACATTGATGGCGTAATTAATTTGTGCATACCACAAAAATATCTGTATAAGCTGACAGTCATTTATAAACGAAAAACTAACACAGTTAAAATGTAGCGGTCATACAATATTGCTTTGTGCATACCATTGGAATATCTGTATAAAACGACTGTCGATTAAAAAGTATACACCAGTGGCCACAATGCAGCGGTGATGCAATATTGGTTAACGCATATCACAAAAAACTTGTATAAAACCACAGTCAAGTGTAAAAGAATATACAACAATGTCTACAATGTATCAGTCATAAAATGTTGGATAGTACATAAAACACAAACATCTGTATAAAAAGACAGTCATAAAAGAATACATGATAGTAGACACAGTGCAGCAGTTACGAAATATAGATATGGCTGCAACAACACAAGGTCAGCCAACACAGCACAAGGTTGTAAAGAATATACAACAGTAATTATAGTGTAGCAGTCATACAATACTGGCCGTGCATAAAACAAAAATATCTGTATACAATACCCGTCAATATAGTGGTCAACAATGCCGGTTTGTGCATACCATAAAAAGATCAACATAAAACAACAGTTAATTATGGAAGTATAGAATAGTAGTCACAATGCACCGGTAATACAATATTGGTTTGTATATATCACAAAATATCTGTATAAAACTCCAGTCAACTATAAAAGAATATACAAGAGTGTCTACAATGTATCAGTCATACAATACTGGATAGTACATAAAATACAAATATCTGTATAAAAAGACAGTCAATTATTTTGTCAGTTTTGTTTATGTAGGCGAGCTGAAAACCTTGTCGTCACGTGAAACGATGGTTGAGTAGGTTAGCACTTCGAAATCTATTACTAGCTATGGAAATGACTTTCCAAAAGCAATGTCGTACCTCTTCACAAACTGAACAGTCAAATACATCCGTTGTCTACTAATAGTGAAGCCAATAGTGTAAAACATGTAACGTGTTTTTTTTTTCTTTTTTAACTAATATCATCATTACTAACAACTTTCTATAAAATATATAAAATTACAAGTAAACAAAAATACGTCCACTTTTCCTAAAAATTACCATTATATATTAAAATTATTAAGTATTCGAATACAACGAAAAAAACATATAAGATCTGTCACTTTAGGATTCGAACCACCGGCCCAAGTGTTGTAAGGCCAGAGCGCTACCACTTGAGCTACACCGGCAGACGCTGCAAGTCATGAATGGGTTGGTACTTACGCTTAGTTGCAAAACTCCAAAGTCGATTTTCACTAGAATTTTTGAAAGTTACGTCAAATGGCTTTGGATTATTGTTATTTGAGTTCTGAACTTTACCTACTACATCAAAAAATTGTAAAATACGATACCATTTGGTCTCCTTCTAAAACAAGCTATTAGATGTACATATCCAGGCACGCAGGTAGTTACCGTGTGGCTTGACTTTCAACAGACATTCGAATCGGAAAAAAAATAATCGTACGGAATACCAGACTGACTGCGTGACTGTAATGAAGATTTCCACGCAAAAGAGAACACAGCATTTTGTTCTAAACGCGTAAATTACATCCGATGACAAAATGACTTCTGAGGTACAGAAAGGGCTTGTTATACAAACATTTATTTTCGAAATATGTTTGAATGATGATATAGCTAACATTGGATCATCGACGAGGCTTTTCGTGGATGATGGTGAATTTAATTGAGAGATAGCAAAGCAAGACAATGCACGAGACATATCGACGCTTGTTGGGAGGAGTGGCAACTGATTCTCAAGATAACTTGTAACGTATTAGATATAAACTAAGTGAATATCGATCCGTTTACTAAATGATTATGCGATAGCAGAAAACTCACTGTATGTGTGCAAAGGTATATGTTACAAATTCAAATGGAGTGACCACATAAGATTTAGGCCTAATGATAAGGCAGACGCAACATTGAGATCCACTGAAAGAATCCTCAGCGAGGGTAGTTCAGTAACTTCGAAATTACCTAACAAAAGACTCGTAGTACCAACACTTGAATATTGCTCATGGGTGTTTTATCCGTGACAGGTCAGGTTGATAGAAGAGTTTCAGAATATCGAAAGGAGCAAAGATACTTCATTGTAGGTTCATTTAGTAAGCGGGACCGCATCGCAGAGATTATCGACGAACTGCAAACGCTGCAAGAGAGATGTTCTGCATCACGGAATGAGGTTCTTTCAAAGTTCCAAGAGTCTAAGTTTCAGGTAGAGTAAACCAGTATTTTGCTTCCAGTATGTATTCCTCGCGAAGAGAGCATTAGGATAAAACTGGAGATTTTAGAGCCCACTTGGAGTCTTACGCTGATAACAGTACTTGATTGGAGCATAAAAAGGAGCCTGTGGAGTATACATGTAGATGTAAATGTGGATGTAGATGAATGAAATTTTCACCCGCAATAAGGCATCAAGTTTTCGTTTTCTTTTACGCGTTTCAATTCCCTGAGAAAAAAAAAGTTCAGATGTTTGTAAATCTAAGAGACTTAACCGCTGTGGTTATCAATCCCCAGTCTTACAAACTAGGTAAATGAACTTCAACTAACTTATGCTAAGGACAACACATACACCCTTGCAGAGGTAGAACTCGAACCTCGAACCTCTGACTAAACATTTTTCTCGTTAATAACCCAGCCATAAGCAAGGTGTAATTATAAATGTTTCAATATGAGTGCTCCTATTAAAAACTAATAAATTAGCCATATCAATTCAGTGTCAAAGTATTGCCCCACGAGGAAACATAGAGTACATATACACCAGTAGTTTGAGAATCAGTAAGTTCTCAGTAAATTTAGGCTTTGGGTTATAACACGTTGCAAAACTCGCAGAATAAATTATTTAAAAAATACGTTTTAGAATCTTCCACTGTCTCGGATAAATATTTGCGATTGCCCATCGGTGGTAGAATTAAGTTTTTCGTTCATGGAAAACACTGTTTATCTTCACGTGAAGTTTTCAAAGGCTATTTTACGAGGCTCTTCATTTCATTCGTTTACATCATCTTCCACATCAAATACTTGTCTCAAAAACTAAGTTACTGTGCTTATTAACAGAATAATATTTTTTACTATGAAGGGAAAACAGCTGTCGCCAAATAAAATTTCATTGGCAATTTCAAAATTCGCATGATTGGCCGGCTTCATTTCCGTGATTTGATAGTTTCTGGCAACAATTCCAGCTAGTACTGTGCTTTGCATTGTAAAATTTTATCCTCAAGTCAAATTTAAGGTGACTAATAATCAAAGAAGATCTCTAAAAATGTACTGCGAAATGTAGAACATACATAATGGTACCCATTTCTGTGGTTACCATATCTCTGATGCGAAAAATATTGAAATAAACTATTAAAACTGATCTACAGGCAACTCATAAATGGATTTTGATGCAACTCACTACCCAAGGTAGTAGAATACAGCGAAAAAATCGTTAGCGAAATCTCCTGCAGTGTCCGTATTGGCGATTCAACCAATGGCCGTTTCCCAGGCTACGCGTCCTCGATGGCAGTCATTGTTGGCACGTAATAAATGCTTGTCAATCCCTACGTGGGCCTAGATTCGAAATTATGACAGACCTAGAAAACTGCACTAAGGCACTTAATGCGTGGATGCCGATAGCTATGGGACAGGATAAAACATAAATTTGACGTCCAGAAATTAAAACACTGCATTCCACAGATTTAGTCTCCCCCCCCCCCCCCGTGGCCGAGGGGACTGAGGCGCTTCAGTCACGGTCTGCACGGCCACTACGGTCGGGGGTTCGAATCCCCCCTCGGGCATGGATATTTGTGTTGTCCTAGTTCGTAAGTAGTTCATAAGTAGTTTGTAAGTTTAGGGACTGATGACCCCGTAGTTAAGTCCCATACGATTTACAAACATTTGAACATCCCCCCCCCCCCCCGAGACTAAAGGTATCATGTGCGACCTTGACTGAGACCGACAGCCAGTTGTTTCTACAGTACTGACCATTAAAATTGCTACAACAAGAGGAAATGCAGGTGATAAACGGGTATTCATTGGAGAAATGTATGATACTAGAACTGACATGCGATTATATTTTCACGCAATTTGGGTGCATAGATCCTGAGAAACCTCTGGCCGTAATAACGGCCTTGATATGCCTGGGCACTGAGTCAAACAGAGCTTGGACGGGGTGTACAGGTACAGATGCCCATGCAGTTTCAACACGATACTACAGTTCATCACTAGTAGTGACTAGCGTATTGTGAAGAATCGGTTACTCGGTTACCATTGACCACACGTTTTCAGTTGGTGAGAGATCTGGAGAATGTGCTGGCGAGGGCAGCAGTCGAACATTTTCCGTATCCAGAAAGGCCCGTACAGGACCTGAAACACGCGGTCGTGCATTATCCAGCTGACATGCAGTGATTCGCAGAGATCGAATGAATGGTAGAGCCACGGGTCGTAGCACATCTGAAATGTAACGGCCACTGTTCAAAGTGCCGTCGATGCGAACAAGAGGTGACCGAGACGTGTAACCAATGGCACCCCATACCATCACGCCGGGTGATACACCAGTATGGCGATGACTAATACACGCTTCCAATTTGCGTTCACCGCAATGTCACCAAACACGGATGCGACCATCATGATGCTGTAAACAGAACGCGGATTCATCCGAAAACATGACGTTTTGCCATTCGTGCACCTAGTTTCGTCGTTGCATATACCATCGCAGGCGCTCCTGTCAGTGATGCAGCGTCAAGGGTAACCGCAGCCATGGTCTCCGAGCTGATAGTCCATGCTGCTGCATACGTCGTCGAACTGTCCGTGCAGATGGTTGAAGTCTCGCATACCTCCATTTTCTCGGAGATAAATTAGGCATGTCAACAACGTGTGCTATCAGCGAGAATAGTAGATTCCATTGCTTAGTGTATTCACAGCAGTGTTGGCACTATTGAAGTTCCAATCATTTTATGTAGCATCACTTTTAAGTAGTTTCTACTTCAAACACGATTTACATACACATGACAGTATATCGCGTACATTACGTAATTTACAGCCGAAACAAAGAAAATATACCCCGAATTTTCGCTCCATCTTCGAAAGTTACTCCGCACATACAAAACCTTTGCACAGTGCCCTATCTTCCTTTCCCAACTGCGCTACATTTCAGTAAGGCTCAATTTGTGTAAATTATAGTGGATTAAATAATGTATTCAACACCGAAACGACGGAATATGTTATTTTATCTATTCGTTATACCAATGATATTTTCACTCTGTAGCGGAATGTGCGCTGATGTGAAACTTCCTGACTGATTAAAACTACACACATTCACTAAATAGATTGTGGCTAAGCCATATCTCCACCATATCCTTTCTTCCAGCCAGGAGAGCTACTAGTACAAGGTTCACATGAGAACTACTTTCAAGGCTGTAAAGTAGAAGGCGAGATACTGGTGGATCAGAAGCTGCGAAGACAGGCCGTGCAGAGTGTCAGAGTGCCTCAATGGAAAGGGGGGCTGGCCCGGTACACAGTTTTAGTCTGCAGTTAGGTTTTATACTCCAGTCAGGCAGGGAATATGGCTTGGGTGGCCGTACCTCAGTCACTCAGTATACACTACCAGATGTTAGTACACCAGTCCATATGGAAAATATAAAATTATTACCTTTACAGGTCAATATCTCAAGCGGTATTGAGCTATCAGGCGTCGATGCATGATGGACACTTATATAGTATAGTGTGTCAATGCAGGCGTTGATTCTGGCATCCATTCGATCATGCAGATGGCGAACACACTCTTGGGGTACATTATTCCACGCCTTCCCGACGAAGTTCTACAAGGATTAAGGGTTGACTAGTCATAAGTGTCAGTTGTCGTCCCATAATATCCCAAACGTGCTTGAGAGGTCTCAAGATCCCTCTGGCCAGGGAAGATGCTGCATATCTTAGATATGACGTTGAATTTCAAGCTCGGTCTGTGGACAAGTATTACTCTGGTGGAACAGAACATCGCCTTCAACAATGGAAAACTGACAGGTCTTACAATATTCATCACGTACCAAAAACTAATTAGCGTTCCTTTCACAAACGCCAAAGTTCAACGATATTTTTAACTTATCGCCCTCCAAACCATGACATCTAGGGTGGGACAAATGTACAAGGGTTGCGACTTTCATAGTGACTATTATTTATTCACAACTGATACAAAAGCGTTACATGTTTTCAGCTGTTACTCTCCTTCAAAGTATTAACCAGTGTTGTATATTATCCGTTGCCAGCGCTGTCGAAAGCGTAGTATACCGTTAGCAAACCCTGTTCAGTTGATGGTGCGAATGGAGCGGTCTACTGCCTGTCGAATCTCTGGAACAGTTGTGAAACGAATGCCACGAACTTGTTTCTTCATCTACGGAATCAAATAAAAGTAACAAGGACTTAAATCCGGGGAGTTTGATGTATTGTACAGTACTCCCCAATGCCATCGACCGAAAAGAGCAGCCACATCTTGCAATGTATGTGCCCTCGCATCGTCGTGCAAAGTGATGGTTGCGCAGAAAGTATTGCCGCTTCTTTCGTAAAGTTGATTGCAGGTTATACTCCATAAACGAACAGTAATACTGTGCATTGACGGTCTGTCGTGGAGTAACGTAATGCGTTGGCATAACACCATCATGTGGTACACGAGAATCCATAACTTTCGTCACACAGGGGCTCTGACACACTTTGCCCTTTGGCAGCGACCCAAAATGACGCCATTCGTTGTATTGGCGTTTCAATTTTGGATCTCCTTCGTGCTCACAGCACTCCAAGGGCGTCTGAGCAGCGTCGTAACGCATCCCTTTCTCCATTTCCCTCAATACTTGCGGTAACCACGGTGGTGCAATTTTTTATATGGCAGGCGTTCTTTCAGGATGCGAAGCACAGGTGTATACGCTAATCCGGTGAGCATGCTCACAGATCGTCTGGCAATGCGACAACAGTATGCGCTTCTTCTAAGACTCTATGACGACCTGTCCGATGCTTGTCTGCCACAGTTTGCCGATCTTCGTTGAAGTCTTTTACCCAACGTGCCACCGTTCCGTACAGCAATGCCAATTCCCCGCACGCCTCTTGAAGACCTTGATGACACTGCCGTTCTGTACGACCTCTGGCACATTCAATCTTAATCTAACTCCGTTGTTCCTGTTTCTAAAACATAGCGACAAGATTATTTTAGACCTTCGCTGGCAAGTGACTGTGTCTACCTCGATTGTGCGCACGCCGGTGATGTGAGATGGGAGAGTCCATTTTTTTTCGGAGGTATCGTAGGTATGTCAATAGCGTGTATTATCAGCGACAATAGTAAATTCCATTGCACAGTATCTCCACAGCAGTGTTTCCACTACTTAATTTCCAAAACTCGTATTACTATTTACAATAATTCACCGTCATTTTCAAACGTTCCTTAAAATGACGTGTCCTCTAATTTAGAATCTCTTTGTTTATCTTCGGGTAGACTAAGTTTTTAAGTATGGTAAGTGGTGAAACTGGAATCAAGTACGAACGAATTGTCAGTAGTGTAATTATTGCTACGTTGAAGGTGCGTTTATAAATCCTCTACACAACAACAAGTGGTTTATAAATTCAGATAAAATAGTTTGTTAATCTTTTTATGCTAATCTGTAGTGCGACGATCAAGTCAGTTGTCTATGATGCATTAATTGTTTCTCGCCGTGGAGGTTCGAGTCCTCCCATGGGTGTGTGTGTTTGTCCTTAGGTTAGTTTACCTTAGTTTAGGTAGTTTGTAAGCTACGGACTGATCACCACGCTGTTTGATCCGATAGCTTTACAAACATTTGAACATTTTTGTCCAAACTAAATATACCTTAAGTACCTCCATGCTCGAAATATTTCAAACAGTTGCCTAACTGCAACGTCCCCGTCTCCCACCAGGTCACAGAACTTCTTCTTGAAGTTTCTAGTAAAAAATCTCCACCAGAGGTGACTTTACAGAGTATCCATTAAAGAGTGAGACAAGAACAAGTTCCAATGCAAGAGTCCGATCTTACTATATGTTCCCGGTATCTCCGACTGTAAATCCATCTCCCTACTGCAAATCATAGCATTCCGGTTTTAAAAGCGCGCGAATTGACGTCACCTGATGGGATTAAGCAATCACTAGATACAGATACACAACTTTGTACTCTTACATTTAACCATTTCAATTCTGCATTAAAGACAAGTATGACAGTAATGTTTACGAACCACAGTTTGGTTGCAATAACTGTTAAACAATTTGGAATGTATAGTAGCAGTGGCGGCATATCTCATTCTCGTTGTACCTTATTTATATGCCACATACACGAATGACATATATATATATATATATATATATATATATATATATATATATATATATATATATATATATTCCATAGCATTTCATCTGCTTCTCCTATTGGTGTAGATGTAATTTACGTAACTTTACTGCAATTTAAATTATAGGGAAAATTACGAAAATTTCACCAAAGACCAAAGAAACGAATACTCTTGACATCTAAAGTAGTCGGTATTGTTGTTCATTTCATCCGCTGCCCACTCATTCTGTTATTACTTGTGTGTTAGAAAAATAAACTTATTCAAATTAACCCTTCAACTAAAATATATCTGACTGCTTAACAGTTAAAAATACTCAACATGTAAATGGTACTGTGGATGGGTCTTGACAAGACCAACAGTTTGAATACTTGATTACTTTGATATGTTGAATGCTTTGCAAAATCTACATTATTTAATGATTCTATGATGTACAATACTATTTGGCTCATATTTCCTCTCCTATCCACATCCAGGTCATATCTGCATACCGTTGGGTTTTGATACCATGTGCTCTCTATATCATGGATCATGTTCTACACTGGCGTAATAGAACAAAAGATATCTGTGCTCAACTGCTATAGTTACTTACGGTACTTCCGCAACCGGAATAACCCTCAGTGATAATCTAATTATTTACATAATAAATTACAAGCAGCTGGTTTTTTCAGTGATTCGTGAAAAGCATTTGACTGTGAACGACAACGTCCTTTTAAGTAAATTAAAATTCTATGGTGTCACGGGCAATGCTGCAAAAGGTTCAAGTCATACCTGGGTAAAATGAAGCAAACGGGTGTCAATACAAGAAACTAATAAATTAAGCCATCAGTGATCATCAGATTGGGAAGAAATAACATGTGGTGTCCCACAAGGATCCATCTTAAGACCTTTTGTTGTGTAAATTAATGTACCCTCATCTTTTACAATGCTAGACCAGAGTTAGTTTCGTTTGCAAATGATACAAGTATTGGAATAAATACAATGTTGAGCACAGTTCTAGAAATGTCTACTATTAATATTTTCTTGGACATTAATAAACTGTTTAAAGCCAACACATAGGAATTGAACTTTGCTAAGATTTACTGCATGGAGTTCAAAAGAAGTGATAGGTTTCCATCCATCGCATGCATAAAGTAGTGCACATAGAAGGGATTAACAGTATTCAATTCCTGGGATTACCCACCGGTTAATAAATTCTGTTGTGAGCAGCACACCACAGAATTGCAGAAACGCCTTAATAAATCTGTATTTGCAGTTCAAATGTTATCAGACTGAGGCGACACAAAATTAAAAAAAGGTTGCATAGTTTCCTTACTTTCGTTCCATAATGTCGTATGATAAAATATTTTGAGGTAACTATTCAAGTCAAACACGAGTTTTCGGAGTCCTAAAGCATAAGTACGTATTATTTGTAAATTCACTGACCTGTAGAAGCCCCTTCAAAGAATTGTATTTAATAAGTACTGCCTCTCAATATATTTATTCCCTGATGAAATTTGTCATGAATTATGCATCGCTATTTCCAAGAAATAGCTGAGTTCATACATACGATACTAGGAGCAAAACGATCTACATAAGGACTTAAAAGCACTTACTTTAATTCGAAACACTGTCCACTACTCAGGTATACACATTTTCAATAATTTACCTGCAAATATGAAAGAATTAAATAAAAATAAAGATTAGTTGAAGAGGAGCCTGAAAGATTTACCTTTGGCCAAGTCCGTCAAATCTATTGACGATTTTTTTAATAGAAACAGGTGACGTACTGTTAGTATTGTTATTTCAAGTTGTGACATATATTGGCATGTTCGGCTTCCACAACAATCTCCTCAGTACCGGTGTACGGAATGAACAGCGAATCTAATGTAACCCTCGACTGAGCATTAGCAGGTAGTGTGGTAACTTACAGCCAGTCACGTTACCTACAACGCATGTTTCAAAAATAGCATTTTCTCGTACAATCATCCTATGTGCAAATGTGATTTGTCTTGACAAAAACCTTTACTTTTAAAACAGTTAAACAATATACCTACTTTTCCTATCATTCCCGTTTTCGTTTGACTTGGTCTTACAGTTACAGTAGTTTGACAATTTTCATTACTTTGGTTTTAACGCATGTCAGTTAAGCCGTTCACATTCAGAAATTAGACATCGGCTTCATCTAAATCATTTCCACATGGATTACTCGGAGTAATGATCATTGCAGGCTCTTAAACGCTTCAAGAAATTTCATTCCATTTTATGGTGTTGGCTGGTGAATCAACAGTAGGGAATAAATAAAAATTCCAGTAGTCAGATTCAAGAAATAGCTGTACATCGTACAATGTGATAATAAGCATTTGTGCAGTAACTTATGAGACCAAAAGAAGGATGAGGAGAACAAATTCTGACTTTGGAAAGTGTTATTGTTGTTATTGTGTTAAGTCCAGAGACTGGTAAGATGCAGCTCTCCATTCTATCCTATCCTGCGCAAGACTTCATCTCTGGATAGAAACGGAAACCCGCATCCCTTTTCACACAGATTACTGTATTCGTCTCTTTGCCACCTTCTGCGATTTTTACTCCATACGCTAATGCTAAGTTTGCGATTCCTTCATGTCTTGAGATGTGTGCTACAAAGCGATTCCTTCATGTCTTGAGATGTATCCTACAAAGCGATCTCTTATTATAGTTAGATTTGGTTCAGTATTCTTCTGTATCAAGACTGCAGCTTGACTTAGTGACATTTATTCTGTCAGAACCTTCATCGTCACGTTTCACGTTCGAACTAGGCTATACTCCAGACAAAATGTTTTCAAAAATGACTTAAATTAAAATTAGATATCAACAAATTTCTCTTCTTCAATAATTCTTTCCTTCCTATAGCCATCTGCAATTTATATCTTCGGTACCTCGGCCTTCATAAGCTATTTTTCAACCCAAATAACAAAACTAATTATATTGTCTTGTTACCTAATTAAATTACTTCACCATTTCCTGTTTTTCTTAGACTGTAAACCATTACTCTTCTTTTGTTCTTGCTAAATACATCTCCTTTCAAGATGCACTCTATTTCGTTGAACTGTTCTTCCAGTTCGTTTCCTCTCTCTGAAAAGATTGCAATGCCCTCGGCAAATCGAAACTTTTTTTAACTGAACTTTAACTCTTTTCAAATTTGTCGTGTGCTTCCCTTTAACGTTTGGTTAATGTACAGATTGAACAACACTGGAGAAATTATACATCCCTAACAGTCACTTCCTAACTGCTCTGTTTCTTCCATGGCCTACAACAATTCTGGTGTATGGTTTTTGTATAAGTTGTAAATAACTTTTCTCTCTATATATTTTGCCTCTGCTACCCTCAGATTTAGAAAGAATGTATTCCAGCCAACAATGTCAAAAGCTGTCTGAAAAATCTATTAATCCTATTAACATAAGTTTGCCTTTCCTCGGCCGATCTTCTGAGATTTTTTCCTACATGACTGAAAAATCGAAACTTGTGTTCCAAGAGCTCTAATTCTACCATTTTACCGTTCATCCACCTTGATAAATAAATAAATTTTATACATTAGTTCTATGACTAAGTTATATATTTCTTTTGACATTATGTTGCCTTAAGAGACATAAATAAAATAAAAAATGCATTACTCCATCCAGTAAAGTCAGATGACCATTGCAAGTACGAGTCTTACGTAATAGGGGACTGGTAGTTACACTTCAGACGACACTGGAAATTTCGCGTCCATTTAACAGCTGGACAGAAATCGTGGTTACAACTCTTGAAGAGTTTTTCCCCAATCTGGAAGTAATAAAGAGTTAACGTTCTACTTACACCAACGATAAAAAAAGTTCAAATGTTTTTAATTCTTATGGGACCAAACTACGTTGGACATGAGTCTCTAGACTTACAAACTACTTTTAGTTAAACTAACCTAAGGACAACACACACGTCCATGCCCGAGGGAGGATTCGAACCTCCGACGCGGGAGACGGCACGATCCGTAACATGGCGCTCCAGACCGCTCGGCTAGTCCCGCGCGACCGCCAGTGATCGGAACAGCCGAGATGAACCAATATGGGCACCTTGAGGTGCACGGAGAAAACTTGTGCCTTCACCGTAATATTGCTCATCGTGACAGGTTTTCATTTCGACATCGCTTCACCTGCAGCCACTATTACCGCCTTGTGAGACTCACTTTTGCTTTGTGCTTTCACTAAGGGCATAAGACGACGCAGCACAATCTGAATCCAAAGCGCAGTGAGTGGCGGTCATTACATGGCTGGATTGCTCTAACAAGTATACGCTATTTTATTTTATGGTTGTCGTAAATTTTTTAGAATGTTGTACTCGTTTTTTAAAGTATATCTCAGTTACATTTGTCGACGATAGGTTTTGTGAACTCCTATGGAGGTGGAAGTTACATATGAAGAAATAAGTGTAGGGAAGAATGGGGTAATGGCGATCACTTAAGTTATTCTCGTCATTACAAGTTTAATTTAAATGCTGTTTTAGTGCTATTGCGTAAAACGGGTTAGAAATATATTAAACTTTATTGTAACATCGTTAAAATTCGTTCAGCTCTCATGTCTTTAAAAAAACTGTTTAAATATAATTGTAGCTTTGGCAGACATTGGCTCTACTCTAGGGTAATGCCAGTCAACATTTAAACCCATTGAAAATGACAGTACATCTAAAGATAAGATAAAAATGACTGAAACTCAATTTCTTTAAAATCGATGTGTTTAATTTAAAAAAGTGAGACGTAAAATTATTAGAATTTGGAAATTAGGATTAATGAAAAGTTTTACTCTTAGATACACATATCACACTTATAGCCCTCTGCATGGTCCCATCGTAAGGAAGATCTACATCCATATCAACATCTACATCTTCATGGGATACTCTGCAAATCACATTTAAGTGCCTGGAATAGGGTTCATCGAACCACCATTATACTATTTATCTCACATTCCATTCTCGAATAGCGCGCGGGAAGAAAGAACACCTGAATCTCTCCGTTCGAGCTCTGATTTCCCGTATTTTATTCTGATGATCATTTCTACCTATGTAAGTGGGAGTCAACAATATATTTTCGCATTCGGAGGAAAATGTTGGCGATTCGAGTTTCGTAAGTAGCCCACGTCGCAGAGATAAGCGCTGTTGTCGTAATGATTCCCATCCCAGATCCTGTATCATTTCTGCGCTGTCTCTGCTGTAAATAAGGATCCCACACTGGGTAGCAAAATTCCAAAATTGGACGGACAAGCGTAATGTATGCAGTTTCGTTTGTAGTTCTGTTGTATCTATTAAGGGTTCTGTCAATAAAACGCAGTCTCTGGTTCGCCTTTCCCACGACATTATCTACGTGTTTTTTTTCCCAATTTAAGTCTGAAGTAACAGAAATTCCTAGGTATTTTGTGGAGTATACGGCCTTCACTTTTGATTGATTTATCTTGTAAACAAAGTTAAACACATTTATTTTCGTATTCATGTGGACGACTTCACACTTATCATTATTTAGAGTCAATTGCCAATTTTTACACCATACTGATATATTATTCTACATCTACATCTACATCGATACTCTGAAAATCACATTCAAGTGCCTGGCAGAGGGTTCATTAACCACTTTCATAACTTTTCTCTACCGTTCCATTCTCTAATAGCGCGCGGGAAGAAAGAACACCTAAATCGTTCCGTTTTCGATCTGATTTCTCTTATTTTATTGGGATGGTCATGTTTCCCTAAGTAGGTGGGTGCTAGCAAAATATTTTCACATTCAGAACTAAAAGTCGGTGACTGAAACTTCGCAAACATATCACCCCGCAATGAATAGCGTTTTTCTTTTAATGAATTCCACCCCAATTCGTGCAACATTTCCGTGACGCTTTCCCCCCCGTAACGTGAGAGAACAAAACGAGCTGCCCTTCTCTGAAACTTCTCAATGTCTTCCGTCAGTCCCACCTGGTGAGGGTCCCACAAGGGGCAACAGTACTCCAGGAGAGGACGCACAAGTGTGATGTAGGCAGTGTCTTTGGTGGAGCTGGTGCATCTTCGAAGCGTTCTGCCGATGAAACGTAACCTTTGGTTTGCCTTCCCCACAATATTTTCTATGTGTTCTCTCCAGTCAAAGTTGTTCGTAATTGTAATTCCTAGGTATTTGGTAGAATCTAAGACCTTAAGATTTGACTGATTTATCGCGTAATTGAAGTTCAGCGGATTTCTTTTAGTGGTCATGTGTATTACTTCACACTTTTATTTATTTAGTGTCAATTGCCAATTTTCGCACCATGCAGAAATTTTGTCTAAATCGCTTTGCAGTTGCTTTTGTTCCTCTGTTGACTTCACTAACCGATAAACGACAGCATCATCCGCGAACAATCTAAGGGAGCTATTCAGATTGTCTCCTAAATCGTTTATAAACACGAGGAAGAGTGGGGGACCTATAACGCTTCCCTGTGGAACGCCAGATATCACTTCTGTTTTACTCGATGACTTACAGTCAACTGTGTTCTTTCTGATAGGAAATCGTGAATCCAACCGCACAATTGGGGAGATATTCCATAAGCACGCAATTACATTAGAAGCCGCTTGTGGGGTACAGTGTCAAAAGCCTTCCTGAAATCCAGAAATATGGAATCGATGGCATTTAACACTTCATGTGAATAAAGGGCAAGCTGTGCTTCGCAAGAGTGATACTTTCTGAAGTCGTATTGACTACTGGTTAATAGGTCATTCTCTTCGAGGTAGTTCATAATATTCGAACAAAGAATATGTACCAAAATCCTACTGCAAATCGTCGTCAATGAGATTGGCCTGTAATTTTGGGGATCACTTCTATTGCCTTTCTTGAATATTGGAGTAACTTGGGCAAATTTCCAATTTTTGGGTACGGATCTTTCGCTGAGTGATAGGTTGTAAATTATAGCTAAGTATGGAGCTATTGCATCAGCATACGCTGAGAGGAATCTAGTTGGTATACAATCCGGCCCAGATCGTTGTGCAGTTGGTTTTGATCTTCATATGATTTTACTAGACGGTAAATGACGGCGTCATCTGGAAACAACATAAGAGAGCCACTTACATTTTCCCCTAAATCATTTATGTAAATAATAAACAGCAGAAGACAAATACCACTACCCTGTGGAACGCCCGATATAACATCTGTTTTCGTCGATGCTTTACCATCGATTACTACGAATTGTGTCCTCTCTGACAGAAACTCCCCTATCCAATCGCAAATTTGGGGCGATATACCGTAATCACGCAATTTGATTAATAGCCGTTTGTGAGGTACGGTGTCAAAAGCCTTCTGGAAATCAATAAATACTGAATCAATTTGCGAACCCTTGTCGATAGCACCCATAACTTCGTGTGAATAAAGAGCTAGTTGTGTTTCGCATGAATGATATTTTCTAAAGCCGTGTTGACCTTGGGTCAATAGATCGTTCTGTTCGAGATAATTCATAATATTTGAATACAGGATATGTTTCAAAACCCTGCTGCAAATTGACGTCAATGAAACAGGCCTGTAGTTTAGTGGGTTACTCCTACTGCCTTTCTTGAATATCGGTGTGACCTGAGCCCATTCCTCACAAATAGTGCAACGGAACCAAAGTTCCCCATCTATACAGAATTATTTGCAATAAAAACAAATACCCCAGACCGACTGACTGCCATTACCCCCACAGCACGCCATATTTGAAAAAGTTAAAACAAAATAATCATATATCCTACGCGTTAAACAATTGTACCATCAAAAAGCCCACACATCATAGTACAGTATACGATTGGAAACAATATTTACATAAGTGAAATTCAAGTACTTACCGTGGTGTAAGGAATGCTGTTTCTCTGCACCAAATTCAAGTAGACACTGCCAAGATGGCGTAGATTTCACCAGGAGTTCCTTAAACGGCCTTGAGGTTGCATCACACTCTACAATTCCTCTACTGCAAAGCAATTACCAGATACTTTGGTGACAGCCATTACGCAGTGACTGCCATTACCCACTCTCCACTACTTACTTTTTGTTGATTTCTGAGATTCATACTTCAATTAGTTAGTAGCATTGTGTTCGAATACTAGCAGCGGGAAAAAATCAATGGCTCTCCTTCAATTGACGATCTGTGATATATAATCTAGACAAACTGTCTCTGGACATTGATAAATTATTTGATAATAATGGGTTTAACCAGAAAAAATATGTTAGATAGTATAGTTAATGACCATGCTCAGGGGCTTTGGTCTGGGAGACGCGAGAAAAATATTATGATAATTGGCTTCTTTGCAAGACGGGGTGCTGATGATGTATTTTTCAAATAAGTATTCGATCCTATCCAACGAATGGCAAGAATGTTGCAAAATATAAGCCAATGTTCTGAATTTCGAAGTATTCAGAAATTAAAGAAAAAGGAAGAAAGGATGATTAGCGTTCAGAAGGTGTAGTTTGTATCAACAAGGCGTGCCGTGGCACAGACTAATGATGTTAGGTTTCTAACAGAGCTTAATTGCGGTTCACCTTGCCCTTTTAGCAGTGTATCAATCTGCGATGAACCAGGAAGCTTATGGGGTCACGAACTCTCGTTGCATAACTCGGCATCGCCTCCGCCTACATACATTGATATCTACACGTGTATGCCTGTGTGGGTGAGCTTGTGCTTTGGGCAGTCCTAAAGAAATTGATGATGTTTGGAATAAGCACTCTTGTGGCAATCTTGAAGCCTACAGTAGCCAATGTTGGTATTAACTTCTGCAGTATCCTGGTTGCTTCATGTAATTTGCAAACATCCAGCGAAATCTTACCGAAGAATATTATGAAACAATAATGCTTCCTTAAAATAGTGGAAATGATCAAATATGCAGGTGTTACGGAATTAAGTGGCCGTACAGAATAATGAGGTTAGTGTGGACCTGTCGAAAGATTCCAGAAGTTAGGACAAAGGCAGTCACTGCACTTGTCTTAACGAAGGGTAACAAGGCACTGTGCAAGAATTTACAGAGGGAGAGCACTTTTATACCACTGCATGAAGGCGTATGACAAGGTCATTTCAGAGAAAGCTAGCTGAAAACCCGGCTTTGCCCGGGTTTTTATTTATTTGTTCCTGCTTTGAGTTAGTACTTCTCCTATCCTTTCCATCTCCTTTTTTCTAAAAACATGCTGTATTTATCGGAGAATAAATAAGAAATAAGGCTCTCTCGCATAATGTACAAAATTATAAGTATCCAAACAAAGAAAGATATTAATCAAAACACAAATGACATATATAATGCGTACGATCTCATATTTATTGAGTTATATGTTGTACAAATGTATAATTTTGCAGGTATCTATTCATTTGTATAAGTGCTGTATGTCTGTATTAAAAGAAATGTCTTTTTCATTGCTTTATTTATTTATACTTATATTTCCTTATTCGTATGCTTATCCTTACAGAGAAACAGCTGAAGACATTGTAACATGTATTGACCAAATATATGGTCTGTGGCATCACGTTTCACTGTCTGTAACCTCCTTGCTATAGAGTCGCAAACGTCATCGCTGGCCTTCAGTTCGATTTTTTTTTACAATTTTACGACATTCAAAACCATTTCTTCCACCCCCTTACAGCTATCGTCATGGAACTGCTATGGTGTACAATAGAGACTTCCGACAACAATTACACACAGACCATTCGTTTGCGTTCTGTAGTTGTCTCTGCAGAGCGAAATATTAACACACACACAGGTAGAATTTTATATACACCAATAACTTCCCATCCCAATATACTCCACCCTTTTATCATTATTAACCCTCAAGCAACAACGCAACGAATAAAAACATTTTCAAAGAGTAAATATAAATTTCAAAGAGTAATTATTGTTCTGCATTTCGCGTTATATTCTTCAAATTACAAAATATCTATCAGATGGCTATAAAACCGTGTCTAAAACCTTCCTCAGGTATAAATTAGTAACTGTACAAATATTTAAGTCTCTGCGTTTTGTAGTTCGTACAGTATAAACGTACACCGACTAGACATTCATATATATATATATATATATATATATATATATATATATATATATATATATTCGGTCGCCATAAAACCGTGCCTAAAGCCTTCCCCGGGTAGACATTAGTAACTGTACAAATTTTACCTCTTTATGTCTTGTGGTTCAGACGTGATAAACGTACACCG
Organism: Locusta migratoria; assembly: GCA_026315105.1. Classification (NCBI taxonomy): domain Eukaryota; kingdom Metazoa; phylum Arthropoda; class Insecta; order Orthoptera; family Acrididae; genus Locusta; species Locusta migratoria. Next base: position 172,375,815 of record CM048751.1, read on the forward strand.
AACAGACATTCACATTTATAGATATAGATAAGGAATAAAACAGATTCACAATTAAGAAAAGATAAAAAACAAGGTTATCGATCTGGAAGATCAAACATAAATGCCATATGTCCAACCAGACAGGTTATGGAAAAGAAATGGGAATTTGCGAAGGACATGTAGTTTCATTATAGATTTAAATAGGCATACGACACTGTTAGAAGGGGAGAGGTATGGCAAGGTCTGAACAGACTAAAACTGTCAGCAGAAATGCAACTGAGAATCAGGAACATTGACAAAAAGTGCCTTAACTGTGTTATAATAGACGGCAAAAAATCTAAATGGTTTGTAAAAGGACACAGGGTTTCGTCAAGGATGTGTGATGTCACCATTGCCTTTTAATATAGCCATGGACACCATTATAAGGAAAGTCTGCCAATGATCAAGAGAAGATGACATGAAAATCAAATCATATGCGGATGCTGAAGCAAAAATTATAACATTTGATAGAATATATGACATCAACTGCGATCTGGCAAAGCTGAAAATGTGTACCCAGCCGGGATTCGATCCCGGGTCTCCTGCTTTCTAGGCAGTTGCGCCTATAACTACGAGTACAAAATATCCACAACCTCTGGATGTGTATTTCTTCAGGCAATAAAAATATTCGCCAAGAGAATAAAAGACTTTATTAAACTACTTTCAATTAATACGCAGGCAAAGTTGCATGACGCATTCTATATCATGAATATGCATTCTGTCATTTACAACCCGTTACCTGAGGGAGTATGTAGACCAATGGTTCGGTACGCGTGGTAGAACGCTGGCTACGATATTGGTGAACCAGTGGACAACGTCATAAGTGTCGCTGACGTGGCGTTGAACACTGATATTGTAGAATGTGAGAATTTGATGCGATCCACTAGCATTTCTTCACTGTGCGTTTTACAGTGATTCATATTGCTCCAAAAAAGTTACTGACATTCAATATTTACGTCTATAGTTAAGAAAATGTGCAAATCTTTGTAAATCTATCGGACTCAACTGCTTGGTCATTAGTCCGTAGCCTACAAACTACTTAAAGTAAACTAACCTAAGGACAACACGAGCAGCCATGCTCGAGGGAGGACTCGAATCCCCGACGGCGAACGGCAACGCGCACTGCAGCACGGCGCCCCAGTGCGCACGGCAAATACGCCGCAGCTATAGTTACGATATCTTCATTGCTTATGGCGTTTACAATTACATCTACAATGCTATGTATGCATGATTGCAGAGTTTTGCAGAAAAAACGACACCGAATAGTACATTGAGTATTAGGTATTGGTGACACAACCAAACTTTCATACAATTTCTTTGTTCGATCCCAAGTACTTTGTTTGTTAGCGAAGGTAATGACTTTCATTAATACCAGACATACGGATGTACGCAAAAGAAGAGCCTTCGCTTGATTTTGGTTTTTGTCTTTCAATATTGTTAAAATGGGAGCTCACTGCCGCGGTGGAGTAGCCGAACGGTCTAAGGCACCTCGCTGCGGAGCGCGCGGTTTCTCGCCGTCGGAGGTTCGAGTCCTCCCTGAGGCATGGGTATTTGTGTTGTCCTTAGGTTAGTTTACCTTAGTTTAAGTAGTTTGTAAGTAGTTTGGTCCGATACATTTACAAACATTTGAACATTTTTTTATAGGATTAACACTAAGACCATGCTGTACAGCCGGGTACAAATCTCAGTCAGGGAATTTTTCAATTTCACCTGTAAATTGGTTTTCAATGGCCTGTAACCGTCCAAACGTTTGAATGTTATCAATTCTTTCCAAATTTTAGGTATCTTCATTTTAAGACATATATTATAGTTAAGTTACAGATTTTAAAGTGATACCAGAAGGTAGTGTGCCGAAGGATCAGTAGTGTTACATAGAAGGTAGTTCGTAAATATTTTTCTGCTAGAATATCAACTAACAGGAAACAAAACAAAATTGAGAAATATTGAGGTAGAAAACAATTAAGAAACTACGCTATGTAATCAAACGTATCGATTCACCAGGCGGAAAATTATTGACAAGTTCGTGGGCCCTCCACCGGTAATGCTGGAATTCAGTATGGTGTTGCCCCCCCCCCCCTCCCCACCTAGTTCTGATAACAGCTTCCACTTCTGCAGGCGCTGGAAGGTTTCATGGAAGAGTGGCAGCCCATTCTTCACGGAGTGCTGCACTGAGGAGAAGTATCGATGTAGGTCGGTGAGGCTTGGCACGAAGTCAGCGTCCCAAAACATCCCAAAAATGTTCAGATCATGACTCTGTGCAGGTCAGTCCATTCCATGTTATTGTCGTGTAATCACTCCTCCACAGGCCGTGCATTATTAACAGGTGCTCGATCGTGTTGAAAGATATATTCGCCATTCCCGAATTCATCTTCAACAGTGTGAAGCAAGAAGGTGCTGTGAAAGTGCCACGCAAAACTACTAGGGGTGCAAGCCTCCTCCATGAAATCACAACCACACCATAACAGACCCGCTTCCGAATTTTACTGTTTGCTCTACACTGGCTGGCAAATGAGGTTCACCGAGCATTCGCCGTAGTCACACCCTGCCATCGGATCGCCATATTGTGTACCGCAATTCGACACATGACACAATGCTTTTCCACTGTTCAGCCGTCCACTGATTACGCTCCACACCAAGAGAGGCGTCGTTTGGCACTTACCTTCGTGTGTGTGGCTTATGAGCACCCGGTCAACTATTATATCCAAATTTCATCATCTCCCGTCTAATACGTGGAGTGGATCCGGATGCAGTTTGGACTTTCTTTCTGATGGTCTAGATAGATCCCGGCTGATTACACTACACGAACCTCTTCAACTGTCAGCGATCTCTGTCAGTCAACAGACGAGGTCGGCGTGTAAACATTCGAACTGTACGTGTTCCTTCATGTTTAGATTTCTCTATCACAATACAAACAGTGTTTAGGAGTGAGAAAATCCCGCATACACTCTTTTGACACAAGTGATACCCAATCACCTGACCACGTTCGAAGTCCTGGAGATCTGCGGAGCGCCCGATTCTACTCTATCACTATGAATTATGACTACTGCAGTCCGTATTACGGAGTACGTGACAACACAATGCATCTAATATAAAAGATGTTTGTTATTGGGAGTCTCCGGATACTTTCGATCACATCTGTATGCATTACACATTGACACAGTATAGTATATCATTCTGGAAAAGTTCAGTTTCGAAGAATTTATTGAGTCTCTGTTCCGATATATAATTACAGGAGTTTTGCCTTAGGGGTCTAGTAGGGATTACGTCACATGTTATTTCTGCACATTCCTTTTCCTGCAGAACTGTAAGGTATTCCACAGATTTTTAACGGTAATAAACAAGTAGGTTAGTGTCTTCAACTGTTTTTGTGTACTGTACGGGAAAGAAATCATTCTACTGGAAGGAAAACACTTGTACTGCTGACTTATTCATCTCCATATACAATCCTGGCCGTTAAAATTGCTACACCACGAACATGACGTGCTACAAACGCGAAATTTAAGCGACAGGAACAAGATGCTATGATACGCAAATGATTACCTTTTCAGAGAATTCACACAAAGTTGGCGCCGTGGCGACACCTACAACTTGCTGATATGAGGCACACAAACAGCAGTTGACCTGCGTTGCCTGGTGTCTCTTGTAAGAAGGAGAAATGTGTTCCATCAGGTTTCCGACTTTGATAAAGGTCGGATTGTAGCCTATCGCCATTGTGGTTTATCGTGTTGCAACATTGCTGCTCGTGTTGGTCGCGATCCAATTATTGTTAGCAGAATATGGATTCAGTGGATACAGGAGGACAAACGGAACGCAGTGCTGCATCCCAACGGCCTCGTATCACTAGCAGCCGAGATGACAGGCATGTTATCCGCATTGTCTGTTTAAGACGCTTGCAAGACAATAACCATATGCACGAACAGCACGACGTTTACAGCAGCATGGTCTATCAGCTCGGAGACCATGGCTGAGGTTACCCTAGACGCTGCATCAAAGACAGGAGCGCCTGCGATGGTGTACTCAACAACGAACCTGGGCGAAACATCATTTTTCCGGATGAATCCAGGTTCTGTTTACAGCATCATAATGGTCGTATCCGTGACTGGCGACATCGTGATGAACGCACATTGGAAGCGTGTATTCGTCATCGCCATACTGGCGTATCACCCGACGTGATGGTATGTGATGCCATTGGTTACACGTCTCGGTCACCTCTTGTTTCACTTTCCTTGATGAACTGTGGTATCGTGTTGAAGCTGCATGGGCATCTGTACCTGTACACGCCATACAAGCTCTGTTTGACTCAATAACCAGGCGTATCAAGGCCGTTATTACGGCCAGAGGTAATTGTTCTGGGTACTGAATTCTCAGGATGTATGCACCAAATTGCGTGAAAATGTAATCACGTATCAGTTATAGTACAATGTATTAGTCGATTGAATATCCATTTATCATCTGCAGTTCTGTTTGGTGTAACAATTTTAATGGCCAGTAGTATAATTCTTCTACTATAGAGAGTGTGTTAGAGGATCCATCATTTAGTACCATTTCCACTCAGACCTGGATATTTTTCCCATTTTTGTCTTCAATACATTAAAATATCTTGCTACTATTATTTCGTTAAGTATTACAAGGTTTTTTTATTTGGACCTAAGTCACTTGTGACAGTGTCCAGGGAACGCACTTTAAAACACTTCCTGTAATTTTACTTTCCTCGATTTATCATATAGCTCGAGTAGCAAAGGTTCTTGGATTTATATGTGTTTTACCGACCACGTAGCGAAGCAATCTCTGGTTAAGAGCTTCCGTGTACTGGATAAGTCATCTACGCTTTCTCCTGTATCCTCACTTCTGCGCAGTTTCTCTGAGCTAGCTTGCTTACATCCTGGGGGTCATCACAGGCTGCGAACCATAGCGAGTCAAAAAATCAGTAAAGGTAGTTCGCCTCTCTCTTGACAGAAGGTGTGCGCTGTTAGAACTGTACCTCAACGGTTCTACAACAGAGCATACGTGCTCTGTTAACTTCAATGTTATTGATTGCAGTGAAATATTCTCTTCACTAAACCCTGTTGAGAAGGTTTATAGAATCGGAATTCAGTAGAAACTTGGAAATAGGTGATTAGCCGGTCGTCAATTTTTTCCTTCGCTTCTTTAGTGAGATGAAATGGTTAGGGAAGAGGGACTAGTGATAAGTGTCAGTTCGTGGGAAATTTTCTGGGGGGTTCACAGTAAGATAGATACCAAAGTTGTAACCAACGTAAAATGGAAGAGAGAACAACAAAATTATACGGAAAGACACGTACCTTATATTGAATGTTTGTTAGATAAGTGTATTCGCGTCTCTGTAAGAGCAGAGAATCTGACAATTGAGCATTGATGGAAGTGTAGTCGCTTTGGACTCATAGTTCTTCGCAAAAATATTTTTATTTTCTTCACGATAGAGAAACAACGTTCTGCCTTGCGTGTGGTAGAATAGTAATAGTCAGTTTGAAGAGTTCGTTTTACTACATAACAGAATTGACTACAACCACAACTTAAACGCTTGATGCTCTAATTTAAGGTGGAGTAATTGTTATAGCTTGCGAGATGGAAGCTAAATTTTCTCCAGCCGATCAACGAGTCACTATTCTCGTACACAACGTGCACAGTTTTTCATTTAAAATTCTAAATCATGGTGGAAATATGAGGGACTTAATGCCTTACTATGTCAATAAAGAGCGCTTTTTGAATTGAAGATGTATGAAACAGGGGGATATCTCATTCAGATCAGCTGAAAATGATCCTGGGACTGAACTAATATCGGATCAAATTTTGGGCATAACAATGAACAAAATACTCATGTTTCAAAATCACTTTCATAGAAGTTTGTACATCTGAACGAAGACTATAGCTGGACCATTGTGGCTCTGAGAAATAACTGAATTGTCCACAATGTCCAGTTAAGATTCTTTAAGTGGTTTTCTAACGTTTATGAGTCAAGATAACGAGGAATGAGGAAATTCCAAAACGTTTATATAGGTTTTTCCCTTGGACGAAACATATCTGATAATGACGAGAAACCATGAAGATGTTGAGATATCTGTCGTTTTATGCGCAGTAAATGCCACAGAATAAGAAGGAGCCGTTTCTTTTCTTACTTGCTCGTTTAAAATGCAAATGATCAAATGCTCATAAATATATCGGATCAACCGTTTGGTCATTAATCCGTAGCTTAAAAACTACGTAAAACAAGGTAAGCTAACCTCAGGACAACACAAACACCCACGTCTCAGGAAGGACTCGAACCCTCGACGACGAACGGCCGCGAGCACAGTAGCCCGGAGGCCCAGTGGGCACGGCTAACCCGCCGCGGCTGCTCGTTATGAAACAACAGCATTCAAGAAAGTAAATCATTTTCAATATATTTCTGATTGCCTTTGGAAACAGTGGCCTTCAGGATATGATCTCTAGGCTCACCATGGAGTACAAATTCCAGTTCTGAAACCCAAGGAACCGCTTTTAAACCACTGAGTTCACGCACAAGAGATTTCTCCTATCATGATCAATGGATAAATAATCTGTCGTGTTTCTGGTAAGGCCTCCACTTCCCGTCCTGCTGTTGTATCTCGCCAAAGCGCGATTCCTCTGCGTACCTAGTCGTTCTGCCCACATGACACATGATTGGCAAATTTCGAATATAGTTTGTATGTACACTATCCTCTAGCATTACAATGTCTATTCTGTCCAACATAAAATTTTTCATTGTTATATGGCCACACAAAACAGTTCATCTTCTTCCTGAAGTGAGGCAGGGGTGGACATCAAAGGAGTTACAGATCTTGAATAGCAGCATACTTGCAGATACGACGCATCCAGTAATCTTCACCCTGCCTTTGACATAGATGACTGCAGAGACGCTGTCAAATAGTCAAGGACATAACCCAGTAGAAGTCATACCTAAACTGAGACACTGCGGGAGATTTTGGTGAATAATACACCTCTGCTTACTCTCCAGTCTTGTCATTAGTTTCCTGTGGAGCCTGCTGCTTTGGACATAGGAGCAAATCACTTGTCATATAATGCAAACTAATGACATAATTGAGGTCTGCCTACACAAAAAACCTACACCAGAATCTCCGTCACACGATTTTTAAGGTCTCTTAATATATCACGTACTTTCAATAATTGTGCTTCGGATTACTTTTTGTGGTTTTATGTTCGCACTTCGTTATACTCGCAAGCCAGCACGAACCATGTAAAGCAAGGTTCCTCTTCATTTTGAGGACATTAATATACGCCTGTAATTAAATGGAGAAGTGACATACATCAGAAGATACATTACAGTGTAATGTGAAGCATAATTCAGACTAACGCTAGCAGTGGCGGTTCGTCCTATGCCTGCATGGATGAATGAATCCCCATAGAACAGAGATTGTAATGTTAGAGGATAGTGTAGATACAAACTACATTCGAAATTTGGCATTCATGTGTTATGTGGGCAGAACAACTGGTGGGGAAGTGGAGGCCTTAGTTAACGTGTGTGGGCGCATTTTTGAGCGGCAACGTGGTGGGTTAGTCTGAGACTAACATACCAAGCCCATGCATAGCCAGACTAGCATTTACAGGTCGTTCTTGACTTCACCAAGACGCAGGGAAAGGGTGATCGACAGTAGTCGATCAAGACAGATAATATTTGGTTTCCATTTCAGCGAAGACGCAGCCAGCAGCACAGTTAACGGTATTGTCTGCAAACGCTTTAGGCGAACTCACCTAACTCCAAACATTTTTTTTTTTCTTTTTTACCATTGCATAATGTTTCTGACATTGCGACAGCCGTAAATGTAAACTGACGAGATAGAGTTGATTTTAAAGTTAAGTAGGAGTGTTTCTTCAACCATTCTATCAACTTTATTTTATTTTGAAGTGGTTTATACGTTTCATCAATCCTGTCAACCTCTCCTGAAAGAGAAAATTAATAATTTAATTTATTTCTTTATTAATTTGAGTTTTCATAAAAGAAAATAAAGCCAGAATTTTCAATCAGTTTTTTTTTTATTTCAGTAGCTAGCGACATCACTTTAGTACCCATACTGATCCTAGTTACACTTTCTTAATTTTAAGATTTTTTCTTACAGGAGATGTGATCTATGTCTATTGTTACGTAAGTGATAAAATTTCAGCAATTGTAGGTAGGCAACTTCTATGTGACAAGCTGTATATGTCTTCCTTGCAGGAGCCTCGGGTACAATTAAAATAGATCAGGCCGTTGCGCACTATAAACAGTTGGAAGAGTAGAATAAAAATCTCAACAGCATAGGTTTCACATTAGAGGGGCGACGAGATCATCGTGGGACTGACATCTAAGATGGAAGGTGCATAAATTATAAAGATCGTATAAGCAAGCCCCTACAAAACACTTCACTACAGAACACCTGCAGACTTTGAGTTTCTTAAATCAGTTTGTTTGAAACGCAGAACTGATGTCATTCAATATAAAAACACTGTTAGAATATGATGAGCGGACTGTGTACCAGGAGGACTTGTCGAATAAACTATATGCTTCAGCCATCTTTCACAAAAGTGATGAAATTAGGATTATCATCAATCACCAAGACCCTTTAACTCTTCCATGCAAGAGTTTTATTTTTGTGGGGGGGAACATACAAGAAGATGGAACTCCAACAGCTACCTCGATACTTACACATTGCCTTAGATTTCTGGTACGAGAGATGTGCTATATGCAGAACGGTGTTGAATTTGACCATAGACACATCAGTATAACATCAAACCTTAAAACATCGTCATCTGATCTGAGTAGTTTCTAAAATGCAGGGTTGTGTATACACGATTCCATTGAAAGATCGCCAGATGAGTATAAGAAATTTACAGCATGCATACCTCAAAAATGAATTATTATGTTACGAAGTGCGTCAGATAACAACTCATATGTTCAAAGATTCCCTCCAGAGGAGAATCAGACCAAAATTACTAAAATAATACAGTAAATGTCTCACATCACTGTAGCAGACGAAGAACAATGAAGCTTTTAAATGCCGGTACAAATATATCACTAACGTTCCGTTCATGGGAGCTTTTAGAATACCCTGTGCCTCCTACAGCGAAGTGATAAGCGTGAGCTATTAAAACTTCTGTTCAAACGGAAACAGAAGTCCATCATAATCGCATTTCATACCAGCAAGACAAGGATTCCGGCAAATGATTCCACTGTATTTTATAATTCCAAGTAGTGTCAGAGTATATCTGAATTCCAGCCATATGACAACTTATAGCTGACACGTAAACATTTTCCCGCTCTACCATCTGTAGTGAGGATGAAGGAGAAGGATGTGTATTTATCCTATGGTAATTGAAGGAGCTGGTACCGGTCATTGTAATAGGCCACTCCAAATAGAATCCGATTCGTTTGTGGAGTGTATTTGAATCTTCATCAAATTTCCGAGAGCACACTACGGCATACGTCTTATTCCTACATAACCATGGAATTAACTGTAACCCATTCCCAAGTATTCTGCAACGAGCTGTATTAAGGAGAAAGTAATGTGCCTCATGCAAACAACTTCACAATGGCATTTGAAAATGTCAACGTGTACGCCGACGTTCAAGGCTTCTATGATCATGAACGGAGACGTTTCATATTCAACGGTAGCAGTCACGGAAAGTACTGGTGTGATAGCCACAGTATCTTCAAGAATCGCGTCACCAAAATCATTCATGTTGTTACCACCCGGTTCCTGGATTTGACTCGACTTTCTTCAGTGTGGAAAGCTGAACGACGTTGTCCGCTAAGACATACCAACTACACCCGATGATAGGCAATGACGTATTACTGCAGTCTGTTCGGACAACTCCGCTGAATTGCTAACACATGAGCAGCATTATTACCATACTAGACTGGAAGCGTGTATTTCATCTGCGGTTCTCATTTCCAACACAATCTATGATAGGCAATTGCCTCCTCACTAGTCAGTACCCACATCAATAGCATGCACTAGTGTTGTTATTTAGCGTGTGCTACCACAGAAATTGTACAAGGATTGCTGCGGGAACGGTTCACGATTGGGTATGTCTTAATGTCATAAACGACTTGCACGAGATACATGCAACGAACTTTAATCACATTCTACTTTACCATACTTTTAACTCGTTAATGTGAATAGCCATTTTTCCACTAACAGAGTTATGTCTGTACAAAATGAATAGTTTCTATGTATTTTTTATTATGCAAGACCCTGCGAACCAACCCATCCTGCGAAAACTGCTTATCAATAGCTTCATATCCGCAATATCTGCGGTGCCAGTTTTAGGTGATTCAGCAAAAGATAAGTGTAAGAAACAAGTGCTACACATCGAGAAGAAAGGGAACGTTGAGTTTTTGCCGAAAAACTCTAATCAGATTAGAATTATAGTTTAAACTTAACAGATTCGCATCACAGTGTTTCAGTATCTCAAAATGTTTGTACTCATTAAAATATCTTACAAGCCTTAATGACGTTCACAATACATGATTGGAATAATTATACAACTTCTCGAAACCATTACGAATTAAATATATTGCAAGATAACCATAGAGTGTTGAAACTGGTATAGTGAAATTATAAATTATAATTTATCTCCCATGCAAGAAATTAGTAGATATGTTAAAATATATTAACAACAGGCCAACTGTTTATTTACTATTTAATGCTTGTGAACTACATTCCATGCAGAATCCCCGTAGTAGTGTGATCCAAATGTGTACTAGGGATTTCGATAATGAACTCTTGATTTTAAGACCCCTGTCAAAAGAGTTGCAGGTTCACGTGTAGACTGCTAACTGGAAGACGATATGAGCCAATTATAAAAAGCAGCGCCTTGTGAAAACTGGAAGGGAATCTTTTGGAAGACATGGTTGGTGAAGATTCTGGCGAAACGATTGAGACGAAAGTATCAGCGCCAGGTTTGGAGTTTCAGTTGTGGTGTTCCTGTTATCCTGTGATTTGTCCTCTCCTTACATTTGGTTAACCATGTCGCAGATAATAATACGAGGGTTGGAAATTAAATAGTGGCAACACTTTTGTGGAAACACTATGCAATGGAATCTACTATTGTCGCTGATAGCACACGTTGCTGACATACCTACCTTACCTCCGAACAAATAGACTTGCCCTTTCCACGTCACCGGCGTGCGCTCAATCGAGGGAATAAAAGTCAGTTGTGAACGAACGGTCTAAGTAATGGTGTCACTATATTTTCTAAACAAGATCAATAGCGTTCGATCAAGACTGAATGTGCCAAAGGTCGTATAACACGACAGGGTTATCGAAAGTACGTTAAAGCCGCAGTATGGTGAAAGTAATGGTAATTCTAGTGTATGATAGTGGTGGCATATTCTAACGCATTACGTCCCTCCACGGCAATAATAATATCCGTTTTTGGAGCATCACTTGCTAGCATCTTTGCGAAATAAGCGGGATCACTTTCTGTGCAACCCACCCATCATTTTGTACGACAATGCGAGGGCGCATACATTGCAAGCTGTGACTGCTCTGTTCGCTGGATGTGACTAGATAGTACTGTACCGTCCATCATAGTCCCCAGACATAAGTCGTTGAGACTTTGATTTGATGCCGAAGTTTAAGGAACCACTTCGTGGCATTCGCTTCAGAACTTTTGCAGAGATTCGACAAGCAGTAGACCGCTCCATTCGCACCATCAACAGAACGGCTATGTTAAGTGTATACTACGCCATCGATATCGCTGGCAACGGGATCTACACAATGCTGATGACTACTTTGAAGGACAGTAATAAGTGCAAACGTGTATCGCTTTTTTATCGGTTGTGAGTAAGTACACTACTTACTATTAATATTGCTTCACGAAGAAGAAATGCAGATGATAAACATATGATGGACATATATATTATACTTGAACTGACATGAGACTACATTTTCAAGCAATTTGGGTGCATAGATCCTGAGAAACCAGTACCCAGAACAACCACCTCTGGCCGTAATAACGGCCTTGACACGCCTGGGCAATGAGTCAAACAGAGCTTGGATGGCGTGTATGGTACAGATGTCCATGTAGCTTCAACACGATACCACAATTCATCAAGAATAGTGACTGACAAACCAGTTTCCCGGCCACCATTCACCAGACGTTTTCAGTTGGTGAGAGATCTGGAGAATGTGCTGGCCAGGGCAGCAGTCGAACATTTTCCGTATCCAGAAAGGCCCGTAGAGGAAAAGAAACATGAGGTCGTGCATTATCCTGCTGAAACGTAGGTTTTCGCAGGTATCGAATAGAGGATAGAGCCACGGGTCGTAATACATCTGAAATGTAACGGCAACTGTTCAAAATGCCGTCGATGCGAACAAGAGGTGACTGAGACGTGTAACCAATGGCACCCCATAACATCACGCCGGGTGATATGCCAGTATGACGAATACACGCTTCCAAAGTGCGTTCATCACGATGTCCTCAGTCACGGATGCGACCATCATGATGCTGTAAACAGAACCTGGGTTCATCCGAAAAAATGACGTTTTGCCATTCGTGCATCCAGATTCTTCGTTGGGTACACCATCGCAGGCGCTCCTGTGTTGCAGCGACAAGGGTAAACGCAGCCATGGTCTCCGAGCTGATAGTCCATGCCGGTGCAAACGTCGTCGAACTGTTCGTGCAAATGGCTGTTGTCTTGCAAACGTCCCCATCGGTTGACTCTGGGATCGAGGTGTGTCTGCACGATCCGTTACAGCCATGCGGATAAGATGCCTGTCATCTCGACTGCAGCCGGCCGCAGTGGCCGAGCGGTCTGCGGCGCGCCATTCACGTTTGCATGGCCACTACGCTCGGGACTTCGAATTCCCCCCCCCCCCCTTCCCGCCCTCTCGGGCATGGTTATTTGTGCCTTCCTTACCATTAGCTAATTCATGAGTAGCTTGGAAGTTCAGGGACTGATGACCCCGTAGTCAAGTCCCATAATCTCTACAAAAATTTGAACATTTTGAAAATCTCGACTGCTAGTGATACGAGGCCGTTGGCATCCAGCACGACGTTGCGTATTGCTATCCTGAACCCACCGATTCCATATTCTGCTAACAGTCATTGGATCGTGACCAACGCGAGCAGCTATGTCACGAAACGATAAACCGCAATCGCGATAGGCTACAATTCGATCGGAAACGTGATGGTACACATTTCTCCTCCTTACATAAGTCATCAAAAGAACATTTCGCCAGGCTACGCCGGTCAACTGCTGTCTGTGTATGAAAAATAGGTTGGAAACTTTCCTCGTGTCTGTACGTTGTAGGTGTCGCCACCGGCGCCAACCTTGTGTGAATGCTCTGAAAAGCTAATCATTTGCATATCTCAGCATTTCCGTCTTGTCGGTTAAATTTCCCATTTGTAGCATGTCATGTTCGTGGTGTAGCAATTTTAATGGCCAGGGGTGTAATTTCCAATATTTGAGTTCCAACACTCATAAAAGGCATTACCCCCAGTAATTTACAGTACTTAGTCCAATCTACCTCGCCATTTGTCAGCATATGTTGATTCCCATCCCGTAGTTTGTTGGATTTGCCACAAATAGGGTCGCTACTGCAGCGCAGGAGTATGCCTGTGTGAGGTGTGGAAAACCGTCGGTACGCGTAAGGTTAAAGAATATTCTAACGAGGAGAACTCTCCATCAATCCCGCTCAGATTTACTGTTAAGGTGATGCAGCGCATAGATCATCAAAAATTTATCCAGATGAAACACGAAAACAGAAAAAGTACAGAACTGTGAGAAAAAAGCAACATAGATATAATTAATCGTAAGTGCAGAATATGTGAGACCGAGCAATTAGTCGGAGTTGCTGCGTCATCGTTCTGTGCTAATGGTGATGCAAGGGATCTGTATTTGAATCTCTTTCGCTGTATTAATTTTAGTTTTTGTTTATCACAAAGTTATTAACTACTGTTCATTTTTCTCAGTCCTGACAGTTCTCATACCATTCATTAGTTATAGATTATGAGCTATATGTTAGGAACATATTATCATCACAAGTAAATAAGATGCAGGTGAGAAACCTAATAGATCTGTCGAGGTAGTAGAAATAAGAAGTAATCTGGCGTGAACCAGCTTAGTCCAAGTTCTCACACATAATCGATTCCAGGAAATTCACAGATGTGCGATATATGCTGATCTTGATTTTGTACATGTGGAAGTCTGTGTGAATGTGAAACTGATGCATTCATCTGTTGTATGTTTGTGACAAACTTACGTTTGTTTATTTATTTATTTCATTATTTCTTTGGGAGTTATCACATTCACATTCATTTAGATGTAGATACCTATTCAGTATTAAAGCAACTTAAATCACATAACAAATTCTAAACCAATTAGGTTCCTCTCAGAGTATGCAGATGTCATAGCCTCATACCTAGTTATATACAATCGCTCGCTCAGTGAATGATACGTAGCCAAAGACTGGAATGTTGCACAGATGAAGAAAGACAATAGGACTGACCCCCAAAAATACAGCCCTATATCATTGACGTCGGTTTGTTGCAGGATTTTAGAATATATACTTCTCTTAAATATTATGAATTACCTCGTATAGAACGACCTATTAACCCATCGTAAACACGGATTCTGAAATTATCGTTCTTGTGAAACAAAGCAAGCTCTTTACTCACATGATGTGATGAGTGCTATCGACAAGGAATGTCAAAAAGATTCCGTGTTTCTATATTTTAGGAAGGCTTTTGACACTATACCTCACAAGCGTCTTGTAATCTAGTTAGGTGCTTGTGGAATGTCGCTACAGTTGTGTGACTGGATTCGTGATTTCCTGTCAGAAAGGACACAGTACGTTGTAACTGACGCTAAGTCATCGAATAGAAAAGAAGTAATACCTGGCGTAACACAGGGAAGTGTTATAGACTTGCTACTGTTCCTTATGTTTACAAACGGTTTAGGAGACAGAGTAGCTCTCTTAGATTGTTCGTGGATGATACTGTCATTTACAGGTTAGTAAAGTCACCAGAAGATCAAAAGAAACTGCAAAACGATTTAGATATATCAGCATGTTGCGATAACTGGCAATTAACCCTTAATAATAAGAAGCGTGTAATTATCCATACGACCACTAAAAGAAATAAGTTAAACATCATTTACACGATAAACCAGTGAAATCTACCGGCCGTAATTCAACTAAATACCTAGGAGTATTGCGATTAATATTTTAAACATGACTGCGTCTCAGCTACAGTTACAGGATAGCAAATTAATAATCAGCTGACCAGTTGCTATAAAAGTTGTTTAATAAACTTTACCACGATTCCGACGGATCAACCTAAATTGAGAAGAACACACAGAAAATATAGTAGGAAAAGCGAACCGACGACACGTTTTATTTGCAGAACACTTAGAAGATGCTACAGTTCTACTAAGGAAGCTGCCAACACCACACTTGTGCGTCCTATTTTGGAGTATTACTGCGCGTTGAGGGATCCCCACCCAGTGCAACTGACCGACAATTTAGATAAAGTTCAGAGAAGGGCAGCTCCTGTGATGAACGAATGAGGATGGAAATCATTGAAAGAACGACGTTATTCGTTTCGACGAGATCTATTTGCGAAATTTCTTTCACCAACTTTCACTTCCGAATAGGGACATATTTTGTTAGCACCCACCTACATAGGGAAACATGATCATGAAAATAAAAGAATAGAAATCAGATCGACAAAGGAAAGCTTTAAGTGTTCCTTTTTCCAACGACCTATTAGAGAATCCAACTACAGAGAAATATCATAGAAGCGTTTCGATGATTACTCTGCCATGAACTTACGTAGATGTAGATATCAACACCTGAATCGTACAAGAATGAATATCCCAATCACTCGCCAAGTGCACAAGTTATATCCGATTGTAAGCGATTCCCATCATAATTATGACGCACATGCTGTCACAAATACGGTGTATGATTAAACGAGTTTTAAGGTGGAGGATTCGATTGACTTGTCGTCATGTCATCAACGGTTTGTGTTTCCCATTGAGGAACATTTCCCTGTGACAGCTGATAGAGCAGTTATGCAACAAGGATGAAATATCACAACCTAGGCACAGAATTGACTACAGTGGATAGATATGTAAACGATCGGACAGAGAGTTCATATTTTGCGTAAAAAATAACAGTATGTATATAAAAAAAGTGTGTGTGGCACGAAGTAGAATCTAACACGGAGCTGACAACTTTCAGTCCAACGCCATGACCACATAACCACGATGGCATGAAACTTATAATTTCCTCTGTTATGCACGTCTTGCGCTTAAACTGTTCAATGTTTCCATTTTGTTCCCTTTTTCACAATTCTGTGAAGCTTCTCCCTGTTTTCCGTTTTTGACGTTCTACCAGCGCTGACACAGTAAATGCGAGAGGCGTGCGAGGGGGATTTTTATTGTTAGAAGAACGCACAACAGGCGTATTATTTCACGTTGTAAATAGCAGCTGCACAGAAGAGACGTTTAGATATAAGTTATGTAGACAGGAATAATACAATATCGGGAGATTCGAGTAAAATGTTTGGATAAGATAAGACAATGGGTCAGGTTGGAATAGGAATTATGTCGTCCATTCCGTAAGTACAGTGCAAGAAAAATCTATAACTAATAAAGTTGTCTTTGGGAATGTTGTATTGTCTTTCTGTCGCGTGACATTGCATTCAAAACAGCGGAAATGTTGGGGTACTTAATTCCTGGGAGATGGTCAAGAGAGGGAATGCCTGACACTTGCCACGCCGAACATTTGTCACACCTGAACCTTCGCCAGGTTGTTGATTAGCAACCCCTCAGGCAAAGGAAGCCCTTCCCCGTACTCTTGCTGTCCGCTTACAAACCTCCGTCTCCGATCTTATTCGATACAGCCAATACGAAAGAGATATTTTTCTTCGACTTCTCGCAGATATGTACAACGTCTTTTCAATATCCCGAAATCGAAATAGTTTTAACGTTTGGGAAACTAAAGAAATACCGTCGTCTATGCCAGTGTATAATTAGTTCTTCCAACCACAAATATGGATCCATTCTCCCTCCGTCTGTACGTGTTTGTAGAGCTTATGGGACTCAACAAAGGGGTCATCAGTCCCTAAACTTACAAACTACTTATGAACTAGCTTATACTACAGACGGCACAAATATCGATGCCCGAGGGGGGATTCGAACCCCCGACCGTAGTGGCCGTGCAGACCGTGACCGATGCGCCTCAGTACCCTCGGCCACCGCGGTCGGCTCCGTCTGTACGGTAGCTTTCTTCCACACTTACTGATTGCGACAGAAACCATCGCCATGGAAGGTGCACGAAAGGAACGATATAAAGATAATTCGAATGTTTGCTGATCATTCAAGTTTGAGCACTGCATTTGTACGTATATTAATTGCTACAACTAAATGAAAACAAATAATAAAATAAAATAAACAAAATTACTCTTTTGCGACGAAACATTAGTTAATAAAGTGTATTGGGACAATGTGAAAAACAGAAAATACGTTTACGAAATAGAGATAAGAGCGTCTATGTCTGACAGATCACCTAAAGTCGGCATATAATTTTAAAATATTTGAAATAAGGAAATGAAGGAATATAGAATGATATGCTTGTAACGTACACTGTTGTTTAGCTTTGGTATCCACACAGTAGCAGAGGAAGCACCCTAGGTTTTTTAAAGGAAAAATCTATTTCTATGATCTGCACTACAAAAGAAACAAAAAGCACAACTTAAGGAAATTATCACGTAACGTGTGAACCAGCTCACAAGCGAAATTGAACTCGGTAGTTCCTATGAATTAGAATGCGCAACCGGAATAAATTTATAACTGACTCCGTTTACCGACCCCCGCACTCTCATGATGCAGCCGCTGATCAGTTCATGGAAAATTTGAGTCTCATCACAAATAGGGACATTACTCATACAATTATAGTTGGCAGTGCCTTAAATCTGCCATCCGTATGTTGTCAAAAATACACCTTCAGACAGAGTGGCAGATACATCTTCCGAAATTGTACTAATTGCTTTAAAAAATTATTTTATACAATTAGTTCACGAGCCCATTCAAATTGTCAATAGTTTCAAAAACACACTTGAGCTCTCTGTAACAAATACCCCTGAGCATCACGACGGATACAGGTACAAGTCAAAACAAAGTTGATGGGAGCTCAAATCCGTAAAAAGATATTTACCAAACCTAAACGCTATATACATCTATTAAAATAAAAATTCGGTTGAATTTTTTTCTAAATTATCTATGTAAATGAAGACCATAATTATGCGGCTTACATGCAAAGAAACAGTTTCAACAGTACTGGAGGGATTCCTACCAAGAAAATTTAGACGAATGCAAAATCCCCAAGATTGCCGAAGTTTTACTGAGGCTCAAAATTTAGCTCGGCCTTCGACATTCATTAAAATGTTTTCAGAACAAAAATCCGAAGAGATTCTGGTCCTATGTTATCTACACCAGCGGAAAGACTAAGTGAATGCCTTTATTGCGCGATAGCGACGGTAATGTTACTGATGACAGTGCCACTAAAGCAGAGTTATTAAATGCAGTTTTCAGAAAATATTTCACCAAAGAAGACGAAGTAAATATTCCACAATTCGAAATGAAAACTGCTGAAAACATAACATAGAAGTAGATACCCTTGGTGATGCAAAGCAAATCACCCTATCAAATAAGTGATGTTGCAGACTAAATGATCAAATATGTTTCCAAAAAGTTTCTGATGCATAATTAAAATACGTCTCATACATTTGTTTATGATGTTCTTTTGTAACAATTATTTTTGAATAGTAAGCTCCTTGCCTTGTTACAAATAGCTTTTACTGGCCTGATTAAAGATAATAAACAACATGGTGAGAAACTTTAATTTTTAAGGACTACAGCTAAATGTACTTCATGAGATCTGCATCTACTGTAAAGTTATTTTTATCCTTGTCTAATTTTGGAGATATGGGAATTATTTCAACACTACAGCTGCCGAACTTGTCAACCTTAGGAGGAGATCTGTTTTAGGGTGTCTGTCTTAGGTGCAATTCAGAAGTTCAAGTCCTTTTTAAAACCTAAATTGTACCTTACCAGTTTAACAAAAAATGAGAGTTTTAGGAACTAGTTGCGGCTCTGAAGTTACAGGAAATAATTTTATAACTCACAATCTTTGACCGTATGTCTATAATTTAGAAGGTAGAAAAACTCTTAACATGTCAACTATAGGAGCTTTTACTTAAATAGGAAATTGCAAATTGAAAAGCGGTATATGTAACTGTGGTGTCGCACAAGTACAAAGTGCGCGCCACCTACTTTCGCCGCGCGCCGCCATGCACGCACGGCGCGGCGTTCTTACGACGACAGCCACGAGCGCCCTCTGCTGCAGCTCCGCTCGTGGCCACCACTGAACGACATCCTTCACTTGGGACTGAGATAGGAACCAGTTAACACTTCGGAATCAGATAGGCACCAGTGAAGACTTGGCTATAGGATAGGCACTAGGCAGGCCTCTAGCTCAACTATGTATCAGCATTCTGCAGTACTGATCTATGTAAAAGTTAAGTATTGTATAGATTCTGTGCAATATATATCTCGTTCTAATTTACTCCAGTGTTTCTAGTTTCTGGCTGCTTCCCTCCGTACCTGCACCAGCGTGCTATCTTTATTCCTGTGTCGGTCTCATTCCACTCGGCCACCGACACCTACAACGGGAACGAGACACCCAGCTACTCAAAGCGGCGACGAGTTAGGGACACAAAAGTGGCGACGAGGATGGGATACAAAAGTAACTATAAATTGTAGTTGCAGGAAGATCATTTGAAAGATGTTTAATGTATTTTATTCGTTAAGTTTCACTGCCTAATATTTAAACACTTGTGAACCAAACTGGGACCAGCTAGTTTCATCATTAAGTTATTTAAGGATACTGAGGTCTGATACACTCTTTTCATTTTTACAACGAATAAAAGTCGCATCGTTAGGTGGTCCCCACAGATGTTCTCTACGTTCAATACGTCTCCGTTCTTCGACAGCTTACAATTATCCTATATTTGGCATAAGCACATCCACACCTTATTATCGCGTAACCAGTGTAATGGGCAAAAGGCCTGCCCTTGGCCGTTGTATTAACTTCCATACTGACGGCCACACTGTCGGCCGCGGTTGCCGAGTTGACTGAGGTGCTCCAGTCACGGTCTGCACGGCCACTACGGTCGGGGGTTCGAATCCCCTCTCGTGCATGGATATTTGTGCCGTCCTTAGTACAAGGTAGTTGATAAGTAGTTTGTAAGTTTAGGGACTGATAACCCCGTAGTTAAGTCCCTTAAGCTTAACAAAAATTTGAATATTTGAACGGTCACACAATGAAATGCGGAAGCGACCAGTGTGCATATGTCGGGATCAAGCCCCTACTAAGCCGTAGCGGCGAAACGAGGCAACTGCTCCCAATTTGAAGCAATATTTGCAGGGACGCAGTGGAATACGGCCCGAGTAATTTGAAAGATATGAGGAACATCAATTGACAGTAAATCAAATAAAAAGCATATAGGCTTCGCAACTTCTACTGATTAATAACATCTCACTAAAACCACATAAATGAATATAGTTCTTGCACTGTATTCACATCAAATGTGACAAGTTTCTATCCAACAGAACAGTCATATTAAACCTATTAAGTACCGAAAAGTGATATTTTACGTTCACAAAATTTTTCTTTCGCTGTTCTTATTTAAATTTTCATGAAATAATTATGTCTGGCTACGCGATTATTGTGGTGCAGATCGTCTTACTTCCCTTTGCAAAATATATCTTTCTTTCCTTCAAATTTCAATAATAATTTTTTCTCCCGTGCAGAAATACTGCTAGTTAAAAAGTACAGCACAGGGGTTTTCCAGTGGTTATTGACTGCTACTGCCGTAACATCCAATGCCTCTTTACATTCATCTCCTTCTGTTATTAATGAAGGCACACAATCAAAATTCACAAAATCGTTAGCACTCCAGTCACTACATTTTTTCATGGACATTTCGTCAAACACTAAGGTGCAATATACACCATGGGTTGATTTAGCTAGTCTTGAATTAGAAATTTCGAAAATTTCTGCAGTAAAACCTGGCAAACCATCAAAACACCTGTACCATCTGCGTAATGTGCTTTCATGTGGCAAGTAAATGTAGAGCGAGCATACCTGTATGCAGCTGGAGAGTAGAAATTTAAAGCTATACTAAAAACTTTTAGCTTTTCTGAATACTGTGCTCTTGTGTTCGAGTGGTCCAGTTTTTCAAGGAACAAGTCACTATGTGTGGCGTAAATAACCGAGGTTGTTCTTTCATTATCTAAATTTTCTCTTTCAGTTCTTGCTAAATACTAGCTGACATATTTTCTGTGTTTGCCTTTTGCGCTTTTCACTCACAATCATCAGCTTGTTCTTACGGTATACAATTCTGTCAGTCATTCTTTCCATTGATCTCTCATATTTTTCTCTCGGTGTTTTCGGACTTCGCGAAAATAAATAATAATGGTCTTCTTTGTAGCTCGAATGTGGCCTTGCTTTTACACACACAGTCTCAACCCTCTCTCCTCGTTTTGTAATGTTCTCTTTTTAGTAACCTGTTAAAAATACAAGTAGCTACACAGTTACGTACTATAATTACATTAGTTTCACAATCGAATATGTAGTTCCACATATATTAAGCGAATTTCAGGATACTGTACGTGTACCTTGTTCGAATGTGAGGGAAAGACGAATATCGTTGGTACAGCATGCTCCTACAGTTGTCTTCTGTTCACGTAATTTTCGAGATATCAACTTTCCTTGAAATGAGCTGAAGCTTTAAAGTCCTTTCTGCGATTTGTAGCTGTCCACATCTGGTTAGCGCGCGGTTGCTCGCCGTGGAGGTTCGAGTCCTCCCTGGGGCATGGGTGTGTGTGTGTTGTTCTTACGTTAGTTTACCTAGGTTTAAGTAGTTTGTAAGCTACGGACTGATGACCACGCAGTTTGGTCCGATAGATTTACAAACATTTGAACATTTTTTTGAACATCTGGTTAAACAAATTATTAGATAGAGGGAACCTAAATGAACACAAACATTCATATCGTATCAGCTGAATGAGATATATTTATTAATATTTTTTCAGAAAATATCATGCAAAAGAGACCTTAGAAATAAATAAATGACCATGAATGACTCTCATGTGGAATGTAAAATCTTTCCCATCGCTACTTTTGCGTCCATTATTACTGCAATTGAAAGTAGCGTTTTCCCTGCAAATGGCGGCTCCGTCGTTATTCAGTTTGGTAGTGCTACAATAGCTCCAGTAAGCAGTCTACTTATTTTTGGTATGTCTATGGTCGGGAGGCACCCGACCCTTCGGAACAGGTAAAAGTGTGGCTAATGTCCGGCGTGGCAACTGTCCGGTGTGGCACCAAGACCAGTCCGGACACCAAGAGGGGTCCTCGATATCAGTTAAACAGCTCTACATCTACATGCGGTACTCCGCAAATCACATTTATGTGCCTGGCAGAGGGCTCCAGGTCGCTCGAGACACAACGCTTGCAACTTAACTAGAAGAACCAGCAACTGCCGTATAATCTAAAAGTGGGATAGCGAGAAAATATAAGGGTTGCTAGAGGAGAAATGGAATAGCGGGTTGACATGGAGTTGTCGAGTGCTCTAAGGCGCCTTGCTGCGGAGCGCGCGGTTACTCGCCGTTGGAGGTTCGAGTCCTCTTCGGGCATGTTTGTGTGTGTGCTATCCTTAGCGTAGGTTAGTTTAAGTAGTTTGTAAGCTTAGGTACTGATAACAGCAGCAGTTAAGTCCCTTGGATTTACCAACACATTTCGAATTAGCGAGAGTTTTAGTTTTATGAGCGTTAGCACCTGTAGCCGGGTAGGGAGTTTATACAGTACAGATATGCTAGGATAATGCATATGGCTAGGAGAATATTATTATTGTTGTAGCACACCTACGTCAGGATAACGGTAATGACTAATGTGCCACACAGGTAAGCCACTGATAGCATCTATAACTGCAGTCAATGGTCAAGTTTGGCTTATGAAGTGAGGCCACAGGATCAAAACAGAGAGAGAATTTAAAGAACGTTTGAAGAGTAAAACAGTGGAAGAAATTATGATGTAAATGGGCTAGATTCCCACGTTGCAAGGCTTGGAAAGTGTCTATACCATTGGTACAAAAGATATAGATTAAGGTATGTACTGCTGTATATAATATTTAGATTTCGTTAGGTTAAGAGCCATTGATCACAAGCACAATAAGCTAGGCAAAACGATCGTTTAGGACATGATCAGTACAGAAGACGACACTGTACAAACTATTATAGTCAGCGTGCTCATTCAGATTCAACATTTAGCGGAAACGGTAAAGGGTAAGATATTTGGATAAGATTTTAAGTAGGTAGTGTCTTTATTCATGGTGTATTTACGTAAGAAGTAGTGAACAGTAAAGCAATGGTTGGTAAGAGAGTAAGACAGAGTTGTAGCCTTTCTCCAATGTTATTCAATTTTTACACTGACCGAGCTGAGAAGTAAAGCAAAAGTTTGTAAAGCTTAAGGGACTTAACTTTGAGGTCATCAGTCCCTAAACTTACAAACTACTTATGAACTATCTAATACTAAGAACGGCACAAATATCCATGCCCGAGGATTCGAACCCCCGACCGCAGTGACCGTGCGAACGTGTGTAGGGCGCCGCAGACCGCTCGGCCACCGCGTCCGGCTGTATTGTCATGACACAGGGGAGACAGTGTCACGGAAATGATACAGGCTCTGGGATGGGAATCATTACAACAACAGCGTTTATCGGTAGGTGTGTGCTACTTACGAAACTCCAAGCGCCAACATTGTCTTCCGAATGCGAGAATATATTGTTGACGGCCACCTACATAAGCAGAAATGATCAACAGAATAAAATACGAGAAATCAGAGCTCGAACGGAGAGATTCAGATGTTCTTTCTTCCGGCGTGATATTCGATAATGGAATGGCAGATGAAAGGTGGTTCTATGAGCCCTCTCCCAGGCACTTAAATGTGATTCGCCGAGTATGCCATGTATGTGTAGACATAAATTTGGCCCAGCGAATGTTGATCATGCGGGTCTTGGTCTCCGAAAGATCCGCATATTCGAACTCCCATTCGAATTGTCGGCTGAAGAAGTGGAGACTGCTGTCTAGCCTTACGGAAAAACCCTCAGCCACGTTGCAGAGAAGTGGACACAGTTTACATCCTGCCCAGTGCTAAATGGAGTGCGACAGGTGGGCACTGAACTCATCACTGAACATGTTCCATCGTACCTTAACATCGCAGGATGTAGCGGCATCGTTATATACAACGGACAACCAAAGACCTGTTCAGATTGTGGCAAAATAGACCATATGCGTTCAGAGTGCTTGCAACTAAGGATTGCCCAGCTCTAATCTACGGATGTACTGCCTGCTACACACCGACAATCCTAACATATGTAGCGGCAGTACCAGCAGATGCCGGACAGATCCATGAGCCTAACCTACCGCAGGATCTTGCACAAATAACGGTGTCAGTACGAGAAGAGGAGCAAAGACTGGCTACCAACACTGTCTCCCTTCCCGCTCGATAGGTGCAGGAAACAGTCGAAGAGAAAACCAGAAAACCTTCGAAAAATGGAAGTAGATCAGATGGTAGTGCCCACGACCGCCTTTGTACCTGATCGACGAAACTCAGTTCTCAGGAATCAGCGGTCTCCGAACAGGCATAAGAAGTGAAAGAAGGCTTTGAGGCCTCTATACAGTGACGAGACAACTAGACGTCTTCCTACCGTTCTGAGCTAGTGATCAATCCATGAACGTCGGATTGTGACATGTCTTCTACGAAAGGTTACAGCTCAGATTATACAGAGTGATACAGAGTGTGCAGGGGACGACACGATCAACACGACGAACGACGCCTAGAGTGCAGCGAAGAACAATTGCAGATGCAAGGGGAGAAGATCTAGACATTGAGTCTTCTGCCGAGGATGCAGCGTCAACTGCCGCCAAGGCCGCATATTACGGACAGGGCGGCTTGATGTGGTCTTCCTTCTACTACTACAACACCTCTTCACCATGTAGTAATGAATGTACTGCTATTTGCAAACGTACCACAAGCTTATACAATTTCCCCCATCAATCTTAACATGATCAGCGTACGTGTCAATATTCAGCTACTGCCTGACATCCTGAGGGTGGCTAACGTCGATGTTGCGTTAATACAAGAAGTTTGAGGAGACACTTTACCAGACTTTAATGGTTGCACTTCTTACGTTACCCCTGCTGATGCGAGAGACATGTAGTAATGAATGTCCTACTATTTCCAGACCTACCACAAGCTTACAGAATTGCCTCCATCAATCTTCACATGATCAGCGTACGTGTCAATATTCAACTACTGCCTGATAAGCTGAGGGTAGCTAACGTGAATGTTGCGTTAATGCAAGAAGTTCGAGGAGACCCTTTACCAGACTTTAATGGTTATACTTCCTATGTTACCGCTGCTGATGCGAGAAGGCAGCGGAACAGCTGCTCTCGTGCGAGAAGGCATAGAGGTGACCAATGTAACTTGCTTACTGTCGGCGCGAGCACTGGCATTTAAGATGCAGGGAACACGAGTTATTAACGTATACACCCCTCCTCGTACAGATAAAAGGCTGGAACAGTCACAGTTTTATGAAGAAGAAATTACCCCAATGAACCACATAAATTGCCAAGGTGGGGCGGCTTGCGTGCCTCAATGATGCAGATAGCTGTACCGTAGGTGCAACCACAGCGGAGGGGTGTCTGTGTTTGTGGAGAGGCCACACAAACGTCTGGATACTAAAGAGGGGCAGCAGCCTTTTCAGTAATTACAGGGGTAACAATCTGGATGATTGACTGAGCTGGCCTTGTCACATCAGCTAACATGGCTTTGCCATGCAGTCACATGCAGCTCTACTGTATGAACATATGATGATGGCATCTTCTTTGGGAAAATATTCCGGAGGAAAAATAGTCCCCCATTCAGATATCCCGGTGGTGATTACTCAGGAGGATGTCGTCATCCAGAAAAAACAAAACAGGCATTCTACGGGTCAGAGCGTGGAATGTTCTAACACTTAATCGAGTAGGCAAGCAAGAAAATTTGAAAAGAGAAATGGATAGGTTAAAGTTAGATATGGTAGGGATTAGTGAAGTTCGGTGGCAGGATGAACAGGATTTCTGGTCAGGTGAGTACAGGGTTATAAATACATAATCAGTTGGTAGTAACGCAGGAGTTGGTCTGATAATGAATAACAAAATAGGAATGTAAGTTACTATGAACAGCACAGTGAATGCATTATCGTAGCAAAGAAAGACACGAAGCCAACACCGACTACAGTAGTGCAATTTTTTATGCCAACTAGCTCGGCCGATGATGAGGATATCGAAGAAATGTATGAGGAGATAAAATAAATCATCCAGAAAGTAATGGAAGACGAAAAGTTGATTGTGATGGGGGACGGGATCTCGGTAGTAGGAAAGGGAAGAGAAGGAAATATAATAGGTGAATGCTGGAAAAAGGAATGAAAGAGGAGATCGCTTGGTGGAATTTTGCGCAGAGTACAATTTAATGATTACCAACACTTGGTTCAAACATCATGAAAGAAGGCTGTATACGTGGAAGAGAATGGTAAGGAAAAGATTTAGAAACCAGGTTTTAAACTGTAAAACATATCCAGGGGCAGATATAGACTCTGACCATAACATATTGGTTATGAACTGCAGATTAAAGCTTAAGAGACAGCAGAAAAGTAGAAAATTTAGGAAATGGATCCTGGAAAAATTGAAGGAACCAGAGGTGGTTCAGAATTTCAGAGGGAGCATTAGGCAAGGATTGGCTGAAACAAAGTAATGCAGTAGAACAACAATGAGTAGCTCTGAGAGATAGGGTAGTGAAGGCTGCAGAGGATCATATAGGCAGATCGACAAGGCCTAGTAGAAATCCCTGAATAACACAGGATATACTGAACTAAATTGATGAGAGAAGAAAATATAAAAATTCAGCAAGTGGAGCAGGAAAAATGGAGTACAAACGTCTGAAAAATGAGAATGATAGGAAGTGCAGATTGGCTAAGCAGGAGTGGCTAGAGGACAAATGCAGAACCGTAGAAGAATGTATAACAAGGGGAAAGATAGATACTGCCAACAGGAAAATGAAAGACATATTTGGAGACAAGAAAAGTAGCTGTATAATTATCAAGAACTTAGGCGGAAAACCAGTACTAAGCTAAGAGGAGAAAGCTGAACTGTGGAAGGAATATATAGAGGACCTATACAAAGGAAATAAACTTGAGGCAGTATTCTAGACATGGAAGACGAAGTGGAGGAAGAATTCGACAGATCGCTGAAGTCGAAACAAGCTTGAGTCGAAACAAGCCCCCTGGAGTAGATGATACTCCGTCTGATATCGTTAGGAGAGCCAGTCATGAAAAAATTGTTCCACCTGGTATGCACGATGTATGAGACAGGGGAAATACCATCCGACTTCAAGAAGAATATTGTAATTCAAATTCCAAAGAAATCAAGTGCAAACTAATGTGAAAATTATAGAACTATCAGTTTAATAAGTCATGGCTGAAAAATACTACCACGTATTATTTATAGACGACTAGAGAAACTTGTGGAATCTAACCTCGGGGAAGATGTTCCGATTTAGAAGAAATGTAGGAACACGGGAGGCAATACTCACGTTACAACTTATCTTAGAAGATAGGCTAACGAAAGGCAAACCTACATTTTTAGTATTTGTAGATATCGATAAAGCTTTTGACAATATCGACTGGAATACACTCTTCCCAATTCTGAATGTAGCAGGGGTAAAATATAGGGAGCGAAGAGTTATATTCAACCTGTACAAAAACCAGACAGCGGTTATTAGAGTCGAAGGGCAAGAAAGGGACTCAGAGGTTGGGAAGGGTGTAAGACAGGGTTGTAGCCTTTCCCCAATGTTCTGGTGACTGAAGTAGAGAAGATATAAAATGCAGAATGGCAATAGGAAGTAAAGCATTTCTGAAGAAGCGAAAGTAGTTAACATCCATTATCAATTTAAATGTTAGGAAGTCCTTTTTGAAAGCTTTTGTCTGGAGTATGGGAGTGCAACGTGGACAATAAGGTGTTCAGACAAAAAAAATGATACAAGCATTCGCAATGTAGTGTTAGATGCGTAGATGCGTTAGATGCGTAGATCACGTAACAAATGAGGAGGTGCTTAATCCAATTGGGGAGAAAAGGAGTTTCTGGAACATCCTGACTAAGAGAAGGGCTAGATTGGTTGGACACATTCTGAGACATCAAGGAATTGTCAACTTAGCATTAGAAGGAAGTGTGTGGGATAAAAATCGTAGAGGGAGACCGAGGGACGAATGCAGTAAGCAGATTCAAAAGGATGTAGGTTGCCGAACGTATTCTCAAATAAAGAGACTTGCACAGTACCGGGTAGCGTGGAGAGCTGCATCAAACCAGTCTGCGGACTGAAGACCACAATAACAACAACAACAACGTTTTGGGACGATACAATAATCTCATCCTAGACGGAGACATAAACAGCGTTTACTCTCCGAAAGATTACCATCCCAAGTACACTCCATGCCACGAATCGCGTCTTTTGGTACGACACTACGTCTTGCTGATACTTGGGAAGTGATACCTGGTGATCGCCCTGGGTTCACTTATATGGTCAGCCACTCAGCCAGCAGCCATCTAGTCTTCTGTGACCTTGTGTACAAGTGGAGACATGGCCCACGGCCTTCTCGGAGCACAGTGCATTCATTTGTGCGGTCCACCTACGCAAACATAGAGTATGGAGAGGTCGGGGAAGCAGGCAATCCGGGTTCGAACGGCACTCTATCACAAATTTTGGACTTCGTCATTGTATTTCAACCGAGAAGGTACAGGCATGGAATGAAGTTCCTGTTGATTTTAATTCGTACAATATCTGAACTTTTAGAAGTGGAAACTGTGTTATGAAAATGTAACGAAAAGAACGACAAAAGAATTTTCACATGAAAGGATATTATTTTTAGACTATCTTTGCATTTAAAACGGTACATGTCATCTTTCAGTAAACCCTGCATATTGAAAAACATTGATATGAAACTGTTCTATTGCCCAACGGTAGCCTAGAATGCTATGAAAACTGACAGTATGCAGAAGTAACGCAGTGGTGTGTTATGTTTTGTGTCCAACACAGTAGATACTGTAGATAACAGAGAAAAAATAATACATGTAACAAGATTTGAACCCGAAAAACATCAGATTCTACGACGCAACCACTTTGGCCTTCATCGTTTTCGCCTATTAAGTAGTCCTTAATGTGTCCATATTAGTATAGTTGTGGTTTATTCATCACTGTTCATGAAGTTGTCATCACACGACGTGTTTGGTAGTAAAAGGATTATAACGATCTTTAGATTTGCTGTTACGCCACCTGAGAGAGCACATAAGAGATGTAGGGTCGCTATTGGGTGTCGTCGTAATTCATAAATTCATCTGCGCACTGCAGATATTCATCACGAACAGTGACGGAAGCACCACTAGCGCTCCAGGCAGCAGCACTTCAGGTGATACGGAATAGCCTATCCCGCAATGTTAAAATATGCATACTATAGGGAACATTTTCTCACAAACTACTGGAGATAGAGACATAAAGTTTTTACTGTATGTGCATTGATAAACTATACGAATATTGAAACAACAGTTTATTGTCAAAGTAATTTCTTGCAGAGATATTTTACATTTACATTAAAGTACATTTTCCCATCCATTTTTACTAGATTATCACCCCTAAGTGTTTTGTAAATCAAATAATTAAAGATCATTATTTCAGCGTGCAAAAGATACCTGGGTTCACAAGTACCTGAGGTAATGTTCCTAGAAGAAGTAAAAAGTAAACTTACTGGAAAAGGAGAAAGAAGATTAGAGCATTCCTAATCCATAGTTAATACCCCTTCATAGTCTTCCTTTTCATATAGCAACCTGTATACAATCAACCCCAAGTCACAAAGTCAAAGAGTAATTTGTTGATACCAGAGACAAATATTTTCGGACAAGTAGTGTATAAAGTGTCACTGGAAAGAGGTATATTTGAATTCATGTCACATACATGTACCTCCAAAAAGTTTATGGTCAGCTATTAGAAACCTGTATAACTAAAGTGCAATACCAGATCTCACAAATCTGTGACAATAAAATAGTTATAACTCTAGGAGAGCTATGTATGATACGTAATTTGTTGAGGAAACTTGGTGGAATATAATAAGCCAATAAAAAGAAAATCTATCCCCATGAATCACGGGCACTGCCGTGGTGGAGTGGCTTGCGTGCCTCAACGACGCAGATAGCTGTACCGTGGGTGCAACCACAGCGGAGGGGTATCTGTTGAGAGGCCAGACTAACGTGTGGTTACTAAAGAGGGGCAGCAGCCTTTTCAGTAGTTACAGGGCAACAGTCTGGATGAGTGACTGAACTGGGCTTGTAACATTAGCTAACATCGCTTTGCCATGCAGTTACTACAAGCGGCTAAAAGCAAGGGGAAATTACAGTCGTTACTTCTTCCGAGGAGAAGGAAATGTAGAAGGTGAATACAGACTGGGAAAAAAGGAATGAAAGAGGAGATCGCTTGGTGGAATTTTGCGCAGAGTACAATTTAATGATTACCAACACTTGGTTCAAACATCATGAAAGAAGGCTGTATACGTGGAAGAGAATGGTAAGGAAAAGATTTAGAAACCAGGTTTTAAACTGTAAGACATATCCAGGGGCAGATATAGACTCTGACCATAACATATTGGTTATGAACTGCAGATTAAAGCTTAAGAGACAGCAGAAAGGTAGAAAATTTAGGAAATGGATCCTGGACAAATTGAAGGAACCAGAGGTGGTTCAGAATTTCAGAGGGAGCATTAGCCAAGGATTGGCTGAAACAAAGTAATGCAGTAGAACAAGAATGAGTAGCTCTGAGAGATAGGGTAGTGAAGCCTGCAGAGGATCTTATAGGCAGATCGACAAGGCCTAGTAGAAATCCCTGGATAACACAGAATATACTGAACTTAATTGATGAGAGAACAAAACATAAAAATTCAAGAAGTGAAGCAGGCAAAAGGGAGTACAAACGTCAGAGAAATGAGATTGATAGGATGTGCATATTGGCTAAGCAGGAGTGGCTAGAGGTCAAATACAGAACCGTATAAGACAGTATAACTAGGGGAATGATAGATTCCGCCTACTGGAAAATGAAAGAGATATTTGGAGACAAGAAAATCAACTGTATGAATATCAAGAACTCAGACGGAAAACCAGTACTAAGCAAAGCTGGGGAAAGCTGAACTGTGGAAGAAATATATAGAGGGCCGATACAAAAGAAATAATCTTGATGGTAGTATTCTAGAAATAGAAGACGAAGTGGAGGAAGATGAGATAGGAGATACTGCGAGAAGAATTTGACGGTGCGCTGAAGGATTTGAATCGAAACAAGGCCCCTAAAGTAGATGATATTCCGTCTGAACAGCTGATATCGTTAGGAGAGCCAGACATGAAAAAATTGTTCCACCTGGTACGCATGATGTATGAGGCAGGAGAAATACCCTCCGACTTCAAGAAGAATATTGTAATTCAAATTCCAAAGAAATCAAGTGCAGACTAATGTGAACATTACAGAACTATTAGTTTAATAAGTCATGGTTGCAAAATATTAACACGAATTATTTATAGACGAATGGAAAAAGTAGGGGAAAAGATCAGTTTGGATTTAGGAGAAATGTAGAAACACGGGAGGCAATACTCACATATAACTTATTTTAGAAGATAGGCTAAGGAAACAGAAACCTGCGTTCTTATCGTTTGTAGATTTGGAGAAATCTTTTGACAATGTCGACTGGAAACACTCTTTGAAATTATGAACGTAGCAGGGGTAAAATATGTGAGGTAAAATCGTAGAGGGAGACCGAGGGACGAATACAGTAAGCAGATTCAAAAAGGATGTAGGTTGCCGAACTTATTGCCAGATGAAGAGACTTGCACAGGACAGAGTAGCGTGCAGAGCTGTATCAAACCAGTTTGTGGACTGAAAACCAGAACACAACAACAAAAGGAAAATCGATTTTTTAATCCAAAAATCCGATTCTGTATCACCTTAAGTTACAAAAGAATGGCGGTTGGCTCTTTCGCCACAAGAGGGACTACCTTTTCGTAAATTCATATTAAGGCAATGTATGACATCAACTGCGAATAGGTAAATTTGAAAGTGTATACCCAGCCGGTATTCGAACGCGGGTCTCCTGCTTTCTTGACAGTCTTGCAGACCCATACACCACAGGTAACAGCTATCACCACATCTGCAATGGATTACACAAGCACACTTCCCGGCAGAAACAAATCCTGAACTTTACCCTGCCCACTATTATTTAAACTTGTAGTTAAACTGATTCCTTTCGAAGTAAGGGCCTATGAGTGCCTCCACACTGAAGAAAGGATTTCTGCCATGTATAAGTTTACGTAAATACTTACTTACTTTCCGTGTCCGGAACTAGACTTCTAACTTCCAAAAATTAGCAGCCGGTATGGCTTTGTCGTTAGCCTCCCATAAGTCTTCCATTGTACAGGGCTTTTCTAAATATGGACAGATAAGCAGGTGTTGAGGATCCTGTACAGCACCACAAAGACACAGAGTGTTCTCATTATCTTTTAGGAAGCCCCATCTCTGCATGTCTGTCTTGCACTTCTATCCTCATACGGTTCAGGGTTCTCCAGATTGTGTTTGGCAGGTCTCCACCAGGTGCCAGTTCTTCTTTTGCTGCTTTATGGGGGCTTCTTAAATCCATTTCCCACCTAGCAATACGGTTCTCTGCGGCCGACCCTTCCAGTGCTCGGGTAAGTGACAGGAAGCTCTTCCTCGAACGAAGCCGTCGGTCAGCAGGCTGGTGTCCATATAGAGGGGGAGGCATGTCCTTTTCTTGTTTCGTTTTTTGAGCTTCGGCGGCAATGTCACGTCGATTGTTGGGCGGTGCGATCCCCATAATTAAGTACATCTTGCGTACTGGTGTTGGTTTCAGGCACCCAGCATCCGTGCCATGTCATTCACCGCGATGTCAAATTTTCTCGCGTGTATTGATGAACTCCATACTGGAGCGGCGTATTCCGCAGCTGATACACTAAGCGCAAGGGCTGAGGATCTCAGGACTTTTGGGTTTGCACCCCAGGATCCGTTAGTTAATTTCCTGATGATGTTGTTTCTAGCTGAGACATTCTCCCTTGTGGCATTGCAATGATGTTTATAGGTCAGTGTGCGGTCCAGTGTGACACCGAGATATTTGGGCGTCGGACAATGCGCGAGTCGTTCACCTCTCCATGTAACATTCAATTCCCTATTTGCCTCCGCGTTCTTTAAATGGAAAGCACAGACCTGCGTCTTGGAATGGTTCGGCCGTAGGTGGTTTGGCTCATAATACTGGGAGAGGGATTCCAAGATACTGGACAATTTCTCCTCTACATCCAGAAAATTCGTACCTTGTGCTGCAACTGCAGTTTCATCGGCATACATAAATTGGCGCGTGATGATTGGCACTGGTTGGTCATTTGTGAATATATTATACAGAGCTGGAGCGAGGACACTTCCCTGAGGCAGGCCATTCCTCTGATTTCTCCACCTGCTCTTCTTACCCTGGAGACAGACAAAAAATCTCCTATTTTGCAGGAAAGTAGCAATCAGTAATGTTAAATGATGGTCTTTTGTCACATCATATACTTTCCTGAGGAGCCTCCGATGGTTTACAGTATCGTATGCAGCTGTAAGGTCTATGAAAGCCACTCCCGTGATCTCTTTTCTCTCAAAACCGTCTTCGATAATTTGCCTTGTCGGAAACCTGCCTGCTGTGGGATGATCTGTTGCTCTAAGACGTTTTCTATGCGACTTAAAGTCAGGCGTTCCAAGATCATAAAATAGTGACACAAAAGAGACACAGGTCGGAAGTTTTTTGGATCATTAGGGTCCTTTCCCGGTTTCAGAAGAGCAGCCACGCGGGCTTTCTTCCACATCTTTGGGATGTGAAGCCTTTCTACGCATGCATTCATCAGATCTAACAGCCACTGTACGGTATTATTGCCGAGGTTTTCAATTTGCTCGACTCTCAGTTCATCGATATCAGGGGCTCTGATAGTCATCAGGGTGGAAATCGCTGCTGTAAGTTCTGACATCGTGAATGGTGCCTTGAGGTGATGTTTTTCCTCTGCCTTAACACGTGTTAACGGTTCGTGTTATTTGTTACGTATACGTAAATGTTAATAAACATCTGGACTAATCTGAAGCTTTATCAAAACTGCTGCAGCCGGCAACCATCTTGTAGCCTATAGCGAACATACATATACTCATCCATTTTCGTTGAAAAATAATATTTTTGAGATAGGGAGGTACGACGTAGACCCTTCAGGCCTGCCCCCATTCTATCCATACAGCCCGTGCTGCACTCTATAACGTCATCCGTAGAAAACCTCCCATAGCCTCATGTTTCTTAAACCCTGCAAGCCGCCCTCCGACGCCTCATCCTATCGTCCCATCAGCCTCATGTCGGTGTTCTGGAAACAATCCTGTCTCGCCACATCCACCCACATCTCTGTCAACACCAGCTCCTTTTCCTCTTCCAGTGTGGCTTCAGACCATCCTTCTCTGTCGATGAGCAACTCCTGCGCCTTACAGAACTCCTTTCCATCCAGATGAACTCCCATCATTTCCACTATCCTTCTTTCACTCGTCATGGAGAAGGCCTACGACCGCGTCTGGCATTCTGGCCTCTAACTCTATGCCCTTCCTGTTCACTATGTCCGATGCATTGCATCCTTTCCCATCCACCGCCAATCCTATGTCACTGTCAATAATTCCGACTCCCTTTTGTTTCACCATTCTGCCGGTGTGCCCCAGGGCTCCATCCTCTCTCCCCCTCCTCTACCTCATATATTAGGCAGACATGCCACAACCCACCTGTCCACCTCCTGCAATACGCTGATGGCACTGCCTTCCTGGCCCTTGCTCCCACCCTCGCCCAATCCCAACACCTCCTTCAATCCCATCTTTCCGAGTTCTGCACATGGTGCAACCAGTGGCTCGTTCCAGGAAATCATTGTAGGTCACCCTACCCCCTCCTTCCAACACTGTTACCTCTACCTCACGGTCAATGACCGCTCCATACTGCAAACCGAAACCATCAAGTACCAGTCGAGGGACTGCTCCCTATCCTGGAAACCCCAACTTCAAACAGTCCATGATAAAGCCCTGTCCTGCCTAATCCTCCTTAAACACCTTTCCAGCCAGACGTGGGGCCTCAACACTTCCACCATAATTTTCACCCACCATTCCCTCATGCCTCCTATCCTTTGCTGTTTCCACCCCACTTGGGTTTCTGCTCTCCCAGCCAATCCCTTCAGATCCTTGAACGCCACACACTCCGCCTCACTTATCGGATCCACTTACCTACCTCCATGCAGAACCTTTACAAACTTATTCCTTTCCCACACCTGCTCAAGTTCCTCAGATATGTATCCCGCAAACTCTGTTTCCAGCACCCACTTGTATCCCAATTCTTGTTGCATCACAGGCCTCTGCCACACCTTGTTATCCCTTCCTCCCTTCACCTCCACACTGTCCACATCCTCTCGAAGGGTAACTTCCTTCACCTCCCACTGCCGGATGACGCCCTCTGTTCTGATATCTACTCATCCTACCAACCTTAATAATTGCCCGTATTTGTCTGCCCCCTCTCTCCCTCCCTCTCCCATTCCCTCATGCTTGGATTTCCTCTCTCCCATTTACAAGGAGCCCTTGTGATATCCTTCCTCATCTCCATCCCTCCCCCTCCATGCCTCCCCTCCCTTCCTCATTCCCTGCAAGGGACTTGTGCCACCAGATTTTAGCAGTGCATCGACTTTGTTACAGTGTCAGTGCCAGTGTTCAGTGTCTCCAGTATTAAAGTATTAGACTTAGGGTTTAATGTCCCATCGACAGCGTGGCCATTAGAGACGGAGCTCGGTTTTTTAGGGAAGGATGCGGGCGGGAATTGGCCTTGCCCTTTAAAAGGAACCATCCTGGTATTTGCCTGGAGTGATTTAGGGAAAACCTAAATTTGGATGGCCGGGGGTGGATTTCAACTACCGTCCTCCCGAATGCGAGTCTAGTGTGTTACCATTGTGCCATCTCGCTCGCTTAGCAATTGTCGAGCAGGCAGAATATTGTGTTGTCATGTGATTTTAAGTGTGTGCTGAGTGTGATTTGATCTACGACTTTTGATACTGAATATATGTGAGTCTTAACCACTGTGGCTATTTTAATTTCTGGATATTTTAACTGCTCTATCTTTTGTCAATTCTCCAATTTTATCTGCTTGTGATGTTTTAAACTCTGCATTTATTTTTCTTCTTGTATGTTTTAAATCTGCGTGTCAAAGTTGGTTCACTATCGGCTGAAGAGCCTGTCACCACGAAGTGGCTTTAAAATGTCAAAAAACGACTTGGACAGAGAGGTCATTGCTCTGCCCGTTGTGCCTTTGACATCATAAATAGCGGTAGCAAACACGGGAGAATGTGAAACTCAGACTGGGATGGGCGTTCAGGAGGGGAGAGCTGCGACAGATGCGTAAGAGCGCGCTCGTGCTCCGGGTAGCGCGTGAGAAAGCAGCAGATGCGCGGTGCTCGGCTTGCGACCGCCCGGCTCGCTGTTGTGCGGTGGCCCCGGTGACCTTGAAGGGCGGCTGGTTGGCTCGGTCACTTTCTCTGCCGCGTGGCCTCAGCCTGGGAGGAACCCGGCCGGCCGGGAAAGCCATCCGCGACAAAGGCGGCCGCCGCCCCGCCCCGCCCCGCTCCCCTCCCCAGGTGGCGACACTTCCGCCGGCTTCCGCCGCGCCCAGCGGGGATGGGCGCGGTCCTGCGCCGGGAGAAACTCATCACGACTGCAAGCAGTGCAATAACACATGGGCCCGACTGGGCACCACGGGGCTACCTGTAATGTTTCGTGGACCGCGCAGGAAATATTTATTATCCCATGTACTCGGTTTCATAATTTAACAGTTGTCTGTGTTTATCTTCATGTTTTCGCGGCGCAATGACTGTTCAAAGAAGTTTCGGGCGTGCAGCCGGATAAAGTTTACGTCTTCTAATATTTCGGCTGAGAAACGTTCAGCCATCTTCCGAAACGAGTCGAAGACTGACGCTTCAGCACGCGCTTTGTGCTTATAAACGCGCGTGCCGCGCTACTGCGCATGCGGCCACAGATACAACAAGGCACCAAAGGCGTTACTCGGCGGCAAGGAAGTACACGTATTTCTAAATTATGTCTGTGGCTGCATGGTCGATTACTGCGGAGAAATCGATGTGGCGGCGTCTTTGCAAAATTATTAAAGAAAGTGCCGGATTCCATGATTTATCTAAACTGAAGCCACTGTCTCTGTTAATTAAATTCGTCCCCAAGCGAATTTCTATTGCTTCTTTCACTACTGAGTCGCAGAAAGATGAAGTGGAAGTTAAAATTTTGACGTTTTCGTACGTCATGGAGTGTCCAGTATCAATACAGTGCTCTGCTACTGCCGATTTATTTGGTTGTAAAAGACGGGTATATCTCTGGTGTTCCGTGCATCTTTCCTGGACTCTACGTGTCGTCTGTCCTATGTATGAAAGGCCACATTCACATGGGATCTTGTAAACCCCGGCCTTCCGGAGCTCCAAATCATCCTTGTTAGAACCCCCCATCCCCTACGATGAGTGTTCTTAGAACACAGGTCCATAGAGCACACGTCATTGCTGATGAGAGCAGTCTGCAGGACGAGCTTCTACACCTGAAGAGAGTCTTTGAAGCAAACGGGTTCTCTCCACAACAGATACATACGGCACTACGTACGAAGCCAACGGTACGTGCAAAGAATACGGAAGATGACGCAAAAAGTTTTAAATCTATGGCTTTTCTGCCATATGTTGGGGAGCCTGTCGTCGAAAATCGGACGGATTATGAAAAACACGATGTTAA
Source organism: Locusta migratoria (assembly GCA_026315105.1). Taxonomy (NCBI): domain Eukaryota; kingdom Metazoa; phylum Arthropoda; class Insecta; order Orthoptera; family Acrididae; genus Locusta; species Locusta migratoria. Next base: position 172,413,878 of record CM048751.1, read on the forward strand.
AGTAATTTTTCGACCCCCACCAAAGACAACAGCACTTTTGGGTTCTAGCACACAAATATAAACAAAAACAAAGAAACAACAACAGCAAGAAACAACATTATGGTCAGTCAGAAACTTACAAATTCGAATACAGTAAAAGTGATAAAGCCTACATTGGCAAACAGACAGACCTTGTAAAACTAGATACAGAGAACACATGAATACAAGCTAAAATAATATAATAGTATTTCAGAATTCGGTGCGCACCTCAATACTGAAATCATAGCAGCAAATGTCACAATTTACGTATTGTCTCCAACGGGCCACAAACGAATATGTCACGCTACATTATTATATTACCAAAAACGCTAAATAAACGAAATAATGCTAAAAATACTTAAGACCTTACAATAAACGTCTTTTGATAAACAGCTTGCAAAATTACAAAAGTATTTGAAAAAGGAAATACATAAACAGCCTGATACAGACATTGTCCAAATATAAAAGAATGTAATTAAGTATGACAGAAACGTACCACGTAAAAATTATTGTATCCATGTCTCCTCCACTAAACAGTAGCAGGTGGCTTACGAAAATCGTCAAAGGCCGAACTAGTCACAATATCAATAAAAATCAGCTTTGGTGAATTATACATATAAAAGTGTCTTTCCTGGAATAATTAAAAGCTGCAAATTGCAACATATAAAAAACTTTTGTACTATCCGATGTAGACATTGTTTATCATACAGGTCGCTAATAGTTGTGTCCCAGTGGCATGGTGCTTAGGTCTCCATAATACTTCCACTATTGAACATATAACATGAAGTCAATGAACGGCTGCAAATCTCTCCTAGTAGCCCTGTATAATAATATACGGTCAATGATCGCTTCAGTTTCACCAGTGGACCGAGTATACACTGTTTCACCGCAGTCATACCATTCAGGAGCACAGTGTCTTGTTGGCAACTTCGATCCATGGCTTCGTGGGTCCGCACCACACTCCAACCTCACTTTCAGGTCGTAAACCACGTCTCATATGATCACGTCACGTTTTTTCAGTGGTGTATGGGTCCAACACATATGGTCATGTTTTCAGGACGGGCGCTGAAACTGATGTCGTCTTTCATCGTACCCCAAAAAAGCGATATGTTAGTCGTACCTCCGACATCTGACAACTCTGCGGAAAAGCCGTTTCTCTTAATGGTTTCGTTCGCTGTCAGTGATGAAAAGCAATTCCTGAAATTTGGTTCTCTGTACACTCATGGCTCCAAGGATCTCAGAGTGTAGAACTCCATAACGTTTTTCGGAAATAGAACTTTCAAATGTTTCTGAATATGTGGGACGAAACAACTGTGGTCATTAGGCCCAAGGCTTACGAATCACTTAAACTAACTTACGCTTAGCACACACACACACACACACACACACACACACACACACCAACGCCCAAGGGAGGACTCGAACCTCAGCCGGAGTGGTCTTACAGGATGAAATAGAATGTCCTGTGCTTCCAGCTGATGTCAAAGAGTCTTTAATTGCCATAACCATGACGGCAACATTTTCAGACATTGGCGGTTACTCTGGAGAATGTCGTCATCAGGAAAGACAACACTGGCATTCTACGGATCGGAGCGTGGAATGTTAGATCCCTTAATCGGGTAGGAAAATTAGAAAATTTAAAAACGGAGATGGATAGGTTGATTTTAGATATAGCGGGGATTAGTGAAGCTCGGTGAAAGGATGAACAGGATTTCTGGTCAGATGAGTACAGGATTATGAAAAGAAAATCAGTTGGCGGTATCACAGGAGTAGGACTAATCTACATCTACATCTACATAGATACTCCGCAAATCACATTAAAGTGCCTGGCAGAGGGTTCTTTAACCACTTTCATAACTTGTCTGTACCGTTCCATTCTCTAATAGCGCGCGGGAAGAAAGAACACCTAAATCGTTCCGTTTTCGATCTGATTTCTCTTATTTTATTGGGATGGTCATGTGTCCCCATGTAGGTGGGTGCTAGAAAATATTTTCACATTCAGAACTAAAATTCGGTGATTGAAACTTCGCAAATAGATCACGCCGCAATGAATAACGTCTTTCTTTTAATGATTTCCACACCAATTCGTGCAACATTTCCGTGACGCTCCCCCCCCCCCCCCCGTAACGTGATAAAACAAAACGAGCTGCCCTTCTCTGAACCTTCTCAATATCTTCCGTCAGTCCCACCTGGTGAGGGTCCCAAAAGAGGCAACAGTACTCCAGGAGAGGACGCACAAGTGTGATATAGGCAGTCTCTTTGGTGGAGCTGGTACATCTTCGAAGCGTTCTGCCAATGAAACGTAACCTTTGATTCGCCTTCCCCACAATATTTTCTGTGTGTTATTTCCAGTCAAAGTTGTTCGTAATTGTAACTCCTAGGTATTTGGTAGAATTTACGACCTTAAGGTTTGACTGATTTATCGTGTAATTGAAGTTCAGAGGATTTCTTTTAGTGGTCATGTGTATTACTTCACACTTTTTTATTTAGTGTCAATTGCCAATCTTCGCACCAAGTAGAAATTTCGTCTACATCGCTTTGCAGTTGCTTTTGATCCTCTGTTGACTTCACTAACCGATAAACGACAGCATCATCCGCGAACAGTCTAAGGGAGCTATTCAGATTGTCTCCTAAATCGTTTATAAACACGAGGAAGAGTAGGGGACCTATAACGCTTCCCTGTGGAACGCCAGATATCACTTCAGTTTTACTCGATGACTTACCGTCAATTACAACGAACTGTGTCCTTTCTGATAGGAAATCATGAATCCAATCGCACAGTTGGGAAGATATTCCATAAGCACGCAATTTCATTAGAAGCCGCTTGTGGGGTACAGTATCAAAGGCCTTCCGGAAATCCAGAAATATGGAATCGATTTGAGATCCCTTGTCGATGGCACTTAACACTTCATGTGAATAAAGGGCAAGCTGTGTTCCACAAGAGCGATACTTTCTGAATCCGTGTTGACTATTGGTTAATAGGTCGTTCTCTTCGAGGTAGTTCATAATATTCCAACAAAGTATATGTTCCAAAATCCTACTGTAAATCGACGTCAATTAGATAGGCCTGTAATTTTGGGGATCACTCCTATTGCCTTTCTTGAATATTGGAGTAACTTGGGCAACTTTCCAGTCTTTGGGTACAGATCTTTCGCTGAGTGATCGGTTGTAAATTATAGTTAAGTACGGAGCTATTGCATCAGCATACTCTGAGAGGAATCTAGTTAGTATACAACCTGGCCCGGAAGATTTGTTTTTGTTTAGTGACTTAAGTTGTGTTACTGCTCCAAGAACATCTACTTCTAACTTTAGCATGCTGGCATCTGTTCTTAGATTGAATACTGGAGTGTTCACTTCGTCTTCTTTCGTGAACCAATTTCGGAAAACTGTGTTTAGTAATTCTACCTTAGCAGTACTGTCGTCGGTAGTATTACCATTCCTATCGCGTAGTGAAGTTATTGTTTGTGTTTTGCCGCTAGTGTACTTCACATATGACCAGAATTTCTTTGGATTTTCTGCAAGATTACGAGACAGGATTTCATTGTGGTAACTACTATAGGCTTCTCGCATTGATGTCCGCGCTAGGTTGCGAGTTTCAGTAAAAGATTGCCAGTCTTGTGGATTCTGTGTCTTTTTAAATTTTGCATGCGTTTTTCTTGGTTTCTGCAACAGTGATCTGACATGTTTTGTGTACCACGGGGGGTCAGCCCGGTCTTTTATTAATTTATTTGGTATAAAGCTCTCGATTGCTACTGATATTATCTCTTTGAAAGTAAGCCACAACTGATCTACACTCGCATTTTTAGTTTTGAAAGACTGGAGATTATCACTCAGGAAAGCGTGAAGCGAATTTTTATCTGCTTTATTGAATAGATATATTTTTCGTTTATTTTTTGTACATTTGGGAATTTCGACATTTAGTCTCGCTACTACAACTCGATGTTCGCTAATCCCTGTATATGTTTTGATGCTCTTTACTATCTCCGGATTATTTGTTGCTAGGAGATCAAGGGTATTTTCGCAACCACTTACTATTCTAGTGGGTTCATGAACTAACTGTTCGAAGTAGTTTTCAGAAAAAGCATTCAGAACTAGTTCGGACGATGTTTTATATTTGCCGCCGGTTTTCAATTCGTAATTATGCCAACATATCGAGGGTAAATTAAAGTCGCCACCGATTATAACAGTATGCTTCAGATACCTATTTGAAATATGATTCAAGCTTTCTTTGAACATTTCTGCAACCGCATCGTCTGAGTCAGGGGGCCGATAGAAAGATCCAATTATTAATTTATTCCGGTTGTCAGGTATAACCTCTACCCAGACCAACTCAGAGGAAGTATCTGCCTCAATTTCGCTGCATGATAATCCGTTTGTAACAGCAATACACACGCCACCCCCTTTTTTATTTATTCTATCCTTTCTGAAGACCATTTGGCCCTTTGAAAAAATTTCGACCGAATTTATCTCAAGCGTCAGCCAGATTTCAGAACCTATAACGATTTGTGCTTCAGTACTTTCAATCAGCGCTTGGAGCTCTGGAACTTTCCCAATACAGCTACGACAATTTACGACTAATAATGAAAAAGAAAATAGTTATGCGGGTAAACTCCGTTGTGGAGCACAGTGATCCCATTATCGTAGTCAAGATAGATACGAAGCCAACACCGACCACAGCAGTACAGGTTTATATGCGAACTAGCTCTGCAGATGATGAGGAGATTGAAGAAATGTATGATGAGGTAAAGGAAATTATTCAAACAATTAAGGGAGAGGAAACCCTCATTGTTATGGGAGACTGGAATCCGGTAGCAGGAAAAGGAAGGGAAGGGAAGATACTAGGTGAATATGAACTGGACAAATGAAACGAACAAGGTAGCGCCTTGGTAGAATTTTGCACGGTACATAATCTAATATATAAAGCAAAGTGTCCGTATGTTTGTACGTGTTGCATACGAATCTACAGTTTTGTCTGAATCTTTATGAAATTTTGTACACGTAAGCTTCAATCTATGAGAACGGTCGCCGTAAGTGTAAGAATCACGTACGATACATAGTTCACGAGGTATGACGTCATAAATAATGAGATACGCAGAAAACTGCTGCATTTAGCGACAATTTTGCTCATTTTCTCCTAAACCACTGGACCGATTTCAACCAAATTTGGTACACACATTCCTTACCGTGAGGTACAATTGTTGCAGGGTTAAGAATAAAATACGACACATGTTTCAGAAATTATGACGTCATAAACAATAGAATTAGCAAGAAACTGCTACATAATGCGGCGAGACTTTATAAATACGCTATACGAGAATCAGAGTACTTAGCGACTTGCAACAAATTTTATACATAATTTGAAACTTTTATTAAACTTTCTCTCGCTGACAACAATAGCAAAATGATGAAAGGAAAAAAGTTTCTCGCTTACTATTTTTCCGCTGTTTATTGAGTAAAACTACGGCTCTCAGTATGACGTTACAATTTACAATTTGAAAACTACAAATTGTAGTGACAGGAAATTTTACAGACAATATACACATATATAGTCAATGTAGCTTCTAAATTATATCACATTCCGGCACATAAACAGCAGCGTTCCGCTGTTCATGGTCTAAGGCTACGGCATTTGTCATGACGTTACAATTTATAATTTCTGCACTGCAAATTGTAGCCGCAGCAAATTTTACAGACAATATAAACGCATATAGCAGAATGTACCTTCGAAATTGCATCGCAGTATGACACGTAGTTCATGAGATGTGAGCACATAAACAGTAACCTTAATGGAAAACCGCCCAAGTTTTAATCTATTACGTCTGTACTACTAATTGTATTCCCAAGTGATTTTACAGACATACAGCCTTGATACAAAATGAATATATACCTTAAAAATGTCAGGAAGAAGTAGATAAATACCCGGGCAACGCCGGGTTTTCAGCTAGTTTAGTTATAACAAACACTTGGTGTAAGAATCACGAAAGAAGGCTGTATACGTGGAAGAGACCAGGAGACACCGGGAGGTACCAGATGGATTTTATAATCGTAAGACATAGATTCCGGAACAATATAAGACATACACAGACGGAGATATAGACTCTGACCATATCGAATTGAACTGTAGGCTTAAACTAAAAAAAAAAAAAAAAAAAAAAAAAAACTGAAGGAGCCTGAAGTTATCGAGAACCGGGGGGGAAATAGTAGAAGAGGATTAGGTGGCACTGAGAGATATAATAGTGAAGGTAGCACAGGACAAAATAGGCAGGAAGGCAAGACCTACAAGAAATCCTTAGATATCACAGGAAATCGATAAAGCATAAAAATGCAGTAACTGAGACAGGCAAAATGGAGTACAGATGACTAAGATATGAGATTGATAGGAAGTGCAAAATGGCTAGCAGGAGTGGCTGGCTAGAAGGCAAATGCAAGTCTGTAGAAGAATGTATAAAAAGGAAATAAATGGATACCACCTACAGGAAAGTAAAAGAGACATTTGGACACAAGAAAAGCAGCTGTATGAATATAAAGAACTCAGATGGTAAACCAGTTCTGAGCAAAGAGGGGAAAGCTGTAAAGTAGAAACGATATATAGAGAGGCTTCGTTAAGAAAATGAACTTACAGACAATATTGTAGGAGAGGTAGAGACTCTACACTGGGAGACGAATTTCACAGAGCACTAAAAGACCTAAGTCGAAACAAAAAGGCCTCTGGAGTAGATGACATTTCCTCAGAGCTGCTGACGTCTCTGGGAGAACCAGCCATGTGAGTATTATTTCTCTTGGTGTAGAAGATGTATGAGACAGGCGAAATACCCTCAGATTTTAAGAAAAATATAATAAAGAAAGCAGGCGCAGAAAGGTGCGAAAATTGCCGAACCATCAGTTTAATAAGTCATGGTTGCAAAATTTTAACATGAATTTTTTACAGAAGGATGAAAAAGCCGGTAGAAGCTGACATCAGGGAAGATCAGTTTGGATTCAGGAGAAATCTATCTTAGATTAAGTAAACGCAATCCTACATTTCCGGCTTTTGTAGATTTGGTGAAAGATTTTTACTCTTTCAACGAAACAATAAAAGTGGTTACTTGGGCAGTAAAATAATACATGATCGTCTCAGTACAGAGAATATAGAATGCAGAATGGAAATGGGAAGAAAAACGCTTTTGAAAAAGAGAAATTTGTTAACACGGAATATTAATTTACGCATAAGGAAGTTCTTTCTGAATGCATTTGTTTGGAGTGATGCCTTGTATGAGACGATAAACAGTGCGGACAGGAAGAGGTTAGAGGCTTTTGAAATTTGGTGCGACAGAAAAATGCTGAAGATTAAGTGGGTTGATCGCGTAACTAATGACGAGGTACTCAACAGAATTGGAGAGAAAAGGAATTTCTGCCATACTTTGACTAAAAGAAGGGACGATTGATAGGACACATTCTTAGACATAAAGGAACCGCAAATTTAGCATTGGAAGGAAGTGTTTGAGGTAAAAACCGCAGAGGAAGACCAAGAGATGAATACAGTAATCAAACGGATGTAGGTTGCCGTTCTTATGAGGAGATGAAGAGGCGTGCTCACGATAGAGTAGGGTGGAGGACTGAAGATCACAACAACAACAACAAAAACATTAGAGTGGGGTACAAGTGATAGCTACATTAAAGCATCGCCCTTTTGTAACCTATTCTTAGTACTATATAGCCATCTTTGTGTAAGCATATCACTTTCCAATGACATTTGTCACCTCAATGTAGTTAAGTTGTAAATGAGAAAATGACATGACATCAGTGTAAAGTTGTTAAAAAAGTTCAAATGTTTGTAAATGTATCGGATTCAACTGCTTGGTCACTATTCCGTAGCTTGCAAACTACTTAAACTAAGGTAAACTAACCTAAGGACAACACAAACACCCATGCCCGAGGGGGGACTCCAACCCCGACGGCGGACGGCAGCGCGCACCGCAACACGGCGCCCCAGTGCGCACGGTGAAAAGTTGTTGCTTCTATAATAGATCATAGATTCGATAGCTACTTTCGGTGATGATGTAAGCGCTTTTAAGAAGTTATTATTTTTCTAAATAAAGTATTCTCTCAGTGATTTGGGGTGACAATCATATTTAAAAAATGTAATAGCAGTAGAGCATCAACGTTTCAATATTCAATCTTCCTTTGCTGTTAGTGAAGTGTATTTACATTATTCTACGCCCGCCGATCCATAAATCAGTGAACGTTTGACTGACGGAATTATATTAGCCAAAATTATTCGAGACGAAATGGACGAATTCGTTAAATATTATCAGTCACTATCTGCAGCGGATTTTAAGAATATTACACTGATGTAATCGTCTCTGAAAGAGCTTGCTGGGCTGAAATTCTTCGCCCACGTAGCTGGACACACAATGGGTGGGCGTCACGTGTAAGTGACTCACGATGGGAAAGGCGGTGAAACTTTATACCGGGAAATCAGAAACCGCAACGGTCGAGTGGGATCTTGCAAAGCTCATTCAAGACATCCGTCGTGAATTAATCCGTACAGCTGCTTGGTTGACTGTGTTATATTAAAAACGCCTCCCTGAATTCATAATTCACTCGTTTAATTTTTTTTTTTTTTTCCGAGTCATCTCTAATTTTTTGTGCTGTTTTCCCTAGTTGCGTGTTTCACATTGATATTTATAATATTTGTCGTATTACAACGGAAGAAATCAATAATTTTGTTTGCCATAACCGTATCGCCTTTATTATATGCAAGGCATCATAAGTGGCATTAAATACGTATAGATTTCATTAAAAACGATTTTCTCCGTACATTGCTTTTCACTGAGGTTAGAAAGAGCTCTGTCACATTGTATTTCACTAAGGGTTTAGAGGCATATATATATATTAGGATACTTACTTGCGACCGCCAATGGGTACTGAGTGTACATAAAGACACCACAGATGCTGGAAAGATCGTTGCAGAACTGTCTGGCACGAAGTCGTGTTTCGCTCGCCAAGAACTATTGCAAGCTGTCGTGTAGAGGCTACAGAACATGACGCTGGAGTATCTAGGCAATGAAGTCCCTCGCGTTCGTGATACGATGTGCTCACGGTGACGTAAGAACACGTGGATTCACTTTCGCGCAGACACGTTTTCTTCGAAATGCAAGGCTCGATACTTTCCGCATTGCTTTTCCTGTGTCGTGAGATCATTTTACGTTGCTTAGGACACGTCATGTAGCTGGTGCTCACATGAGATTCGTTCTGTACGGCCGTTCTTTCGTCGATTCATGGTGTAATGGTCTATGTCAAATGTTTTCCTGAAAGTTGTGGAAATTTAGAGGGCGGGAATCTAAAGCTGACTGCAGAGAGATTCTACTGCCACCAACGTAGATTTCGCGTAATGACCACAAAATTCCACTCTTTTCTTTGGGAGAATGTTGGTTAAGCTTAAGGAACTTAACTGCGGGGTCATCAGTCCATAAACTTAAAAACTACTTATGAACTAACTTACACTAAAGACAACACAAACATCCACGCCCGAAGGAGGATTCGAACGTCCGGCGCGGGTGACCGTGCGATCCGTGACGTGGCGCTCCAGACCGCTCGGCTACTCCTGCGCGGGTCTCTGGGAGGAGAAAAGCAAATGGTAGGTAGTGGATTGCGAACAACGTGTATAGGTGTAGACTACCAAGGTCAATAAGGATTCAGAAGAAATCGTTCATGGGAAACACAACTAGCTCTTTACTCACACGAAGTGATGAGTGCTATCGACAAGTGTTTCTCAAATTGATTCCGTATTTCTTGATGTCCAGAGGGCTTTTGACACCGTTTCTCACAAACGGCATTTAATCAAATTGTGTAGTTATTGCATATCGCCCGAAATTTGCGACTACCCAGGGGTCCTGCTGTCAATTAGGACACAGTTGTTAATAATCGATTAAAAGAGAGTTGATATCGGGAGTTCCACAGAGTGGTGTTATTGGTCTGCTGCTGTTCCTTATTTACATAAACGATTTGGGAGAAAATCTAAGCAGGTTGTTTGTAGATGACGCCGTCATTTATTGCCTAGTAAATTCATCTGAATATCAAAATCAACTGCAGAACGATCTAAATAATATATCAGTATGGTGTAAAATTTGCCAATTGGCTTTAAATAATGAGAAGTGTGAAGTAGTCCACAAGAGTACGAAAATAAATCCATTAAGCTTAGTTTTCAAGATAAATCAATCAAAAGTGAAGGCCGTAAACTCTGTTAAATACCTTAGATTTATTATTACTTCAGACTTAAACTGGAAAGAACACGTAAATATTGTTGTGGGAAAGGCGAACCATGGATTGCTTTTTATTGGCAGAACTGTTAAAAGATGCAACAGAAGTACTAAAGAAACTTCATACACTACGCTTGTCCGTCCTTTTTTTGGAGTATTGCTGCCCAATGTGGGATCCTTATCAAGTGGGTTTGACGTAGGACATCGGAAGAGTCCAAAGAAGGGCAGCTAGTTTTGTATTATTACTATACAGGGGAGACAGCGTCACGGAAATGATACAGGATCTGGGATGGGAATCATTACAACGGCGTGGGCTACTTACGAAACTCCAATCGCCAACATTGTCCTTCGAATGCGAATATATGTTGCGGACTTCCACGTACACAGGTAGAAATGATCATTAGAATAATATACCAGAAAAATGAGCTCTAACGAAGAGATTCAGGTGTTATTTCTTCTCGCTCGCTATTAGAGAATGAAATGGAAGATAAAGAGTATAAAGGTGGTTCGATGAACCCTCTGCCAGGAACTTAAATGTGATTTGCAGAGTATACCATGTACCTGTAGATGTAGAAAGAATTCGTCCGGAACTGTGAGCAAAGAAATTGTGGAGGAGCGCAAAAATAAGCTGCGTTGAGTAACGTATTCAGATCTCAAGAACCAAAGCTAAAGTATAAAACTACAGGAAACATGAAATAAGCTGTCCTTTGAATTTAAGTATTTTTCCGGTATATGTGGTAAGAAATTCTATTACGAAATACATTACGTAGCAATAAACACAGGTCAATGAATCACACAATAATTTGTACTATGCCCGATCCAAAATTACAACACTCCTTTCCGACAACAAACAATTAAGAGGATAGCTAAGGTGTCTCACATACCACATCAGTTATTCGCTGTTTGGCACAGGAAAAGAGAGAAACTGAACTTCCATCGATTATGCGAGGTATACATATCACTGCCTAGGTATACATATCACTGACTAGAACTCTAACTCGGCAAGCCCAACAGTAAACTCCACATAGCTGAAAATTGTAATCCAATAGTAACTTAATATGACCAGCACATATAGTCCATCGTCTGCACTATAAGGCTCTACCGATCAAAAACAACACAATCACCTGTAGCCGTCAATAGCCACCAAGCCAAGGTAGCCAACAACAAACACTACTCGCTACGAAGTGTTTCCTGGATTCAGGAGTCCAGCCCCTCTCCACAGCTTCCGACTGGAAGAAAAACACCCTACCTCATAGCAAGTAACTCCCATCTCCAATTGTTACAATAACAACAATGCAAGACTGCCTATTTTACCACATGCTACCAGCAGCTGTCCTCAAAACTTACTGTGCTGCCTACTAACTGACTTCGTTCTTTTCTGCCTCCACCTAGATAACAGTGAAGCAAGCTTCATTCACACGATGGCCCTGTAATCATCAAATTACGTAGACCATCCACGCCAGGACGTAGACTACCTCGGCCGGCACGTCTTGAAAGCCCCAGATACCTCCAGGGCCAGAAGTCGTTTGGATTATCTTCACACTGTCGCAACATCTCCACTGCTGGCCAGAACGGTAGTTGAAATTGCTATAGACTGCGAGTTTCTGGATGGTTATTGTAGCACCGTGTTACCTTACTGTAGTGAAGATATTTGTGTATGAAGCAATGCTACATATATGACAGCAAATAATAAAAATGAAAACTAGCAACACTCAGTTTATTCGAAGCGATAACTGAAATTTTATTGCCACTATTACTCGGAATGTGTAAGAGCTTTTGAGTTGCTTTGTTAGTTTGTATGGCACACTATTCTGTATTCAGTAGTTGACTAAATTTTAGTTCCCTAGTATATTCATACTAATTTAAAGTACTGTGCGTAGTTTTTCAAAGACAGTAATTAAAGATTCTAAGCAAAATTTTTATTGTGTAGCCACAAGCCACTCTTTACTCTTTCCACTGGTGAAGTCTGTTTGTTTTGTAGCTTTAATATAATTTGAAGACAGGGACGTTTTAATTACACAGTGATTTGCAATACTTACAAATTAATTGATTTATGAAAATCACAGAAGAATAATGGATGGTGGGGAAGGTCTTCGTCTAACACTCTCTTGCATTCTAACATAAACCATTTCCGTTTACTTAAAGCGGTTCAAATATCTTACGTATTTAGCTGCTTTTACGATTCATTGAAATCTTTCAATGGTCTCAATGCTGAACATGGTGATGATTACATTCTCTCTCTCTCTCTCTCTCTCTCTTTGTGTGTGTGTGTGTGTGTGTGTGTGTCTCTCTCTCTCTCTCACACACACACACACACACACACACACACAAAATCTCTCTCTCTCTCTCTTTCTTTCTGTGTGTGTGGAGAGAGAATGAGAGAGAGAGAGAGAGAGAGAGAGAGAGAGAGAGAGAGAGAGAGAGAGAGAGACGGAGAGGTTGCACGATGGAAATATGGAAATAAAGAAAGCAAAAGCGATTTGTGTAGTTTTTCAAGAAAGAAACCTTCACTAGGTGGCAAGAACGGTGTTCACATATTCTAGCCAAAATTAAATGATTTCACTTTATATCATGACACAATTAAGTAGAAACACAATTACTTGGAAAAATGTGTTTGAGTGGCTATACGGATTTCGACTTCTCACTCAATTCACGTAGCTAACAATGATTACTGTCCGAAGATTCTGTCGAGGAACTCAATTTATGAGAGGTTCATACAGTATACACTAGTGTAGATGGCGAAGTCGGTATTCATAGTTGTATGTTTTCGCACTTTTGTCATTTTCATTGTTAAGGGACAGGTAATTTTGCACCACGACTTCATTTGTATATATTGCCAAGCCAAAATATATGGGTAGAATTTACAGGGTTTTTCAGGAGTGCTGGTCAATAATTCACCCACGATAGGCCAGAAGTACCTGTAAGGCTCTAATAAAACACTGGTCCGCAAATCAACCGCATCGCATGTCCTGCCGCGGTGGAGTAGCCGTGCGGTCTAGTTTAAGTCGTTTGAAAGCTACAGACTGATGACTACGCAGTTTGGTCCGATAGATTTACAAACATTTGAACATTTGAAACACATATTCCGTTGCGGTTAGGGTCTAGCAACCAATGGCATCTCTGAACGTGAATGTAAGTGATCGAACTGTTGTCCTTTCTTCTGCATTCAACACTGAATCCGTCTCTGAAATGAGTTGCGGATCCTCTCACGCAGTCGTGAGGTATTTTGTAAATGCTGGAAAGCTGCCTCAGTCCCCAAGCGTAGCTCCTCAGCGTAGACCATTGTAGATTAGTCCTGGAATAGGTTGCTCGTTGTGGAGGTTCAAGTCCTCCCTGGGGCATTGGTGTGTGTGTGGTTGTCCTTAGGTTAGTTTACCTAGGTTTAAGTAGTTTGTAAGCTACGGACTGATGACCACGCAGTTTGGTCCGATAGATTTACAAACATTTGAACATTTGAAGACCTGGAATACAGTACGGAAATAGCGCAGTATCCCAAATCGAATTAAAATGGTTACTCGGCGACGCTTGTTTTGCGGACCTATGTTTACTGGAGCTTTGTAACTACTTTTGGCAGGTACAGTCCATGTCTGAATTCTTCTCCATCACTTATGAAATACTCTTTATTGAGACATCATCCTTTCGGTCGTTCTTTATGCAACCGAAGGCCTTCCGCGTTTTGAATGCCATAATTGGTGATGTTGCATTTCTTTTATTGAGCCAATTATTTGAGAGCAAGTGGGAATTGACATGCACTGAAGACTTTGAGCTAATGACTCTGCACAAGAACACCTTCAAAACAGCGCCAACATAACCTCTTTGCCAGCTGCTCGCTTATTCAGGTGTTAGACAATGGATGTACAAAGATTATGTGTTCCACGGAAAATCGGACATGGCGAGAACATCCGGAGAACGAAGTGGTTCGTGTGGTGCTAGTCAAATGGCAAGGACGCCCGGAATGGCCGCTCCCAGGACTGCGATGGAGAGGGCGCTACAAAAGAAAAAATAAAGGATCCCCAGCGCCAAAGGTCACGAACGGAGGATGAGCCGGGAAGATATATCGACCGGTCAGTACCGCTGAACACTGGAAGCCAAGGCAACTGTTTGAAGTAGTGCTACGTTTATTTTTGTGACTATAAATCAACTGACGAAATGAGTCATTCTTTAACAGGTTGGAAGTACTTTTCTGTTATTCCCTTGCTCGGAACTGTCTGAGTGGCTGAAGTAATATAATATTGTAATATAACAGATTATAACACTGACGTAACAGATGTAATCTAATAGATCTTCGCAGTAAACTTGCTGATGCCTGTATTTAAACATACGCAAAACGAAGGAGCAATAAAACATGGACGTAGCTGATTTATTACCACGCCAGATGTCTAGTTTTAAGATATTTTCATGGGAAAAACCGAACTGCAGACGCTAGACGCCTGTCTTTACTTTTTCGTTTATTAGAGAAAACACAAAACAACTCGTCCCACTAATTTAAGTAATGTTAGAAAGGTCAATGAACGCAAAACTCAGTGGATTTAACGATCCACAGATAGTTGCAACAGGTTCATGACTTCAGACAATGCGTACGCACCCAAATAGAAACTCTTTATATCTGACAGATAATTCTAAGCCCATCAGAATAAAACTTAAATAATTTTTCTACTATGATTTGCTTCGAAAATATGATAACATTTAGTTACTTATCATTATGTTATTTAACTGAACGATGAAATGACGTTGTACAGTCTGTAACATCAACAGTTTGCCGTTGTGGTGGTCATCAGTCCGAAAACTGATTTGATGCAGCTCTCCACTCTGCTCTATCTTGCGCCACCCTCTTGAAACATGAGTGGCAATTGCAAACCATATCCATTTGATTCTGCTCGCTGTATTCGTCTAGCGGTCTCTCTTAGAGATTTTTTAATACCCTCACTCCACTGATAATAAACTACAAATTCTTTTATATCTCAGAATGTGTCATAGAAACAGATCCCTCCTTCTAATCAGGTTATGCCAGAAATTTCTTTTCTCCACTGTTCTGTTCAATACCTCCTCATTAGTTACGCGATCAGCACGTCTTCCCACATTATTCTGTTGCACCAAACTTCATAAGTTGCTATCGTTTTCTTATCTTAATCCTTAACCCGAACATCTCTGAAAGGTGCGTAACTAGAAACATGCGGTCTCTTAGATCACCTAATCTTATTATGTCACCGATCTCCACATTAGTTCACAGAAATTAAGTAAAGAGTCAGTTAATTCATATTCTAAGTAAATTTAATACTTTCTAGTCGACATTTGCACTTTGTTGTTTACATTATTTAAAATAAACATGAAATATCACAAGTAAGTGCCATCTGACTTTTTTATTTCCTCCCTGGTAGTCACATCGTCAAATCACAGGTTGCTTAGAAGTTAGAAGTATTTCAAAGCGCTTTGCCGACATTGTCACCACAAATATAGGACGTCCGGTCAGGTCTTTTTCGAAAAGAGAAAACATATCTACAAAAAAAAAAAAAAAAAAAAAAAAAAAAATCAAATATTTGTATAGTCTATGGGACTTAACTACGTGATCGTCAGTCCCTAAACTTACAAACTACTTATGAACTACTTACGAACTAGGGCGGCACAAATATCCATGCCCGAGGGGGATTCGAACCCCCGACCGTAGTGGCCGTGTATACCGTGACTGGAGCGCCTTAGTCTCCTCGGCCACCGCGGCCGGCAAACATATCTTCATGAGACGATTTGAATACTGATGTCATCATTAAAAGACCTATGAAAGCTTTGTTATCAGTGTTATCAGTATGTGTGTAATTGGATGGATTAGTTGTTGTCTGCAACTTTGTCCTTATAGTATTCAGTTTTACGTTTTACCTACAAACTATTTCATCTATCATGTCATCATCAAATAAATTCTTCCATATTTGACAATTAGTAGGACTTAGTCCCAAACTTCGACTTTTGGCTGTTAGTCCAGGCATTCCTCCTTTCAGAATGCTATGCACGGGTGTTCTTCTTGTCCTAACAGGCTCAGAACGTTCCCACTTGAAATTATTTTTACCATAAAAGAACTGTGCTTCCTGTGAGGTATTATCTGTAGTACAGACCACTCCATGCTCTTCTTCCAATAAAACATTTTCTTCACTAGTATCACTCTCTGTTTCATGGTGGCCATCACCTATCACGAAATCTGGATCATCATCAAAATCATCAAATTTGTCATCATCGTTCACATTTCCCTCTTCATCTAAATCCCGTAATTGCGCTTGCACCCAAGCTTCCAAATCTGGATTAGCTGCAGATATGTTACTCTTCTTAGAAAGTCGATCCATATTATACCTGAAATATAACATATATTCACGCATAGAAGAAAACGCTACAAAATAACTACCGCTGAAATCAGACTATGTCATAATTAGAAACATGCGGTCTATTGGACCCACCAAATTCTTGTACGTAATACGAAACATGCGGTATCTCAGGCACACAACTTGGCTCACTCCTCTAAACAACACTCTGTATCTCTTCAGTGACGAAGCAAAACTGATTGTTGACTGTTGATTTACACGCGGCAAGTATTGCGACGAAGGTACTGGGAAGGGGGAGCCGCGCTTTTTTGCAGTGCTGCCACACTCGACCTTTAAAATAAACGAGGGGTCTGAGAGACTGATGTTTCGGGTTAAGGGTTAACTGCTGCGAATACCTTTTGAACGTGACGATTGTCAGGGATATTCAAGAGGATCTGAAGCGTTTAGCGCATAGTGCAGGGATTGATAATTGATCCTCATTATAAATAACTGTACCGTGCTAAGTTTACACAGAAACATAAAATTCCTTTATTAAATCTTTTCTCAATAGCAAGATAAACACTGTAAGAAGTTACTTTCATAACATATCTGGGAGTATAGAAGTCAGGCATCGCCAGAAAGCGTGTCAAGAAACTAAATACTTTACACGAACACTCGTTTGAATATTGCTCATCAATGTACAATCCGTACCAGATAGGGTTGATAGAAGACATAGGGGAGAGCGGGACAAGACGGGGTACTGAAGCACTTAACACTTTTTTGTAGGGTTGCTCATGCTCTAATAAAATACCAGATATTTCACCTTAAACTTCAGTATTTGTAGAGTTTATATTAAAAAATAAACCAAAATTGTTAGTATTTACTATTAAAAATATATATTTTCCCATGGTTTACCAAGTACCCCATCTTGCCCTACAGTGAGGACAAAATGGGGTACGCAGGTGGGCCAAGATGGGTTACATCAATATTGTATAAGCAAAGGTAATTAAATTATTCAATGAACACAGGTTTACAAATTTATAAAAGAATTATTCTACTATCTAATGAAAATGCGTTAAGTAAACATTGAGTGGTGTTAAAGTTCAGTTTATTGTTATTCAGTTGTTATCGTCGTTTTGTAAGCAAAATTCAAACACATGATTGATGTACCTCGGCATCCTCGTCCTCTTCTCCCGCACATGAACATTGAGCCCATTTTTTGCAAGAGACGCATGACACCCTTCCTTCTGTTGACTGCAAGTAGAAGTAGCCGCAATACAGGCACGCAGTGTCATTTTCTTCTAATGTGCTTTCGTCTTCAACTTTTGTTTTATCTTCTTTGCCAAGTTCGTCATAGCTTTTTTATTCTTCCCACTTTTGCCTTTAGAAGTAAAGAGGGATTGTTTAACAGCCTTCTCAGGTGAATCTCTCCTTCCTGTTCCTTCTTTTTTTCAGGCTCAACTTTACTTGCACTCTCCAGGAATTCTCTTCTGTAAGGGGAGCTAGTAACAACAACAGTTTCCTTTTTTGAGGACTGTTTTTCGGATGTTTTTCTTCCCGAGATGATGGATCGGGACAATTTGTTCAGGTGAAACAGCAAATGACATTAATTTGTTGGTGTTGTTCTCAAAAGCCTATTTGTTTGTAGTGTGGTAATAGGGGTTATTATCATTCCAAAATGAGCACCCTGGGCTTAGGTCTACAGCAAGCGCATCTTGTTCTCTAGTATCGGCTTGGTTAACAGGACCATCGCATTTTTTTTAACTGTTTATGGCAGTCAACATGGTTGCAGCTCATGTTACGTCATGTAGGGCAAGACGGGGTACCTAGAGGGAGGGCAAGATGGGGGACCATTTTTACGTTAGGTTAGTATTATAACACCAAGGACATATTCAGTTAGTTATTGCACGCATCAATTTATTGCTAAACAAGCTGTTTTTTCATTGATAATACTTAAGAGAATGAGAAACAATTACTTCTCTTACGTTTTCACGTCTGAAAATAACGAAAAATTATATCAGCATAGACGAAAACACGTTTGGATGTATTCACTCCGAATGGTTTGCTCAAAATGGCTGTCAGCACTGTCAGGCACTCGCATAGCAACTGCCTACTAGTTCAACTATTCGCCACTAGGTTGCGATATCTGTCTTGGTAGAAATTACAAAAACCCCGTCTTGCTCTCCACCCCATCTCGTCCCGCTCTCCCCTACATAATATCCAACGTAAAGCTTCTTTATAGGGTCATTTAGTAAAACCGGAAGCGTTACAGTGACGTTTATGAAACTCCTGTGACAGACGCTGTAAGACAGTCTTTCTCCATCGCGGTACGAGCTTTTGTCAGAGTCAAGCAATATATATATGACCAAAGCAGTTTGGTCCAATAGGTTTTCAAAGATATAAGAACATTCTTTTTTTCTTAAAAAATGGTAAAGCAGTCAACAATCCGAAGATTGGTTTCAGCACCACAGTGCTTTACTAGGCATGGTCCTCTTTGGAGGTGGTATGCCGTTGCCTTCCTCCGACCTTCGAACTGACTTACCCAGCCAGTTATAGGGGGATCTACAGTTTAACGTGGGTTCGGACCCACGGCGCTACTCGGTATTTTTCACATGAGCAATACTTCCAGAGGTGAAAGAAGTGGAAAGTGACAGATAAAAATCCTAGGACCTGGCGGGGATCGAACCCGGGACCGCTGGAGTTGCAGTCTGGCACTCCACCACTGTGCAACCCAGGCGCACTTTTTTTTCCTCGTACTACGAATTTAGGAATGGGAAAGTAAATTAACTGACTGGCAGTGGTACTAGGTACTTCCCGCCAATCACCATGCGGTAGAGTGCTACGTATGTATGTAGACGCAATGTTGTCATGTGGATGTTTGCTGTTACTTTGTCGGTAGCGGTTTAATGGAATCATCACTCAAGTGGAATTTACCTGAGGGACTCTTGATTAGCGTTCTACGCTAGCCACAGCCTTTCATTTCTATATACAGGTGCGAAATTCAGAATGACTCGACTGATAGTGAAGCTGTGAAACCGTTAGAACAGGCCGGTTGGCCAAGAGTGAATCGCGCACAGAAAAATCTCCGGTGCCGTGAGACGCTGAACAAATGATTATCGAGGCCCACTTAAGAGGCCAGCTGTTGAGGTTGCGGAACCGTCTCATCTCACTGCCCCGCAGAAAAGTCAAGGCCGACGCAGGCAATTCCTGTAAGGGAATATTATTGCGATTGACCACCAGGGTACTACGTAATGCGCTACTTGCTTCACCTTTCAGAATAGACTGAGGTCTCATGAGGATGCGTTGCCGTCAAAGACTAACACGTCGAAACAAAATGCACTGATTGATTATCTGACTAACATCACAGGAGATCCGTATGCCGTCATACCTAGTGAAGGTGACGGATTGTGACTGACGTGTGACTTCTGACATGTTACCATGTTTTTTGTTGAATGCACATGGATTGATGTAAATCGGCATTGTATCAATTTTAGACTATTGTATTGGGCAGAGATCATTTCAGAGCATAAACGTGTTAGTCATAAACCAAATTACTAACTAAACTGTATCATTGGTTCGTGGTGCCTTATGCTCCGCCGGCCGCGGTGGCCACGGGGACTATTTGTTGTGCCGTCCTAGTTCGTAAGTAGTTCATAATTAGTTTGTAAGTTTAGGGACTGATGGCCCCGTAGCTAAGTCCAATAGACTATACAAACATTTGAACATCTTATCCTCCATACAAAGAGAGCTTACGTCAAGAAAGTGGTAAGCTGCAAAGACATCCGTTGTATAGTTTTA
Organism: Locusta migratoria; assembly: GCA_026315105.1. Taxonomy (NCBI): domain Eukaryota; kingdom Metazoa; phylum Arthropoda; class Insecta; order Orthoptera; family Acrididae; genus Locusta; species Locusta migratoria. The sequence continues at coordinate 172,434,219 of CM048751.1, forward strand.
TCTAGGTGGGGACAAAGGCTGCTGCCAATAACACTATTCACCCACTTAATTATCTCCCACCCTACTAGACCATCCACGAAGGTTAACAACAGAAAGGAGGATAAATAATGATAGAATAAATAAAAATGCGTATGAAATAGCAATTAATCACGCGATAATGGATTCAGAGGAAAGAAATCTAACAACGACAACACCAAACAAAATTAAAGACAACCAAAGATAAATTTTAAATCCACAAAGCCGGCCGCGGTGGCCGAGGGGACTAAGGCGCTCCAGTTACGGTCTGCACGGCACTACGGTCGGGGGTAATTCATAATTAGTTCGTAAGTTTAGGGACTGATGACCCCGTAGTTGAGCCCCATAGACTATACAAACATTTGAACATTAAATCCACAAATGAACGTAGTAAAGAAGGGAAGTTTAAAATGTTGAAATGTTTGTAAATCTGTGGGACTTAACTGTTTGGTTATTAGTCCCTAGCTTACAAACTACTTAAACTAAGTTAAACTAACCTAAGGACAACACATACACTCCTTCCGGACGGGGGGGACTCGAACCTCCGACGGTAAACGGCCACGAGCACCGCAGCACGTCGCCTCAGTGCGCACGGCTATTTCGCCGCGGCGAGGAAGGAAGTATTCGTTGCAGTTGAAGCGGATTCTTTCCTCTTCCACGTTATATATTAAGAAAGAAAAAAAGCACCTCAATAAAAGAAAAACTACAAGGAGAAAGAATCGTAATTAACAAATGACGAGAGTTTTGACCCGGAACAGAAGAGCAACATAGAACACGATCCGTTTCACAGGAGAGGAAATATACAATGACCTATCGTAATCCCATAGGTTCCTTTTTTATTATGTACCAGTATAGATTTCAGCTCAGATTAGCTATCTTAACGTCCATTTGTCGAGTTCCATGCTACAGGATTAGATGTACTGTAGTGATGTTATTGAGTTTATTTAGTAACACAAGTGTGCTAGTATAATTAGCCGCGGTGGAGTGGCAGAGCGTTCTAAGGCACCTAGCAGCGGAACGTGCAGTTGCTCGCTGTCGAGTGTTTAAGTCCTCCCTCGGGCATGGGTGTTCGTGATGTCCGTAGCATACGTTACTTTAAGTAGTTTGTAAGAGTAGGGACTAAAATCCAACGTAATTAAATCCCTTAGATTTACAAACATTATTATATAGTTATTTATACCTTAAATCTAGATATGCTACAATATTAACCCTTGCGAGTTCCGAGGGGTAGATGTATCCTGGTAACAGTATTTCTTTACTGTGATCATGGGAATACGCTCCTAAGCCCTAATGGTAGTTCGTTGCGCTAGCTCTGGTTTCCGATTGTTATTAAATATAGCTTTTAGGTTCATGGGATGTATATTTATCATCAAATAACGGTTTTTTGGGGTTATTTGGGGTATACTTACCACCAAAGTCGATAATGAAGGGGGATTAGGAAATACACACACCACAGTGTCTCTTATGGTCCTTAGGAAGTATATTTACCACCTACTTAGAGATTAAGTTTCTGGGAATATGCCTTAGCTTCTATGTATGTGCTCGACATCTCGTGGTATTACATTATAGCAGAAAAACTGCTATAGCAATGATTTTCTGTTGGTCGCAGCAGCAGTACTGTTGTAGGAAGAGATTGTGACGATGACTTGATCATTTGGTTACGAAAGAAATATTTTTTGTAAGCAGTAAACATGAAATGTACAGATATTTGAAATAAAATTAAAAAAAAAATCATGCTTTCTTAAAAATTTCCAACATATAATGGCAAAACGTTACAGCTCAGAAAAGAAAAATGGGAAATCCATTCACCACAGAAGTGGAAGGATCACAAAGGCGCCGCGGTGGTATTTCTACAACCGTAGTTTTTAGACATAAATCAAAAAAATGAAATCGTCAAAATTAAACTTTGATAAATTGATCACACTGCTAATGTGCTCGCGAAAGAGTTAAAAAAAAGAAGAAATAATAATAATAAAAAAACATTGGATATGATTGTATATATCTTTTCTTGCGGTAGTCCACAGTCTGTGCACAACGAAACTACTATCCGTCACCAAAATATACAGTTAGCTTCTATAAGCGAATCAGTTAAGTGACATTTTCAGACCGAATCCTACTAGTGTTCTGCATCTACATCCCCTCTCCGCAAACCACCTCACGGTGTGCGGCGCAGTTTACTTCGCCTACCATCGGTGCTATTTCGTTCGCTATGGTCGCAGTAAGGGCGATTGTCGGCATGCCTACGTGTGTACGCTAATCTCTCCAGTTTTATCCTCGTCGTATTTTCGCGATATATACGTAAGAAGAAATGAATGTTCTCGGATGATTGACAGCAGGCCGTATCGCGATACAGAAGGTCTATATTCCAGCGTCTGCCACTGCAGTTTATTAATCATCTCTGTGACGCTTTCGCGCTTACTAAATATGCTTATAAGGTGACCTTCTTTCCTTAGGAACCCTATGTCGTCTATCAACCCTATCTGTTACGGATCCAACATTGATGGTACTGAGGGGTTCGAAGAATCAGAATTTTTCTTCCTTTGTTGACGGACTGCAATTCCTGAGGAATGTTTCAATAAATCTCAGTGTGGCGTCTGGTTGTTCCACGATTAACTTTGTGCGGTGGTTCCACTTGAAATCGCTCATGGTGTCCCAGATATTTTATTGGAGCAACTGGTTCCAGTGATTGTACTGCTATTACGTTCTTGTTTAATAGAGGACCTTCCTTGCTGTGTAAACGCAACACTTGGAATAGGTACAAGAAATAAGTATAGCCCTAGCCGGTGCCACTAGATCCTGTAATGCACTTTGTTATATAGAAGGGTGGTACTAGACGATGTTCCTACAAGCCATCAATTGAGTGTAATGTTGCAGCGGCTTTTTGGGATGGCAGTAAACGCCAAAGATATATACGTATCTTGTTATATTATTTACGTTATCTATTGTTCCCGCGCTCGGCTGTAGTTGAGAGGTAAGAAAGTATTTCTGAGTTGTCTGTGAAAGTCCATTTTGTGAATCTGTCCGAAGTGGTGGCAAATCTGATTATAATGAGATATATTGTGTCATGAGTTAGGCATCTCTCACATTACTTCACTGTGTAAAGAAGTCACCACAAGGTATTGACACTGTATTTATATATAGTTTGTTGCAAAGTTGATTACAAAACCAGGACTTGTAATTTCATGTTGTTTGTTCTATCTGGAATGAAGTTCTTTATTAGATGTCTATGGTTCTCCTTTCAGCAGTTAATACCACACCCTCGTAGTTAGTTTGAATACATATGCTACAGGAGTAATGATGTTTGAAATGTGATGTTATTAATGAAAAAGAATCAGAAAGGTAATCGTCACAGCATCGTCCTTTCTGTGAAAGAAAATATGGCTGCCCATTGCGTAGGAAATAAAGGTGCTGAAAGATATAAGAACAGTGTAAATTGACTTACTGTAATTTATTTGCACCAGAATGCTTTGCTTTGTTTCTTATACTCATGATATTCGGATTAAGCACTATTTTTTATATATATATATATATATATATATATATATATATATATATATATATAGATACTACTTCCATGAAAACATCTGGAAGTAGACATAAGCGTCGATTTAAAATGAAACGACCTTATAAAATCAGCAGTGGGTAAGGCGTACTGAGATTCATGACAGAGATACAGTTGGGGAGGCGTGTGTTGTTGTCAGAGAGTTGGCTGGTATGCAGTACCACTGTTATAGCATTATATTCCGATATTTTTTGGAAGTAAAGAAGGACTTTTAATTTGTAATTGACTTCGAATCTTTATACAACTTTTTTATGAATTGTCTCACACTCGAAAATGTATATTCCATTTTTATTTTTTTACTGCGCTGGGCATTGTTGTATAGTATTAACGTAATGGATTTGTCACACGTTGTTAACTTAAAGGACTGAAAATTTTGAATAAATGAAAGACTTATTTATAGGGTAAATGACTGAGGTGTTAGATAATTTAAACACGTCGATTTACTGTTTTTGATGGTATACTTGACCTTAATTTTTAATCAGAACTTGTAGGATCAATTTGATAAAAGTAGCGTGTTATCTATGCATTGTGGTATACAGGCAAACAATACTCGATCGCTGTAGCTCCACGTCATATTGGAATTACGACTGCGGCTAGTCTAGTATAAATTCCAAATAATTAATTTTTCAAAAGGGAAAAAAATCATAATTCATCTTTCAATTTGGATCGATGATGTCGTTATTTATGGTCTATGCCATTTGTATTCATGATGATTAGGTCCCATTCATCGTTATCTACGGACTGATGAAGCGTCGCCGATTGTTAAGCGCTCGCTGCTGGAGTAGTGTTTTGAGGTTTTCACAATTACTTTACTTCAAAAGAATAACGTCTATTAGTCACTGACATATACCCTGCCAATTTTTACTACAATGACCACACACTAATTTTATATACTGCCCGAAATAATGCATTTTATCGTTACTTTCTACAATTGACTATACCAATGATAATTTCCTACATCACTGTTTCGTATATTTCACCCTGTTATAGTATTTTAAATATTTTTATACATATCTACTTCGACCTAAGATATCTTAGAACACAAACAGTTTGAAGAAATCTTATTTATTACATACTCAACATCATTGCTTCTAGAAGTAATAACGTTCAGATACTTTGATTCTTGTATTATTTGTAAATGTCATTTTATTTTAAAACCCTTGTATTATACCATCCATTGGACCTTATTATATTGCTTCAATGCTGATTGTTGGGTTATTTGTACTAGTTGTTCTTTATATTTTATATGACATATGTAGAACATGATGTTATAGATACAGCATTAATTTATAACTTTATTTTTATAGAGCCTGAAGATTCTATTAGTGTAATACCAAAACCGTTCGTTCAGTAAAACAAGATATACTTTACGGTTGTTGGTAAATACATTAATTATTTGGCATTAAAACAATACTCACGTTTTTCCTCGATCTTATGAATGGCTCCTTATTTCAGTCCATGTGTTAAAGTCATTTATCAACCTTTTCACAATCAAAGTTCAAAGTTCTCACAAATTGCAAACATTCTTAATGTACCCAATCTGCATGTGCTCGCTGTCGACGCAAGGAGGTGAGTCAACTGAAATATATTTGTGTTTGTCTGCAGGAGCAGCTTAGACCACATACTTGAGAGGTTATTTATTCGTTCAACACAATTTTGTCTAGCTACTTATTCTTCAACTTTCATATTCCTATTACAAAGTAACCTATTATCTTGTCAGACAGCTGTCGTCGTTTCTTTGCACTTTGTGCAAATCGCGCCAAACACAAAAATTACACTACTTGATGACAACACAATAATTAGTTTGTTAATGAAATTAAGACTTGTCCTCAGCACGTATCTAAAATATGAAAAAATAAAAAAAAAAAAAAAAGAAAAAAAATAGCTTAATTCGCAACAGAATTCACACTCTTTTTCGTGTTTGCATTTGTAATCCAAATTCTGATCTTTACTTTAAATAATTAAGGTATTTTTTATTTTCAATTTAACGCATTCCACTTTGTGCTACAACCAGACTTACCATTTAGATAGGTTATTACCAATTCAGACAAGCATACTCACAATTGAGCGCATTTACAGGGCAATACGTGATCTGTCAATGCCAGGCTGATTAGTCATTATATTTATTCTTATTTCCCGGGTATATATGAATTTTTCGTCTTATATTAGAAGCGAAACTTAAAATTCGGAAAAGATTTCCTCTTCATTTATTCATGAAAAAAGCTTAGAAATTAGGTAACTGTAAAACAATGAAATATGCATAGTGTACAAAATTATAAGTGCAGTATTCAAAGCAATATAATAAAATACAAATGATGTATAACATTAATTCAAAACTTTACTTTGAAAAATATTTAGTACATATCGTATTTGTCTTTCTGCCTGTCGGCTTCTAAATTATCTGTCCGTTTAAGTATCGTAATCATGTAGATCAATACTTACGATATCATATGTCCTTGACTATGTGTCCTACAATAATATAATTTTTCAGATTTGTAGGATGTAATGTTAGGAAACTATCTATGATGAATAAGTAGTCGATGAATGAAGTCTCGTAAATCACGCGTCGCGTGATGGAAGTCGTTATGATTCATTGTCCACGACGTCATATATATTTAACTATGTGTCTTTGGTAGTTTATAACCCACAGAGATTGTTCTCTGACAGTAAGCAATATGTGTACCACGTTTAGTTAAAATTGATCCGTTATTTTTGGAGGAGATGTGGATAAATGGCGCATGATTTAGCAGTTTTTCGGAAATGTCATTGTTTATTATGTCGTATCTCCTGAAAGATGTACCGTACTATCATGTATATTTGAAGGTACATTCAGTGGTATACGTGACTAATATCTGCAAAAAATGTCGTGAATGGTGTTAGTAGTAAACACGTAATAATTCTAAACCTAATGCATGAAGATGCGGCTTTTCATGAACCAAATTGCTTATCACTTCATATTCATGAACTATATGTCAAACTATGATATAATATCGAAGGAACATTCAGTGGTATGTATGTTTACTGTCTGTTAATTATCCCGCGAATAAAATTTACAGTATAGAAGTAATAACTTATAACGTCATGCCAAATGCCGTATATATACAACATGAACATCAGAAAAGTAGTAAGCGATAAACTTATTTCATCATTTTGTTGGGATTGTCAGCGAGAAAGAGTTTCGTAAAGATACGACATTATGTTCACAGTTTAATGCAAGTCGTTAGTGCTCTCACTGACAAACACGAATAAAATCACGCTATCACGCGCTGCAAGATGGGGCAGTTTTCATTGCTTACGATGTGATATAGTATGAACTATTTTTGTAACCATATCAATTGATTCCTGACCTTAAAGAATATTTGTGACAAATTTGTTTGAAATCGGTCCGTAATTTGAGGAGCAGATGTAGAATATTATCACATGATGCGGCCGTTTTTCATTTGTTATTGTTTATGACCTTATATTTCCTTACGTATCAGTTGTAGTTGGTTCTTACCCTGATGACGATTGTTGCCTGATAGTAAGCAACATGTGTTCCAAGATTGCTTGAAATTGGTCCAATATTTAGGAGGGAATGTAAAAGATACATGTTGTGTTATGGTCTTCAGTCCGGTGACTGGTTTGATGCAGCTCTCCACCCTACTCTATCCTGAGAAAGCCTTTTCATCTCCTCATAAGAACGGCAACCCACATCTATTTGAATCTGCTTACTATACGCGTCTCTTGGCCTCCCTCTGCGATTTTTACCCCACACATTTCCCTCCAATGCTAAATTTACGATTCTTCGATGTCTCAGAATTTTTCCTACCAAGCGATTCCTTCTTTTAATCAGGGTATGCCAAAAATTCCTTTTCTCACCAATTCTGTTGAGTATCTCTTCATTAGTTATGCGATCTACCCACCTAATCTTCAGAATTCTTCTGTAGCACCACATTTCAAAAGCCTCTATTCTCTTCCTGTCCGCACGGCTTATCGTCCATGTTTCACTCTCGTACAAGGCAACACTCCACGCAAATGCCTTCAGAAAAGATTTCCTTACACTTAAATTAATATTCGATGTTAGATAATTTCTCTTTTTCCAAAATGCTTTTCTTCCCATTGCCATTGTGCATTTTATATCCTCTGTACTGCGACCATCGAATGTTATTTTACTGCCCAAGTACAAAACTCATCTACCACCTTCATTGTTTCGTTACCTAATCTAATTCCTTCAGCATCGCCTGATTTTCTAAGACCGCATTCCATTATTTTTGTTTTGCTCTTGTTAATGTTCATTTTATACGCTCTCTTCAACACACTGTCCATTCCATTCAACTGCTCTTCCAGATGCTTTGCTGTCTCTGACAGAATTACAATATCATCAGCAAATCGCAGTGTTTTTATTTCTTCCCCCTGAACTTTAATCCATATTCCAAATTTTTCCTTGCTTTCCTTCACCGCCTGTTCGATGTACAAATTGAATAACATCGGAGAAAGGCTACAACCCTGTCTTAGTCCCTTCCCAACTGATGCTTCCCTTTTGATGCCCTTCGAGTCTAATAACTGCGGTCTGGCTTTTGTACAAGTTGTAAATAACTATCCTTTCCCTGTATTTTACCCTGGCGACTTCAGAATTTGAAAGAGTGTACTCCAGTCAACATTGTGAAACGTTTTCTCCAAATCTACACAAGCGAAAAATGTAGGTTTGCCTTTCCACAGATACGTACACACACACAGCCTATTGTATAAGATGTATAGATGGTTTTGAACAGAGACATTCTGATCAGTTTTTAAATTCACAGTGCAGTGCTAGTCTAGACACTGTTACATCCATACACAACTCAGACTTGATCACATACATAACCACTCAGCCATAGTTATCGTTTTAAATATTTATATTTACTTGTTACATTTAAACATAAACGTTCTCGTGAGAAGCGCAGCATTGTGACAGCGACTGTGCGGACACGCTGGCGCTGCGCTTCGTCGATGTGGTGACGTCGCGTTGCGGCAGTGAAAGGTGAGCTGCTTCTGCTCGCGGCACGTTCCGCAACGCAGCCATGACCCGGTCGTGGCGGCCATCCGAAGACGAGCTACAGCTGATGAGAAACAATTAGGGCCATGGAAGATGGCTTCTTCACGCTTCAAACGTCTGGCGCCACCGGGCACAGCAACGGTGCCATTTGAAAGTTAGCCAATTGCAAGTGAGGTATAGAACGTTGAAGGTTTAATAGAGTAATATGGGGAAAGTCGTAAAGTAATGCACAGTAATGGGAATAACTGACGACCGCGGTACTACCCGTCGGCTTTGACCAATGACGTCATATCTAAGTCTCTCAAGACACGCTAAGTAGATATACCAACTGGAAAAACAAACGCTATCAGCGAATATAGACATACGGGATAATATGGTAACGTAACACTTATGCAGGGTAGATAATAAATACGACTGATTACCGTCGTAAATTACAAATTAACACAACAGAATGTATCATTATCACAGCCCTCGGCGCTCACTTGTGAGAAAAAAAGTCTGTGATAACCTATATCTAACTATAAGAAAGAAGTTACATTTCACTTTTTAAACACAATAATCGTAATCTATACTCTATGTTCTGCCTGTAGACAAACTGTCGCCTTAGATCAAAACTGGAAGGATCGTATAGCGGACTTCAATGGACCCTAACAGTGTTATTAAAAATATTTTTAGTGACTTTTGTGCAGAATGACGACGTTCAAGAATCTACCTCTAGGTTAAGTGAAGTACACGAAAAGTAAAATCTCTGTCGCAAAGAACAAATCAGTGACATTCTTAGGACATCAGTCCATGTGTGTCAATACTGAAATTGACAAGGAGATCATTGGAGTACTTATATGTATTCAAGTACTACGGTACTACGGTTGCAGTATTACATATTGAGCAATCAACGAATTCCAAAAAAAAAAAAAAAAAAAAAAAAAAAAAAAAAAAAAAAAAAAGGCCACACAGGTACTCTGCTATACGACTACTGCTCTATGATTGCGAAGTTTGGTCCCTAAGAAGAGGGGATGAGAACAGTAGCTCATGATATGAATCATCTGAGATATATGTGGGATGTAATTAGTTGTAGGATCTGATGACAGAATTTCTCAAAAAGAACGTCGTCCATCCTCCAGCGATCCCCATTTGAGTTCCCGAAGCATTTCCGTGACACTCGCACATTGGTCGAACCTACCAGCTGCTCGCCTCTGAACTACTTCTATGTCTTCTTTTAAAATGATCTGTTGTGGGTCCCAAACACTATAGCAATACGCAAGACATGCTCGTACAAACGTTTTATACGCGGTCTCCTTTACAGATTAAGTATATTTTCCAAACATTCTCCCAATTAGTTCGAAGGAAAGTTTATAGGTACTATAAACAAATCCATCCGAATTTACCTTAGAAATTTTATCACAGTATGGCATGTAGTTTACGAGATAGGAGGACATACATACTAACGTACATGGGGAACAGTCTCAGAACGAACCAGGTTTTAGTCTGTTACTTATTTTCTACTAACGGTATTCGCAACAGAACTTTAGACTTTCAAATGAACATATACCTTAAATATTATACAATTTTACAACATATAACACAATAAATGATATATCCGGCGATGGATAAAAGAACTGTCACATTATTTACAACGTTTTAATCCATTTCTTATGCACTACACATTCCTGTAATGTAGTCAGCTTAATGAAATACCTTCAAGAAAACAGTCTCATGTCATGTTAACATTTTTGAACTGTAAAGCGCATACGAATGCAGGCGAAAGTATGAGACTTGTACGGAGCTACAAGGAAAGGAAGAAAATGTAACAGTGTCCATCCAACGAATACCCATCATTTCCTACATGGCTACATTTTAATTTAAAGAGTCTGCAGTTTACAGTGAGATCAGCATTTTCTCCTACGAGATATAAATTACAGGGCAATCTATGAAATACTGCAGAGTAGATTTCCATCTTCATGTATCTCATACGGACATCATTATGTCGCTTGCTCAAGAGTGGGCAAACCAAAGAATTTATTCATACCAGCTCCTGGACAAGTATTGTTTCTAAGCAAGTATGAAATTGAATGAATGTTAAATATCATTTGTGTCTAGATGAATATCCTTATTTGTTTGCGTACTGCACTTAGTATTTTGTTCATAATGCAAGAGAGCCTTATTTCTTAAATTTTATTCCATAAATGTGACATGTTATTAGACAAAAGGAGATGGACGGAGAGAAAGACAGAGGAAGGATAGGAGAAGTACTAACTCAAGGCTTGAATAAATATATAAGTATCCGGGTTTTCAGCTAATCTTTATATATAAAGCAGAGTGTAAGTGTATTTGTGTGTACTTACAGTATACAAATCTACAGTTTTGTTCCAGTCTTTATGAAATTTTGTACACGTAAACGTCGGTCCATGGGTTCGGTCGCCGTAAGTGTAAGAATCACGTAAAACACATACTTCACGAGATATGATGTTATAGACAATGAGATGCGCGAAAACTGCTGTTTTAAGCGACAATGCTGCTTATTCTCTCCTATACAACTGGACCGATTTCAACCAAATTTGATACCCATATTCCTTACCATGAAGTAATTTCTGTAGGGGTAAGAATCACATACACACATGGTCCAGGAGATGTGACGTCATAAGCAATAGGAATCGCAGAAACTGACACATCGTGTCATGAGACTTTATTCATACAGTGTATGAGTATGAGAGTACTTAGTGACTTGGAACACACATTAAACATAATTTCTAACCTTTTTTACCCTTTTTCTCGCTGACATCCACAGCAAAATGATGAAAAAGAAAGAAAGTTTATCGTTTGCTACTTTTCCGCTGTTTATGGGCTACACTATGACATTGGGTATGACGTTACAATTTATAATTCATATTAGATTTTGGACACGTAACCAGAAATATTGTATATAATTAAGTTTTGAATTAAATGAATGAATTGTGGTTACATATTATTTCTTGGCGACCAGCTTTCTTTGTTTAGATACTGCAGTTATTGTTTTGTACATTATACAAGACAGTCTTATTTCTTCAATACTTTCACATAAATATGAAATGCAATTATAAAAAAGGAGATGGACATAGAGAGATATTACTAACTCAAAGATTGTAAATAAATTAATACCTGAGAAACAAAATTTCTATGATGAGGAAATCTAAGAAAAACTGGGAATGAACTCCTTAGACGAAGCAGTTAGAGCGAACAGACTAAGATGGTGGGGTCATGTTGCATGTATGGGGAAGCAATATTACCTAAAATGCTCATGGGTTCGGCAGTAGAGGGTAAGAGGAATCGGGGTAGGCCAAGGAGAAAGTATTTAGATTCGGTGAAGAATGATTTAAAAGTAAAACGCCTAACATCAGACGAGACAGCAATGTTAGCATTGAATAGTAGATCACGGAGGAACTTTGTTAGGGGGACTATGCTCCATACTGAACTATGAAAGGGATAATCAATGTTGATGATACCCGAGCACCGCTGGGTTTTCAACTAGTCTATCTTCTTCTAATATATAAAGAGGACTGTCTGTATGTTTGCGTGTTCGTGTTGCATACAAGTCTACAAATTTGTTTCAATCTTTATGAAATTTCGTACACATAAGCTTCAATCCATGAGGACGGTGGCCCTAAGTGTAAGAATCATATTCGATACATAGTTCACGAGACGTCATAAACAATGAGATGCGCGAAAAACTGTTACATTTAGCGACAATGCTGCTGATTTTCTCCTAAACCAGTGGAGCGATTTCAACTAAATTCAGTACACACATTCCTTACCTTGAGGTAACAATTGCTGCAGAGTTACGAATCACATACGAGACATGGTTGAGAAGATAAGACATCATAAACAATATGAATCGCAAAAAAAAAAGCTGCCACAAAATCGGCGAGACTTTATAAATACACTATAAGAGGATGAGTGTACTTAGCGACTTGCAACAAACTTTAAACGTAATTTCAAAACTCTATTCTACTTTTTGTCTCTGTCAATCATAGCAAAATTATGAAAGGAAAAAAGGTCCTCGCTGTTTATGGAGTAAAACTATGGCATTCGGTATGACGTTACAATTTATAATTTTTGCACTACAAATTGTAGACACAGGAAATTTTGCAGACAGTATACACACATACAGTTGAATGTACCGTCTAAATTCTATCACAGTAAGACACGTAGTTCATGAGATATGAGCACATAGTAACGTTCGTGGAAAACCGTCCCCATCACGCGCCAACTTTTAATGTTACCTATTTACTACTAATTGTATTTCCTAGAGGTTTCACAGAAATTCAGTTCTTATGCAGATGAATAAATACGAGCAAAGTGAGAGGGATAAATAAATAAATAGCGAGGCAACGCCGGGTTTTCAGCTAGTTATATATAAAGCAGAGTGCCCGTGAGTTTGTATGTATGTGTTGCATACAAAACTACACTTTTGTTACAATATTTATGAAATCTTGCATACTTGATTTTCAAACCAAGAGGGCGGCCGCTGTAAGTAAATGGGTCACGTATAACATATAGTCCAGTAAATATGACGTCATAAACAATTAGATGCGCGAGGAACTGCTACATCACGCTTTGATGTTGCACATTTCCTCCAAAACCATATTCACTGCCGTGAGGTAACAATTGGGGTAAGAACCACATACAACACACGGGTCAGGAGATGTGACGTCATAAACAGCAGGAGTCGAATGAAAGTGCCACATAATTCGACGATTCTTTATAAGTACGCTTTATGAGAATGAGAGTGCTTAGCGACTTGCACGAAACTTCAAAGATAATTGCAAACCCTTATTACACTTTTATTGGCTAATAGACAAAACAAATGAAAGGAAAAAGTTTCTCGCTTACTGCTTTTCCGCTGTTCTTGGACTAAAACTACGGCATTTGGCATGACGTTTGAATTTATATTTTCTACAGTACAAATTGTAATCGCAGGAAATTATACAGACAGTATACATATATACAGCTGAATGTACTTTCGAAATTGTATTACAGTGAAGCACATAGCTTATCAGATATAAGGACATAAACATTATGCATCAGGATCTAGTGTATTACTTCTTTACTACTAGCTGTATCCACAACAGGTTTTACAGACGTACGGCACTTATACCAATGAATACATATCTTCGAAAATATACAATTTCACAACATATAACTCTATAAATATGAGATCACACTTCATGCAACGATATTCAAAAAAAATATTATTTTCAACTAAAGCACTCCTGTATTACTTTCAAGTTTAGTAAATTCCTCAAAGCTGACAGTGCTGCTGACAACTTTGATATGTGACGTTTACACGGTTGCAAGAGAAAGTAATACACGTCTATCGTGCTACGAGGAAAGGAAGAAAATGAAACACTGTACATCCACCGTGCACCCATTATTTCTGACAGATCTACCACTTAACTCCAACAGGCTGCAGTTTTAAGTGAGACTTCCATTTACTTTTACGAGTTATAAATCACACGGCTATCTGTTAAATACTGCAGAGTGGGTTTGATAATTTAATGTTTCTCAGACGGACAACTGTATGGAGGTTGCTCAGAAGTGGTTCACATGTTTAAATGTTTGTAAATATAAGATATTTAACTAATGCGCTTATATTCCCTATGCTTACAAACTACGTAAACAAACTTATGCTAAGGACAACACACACACACACACACGCACACACACACACACACACACACACACACACACACACACACACACACACATGCCCGAGGAAGAAGACTGGAAACTCCTGTGGTGAGTAGCAGGTTGCGTTAAGAATGCTCGGCCATTCCACCGCGGTGCTCAGAATTGAGTTCACAAAAGAAATGAGTTAAATTAGATCTTGGACAAGTGACAAGAAATATTGTTTATAGATAAGTTTCAAATTAAATGAATGTACGAATGTCATATGTCATTCGTCTTTTGATTACTACATTTCTTATTTTGGATCCTGTTCTTATTACATATTACGCAATACGGTCTTATTTCTTATGTATTATACCATAAATGTAGCTTGTTTTTAGGAAAAAAGGAGTGGATACAGTGACAAGGGGTAGATGAAGTAACAAGTCAAGGCTTGAACAAATATTAAATATCCGGGCAACGCTATCTTTTCAGCTAGTTTTATACAAAGCATTATCATTAGTTAGGCAAATGTCAACGATCTGGAAGAAGAGTTTTGGACATCATCGTTTCACGATTCGTCTCCGTTATGGCTAACTGTCTATCATATTATCTGTACTAACATCATTTTGATTATACTCATTAACACATTTTTGCTTTATAACGTAATTTTGAGTTGTATAATGTGTCTTTCTAATTGCGCAACAATTGTTAATATGCACACACTATGTGTTTATTTACATTTTAGTGCCATCCACGTATCGCTATGAACGACTTGAACACTGCATAAATTATTATCCAGATTAGGCATCAATACACTTCTATCGTACCACATATTCCAGTGTCACTATCAAGGAGAAAGTCAGCTAAACTGGGAGTTTTATACCAGTTATCTACGAATATAACATGCCCCTGATAAAAATAACGTAGTAAGAGGTGATTAACAACACCCCCAGCAACACACAGCTCAAACTTTCGGTAAGTAATACTGCCCCTGTATAAACAATGAAGCCTACAACAGATTCCAAAACCATATCCCATAAAGGTAATATACTGATAGAATCGATGTGAACCCTTCCATAACAGATTTTGGTCAATGCACAGAGTTTTACCTGGAGTAAGAGATGCCGCAAACTTTCTTGTAAGTGGTCTATTCCTGGCTTAATCTTATTTTCCAGAGAGGAGATTGTTATTTTCTTCATTTTTGTGGAAAACTGTTAATCATGCAAAATGTGAAGAAGGCAACAACGATATTGTTACATTCATTTTAGTATAATAGTCTTATGAGAATAATATTAAAATGGTATCAATAATGGTTATAATAAAGGGAAAAACCAGCACTGATCGTAAATTTGAGTCTTAATCGTACGTGTCAGCTGTTTCCTCGCGATTAACAGTGATTTGCTATTACACGTTCTCACGAGTCCACTGGGCTTAGTAATGTTTTAGCATTGAAGGTGGTCACTATGTGGTCGACATCGATTTACAGGTTAATCAAAAGCAAACAATTTACTATCAATGCTGGTTTTTCCCATTATTATAACAATTATTGTCGAAGGTTTTCAATTTCATGATTTTTTTCTAAAACCCACCTAATGCCATTTATTACAACGCAAGACGTTACTTTCCACTTCGCTTACCACGTCGCTTAGCAGTTCTGATTGCAGCAAGTCGGATTTATAACATTCTCAATTCTGAGAGAGTACTTTTCGCTAGTCAGTACTGATTAATCATGTAGCTAATCTTGATGATGGAGTTTCGATACGCAAAGAACCAGTGAAAAACTATAAATGAGCAGCCGTAGCTTCGTTCCGTGGCTTTCGACGCGTAAGTCGTTTATAATTTCTTCCGGCTATGGATGTTGCAGCTAATGCATTAGATATTTCACTATAATTAAAGTAACACAGAATAAAATTCTGAGTCGTTACGGAGGAAAGACGAAGTCACTCCATCACCGTGAATGTGATGACAGAAAGGAAAGCAAGTAAACAAAATTAGGAGGTGACGTGTTCTACTCGCTGACTAATTGCCTCGTTACTCGAGGTGCTTCAATACCAGTTTCAATTCAGCTCAGTACGCAGATCGTGAACAATAAATCGACACTTTCGCCGCTATTATACGGCGGTGCATGAGTTGTATTGCGCCACACTTTCTCCCGGCACCTAATAGCACCTTAAGTTTCGGCTGCAGTTGCAGCTTTCAAAACAAACTATGTCAAACGAAAGCTTTAGCGGTGGAAATACAAAAGCCTCGCAGTCTGCCATAACGAGATGATTACCCTTTTTTTGGAAGCTCCCTGAGAATACGGAATGCAGGTCTTCTGTTTAGATCTGAATAATGTCGATTACTATATACCGCGGTGATCAGTTTCTCTCATTGTCATGAGGCGAATCAGTAATTAAGATTACTCTCAAGTTTACTTTACAGAGGTGATTATTTGTTATTAAGATTAGTTCTTACGAGAAAATGAGTAATATGTAAAATGCATTTCTAGTTCTTATACAACGAAACGACAAAAGCCTTCGGATGTCACCTCATAAAATCCCGACCCACGATGCATGTCCGCGATTAACATCGTAACTGCCTAAACTACTGTTAATGAAATTGTTCACATTGTGTTTAAACGTAGGACCATTTTTTCCTCGATCAGTAACCTCAATAATAATTATCTTAGAAAGTAAACTGTTAATATCGATACCGGTTTCAGTGGGCTATTCCACTTGCCAAGAAAGGGGTTACCTCTGCTATGGAAGACTGTACGTACGTTCCAGCGGAGGATATTTTTCCAGATTGCAGACGAAAAATTCGGATTAAATGGGAAAAAGAATTGCAAACTTCCCACTGGAAAATACTATGCACAGATAACACCAGTGCTACCAACCAGACCTTGGTACAATGGACGTAAGTCTTCACTGAAGCTGCAGTCGCCGGCCGCGGTGGCCGAAGGGACTGAGGCGCTCCAGTCACGGTCTGCACGGACACTACGGTCGGGGGTTCGAATCCCCCCTCGGGCATGGATATTTGTGCCGTCCTTAGGATTAGCTAGTTCATAAGCAGTTTGTACGTTTAGGGACTGATGATCCTGTAGTTAAATCCCTTAAGCTGTACAAACATTTGAACATTTGAAGCTTGCAGTTACCGAGGCTGAAATTCAAAGATTGTCAAACTTCGCAGCATCTACATCGCATCGGCATATCGACATCTCCACTTTGTAAATTGTGTGAAGCGGAAGACACAAATAATATAGAATTACCAACATCTGTGTCACATTATTAGCAACTACAGACTTTGCACTGTACAAAGAACTTATATCCTTTATAATGGAGTTATGAACTGATATGTAAAAGATACAATCATATTTAATCACATTATGCTACTTTAAAAATTGCTCTTGTCTTTGTTTTCTCTCACATTTTTAATGTCTGTTATGTTATTTCAAATTGCTCTAGCTTTTGTTTTATGTCATATCGTTAATGTTTGTTTGTTTGCTTTTGCAAACTTGCCTTCATAACTGTACCAGAGGATGTCATTATGACAATTTAATTATAAAAAAAGTATTAAATTCTACCAAGTAGTAAAGTTAATTAAAATGAATGTTAACCAGAACGTGCATCATACCACTTAGCCAAAACATGAAATACGAAAGTTATATTATCACCTTTTTGTAAGAGACTCTTACATTATCAACTGTTGATAATACAACTTAAGTATTTTATATTTTGTCTACGTGCTATTATGCACGTTCTGGTTAACATTCATTTTAATTAACATCTCCACTTGGTAGAATTTTATACTACCAGATGCCAATGGCATAGTCTGTTGTAAGCAGTCGTCAGTAAAATAAATAATCATACAGCGATCTTGGCGTTTTACTTTTGAAGACAATCTGTGCAGATCGCTTCCACCCTGCGAAGCCAGATAATGTCAAACTTCAATATTATTTTTATGGCAAATTATTTTTATACATATTCGGTAAGTATCCAATCATTCAAGTTGTGCTTCAAGTTGGTCTGGGCTAGCGGCAAGGTGGTGGGTTGCAGAGCGGTAGGTCACGAGTTCGAAACTTGCTGACTTTGAGTTTTAATCTAGCCTTCACCTCGCAACTATGTGAGAAATCACTGGAAGTGACATGTTATATTGATTGCACGTTAAACTGTAGAGCCTTTTTCCCGGCTGGATAAATAGGGTACGTTAGGGACAGGTTATACACTGAAGTGGAGTCCATCGAAAGACTTGCCGCAGGTCACTGAGACACACGTAATGATTATTGCTGTTGTCGCTGCGTCATCGCCCAGAGAGCTAAGTATCATAATGTAATTGCGTGAAATTTCTTTGCCAGTTAATTTCTTAATTTTCGTTAGTGCTTCTGTTTTAAGAGGTTTTTTTCTCACCTACTTGGCACATTTCGTTTGCGCTACTGTTTTAAGCGTTTATTCCCGCGTATTTTGATAAATACCGTTGTGTATAGTTTTCGTCTGTGACTTGTGCATTTCGAAACAAGTTATCAGTCAGCCCAGTGCCATCTGTTGTCGCTGCCTCATCGCCCAGAGTGCTATCATAATTTAATTGCGTGAAATTTCTTTGCCAGTTCATTTCTTAATTTTCGTTAGTGCTTTTGTTTTTAAGAGGTTTTTTTCCCTCACCTACGTGGCAGATTTCGTTTGTGCTACTGTTTTAAGAGTTTATTCCCGCGTCTTTTGATAAATACCGTTGTCTCTATGTAATGTAACTTTTTTTTTATCACTGGCGTTGTCACAAGATCAAAGTTGAAAACCGGAATTGAAATTTAACTAACCGTAAAATCAGCAATGAATATTAATTTTTGAAATGGTTATCAATTCTCAGTAGCAATGTAAGTTAAAAATTACGACAACACCAGAAAGCACCATTACATAAGAAAATAGCGGAATCAGTTACCTGGTATACATTCATTGGTGGAAGCCGTGACATTGCAGTTGAACCTGTATGAATTGATTAATATCTTCGTTCTCGTAAACTGATGCTTGGTTTCATGACTATTAATTATTAAAGTTTTAAGACCGTGTGCAATTTTGATCACTATAATTATCGAAAGTTAAAGAAATTATCGGACTGCTTTTAACAGAATGAAGATTTCCTGCAGGCATTGAATTCAATTTTTAATATAAAATGAGAGTAAATAAATTTTGCATCGGGAATGTTCTTTTGTCATCATGAGACAGTAGGCAACAATGACCAAGCATCAATTCACTAATATTGCTGAAAATAAGTCACCACTTAAATGAAAGAAGGGGAGAAATAGTCATTATTTAAATAATATAGCAATTCCAAATGAAAGTTAAAGTTTATTACGTAAAGGGTGCTAACCACAGCTCACACTTACATGATTATGGAGGTCGAGTAAAATACGTCCGCTCGGTATAAAGGTAGAAAAACGAAAGACGACAAGCGATTCCGTTTTCTCTCCAGATCGTTTGAAATAGTTGAAGGTATAAATTGAAACAAGGATAATCAGAGATTTATTGGCAGAGAAAAAAATGTTCAAATGTTTGTACAGCTTATGGGACTTAACTACGGGGTCATCAGTCCATAAACTTACAAACTACTTATGAACTAGCTAATCCTAAGGACGGCACAAATATCCATGCCCAAGGGGGGATTCGAACCCCCGACCGTAGTGGCCGTGCAGACCGTGGCTGGAGCGCCTCAGTCCCCTCGGCCATCGCGGCCGGCTATTGGCAGAGAGAACGGATGCTTGCGACTAGCGTCACAGATATAATTTTCAATAAAAAAAATATTAATGTATTGCTACATCTAGTTTTCGTCTGTTACGTTTGCATTTCAAAACAAGTCAGACACCTTCTACTACAGCTAGTTATCAGTCAGTCCAGTGCCAACTGTAGTCGCTTCCTCATCGCCCAGAGCGCTAAGTATCATAATTTAAATGCGTGAAATTTCGTTGCCAGTTAATTTCTTACTTTTCGTTAGTGCTTCTGTTTGTAAGAGGTTTCTTCTCACCCACTTTGCAGATTTCTTTTGTGCTACTGTTTTAAGGGTTTATTCTCGCGTATTTTGATAAATACTGTGTGTATAATTTTCGTTTGCTGCAAGCTACGTGATGTGTCATATTGTCACATCCTTATTTCGTGTTCTGCTTTAAGAAAGCTTATATTCCCGCGCGTTTGATAACAGTATATCCGATAAATTTTCTTGTTTATTTTGAAAACTACCGGACTCGGTTTCGTTGTTTAGACTGTAGTTACACGAACCACAGTTCAGTCAGCTACTAGCCGGCTTTATTAAAGAACTAGAATAGTTAAAAGTTGATTTTTTACTTTTCTACTTGCTACAGTTAATTGTATCGATAGGATGGGTAGGATGTGTGTCTGCTGTGTGCGGACGCAGGAGGAGTTGGCCGCAGTTCGCGAACAGCTGATCATCTTGTTGGCTACTGTCAGCCGTCTTCAGGCTGCCGTCTCGGGGTGCAACGGTGGTGGGGAGTCTGGTGCGTCGAGTGGGACACCTCAGGTGTCATGCTTCGCCCTCTGACCCTGCTACCGAGGCACCTTCTGATGTACCGGACGTGGTCGAGCCGCCCTCTCCACAAGGGGAGTGGCGGATTGAACGGATTGAACGGCGTTCGCGTCGCTCGAGACGGAATGCCAATGTGGAGGCTGGCCGTCTGTGCATGCCCGTCCTGTGAGTAGACGTGGGGCTACTCCTTCGGCGGTGTGCGAACAGGTGCACGGGGGGGGGGGGGGACTACAATGTTAGGCGCATGATGGAGCCCCTTAGGCAGATAGGCAGATAGCGTCGAGATACGGAAAGAACTCCAACGTGCACTCAGTGTGTCTGCCGGGGGACCCCATACGGGATGTGGAGGCGGCCTTACCGGCGGCTATCGAGGGTGCGGTCGACTGCAAGTCGTGGCTCACGTCGGCACCTTTGGAGCCGAGTGGAGGGTCTGAACCAGCGGCTTCGCCGACTCTGTGATAGTCATGGCTGCAGATTTCTGGATCTGCGTTATCGGATGGAGAATTGTAGGACGCCCCTAGATAGATCAAGGAAGCGGCTACTCGGGTAGCAGAGTACTTATGGAGTGCATCAAAATATTAGCAGCGAACTTTCAAAGTATTAAAACAAAGTTCCCGAATTTGCCGCCCTGCATGGAAATTATTGTGCTCAGGCACTTACAACAGGTCTAAAAGAAGTAAAGTTAATAGTTGGGTGTTTTTACCGGCCCTCCAGTGCTATTGTAGCAGTTTTAGAGTCATTCAAAGAAAGTCTACACCAGTTAGTGCATAAATATCCGGGCCATGTAATATTAGTCGGGGGAGACCTCTTTCTTAAGAGTATACAGGGTGAGTCACCTAACATTACCACTGGATATATTTCGTAAACCACATCAAATACTGACGAACCGATTCCACAGATAGAACGTGAGGAGAGGGACTAGTGTAATTGGTTAATACAAACCGTAAAAAACGCACGAAAATATGTTTTTAACACAAACCTAGTTTTTTTTTTAAATGGAACCCCGTTAGTTTTGTTAGCACATCTGAACACATAAACAAATACGTAATCAGTGATTAATTAATGGTGCAAGATTAGTGGTTACTCACTTAGGCGAGTACATCATCCCTGCTAAATTCATTGACTGCGATAAAACTGCGCTAAAACCCCACATTAACATCACACCTTTTGATCCAACCATGCCCTTCCAATTGACAAGAAGGCAAATCCTAATAGAAGTGGCTGTTTCAAAGTTCGCGCATTCAGTGATATTTATGTTTGTGTTTGTGCCAAAGATATTTACAGCCAAAAAATAAACGATAATCACATTGTAACTACTAATGTTTTCAAAGAAGTTTTGTAAAATAAAAACTTAAAAAAAAATACACGTGAAAAAGTCAGTAAATCACGTATCACAACTAACCTTATTGTGTTTAATTACATAAATTTTCTTACTCTGAGAAAAATATTTGTTATTACTATTGAACGTTTATTGTCTTTTATGCATATGTACTTGCATCTGCCTTTTCTCCATTACTGTCTCACCTATCTGTGACTGATCAGTGCGAATTATTTGCACGAGTTACCTAGTTAAGTTTCGAAGTCGGATTTCATTATGTACGCTACTCTTAGAAAACAAAAGAGGAAGTTCACTTGCAAGTATCTGGATGGGGCCCTCCCACCTGCGGGATATTCCCGGAGATAGCAATGGTAATATTTGCATTTTATGGCCCTCTGTATAGTCGGGTGAAAGGAGGGAGGAATGTGGCGGAAGTGACGGAAAGATCACCGCGGTAACACAATCGAGCGACAGTCGATCTCTATCGACGTGAACTCACTGCGTCTCAGTGAAAGCGCTAGGCTCTGCATGGAGAAATACGCGTCGATCTGTTATCGTGTCGAAGGAATGACTTCCCAAAGCACATCGGTTCTAAAGTTCCCACATTGTTTCACAATCCGTAGCTGCGGTAGGGGGCTTAACATTCCGCTATGATGCTAATATAGATTGGATTTATACTTTTTCCATAGGTCATAAATAAGTCGAAACTTCCTGGCAGATTAAAATTGTGTGCCGGAACCGGGACTCGAACCTGGGACCTTTGCCTTTCGCAGGCAAGCGCACTACAGACTGTGCTATCACGACACGACTCACGATGCCGCCTCACAACTTTATTTCCGCCAGTACCTCGCCAAACTTCACAGAAGCTCTGGAAGTAAAGTCGTGAGGCGGCATCGTGAAACAGCTCAGTCGGTAGCGCGCTTGCCCGCGAAAGACAAAGGTCCCTGGTTCGAGTCTCGGTTCCGGCACACAATTTTAATCTGACAGGAAGTTTAATATCAGCGCATACTCCGCTGCGGAGTGAAAGTTTCATTCATAAATCAGTCATTTCCCAATATCTTTTATGTATATTTTTGCGATATTGCTAAATTATATCTTAAAAATTCATCTAAAGTGTGGAATGGGTTGGCATTCAGAAATTCTTCTTAAATGGTAGTTGGCTATCTGTCAGTGTTTTGAAGGTACTTGTTAAGTGACCAAAGACTTTGGCCGCAGCATAAATGACCCCTTCCTGCGCCAAAGTTAGATTTTATTTTGAATAGTGAATATCACCCATTTTCCCGTAGTTGGCACACTGATATTACATTTGAAATGGGTCGGATAGTTAATAACAAATTTCATAAATGAATACACGTAATGTGAAGCCACTGTGAAGGCCCCTAGTTCCTTAATTAATTATTTGCATGATAATTTTGGATGGGTTCCAGCAATTATTCTGGTTGCATGCTTCCGTGTAATGAATCCTTTTTTACTCAATGATGATTTGCTCCAGAATATGATTCCATTCGAAAGCAGTGAACGAAAGTAGGCATATAAGGTAATTTACTGAGGTGTGTATTACAAAACTCTGCAATGACCCGATAGCATGAGTAGTGAACTCATACGTTTCAGAGATCTTCAATGTGTTTCTTCCAATTCAATCGCTCATATAATGTAAACACCTAAATATTTTGAAAATTATGCTATAAGCTAAGACTTCTGTTCACTATAATTATTAATTGTGTCATGCCGTTTATTGTATGAAACTGTAAAGGTTTTTACCAATGTTTATTGAGAATCCATATGTAGAGAACCACTTGGTAATTTTCTGAAAGACATCTTTTACAGTTTCGTCTCTTAATTTCTGTTTGTCAGGCGTGATAGCTATACTTGTATCATCAGCAAACATAACTAACTCCGCATCTTCGTGAATATATAATGGCAAGTCATTATGTATATTAACAACAGTACAGGACCCAAGACCGAACCTCGTGGGACCACATTTTTGATAGCTACTCTGTTAGAAGAATTATCTGTTACTTGGATATTATGTGAACTTCTTATTTCAACTTTCTGCCATCTTGCCGTTAAAGCATTATGCCCTGTCCCATTCATACCACACTACTGAACCTTAACTGTAAGAAGTCCATGATTTAAATAATCAAGTTTTTGAAAGTTCACAAAAAATCCGAACGAGTGAAATCTAATATTCAATATTTCATCAGTGAAAGTGTATATAGCATTTTCTGTTAAAAAAAGCTTCACTGAAAACCAAACGGACATTTTGTTATTTCTTTTTAAATATATGAAGATACTGTAAGAATACGTTCCTTTTTCAAAGATTTTGGATAATGTTCTCAGAAGTAAGATTGGGTAGTAGTTGTTGACATCAGACGTATCCTCTTTTCTAAGCAGTGGCTTACCGGAAGCATATTTCAGTCTATCAGGGCTGCTTTAAAGAGGTATTGCGTATGTGTCTAAGAATCCTACTTGTCCCTTTGGAGCAAGCTTTTAATAACTAACTGGAAATTCAATTCCACCTTAGGTTTTACTCTTGAGAGAGTTTATTATTTCCTAATTACCGAGGAAGAGGTGGGAGGAATTTCAGTTGTATAATGCCTTTTGCATTAACTGCCTTCCTACGTGAATTAACATTTACATCCTAGTTTCTCCACAACAATTAAAAAATAATGATTAAAATGTTTTCAACTTCTGAATTTCTTAGTATACTTATCATTTGCATTGATGGTAATCTTCTTGCACTCTTTAATGCCCTGTCTCCATTTTAATAATATTCTAAATTGTTTTAATTTTGTTATCAGGTGAAACAGTTTCGTACATAATACACATACTTATGGATTTTTAGTCACTTTTCTTAATGTAGCATAGTAGTTTTTGTAGTATGTGATTGTTTCTGGGTCATTACTCTTTGTTGCGGATAGATAAAATTTCCTTTTCCGGTTGCTAGATAATTTTATTCCTTTAGTAAACCATGGCTTTTTGTATGGTTTCTTACAATTTCTTGGGGTAAAGTACTCAAATTACCTTACAAATTTATTACGAAATAAGTTGTATTTTAAATTAGCATCAGGTTGTAATGCTGCTTTCGTATGATAATGGGTGTTGCGTTGGGGACCGCAAATGAAATTTTACCAGGTAGTGAAATATTTTTAAATGAGATTACTACGCAATTTTGACAAGGAAGGGACAATTTAAACAAAATTATTGGATTCCGCCATTAAATGGTAGCGGTCGTAATTTCGGTGCCAAATGCAACACCAGAAAGCAACAATACAGAAGAAGTCGGCGGAATCTAAATTTTACCTCATTGAGAGCTGGTACAAATATTTCGGTCATGTTCTGTAGTGATTCCAGCTGTGATGAATGGAATATTACTTCGATAAATTGATGCTGGGATTGTGCGTTTCGGTTACTATTGTTCTATGACCGTGTGGAAAATTAATCATGATAGTCGCCAAAAATTGCAAAATTATCGGACTTCATAAACAATACGAAGATTTTTCTGGAGGCATTAAAATGTAATAAACCATTCATAGATACGAAATAAATAAGTTACACAGTGAATGTTTTAGTACAATCGCGAAACAAATCGCAACAATACCCGAGCATCACTTTATGAAGTACTGGATCTGCTGAAAATAAGTAACTTTGAAGTTAGTGAGAATGGAGACGGGGTTGTAAGTAAGTAAGATATTTCAAATTAACTATGGGGGTTTATTGAAATTAATAAAAAGGAAGCTCACACAATAATTAGAAAAAGTCCTGGAATACGTCCTAACACCTCAAGGAGAAGAAAGTAAGTCACGAACAGTTCCGCTCTCTCCCTTCAGCTTGTTGCAAAAAAGTTGAACGTGACAAATGTCATATGTTTATCGATACGCTGTCAGAGAGAGAGAAGAAGTCAGCGACAAGCATCGCACAAGTTATAAAAAAATCATTAATGTATTACTACATTTGCCCCCTCTGGCTTTGAGTGGGCAAATGAAAATTTCCTACTCAAAGTCAAAAGAAAAAACTATAATTTTCGTATACCTTACACAAGAAGAAATTTATGTCATTACATTTTATCTTAATATTGTGTGAGCTTATATTTGATTTCTGTTTATAGCATATTGACAATTATGAAATTCAATGTTTTTTTTTTTTTTTTTTTTTTTTTTTTTACAACACAGTCTGAGGTATATACTTTTTGAATTAGTCTCATTATTACATCACAAATCAATTTCTTTTTCTTTTTGCTTTGCATTGTTTTTTTTTTTTAATATAATTCAATCGACGCAAAGAGTCGGTGAATGGGCGAGTAGCGCGGCGGTGCAGCGAGGTGGTAGGAGGCGGTTCCGCAGCGCGCCTCGATTGTTGATGCCTGTGCGGTGGCGCGACGCAAGGCGGCACGCCGGTGTTTGTGGTGGGGAGATGACGCTGCTGGCCCCCAGCGCCGGCGGTGTAGCCGGTGTGGCGTCAGGATTGCGCACCCGCTCGCTTTGGCTAGGCCGGCCCATCTCAGTTTGGATTACATGAAATAAAGATCACAAAAGGCATTACAATTTGACACTTAATCAGATGTTACAGTCCTTCCTTCTGAAAGAGAGACACAGTTAGTTATTATATTTTTTTTTTTTTTTTACACTTTTGTTCTCGCGAGTGTCTCTGTCATTGTTTGCTTAGCAAGAATTTTACATTACTATTGGTTTGTAAGTGTGAGCTTATTTCTGTGAAATCAAATATCTGACTAATCTGACATGAACATGTGTCACGTCTTTTACATAAACTAATTTTGGCAATTTAAATTAACTATTTACAAAGCATATGTTGCGAAAGTTTTCTTACTATACACTACGTGCATTGAAAATTATTTAACTTTCATTAGATGAAGCACTATTATTTGATTAGTAAAAAATTGCTTGCAAATCTAACCTTTTACTTTATACACATATTTAGATATTACATATACATATATACAGGGTTCATTCAAGGACATTACTTTATTAGTTCAGGGATTGAACGTTTGCAAGTGCTACAGCACAGTCTTTTGATGTGACAAGGCTGAAGAGTCAGTCTCTTTAACATCACTTTTAAACATTTTATTTTTTCAGTTCGTTGAGTCGTTGACTTTGTCAGTTTGAAATTTCCACGCGTCGGGTCGACCGCCGGCTGCGTGACGCAACAGTAAGTTTTCAATAATGGGTATGTAGTAAACGCGCGCCAGTCTCGCCAGTGCTTGCGTGTCCGTGGCGGTGGCAACACGTGAATTTGCATAAGTTTTACATTGCACTTGGATTTTTTTTTCGTTCAGTCGTGTGTGATTTCTGCACTTCATCCTTTGGACAGGGCTACTACTAAAATCGACGCAGCGCGGTGAGTACACTTCACGTATACCATAGTGATTGAGTCTGTCCGTATGCCGCGCGACCTTCATTGCACCGTCCGGCTATCTCAGCAGTTACGATTATAGTCTATTCGCTGGGACAACACGTACTTGCAGTAAGTTCGTAGCGTATTTTGGTTGGGCACTGCACTGCACAAGTTCAAAGTTAGCAGTTCGTAACAGTGTGTAGCACTTATGGTTTGCGATATTAACATGCGTCGCACTCTTTAAAGTGTCCAGCACGGAGAAGTTTACAGCGACGAACACTTTATAACGTATCTATATGCTGACCGTTCAAAATTTATGTTAGTTTGCCTGCTACGTATCGTAGTCCACGCTTATACTCGTCACTGATCTTTCACTTCACTCAAACATGTGGCTTGCGAATATACATAGTTTCAGAGTTCATTTAATCACAAAATCACTACTTGTTAGGAAAGTCGCGGGTTTGCGTCCTTTCGATAGTTATCAGTCATTGTTTTTTGTTCTCTTTAAAGTTCACTGTCTTATTAGTTTCACACACAAACTTCAGTCTTTTTACAATTCGTAATGATTTTACTATACATAAACTATGTACAAGACTATATACAAAGTCAGATCATTGAGAATGGCTATTTCATTTGTAAAACTTTATGTAACAGTTTCATTCTAGTGACATTCAGATCACATTATTCTTTTGCTTTAAACGATTATTTGTCAACATTGGATGTTACATATTTATTTTTAAGGCGTGGCCTATGTTCATGTCAGTTATTGGGTGGAAAGTTATTTATTCTCAGCAATATTATATCTTTTAAATAAGTTACTGTATTTGACATGAGTAAGTGAACATTCCACTCCCATGAACCACAGACATTGCCGAGGTGGGGTGGCTTGCGTGCCTCAACGATACAGATAGCCGTACCGTAGGTGCAACCACAGCGGATGGGTATCTGTGGAGAGGCCAGACAAACGTGTGGTTCCTGAAGAGGGGCAGCAGCCTTTTCAGTAGTTACAGGGGCAACAGTCTGGATGATTGACAGAGCTGGCCTTGTAACATCAGCCAATGTGACTTTGCCACACAGCTACTGCGAATGGCTGAAAGCAAGGGGAAACTACAGCCGTTATTTTTCCCAAGGACATGCAGCTCTACTGTATGAACATATGATGATGGCATCCTCTCGGGTAAAATATTCCGGAGGTAAAATAGTCCCCATTCGGATCTCCGGGCGGGGACTACTCAGGAGTGGGGATTAGTGAAGTTCGGTGGCAGGATGAACAGGATTTCTGGTCAGGTGAGTACAGGATTATAAATACAAAATCAATTGGGGGTATTACAGGAGTAGGATTGATAATGAATAAGAAAATAGGAATGCGGGTAAACTACTATGACCAGCACAGCGATCGAATTATCATTGTCAAGATAGATACGAAGCCAACACCGACAACAGTAGTACAGGTTTATATGCCAACTAGCTCTGCCGATGATTAGGAGATCGAAGAAATATATGAGGAGCTAAAGGAGATTATTCAGACAATTAAGGGAGTGGAAAACTTAATTGCTACGGGAGACTGGAATTCGGTAGTAGGACAAGGAAGGGAAGGGAAGATAGTGGGTGAATATGGTCTGGGCAAAAGGAATGAAAGAGGAAGCCGCCTGGTAGAATTTTGCACGGAACATAATTTAGTTATAACAAACACCTGGTTTAATAATCACAAAAGAAGGTTGTATACGTGGAAGAGACCAGGAGACACCGGGAGATACCAGATAGATTTTATAATGGTAAGACATAGATTTCGGAACCAGGTTTTGAAGTGTAGAACATACCCAGGGGCAGACATAGACTCTGACCATAACTTGTTGATTATGAACTGTAGTCTGAAACTGAAGAAACTACAGAGAGGTAGGAAAATAAGGAGATGGGACCTAGATAAATTGAAGGAACCCGAAGTTCTTAAGAATTTCAGAGGGAGCTTCAGGCAACAATTGATAGAAACAGGGGAAAATAAAACAGTTGAGGAGGAATGGGTAAAATTGAGAGATGAAATAGTGAAGGTAGCAGAGGACAAAATAGGTAGGAAGGCAAGACCTACAAAGAATCCTTGGATATCACATGAGATACTAAATTTAATCGATAAAAGGAGAAAGTATAAAAATGCAGTAAATGAAACAGGCAAAATGGAGTACAGACGACGAAGAAATGAGATTGTCAGGAAGTGCAAAATGGCTAAGCAGGAATGGCTAGAAGGCAAATGCAAGGATGTAGAAGAATGTATAAATAGGGGGAAAATAGATACAGCCTACCGGAAAATAAAAGAAACATTTGGCGATAAGAAAAACAGCTCTATGAATATCAAGGACACTGATGGAAAACCAGTTCTCAGCAAAGAAGGGAAAGCTGAAAGGTGGAAAGAGTATATAGAGAGGCTCTACAAAGGAAATGAACTTCGAGACATTATTGTAGGAAGGGAAGATGATGTAGATGATGATGAAATAGGAGATACTATACTGAGAGATGAATTTGACAGAGCACTGAAAGATCTAAGTCGAAACAAGGCCCCTGGAGTAGGTCATATCCCGTCAGAGCTACTGAAGTCTCTGGGAGAACCAGCCATGACAAAATTGTTTCACCTGGTGTGTAAGATGTATGAGACAGGTTAAGCACCCTCAGACTTTAAGAAAAATGTAATAATCCCCATTCCAAAGAAAGTAGGTGCAGACAGGTGTGAAAACAACAGAACCATCAGTTTAATAAGTCATGGTTGCAAAATATTAACACGAATTATATACAGAAGGATGGAAAAGCTGGTAGAAGCCGACCTCGGGGAAGATCAGTTTGGGTTCCGGAGAAATGTAGGAACACGGGAGGCAATACTCACTTTACGGCTTATCCTAGAAGATAGATTAAGAAAAGGCAAACCAACATTTCTAGCTTTTGTAGATTTGGAGAAGGCTTTTGACAATGTTGATTGGATTAAAGTCTTTAAAGTTCTGAAGCAAGCAGGAGTAAAATTTAGGGAGCGTAAGGTTATTTACAACTTGTACAAAAACCAGACAGCGGTTGTCAGAGTTAAAGGGCATGAAAGGGATGCAGTGGTTGGAAAGGGAGTAAGACAGGGTTGTAGCCTTTCCCCGATGTTGTTCAATTTGTACATTGAGCAAGCTATAAAGGAAAGCGAGGAGAAATTTGGAGAAGGAATTAAAGTTCAGGGTGAAGAATTAAAAACATTGCGTTTTGCCGACGACATAGTAATTCTGTCAGATACAGCAAAGGACCTGGAAGAGAAATTGAACGGAATGGACAGTGTGCTGAAAGGTGCATATAAGATGAATATTAACAAGAGCAAAACTAGGGTAATGGAGTGCAGTGTAAGAAAATCGGGTGGTGCTGAAGGAATTAGATTAGGTAACGAAACAATAAAGGAGGTAGAGGAGTTTTGTTACTTGGGCAGTAAAATAACAAATGATGGTCGCAGTACAGATGATATAAAATACAGAATGGCAATGGGTAGAAAGGCGTTTTTGAAAAAGAGAAATTTGTTAACATCGAATATTGATTTAAGCCTAAGGAAGTCCTTTCTGAAGGCATTTGTATGGAGTGTTGCCTTGTATGGGAGTGAAACATGGACGATAAGCAGTGTGGACAGAAAGAGGATAGAGGCTTTTGAAATGTGGTGCTACAGAAGAATGCTGAAGATTAGTTGGGTGGATCGCGTAACTAATGAGGAGGTACTGAACCGAATTGGGGAGAAAAGAAATTTCTGACATACCTTGACTAAAAGAAGGGATAGATTGGTAGGACACATTCTTAGATATCAAGGAATTGTGAATTTAGCGTTGGAGGGAAGTGTGTGGGGTAAAAATCGCAGAGGGAGACCAAGAGACGCGTATAGTAAGCAGATTCAAGTGGATGTGGGTTATCGTTCTTATGAGGATATGAAAAGGCTTGCTCAGGATAGAGTAGGGTGGAGAGCTGCATCAAACCAGTCTCTGGACTGAAGACCACAACAACAACAAGTAAACATTCAATGACTTTTAGAAACGTCTTGGGTAGTTTTTTGATACAATACTAAATTTCGGTTTACAGCTTTTACTACGCCTCGTCAAAATTAACGTCATGCTATACCGTTCATAAAATTGGACTAAACGACTTGAGTGATAAAATCATGAATACCAGTCCGAGACGAATAAAATGACAATAAATATAGTTTTGGCAGACACAGGCAAGGTCAGACCCGTTAGTCAACCTGGTGCAAAACAGCCTGTTAGTTTTTTTTAATACAGTTTGAGAGAAAGAGAAAATAGCCAGAGAATAGTCGCAAGAAAAAAATAGTGCATTACACAAATTCAGCATATTGACGCATTACTACAAAAATTACTGCACACTTCTACTACTACAAAATATTGCATTTAATAAAATTAACAGCTGTTCTATTCTAGATTAGCATTCTTTGCCCCTCTCTCTCCTTCATCGTCTCTCGTTCACGTGTGTTCTGTCCGCATTTGACTATGAAAATATGTGCGTGGTTCAGTCGCAAATCTTGGTGTCTGACTAAATGTTCCTGTGCCTACTAATTTAGGGGGTGGTATGTTAATTTATCTAGCTCCTTATACTTATCAGGTGTGAAATGTTCGTCACAGTGTCATATCTAGTCTAATATAAATTGTGATAAATGTTCGTATGAATCCTCTGCAGCGACTCGTAGATCTTCGTAGCGTCGGCGGCGACACAATTCTCTGCTCATTCACAGCTGAAAATGAATTCTTATTCTACAGCTTATGCTACAGACTATTTAAGCTAGACGTTGATGTTTTTAGATTGGTGCATAATTATGTTGTATGAGCTGCAGCGCTACGAGATTTGTTTACAATCAGTGTAATGTTTTGGTGACTAAATCTGAAAGTGGCACATGGGCAGAAAGATATTCCACACCAACTGGTGTGCGTGTTTACTGGCAGTAATGTAAAATATTACGTTAACCTTTAAGCGGTTGTCAGTACCCTACAGTATAGATAGAATAATTCAACAAGCTTCTTTGTTTTGTATAAATTACATTCATCTTAACAATTTAAGGAATCGTTAGATTTGTGATGTCGGTCAGCTGATCAGAGTTAACTGTAATGTTTTTATTTTTGTTACTGCTCACGTGTCGTAATGTCAACATTCGTGTGTGTGTGTGTGTGTGTGTTTGTGTGTGTGTGTGTGTGTGTGTGTGTGTGTGTACGTGTGTATGTGTGGGTACGTGTGTGTGTGTGTGTGTGTGTGTGTGTGTGTGTGTGTGTGTGTGCTAAGAGCCACAGACAACTAAAATATAACTATTTCCTCATCACCTCCTTCTCTTATAATAATATAATACATATATATATATATATTTTTTACTGAACTCTCATCGTAGACGAAGGTGTGCTAGTGCGCTCCACCCCGCAATAATATCATTTCCTTCATTCATCTCCTTGACATATAAAAAAATTGTAAATATTCTTATACCCTATAATACTAAATACTATACTAATTAATGCTCTTTTTGTAAATGTGTGTGTCATCAGATGTGTTTAGGTGAGATTCTCTTATATAATTCTTAAATTTCACGCGTGACAACAGTTTCTGTGAGCCAACATCAATTGCATTGCACTTACCTTTGTAGAAAATGATTTTTGCTCACTGTCTTATTATTTGTAGTGAAAGTAGGACTAGATACTAGCTGATCAGCTTGGATTTATGCATAAAATTTCTTTAAATGTTTGTGTGGGTATAAACCTCGTATTTTTTGATCGGAGTGTGTGCTTGGTAGGTGACTACAGTAACTTTGGGTTGCTGTGTTGGTTCATGAAATAGCTCTTCCCTAATGTCCGTTCCATCATTGTACCTTAGCATTTTGACAGAAAGAATTGTGCCCACGCTGTCGCTGTCACTCAATGTTGGTGGGCTTAACACGAGCCTCTCTGGTTTGAAGTCTGCATACTGCTAGCCTGTCGTTGTGGTTGGTTTATTGTCTCAGCCACGTCAGTTATTGTCACTGCCGCCTGGCTTGTCGTCCAGTTTGTCTGGTCTGAACAGTCAGTGGTCATAGTTGCAATCGGTACGGTGTTTGTAGTTTGCTGCGGTGGTTGAGACGGACGAAAATTTTGAAATTGCTGATTACTGCTAGGATTATTTAGGAAGAAATTTCTATTCTCATTTAAATTTCTATACTGATTATTGTTATGTCATTGAGGTTGCTCGGATAGGCAACAGCAGTATTACGGTAGCTATTGTTGTTGTTGTTGAAATAGCCAGGATTAAACCGATTACCACGGTGGCGTCGGTAATATTGCCCGCCATTGGGAACATTACGTACGACGTTACTGCCGTTCGCATCTGTTGTCATTTGCTGGGGACGTGACTGTCCGTTGTTTTTAATAAATGGCTCTTGCAGTAATATCGGCTGGGATTGTGACATGTTTTGGTTTCCTGCTTGCGGCTGTTGGCTGACGGGAATCAGATGATTGTTGTATTGATTGAGAAAACGGTTCCCGTTACCGTACCCGGTATTGTAATGACGTGCTCGATCATCTTCAAAAATCAAATCAAGCGTGTCTAACATTGAGAGGAAGCTTTGCAGATCGTACGTTTGCACATTAGCCAGCTGTAGCCTCAGTCTTGTGGGCAATTTGTTAATAAGTACACGAAGTACTTCCCGGTGCGGAAGAGGGT
Source organism: Locusta migratoria (assembly GCA_026315105.1). Taxonomy (NCBI): domain Eukaryota; kingdom Metazoa; phylum Arthropoda; class Insecta; order Orthoptera; family Acrididae; genus Locusta; species Locusta migratoria. The sequence continues at coordinate 172,468,320 of CM048751.1, forward strand.
CGTCAAAGAATTTTGCTTTATTGAGATACTTCTCGAAGTATCTCCGCAGGCTTCCGTTTCTTCCATCGAAAGGCTGCGGATTGTACACTTCATTCCTAAATCGTTCTTGTACTCCGGGCGACCAAAAAGTGGACAAAACTGCCCGTTCAAATTCACCATAGGTGTCATATAATTGCAAGGCTTCGTTTGCCCATATTCCGGCTTCGCCTTGTATATAGCCCACAACAAATCTGATTTTTCTTTTCTCCGACCAGGTCTCGGGTAGTAATCCTCTAAAAGATTGAAGAAAGATCACGGGATGTACTGTCCGTTTCTCATTAATAAATATTTGAAATTGATGATGTTTAATCATACTTTCATCTAGTTCTTCTGTGTTAGCCTGATTTCGGGATGAACATTTGGATTGTACTTTAGGCTTCATTTCTCTACCAAGTCTGTCAAGGTCACAGGAAGTCGTCAGTCGATAGTCAGTGTGTGTTCGATCAGATATTAATTTATTAATTGAGCTCTGATTGTCAGGAAAACGAGGGGTATTCATTTCATTATGTTCTGGGTTCAGATTCTGCGGTACGTTTATTACAGGCGTGAAACCCTGAGAAGACTTTGTTTGTGACGATAACATGGATTTTACCGCCGTCAAATCTTCCTGTAAAGATTTGACGGTGATTCCATGATCTTCATATACTTTTTCAGTGACATTCTTTATCACAGAGGCCAATTCTGACTCTATTTTGTCATTTAATTGAGCCTCCGTATTATGCAAAAATTGCTGCACTCTTTCTTGGTTATCTTTCACAATATTCTCGGCTTGACTGGTAATTCTTTCAACAGTGGTTTCTAAATATTCCTGTTTGATTTTTAATTCCGAGAGATTTTGCCCAATATTATCAATGGCAGAAGGCAATGTTTTTACTGTTTCCTGACAATCAGTAACATTGTCGACAACAGAAGAAATTTTTGCGTCTACCGTATCCATAATTTCGTCGACAACTTTCTTTTGTACAGTGGAAAATTTACTATTTATGATTTCTTCGAGTTTGAGCATCTGTGCACTTAATTGTTCACTTACCTCATTGGAAATTCGTGTATACAAATGCTTTTGAGCAGACTCAAGTTTTTAAATTTCTGCTTGTGTTTTTGTTTGCTGTTCTTCTAAGCGATCTAATTGTTGTTTGGTCTGTGTAGTTAAGGCTGAAATCTGATTATTAATCGCAAGCTGTTGTTGCGACATGTTGGCTTGCGAGTTATCAATCTCATTTGTGATCTGATTAGTCAAAACCGTTATATGTGTGTTAATCGCAGCTTGTTGTTGCGACATATTGGCTTGCAAGTTATCAATTTCATTTTTTGTGGCAGTTTGTAAATTTGTGATCTGATTAGTCAAGACCGTAATTTGTGTGTTAGTCGCAGCTTGTAAATTGCCAATGTGAGTAGTCAAAAGTTCCTCAAAACGCTTTAGCCAGTCATTCTGTGTATCCGCGAGATGGTGTTCAGTTTGTGGGGATAAGTTACTTTCGCGAGTTTGCGTAGCCAGATTGTGTTCCACTAATGGTGGAATTTGCTCGATAGAGCTGGCAGCCATGTTGTCTTCTACGTTCTGAACAGATTGTTGGGGAACGTTTAGATTTTGTTCAGATGCCATGTTGCTAAACTGACTGCGGGTTTCAACCATAATATATGTTGAATTTTGGCAAAAATTGATAACAGAGGGGGGGTCCTATAAATTTCACACGGGAAATTACTGAAATTACTTGTGGAATCGTTCACACGTACGCGACAGAAACTTCGAGAGAGAAAAGCAAAGATAGGCTTAATTACACGCAGCATTAACTATTAGATTAAAACTTTACCTGATATTCACTTGAAATAAAAAATGTAACTGCGAGAGAAATTTTGAAAACGCGGTACCTAATTGAAAATACTGAATTTGCTACAGTGCACTAGCGACAGAGAGAAGAATCTAGTAAGCACCAAGCAAGCTGAATAATGAGTCTGATCTTACCTTTATTGTGACTGCAATTGTTGGCTGGACTGGAAGTCTAACTGCTATCGGCTGGTTAAACTTTACTTCAGTTGCCAAAATCATTAATTTTCATCTCCCGTACAGTTCATTGTTGACGCATGAAACAAAACACAATATCAGGATTAGTGACATGAAAAGGCGCAATCTTCACAAAAATCTTAACTAAATATTTCAAATAAATTTACTATCTGATATATATATTATTTGTACATGACCTGTCACGGTCGCCAATTCTTCTTGTAATGCTGCTTTCGTATGAAAATGGGTGTTGCGTTGGGGACCGCAAATGAAATTTTACCAGGTAGTGAAATATTTTTAAATGAGATTACTACGCAATTTTGACAAGGAAGGGACAATTTAAACAAAATTATTGGATTCCGCCATTAAATGGTAGCGGTCGTAATTTCGGTGGCAAATGCAACACCAGAAAGCAACAATACAGAAGAAGTCGGCGGAATCTAAATTTTACCTCATTGAGAGCTGGTACAAATATTTCGGTCATGTTCTGTAGTGATTCCAGCTGTGATGAATGGAATATTACTTCGATAAATTGATGCTGGGATTGTGCGTTTCGGTTACTATTGTTCTATGACCGTGTGGAAAATTAATCATGATAGTCGCCAAAAATTGCAAAATTATCGGACTTCATAAACAATACGAAGATTTTTCTGGAGGCATTAAAATGTAATAAACCATTCATAGATACGAAATAAATAAGTTACACAGTGAATGTTTTAGTACAATCGCGAAACAAATCGCAACAATACCCGAGCATCACTTTATGAAGTACTGGATCTGCTGAAAATAAGTAACTTTGAAGTTAGTGAGAATGGAGACGGGGTTGTAAGTAAGTAAGATATTTCAAATTAACTATGGGGGTTTATTGAAATTAATAAAAAGGAAGCTCACACAATAATTAGAAAAAGTCCTGGAATACGTCCTAACACCTCAAGGAGAAGAAAGTAAGTCACGAACAGTTCCGCTCTCTCCCTTCAGCTTGTTGCAAAAAAGTTGAACGTGACAAATGTCATATGTTTATCGATACGCTGTCAGAGAGAGAGAAGAAGTCAGCGACAAGCATCGCACAAGTTATAAAAAAAAATCATTAATGTATTACTACAAGGTCCCTTACGTACCCCATATCATTCTAACTGCTGTAGACTTTATCTGAAATTTCTAGTTATTAAATAAGTAATTGAGCGCACACGTCTGGAGCACTCTTTGAAATTACTGAACGGAGCTATGCATTATACTGTAACTAGCTGTGCACTATTATCAGAAAGACGTTGTTAAATTTCTCTTGGTGTATAAAAAAGTTATCTATCAATGTACTGCTTTCCTTTACTACCCTAATAGGAAAATCAACAACTGATGTCAAAATGAAGGAGCCAAGTAAGACTTGCAGGTTATTCTTCCTATTAGACTCCATCAACAATGAAATCACCAAAAATAATAATTTGTTTCCTTCTGTCTGACATATAGCACAACAAGGCATCCACGTTTTCCTGAAATTATTGGAAGTTTCCTGAAGGGACCCTATACACTGTTAAATTTATAAGAGAGTCAACATTGTGTTTTAGCTGACAGGCAAATGCTTCAATGTGTTGCTCTAAACAAAACTTTTGTTTTCTAAATTTTGTACATAGATGGCAACTCCTCCTCTTACCTTATTATATCTACTTACATGTGCAGCTAGTTTGTATGCACTGAATTTCACCTTTTTCATATCAATGACAATGTGATACTCAGATCGGCATGGTATATCTATTATCAATTTCTATATCATCTAAACAAACCAGATTCTCATCTTTCTTTAATCCCCCAACATTACTTTTACTTTACGTTTGTGAGAATCTAGTGACTTTTTTAAACATATTTAGCACCTGCCTGACTGAACGTCTCACTGAACACTGATTTTAGCCTAAAAAGAAGTACTTCCATAAATTGCAGTGTCCGCCCCCCCATTATGTGTTTTGCTATCAAACAAGTCAGTTTCCCCTTCCCTATCCTATTGAGATGCAGGCCATGCCTAGTGAAATATCACCTACCAATAGCATCCACAGAAACCTGGGTCGTTTCAGAAGCTATTTCACCAGTTCACGTTCAATACTGATCACTATCAATGTGGTTTCCCACTTTAACCACTACCACAACATGACCCTGTTTTGTGAAACCCTTGGTCAAGGAATCTATATCCTCTACCATCTGGCTAAGGCCCACATTGGGCTTGAAGAACTTTGTGACCTTGTACCTGTCACCTAATTTTTCCTGGAACATCTGGCCCATACATCTTCCTTGGCTAATTCCTAGCAACAGAATCTTTCTACTTTCTTTTGAAACCGTTGCTTTCCTAGTGAAAGTCTAGTGCTTCTTAACTACACCTACTTCTAAAGAAGCCTCTTCCTCAATTAACAGTGGTAGCAAGGCAAATCTATTGGTAGTGTCAATTGTGAATCTGTGAGAGACTATACCCTCTCTGTGGCCACTGTTCCCGGTACCACTTCCCAGCTCTGTTCAACCTTCTCCTCCACCCCATCCCCCCCCCTAACCTCATAAATTCCTCCCTAACACTATCCAGTTGAGCCATAAGGGCTCTTCTCTTCGCTTCATGATCAACAATATTTCTGTCACTTGAACACGCTTTACAAAAGCTAGGAAGAGTTTTGTTTGCTTCCCCCATCCCCACACCGCTACATTCCCTTCCACCCCCCTCCCCCTCACCCAATGAAAGCACATGTCACAACAGCTGCATAGGACTACAGTACAAACTTCTCTGTGCCACCTCAAACACACTGCATTTATGGTTGGCACGAGATTTACTTACGTGATATCAACAATATATGTTAACTACCTGGTATGAAGAGAGACTAAATGTGTTTAGGACACTAAATTATATATAAGCTGTTAGTAAAAGAACTTAAAATTGCGGAGAAACTCTACACACTCGAAAATTACGGCTAATAAGGACCGTGTGGAAACCGAACTTATTGTGATACTGGAACAATAGGCAAATAAAAGAAGAACCTTTACTGGTGAGCTTGGAAAGCACACTGGTAAACATTTTTAGTTCGTGACAGTGTTAAACTACGTTTTATTTCTATCTAAATTACTTACCTTTTCCAAGTGACCTTGCCCAGGGCTACAACAGTTGCGACAGTCAGACCTGTGACTAGGGAACTACATAGCAAAGCCCGTTACTGTTTTCTGCATTGAGCACGTCAAATCATCCAATGTTTGTAATCCTATAGGACCAAATTGCGGTGGTCTTCTGCCTTTAGACTAATAAATTATTTAAACTAACTTGAGCCAAGGGCAGAAAATACACCCATGCCAGGAGGAGGAGTCGAACCTCCGAGGCCGCGGCGGTCAGCCGTGGGCACTGGGAGGCCGTGCTATGGTAAGGGCGGCCGTTAGCCGTCGGGGGTTCGAGTCCACCCTCCGGTATGGATGATTGTGTTGTCCTAGGTTAGTTTACCTTCGTTGAAGTAGTTTGTAAGCTACGGGCTAATAACCACCCAGTGAGTCCGATAGATTTACAAACATTTGAACTATTTTTTATAACCTGAGACGGGGAGCAGCCGCACGCTCTTCAGCAAGGCGCCTTAGAGAGCAGAGCCATTCCCACGCGGCTTCTTATTATTCTTGTACGAGGTACGCCGAAAAGTACGTTTCCCTTACGTGTTTTAAACAATGACAAGGTAGTTAAGTGAAAAACTTGTTTGGCAACATGTGTAACCATTTTTGAGATATTTTTCATCACAGTCAGCTAACATGGTACAAAAGTTTGTACTTCTGTGTCTTAGTAGTCTGCTGCATATGAATGGAATCTGAGAGTGACAGTCATCTTCAGATCATCGTCGTCGTCAAAACGCTGGCTGGAGCACAGGAATATCTGGAGGTGCAAGAAAAGCTATTAAAAGCTTTGAGCATGATCAAAATTGTAGGCTCTATGATCTCAGCATAGCAGTTACCGTTCGCAGAGCCGTAAGGATACATGCCTCATCATGGAGCAGGACAACGCCTGCAGTAACTATTTCGCGTGTCATGTTCCGAATGGTACGTCAAGAAAATTCCGACGAGCGTTTTGAAGAGCTGAAGTGGCTGTCACGTTTTCATTCACGGGGACAGACTTTTACGACACAGGAGAACAAAAGTTAATTTCACGATATGAAAAGTGGCTCAAATCTTTTGGTGACTATGGCGAAAAATTGCTCTATGGATGCGTCTCGCAATTTTGTGTTGAAATTTATTTGCGATTTTACCTGTTAAATGGGTTGACAGCATTATAACTGAAATTACGGAAAATCAAGTTTTCTTCCCGTCGTTCAAGACGTTAGACAAGCAGCGCGCAACCTGTGTGGACCGTGTTTGGGCTTAGCCTTTTAGTGATGTAGATATCTAAATGCATCTGATCATCTAGATCTGTGTTTTTCAACCTTCTGGACTACGTGATCTCTTCCAAGTAAAAATGCTGCGGCGCCCTCCTTCCCAGAACCGTAACATAACTACAGTATGTATATTATTTAAGGACAATGAGTTTCATCTACTTGTGTTGTATCTTTTATTAGAAAGAGGTAAGTAGTAAAGTTTTATACCCTATTTTATGAATTTTTTACTACTTTTCATCAATTCTGGAAGAAACATATTTGAAGAGTGGAATTGCTAAAGGTGCTGCCGAAAATGAAAGTGTTGAGGAAACGAAAAAAACTGCACATCTCTGTCAGAAATGGATATTTATTTCTAACAAAACACATATTAACTCTTTACGTGGTTATACGAATTTTGACAAAGGTTTTTCTATTTATGTTGAAAAATCAAAATGTTACGTAGCGTTTTATGCAGAAATGTGTAAGTGCAATAGGTTTTGTCATAGGTAATAGATGTAAGTGCCACGAGACAACATTGACTTTATGGAGGTAATAGCTGTCGGGAAAGTCCTTGTGGTTTTCGTCCCCGTAATCAATAATAGTTGAAAAATCGTTTTCTTATTTGGTGCCACTGGAACAGTAGTTGGAAGTTTTATCAATTCCACAGCTGCTTTCATTGTCTTTCCTTTCTCCAGGACATGAAAATTCTCCTAATCATACTGATCGGAAAAGCTTCTTTTGCAGGACACAATATAAGGCTGTTGTTTGCTTATTTTTATCAAAGAAAGCTGTGTCTTTGAAAACTTCAAAACCTGATTTTTTTCTTCTTAACAATTGTTTGATTTTTTTAGAAGATATGTTAAAGGTATTTAAAAATGTAGCTTTTCAATCTCTTTTGAGGTCTCCTGTCCCATCAGAAAGTGTGTAGCAGAGAGTTGACTGCCTTTTACATCTCTGTGTCTTAATTATACGTCCCATGGCGTCGTCTTTGAGTAAGAAAATTCTCTATAAATCCCATCAGGTAATTGTCTTGTTGGTTCAGGTCAAGTTGATGGTGTTCTTCAATGAGATGAGAGCTGAGTTTTCATATTAACTATACTTACACTTGCAGAACACCTAAACACAAAACAAAGGAAAAATATGTCCATCAACCTGCTACAACTGGATAATGTAGGCTTGTTTCATATTGGAAGTTTATATATAAACAGAACTAACCTGTAAAGATGATGGTTGTTTTGAAGCAGTTTCCCTCCTTGCTATGCTTCTTCTGCGTGAGGTACGACGTTCCGCTTAATCTTGCCTTATCATGTTGCTTCCTTAACGTAACGTTCTCAACACTTTCATCACCACTAAAACCACTGGCGTTCATATTATCATTATTAACAGGTACATCATTTTAAATAGGAAGCAACAGCTTCAGTAATCAAAACAATGGCGTTGTGGCATAACCTTGAATACAGACTGCTGTTCGGCTAGCGCCAGATGCCTGTGGCCCATAGATCCATTAGCAGCGCAGGCCCGTCTGAACAGGATTAGTGCAATCTCTTGGGGTCAGTAGCAACTACAAGGAATGACTGGAGCACGTAAATCTCTTAGCAGAGTATTGACGCGAACACATAGATCGGTTAGCAGTGAAAAACCCCGAAATTCAAAAAATGGCCCTTACATCCTTTAGCATTTCCACTCTTCATTTGTGATTTGCAGATATTGAAACATCTCGACCAATGCAGAGCATAGAAAGAAATTCAATGGCGATTCGAACCTGAATATCAAATATAGTAACAAAAGTAAACTTGACCAACTTTTTTTTCTCCAAGTAGATCGTTTGTTCATGTTCGTTCCTGAGTTGTTGGCTGAGTATTAGGCTATCCAGGCAGGCTTGCGCAGTTTATGAACTTGTAGCGCACTACTGTCCAGCACAAATTTTCAAATTCGGTATTAAATTTATCTCACTGACCTGCTACGGTAAAAATATTTAATATGTCGAATAAATAAATTTATGGCCGTTGATGTCAATGGTGTCTGTCCACAAGAACAGGCACCATATCAATAAGAAAAATATGCAGTGTTTCACGTTGCAGAATGGAGTTAAGCCCGTTAAGCAAGGTCCTATTGTAGAGTAAATTTATAAGGAAGTAGATCTTTTTCACGAATTTCTCGACATTACTCATTACACTTCTACTGTCAATTAGTAAAGAAATACTACTGTCGGGGGTTCGAATCCCTCCTCGGGCATGGATATTTGTACTGTCCTTAGTGTAAGGTAGTTCATAAGTAGTTTGTAAGTTTAGGGACTGATGACCTCGTAGTTAACTCCCATAAGCTATACAAACATTTCAACATTTTTGTTTGACTGGTCACCGTGAAGTCAGCTCATAAATATGTTCTCATGAAGGATATTTTTGTAATCTGAAATCCAGTGAATTTAGCACGACAGAGGGTACCTTGCGACTTCGACACCGTATTACCAGTCACGTAGAAACTTGGCATATGTATTTATGTTTTCTCTTATTAGAGGCAGTGGAGTAGGTGGAGCACGAGACGGAACGAAAGGGGTGGCAGGAGACGGACAGAGAGGGAGTGTAGAGGAGGAGACGGACAAAATAGAGGAAGGGGGAAACGGGGAAAGGCGAAATGGACAGAAAAAGGGACAAGAGGAGACCAGGTGAACAGAGAGAAGTGAAAGGTGTACATGGTCTAATGGAAGTTTGAAAGCCACATATATATTTGTAAATAAAGTATTGTGGTATGAATGGGACAGTGTACAAATGGTTTAAATCATACCTAACTGGAAGAGTGCAGAAAGTTGACATTAGTAGTTCTCATAACATGCAGAAAACAGCTGAGTCCTCAAACTGGGGAGCAATCGAAAATGGGATGTCACAAGGTTTGGTCTTAACCCCTTTGCTGTTCTCTATATATATTAATGATTTGCCATTCTGTATTCATTAAGATTCATGAAGATGCAAAGCTGGTTCTTTTTGTTGGTGTACAAGTATAGTTATCACACCTGACAGACAAGAACTAACTGATTAAATGGTAAAACGACGTCTTTCAGAAAATCATTAAGTGGTTCTCAGCAAATAGACTGTCATTAAATTTTGATAAAACACAGTACATACAGTTCGATACAGTAAAGGGAACGACACCATCAATAAATATAGACTTTGATCAGAAATCTGTAGCAAAGGTAGAATATTCAAAATTTTTAGCTGTAAGCATTGATGAGGGGTTGAATTGGAAAAAACACATTGAAGGTCTGTTGAAACGTTTGTGTTCAGCAACTTATGCTATTAGATTAATTGCAAATTTTCATTCTCTGCTTTCATATGGCATCATTTTCTTGGGTAATTCATCACTGAGTAAAAAAGTATTCATTGATCAGAATAATTGCCGCAGCGTAACCAAGATCATCCTGCAGTCACTTATTTCAAGAGCTAGGAATGTTCACAGTAGCTTCTCAGTATATATATTCACTTATGAAATTTGTTATTACCAATCCCACCGAATTCAAAAGCAATAGCAGTGTACATAACTACAACACTAGGAGAAAGAATGATATTCACTAATCAAGGTTAAATCTAGCTTTGGCACAGAAAGGGGTGAATTATGCTGCCACAAAAGTCTCTGGTCACCAAACAGCATCAAATGCCTGACAGATAGCCAAAAATCATTTGAAAATAAATTAAAAGAATTTCTGCATGGCAACTCCTTCTACACTGTACATGAATTTTTAGATATAAATTAGTATATTTGAAAAAAAAAAATACATAAAAAATAAAAAAAACAATAAAAATTCTGTAATGTCATATTTAGTACAAGGTAATAATTTGTAAAGACACCTTTCATTATCCTCACACGTTCAACATCATTACGAAGTGTCGTATTCATGAACTATGGAAAAAATACTAATCTAATCTAATCTAGAATTTTATTTCTATCATTCGTAATTAACAAGCTAAATCTTTGAAATTTCAAACGTTATTTGCATAACTATTTCTTCTGCGACAGCAACGCGCTGGAAACCAGCTAGTATAAAACGAATATCACTTATATTAGACGTTTAATTCTTATTTACGGTACTGTACTATTCAGACACGCACTGATCTGTTTTTTATGGCCGCGGTGGAGTAGCCGAGTGGTCTAAAGCGTCTCGCTGCGGAGCGCGCGGTTGCTCACCGTGGAGGTTCGAGTCCTATGGGTGTGTGTGTTGTCTTTAGGTTAGTTTACCTAGGTTTAAGTAGTTTGTAACCTACGGACTGATGACCAAGCAGTTTGGTCCGATAATTTACAAACATTTGAACATTTTTTTGTTTTTTATGGTGGAAATAGTTCCTCCTGTGACGGCGACCCCATGGGGGTCTCCACAAAAAGATTGCAAAACACTTATCTAGAGAAATAACAGACGTGACTGTGCCATTAACCAAGTGATGTGAATCGTTCAGAGACGTGGTGATTCACTTCTCACCATCTCCATGGAAACCGACTCTGACAGCGACAGGGAAGACGTGAGCCACAGGGCAGTGGTTACTTACCTGACTCTCCGCTAACGACTACTTTCTATGGTTGCCGCAATAGGGCTCCGTAATAGGAAGAGGTACACGGGAGAAAGCAATGGGCGTGCGGTAATAGGGAGACTTCACACGACGCGTGTTCGCGTCACTGCCCTCTCGCTGGCCGCGTCTGGAGCATCGACAGCGGTTGCTGTTTAGAAACTAAGTCGGATTACATTGTAATGTACTGAGAGCTCTTTGAAATAAACATTGAAGGAAATGGAACCAACAGGTAAATTGATCAGCCTCTTGCTTACGGAATTGTTTTGCTTATTCGCTAAGAGAAAGTCACGGACCAATATCCAGCTACATACTCAAGAACCGCAGAAAACACGTGCCGCACTGAGAGGATTGACCACAGATGACGTGGCATCTACATTGAAGGTTCTCGCAATTCTTTTTCCATGATCATTATTTCGTTTTAACTGTTATTTGCGTCTAATGATCTGGCTCTAGGTATCGCAAACAGTAGAGCCTGGAGCGAAATACGTACCGAGCATACTGTTAGCGGAATTTTGTAAAACTTACTAGCACAGCTGCGGCGCCCTAAAAACCGATTCCTCTGCATTGATAGAAGTAACTCTCTGTGTCATTAGCTGAGAAAAGAGCACGAGCGACATCCTTTTTCTTTCAGCTTTTGCCTGGATCGGACGTGATAGAAGATTCATCTCAACATTTCTACGTTATTGTAATATGATGAATTTTCCCATATTTTACTTTCACTTCGAAGTCAGTCCAAATCAAAAATCTTTTAATTTCAGTAATTCTAGAATTTATCCTCATGATTTGGACGCCATTTTGATTCCATATGACTTGTGAAGTATACTTCTACCATCTCATTCTGAATGTGCAAATAAGAATCGATTCTAATCTTTCATCAGGACCTGCAGTCAATTTCAAATATTTTATGAAGACTTTTTAATGTAAATTGTAATGAGTACTTCTTCACATGGTCAACTGCTCAACAATAACTCACTACCTTTTATCGCCTCCAAATCTCCATTTAAGGCCAGAAGGTGTTTTACGTTATTTCAGTAAATAGGAGCAGTATCAACGAGAACATCCGATTATTAAAAGAACTAGGAACTTTCTTTCCGACTTATAAAGGGTGAATCACCTACAATTGCACCGCAAATATTTCGGAAACGGAAAGTGCGAATAATATGCGGTTATCACAGAATGTATTGGTGTTCAAGAACTCGTTAGGAAATTAACAGATTGTAAAAATACCTAGGAAGTGTATTTTTTTATGCAAACATTCAATTTTTCAAATGGAACAATGGTTGTTTTATCATGCACTGGAAATTTTGACACCAGCTGTGTACAAAGATTGTTGAACGACATTTTTATCATACAGTGTTTTTTTTTAATGGAACAATGGTTGTTTCTACCATGTACTGGAATTTTTGCCACGAGATGTGTACAAAGAGTTTTGAATGACATTTTTATCCCGTTTAGTTTGGCAGCTACAACCGTTCATAGTTTCGGGGCCGGAGACTACGATAGCGTATCTTACTGGCCGAGTGGCTAGCCCCTGGGGCACGGCCCACTGTCTCATGACCACCAGCCAGTTAGCTACGCTGTCGTAGCCTCCGCCCCCTAAACTTTGAATGGTTGTAGCTGCCAAACTAAACATGACAAAATGTCATTCAAAACTCTTTGTACATATCTTGTGTCAAAAATTCCAGTGTATGGTAGAAACAACCATTGTTCCATTTAAAAATATGTATGTTTGCATAAAAATACACTTTCTAAGTTATATCACAATCTGTTTGTTGGCTAAAAATACGAGTCCCTGACTACCAATTCATTTTGTGAAAACGGCACATCAGTCGCACTTTCCGTTTCCGCAATATTTGCGGTGCAAGTGTTCAGTGATTCACCCAGTATATTGTAACCAGCCTTCCCAGATACATTGCAAAAATTTTTCATTCAACTTATGTAACATTAATTTTAACCATTTCAAGATTTGTGAAGTGGCAAAATTGTCTTTTGGTATTTTTTCAATGCAAAACTATTTTCAATATTTCGTGATTTACGAAACTTCACATAACTCGCAACACTATAAGGTTCGCCTAAATCTCATTTAGCGTTCAAACTCAGGGTCCCAATTTCTAAATCCTGGTCAAGACCTTAATTTCCGCATAGTTCTTTCCCGTACAGTCAGTTATTTTCAAAGAGGCCCGAAACTCCTACGTGTACATTGAAGTATTAATGAATTCCAGGTACCATTTTATCTATTCTTTTTCTTTTTGCGTCATTTGAAAAGTCTTCTGAACCATAAGTCTATTGAGACGATAGACTACCTCTTAGCAACAGTTGTCTGTGCCGACGTGTATGGATTACACTCTGGATATTTGAACGGACATGACAGACCTACGTGCAACGATTCCGTACCTGCACTGATGCTGTGAGCGTTGTTACGGACAACTGTTGTAAGTGTAGTAGTTTTAGAAACGCTCACAGCATCAATGGAGGTACGGCGTCGTTGCACGTAGGTCTGTCATGTCCGTTCAAATATCCAGAGCGTAGTCCATACACGACAGCACAGAGAACTGTTGCTAAGAGGTAGCCTTCCGTCCCAATAGACTTCTGGTTCAGAAGACTTTTCAAATGACGCACAAGAATAGATGAAATGGAGGAAGGTCAGGTGAACCTACTGGCCACGGAACATCATGTCCTTCTCGTATCCACTTCTCTGGGAATTTCTAATGCAGGAATCAGCGGAAAGTGCGTTGCGTCTTTGTCATGTTGGAAAATCAGATGACAAATAATAGCTAATGTACGTTCCAGTCTACTGATCTATGTACACCTTTGTCATAGATACCACTGTTATCGTTCCCTGACATGTAATGCCTGTGGAGAGCAATCTGTTTTCTAATATTAATAAAAATACACCTTCCTTAGGTTATTGAGAAAGATTCCAAATATCGTATTATTTATTTGTCTTTACCGGTTTCGGTGATATAAATCATCATCTCCAGAAGGTCGCACGGCTTAAAAACATCCTCTCTTTGGAGAAGTTGTAAAATAAATGGTTTTTCTTCAAAATTTAAAATGAGTACTAGTTCATTATTTACTTTTACTCATTTTATATTTTTACGAAAACCCATTTATTTTACAAGTTCTCCAAAATGAATATGTCTAAAAGCCATGCAACTCTCTGAAGAAACCGGAAAAGACAAATAAATAATACGATATTGGCGATCTTGCTCAGTTATTCATTCTCCTATATCTCTGTTCAAATGTCTGTAAATTTATCGGACCAAACTGCGTGGTCATCAGTCCGTAGCTTACAAACTACTTAAAATTTAAAAATTTACTAGTAAATAAAAGATGGTACAGGTGTTGTGAGAAGCAAAACAGTTGCTATCATTAGGTTTTGTTCCCATGGGAAAGAATGTAGAAAAGATCCACAAGTTCTCTGTATCTTAAACGCTGATTGGCTGATGTATAAGGCGGTCGCCCCCAAAACTCTGTCATATTTTTATTAATGTTTTTCATTAATATTTCGATGAACACTCAGCCAGGCACTTAAATGTGATTTGCAGAGTATCCCATGTAGATGTAGAGACGTAGAACTAATTGTAAAACACATGTGAAATTCTGGGTAGGAAACCTCTCATTGCTAAGCTACGTCATAAGAAAATAAAATGTATCAAAATAAATTATAAGTGAAAACAAAATACTAATAAAAAGGCAGACGACGCACGTCGGCCATGTTTTGACGCCAGCCACAGCGAAAGAAGCCGACACGGTTGCGCTGACGCAGTTCATTTCAGTTTCGGCGCTCATACTGTTAACATGTACAGTTCAGTTAGGAATCGGTGTTATTATACGGCCACAAAGGACTAATGTTTCATTTAATAGTTATATACTTCAATGTCGAGACAAGGAACAATACAGGTAATTATGTGCAGTTTGCTAATTTTCAGCGGTTATCTATATATGTAAAAATTAATGTTAGTCTGTATGTCCTGTACTTGTTCATAAACCATTCATTCGATTCAAATGAAAGTTTGGTGAACTGTTCACCGTACGCCCACGAAGGTTTCTGACCCAAAAACAAAAGAGCACGGCACATCACTCAGGACATATGACGTCATAAATAATAAGAGGCCACCTCGTGAGAATACCCAGATTTATTCGTCAATTATTGGAAAATGGGAGTAGTTAGGGACCCGAAACAAAGTTTTCATGCAATTTCGGACCTTTATGAAGCATTATGTAACTGAAACCCCCACCCTCCTCATCCCCCATAAAATTATGAAACGAAAAGAAGTCTACCGTTCCGAACATTTTCGCTGCAGATGCCGTAAAACTGTGGCATCACGCATGACCTAATCATATATAGTTAGCATTACAGATTTGCATGTTATTATTTATTTTTGTCTGCAAGTCTCCATTAACTCCCTTGTATCCAAAATCAAGAAATCTGTTTTGTTAATCTCTAGCTACATAAAAGCGAAGAGACACTCCCTCACTCACTGACTAAACACAAAATCTCGAAGACTACTTCACTTATGAAGCAAGAAGATTACAGGGTACATATATCTTTGTATGGTACATCTCAGAGGGTACCTTGTAGAAAACTTTGCCGAGAGAGGGAAAGGTGGAAACGAACAGAGAGATGGGAGAGAAAGAGATGGATGGAGAGAGAGAGGAGGGAATGGGAGGTGGACTACGAGAGTGTAGGATAAATAAACATCCGGGCAACGCCGGGTTTACAGCTAGTAACAAATAAATTAGCTGGCATTCCATCATAATCAGCTCATCATTTAATAGAAAACTATAAAACACAGTTCCTAGTCAATTGCAGCGTCTAGAGCAAAGCACCAACGACCTGCGTGCTGTTTTCTGCAATGGGACAATTACGGAAGAAGACAACAAGCTGGAGAAATAATTTTCAGAACTGATGCATGCTACTCGGAGCGGTAGCAGCAACTAGGCGCCTCACGTGATCCGTATCCTTGTTACAACCAAGAACGGGTTCACGGTGTCGTGACTCATGTTTTGAAAACAAGGAAATGAACGAGATTCTGACTGCTCAGATCACTGTATCAGATTAAAATAAAATTTACTTGTTGGCGTTTATTCAACGCAAAATCTCATGAATATGACGATCGTTTGACCTCTGAAACATATAAAAAATTATAAACATTGCTATCCCTAAAAGTAACAAACCTTTCATCGAATTTAAAAAAGTACAACTCCTATAGGTGACAGGTTTTCTCAGCATGCCATCGTGCCCCGTCCTCTCTCGGCCAACCTGCCCCATCGCCATCTTTACAATAACTTCTGTTCTTTAGAAAACTCACTGAAGTAAATATAAATAATAGTTAAAGTACGACCTTTTATTATGATACTCACCCGTTGTGCAAAAATGCAAGGCAAAGTTAAAGAAACACATTAACCGACGAGTATAATTTTAATGAAACACGCACAAAAAAACTAAGGACTACAGCTTGTCCAAAACATCGCCGCCTGCGAAGGGACAGTGGTAAGACGATCTAGCATCTATTGCATCAACTAGTTCGACTGGGCCATCCTGCCCCTATTGCCAACGTGCCCCGCTTTCCCCTACGCCTTCACTTGTTGGTTCGATGTTTTGCCGGAGCCCGTCTGTGACGTGTGTAATTGACGCTCTCTGCGGCGAGGCGTCCTTGCGCGCAGTTAGCGTCCTGGCGGTATATCACGACCGCCGCGCCGGCGCCGGCGCCCGCTTCCGCGTGCCGCCCCTACCTCCGCCACCGCCTCCGCAGCCACCGACTACGCCGCCTTCACAGTCGATGCCATCAGGCTCGCCAACTCCAGCACATGGCGGGTGGCGGGAGCACGCGTTCAGGCGTGCCGACACAACACGCTGCCGCTGTCTCACGCCGAACAGGTGTGCCGGGCGTTACTCTTCTAGGAATTTCCACTAGTTCCAAGACAGGAAACGCGTGAAAGACTGGTAGTTTGGAGAGTGGACGGCTAACTGCCTGCCGCTCCATTCGTAATCTAATAACGAAATTGGCAGTCTGGCGAGCCTGATTTGATCATCTAGTAGCACGACGCGCAGTTTTCCTTACTATGTCCATCACTGCCTGAAACAAAAGCCTGAGCGCAGCCGTGGCCTACGAGAAAGACAGGCACCAGCGCATCGTCATACCACGTAAGCAAGGTAGTTCCCGCGGCCAACGGGAAATACAGGCCTGAGCGCGCACATCATGCGACTTAAGCAAGGTAGTTTCCAGCCGGCGCGATCGCTAGCTCAGTGGCTACCCGCTATGACGCAGTGGGCAGTGCCCCAGCGGCCGGCCAATCGGCTAGCGATCGCGACGGGTCGTAACTACCTTGCTTACGTAGCATGAAGTGCGCGCTCAGGCCTGTATTTCTCGCCGTCCACGTGTAGTTCCGAGCCATCTAGATCGCTAGCTCAGTGGCTGCCCGCTATCACGCAGTGGGCACTGCCCCAGCTGCCGGCCAATCGGCTAGCTATCACGGCGGCTCGGAACTAACTTGCTTACGTGGCATGCCGACTGCGCTGGGACCTCTCTTTCTCGAAGGCCTCGGAGTGCAGCAGTGTGACGTCACAGAGAGTATGCGGCGATCGCGTAGCTGGCAGCTGGGGCACAGCCGTCTCACAGCGGCCAACCAGTTAGCTACACTCTGTGACACGACAGCGCTTAGGCCTTCGCTTCAGTCAGTGTTGTTTTGCCCTAAATTCCGCTATTCGCATGGACAATCCTTGGCAGATTTCAACTTTGGACTGGGTGTATGACTCGAAAGCGGGGCCTGTGCCTTTTATGGGCAAATGCCGTACTGACTGAGCTATGCGAGGACGGCTCTCGATCCGTCTTCACAGGCATTATTACGCCAGTACGTCGTCTCCTACCACCTAAATTGCTCAGTAGTTCGTTGTTGTTGTTGTTGTTATGGTCTTCAGTCCGGAGAGTGGTTTGATGCAGCTCTCCACAATACCCTATCCTGAGCAAGCCTCTTCAACTCCACATAAGAACGGCAACCTATATCTGTCTGAATCTGCCTACTCTATCCATCTCTCGTTCTTCCTCTGCGGTTTTTAGCCCCACACACTTCCCTCCAACACTAAATACATAATTCCTCGAAGTCTAAGAATGTATCCTACCAATACATTCCTTCTTTTAGTGAAGATATGCCAGAACTTCCTTTCCTGCCCATTCCTCTTCAGTACTTCATCATTAGTTACGCGATCCACCCACGTAATCTTCAGCATTCTTATGTAGCACCACATTTCAAAAGCCTTTTCCTCTTCCTTTTCGCACTGTGTATCGTCCATGTTTCACTCCCATACAAGGCAAAACTCCACACATATACCTAGAAAGGACTCCCTTAGGCTTAAATCAATATTCGATATTAACAAATTCCTCTTTTTCAAGAACGCTTTTCTACCCATTGCCGTTCTGCGTTTTATATCCTCTGTACTGTGACCATCATTTGTCATTTTACTGCCCAAGTAACAAAACGCATCTACCTCCTTTACAGTTTCGTTACCTAATCTAATTCCTTTAGTATCACCTGATTTTCTTAAACTGCACTTCATTACCCTAGTTTTGCTCCTGTTACTGTTCATCTTATATGCACATTTCAGCACACTATCCATTCCGTTCAACTGCTCTTCCAGGTCCTTTCCTCTCACTGACAGAATTACTATGTCTCGGCAAAACGCAATGTTATTAATTCTTCACCCTGAACTTTAATTAAGTCTCCAAATTTCTCCTTGCTTTCCTTTATAGCTCAATAAATGTACAAATTGAATAACAATGGCAGCAGTTCTCCTGCATATAATGTCCAGAAATTTTGTCAGAAGTCGTGGCTCATTAATTAATAGTTCGGTGTTATCAGTGCCAACTGTCGCATGTAACGTCAACCCAACAAATCAGACTCTCGGTATTTACTCCTTTCTTCTCCCTTTTTCCCTCCTCAGTGATACCACAAATTATATACAACGCATTCCACTTTTACTGAAAACTTAGAACATGCGAAGAATCTAAATTTTTTCTCTCTTATCATGGCGGAACACAAGGGTTCAGTAAAACTTCACTAAACTGAGATCTTCAACAGATGTTTTATCCCACCACAGAATTGGCACTCAGTTCGTAGGCGTTTTCCTGGTCTTAATAAGGCATGTGGTGGTGTCTAAGTCTCCCGATTTTAAATTTTAAATTTGGGAGCCAAACATTTATCTCCTTGTCAGATCTTCTCACGTATTCCTGTTATAGATAAAACATCAAATTGCACATTATAACCTATGTAACGCAGGCTATCCAACCCACCCCCACCGCTCATAGCCATATCCAAGAAGTATATTCTTTATTTTACGCGCTCAGAATGTAATGATAGTTCAAAAGTAGATATTTTGGGCACTGAACTAAAAGAACTTAGAGAAGTTATCACTATCTCCTTGTCCACCCTCGGAATAGGCCTGAATCGCCCTTCACAAAAAATAAATTTCCTACACCCCTATCATCACATTCACATTACACAGTTCTTATTCTTAAATTCATTACGTTTTGATTTAATTTGCTTCATATAACGATTGTCGACACGTAGTGTATACTTTTATCACCGGGCACGTACATATAATTTAAACAAGAGACAATTGCTATATCCATGGTTAGAAAAGTGTCGCAACTATGTGAAAGACTAAGAGAGACCAGATGAGAAGTTCGGAATTCTAGAGTGGCAACTAACAACCTATGGCGACTGAAGACATAGATTTAAGACGAAGGATAAACAAAACGTCATGATTCGTAACCAAAAAACAGCTGACTTGACTTCAGACATATTGCAATTACGTAAAAAAAAAAAAAAAAAAAAAAAAAAAAAAAAAAAAAAAAAAAAAAAAAAAAAAAATGAATAGCCTTTACAATGAACAGAACATGGGTGAGTCTAATAAGGCACAAGTATACTTAGAGCGTATCGTCTCTTTTGGAGATGACATTATGTCTTTATTTGCATTGAATAGCTGTAATGTATCATAATCTCTGTAGGTAAAGATGCCTTTTAGGTCATATTTATAAAAGTAATACAATATTTGAAATGTGATAGCAATGACCAGAACAAGAACTAACACAAAGACAACAGGACAGCGAATAAATTTTATAACAAGGAACAACATCAATCGTGGGACCTATTTTTACTATTAATTGATGGCCAAGGAAGTAACAAATGTGAAGCCACTTGAAAACTACTAAGATAAAAAGTTTATAAACCATAAACGTCCCCGAAGAGCTACGTACAACGATAAATCGTTTGCCAAAACATCCCAGGAATTAAAAGACTAGAGATCCATATGTCCTCAAAATTGAAAAGTTTACATTAGTAAAATGAAGTGAAAGTCGTTCTTGCGCCACTGATATCTCGTATGATCGTAAAAGACATCTATAATGCAGAGTTACGTGTATGCAACTAACATTGCATCTACAGAACGAAGTATGTACTTACGACATTAACATACTGATACAAGTAAATTAATTTCTATTGGGCTTCATTTCGATCAATAATATTTAGAACAGTTCAGAACTGTTCGTTTCACATTGTCATTTAGATGAACCACTTTTCTAGATACATCGAGTAGCTCGAAGTACAGGCTTACGCCTGTGCAGGTAGACTAACCGCCACGTCTACTGCCGATGCATGTGTGGGACTCTTTTTTACCCAAGTTGTAGCTAAAGCGTACTACATTCTTATTGGAAGGCTGTAATGTTTTGGTTGAAAAACAGCAGTTGTACTATGGCAGAGCTTATACGAGACAAAAGAGAGGCAACAATTACACAGAGCATTTAACGTATGCGAAACACATCGAAACACATTCGAAGTACGTGCTGTCCAAAGCCTGATCACTTAGTTTTAGAATTTCCATGTGACACATCAGATTCTTTTCTTCTGTCCATCCAATTAATATGCCACTGAAATAATTTTAAGGCATCAATTTTCAATTTCATTTTTACAGAGTTATCAAATGAAATCTCAAATTTGTGTAACGACATTTTCCCTATTTCCTTCATTACTACACTGTGACTCTTGCTTTAGTTTCTTTGTTACAACGAAAAAGTCTCCGTAAATGTAAATAAGTATCCAAGAAATGAAAGTCCATTACAACACTTTTATGTTCTATCTTTGTGTTGTTTGTGATGTTTCAAATGTTTGTATAGTCTATGGGACTTAACTACGGGGTCATCAGTCCCTAAACTTACAAACTACTTATGAACTACTTACGAACTAGGACGGCACAAATATCCATGCCCGAGGGGGGATTCGAACCCCCGACCGTAGTGACCGTGCAGACCGTGACTGGAGCGCCTCAGTCTCCTCGGCCACCGCGGCCGGCAGTAAAAATTTAAATATAATGTATAACGTTTAGCATAGTACTGATATTCTCTGCCGTTTTTTATAATGTCCGTGGACCTTTATTTATTAATTTAATTTTTTTAATTGTGTTATTAGTTACCTTCGTATAACGTACCGTTTCTGAAACTTCACACTTTACTCTGCTTCAGAGGGTGATAAAACTTGTACAACAGATTTTTATGCAAGGTTGAAATTACTATTCAAATATTCTTTAGCGGGACTTTCTCACCCAGTAAAACAGAACTTCACTCTTATAAAAGAAAAATGTAAAATGCTGCATAGAATTATTTAGTATGTGATTCCGTACCAGGTGGGATTGATATAGAAGATCCAACGGAGAGGAGCGCGCTTCGTTACAGGATCATTTGGTATTCGTGAAAGCGTTACGGAGATGATCGATAAACTCCAGTGGAAGACTCTGCAGGAGAGACGCTCTGTCGCTCGGTACGGGCTTTTGTCAAAGTTTCGAGAACCTACCTTTACCGACGAGTCTAGCAGTATATTGCTCCCTCCTACGTATATATCGCGAAGAGACCGTGAAGATAAAATCAGAGAGATTAGAGCCCACACAGAGGCATACCAACAATCCTTCTTTCCGCAAACAATACGTGACTGGAATAGGAGGGAAAATCGATAGTGGTACTCAAGGTACCCTCCGCCACACACCGTCAGGTGGCTTGCGGAGTATGGTTGTAGATGTAGACGATGCTAAATTGAACAATGTTAGGCTTTATATTTTCTGATGAAAGGTATATATAAAAAATTAGAGCCATTTGCAATTTAATGTTTAATTTCAATTTTTGATAATTTGCCCAGCCTCAAGTCACTAATGCTGCCCTTATCTGTAACCTTCAGTCTATTCCTTGTATTCCACGAGTATCGTCTTTCCCTGCTTCCTTTTCCAAGCCAATTGCTAGCATTTTCTCTTCTGCTGTGTCCAGTCGTACTTCAAAGGCGCTTGTATTTTCAGTGTGAAAACAGCTGGATAGAAGCCTAATCTCTGTTGTCTCTTAATGCCGCCCAAAATTCCACTATTAAACAGTGAACAGGCATCAAAAATATTTTTTGAGAACACAAGTACTGATTTTGGATGAGGAATCCATATAATATGATTTTAGTTCTGATTTGTATTTTCTATTTTCCAATGTAAACAAATTTCCAGCAGTTCTGGATTGATCAGGTATCTATATATTGGTTTTATAACATTGAAAACAGCAAGTGCCAAATCACGTGCAGCACACAGCACAATCAATCTCTACATTAATTTTCTTCCTCAACGAAATCGATACTGTATCTAAACTTGTTCTTCCACTTAGGAGCAGCGTTTTTATATTTACTGTAACTTACACGAGTGAAATTAGACATTTCCCGCACTTAGAGCAAAAGAAGTTGAAATATTCACAACTGAAACTGAAATGAGTTTGTAGAATATGTAACTGAAAAAAATAACGTTGTCAAAGCAACAGAGACAGCTAATCTTACTCACAGCCTTCTACATTCGTCAGCAGTTCATTTCGATTGTTAGAAGCAAATAATTACACACACAAAATTCATCAATTCGATTGTTGGAACGAGATATTAACACATAAAATATCTAATTTAGAGAAGCACGGAAAGATTTTAAAACATGTTCCCAGCTGGAATTTTACTATGAAACTTTTCGATGTTGTTCTGATAAATTACGCAATAAAGTAAGAATGTTTCGAAATTTTGCCTTACATCTGCCTTTAGAATTACAGCATAAAATCCTAACATAGGCCTGGTAATCAGAATACCTAATTTCGAATGTCAATGGATAAAAAAAGCAGCCCGCGGTCGCAAATTAAAAATTTGCCTTCATCAGAAATTATAAAATGAAACAAATCACATAATAAAACATACTACTCAACTGTAAAGCTTACGTCACAAAATTTAAAAAGAAATTTTTAGAAAATGCTAGCCACTATGGACTGCACGCCTGCACGGGGGCATCACACTCAGTCTGACTGCGACCAAATATCGTGTGAGGAATGCCATCTAGCGCTAACTGTAGAAAAATGTATGGTGATGCTAATGAGTAGAAGAAACAATCCCGTAATGTTGGAATGGAGCATTAGTGGCGTGTTGCTTGACAGTCGCGGCAATTAAATACCTAGGTGCAACGCTGCACAGCTATGTGAAATGGAATGAGCATATAATGACAGTCGTGGGGAAGGCAAATGATCGACTTCGATTTATTAGGAGAATTCTGGCAAGGTTTGAATCGTCTGTAAAGGAACGCTTGTAGGACCCATTCCTCAAGTGTTTGGGATCCCCAGCAGATCGGTTTAAAGGAGGACATACAGGCAGGTTACAGCCAAACGGCGAGGTTTATAACAGATTCGATCAATGCGCGAGTGTTATCGAAATGATTCGGGAACTCAACTGCGAGTCGCTGTGGGGGAGACGACGTTCTTTTCGAGAAGCACTGTGGAAGAAATTTTGAGGGTCGTAATTTGAAGCAAAATGCAGAACGATTCTACTGTCGCGTAAAGACCACAAGGATAAGATTACAGAGATTAGGACTCGTACGAATGCGTACAAGTATTCGTTTTCATTGTATTTGATAGTGGAACAGGAAAGCAAATAACTAGTAGTGGTACTGAGTACCCTCCGCCACGCATCTTTGGGTGGACTGTAGATGTAGAATATTAGCAAGTCACATTCTGGAAGATATTCATTTTGTTACCTGACAAGTAGCTAAAAAAATTCAGTTTAGGTAAACTCAAGGCACAGAAGCAAGAAGAACATGAAAATAGCTTTTATAACGAGATGTAAAACCTAGTCTCCAAGACATATTACATTAGTTACGTTTTCAAATTTGTATTAAAAAATTCAGAACCACTTTTGGTGATTGCCAAATATGGACGATCACAGCATTAAAAATAGTAACTTCCCAGTTTGTACCACGCAGTCCCGTTGCTACCCCCAACTGACCAATTTGAGCGCTAGCATCGATTCAGCTTTGCTTTTTTATCTATAGAGTTTGAAATTAGGCTGTTGTTAAAATTAGCAAGATCTCGTGCAGTCGAGATCCGCAAATGTAACTTAAAGCGCTCATTGCTGCTGTAAATTACTTTACAATGGAAATTTATCTAACTGCTCACTCCTTAAGGGAGCAGCCTACGTTTTAACAAACACAAAATCAATGTTAAAAAATTAATGATAGGATAATTAAACATGGGACAGGGAGCATGAAATCATAAAGCAGAGGTTTGATACTTTAAAATCATAATCTATTCAGTAAAATAACAAGCAAATAAATGTGGGGAGACCAAATTAAGCACACACCTTGTACAAAAGTGAACTGAATCATACAATTTTACTGTCTGTATTAAAATTGTTTCTGCCCCTTATGAATATGGAGGTAACGTGGGAAGAAATTTGCTGACACACAATGGGTAACTGAAATCACATTCATTCATTCACAGACACGCGCATAGAGCTAGGTGGTACATTGCAAAACTGGAACACTTGAAAGCAGAGGCGAAACAAAGCGTCGGCAGCGTCTTGACGAGATGGCAGGTGTCTTGAACACAAATTTAATTAAACTGTGCACTAATAGAACATGTTCGGAGAGGCAGCGGCTCACTGTTCTTAAGTACCACGTGGTGTGCGACCATGCAGAATTTCATAACATTTACAAACAGAAATTAATTTAGAATAAGCGAGTAAAGCAGACGCGAGAATTCGTATAGACGAAAGTTAGTATTAATAAAACCATGGCTGAAGGCCGAAGTAACGACCGTTACGAAAGCATGTGGTGCAATCAGTCATACAAGACAGGAAAGATGGAACAAAATCAAAAAATCTGAGAAATATTTAACATACATTCGGATACAGAAACGACGCGAAAACGTTAGTTAAAAACACGAAGCAAATTCAAACATACTAGGTTTACACAAAATCTGAAGGCCTCAAACGTGTATTCTAACTTGAGCAAAACTGGACACACAATCATCACTAGAATGAAAATGTAAATAATAAATGTACACTGAATTTACTCGAGTTCTGTAAATTAAGAAACACTTCGCCTCTCATAGTGAAAGAATTACTCAAAAGAACTATCAAGACTGCCTGATCACAAATAAATCAAAGTCCTAACAGCATGCCTTCCCCTCAGCATGATTCGGCGGAGTACTTACTTCTGCAGTCGCCGGAGCCAGAATGAAGAGAGAAGACTGAAGCTCTAAGGCGCTCCCAGAGGTCTCCTGTCACCTCTTTCTTCCAAGATTAGGTTGGTACGACACTAACAACACACGCCATCTTGCCAAGTAAGCCAACAGACGACAAAGGAAGCCATGTGTTCTTAACTACAGCAAAACGAGACCTAAAGCGGGAGGCGCAGTCAACCAATATTAAGAGCATAGAATCACATTCACATGAACACACAAGTTCAATCACACAGGTGAAAACATTTAAAAATATGGGGCAAACATACATAAACATGGGGCATTGATCATTAATAAAAGAGAATAAAATAATTAACACACAGATAGATAACATTTACGGTGTAGAAACGCTTTACGTCAATGAACAAATCAAAATGGAACACGACCACACATCCAGTGGAAGTGTTTCAAGTTTCGCTATGGTCGTGAGGGAGGGTGTGGGGGGGGGGGGAGGTGGCAGGCCTTCAGTCGCCGCTACCGCTGGTATAGGTCGAGCTGTCGGCCAGGGAGTTGCAGGAGGAATGTGGACCCCATGAGCTTGTCATGAGGCCGGCAGTGTATCTCGCTGCATTACGCGGCAACAGGTCGTTTTGCTACTAAAAGTAGTTGACTGTAACATATTACATGGTAGAGTCCACAAATCTGCGATACGTGCATTAAAGTACTTCAAAATCGGATTATTTTCTCATCGTTGTGACAGTTTCTACCTTAATAAGACGTATATTACAGGAAGTTAGACAGTAAGTAAACTGTAATCCATACAGTGGAGTCTCGAAATTTCCAGTCTCGGAATTAAGAGTTTCCCATAAATCAACATAACAAAAACTGCGAGTACATTCTATCTTTAAAAAAAAAAAAAAAAAAAAAAAAAAAAAAAGAGGTCTATCTTAAAAAAAATTATTTCTTAAAATAAGTACAAAAAGAAAGACACTCCACCTTTACAACTCCAAGTAAATAGTGTAAATATTTTAAAACCTTCAGGCTGACAATGTAAATGACTAAATACTTTGTTTTAAAATGGTCATATTACTTTCGCACATGTATTCTTTTCAAGGCCGATTTTTTTTCTTTTCCATGCGTAAATTCCGATAGTTCAAGGTGATACCGATCCCGTTTACCTCGAACTAACAAGACTCTACTGTACAGCTACCACAAATTTCACAGTCCTGCATACCTTCTTGTAAGAAGATAGTCTTTAGGTACACTGCAAACATGTTAAACATACCGAAATGTCAGCGCCTCGGCATGACTGCCACTATACAAAAAACGCAGAAAGTAATCATTTGTTTGCTTCCTTAAGTAGCCGTTACGATTTTGTTCTTGAGAGCGCTAGCTTTATATTACAATCTTCACTTCCGTTTATTGCAATCGACAAACGACTTTTCTTGGACATTCCTGAATACATAGCAGCTTCAATCAGTGCTGCAGAAAGTATTTGGAAAAAAGGTCAAAGTTCCGGCTAGCACTATGGTTGTTCATAAGTTTGGAAAACATAGTTTCCTATTTTGAAAAACAGCGAACTGCTATATCATAAAAATGAGAATAACAGTCAAGTTCGCAAGACGTTTTAAAATTTATTTTATAAGTTGACCGGTTTCGATCAACATCAGACCGATTCGTCTCGCCGGTGATGCCTAGGAGGTCTGATATTGGTCTCAGGGGACATCGAAATCGGTCACCCCATCAAATAAATTTTAAAACATTTTGCGAACTTGACTGTTATTCTCATTTTAACTATAGTTGTTGTCGGTACAAATCTGGTAGTAAAATCATCTGATAATGAAAACGAACTGCAGAAAGATCTGAATAAGATATCACTACGGTGTAAAAATTACCAATCGACTCTAAATAATGTGAAGTGTGAAATCATCCACATGAGTACGAAAAGAAATCCGTAAATCAATCAAAAGTGAAGGCCGTAAACTCCACAAAATATTCGGGTATTACTATTACTTCAGACTTAAAGCGGAAAGAACACGTAGATAATGTCGAGGGAAAGGCGAAACAGAGACACTGTTTTATTGGTAGAACCCTTAAAAGATGCAACAGAACTACTAAAGAAACTGCATACACTACGCTTGTCCGTCCATTTTTATAGTATTGCTGTCCAGTGTGGGATCCTTATCAGGTGGGTTTGACGGAGGACATCGAAAGAGTCCAAAGAAGGGCAGCTCGTTTTGTATTGTCACGATACAGGGGAGACAGCGTGACGGAAATGATACAGGATCTGGGATGGGAATCATTACAACAACGGCGCTTATCGCTGCGGCGTGGGCTACTTACGAAACTCCAATCGCCATCATTCTCCTCCGAATGCGAAAATACATTGGTGTCTCCCAGTTACATTGGTAGAAATAATCATCAGAATAAAATACGAGAAATCAGAGCTCGAACAGAAAGATTCAGATGTTCTTTCTTCCCGCGCGCTATTCGGGAATGGAATGGGAGGTAAATAGTATAAAGGTGGTTCGATGAACCCTCTGCCAGGAACTTAAATGTGACTTGTAGAGTATCCCATGTAGATGTAGACGCAAGCTGTACAGTAAAAGGTGTGTACTACATGGCCAAATCCACATAAAAAAATAAAATAAAATAAAAGTAAATAAAAATAAAAAACTTTTTCGCTTTGAAGGAAACTTATTAATATAGCGCTATAAGTTACAATTGATTTATATTCTGCTGAAGAACAAACTAATCACGATTTGTATGCGGGAGGTGAGACTCAAAGCAGTTAAATGGCGCGTCTTCAACTGGGATAAAGCGTTTTTGTTGATTCTGGCCGAAACCGAAACTTCGGCCGAAACCAATTTTTTTTTTTTTTTGGCCGTAACCGAGACCGATTATTCGGTCGGTCCTCAATACACGGCATAGGCTAGGCTTCCTAAAATAAACAAATATGTGAGAAAAGAGCACATACATACGAGGCGCGTCCAGAAAGTAAGTTCCGTTGCAATTTATCTCAGCTGCAGCGCTGCGATTGCAGTTCCGCACATGCGCTGTAGACGATGTGTATCAAGGAGAAGAACATCCGCCATTCGGAGATCGCTGTCAGTTACGTTCGCTTTGTTGTAATTGTTTGAAATGTCGGCGTTGATTGAAAATCTCGCCGCCTGTGAAATCAGGTCGGTGATTCGGTTTCTGAATGCGAGGAAAGTGAAACCAAGTGAAATTTATCGGCAAATTTTCGATGTTTACGAACCAAATGCGAGGAGTGATTCGATGGTGAGAAGATGGGTCGGACAGTTCAATGGCGGGCGTAGTGATGTGCACGATGAAGAACGAAGTGGGCGTCCACCTTCGGTTACAGAAGAACTGTTTCATGCGATTGATGACAAGATCCAGGAAAACCGTATGTTTACAATTAATGCTCCCCAAATTTCACGATCACTGATGCATGAAATTGTTACAAAACAACGGAAATTCCGTAAACTTTGCTGACGTTGGGTACCAAAGATATTCACTGAGCAACACAAAACATAACGGATGGGTAGTGCACTTCGACTTTTTGACCCGTTATGCTGAAAGCGGCGAAGAATTTCTGAGCCGGATAGTCACAGGAGATGTAACGTGGGTTTCTTACGACACCCCTGAGAGTAAGCGGCAATCAATGGAATGGAGACACTCTTCATCCGCACCAAAGGTAAAGCCGAAGCAAATCATGACATCTCGGAAAATGATGTGCACAGTGTTCTGGGACTGGAAAAGCATCCTACTCATTGATTTCTCACCGCGTGGTCAAACAATCAAAGCAGATGCTTATTGCGAGAAACTTCGGAAATTGCGCCGTGCAATTCAGAATAAGCACCGGGGACTGCTGTCAAAAGGTGTTGATGCTTCACGACAACGCACGACCACACACTGCAAATGTGACGAAAAACCTCCTACAGGAATTTGGCTGGGACGTGTTTGACCATCCTCCGTACAACCCTGACCTCGCTTCTAGCGACTTTGATCTGTTCTTACATCTGAAGTCTTTCCTCAGCGGTAATCACTTCACCAATGACAACGAGCTGAAAGAAACTGTTTCCAACTGGTTGAAGACACAGGCAGGTATACAAAACCTGGTGCCACGCTATGAAAAATGCCTGCAAAATTTCGGCAGTTACGTGGAAAATTAAAGAGTTGTAGAATGTTGTGCAATAAAAATATCTCTTGCATCTGTGTACAATTTCATTTTATTACCAAACGGAACTTACTTTCTGGACGCGCCTCGTAGTATTCAACAATTATTGTGAGTTGTACAACACTGCATCAATATGACGCACGGTCACTGGATAAAGGGAAGACTGATATAGGGACATGTGCTTGCTGCTGCAGCCGCGGCTAGAGTCCTGTTGAGTCACCAGTGCAAGCGGGCGTGTGACGCTAGCGCTGCACGTGCAACACCTCGTGCGCATGCGCAGGCCGGAGGCGCAAGGTCGCGCGCCGCTGTCTGCGTGCCGCGAGGAAGATGCCGCGGCTTACGGCTGCTGCAAGGCCGCGCTCTGCGTTCCACGCTCGCCTCCCGCTGATGCCACTGCAGTCCGGAACTGCTATTTCTGGACACCGCACAGACATCTACATCTACATACATACCCCGCAATCCACCGTAAGGTGCGTGGCGGAGGGTACACTGTGCCACTACTAGGTATTTCCTTTCCTATTCCACTCCCAAATAGAACTAGGAAAAAAAAGATTGCCTATATGCCTCCGTACGAGTCCTAATTTCTCTTATCTTGTCTTTGTGAAAAATGTAAGTAGGCGGCAGCAAGATCGTACTACACTCAACTTCAAATTCCGGACCTCTAAATTTCCTCAACAGAATTTCACGAAAAGCACGTCGTTTTTCCTCCCCAATTGAGTTGCCGGAGCATTTCCGTGACACTCGCGCATTGGTCGAACCTATCAGTAACAAACCTAGCTGCTCGCCTCTGAACTGCTTCTATGCCTTTCTTTTAAACTGATCTGCTGCGGGTCCCAAACACTTGAGCAGTTCCCAAGTCGTGGACGTACAAGCGTTTTATACGCGGTCTCCTATACAGATGAGATACATCTTCCCAAAATTCTCCCAATCAACCGAAGTCGGCTGTCCGCCTTACTTACAACTGTCCTTACATGTTCGTTCCATTTCATATCGCTCTGCAGTGTTACGCCTAGATATTTGAACGACGCGACAACCTCAAGAAGCTCACTACTAATGCTGTTTTCGAAGATTATAGGGTTGTTCTTCCTACTCATGCGCATTACCTTACATTTTGCTACATTGAGAGCTAGCTGCCATTCTTCGCACCAACTAGAAATTTTTTCTAAGTCATCTTGTATGCTATTAGGCCCTACAGTCAGTTAAAGACGATACCCTCACATA
Source organism: Locusta migratoria (assembly GCA_026315105.1). Taxonomy (NCBI): domain Eukaryota; kingdom Metazoa; phylum Arthropoda; class Insecta; order Orthoptera; family Acrididae; genus Locusta; species Locusta migratoria. Next base: position 172,499,171 of record CM048751.1, read on the forward strand.
CACCACTATATCATCAGCCAATAGCCGCAAATTACAAGTTACTCTGCCCATCAGATCATTTATATAGATAGAAAATAATAGCGGTCCTATCACACTCCCCTGGGGCACGCCTGACGATACACTCGTCTCTGATGAACACTCGCCGTCGAGAACAACGTACTGTGTTCTATTACTTAGGAAGTCTTCCAGCCAGTCAAAAATCTGAGAACCTATTCCATAAGCGCGTACCTTCGTTAGCAGTCTGCAGTGTAGCACCACGTCGAACGCCTTTTTGGAGTGGAGAAAAAAGACTTCCACGTGATGCAGACGAAGCTGCCCTACCCAACCATTTCCTCCGTATCAGCAACGCAGTTGCTTAAGCGTGTATCTATGTTCAAAGACTACAGGTGTCCAATATTAATCGTTAGCGTAGACTCGGAGACAAGTCGGCATTAAGAGAGCAGACGACTAATGTACAACATGACGAGAAAGTAATGTACATTGGGCTGCTTTCCTGACAATGACTCTTCTTCTGATACTACATAACGCATTAGAAGTGAAAAACAATGAATTTTCCCCAATACGTTACTGCTGCCGCTCCGTAATTCCGGCAATTCACTCTTTGTGTCACATCTCTTAATCGATATGTCACTATAAAGACATTTAGCTTTCCCAGTTATATCAGCAAATTTAGTGCTCTGTGGATGACACTTCCTAAGGTTGACATCAAGACACATACAATGTATGTCCTCTCTTGTACGAAGCCGAAACTATTTTCCACCCATACCGTGAAAAATAAGCCTGTATCCTTGACACAAGCTACGTTGACTATAATTCCTGTAGTGAAGGTAATAAGGAAAAGGTTAAAAAGTAAAAAGTGTAGCATTTTCCTAGCTTTATTTCTGAAAAAAAGAATCCTCAATTTCTTATCCTCGTAATACTTCGACGTCTACTTGCTTCATCAAAAGTGTAAAATCCTCTACAAATTAGTTATTTTTATTTATTTTGCACACAACATCAGGAACGCTACTGTTCGCAAAAAAATAATTCCTTATGCAAAAAGTGATGGTGACGTCATTATCACCACCATCATCATCGTGCCATTCAAATTTCAGTCTGGAGCACAGTTCTCATTATAAAATTCCTGCAATATCCACTAGTCAGTGTTAACATTGGCGCCTCGTATGATGCTAGATTTTAAAATCATTCCTAACCGAATCTGACTACTTTTACCTCGTTCAACCTCGACTCCTCCGACCCTCAACTGCTGATCCCTAAGTCTCTTAGGTATCCTTGCTGCTTGCATACGCTCTTCCTGGTTCATCTTTGATTTCCATATTCTGCACAATCCGCTGCCATTACTTCCATCTATCAGTACCTGCAGTCATCCTAGCCACTTTCGTTTCTACAACCTCAACCTTATTAGTAACGTGAAACGTACCAAAATGTGCTCAAACGTTTGTAAACTTATTGGACTGAACTGCTGCGGTCATCAGTCCTTACACTTACAAACTACTAAAACTAACTTACACTGTGGACGACACACCCACACCCACGCCCGAGGGAGGACACGAACTTCCGAAGGAAACGGCCGCCTGGTTCATAGCATGATGCCTTGGACCACGCGGCGACTCCCACACGGCTGACCTGTACCCATCCAGTTTTCACTCCCATACAACACATTTACCGGAGAGAATGAAAGGTCCACTCACAATTTAGTCTCGATACTATCTTCTTGCACAAGAGAGCAGAAAAATAATTTAAAATGATTTCCAATCCATGGTGTAACAGCAATCAGTTATAATAAATATTCTTTCAAACCGTCTTGATTGCAAACTTTTTATTATTATTATTATTATTATTATTATTAGTCAATGACGCGTTTCGCCCTTTAGCAGGGTATCTTCAGATTATCTGCGTGACAGAATTTACACAAAATTACAAGGCGGAATTACAAACGGTTATAATGGGCTTATTTTGTGTTAAGAAGACAGTATAAATGGTAAACAAAGCTTACAATGCGCTCTCCGTGGTGTTACAATTGCAATTGTAAGCATGGGCTTATCTTGTGTCATCAGAAACCACCGCTTCGATTAAGGGCCACAAGGAAAACCAAAAGACATTCAAAGAAAATAGAAACACCGCAATAACAACTTACGGTGTCACACCACGGAGAGCGCATTGAAAGCTTTGTTTACCATTTATACTGTCTTCTTAACACAAAATATAAAATTATAACCGTTTGTAATTCCGCCTTGTAATTTTGTGTACATTCTGTCACGCAGATAATCTGAAGATGCCCTGCTAAAGGGCGAAACGCGTCATTGACTAATAATAAAAAAAAAAAGTTTGCAATCAAGACGGTTTGAAAAATAATTTAGGGTATGAGGCTCGCCTGACATGCAATACACGATTTTTCCAATCATGTTCCATTATCACTGTGCAATCATCGGTGGTTTTTTTCATTTATTTATAGCTGTGAAAATCAAATAACATTAATTTGATTTTATTTATTACTATGTGTAACTTTAGGCCTAAGAAGTTATGTATGTTATTTTTTGTTATTACCTTGTTTGTACATTCCGTTGTCGTTTAGGACTCTGTCTACATAAATATACAGTGGTAGTGTTATTATCTACAATCAAATAATCTGTTTGAACCTTGTGAGGATTAAACCGCTATTTATAATGTAAAAACATACATTTCATAAAGGGACATTTTGATTATCAGTCTATTGTCTATTACTTACGTTTTCTTTTTACGTGTATTTTCTCAGAATAGAAGAAAAATAACTCATACAAAAAGCAATAGCAGAAGGAAAATCGGACATGAATGAATATACTACACTATGCAAAAATACACATTTAAGGAGCTGCACAGAAAGGATGAAACAGGCAGCTAAAACGTACAAACACACACAGACACACAGGCAGAGAAAAAGAATAAACGAAATTCAAATCTGCCACCTTTCCTCTAGAGAACAAGTGAAGGCCAACCAATGGTTACGTATTCCTACAAAGTGTAAACAGTCGGATTTGCTAAAGTGAGAAGTGATCGTGAACAAATAGTTCGTCCAAATACGTGTACGGCTTGTGTGTTGGCCACTAAAACACGGAATAGAAATTGTTGGCACCAAGAAGGGCTGGAGGTAACACAACCAAATTTATGTGGGAGATATTTTGTGAGATACGAAGTTTTGAAAGTTGGCATTAGTAATGAATTTAATTTCAGCGATTCTAAACACCCAGCAACGTAGTTTTGCAATGCATAATAAAAGTTCGACAGTGACCATAATCGGTTGCCATAAACTGTTAGTGAATGTGGTACAAAAAAAAAAAAAAAAAAAAAAAAAAAAAAAAAAAAAAAAAAAAAAAAAAAAAAAAAAAACATCAACAACGAAACTGCGAACATTGGTAACCGTTTTCCTTTTTCATTGTTGTTCCCTGATTCTAGACGGGTTGCTATTCTGCGAACTTTAATAAAAGTTAAACTCCAATGTTACTGTTATAATGTTGTCACGCACAGACGACGTTACATAACTTCAGTCGTTACAGAGTTAACACCAAGTCCAAAGTTTAATGCAAAGCTGGGAACCTCCTGACATACTTGCCTTGGCTCACAGTAACCACGTTGCTAGGTTCCCTTGTAAAAAACCAGCCTTAAGAACTGATTCCCCTTCATCTTAATTCGTGCACTTTTTGGCCGACCGTGCTCCTGCAGAAGTTCAGTTTTGAAATGTTCTTCCATAGAAAATTTCATGTGTCGCAATTTTTTGGGGAACATATGTCGAAATCAAAGAACTAGAAGCGGGTGTTGGAAGAAGTAGTTGACATGGAATCCATTGATCAACATACTCTGACATTTAAGACACATTTGGTGACACCTAGGAAATAGGTGCGTCGGAGTTGCCTCACATGTGCCAACGTTTGTATTACACTTGTATGTGTCGCCGATTCACAGGATATATTAAGTACTACTAACTAGTGATGCCTTTAAAACTATTTTATTTGGGTTGCAGGGGTTCTCTGTTGAAGTGTAATTAGCTTTCTATTTGTGTATTTCAGCTAATCATAGTTGAGTTTTCTGTCGCTGGTTATTTAAGTATCCTACTACCAAAACTTTCTTTTTGACTGGGTATCACTGGGGTGCTACGACCCCAAGTAATTTTCGCGAGTTGTATTGGCAGTATTTTAATAAACTAATATACGCTACAGTTGTTAAGTATAACGTTCATCATTCTGTTTTCATGAATTACCCATTCAAGAAAAATATGGATCTGGTGTTTTGGGTCATATTGACTACATAAATATTTAGTGCAAAAACTATTTTATACATACAACTGACCAAAATGTCCTCGGATTGAGTTGAATTAGAAGGTGACAGATACACTTTGGATGTAATAGCTTTGTAAACAAGGATGATATTTATTTCGAATATGCCTATGAAATCTCATTGAACCAAGACATGCTAGTAATAGTACAACAGTTTGTAGCAACGAACTCCAATTTTGGGCACAGAAGTAAAAATAATATTTTCATTGCTGCAATTATATAGTATTGCAACTGTTCTACGTTTTATTTCTATGAACTTTTCTATGGCAGTAGAATTCTACTGTCACTTACATTGATATGTAAACTTTTACTATAATAACATATTATTTTATACAACTGTTGGCGTCATAAGATGACGGCCGAGTAAAACATTTTTTGGCAAGAAGATGATGACAGAGACCATCGGAACCGTTTGTCGAAATAAAATTATATTCTAGCGATCTTGGCTTTTTCCTTTTTGGAACCTAACAAATAAAAGTCTCAAAAACTATTTGGGTAGGTTATTTTCTATTATACGTTTTCTGAATGACTGAATTCTTTTGGAGAACTGTAGTGCAGATCGTACTGAAAGAAGTATTCTAATATGTAGAGTTTTATGCTCTTTTAAAGACGAGATAGATGTCAAAGCGCTATCATCACAACTAATTTTTTAGTAACGAAAAGTCTGAAATTTTCAAAATTTTCGTCTACAGCAACTTCAGCGAAAATAACTTCAATTGTGTGAACTCATTGTCCTGTTATCGCAGGAAGAAACGATTATGTGGAAGGTATCCGATAAGGGTACTCTAGTGCCAAGATCGGCTTCAATAGGCTTCGTCGTTAAGGATCCATGGTGCGAACTGCCCAATTGCGATGGTCTTTCATAACCATGCTTGACTCTGATTCCCGGGTTTGGTGGTCAGGGGAGTACAATTAACTTGCAGTTGCTTGAAACACGTATGTACGATGCGATCTCTGTGACACCTTATATTGTGCTGCTGATAAGTGTCATCGACCAGTGGAACATCAAACTCCGTGTATCTACATCTACATAAATACCATGCAACACATCAGAAGGTTCACCCAACCGCTTTTATGATATTCGTCTACCTTTCCATTCAATAGTGCGCGGGATAAAGGCACACCAGTAGCTTACACTTTTCGATCCGAATTCTATTATCATATTAAGAAGGTCGTGTAGGTGCGAGCCAAGAAAATATGTTCGAAATTTCCTGGCAGATTAAAAGTGTGTGCCGGAACCAGGACACGAACCTGCGACCTTTGCCTTTCGCGGGAATGGTATCTATCACTGAGTTATCCCGACACGATTCACGGTCCGTCCTCACAACAACAATTCCCCCAGTACCTCTCCTCCTACTTTCGCCCACACACCGCTGCAGAGTGATAGTTTCACTCTAAAAATATGTTAGCTTTCGGAGAAGAAAATTGGTGGAAATGACTTCCCAAGTATATTTTACAGCAAAGAATAACCCTTTCTTTTAATTATTTCAGCCCCATTATTTCCGTGACACTTTGCCCCCTATTTCCCGATAATAAAAAACGAGCTGCCCTTCTCTTAACTTACTTTATATTCTCCGTCAGTCCCACTAGGTGGGGTTCCCACTATAAGCAGCAGTAGTCGAAAATAGGATGCGCAGTCGCAATGTAACCAATTTCTTTAGTAGAACAAATGGATCTTTCAAGTGTTCTGACAATGAAACGTAGCCATTGGTTCGCCTTCCCGACGATGGTATTAAAGTTGTTCGTAACTGTAATTCGTAGATATTTTATTCAATCCGCAGCATGTAGGTTTGTCTAACTTAGCATGTAAATGAACTTTAACGGATTTCATTTACTGCTCAAATGGATGACGTCACAGTGTTCGCTGTTGAGAGTAAAATGGCAGTTATTGCTGCAGATGTTTTATCTATGTGAGGGAATCGATCGTTTACAAATTCCACTCCTTCAACAGATTCATTGCGATAACTTTTAAAATCAGTTACAGTACTTAAAAATTAGTGAGTATGGAAATTAAAGTGACACGAAACTATGTCTTTCGACAAAGCATTGCTAATGGACCATGATTAATCTTCGCGATATGCACTCATATGTGCATCGCCTGGGAAGAATTGGGAGCTAAAAAGTTATCCACTCCAATTGCTGCTCGCTCCTTTCTACCAATCACGTCGTTGTATCCTGTCTTTTGATTGAGCTAATTAGATTACCTGATTAGTCAGCTCCATATAGTTCACATTGACCGCACGAAATCATATTATTAGAAAACTGGCCGGAAGTTCTTGGAGTGCAGATGCATCCACACTGCGAACAGCAGCAACATCGATAGTCTACAGCATTGCAGAATACTGTGCTCCGGTCTGGGCGAGAAGCCACCAAACCAACAAGGTAGAAGTGCAGCTCTACGAAACCATGCGGATAAAAACCAGCACACTAATATCAACTCCAATACCGTCGTCCTCCGTCATCGCTATTATGGCTCCACCAAAAATTAGAAGACAAAAAGCATCTACTAGAGAATGGAAGAAATAGTAAAAATAAATGAATTAAAATGTTTACCATGCAGGTTGACATAATTTTTTTTCCAAATTATCGCTTGAAATCACAATAGGAAATCACTGCTATATAAGAGAAGAGGTCACTTTCAAACTAAAAGATAACTAGAAAAAGGAGTGGGAGAATTCACTCAGTAATTATCAACTTATAACGGATTCCTCAAAAGGGCTGAAACGCTTCAACTTCGCATGTACTAAGCCCAATGGCCACACTTGATGCAAGGCTATAGTATATGAGTGGCGACTCGTGGACAGCCCAATTTGTGACTGTGGAGCACCAGAAAGTGTGACCAAGAAGAGAATATAGTGGCTCTGCTGAGGGTTTTATAGAAGCCACACCTCAGGCTATGAAGTGGATTTAAGATCTGATGCGTAGCCAACAGCTTGTCTTGCATGATACATCTCCTAATTTTGGTCATACATACAAGATTGTTGACTCGCATATTCTGAAAATAAGGTCATGTACAACATATTTGTATATAATGTGCTCATTCTTTGTGTAATTATATTTTATAAATGCAGCTGTCGTATGGTATACGATAAATAAAAACCATTGTATTACCATCGCTTGACCAGAGGTATTGTGTTGTCAGAGGAGGAAATGTAATAGCGATGTGGGGGCTGTCAGCTGTGAAGAATTCATCTAACGTGACTAGCCGCTGTATGTTATCGGAGTAAGGACGCCGAGAGAGAACCCTACTCGACCAGTGGTGATGTGATCGTATACGTGAAAATCTGCAGGAACGACCACAGCTAAAGACAAACGACGAAGGAGGCACAGCTCATATATTGATGGGCAAGGAGTGCTGAGCACTGCAGAGAATGTTTGAGCCGAGTCGAATGAATTGAGTGGTAGGAATTAATCGTTGGTGTTAAACACTACAATGTGTACAGTCACTGAGCAAATGGGGCTTTTGTAGTCGAGCTATTCCGTATCAGGCACGTATTACACTAACCAGTGATGAACAACTTGTGTGAGGGTAAATCTGCGAGGCCACTGCACAGAGAATAACTGGAGTCTTTGGTGTGGTGAGTCGCAGCACGTCCAAGAAATTGGTATGGCTAATGCCTCGCACACATTACCAGTATGTCCATTACCAACCAAGTAAAACCAACAACAGTACGTTCAACTTAAAGGGATCAGAAGATATAAATTAGAAATATCATTACTAACAGAATAAAAACGGTATGTTACAAGCAGATTGTCAATACAAGGTAGTTCTATGAGAATTGTAGTGCACGGAGTCGCTGCCATTTCTCTGTTATTGTACTAAATGCAGTTCAGAACTAGTTAACGGTTTCTTGCCAGAATACTTTTTTTTTTCTATGGGACTTAACTACGGGGTCATCAGTCCCTAAACTTACAAACTACTTATGAACTACTTACGAACTAGGACGGCACAAATATCCATGCCCGAGGGGGGATTCGAACCCCCGACCGTAGTGGCCGTGCGGACCGTGACTGGAGCGCCTTAGTCCTCTCGGCCACCGCGGCCGACTTGCCAGTATACACCTAAAATATAACGGCGAGTAGATACAGGGAGTTGACAGAGTTACATTCTTGGGATTATATTTTGATAATATAGTTATCTTGGAGGAGGATACCACAAAACAGCTAAACTACCTAAACAAATCCTTAATTGCTATGTGGATCTTGTACTAATGACATGCAAATAATAAAACTAGAATAATAGACTTATGTCATTACTTTATGGGCAAAGCATCTAGCCGCAAACGTTAAATACCAATTATTTGTGGTGTGTAAAGCGAAAAGTATCTTTAGTCTAATCTGTGAACAGACGACGTAGATCTGTCGGAATAACAGTTATTCATGGCATGAACATTCTTTCATTCTTTCCTTTTCATTGTAGGATAACAGCCTTCCACTTCTCTGTCAACATAATCCTTCCCTCTCTCTCTTTCTCCCAACCTCCATCTGCTCCCCGTATCTCTATGCTCGACCATTTCCATCTGCTCGTGTAACTGACGGATACACTTTTTAGTACATATTTCCTCTTCCCCATCTCTTCATCCACCCCATCTACTTTTATTCTATTAAATCAGAGGGTTTCATGAGTGGGACGTCTGCTTTGAACGCCCTTAACCATTTTATTTCGTTGTTTTTTTTTTTCGCATTCTCACACTTGTTGAGCGCCCAGTATTGGAATACGCAGCATTTTACGCAAAGTTTGCATTTCTGTCACGATGAAAGACTTTCTTCATTCGTGTTTTCTTGTTCTTCCAGGATCTTTCGACGGTCGCACGGATGACGGAGATTTGATGTGTTACCAGATTCCCTGTATTCACGATGCATTCACTGAAAGGTCGTATAGGAAAATAAGTACCTTATCGCTACCTCAAGCATAATGTGCCCCATCTCTTGTGCACCGGCTATAACTCACTTTCTAAAACCAACATCCTCCTCTTTTGTGATTCTCTAATCCATATCAATCTCCCTTTTATTTCTCTCTCTTCCTTCCCCCCCCCCTCTCTCTCTCTCTATGTTCTCATCACCCCTTGCTCTATGCCCATCACCTACACTCAAATCTATTTCTGTGCCACATTCCTTTATATCCATCTTTTCCTATCCTTTCTGTAACTTCTCCTCCCTCGTTTGCCTAACTTCTCGTCGCTTCTGTCTCTGTCCATCCCTTGCTGCCCACCTCTTTCCAACTCTTTCTCCCCCGCCCCCCCCTCTCTCTCTGACCTAACCTCTCAGACGTATTTACCTCATGCCTTCCTCTGTACATTCATCCCCTGTCTCTGTCCATTTCTTCATACCCCTTCTACTATTTCTCTTTCTCTATTCGTCATCTCTTGCTACCACCTCTCTGTCCATCTAACTTCTCCTAATTCTCGTCACTCTCTCCTCCATCTATCGTCCACTTGCCCCTGATATGTAGAGTTTCCTGAGAAGCCGATATGGCCCACTGATACCATCAACACAACATACTGGTTGTATAGGGGCAGAGTATATGAAAAGAGCTACAAAATAGCTGTTTCCCCCAATCTCCGTTACTAGGAGGTTATTAACCCAACGGCGCTGATTCTAGTTTTGCCAGCAATATGTGTACAAAATTTATTTGAAATCGATCCAGCAGTTTTCGAGAAGATGAGGATCACATACACACACACACACAAACACACATGTATTATTCTATTTTATACAATGTATTTGACACTTTCAAAGTGCATCTTCCACTTCATTCAAACAATAGTTTTCACTGTCATCGTGGTGCGAATAGTGTAATAGGTATGTAGATGATTCTCGGCATTATGATATGACCTCCTAAGAAACACAAAATTCAGAATTCAATTTTACACTTGAGGCTTCTGATGTAAGGCAGTAAGGCAATCAGAACTTAAACGTGTATTAGATTAGGTAAGCTTGACAGAAAACAATCTGTTGTCCCGTCTGTATTCAACTATGCAACCAAATCTCTCCACACTAGTTTGAGACATTTTGACACTCAATTGTTTTATCTATAACATTCTAGACTCATCGATTGTTCCCTCATTGTTCAGTAAACGCACTAGCTTATGTGATGTAACAAGATAAGGACAAGAGCCCTTAACACATGAAGATATTTGTACAGTTTTTCTTTACATTCAACATTTATCGTTTGGTTCGTCTGATCAGTCAACAAATTACAAGCAATGTAATAAAATTTTATTTTGTTATTGTCTACTAGAAAGTGTTATTTATAATACACACACCGCATATTAATCCAACTAAGGCAATCAGGCCATGGAGGTTTAAACTTTTGAAACGTATTTTGAAAAATAAATACAGTGACTAGAAACGTTAAAGTAATTCACTTTAATTTTTTGTTAAAAGCTGCAAGTACTATAAGTAGTAATGTTTACTTGTTTGGAAGAGAAAAACTCTTGTTTTAATGCTCATATAAAAAGTTCGTTTATTTTGAAACACACATAGATATACATATACACATTCATGATGAAATCATAAAATAAAAATACAACACAAAAAGTATTTACAGCATTTCTTATCAATTTCAGTAGCAAACTGCAAGTATATTACATGTGAATTAGAACCAATGGATTTTACGTTAGCAAAATAGCAGTACATACAGACGGAGGAGTGAGGTTTGTGATCGTATAGAGATCTTCGTTGCCATTTGTTGCCTGAATCGTATAGTACCTAAAGTATGACACTACAGTAAAGATTAATCCTGTCCGAAATGTAGCTTTACAAAATAATGTACAAGAAGAAATAAGCTATAGGAATACTCACATTATAACATAAATAGTCCCACATTATCAAATGCTCATGGTACAGAATAATAAATACTGGAAATCGAGAAATGTAGAATAGTTACAAAGGTGGGCCCTGTTCTTTTCTTTTATAAATAGTGTTGTAGGTGGATTAGAAGATTAGGAACTGATGTTACCATTCAGTTATCCACAGTAGCAGCAATGCAGTGAACCACATTACTCTCGTACTAGGGTGAAGTTCGCTGAGGGAACAGGAGGTGGTGATCTCCAGATAGCTGGTCGTGTGATGGTGTCGTTTTCTTCTGGGAACAGTACACTGCGCCGTTGGCTGTGTGACTGTTACTGTACAGTCAGTGTTCACCTTCACTGAGCAGGTTGACCAGGTAGACCAGGCAGACCAGGTTGACCGGGCTGACCTGCTGGTCCAGCTGGACCCGCCTGACCAGGCTGACTGGCCTGACCACCCTGACCGCCGTAGTCGATCATTGGATGGTATCCGGTCTCGTCAGCCGTGTACCTGTGAACGCGCATAACAAGTCACGTATGATACATGAATACCACGAAAGGAGACCACGATTTGAATTAATAATAACTGAAATTTCAGTTTTGTGGCTATGGGGTAAAATCTTTTAAAATATTGTCGCATTGAAATGGGAGCAGGCTTGACTTCGAAGGCAACTGAACACAGCACTTACACTCAAAGCACGTTTATTACGAACTTAACATACGCGCAGCACTGACTGCCTCTCAGGCAGAGTGTTCTGCTATTTATACACAGACAGAATGTACTAGAAATTAGAAGAACAGTTAACATAAGAAACAAGTAGAATTTACAAGTGAACATAAGAAAGATGTAGAAACTTCTGGAATTGTTAATTACAAAGAGCCGGCCGCGGTGGCCGAGGCGACTGAGGCGCTCCAGTCACGGTCAGCACGGTCACTACGGTCGGGGGTTCGAATCCCCCCTAGGGCATGGATATTTGTGCCGTCCTAGTTCGTAAGTAGTTCATAAGTAGTTTATAAGTTTAGGGACTGATGACCCCGTAGTTAAGTCCCATAAGCTTAACAAACATTTGAACATTTTTTAATTACAAAGAAATAAATTTTTGCCGATGGGCGGGATTGAACCGGCGACCTTTAGAACCGCGGTCTGTGACACTATCCCCTGCGCCACGCCGGAAGTCGGTGTACGTGGTGTCACGCGGCAATATAGCTTTTGGATTTCGTTCACTTATTGAATATCATCATTGCAGTATCAAATCCAGGGGATTGAAGCACACCACACTTTTTTTTTTTTAATTTTAACACAAAAATGCAATGTACGTGAGTACTTGATACTTTACTGAAGATTCTAAATACGTTTTTATCTGTTCGCTGCTGTAATATTTATTCATTCTATACTATGGCCATTTCGGCCATTTCTAGGAATGACATTGTATGAAGACGAGAAATGAAGTTCCAATCTTTAATGTTGTCGTTGTTGTGGTCTGCAGTGTGGTCTGGTTTGATGCAGCTCTCCACTCTATTCAAACCTGAGCAATCCTCTTCATATTACAAGAACGGCAGTCCATAGCCGTTGTAATCTGATTACTGTATTGGTCTCCATCTGCGATTTTTACCTCTCACACTTCCCCCCAAATCTACATTCACGATTTCTTGATGTCCCACCAATCGATTCCTCCTTGTAGTCAATATAAGCCAGAAATTCCTTTTCTTCAGAGTTCTATTCAGTACCGCGTCATTAGTTACGCGATTTGCACTCATAATTTTCAGCACTATTCTGCAGTACTACATTTCAGAAACTTCTATCCACTTCCAGTCTGAACTATTTATCGTCTTCAAGGCAACACTCCACACAAACGGTTTTAGAAAAGACTTTCTAACACTTAAATTGAAATTAGAAGTTAGCATTTCTCATTTTCAGGAACGGTTTCCTTCCCATTGCTGTTGTGCATTGTATATCAATTGTATTGTTATTTTACTCCCGAAGTAACAAAACCTATTTGCCACCTTTATTGTTTCGTTCCTTAATCTAGTCCTCGGCATCGCCTGATTTTCTTGGACTGCGTTCCATTTCCCAGAGTATTGTTAATTTTCATCTTACAACCATCTTTCAAGACACTTACTATTTCGTTCAGTTTCTCTTCCTGGTCCATTGACGACTCTGACAGAATTACACTGTCATCGACTCAACGGAAACTATTTATTTCCTCACCCCGACTTCAGCTCCTTCTTCAAATGTCTCTTACTTTCCTTCACATCTTGCTCGAACTACAGATTCAATAACATTGGGGATAGGCTACAAGCCACTCTCTCATCCCTCCCCAACCAGTGCTTAACTTTCATGCTATTTGACACATCTGCTCTGTGTACAAGTTATAAATAACCTTCCGTTCTATCGTTAATTATTTTGTCACGCTGTATTCATTAGCTGGTTTTTAATGCAGTTACAACCTAAATGTAACTTTGGCACAGAAAGGGGTGAATTATGCTGACACCAAAATGATGCGTCCATTACCAAATAGCAAGACACTGACAGCCAAAAGGAATGAAAAGAATATCCGAATGAAATTATAGATAAAAATTAGTAGTTTTGCAAAGTAAATATAAATAATATAGAAATGTCCGTCTGGTTATCATCATCATCAGCCAGTTCTATCAGTTGGTGATGTGGCCTCTTCGAGTCGGGTGTGTAACAAAGGATCACAGTAGGTACTTCCATTTCTTCCGATCTTGAGCTTCCCGTTGCCAACTGAGTCCTGCTGTCTTTCTTAGGTCTGTGTGCCATATGTCTGGTGGTCTTCCTCTAGGTCGTTTTTGGTAAATTGGGCTCCACTCTAGGACTTATCTAGAACATCCACCATCTTTTACTCTAGCAATATGACCAGCCCACTACCATTTCAGTGTAGTCACTCTCTCCATAATGTCGGTGATGTTCGTTGTTTGTCTTATCTAGATTGCTCTCTTTCTGTTTTTTTTTGTGTGTGTGTGTGTGTGTGTGTGTGTGTGTGTGTGTGTGTGTGTGTGTGTGTGTGTGTAACCCACCATAGATATTTCCATTCGAGCTATTGTTAGTCTCTTAACAATGAACTTATTTAAAGTCCATGTTTCACAGCCGGAAGTCATTACTGGCAGTATACGTTGATCAAAGATTTTCTTCAGCTCAACCGATATCTTAGATTTAAAAATTGAAGAGGGTCGCCCGTAAGATTGCCAGCCCAATTTTATTCGTCGTAATATTTCTGGTTTTAGACCATCTTTAATTTTTATCAGTTGTCCCAGGTAGACATATACTGCGTCTCTTTGCAGTTGTGTACTTCCAACCAATATACTTCCCTCTAGTGTCCACTCACTGATCATGAGATTGGTGTCATCAATGTTCATTTTTAGCTCAACTTCAGAGCTTATTCATGCCAGTTCATTAACTGATATTTGAAGTTCTTCTATGTCATTTGCAAATAGGACAATATCATCTGCGAAACTCCAGTTGTTCGGTCCTTTTCCGAGAAATTGAGTTACCTTTCCTTCCCAATTCAGTTTAGACATAGTTTTTTTTTTCTAAGACTGCTGAGTTATAGATTGGTAATATCATGTAAAAGTAATAAACCGACTTGCTGCACACCACTACGAAATATCGTATTGACGGTCTATAAGACAGGTATTAATCTAATGTAATGTGACAGTAGACCCACCTGACGCTGATGGTGTTGCCGTCTGGAGCGACGTACGAGAAGGACCCGGACACGACCTGCACGCCGTCCTCGGAGCCCTCGTCGTCGGCGCCACCCTCCGTCGCCACACGAGCCTGAGGTTCCGACGAGCTCGAGTTGCTGGGCTTCAGGAAGCCAGACTGCTCCGCCTTGATGCCGTTGCTCAGCTCGTAGCTGCCAACACACGGGGGCGAAACATGTAGCACACTGTACCAAGAGTACGAGTCAGTATAAGGTAGTACGGAAATTAAGCTCTGTTTGGTAACAAAAAGGAATCGAGTACGTTTGAAGAAAGAAGGAATTCCTCAAAAATCTATAACACTTACACTACTTTCCGTCATAATGTTGCTGTCGTCTTCAGTCTGGAGACTGGTTTGATGCACCTCTCCACACTATTCCGAGCAAGCCTCTTCATCTCATCACGACAACGGCAACCCAAATCCATTTGAAACTGCTTACGGTATTCGACTCGTGGTAATCTTGTGAATTACCCTACATGCTGCCCTCCAGTGTTAAATTAACGAGTCACTGATGTCGACGAACGTTTCCTACCAAGCGATTCCTTCTTTTCAACAAA
Organism: Locusta migratoria; assembly: GCA_026315105.1. Classification (NCBI taxonomy): domain Eukaryota; kingdom Metazoa; phylum Arthropoda; class Insecta; order Orthoptera; family Acrididae; genus Locusta; species Locusta migratoria. The sequence goes on from CM048751.1 coordinate 172,514,553, forward strand.
GTGTGCCAGAAACTCCTTTTCTCCCCCATTCTAGCCAGTACCTCCTCATTACTTAAGGGATCTACCTATCTAATTTTCAGCATTTGTCTGTAACATATTTCAAGAGCTTCTATCCTCTCCTGCTTTTACTATTTATCGTTCATGATTTAATACCGTACCAAGCACCACTCCACGCAAATGACTCTAGAAAAGACATTCTAACACTTAAATTGATATTCGATCAACTTTCTCCTTATCAGAATTGCATTTCTTCCATTGCCATTCTGCATTTTATATCATCTGTTCTGCGACCATCTTTTATTACTCTACTGCCCAAGTAGTAACCACAGGTATTGTTTATTTAACTAATCTAATTCATTCAGAATCGTCTGATTTTCCTCACATTCCATTACTGCTGGTATCGTTAATTATAATAATCTTATACATTCTCTTTCATTCAGTTGCTCCTCCAGGTCATTTGTTGTCTCTGACAGAATTACAGTGTCATTTGTGAACTGCAAAGTTTTTACTTCTTCTACCCAAACTTCAATTCCTTCTCCAATTTTGTTCTTACTTTCCCTCCCAGCTTGTTCAGTATTCCAGCTGAAAAACATTTTGGAAAGTCTGCAACGATGTCTTACGCCCTTCCCAACCCATATTTCCCTTTCCTGCCTTCAGGCTCTTATTTCTGCTATCTGGTATCTGTACAAATTGCGAGTAACCTTCTGTTCTCTACATTTTACCCCTCCTGACTTCAGAATTTGAAAGAGTGTTTCCAATCAACACAGTCAAAAGCTTTGTCTAAATAAACAACAGCCAGATATGTAGGTTTGCCTGTCCTTAATCTATCTTCTAAGATAAGTCTTAATGTATTACCTCGAATGTTTCTAAATTTCTACAACATTCAAACTGCTCTTCTCCGAGGTCAGTTTCACACACTTTTTCCATACTTGCAAATAATTCTTGTTATAAATGTGCAACCATAAATCATTAAACTGACGGTTCTGTAATTTTCACACCTGTCTGCGCCGAATTTCCTTGGAACTAGGATTATTGAATTTTTCTTGAAGTCTCAGACTATTTCTCTCATTTGCACACTAGCTGTAGTAGTTTTGACATAACAGACTCACCCAGAGATTCAAGTATCTCAGGGGGAATATTTTCTGGTCCAGGGACTTAGGTCTTTCAGTGGTCTGTCAAATTCAACTCTCATACGCCCGTAATGTTCGAGGCATTTCTCGCAGTTTATCTATTTCATCGACATATAATATTGCTTTATGTGTTGAGAACCATTTGATCACATGTTAATTTACTTCTTCAAAGTCGCCAATCAGGGAGATTTACTGATATGTTTCGTAGAATGACCAGTGTACATGCAATATGTTATCAGTTAAGAGTGAACAAAGGTGACATGAATGTGGTGCATTGCAGGCATGATAGAAAATTCTTACTTAATGTGACAAACGTATGGAAAATGTAGATGTGGGAGAAAAAACAGGAAAGGCAAGCGACATTCCAGTCTACGCCAACACAGAATTGCTACTGTGCGAAGTGAGGTACGTTTCTGACGCTGGAAATACACATGTCAAACATTTTATGAAAGACCGCAGCGGAATCACAGGCACGGATTCGAGAGTGGGGCTTCGCAGTGAAAAATATTCTGCTCTATTGCAAGCGAACATTCTTAATGTGCTGTTGAAGCAAACAAACTCGCTATAAAAGCAACCAAATCCGCCAAACGATATAGAGCAAGTAGTAAACAGAAAAAAAAAAAACATATCTTCTGCTGACAAGATCTCACGGCTACTAAGGTACCCATTTTATACTTAATTTTAATAGCTATTTTTTCGTTTTCAGTTGAAATATATTCTATTAAATAGAAAAATAAGTATTGTAGAAGAAAACTGTTACATATTATCGCTGTTGAAGAGTTGCTCATAGCCGTTAGTCATTTCAGAGACCCTGATTACGGAGATATTTTGGTTCTAGTATACTTTCAACTGTGTGCGTTTACGCCCTACAATTTTCGTGTAAGATCTTGGTCTGGATGAGTGCTTCTTGCGTACTGAAGGCGCAGCTGCCACCTAACGGTGGTACATGCAACCTTCTGCTACAAGGAGCCTGCGGTACATCTTCAAATAGTTCCGGCTTCTTCCGCAGCGACCGCCGTGGCGCTGCTATACTTGCCCCGTGAACGAATGCAGTACCTATAGCAATTACTTTGAAATAGGAGTAATAGAATATTTCAAACGAAACAACTTTATTTCGTTTACATATACTTCTGTAATTAAACATCAATAATACTTTTCAATTGTAATTTATCTGAGAAAAACAGTCTAGATTCCACATTACTTCAGAAGCTTTTTGAGGTATCATCTGAATTTCTTCACGATGGCAAAATTCGGAAATAAAATTTATCTCATTTGCAACCTACACTTTTTTATTATCGAAAATAAATCACGAAGATTTTTGCAATCTAGCGATGAAATTAAAGAATTTACAAGTCATGTTACGCCGAGAAATTCTTTTCTTTCAACGGAAGATTTTGTCCTTTCTACCGTTATTTCGAATCATATCGCGTCAGTATAATGCATATTATTTATCACGTGTTTCATTATATTACTGATTTTAGGAACAACTGCTAGGATTTTCATGCAAATTCTACTAATAAACAGAATTACTCACGAAGAAGACATCTGTATATAATTTGTTGTTCTGGAGACGGCAACAGTACTCTTCTGGGATGGGATGGAAGAGGTTTGAGATCTGCAGTAGGCTTTAGTAAGACTATTGTGTTCAGTATCCAACATATCTACTGTAGTTTCGACAAATTAGAACATGGATTGCGCTGTGATAGAACAAAAGAAAAAGTAAGTTATATGCTTTCTGCTATAAACAACAAAAAGAGAGAAGCTGAATCAATCACTGAAGTACTTTTCAACGTATTTCAATGATTTATCGTTTCATTATTTTACTGTATGTCGGCTGCGTAATGCAGTTGTTCCAGTGTTTTAGAGAATGTTTTCTCCTTTCAGATCGTTTTCGTCGTCTGTCCTTCGCAGTTCCGCTCAATGAATTTTTCGCTCTCTTCAGAAATTGTATGACTAAAATCTCTCAATTTTCAGTAGTTAGTGTTCTGAATCCTGAATTTATTTTTTGTCACTGTCATGTTTCCGTGAATTATTTGTAACTTAAATGTTTGTAGGCTAACGTAAAACGAGATGAAGTAATAAACGTCAGAAGCGTATATGTTGTCGACAACGAAGATATTTGTAATGTTCAAGGGCTTAAATTATGACTGTTCAAACACATTCACAGACTATATTACATCGTTCCCAGGTCTTCAAAGAAGTCAATCCGTCTCCAAATCTTTCTGCAGATTTATTTATTTTATTTCCTTGAATATGTGGGCACCACTTTCCCACTTTTGTCTATTTGTCTGAGTACCAGATGTGCTCACAGATACATCGGAAGTATTCTAGTGTCCATATAGCAAGAACGATTCCATTTAGTTCCATACAAGTTATGTTTTAATTTCTTAATACCGGTACATGCCCCACCTTCTGATCTCTATCCTGACTCCGTGGTATCATTTCTTATGTCACATTATAATCATTCATATTTTAGTGAATATTGAATTCACTATCAAAGGAAGAATATTTCGTGTTCCTCGAACTATTCCATCACACTCCTGGACTGTTGACTTTATCTTGATGAAAAATGCCACTGTCGTGGACGATCGGACGATCGTTGTAAGCGAGTATTATTAAAGGAAAGGTGTGTACGTAAAGGGGTGTACATAAGGTTCTGCTCTTAAAGCGGTGCTTGTGAAGGGGTCCTTGTAAAGTCGTATATGTAAAGGGGTGTAAGTAAACGGGTGTACTTAAAGGGCCGTGATGGCGCCTTTCACGAGGTCTATTTCCCAAGAACTTAACTGAACCGCGATCAGATTGTCGCCGACCCACATTGAAGGTGTTGAGGAGCTGTTCCTTGCAAGAGGACGATTCGAAGTCATCAATTACCATGATGAAGAAAATATCCCCTGCACCAACGACCACCGACGATGGTCAAGTGTCGATTTTTGTCGTAGCTGCCAACGTCGTGGTGTTACGACAGTAGTTGGATAAGTCTGGTAAATTTGTATGAAAGAATTTTTAGGAACCTGTACTGTTGTTGGTAAGTCTGATATTTGCACGCATACTACAACTAGTTTCGTACAACAGCTGTTATTAATCTATTGTTGGGTGCCAGATGAACTGGTAACTACCAAGCTAGTTCCTTAGAATGCAGAAAAACGAATTTCGAACGGTCATTAAGAATTTTCATTTGAAGGGTTCGACTGTTGCAGAGATAAAATACAAGTTGGATCTTGCCCATGTAAGTTCTACACCAACATTGAAGTCGATTTGCTTTTGGATCAGTGAGATTGGACGTGGTCAGAGAAGCACGGATGATGGGGAGCACGCTCAGGTCGGCCAGTTGAAGTCACCACACAGGAAACTATCGAAAAGGTGCATGATATCCTAATGGAAACTGAATATTAAAAGTACGCGAGTTAGTTACACTACTAGCCACTAAAATATGCAGATGATAAACGGGTATTCATTGGAGAAATATACTATATTAGGACTGACATGTGATTACATTTTCACGCAATTTGGGGCATAGATCCTGAGAAATGAGTACCCAGGACAACCACCTCTGGCCGTAATAACGGCCTTGATACGCCTGGGCATTGAGTTAAACAGAGCTTGGATGGCGTGTACAGGTGCAGATGCCCATGTAGATTCAACCCGAAACCACAGTTCATCAAGAGTAGTGATTGGCGTATTGTGACAATCCATTTGCTCGGCCGCCATTGACTAGACGTTTTCAATTGGTGAGAGAATGTGCTGGAGAGGGTAGCAGTCGAATGTTTCCCGTATCCGGAAAGGCCCGCATAGGACTTGCAACAAGCGGTCGTGCATTATCCTCCTGAAATGTTGGGTTTAGCAGGAATGGAATGAAGGGTAAAGCCACGGGTCGTAACACATCTGAAATGTAATGGCCACTGTTCAAAGTGCCTTCGATGCGAACAAGAGGTAACCAATGGCACCCCATACCATCACACCGGGTGATACACCAGTATGGCCATGGTCTCCGAGGTGAGTCCATGCTGCTGCAAACGTCGTCGAACTGTTCGTGCAGATTGTTGTTGTTTTGCAAACGTCCTCATCTGTTGACTCAGGGATCGAGACATGGCTGCATGATCCGTTACAGCCATGCGGATATGATGCGGTAATTGCGATAGGCTACAATCAGTCCTTTATTAAAGACGGAAACGTGATAGCACGCATTTATCCTCCTTACGCGAGGCATCACAACAACGTTTCACCAGACAACGCCGCTTAACTGCTGTTTGTGTGTTAGAAATCGGTTTGAAACTTTCCTCATGTCAGCACGTTCTAGGTGTCGCCACCGGCGCCAACCTTGTGTGAATGCTCTGAAAAGCTAATAATTTGCATAACACAGCATCTTCTTCCTGTTGGTTAAATTTCTTGTTTGTAGCACTTCATCTTAGTGTTATAACAATTTTAATGGCCAGGAGTATAACATTGTAGGTATCTGAAATGAACGAGTGCATTATATCCTCCATGGAAAACTGGCCGTGGAGAAGCCATGTGCGCGATGGGTGCCACGCCTGCTTACTTTTGACTAAAAACGGAAACGAAACAACATTTCTGCTCAGAACCTCACACTGTTCAGGCGCAATCCACAAGACTTTTGCACAGATTCATAACTGCGGATAAAAATTTGGATCAGCCATTACACTACAGAAACCAAACAACAGTCCAAACAATGAACTAAGTGTAGGGAGAGTGCACCAAATAAGGCGAAGAATATTTTGTAATTTGAAAAGGTGATGGCCACTGACTTTTGCGATTCCCAGAGGTATAATCCTGACAGATTATTTGGAAAAGGCAGATCCATAACTGGGTCCTATTATACTGATCTGCTGGAAACAAATGGAATAACGTCCAAGATTTGCACGAAAGAAGCTGCTGTTTCATCAGGACAATGCTCTTGCCCATACAGCACCTATGGCAATGGCAAAAGTGCACGAGTTGGGATTCGAATTGTTTCCTAACCCACCCTATTCACCATACGTGTCTCCAAGTGACTTCTTCTTACTTGCAAACTTGAAAATTTGGCTTGGTGGGAAGAAATTTATCGAATGAGGAAGTGTCCGCCGCTGCGCAAGACTATTTTGCAGAGTTTGGCAAAGCGTACTTTGACGATGAGTTGAAAAAAATTGGAAACTCGCTGTATGAAGTGTACAGCCTTGCAAGTAGACTATGTCGAGATGTAAAGTGTGTGTTCGTCTTAACGATTTTTTATTCTATGTTTACCAGACTTATCAAATCGCCATCGTAATGTTGCTACTAGTTTGGGTGATCGGGTGCTTATGCTCATCCATCATTGCAATGTTTTGTGACACATTATTTACTATGCCCAGCATGTAAGGCTGGTGTTCGTTCCGTCACACAGTACATCGCCTGACTTGTTTTACTGGTCTCTGCCCAGTCTGGACATCCAACAAGTATAATCCCGCTGCATTTGGAGATACTTTCATCTTCGTTTGTAACGTGTTGAAGACGCACACCGCAGCACTCCTGCCACACCTGCTACACCTGAGAAGTCGTGCAGTTTCCAAAATGCTCGCTTCGAGTTCAAAAAAATGTTCAAATGTTTGTATAGCTTATGAGACTTAACTACGGGAGTCATCAGTCCCTAAACTTACAAACTACTTATGAACTAGCTAACACTAAGGACGGCACAAATATCCATGACCGTCGGGGGATTCGAACCCCCGACCGTAGTGGCCATGCAGACCGTGACTGGAGCGTCCCATCGGCCACCGCGGCAGGCTTCACGTCGAGTCGGCGGGGCGTCATAATCAGCCTCGGCCATCCTCACATACATTGCGCACCCTCCAATTATACTCGCGGACAGGTCTATCGCTGATACTATACAACAAGTGTGTCTAAAACCTTCGCTTAATGGTGTCATATCTGAACAGCAAGTTGGTGCATGTGTGCCACTTTGAGAGACTTGAGGAGTCTAGGTTTAAATGCTTTCCTGGACGGGAGTAAACAACAGGATTGTCGTTCAGGTCGGCCCTCCATAACACTGCAGGGTCACGCGGAGACTGAAAAAGCTCTTCCCCGTTCTTCAGCCCTGTCGGTTGGTTAGAATCCCACGAGTTTTGGGCCACGTTTTCCTTTGACATTGTCAAGTGGTAAAAGCTGAATCGCCAATTCCTTGCCGCAATTTAGAAGCGCTACTGTCTGTAACGTACCTGGAATTAGCTGCCTCGCCTTTATTGTAATATTTATGTCGTGATTGGCTTGCATCCGCTTTTGACTGCTGGCTATGACGTCACTGAGGCACAAAATTTTGTTCCGTGTCCTTACCTTCCGCTTAAACATGGTTTTGGCCGGATACCAAGCTGTACTGCGTTGCAAGCCGACGTCCTTATTAATAGTGTTCTCTATTTTAATTTCAGTGGCTTCATTTATAACGCAATAATGTTATTAAAGATTCCATTGAAATTAAACTTTAACGTACCGTCTCTAACGACCACGCTGTCGACGGGACGTTAACACTAACGAGGAAAGGGCACTTATTTTGGTTTATTCGTAATTTTCTATATTTTACGGAAAGTTGTTAATAGTGATGGTTTCAATCAAAAAGAACACATGTTGCTTATTTTTACGGTATTAGCTTCACAGTTATTTGACGACAGTAGTCTTTGATATTAGTATGTAGGAAGTAGGATACCAACAGCCGTATGTTTAACAGAAACATTTATTCTTTCACTTCCAGTCTCGGCATTCCAATATGCCATCTTCAGGTCACAGTTGTTGTTGTTGGTTCCTACTGAGAGCTAGAAATCCACGCAACCAGTTTCGATCCCTACTTAATGGATATAATACTCCGATGGAGGGACCTGAAATAGCATATTGGAATGCCGAAACTGGAAGTGAAAGAATAAATGTTTCTGTTAAACATACGGCTGTTGGTATCCCACTTCCTACATACTCTTGACGAGCCGTAGTCCCGGTTCCGCCAGTAAGGACGAATTCAATAAGTAGTCCTTGATTGTTCATTTTGTGAAGGGCTGCGACACTGTTTTTGGAAAGTTATCTCCATAGCTACTATGGCTTTCGAAGCAGCTAAGTACTCAACCATCGTTTTTCGTGACTAATAGGTATTCAGCTCGTCTACATACACATAAACAAAAAAGGACACAACACGTGAAATTAGAGATCCCGAAATGCTTTATATAATTGAATTCGGAAACAAAAAAGTAACTGTCACAGCGGGATTCAAACCACCGACTCTTGACTGTCTGGACAGATCGTTACGTCCTGAGCTACACAGATTTTCTCGAGAATTTTTGAGAGTTGCGTCGAATGGCTTTGGCTGATTGTTATTTATATTCTGAACTTCACGTACCACAAATATAAACAAATTCTGAAATCTGATACCCATGTGGTCTCCTTGTAAGCTTCCTTCCTACCAGTGACGTCACAGCCAGCAGCATGGCTATATAACGGCAAAGCAACGACGCTGTAGCAGTCATTTACCACCTTGCAAAGCTTGGCCGAAAGTTCGTTTGATTCTCGAGGCCTGAGAAGATTTTATTCAACACTTTTTCTGCTCTCGGCTTCCCTCCCGTACACCTGCACCAACACTGACCTTGACTATTTTATATATTAGGTGGGTGGTCATACTTTTCTGTTTGACTACCCATAACACCACAAATGATGTTTTGATACCGTGATGAAGGAGTTGTCTGCAAGGTGGAACAGCGATTTGGTGTGTTCCGACATGGGAGCAGTAAAGACATGTATCTCAGAAGGGGAGATTACGTCCAAGGAGAGACGCTGTGGGGCTAAGTTCACTGTGTAACCCTGTGTAACACGACCGACTGATCGTACGTGGGTCATGATGCAGCGTGCCTGCTAGACCCATTGGCGACATGCGTCAAAACGTAAACTACCAGATTTATTAAGAGAGAGTCGATTTCTCATCAAGCCATTTATTCCATTCCAACCTAAGAAACAGAATATCCCGAAAAGCGCACGATGCTTACAACAAATAATAACGGGATGCCATTCGACACCTGTTCAATAATTTGTCAGCAAGGCTATACCCTGCGTTGCCAAAACTGAGTAATAATACGGCTACTTCTACATCTACATCAACATCTATATACTTTCTATGCAAGTCACATTGAAGCGCATTGCAGAAGGTTCATTAAACCGCATTTATGGTGTTTCTCTACAGTTCCATTTTCTAATAGCCCGTTTTCGATCTGATTTCTCTTATTTTATTTTGATGATAATGTCTTCCTATCTAGGTTGGTGCTAAAAAAAAAAAAAAAAAAAAAAAAAAACGCATTCGGAAGAGAAAGGTCGTGAAAGAAATTTCTCAAATAGATCTCGTCGCAACGAATAACGCCTTTCTTTTAACGATTTTCACTCCAGCTCGTGCAACATTTCCGTTACACTCTCTCCAATATATCGTGATAATACAAAACGAGCTTCTCTTCTCTCACCACTTGGTGCAGGTCCAAAAATGCGCGACAATGCTCCAAAATAGGACGAACAACTGTGATGTAGGCAGTTTCTTCAGTAGAACTGTCCTATTTTCTACGTTTTCTGCCAAAGAAACGTAGTCTTTCATTAGGTTTCTCTACAATATTTTCTATGTGTTCTTTCTAATTTACGTTGCTTGTGATGTAGTTCACTTTACGGACTGTAGTTTTGATTGATTTATCGTGTAAATAAAGTTTAAAGGGTTTCTTTCAGTTGTCATTTGTATGACTTCACAGTTCTCATTATTATGAGTTAATTGCCATTTTCTTCATCATACAGATATCTTATGTAAATCATTTTGCAGTATCATTTGATCTTCTGCTGACTTTACTATCCAGAAAGTGAAAGTATCATCCGGGAACAGTCAAAGGGAGCTACACAGATTGTCTCCTAAATTGTTTATAAAATAATGGAAAGTAGAAGCCCTACAACACTTCCCTGGGGAACGCCGGATATCACTTCTGCTCTACTCTATGACTTTCCGTCTTGGGCACCCTCTGCTGTGAGAGAGTGTTTCAATGTGTCTTAATTCCTTATCATATAGTCCTAAAGGGACAAAACACCAATCATTCCTTAGAATGACTTCTGTCATAATATTGCATTTATATCCCGGAAATGTAGGAAGCAATATTAGGAAATCCAGTTTACACTATTAAGCTATTGTCATTGTTGTTACGCACACTGGAAGTCTCCGTGCAAAGAGGTTCGTTCCTTTCTTGAAGACAAGATATTCATGGGTGCGAGGTCGCAAAATTTTCATATTTTTAAAAATTATCTGAAAGTAAGAAAAATTTCCTCCGAGACGAATTACGAAACGCGTCAAGAAAGTAAGTTCCGTTTCAATTTATCTCCGCTGCGCTGTGGTGGAGTAGTCGAGCGGTCTAAAGCGTCTCGCTGCAGAGCGCGCGGTTGCTCGCCGTGGAGGTTCGAGTCCTCCCTGAGGCATGGGTGTGTGTGTTTGTCCTTAGGTTAGTTTACATAGGTTTAAGTAGTTTGTAAGCTACGGACTGATGACAACGCAATTTGGTCCGATAGATTTACAAACATTTGAACATTTTATCTCCGCTGCAGCGCTGCGATTGCAGTTCCGCACATGCGCTGTAGACGATGTGTATCAAGGAGAAGAGCGTGCTGCATTTGGAGATCGATGTCAATTACGTACGCTTTGTTGTGCTTGTTTGAAATGTCGGCGTTGATTGAAAATCCCGCCGCCCGTGAAATCAGGTCGGTGATTCGGTTTCTGAATGCGAGGAAAGTGAAACCAAGTGAAATTTATCGGCAAATTTGCGATGTTTACGGACCAAATGCGATGAGTGATACGATGGTAAGAAGATGGGTCCGACAGTACAATGGCGGGCGTAGTGATACGCACGATGAAGAACGAAGTGGGGGTCTACCTTTGGTTACAGAAGAACTGGTTCACGCGATTGATGACAAGATCCAGGAAAACCGTAGGTTTACAATTAGTGCTCTCGCTATGGACTACTCCCAAATTTCACCTCACCAATGACTGGTTGAAGACACAGGCAGCAGATTTCTATGAAGAAGGTATACAAAACCTGGTGCCACGCTATGACATGGCCGAGGGGACTGAGGCGCTCCAGTCACGATCTGCACGGCCACTACGGTCGGGGGTTCGAATCCCCCCTCGGGCATGGATATTTGTGCCGTCCTTAGTATAAGCTAGTTCATAAGTAGTTTGTAAGTTTAGGGACTGATGACGCCGTAGTTAAGTCCCATAAGCTTAACAAACATTTGAACACGCTATGAAAAATGGCTGCATAAATTCAGCAGTTATGTGGAAAAGTAGTTTAAGAGTTGTGCAATAAAAATTTCTTCTGTATCTGTGTACAATTTCATTTTATTACCAATCGGAACTTACTTTCTGGACGCGCCTCGTAGTACTTCTTAGTGCCACTACAGTTGAACTTGTACAACACGGACTCTGAAAAGCCTGGTGTGACAATGCAACGCAGGATGGACATTTTAAATTCTCATACTCTTTTGGTCTCTTGTAGTCATTCTCCATTGTTATTCAATTTGTACATTGAGCAAGCTATAAAGGAAAGCAAGGAGAAATTTGGAGAAGGAATTAAAGTTCAGGGGGAAGAATTAAAAACATTGCGTTTTGCCGACGACATAGTAATTCTGTCAGATACAGCAAAGGATCTGGAAGAGCAATTGAACGGAATGGACAGTGCGCTGAAAGGTGCATATATGATGAACATTAACAATAGCAAAACTAGGGTATTGGAGTGCAGTGTAAGAAAATCAGGTGATGCTGAAGGGATTAGATTGGGAAACGAAGCAATAAAGGAGGTAGATGAATTTTGTTACTTGGGCAGTAAAATAACAAATGATGGTCGCAGTACAGAGGATATAAAATTCAGAATGGCATTGGGTAGAAAAGCGTTCTTGAAAAGGAGAAATTTGTTAACATCGAATATTGATTTAAAACTAAGGAAGGCATCTGTATGGAGTGTTGCCTTGTATGGCAGTGAAACATGGACGATAAACAGTGCGGAAGAGGATAGAGGCTTTTGAAATATGGTGCTACAGAAGAATGCAGAAGATTAGGTGGGTGGATCGCGTAACTAATGATGAGGTACTGAACAAAATTGGTGAGAAAGGAAATTTCTGGCATACCTTGACTAAAATAAGGTATATATTGGTAGGACACATTCTTAGACATCAAGGAATTGTGAATTTAGCGTTGGAGGAAAGTGTATGGGGAAAAAATCGCAGAGGAAGACCAAGAGATGGATACAGTAAGCAGATTCAGACAGATGTAGGTTGCCGTTCTTATGTGGAGATGAAGAGGCTTGCTCAGGATAGGGTATTGTGGAGAGCTGCATCAAACCAGTCTCCGGACTGAAGACCACAACAACAACAACTCTTTTGGATGGGTAGAAGTGTATTTCCCAGTAGGCATCGTTCCCTCTGGCTGAGATAAGTATCTTCGTCCCTCACCTGTAGTTGAAGCTGCCGTCGGCGTTGATGACGGAGTTGCTGGACTTGATGGAGGCGCTCTCGCCAGACTCCTTAGCAGGGGCCGCACCTCCAGCTGGTGGGGGCGGTGGGGGCGGGGGCGGCGGCGCGCCACCTGGCGGCGGGGGCGGGGGTGGGGGCGGGAGGCCGCCGGCGACCGGAGGCGGCGGCGGGGGCGGGGGCAGACCCTGCGGCACCGCCGAGCACGCCGCCACCAGCACCATGGCTGCCACCTGTCAACAGCGCGTCGTGGGTCCATAAATACTACAAAGCTGAGTAAGACATTTAAGTAAAAATTTTAACTGAAAAATTAAATTACATGTGGTGACATATACAGAATGGACGGAAATTCCCGTTACAACTTTCTAGGACTTTTAGAGGTTAGTGAGTACATAACTTTTTGAATAGGAACCCAAATCCGGAAACGCTTCCAACCCACGACGGTTTCAATTCAGACGATTACGTCACGGACTGCTACTTGAGGAATGTAATTCAAATGTTTGTAAATCTAACTGCGTGGTCATCAGTCCGTAGCTTACAACTAGTTAATCTAAGGTAAACTAACCTAAGGACAACACACACACCCATGCCCCAGGGAGGACTCACACCTCCGACGGCAAGCAACCGAGTTCACCGCAGCGAGGCGCCTTAGACCGCTCGGCTACTCCACCGCCGCGAGGAATGTAATTAGGCGTGACCCATACAACTGATACAATCAATTTGAAACCATTCCGTTATTACTTGCGCATTTTCATTACAATTTACACCTTATGGCTCACATTAGTCGACAACAACAAGAACCCAGCTTCTACGGCAAGAGCCGCGACGTAATGATACATTACAACAGCGGTTCGATGTGGCGACCACCAATGTCGTTATACACATTGTACGTCCGAAGCATGTTCTGGCACGCACTCTGCATCCCACTCGGTGGGTCATCAATGTTTTGTGCAGCGAACAGAACTCGCGCCAGCATATCTTCCTTTGTCTCTACAGGTGTCTCCAAATTATGCTCTTCATATGACCCCACAAAAAGTAGTCCATAGGGGTTAAATCTGGAGATCTGGAAGAGCAATTGAATGGGATAGACAGTGTCTTGAAAGGAAGATATAAGATGAACATTGACAAGAGTAAAACGAAGGTAATGGAATGCAATGTCAGAAAATCAGGAGATGCTGAAAGAATTAGATTAGGTAATGAGGCAATTAAAGTAGTAGATTAATTTTGTTATTTGGGTAGCAACATAACTTCTGATGGCCGAAGTAAAGAAGATATAAAATGCTGAATAGCTATGGGAAGAAAAGCGTTTCTGAAGAAGCGAAATATGTTAACATCCAATATTAATTTAAATGTTAGGAAGTCCTTTCTGAAAGCATTGCATGGGAGTGAAACGTGGACGATAAGGAGTTCAGATAAAAAGATGATAGAAGCTTTTGAAATATGGTGCTACAGACGAATGATGAAAATTAGATGGGTAGATCACGTAACTAATGAGGAGGTGCTAAACCGAATCGGGGAGAAAAGGAGTTTCTGGCATATCAAGACCAAGGGAAGGGATAGATTGGTTGGACACATTCTGAGATATCAAGGAATTGTCAGCATTAAAAGGAAGCGTGTGGGGTGAAAACCGTAGAGGGAGACCGAGGGACGATTCAAAAGGATGTAGGGTTGCCGAAAGATTTCTCAGATGAAGAGATTTGCACAGGACTGTGTAGCGTGGAGAGCAGCATCAAACCAGTCTGCGGACTGAAGACCACAACAACAACAGGGGTTAAATCCAGTGATCGTGGCGGCCGCGCGGTTGGACCACTACGGCCTATCCATCTTTCACTAAATCCTCTGTTGAGATGTCTCTGGACAGCCAGTGGAAAGTGAGATGGTGCACCATCATGCTGAACCCAGATTTCCTGACGATCATTCACTGCCCCATCTTCCAAGAACGGGTCCAATAGATGCCGTAGGAAGACTAAGTATGCAGTACACTTGAAGTACGGTCCAATGACATGACTTGTCCCTAAGGAGACATTGACGAGTTACACACCTGCAGAAAGGAAACGATACGTTTCCGGACATATGTTTCTATTCAAAATTTTATGTATTTACTACCATCTACAAGTCCTAGAAGTTTGTAAATGGAAATTTCGGACCACCCTGTGTATGTGTAGATCGCTGTTCAATATCTTATTTAAGATTACGAGTTTCGACAAAACTTTGTCCTCTACGGAATTGCAACTGTACATTTCAAAATACAGAACCTCTCAAGAGCCGCGGTGGAGTGGCCGAGCGTTCAAAGGCACTTAGCTGCGGAGCTCGCCGCTACTCGCCGTCGTAGTTTCGAGTCCTCCCTTCGGCTTGGCTGTATCTGTTGTCCTTTGCATATGTTAGGTGAAGTGTTTGTATACTTAGGGACTGATGATCAGAGTAGTTCAGTACCATTGATTTACAAATATTTGAACATCTGAGGTCATTATACACTTGCTCAGGCGCTATACAGTTGCTCTACATACAAGTGTGAACAAGTGAAAAATGTGTAACGTAAAAGTGACGAAATGAGGCACATTATTTTAAATTGTGGCAGAACGAGTTTGTAAGGCGTTAAAGTTATTTTAAGTGTCGAACAGATGTAAAATTCTTGTAAATAAAGACAGCACGATTGTACTGTTGAATTTTTAACGATATAAGGAATGGTGCTACATTTCGAGAGGTAGCGTTGCAGATCCGAAGATAACAACAAAATTTTGTCGAAACCGGTAATCTTAAATAAAGTAGCTTTTTCAACAGCGATCATGGCATATGCATTATACATGTACATTAAACAATATATAAAAATTTAGATCACCCCCTCGCCTTGAAAAATGTCAAGCATGTATAAAATAAAATTTGTTAGCAAGGCGTTTCACGGTATTCTTAAGGCAATTATCTGTATTAGTTACACGTTACTCAAAACATCAGACTAGATCGAACTTTCGCTGTTCTTTTGTGTAATAATTCTAACAGATCAGATCGTCCGCATATAACAATGACAAAAATTTTAAGAACTTTCTTTATGCTGACATAATTTGTTCTTGTCATATCGTTTATGATGTCACGTAGCAGCTGTTTTGGAACCTATTTTGTTTTCCTTTTAATTGAAACTCTGAACCTATTTTGGTATAAATACTGCTTGCAACACGAGAATCAGGAACATGCGATTTATGGCCTCCTGGATTCCCTAAGAGCGGAGACGCTTGCATAAACGTGTTTAAAAACCCTGCCAAATAGGCTGCCCTACAAAACGTGTTGTGTATGGATAGTAGAAGCCGGCCTTATCGACCTGTTTCGTACGGCAGTCTGATATTAGGGGCAAGAAACGGAGGAGGGGAGGATAAAATGGGCAGAGAGAATGGGGAAGATGAGATGGACAGAATGATCATGGAGAGGATATGGACAGAGAGGGGCAAGGGGAGAGAGGGTATGAAAAAATGGTCAAATGCAACAGGACGGGGTATACCGGTAAAGGGATGAGAGCAATTGGCCTGAGAAATTGAGTAGAGGAGAGGTTGGACAGAGAGAGTGGGAGGAAAGAGTGGGAAGAGAT